>OX155658.1:5850000-7178232 GCA_944567765.1 Carterocephalus palaemon
GTGTTTAAACCAACCTTTTTGGAACCTTCTCCATTTTGTAAGGAATGAGTGAAATGACGGCTTAAGTACTGGCCAAGGCAAATTCTTGGAAATAATTGCATTTCTTAATATTTTTTTAATGTATCTTATCTTTTGTCCGTAAATAAAATGTATTATGTATCAGACATTGTACAATTCTTTTTCTCAAATGAAACCGGGAAGTCGCAAGAAGCATACAAAAAAATTGATTATAGTTATTAGGACCACATAACTTGTCGTAGCATTCTCAAAATCTAGTAATTTTTCATGTGTTTTCTCCAATAATTACCTACTGTTTTAATCCTCATATTAGCTACGCTACAAAACTTGTTCTGACAAAACAAATGTATAGACAAAACAAATACACATAGTACAGAGTTTAAGATGATTGCTGCGATCCGTGGAGGGAAATTTATATAATTTTTTTTTTGTTATAACAAGTTATAACAAATAGTGATTTTATGGTGAACAAAAATGATACATTCAATAATGCAGTGTTATACGGTATGTAGGTACGCAAATTAAAAAATAATATTGTATGTTCTAACTACATAGTTGCAAACAAAAAAATATATTTTTATTAAATTTTTCCGCCACGGACCGAAGTAATCACCGTAACTAAAGAGTTTGTTATTATACTTTTCGAGGAACGAACAATTAAAGCTTTCAACAAACAGTCAACACTTTTACCATTCTGACTAAATGGGCCTTTATCAGTCGGTAACTCGACAGGGATCAACGGTCATCTTTGTTGTTCAATAAGGCGAGTTAACATCGTCCGGGTATTCAATGAGATAAGGCGCATTGAGAGAGTGACTCGCGAGACATGAAGCCACTTATCCCGTTTATTTTGTTGCACGCTATTTTAAGAGCGACTGCACTCAATCTAGATTACCTGGATCCAACGAAGTTACAAACAAGGACTACGCCGGAAGATCAGCAAAATGCGGCAAGCCAGTTGATATCAAAATATTTCTCGGCTGCAACTGTCACCGTCAACCCTTTGTTGTTCAACGATAAGAAGGACGTTTTTTCCCTCCGATCCGATGGCAGCCAGTTGTATATCAACGCAAGTACCGGCGTCGCGGCTGTATGGGGCTTCAATTACTTTCTCAAGAAGTATTGCAAGAGCCAAATAGCATGGCAAACTTCACGAGTCAACTGCCCAAATCCCATACCGGTGATCGACGAGGTAGTGGTCGCGAGTGACAGATTCCGGTATTATCAGAACGTTTGCACCGCATCCTACAGCTTTGTGTGGTGGACCGTTGACCGATGGATAACGCACGTGGATTGGATGGCTCTGAATGGCATCAACTTGGCCCTCGCGCCAGTCGCGCAGGAAGCGGCTTGGGCGAAAGTTTACCGCCAAATTGGGATGACGGAAGAAGAAATCAACGACCATTTTACGGGACCGGCTTTTCTGTCCTGGCTTCGAATGGGCAACGTGCGCGGCTGGGGCGGACCGCTACCCAAGTCTTGGCATGACCGACAGAAGGACATTCAAGAACAAATTGTGCATTACATGTTTCGACTTGGCATGGTTCCCGTGCTACCTGCGTTCAACGGTCACGTGCCTAAAGCTTTCTCCAGAATCTACCCGAATGCTACCTTCTACACCGTAGACAGATGGAATAAGTTAACCGACGATTACTGCTGTGGATTATTCTTGCATCCGAATAATTCGGAATTCAAGGAAATCGGTAGCTTGTTTCTAAAGGAGGTGACGGCAAGAACTGGCATAAGTCACGTTTACACTGCAGATCCGTTTAACGAAGTGAAGATAGAGCCTTGGTCCACAGCCCTAGTGCGCGATACGGCGGCTGCTATATATTCTACGTTGAAAGCAACCGACGATGCAGCGGTCTGGTTGGTGCAGAACTGGATGTTCGTCCACAATCCCCTCTTATGGCCTATTGATAGAGTAAAAACCTTTCTCACATCCGTGCCTAACGGAAGAATGTTAGTGCTCGATCTGCAGTCAGAACAATGGCCACAGTACGATCTCTATCCGATGTATTACGGCCAACCGTTCATCTGGTGCATGCTACACAACTTTGGCGGGACATTGGGGATGTTTGGCAACATGAACGTGATCAATAAAGATGTCTACGAAATCAGGGGCCGTTTGAACAGCACAATGATTGGCGTCGGTCTCACTCCCGAGGGAATCAATCAAAATTACGTCGTGTACGATCTTATGCTGGAAACTGCGTGGAGGAAGCGTCCGGTAGAAGACCTCGAGTCGTGGGTCGCAGACTATGCCGAAAGGCGATACGGGTGTAACGACACCGCAATTGCCTGGAAATATTTATTGCGAAGTGTCTACAGTTTTAACGGACTTAACAGGATGAGAGGTAAATATGTAGTCACGCGTCGACCTAGTTTTAAAATACAGCCATGGGCGTGGTACTCTAGTCATGACCTGTTCAAGGCGTTCAAAAACTTGGTTTTGATAACTAATAGTAATTGTTTAACTCCTGGCTATCAACATGACGTGGTTGACGTCACGCGGCAAGCGTTGCAATACAGAGCGGAACAGCTCTATCAAAGATTCAATAACGACCGCATTGGTAATACCGACGACTCCTGGATTTTTAATTCAACCATTAATCGTTTTCTGGATGTTATGAACGATATGTACGATATCCTGAGTACAAATAGTGATTTCACAGCTAGTGATTGGTTTAGCCAAGCCAAATCATTGGGTGGTACATCTGCAGAATCGTATCTGTATGATTTGAATGCGAGAAATCAAATCACCTTGTGGGGTCCTAATGGGGAAATCACTGACTACGCTTGTAAGCAATGGGCGGAGTTGTTCCAGTTTTACTATACTCCTAGGTGGAGGAAGTTTTTGGCGCTGGCTTTAGACGCCAATGTCAAAGGGGCCTCATTTGACGAGAGGAGTGCTCAACGGGTGGTGCGTGCGTCTGTTGAAGAGGCATTTAAAACTACCTTAATAAGGAATAGGGGCCAATACTCTGATGATGTTGTCTCGACAGCATTAAGCTTATATATGAAATGGGCTTATGTATCTGACCTTGATGACTTGCCAAGAAATGTCATCTTGCCGGATCCGAATAAAAGGACTACACTACCTGATACAGCTGAATTTGATGATGTTGACTCAGGAACACCTATAGCAGTACTCTGGCATTCTACGACGCCTAACCGTTGAATAATGTGATGAATATTCAATATTTTGTCCAGCGCTTTGCAGCTTGTCTCAATACTAAGCGTTCAGTTGTGGGTTCCTAATTTATAATTAAACTAGGTATGTTTAAAGGATTTTTATACAAATAAATCACACGTGACTATGTAATAATCGTTGTATATTTCCTTTTCTGTACACATCTATCACTAATAATAAACTAATATAAAATTATATATACATGTTTATATACCTAAACAACAGGTAAGTATTCATGGAGTATTTGGATTGCATGAAAAATAAATGTGAGACATTTTATACATACTCAATTTGTTGTTAAATTATTCTCATTTTAATGTTAATTGTAAAAAAATAATAGTATCAACTAAAAAATTTATAAATCGTACGTTTTTCTTCACAAATAATTTCATAGAGATTACCTACAATAAGACTCACAATAATTATTTCGTCTTCAATAAATTTGACTAGGCCTAACTAATTTATACATATTGCGATTGGTGGTTTTATTGCATATTTTTGGTATTGGACTCAAATATAAATAACAATTTGTAAATCCTAACTTGATAAAGTGATTCAATCCACGCCATAAACATTTGAATGACGAACAATTTAATTTAAAGATTCTTTCATTATTCATATACCTGGTTCCTAAGGGGCCGTGATCCCACTGGCAGAACCACGGTATACCAGTATATACCAATGGTCCTACTAGACTAGGGGCGAATGATAGTATTTTGGTCCTTACTCTATGGTACCGATATGTCTGTATTTTTATCTATTAAATATTCAAAATTAATTATATAAAGAATAGGAGATTGGAGTCATGAGATGTACGGTAGATCAGTCATTTCTATTTGTATATAAAATTAACATATTCGATTGATGCCACCAGAATGAAAGAAGATAATATCTAGCGAGATTAAAAACCACTGAAAATGTATACCGACTGCCTTTTAAGGGGGCAATGCAGCCCAAAAAAATTATAATAAGGCACTCTGACTGGTAGATGACTGGAGTAGATCCCATACAAACTTCGTTTACCTTAGAATACCTTAGGGTGTGATTTACTAAAAACAATGTGTAAGGTCATTTTAAATTAATTATTTTAAAATATTTAATCGATATAAATACACACATATCTATACTATTTTTCGCCCCTAGCCCAGTAGGACCGAAGTATAACGTGATCGTACCAGATGGGATAATCGGTAGGACCACGGCCCTTGAACATATATCATATAACCTCTAGTATTTTGATTTTCTCGATTAACATTTCAAATAAAGATGTTTTTTTTTGTCGTTAATGTTCATGCAGTAGATATATGTAGATTAATTTAATTGGAAAATAAAAACGTGGCTTTAGTAATGATGATGACGTTGCTTGAATCACTTCATATGAAAAGGATCAATCATATTAGTTAATCTACTATTGTGAGTATCTATCTGTTATACACACTAAACATATTATTATATATCTTAGCACCATTCAGGTATTGCCTTATGTAAAATACAAGATCTATACTTATCTAAACAACAGTTAAAAAATTTGGGGATCATTTTGGGTTAGGTCACTCAATCTTACAGGGTATTGCCTCATTTAGTAAATCAGCTATAACTGGAACGCCTCGTTGGTTTAGTGGTCGTAACCCGACCCGTTTTTCTAACTTGAAATGTCGCAGCTCGGAGTCTGGATTTGTGCTCGGTGTATGACAATAGGTCTGCCACCTATGGGACTACATGGGACCTAAAAAAACCTTGTGGAGAGTGCGTGTATACGCACTGCATACCCCTTCGAGGAAATAAAAGGCGTGATGTTATGTTTATGTAAAATAAAGAAAACACATGTTTAATTAAAGTCGCAGTCGCAATCGTAGCCTTTAGATACTTCGATATAAAATTCAAAGTCAAAGCCGATTTAACTTCGATGAATGTGGGAATACCCTTCAGGGAGTATAGCTGTAGAGCTTACGTAATGGTAATTTCAGAGTATATCTTTGGAACAAAATATAACAAACTTTCAAAACTCTTTGTCATACAAGGGTATCAAGTACATATCCATTCCCGCTGTATGTAAAGTCTGCCTGACTTACATGAGCTTGGTCTAGAACGGGTATGTAGCTTTCTTGTAAAAGTATGGGTTGTCGACTCGATGCTTCATTCAATTGCCTTTCTAATATAGTATTCTGTAGTTCCTCTTCTTCTAATTCTAATGTTAGTTCATCTAGCAACTTCATTCTGATTTCAAGTTCTCTATCAGTTTTTTCTAATTCGATTGTATTATTTTGCATCTCCTTGGCAGTGTTTGCTAATTCTTCTTCAATTTTGTCAATTAGCATAGCCACTTGCGATACATTCTCACAACTATTTGCCTTATTTTCGTCTGAATATCGTTTCACCTTAGCCGTCAGTCTCACCACTAGCTCTTCTTCCCTGTGCAGTCTTTTATTTATAATAGCGAGTTTCTCAAGAAGTTCGATTTCTTCACGTATCCTCGTCAATTCATCTGCGGAGGCGTCTGAATCTGTGTCGTTCTGTGTTTGCATCAGTCTTTCAGAGTTAACTTGACAAATATCTGTGAGCTCTTTTGTGAAATAATGTTCTCTCATGAGGTGTCTTTCTCTTCTGGACTTGTGTTTCGTGTGTCGTCTCGGTGGTGTACCACTGCCAACGCCTACGCCGCTGTCACTGTTGCCTGCTTGGCTGTCATTCACTTCACTACACCGACCTAAATCTCGAAGATACGATTCCAGTAGATAATTCGTGCCATGTTTCTCCATACGATTCTTGTGTGTCTGGTCCTCTAATTGGTCAATCAATTTTTCTTGTTCCCTGTGGAATAAATTTGAATGGTTTAGAATTTATTTTCTTCCATCAGTTACACAGCTTATTTCTACATATATCACTGATTGGGCAGACCACACTAACTTCTGAGGGTATAAAAGAGAACCAATTCAAGCAGTTTTCACTATGTTTAATTTGAACTTAAATATAACCTAATTGAATTCGGATTTAAAACACAACTTTATAAAATAAGAGTGGAGTTTTGCTCACGAATGTCAAATTAGATACATTCATTGTGGAACATATATTGGATAATAATGGGCTATAGTTCGTTCAAAACGTTCTGGCATAGAATTACATTGACCGCAGGAACAAAACGGGCGTTAAAATGGCGTAACTTACACAGTTATTGTTTTCAAAACATTCAAAACATCGATATTAGATAATACTAAAAACCCACAAGATTTATTTATTTGTCTTGTACTGTTGTTCTCAATACATACAGTTTTTACAGTTACAGCTTAAAATTTTTATGCAATTGGTTTTTTTAAGCAATGTGTAGGTATCTTTACTTTTTACTGTATAACAAGTAACAATTTAATTAAATGACAATTAAATGTAACTTCTTAGAAAAAGGTTTGCAACCCCTTATTGGACGACCGGAACGTTAACGACCTTTTATGTCATAGTGTTTTGTCGTGTATACATACATAGACCTATATACATAGAATAGTTGAAAATTAAAAATACCTACCTTAACTTATCCAGCTGTTGGTGTATAGTCTTGCTCTGATGCTGTATAACGGAGACCAGTCTCGCTGCGGGATCCTCGCTCTTAGCGCGGGGCGGTGGCGTGACCGCTCGCACGCCGCGCCGCCGCCGCCGCCTGCCCGTGCGGCTGCCGTCGCTGTCCCGGCCGGAGTCGTCCTCTCCTCCGCTTGACACACGCCGAAGGGACAACCTGACCTGGAATAATGTTATAATTAATTATGATATCAACTAAGACCGAACCCAAAGGGCGTTGGTACTAGTACCTCTTCACTGAATTGTACGAGTAGGTACATACCTAGGATTCATTACACTAAGTAGCGGTGACAGCCCATTGGCTTTCGAACTCGCCTATCACTCGAGCGGTCCGGGTTCAACCTCTTCTAAGTTAAGTGCGATTTAAGAAATTAAATACCACTTGGTGTAACTGTGAAGGACACATCTTGAGGAAACCTACATGCCTGAGAGTTCTTCATAATGTTCTCGAAAGCATGTGAAGTAGCCAGCGTGGTGGACTAAGGCCTAATCCCTCCCAATCTGAGAGGAGACCCGTGCCCAACAGTGGGACAAAGAAAGGGATGTGATGGTGGTTGTGGTAAATAGTAATGTTGGATACATTATTATGTCTAGTCCATAATGCAGAGCTAAAGGTGCAATCGAATTATATCGCATTAGAAGCTGTTACTAGGTTATAACTATAAGACTTGACAACGCCTAGGTGGTAGTTTGAGTGAAGTTTGCCCTAGGCACTACATTCTGCCATGAAGTAATTGTTTTAAATAGTTCCCTTTAAACTAATTCCTAGGCTGAATGGCTGTATTTGTTATATAGTTCGATAGGATCCGGGTTCAAATTTCAGCGTTTTCTTAGTTAAGTATGTGCATCATGCGTTCATCATTGCTAGGGCAGTTGCGAATGGGAGTGCGCGTGTTCTTCGCGCTAGAAGGAAACAATCTTTCTCTCTCTAATTTTTATACTTTTTTATACAAATCCTACCATGATTCTTTAATTAACTTGCAACTAGCTAATCCTAACACTATACCCCACACGCACAAGTTAACACTTACTAAGTTTTTTCGAATGGACAGAGTTGTTGGCCCTACTGTCCTTTACATCGTCACCGAACAGCTAAGTTACTACTAGTAAACCGACACTGACCTCATGGCGAGCGTCGCCCCACGCAGCCAGGACATGCAACACCGGTACGTCAGGAGGTAGTGGTCGCTCCACACCACGCCACCTTTCAGCAAGCACCCAGTCACCAGTGTCGGCCACCGTTCCACCCGCTGTAAAGAAAGAGTCAGGCGTTTTCAGTTTTCTGTCTCAGTTTTAACTTGATAATATTGCCTGTATTCCTCCAAAGTGGTAGACACAGGTGTACCTACTGCACCCACTCCTCACCAGTTTTGTTTAGGTCCTATGTGAACTAAGAGGTGGTGAGATTTCAAGTAGAAATACTCAGTGATTCTTTGATTGATCCGAATAATTAGTTTATAGACTGAAATAAAAGCTATTTAAATTAATATTATAAAGAGGAAACATTTGTTTGTAATGTTTTCACACAAAAACTACTGGACCGATTTCTAAAATTCTTTCACCTTAAGAAAGTTGTATCTTCACTGGTGACATAGGCTATAATATAAAGAGGAAACATTTGTTTGTAATGTTTTCACACAAAAACTACTGGACCGATTTCAAAAATTCTTTCACCATAAGAAAGCTGTATCTTCACTGAGTGGCATAGGCTATATAATATTACTAGGTGTAAGCGAAACTATTGTTGTCTAATTCCACGCGAGCGAAGATGACGCCCGCATCTTAACACTAGTTAAAAAATAATTGGTATTGTAAAAATCAGTGAGCGTGGTCTACGTAGGCAGTCCTCACCCCCTTCGAATGAATAAAAACTGTTATGGTTGCAGCGCCTTAACAAGTGCTCTCGCCTTACCTTCAGGCGCGTCCTGCAGAGCGCGCACGATGTCGGCGCAGGTGGTATGGGCCCTGACTCCTCGAACCCAGAGCTTCTGTCCGCGAGCTATCACTCCTACTTCCTCATCGCTGTAGTCCGACGACGATGCCTCCATGACAACTGGAACAAATGAGAACATGTAATGTCCGTGGTTCTACTTTATCAGGCTGTGGATAAATCTAAATAGGATACATACATGGACATTTATATTACTGCGTGGGTAGCTACTCCACAAGTTTAAATCAGAAATAGGTAAGATTTTTATAGCGTGGGCACGGGAATCTCTTAGTAAAACTCTTCAAATACAATAAAAATATTTTTCATTAATTCAGTAGATACCTACTAACATAGGTAAGTAAACATTTCTATACTTAGTACTTACCAGACAACCTTTCTTCTTCCCGTAAGGTATTAAGTATTATTTGAGTATGTATGAATATAATCAAAATCAATTGAATTAAAACAATCGACTCATCAAAAACCAAATCTAAGGTATCGCATGTAAGCAAAGTTCTAAAACGGCAGGTAGGTAGGTAGTTGCATAAGTTCGATTTCGGCGCCTGGCACGGGTTCGCCACCATTTCAGGAAATAACCACCTTCCCGCCTTATAACAATGCAAGCTGCATTTTGAAAGCCCCATTCTGTTATTTTGCCGAAGTATTTGTGTGAAACCGCTTTATTGTTAAAGCAATATGGGTAATGACTGATGAATAACGAAACTACGAGTACATATAGGTATCTATCTCTCTGCAATGGCGTGTCGTGCGTAAGCTAGTAACATAATTATATTAAATGGCAACCGTATACCTACTCCGTTTTTAGACTTACCTATCCTTTATAGTAAACACTTATATCTTTTTGTCGTAATTTGTGAATTAAAAATAAGATAGATATAAAATTAAAAGATTTACAGAATAATAAGTGATTTACTGCAAAACCTAATTTCTATCTTTACTCAGTAGGTATTAATTATTTTTATATTTCAAGAAAAAGTAGTGCCAAGATTGTTTACGACGAGTCAAGAAAGTTTCTACGACCCATAGAAGTCCCACTGCTGGGCACGGGTCTCCCCCACAGACACAGTAGCGGTAGGTCTAGAGCATACTCCACCACGCTGCTCCAATGCGGATTGGGTTAGTGGCCAACCCAGTGTAAAATTCTTAAGCCACCAAGGTCTTCGACAAGGCTTAACGACTGTCTCCACCATTTGTAACAACCGGGATAGATGGCTTTACGTGCCCTCCCAAGCACGGTAGTGTCCATGAAATTTTGCCACTAAGGGTCACCCATCTACAAACCGAACGCGCCCGTCGTTGCACCAGTAAAAATCCAAAACATGTAGCAATCATTTTATAGCAGCAAGCATTATAATATTGATTCTATGATATTGATGTTGGGAAACTATTTTTTTCTTTGTAGAAATATAGCTGACATTTTCAAACGTAAATGTAATGGTATTCGGTAGCTCTCCGTTTAAATATTAATAAAATAAAAATGCAAACAGCAATAAACCTTTGAAAATCAAATTATGTACAATATTTTTCTTGGAATTTTACCGTAGGCGGAGGGTAATTTGAGTGGCGCATTCGTGACTCGCCACCATTAGGAGCTTCCGCTACCACCCGTCACCCCGTCGTCACCCCGTCACCCCACCCAGTTTTACCCTCACCCTACTTGGCATTTACCTGAACCGCACCTCCAAACCCTAGAAAACTATTCGTCAGTTATGTAAAGAATAGTTTCACTGCGAATGTCTTTATTAAAATATAAATGAATATGAATTATATTCGTTTGTTTGTCTTTCCTTGACGCATGGATTTACGTGCTTTAGCACAAAGCCGTTTACCTACCTAGTCTTGAATGCCTTTTCTGTACCTACATAATAAAGCCTACATCCTGGTAAATACTGATTCTTGTTGTGAAGGTGTATTTTTAACACACACAGAACAGCAAAGACTCAACTGCATTGATCTGTCTTCATCAGGGTCTTTATCAAAGTTAAAATATACCTACTAGAATCAAAATCGAATCAAGAAAAGAACTTAATTATCTATACCTACTCATCTCGTATAACTGAAATAAAAACATGCAGGTACAAAAGCACAGTAGCACAATCTTCCAGACCTCCAGATGTGTAGCAAATTGGCCAGTTATGGAGATGTAACACTCCGGCTGGGAGCATGCACCTACGTATTATGAACCTTATTATCAAGCGCACGGTAGCTATAGAGACGTTCTGCAGATATTGTCGATAAAATTAAACATAAGATTTGTACTTACGCTATGAATGCAAGTTAGCCTCTTTTATTCGTACTTTGTTTAATCAAAAATTTATTTCCTGTATAAAAAACGACAAGAAAACAGTACTTTCACTATCTCAAAAATACTTTCATAGAAATTAATGTAAGAAAGTCTCAGCTTTTTGGAACTTCGAACTGTTTTATATATTTTATATTATAAAGCCTTGCCTTGCCTAATAAAATAAATAAATAAATAAAAGATTAATTTATTTTCATTAAAGAAATTTTAATTTTCTTTATTTAGAATAGGTAATTTCAATTAAAATAAACTGCCGATAATTATAACTAAAATAGTGGTCAGCCTTAAAGTTAAGGTATAATTTACGACAGAGAACACATTAAAGTAATAGGGTAATAAGCAAATTTACAAATCAACTCTAAATTACCAAGGCGTCATATTGAAAGTATCGTAAACGTTACACAGTCCGATAGACAGACTAGATAATGTAGTGGTCAATTGCATCGATATTAGGTAGCGACGCCTAAAGCCAGATTGCCGACAGCATTGAACAGTAGCTGTAGTGATGTGCTGTATTTTCTATCGATGATTATATTATCTTTTTTTTTTAATTTATTTATCACAAAAAGAGTATACATTCTGTTAACTTGACTTATAATTGATAATAGACAATGGATGACAAAATTATAGACTGTACGCCAGTTTGTCGGCAAAAAACTGGCCTACAGTTTGACAATTTCCGTATGGCAAGGTACATGAATATTAAGCAAATGTGATTTCAACATATTTTAGTTATTCAAGCACACACAGAAAGACAAACAAACAGTAAATTTAAAAAAAATATCTTCGGAATTTGTATCGATTACCTACTGATAGTTTTTTTAAAGATTTTTTTTGATTTAGTATAATTATTATATATATGGATATGTTATCCTTTGAATTCTGTTTTAAATAAACTATATTACTTCTGCTTATTAAAAAATTTAAAATTAAAATTCACTGTCACTGGCTTTCCTCTATGCTATTATCTACATATACTGTAGATTCACCGCTTGCTTCTAGACGTCAAGTTGAGACTATCCAATAATTCTAAGCGCATATATTTATCGATAACTATGTATCACAGGGCACTAGGCACACGCCTAGGATGTTACACGCAAATTATCAGCAGCATTGGCCGGGTAGCCCTAATTACAGGCGGCTCGCCGCTGGCCGCGGGCACGCTAGGACGCACAGAATTATATTGGACACACGGACACTGCAATCGGACAGCTAGATTATATTATAATTTTTTAAATAACATTCGTAACTATCAGTTTGTAATACTCATTCAAACAATGAATTATCGATGAGTAGCGTGTGTTTGTATCAAGTGGTATTTAGCTGTAAAAACATTGTTATCTAGACTCGATATCATACACATTACGGAATAAAAACAAAACCAAAAAATAATAAATAATAAGCGATGACGACATAGGAGGAGGCAAGCCAGCGCCGCTGATTTATAGGACGACCCTCGTTGGTAAGTCCGTGCTAGTTGATTATTTTTTTAGATACATTTTATTAACTAAGACTATGGTTACTAAATTCGTTAATTATTACTAATTATTTGTAACTTACCTATAGTTCATTAAAATAAATCACTCTTAAATACCAATTAGTACGGATAAGCTATATTATGTTCAGCCCTATTAAATATCAATTTAAAAACGTTTAGTACATAAAAACATTTTAAAAAGTTCGTCAAGCTAAGTAACTGTATGCATAACATAATATACAACAAAGGTTCTGTAGGTTTTAATAATCCGTGCGCCGATACCTGCGTAGGTAGGAAGGCTCATCCAATTAGAACGCGGTATTAATAATAATTTTATACCTACCTCTACCTCACACTGAGATTGTGAATTAGTTAGATAATACTACGGTTCAGATATTTTCTTAAGCACCTATAATAAATAACGGACGTGTACGCACCTATAGATACAGAGATCTTCAATCATCTAATAGTATAAAAATCAATGTTTGTTGGTTCGTTGTAGGTATCATATTTTATGCGCTGCCATACCGATCATACGTTTGCGATGAAACTCATTGAAAATAATTTGTGGACGTTCTTCCCTTGAGGGAATTCGTATTAAGGGGAGGTCTCCGTCGGTGACTTCCCTGCTGTTGAGCGTGGGAGCCAGTCAGTCAGACGTCAAGCGCGCGAGGAACTGCTAGTCGAGTCGCTAATTCTCCCCTGATGGTCGGGGGGAAGAAGGTCCAGCAGCTCTATAAGGAGCGGTCGGCCTTAAGGGGCGCTATTCCCCTGTGCCCATTGTCGGCGCGGTACATAACATGCACTAACAGCCTGCAGTTGAGCGCTATTAATTAACGCGTTACGGACGTAGCGCCCGGCTTTTTTTCTTTTTCATCGGAAATGAAAAAAATAACTACAAAATTCCCCGTGCTAGACCTAGTCCTGATTTGCGGGATTTTTTTACACTTAAAAATATTTTGCTGCAAATTAAATATATGTCGGTTAGGATTCGAACTCGGGACTCACCCTGGTTTACTCACTACCGCACCGAGTCGTTGAATTTTTCATATGCTATTGGGCTCCAGGTGGATTACGTCAGTGCAACTTTGTTGCAGATTAAAAACGATGCCATCACCACCCAATTTTTATAATACCGTACCTAACTATAACACTATAAATTTTCTTAGCTTCCGAGAAGGTTACAAATTACATAGTAGTCGGCACGGGCCAAATTGCTGCAGTTAATACCAAAATATCTTCCAAGAAAACTAATTAAAATATAAAGAGGATAGTCTGATTGAATTGTTGTAAAGATCGTGGTAAAAGCCTCCAAATAATAAGTGTATGTTATAATTAGTGGATACTAAGTGTAATTTGTCGCCTTACATACAGTGGTATGTGGCCTTCTGGACACTTACAGCTCCCGACGTGTACTGTACCATTTTTAATACCATGGTTCTTTTTACATCAAAAAGAAATTAACGTTTCAATACTGATTGTAAAATGCTGAACCATTTGTGAAATTCTCTTAGAACTTTTGGGTAATATAGAACTTCCTATGAGGGTCATTATAGCTACAGCAAATTCGGACGTACTCGTATATAAAGGGTTGCCAGTGTTCAGTTTTAGAAAATATAAAAATCTTCGTAAATGCATAATTGCTTTTCAACTACCGAGTATCATATAATGACGACTCCGTGGCGCGATGCCAGTGATCCTTACTGCTGATATGAGCTATAATATGAGCTATCGGTACGGGGTCCGAATCTAGGTCGGGACAAAAAACATATTTCGCAAGTACGTGCCTTTACGATATTTCCTTCACCGTTACAGTAGGTAATATTATTAAAATTGAATTGCCAGTTTGTAAATATATAATTAATTAATTTAAAAATTATGAATATGCCCAGAATCACGAGGAATAGTTACTATTAAGAGAATAGATACTATTAAGTATTAGGCTTCATTTTTCAGATAGCCTTCTATATCGATTAATGAAAAAAGCGCGAAAAAAATGATTTGTCATGGTCGTAATTCGAACACAATTTTATTCACTTTGACAACCCTAGAGAATTAAGATAATACAGCATTGTGCCCAACTGTCTCCCATCATTCAGTCACAAAAACCCAGCTACGGGGGTTAATGACACGGGTTTTGTCGCGCGTAACAATACTGTGGTTTTGTGTGAATTATGCTTTGTTTTACTCGTACTGGCAGTTGGTGTGAAGTGAAATGTTTGTCTATGTACCATTTAGGGTTATTGAGTAAGCTACTGTAGCAAAATTTATCGCTATTTTAGTATGGATGTTATTATTTTGCTACAAACGTACTATTCATTATAATTATTTATGCTATTCGATTTAAGTCCAAATATTTGGGCTTCTGGACTTACGGGGCGGAAAATAAAAATTTGTTACTAAAATAATTAAAAAAAGTTACACATTCATTATTCCATGGGAAATTATTTTGTTAGTTGAAAACCAATTTCAGGTTATTCCGCTCTTTAATAAAGAACGAAGTCAGGCCTGTAACTATTATTATTCCGCAGTCGAGCAAAATGTGCTTTCATGATATCACACCGCTTATCCCTTTTTATACATGTTCATTGCCACATTATAAACCGTTACATCACACACGAGTAACAATGACATGATCATGGCATCGCCGAGTGGATCACAACATGATTTGATGCAAGGCTGTGAATTAATTCCATAACTGTCACTTAATAGCTATGAGAGGCGCGAAACATAAGCTTAAACGGTACGTCAGTGTCTACTTAAGGGCCCTTAGTAAGTGAAAACGGCAAAATTAGCTGTTTTATATTAGCTGTTATTTAAAAAATTTAAGATTTCTTGCACTGAAATTTCCAATATGTATTACTGAACGTATGTGTGATGGGAGGACTGTTTTCAAAACACGATTGGAAAAATTTTGCTCGATAGAAAAAAAACCTGAAGTTACCTCTAAAATTTCGTATAAATGCATATTACGACAGTGTTTTATAATAATATTTCTTATAAAATCACAAACACATAGGTTTTTACCCTTTCGATTTCGTGACTGTTTTAGATTTCAAAAAAACGAAACATTTTTATTAACTTTTTGATAAAAATGTGAATGGCGCTTACGATATTTGGTTTCGAGCTCGTTGATTCCATACTAACCGCGGACCACGTTCCCCACATCACCCGCGACTCCTCAGGCGCAGCGGGTTACGAAATCGGAATTTTCGCTGACCGCCTAACCTCCCATAAGTAGTCACATTTTGATATTTTGTACAAGTCGGAAAACTATTGCAAGTAGGTACCTAAGTAATATTATGGCGCGTATTAAATGTATCTGCAATCCCGTTTAGTTTTCGTGCCGCAGCGGCGTACCTAATAGCCGGCGCACGTTCGATCTTGGAGAGGATTAGCTAATATTTATCTTGATCTGAGTTTGGTTTATTAATGGAAGCTTAAGAGAGGGATATGTGGTTATAGGATGTATAGTTTTAATAATAAAACTATGCATACTTCTGTCTTAAAAATACCTACTAGCTACTGTATCGCTAGCGTGTCAGTATCTACATTTAGAACTTGAGAATACATTAGATAATACTCTTATGACTTGTACCACACTAGTTGTGGGGAATTGTCCGTGTCTTCGCGATAAAACACTGAGACCGGAAGCTTATCCATCTTTCTACACACGGCTCTGTAGTTTGTATATACCTAGTAAAGTATATACATATTAAAATATTTTCAATAAGATAAGACATGTTGACTGATACTAGATTGAAACCGCTGATACTTAAAATTTTCACTTGGGATGTACTAACTAACTAACTGTAACTATTTCTTTTCAGAAGAATTAGACCGTAATAAGTCTATTTTTTAAAACTTATTATTATCAACATTATAAACATGATGACGAGGCTTGAAAAAACTGATAGGCCTTTTCCATAAACTGCACACATCTCAAGCCCGACCTATTATTGAGAATTTAAAAATAGAAAAATGAAATATTATTTTGCTATACCCAGACAATGAACTCTAGCTTAACGGTCACGCTAGCGACCGCAATAATTCAACTTTAACGTAAGTTATAAAATATTTTTGGGGGTTCAGTTCCTGACCAAATTAAACAGCCATGTGTCCCATAACAACTAATTTGAAATATAACGTTCTCAGTCATCGCTTGAACTTATAAATACATTATTGCGTGAACAGCGCTCCATTGTTGTGACAATGAGCATTTAAAGGCTTATCCATAACTACTCTTCAAATGGATGTATCAGTCGCATATTTTTTGTTCAACCCTACATGTGAGTCGTCACTTCTTATCAATTATTAGGTACAATTAAGTTCACATCAAGTTCACATCAATCAATATGTGAATCAAGTAGTAGAGAGTAGTGAAGTATAGGTACCAACTTATTTGATGTGAATTAACCAAATTGGTGATTGTTTAGTATAAAATAAACGCATGAGGTGACATGACGTCACTTCAAACGCATATTTCGAAATATTGATCACAAACCAATGAAATTGTGGCAGTTAAATATAAGCTTGATAACATTTTGTTGATAATTTCAATTCAGTAATGTTATCCTGTTATATCTTATGGCAAAGTACGTGGAGTAAGAAAGTTAAAAATTAAAAGTTTTACTTTGTTGTCGTATTACTAAATTGAATGTCCTATTGGTTCAAATGGCTCTAATTATCCGGTCAAATTCAGTAGGTAGCAATTAACTCTAATTTCAAAAGCGTACACGATGAAACTATCTACTTCATCTGAGACATTTTATCCATATTATACTTACTAGTACTCCAATTTCTTTGCCGCCGACCTTGATGTTTTATTAGAACTCGCCTGTTAGTTAAAGTCTATGCTAAAAGTCAATATTTAAGAAACTAAATAGTTATCTGAATTAGTTACCCGTTAGTTTTAACATGATGTGAAACTTGTGAACTTTCGCTAATCGATATAATGATACCAATGATATCATTAAAATGAAATCAAAGACGCAACACGATGCAAAGAAAAACTGTTCTTCTTTGTATTCTTCTTCGACGAAGCATAATTTCTCATCTTCGACATTCTAAGTACATTTCGTCGTCATTCACCACACTGAACTAAGGCATCAGGAAATTCACGGGTAACATTTATAACTCCTGTGAATTCTCCCAGTGCCAAGGCTCAGCGTAGTTCATCTTCTTCATTCCATCGTTACTTCTTCTTTCTTCCTTGTCAAACCTGGGGGCCTAGACAAGTGGCAAAAACGCTAGTAGAATAGATTTATGACCTTTTATTTTCGATACTAATATTATAAAGAGGAAACATTTGTTTGTAATGGTTTCACACAAAAACTACTGGACCGATTTCAAAAATTCTTTCACCATTAGAAAGCTGCATCTTCACTGAGTGCCATAGGCTATATAATATTACTAGGTGTAAACGAAATTATTGTTGTCTAATTCCACGCGAGCGAAGCTGCTGGGCGTCCGCTAGTAAAATATAAAGCTAGAATTCAAAACTAGGTGCGGTTCATGGGAAAACTATTACTCTGACCACTGTATTACCAACAACATAATAATATACATTTCGGGTCTATTAAACCGCAAATTTCCGCATTATTTTACATTACCACCTCCACTACCACTCCTACCCGTTCAATGAAACGACCAAACCGCAGCTTTGTACCAAATTTTAGCTATTATCTATTTGTGGAAAACAAATAGATTATACCCGTCAAAAATTGTGACAGTTTCCATATAGAATACATGGGTACATAGAAAGCATGTGGTACGTTCATTGAAAGCAACGTGAAAAAAAATAGATTTAGTTAGGTACGCATATCTAGCGGATGTAAGATGAGCAAGTAAGTGTAACGAAAACCATGTAAGAACATGTTTGTCAGCCTAGTACCAGTCGGCAGGTACCATAATACCAGGGTGGTTTAAGTAGGTAGGTGCCATCAAATATATCAATTATAATGAGATAGAGATAATAGAGTCAACTATAATGACAGGCAGTGGCAGTAAAAATAGATATCCTATTCTACTCACTTCATATGCAGGCTGGTATCTCTTTGATCTGTAACAAATATAACATAAAATGATAAAAACCAATACAATTCAATGTACGTATAATGTTAAATGTAACATACATACAACCTGACAATTACGTATGTCATGGTGAACAATGATCAGGTTTGATCAGAATTCATTGTCACCATATAGGACTATTGTCGACCAATCGCCATGTCACGGCTTTTAATGTAATGAGGATTCGATGTCATAGTAGAGTATTGGTAAATAGGAAATGACGTAGAGAGTAGAATAAAGTTTCATTAACGGATGATATATGTAAGTATACATGTATGTACTAATGGATACATTTTGTGTAGGTATTAGTTATTTCATTATTTTTTTAAAGTTTATTACGCCTACCTCCATTTTTTTTCTTCTATGTCACCAAGAGTTGACTGGTAGAAAATGCCTTTTGGCATTAAGTCCGCTCATTCTTAATAAATAAATTGTAAAGATTTAGGGTCAGGTGGGGTAAGGGAAACATACTTCATTTTGTATATTTTATGTTGAGCTCTAACCACTGTATTAAATGTCGTGTAATCATCTTGACAAACACAAGTTACACTTCTTTTAGTCGGCTTTCTAGTATCGAATGATTTTTTTAACTAGCTATAATGCATGAAGCTGAAAAATTATAAAACTAAAGGCTGGTTCTGTTGTTCCACTTTCCCGGTTTTTGGGGTAAGGGAAACACTTAAATTAAATCTAAAAGTATTAATTGCTAGAACAGACTACTCCTGCACAATAAATTAAAGAAAAGAACATCAATCAAATGAAAACTATAGTGCATTGAAATACGGTTTAAAATAGAAAATATTTACATTTATCGAAATTCGGGGTAAGGGGAACATATGGGTTTGAGACAGGGGTTCACAACTTTAAATGAAAGCCGGGTTTTTATTATATTTTAATTTATTAACTGTAAAATTACAAGTCTCTTATATTTCAGTATAGGGTAAGTTGTCAAAATAAAAGGTGAATGAAACCAAAAATCAGCCTGAGGAAGGGAGCATATTACCTGAAAGTAATCAGAAGTGTAATCAAGCAAATTTGTTATATAACCTTAATAAATACCTAATTATTTATACCTAATTTTGCGATTGTAATATACATACCTACCTACCTATAAATACCTATAAATGTTCCTTGGGAAAAGTTGTTCAGTTTCATGCCCTAGGAACCCTTATAGTTTCGTCAAGTACGTCCATCCGTCCGTCAGTCTGTATGCCCCGCTTCAATAACTCTCTCATTTTTTCACGTATGCTCATGAAATTTGGTATGAAGACTGATAATAAAAACACAAAACTAGAAATGCTATAAAAAATATTAAAAAAAATTTGGGCCCTCTCATATACAACTAAAAGAGGGTTTTTTTTTTTGTGTATTTATGGTTGTTCACTCTAAATACAATATTTAAATTTGATTTGCAAGCAAATTTCATTAAAAAGAATAAAAAAGGAGGGTCTTTTTTTAAATATACATACTTTTCCGTGGACACCTGATAAATGATCCAGTGCTCCTCGGGTTAAAATGTTGATAACTCCTGACATCGGGAAAGGGAAACATATGTTCCACTTGACCCGGCTATGGTAGTTCCCCTTTACCCGGTAATGAATTTTTACGTTATGTTTTGAATCACATTGAATTTACTTATTTATAGCGTAGTTTACTCAAATTCAAATACATAACATGAAAATAAAACGTATGAAGGAATACTTACCGATATTGGAAGTCTTCAGACATAATGTTTCGTCACACAAAACATCACACAATTATTACGCGTCCAACTCGTAGTTTTGTAGCACGCCAACTGACTTTTTGTTTTTGTCAAAGTCGCGCACTGATTAGACCTAGCGCCATCCTTGTTTTTGTTTTGGAACTAAATACTAATGACTGCTTTTTCGACCGACAAATCACAGAGCTACAGTCTATTGTTCTAGATTTACAAACCATTGTCCCCCTTCCCCCGTAGTCCCCCTTACCCCACCTGACCTTAGGTACTTTTATCCCAGATCCCAGATTCGATCTCCGACATATAATTAGAGACCTAGTTCTCAGGTTCAACTAATCTAAATATACCATCATTCAAATTCACGCTGTCGTTGGTTGTAACCAATTTTCTTTAACTTGCATATTTTCGATAAACATTTCGCGGTGACAGACAGCTTAGTGGCTTTCAAACTCGCCTCACGTTCAAATATAGAATATTTTGAAGTCTCAAAACGTAATAATACTCTAGCTGCTATCGATTACCACTCCATTTAATTTACCCAATGATAAGCGTGAAGCTACACGTCAATTACTTAACTTTCAAATTCTCTCTTGAATTAATTGACATGTTTTTCCAAATATCGCTTCACCTCGTAATTCCACACATTTTAATTTGAAGGATAATCCTTGCGTACACAAAAATCAACCTTGTGAGGTGTTGTTAAGGTCAGGTTAGGAATGGCAACGATTTGTTGATGGCGTTCGTTGCCATGGCAATGGGTGGTAGAAAAACAAAACGGAAGCAAGCTGAGTAGTGTATTTATTTTAGAAAATCCGGCCCATGGAAATTCTAGTAAGTCACAGTAGAAGCTAAAATCATTCTTTGGTTCCGTACCCAAAGGGTAAAACGGGACCATGAGTTGGTCCCATTGAGGGACAATGAGTAGAATAAATTTCATCTGTCAGGAAGATTCCGACATACGAACTTTGATTCTATGTTCGTGATTTTATGGTACGGTAAAAAAATTAATAACATGATCGTATTCATTCGTTCTCTGCATAATTTTAACCACTGGTTTTATTAAATAATACTAAAATGTGATGTACATACATATTAAGTACCCCGAAAAAAATAAAGTAGGTACATTTACAAATACTCATACCTTTTTCGCCAAAGCTTTTTCGTGTAAACGAAGTTTGAATATCACAATATAGATTTAAAAATTTCATTTGCATTTTCGTTGCCTAAAATTGGTGTGTACCTACTATACAACAAATCGGAGTTAAAAAAAAAAACATTATAATTATGTAAAAGTACATAGATTTGGTTCGCGTGCAGACTATCGCGAGGGTCGACATTTCGACATGCCACTAGCGAGACAATGGGAGTGATTATAACAGGCCATGAGATTTTATATAAACAACTAGTGGACGCCCGCAGCTTCGCTCGCGTAGAATTAGACCCATTAACGACGTCTACCCGTCTAACGACTTCAAAAACGGCAAAGTTTCATACTAACTTTGCACCCCCGTTTTACCCCCTTAGGGGGTGAATTTTCAAAAATACTTTCTTAGTGCTCCCCTACGTTATAAAAGGAACCCCTGTGCAAAATTTCAAGTTTCTAGCCCTTATAGTTTAGGCCCTGCGTTGATATGTCAGTCAGTCAGTCAGTCAGTCAGTCAGTCAGTCAGTCAGTCAGTCAGTCAGTCAGTCAGTCAGTCAGTCAGTCAGTCACCTTCTCCTTTTATATATATAAACAATAACGTTAAAAGGTGAGTGAAAAAGATTTTATGACCAATAAACACATACATAGAACTTAAAAAAAGCCTATATTATGTATATTTAACAACGATGCACTTGCGAGCTTACGTCTGTAGTGCACATGTTCAAACGTTTCGACCATAATTAATTTTTGAAATTTAAATTTGAAAGTTATTTAAGGTTTTTTTGTCAAATACTATACATATCTCTATAATCATCATCAATCATAGACTTCATCCAAACCAATGTTCAAAGTTACATGTAAATGTGACAAATAACATGCCATCGGATCCAGGTAAATATGTTGTGTGTGTGTTTGTGTGTTAATTGAGTAAAAGTAGTTAAATTTGTATTTGTAAAACAATTAATTGTAAACATTTTTTAAATGTACTTACTATTTTAGTTTTGTTACAAAAGCAAAAAAGATGAAAATTATGAATTGCGTATAATTAATTATGTAAAAGAATGAAATCCTTTTCTCCTATAAAGGTCTACTATAACACGTAGATATACATATACAAGTCTGCTTGTTATAAACACTATCTTTGCGTTTGGTCAAACTAACAGCTCAGATAAAAAAAAAAAATAGTTTCGTTTATGCTTTGCTGAACCCTTTTAAATGGGTTAAAGAGATAAGTTGGTATAAGACCAGATTGTCCTGAACACCTTACTTGACTTGACGAGTGTAATGGATACACTGCGAACTTAACCCGTCTCACTCAGACACTTTGGGTGCTAACGGGTTAAACTGATGATGATGACGATTGGTCATGCAGACTACGTTTTCTACTACCGTAAAAAGTAACACGTTCATTAGTAATATGGGTAGGTACTAAGGAGAGAATTGCGTGTTAAAATCAAAGTCGTATATAAATATAGGCGTTCCCACCCTTGGAATAGGTTAAATCACCTCAAGGGGTGGGTTTATGGTGGAGGGTGGCCCCTCTAACTAGGCCACCCTGCCCTTATATTGTTGTCCTGGACGTAAAAGGATTTTACGTGAATTGGACCGAACTAATTTGTTTTCTTTTGACGTGGTCTATTTCGGGGCGTGTCAGGCTGCATAAATCACACTTCGAAAGGGAAACACGAAGAAGGCTTGGGCTGCTTACAAAAGATTAGCGTGCTTTTTAATGCCTACATATTTATCCAGTTGGATAAACAATTCAATGTAGCGCAATGCTTGGAACACGCTAATACAGATAAGTAGCGCAATTTGTTTAATAAATGTTTTTAATTTACAAAAAGATTGATACTCTCGACCATTTGCAATCATTATCTACCTTTCAGATTCTTCAAGTGCACCTGGGCTAAACTTATTTAAAGAATATAACGAATTTGCGTGAGATTAATAATGTTTAAAATAATGAATTACAATAAAATAATAAGGTATTTTGTTAAATTATATTTATATTAAATAATTACAAGGTTGCGTCCATGGCTCGCGTCAATTTAATGTGATCGGCGGCGTTAGACAACGGCGGGTCGATTTGTGGATGGGTGACCGCTAGTGGCAAAATTTCATGGGCGCTATCGTGCATCGGAGGGAACGTTAAGCCGTCGGTCCCGGTTATTTTCAATGGTAAAAACAGTCGTTAAGCTTCGTCTGTGTTTTTTAGATTGTTATTTACTGGATTTATGTGGTGTACAAAAAAGTTTATTTGTATTTGTCGAAGTCTTTTGGGGTGGCTTGAGAACATTCGATAATGGGCTGGCCACTAACCACGCCACAAATCCATATTGGAGCAGCCTGGTGGAGTATGCTCTGGTCCTGCCGCAGTTGGATGTATATGGGTTGTAGCTAATTACAATGAATTCTAATAGTCCACGATAGCAGTTCTACGAGTATTTGTGAAATAGTCTTATACAAAGCTGGTCAATGGTCATTGGTGTGAACTGTCTTTGTGAATAAAGGTGGTTAGCATATTGAGTTAAACCTGTTAGGATATATGCTTTTCTTTAACCATGCGCTCAGTTTCTCAGTCATAACGAAAAAAAATAGATTTCGCATGGCCTGTCGTAAAAATATGTTTTTCCGTATTGCATGCGAGGGTGTTCGAAGCCGTTATTTTTTCCCAGGGGCGGGACCACCCTTTTTAATTAAATGTAATGACGTGCATGTTCACGTGACCGTGACTTATCACAAACATCGCGGCACGTCTACTGTGCAAAAAATTCAAAAATTAATTTACTTGTTAATGCCTTATGATATTAACATCCAGACACAGAATAAACACTAGTGTTAGTCACACGATTATTTGTCCTGATTGGTATTCGAACCCAGGACTCCGTTATTGATGACGCCAACGGGCCCGTCATCAACAAAATCACATCCTTATAATTTGTGCAAAATAGTCTTGTGAAGATATTTTTTCAGTTTCAGTCATATTGCAATCGAAAGCCACATCTACACTCGTTTATTTAATCATTATTACAGTCTAGCTGTTTCTTGCGGTTTCATCCACCGCTGTCCTTACCTTTTCAAATTCGACAGTTCGTCCAAAAAAAAATAAAAAATAAAAATAATCTTACAACTATTAATGTTAATTAAGAGCATGGATACTCTTAAATAACAACAATATACAATGTATTAATACTCTTTAATTAAAATCAATATGTACATACGAATAATTCGTAACGACTATCAATTTGGACTTAAAATTTAAGTTATTCAGAAAGTATCCAAGTCTTTGTTTTCCTTCCAGTAACTTGTTTCCATTTCATCTGTCGCAAAACTTTTAACCTTTAGTAAGTTCGCCATCATTCCTTTTGAAAAGTACATTTTTTGAACGACAGATGCATTAAATTCATTATGCTCTTATGGTGCTAGGAGTTTGTGTTGGAATAATGTCAGTAGCTGCATCTTTATAGGTATTGACGAGTAAAACATTATTGTAGTTTTACTATAGTGTCTTTGCTACCGGTAGTTAAAGCACAGTCATAACATTCATTTAGTGCGTTTTAAGATATTAAAATAACACAGTAACGGTGCAGTGTATTATCGTGATGAGACATACAGGCATTAGAGTTTTCTGTATCAAATTCATTTATGGGAAACCGTGTTAGCTTCTACAATAAAAAAACTTGAAAATATTACATACTTATCTCTTAATTAAATAAAACCTCCTTAATAAAGCATTCTGTAAAATAAATGACTTTTTAAACTATAGAAGCCCTTGGTGCGAAGTATCTCCAGCTCCACTTTAAGTTCAAAAATAATGCACCTGTATCAAATTATTAGTGTAAATTTTGAAAAGAGAACTACGAGTTTCTTGCCCTGTTCTTCTCGGTAGCATCAACATTGTGAACCGGCGGCGGTAGGTAAAAAATGTAATGACGTTCATTAAGCGTATACAAATACCATATAATGAAATAAATTAATCTGAATCTGTAATGTTCTCGAAGGCATGTGTGAAGGCAGGCTTTCATTACTTTACATTCAATGTAATAAAATTTTATCGTTAATTACTCGATAAAAATTACCTATCTATTAAAGCAACAATATTTAAATATCCTTGCAATAAACGTCAAACCTCTTAATTATTTCAGCCATAACGCCTCATTAACCGCAGTTTAATTTAATACTCTGTGCTTTAATTATGCAAACCGGGATGTAGGTACATCTAGATTTAAACGAGAGTTGAACAACATCCGCTCCGGATGAAGCCCAATCATTAGAGATACGTTGCAATACTGCGAGCGGTTCCCTCGTTTGGTTCTCGGTGGAAGCATTACTATTACTGACAACCGATAACTTGGAACGTCTTGGAGTGGAAACCGCGACACAGAAAACGGTGCATAGCCCAGATTCCTGCAAGGTAGTCCGATAAGCGGTGACAGCCCAGTGGCTATTGAACTCGCCTCTCACTCGAGCGGTCCGGGTTCAAACCCCGGTGGCACGCACCAATGACTTTTCTAAGTTATGTACGATTTAAGAAATTAAATGTCTCTTGCTATAACGGTGAAGGACACATCGTGGGGAAACCTGCATGCCTGAGAGTTCATCATATAGTTCTCGAAGGTATGCGATGTCTGCCAATCCGCACTTGGCCAGCGTGGTGGACTAAGGCCTAATCCCTCCCATTCTGAGAGGAGACCCGAGCCCAACAGTGGGACAAAGAAAGGGTTCTGATGATGATGAGTCCGATAACAATCCGCACTTGGCCAGCTTGGTGGACCATGACCTATTCCTATTCAATACGAGAGGATACCCGAGCCAAAAAGAAGAAAAAAAGAAGGGTTTTGGTGGTGATGGTGGTCCGAACTCAGCGAGAAACCGTTAGATTAAAAAGCACAGGACCAGGAGGCCACGAGAGAGAGGCCTGTTTATAGATATAGATAAGTATTTTTGCTGATAAAAAGTAAGTTGATTTTTCCTTGCTTAAGGGTACTACGAATCAACTTAATTTTTTGCACAGACACTTTCATAGCCAGAGAGTTAAACATACTTTTTATCTGAGAAAACTGCAAGTTCCTGCAGGATCTCAGTGACAGTTTTACGCGTACGTGGGCTGTCTCGTCAATAACAAAACTGTCAATAAAAGTGAATCGAGGGCAGCTGGGGTCCATAAATAGCGTTTGGAGACATAATTGATCCATCGACAACGTGACACCTGCGCGGGTTCAATGTTTATTTATATAGACAACAATTATCGCTTTCAATTATTGATACTTTCAAGGCCTTTACGATAGGCAAGTGACAACCTGTTATCGTGTTGAGAAGCTGCCTGCGAAGGATTTGGCTAGATTCTTCACCACCACCACCATTGGGCACGGGTCTCCTCTCAGAATGGGATGAATTAGGTCATAGTCCACCACGCTAGCTAAATGCGGATTGGCAGACTTCACATGCCTTTGAGAACAATATGAAGAACTTTCAGGTTTCCTCACGATGTGTCCTTCACCGTTATAACAAGTGATATTTAATTTCTTAAATCGCACATAACATAGAAAAGTCCATATAACATTATAAATTCCACTGTTGAAAACATACTTTCAAAGAGGTCTGTCTGGTCTGTTGGTCTATTAGCTCTAGCTAACATTTATTTTAATAAACAATCAGTAATATTTAGTAGATGCAGAATTCACACGCAACAGCCTAGACCCCATTTCGAGTAGCGTTCACACAATTATTCTTATTTCTTAGATACGATCGTACGTTGTATCTAATGGCCATGTATCTTAACTTTTATTACTGTGTCATTTTCTAGCGTTTACATCAGTTTATTGGAATTACAGACGTGTTGATTATGTTACATGTTACTTAAAGTTTCAATTCTTATGAGTCATTTACTATTAGATTAGGTTGGATAATGTACAGTTTCTTACTTTTTGGTGAGTGGTGCCTCACCTATGAATTCCTTATAATACTTACATAAATATATGATTATTATATGTCAGAATATATGTCAGAATGAAAATTCATCTCGTTTGATTTACCTGTATAAAATCGATCAATCCTCAATTTTAATTGTTCTTATTTTTATTCTTGGTTGGGCTATTGTACATAAATGTTTTTATGGAGTAGAGATTCGATGAAATTACGAAAGTTATGTTAAATTCGTATATATATATATCCTTTAGAGAATATATATATACATATACGAATATAGATAATTTGTCATTAAACATTAGACAGTTCGAATTTGCTATAAATCCGTGGTAAATCCTAAAAAAATAATTCACATAATCATCGAAAATAACCAGCTGTTTGTCATATCGTACGATATGAATGAATTCATCTCATGAAAACATTATCGCAATCTCTACGTTCATAAAACAGGGCATTTACGTTGAATCAAAAATAAAGAAAATCCTAGATGTAGATTGTGTTATAAGTTCAACATTATACCAGCTCTTAGCGCATACAATTCCTTTACTTAACTCTCCTTCTACTGCCATTCCCAGCGAGATTTTGATGAATGGAACATACCTAGGCAGGTATTGATAGGCATCAAGCAACACATTCCTTGTTGTGCGCTCTGCTGATGGCAAATTGAAGAGGTATTTAATCCCGCCTTTAATTAAACTCTAATCGCTTGATAATTATTTTAATTACGATACTGCATTCAGTCATATATTTGTTAATCACCTCTCCTTTATTCATGCATAGCTGCCAGTTTATTTTTGTTTTATTTGGCGGTTAAAGGTGTGCCGAGAATTCACTATGGGATTCAGTTAAATTCACCTTGTATTTTTATTGGAAACTAGTGGACGCCCTCGCTTCGCTCGCGTGGAATTAGACATTCACTAACTACAAAAACTGCAAAGTTTCATACTAACTTTGCACCCCCGTTTTACCCCCCTAGGGGGTGAATTTTCAAAAATCCTTTCTTAGTGCTCCCTACATTATAAAAGGAACCCCTGTACAAAATTTCAAGTTTCTAACCCTTATAGTTTAGGCCCTGCGTTGATATGTCAGTCAGTCAGTCAGTCAGTCAGTCAGTCAGTCACCTTCTCCTTTTATATATATAGATAAGGTAGCAAACGAGCTCGCAGCACCACCCACCCGCTGCCGCCCATGACTACTGTGACTTATTTTGAACAAGACTTAAATAGGGATTGGGATGGTTAGGCCAGTCAGCTGAGAGAGTTAATATTATGAGCATGAGTCGGTCAGTTCGTTAGGTGTTATTAGGACTGGAGACTATTAGCCATAATTAGTTCTGTTAGTTGGTGTCAGTAATAGTCAGATAGCTGACACCCTGGATTAACATAATAAAAGCCACATTTTATCCCGATACGATGTTCCCTTGGGATAAAAATAAATTTCAATATTTTTTCAGTATAATTTTCACACAAATTTTTAGGTTTAAATATTTTAATTTTTATTAAAAAATAACTTTTGTTTTTTCTCTTGGTTTGTCTTACCTATCAGTAGGTACAGCTAGTTATTTTATTTTAAAACTGTATAAAATGTCTAGGTATAATTATAAAGTGTGTGGCTACGCGCTGGGATACATAAATATTAAAATAATCATTAGCAATGTCACCTAAATCCATCAATGAACCTAAAATTATGAGCGTTATTTACTATTATATTGAGATATGAACGCAAATTGTCAATTAAGAAGCCTTAGCCGCAACCACTAGGTTATCGCTCCTTCATATCCAGTGACATTCAGTATTCAGAGTCAGGTGACTTCGTCGTGGGCGAACATTCCTCAATACGAAAGGCATTCGTGTCGCAGAATAATGTTGTTTCTCGAACAGATCATACGTCAGCGACTCAAAACCACAGCGTGTAAGCCTTCATGTTTTACGCGTTACATTGTATCGAGGCGAATGATGAATGATACCTATCGCACGGCTCGATACATGACGACCTCTCAATCAACTATACGTATACATCATGTTCTGATTTGTAATTCTACAAGTCACTATGCAAGAAGAAGAAGACGAAGACGAAAAAGAGTTGAAGTTTGATGTACTTCATTATGATTTTTGAAAATAGAAGAAATTATTGATTCAAAATAACATATTCAAATTCCACACACAAACTATTCAGCGTTATTTAACCAATTTTTTTTGCATGTACTAAGGTTTTTTTTTTAAATTCAGTTTCTTATTTTGTTTGTAACGTGACCTAATCGAGAATATTCCTAGCTATGATTAAAAAACATTTGAAATTCATCAGATTGTGTTTATAGCGACTGCGACTTACGACTGTTGAGGGCAAACAATTGTAAATTAATTGCATTTTATAGATTTAAGAGCAGCCTGTATACAGGCGGTATGTCCAGTTTTTGTTAAGCCCGCCCCACAACTGGCCCAGTTGCTCTGATCTTGACCACCGACAATATGTATTTAACATAATTACACTTTGGATTATTTAATGTCCAGTGCGCCATTACACCTATCTAGCGAATAAAGTAAATTTCAATAACATAACTTAAGTATATGTTCGGTAATGAAGATATTAAAATGTAGTCATTATTGAATGCTTTAGTTAAAAAGGTCTCATTGCGTATTGAGAGTTGCATGGTACTAAAGGACTATAGTATAAGACCACTTTCTGTGTGTATTTTTGCCTACTAGCCTCATTAGATCGATTTCAAAAATACATTTTTGAAAATTTTGTGATTTTGGGTCCCAGCAAAATTTACTTATCATCAGATAACTGTTCTGTCGGACTGATACTTTTGTTTGTTTATGTCCTAGTAGGTTTATTTATTAACTACTTAGTATGGAAGGAGAAAATATGATAGTAATGCTTTTATTTCCCGTATATGTAACTGTTAGATTGTTTCTTTAAATGAATGAACATGAAACATGACAAATAAATGAAACACTTAACTTAAAAATACAAGTATTTGTCATTGCGTTCTCATTTCATACTTACCTCATAAACGCCACTTCGCAAGATGGTGAAAATGAGGTTGGCAAAATAAATGTATTTCCACATAAGCGTGACCATTTTCTTGATTGCAACGTTCGAGCTAATATATATTGCCGCGGAAAAACCGTCGTGAGTAAAGTCTCACTTTTGTGCGCATGCGCAAGAGTGGTGGTTACTCTAGAGAGCTATTTTAAATATGGCTTTACTAAGATACTTAAATTACAAATGATAAATGGTAATGGAATGTAAATTTTTAGTTTTAAATGTGATTTAAATTAACACTTTTGTTACTCTATTCTTCTCTTTCACACAAAATTTTGCATGAAATATTAGCTACTATCTTACCCGCGACTCTGCCCGCGTCCATTCGTTTTCCGTGCAGAATTACCTCTACCATCAAGCTTCGAATATTAAGTACAATTAAATACAGCCTTTATCAACGGAAACCTACACCAAAGTAAATCTAAATCTAGCTTCACCCACAGTCCAGCTGAAAATAACCTGAGATAGCGATAGAGAGATGAAACCAACAGTCAAACAAAAAAATCGACTTAAAATCGAATGATCATTATAGGTTTTTCTCCATTCCCACGGGAACCATACAAATTTACAGGATAAAAAGTAGCCTATGTCATTCTCCAGGCCCTACACTACTCTGTGTAACTAATTTATTTATGGACTCTAGATAGTAAATAAGCAAGCAGCACGACTGCCGCCCATGACCACTGTGCAGACCCTGAGACCCATAAGAGCCTCTTCTAGTTATATTAAGGCTCCTGAGAAAAATAAATCTTTTACCTTATTCACTGAGTCGTGATTCAAACATTCATTTTCGATGTCTGCATCGACAGTTATCTGTGAACAATAATTAAAACCATTATAATTTATTAACTAAAAACATTAATTGTGATTTATTATAACAAATCACGAAGAAATATCAATTGTATATGTAAATGAATTGTATATTTAACTAAACACCGTGCCGACGCTGCTATGATTAAGGCTGTACTCGGGATAAGAAATCTGACTAATTAAGTCATTCTAATACATTTGATCAGTTGACATTTTCAACAAAGTGAAGGGATAGACTTAAATGACATGCCTCAGCATTGCTGTAGTATAATATGTGTAGTCGACTGGAAGGAACTAGGATTGTTGCAATAATTTGATATTTTATACTTGTAAATGTAATAAATTAGAAATATTTGTTTGTAATGTTTTTACACAAAAACTACTGGACCGATTTAAAAATTATTTCAACATTAGAAAGCTGCATCTTCACTGAGTGACATAGGCTATATAATATTACTAGGTGTAAACGAAATTATTGGTGTATAATTCCACGCGTGCGAATCTGAGGGCGTCCACTAGTAGTAATAAAAACATGAGTTAGTAGTTATTTAAGTTGTAGTCCAGATAATACTAGGGACTAGTTTTCACAATTCGTTCCAAATAGAAATATTATTTTTTTAAACCTTTTCTTTATTTTAATTTTTTTAAACCTTTTCTTTATTTATAAAATTATTGAAAATTTCACATCTTGTACTTTTCTGGTTTTAATCGTTCATCTTAAGCAGTGAGAAATCGTGAATATTCTAATACAACTACTTATTTATTTTATGGGTAACTGTCTCAGTAAACCATTCAATCTGATTGACGTACAGTTTACCTTATTATTAGTTTAAATGTATTGGTTCAGTTTATTTTATTGCGGTCATTCTCCTATTAAAAAATTACTAAAATTGAAGTGATACTTTCTGAGGTTTTCTTATAATTCCTTTCTATAATTAGAGAAATATGTAGATAAACGCTTTGCCAATCCAAATCTCTCTTAAAGCTAGTAAGAAGAAATGTTAATGTAGGTAATGGCTATACGTCAGCCGTGGATCAACTTTAATCTATTGATCGAGATCTTGGATTTTGATCGGCCGAATTGTAAATGAAGCTAGATTTTGTTTGGTAATATAGTCATCTTTAATCTTAGTTTTTGGTGTAGCTTGCCGGTGAGAAAGGCTATACATTATATTTAAAACCATCCCTTGATGGAAAACGACTTGACGCGCGCGGAGCCGCGGGGATAGCTATAAATTAGGGGTCACTGGTATAGTTACGTAATGTAATAATTGTATGGAAATTTTTTACTGTTGTCAAAGGTTCACGGCAGGAGGTTACTTTCTGAAAAAAGAACGAAAAAAAGAAAGCGACATTTGGCAATTTTGTCGTTGATTATGAAAGTTTTGATTGGATAACAAAGACCCCCTATGATGCTTAACCTGGCGTCACTGCGGGATGCCGCATTTGACAGTTTATTAAAAACCAAATGTTTTTCACAAATTTAATGTCAATAACCCCGTTGAACTCTTTCCTTTGCAATAGTTAAGCTAAGAAATAATTATAATTTGATAACTGCGACTGTGTATGGTCACATGGTATGATGTAGGTATGTCTCAACTCATAAATTAGAAGTCTACTATAGAGTATACCTACTTATAGAAGTCTATTGGACTAGTGTCTGGGACTGGTTAGTGACAAACTCAGCTCTAGTGTCAGCCTTGTGTATGAACAGGTATGATTACAATGATTGTTTGTAGGATATCCAGTTTGGTTTGATTCAGTTATAACAGTTTGGTTGCTAATGTCTAACCAATGTTCAACCACGACCCCTATCGCACCCAACCCTTTGAATGTTGTACTGTTGTGAATCGGTCTCCCCTCGTAACGGGTAGGGGATGGCCATTCACCACGCTGGCCAAGCTGCAAATTGGGAGACTACACATGCCTTCCAGACCGTTACGGAAAAATCTCATTTCAACATGAGATATTTAATGATGTGTGCATGAGTCTAAGTATTCTGTAAGAATAGTTAACGCACTAACTAAGCGACTGAATGACTAAGCAAAAGGAGCATAACATTTATTACAGCTAAGTGTGCTTCAGCATAAGTGTGCTTTAACATAATCTCCTTTTAATACACAATATTATAACGATGTTCTCAAGTATATTAATTTGACACAAAATATACGGAACCATAACAGTTGAAAAAACATCAGTTAAAAGGTTTTTATAGCCCTCCTGTATAATTATTATTTTATGAATATTGGTGTCACGGCCACGATAGATTTATGATGAAATTTCTCATTTGTAACGCCTTATCTCGTTACGATCTCCTCGCCCGATACTAATTATAAATGTACAGTTTAACTACTGTTTTGTAAGCTTGTTTCGGTTTGTTTAACTCTGATACTGTATACATGATTTTTATTTCGAGCATAGAACGAATATAATAACTAATTTATTCTAACGACTTCATAGTAAGACTGTTGGCAGTAGTTGTTAATAGCAATATTTGTTATGAATCTACTTTTTTATATAATACCTAAAGCCTAAAACAAAATCCATTAATTAAAAAAAAACATATGTTGACCGTTCGGCTGGTTTTAATGAGCTTACGTTTACATATGTGTCTTTAAATATGAATAATTGTGGAGAATTCGCAGCACCCATTGAACTATTTAAGGTTTTTTCTTAATCAAACATTAAGATACAAACATTACTTACACGAGAAAAAAAAATATTAAAAAGGTACAAATACACATTAATATTTTTGTTTATGTCTAAGATAAATAGTCAAATTTATCAATAACGATAGTGTCACATTATCTGGAGCAAAGCTAAGATAACGAAACATTTACAATATAAGGCATTTTGACAAACAAGGCAGACACTGATTTATCATTTCGTATGTAGACGTGGCTTTAATATTAATAAAGTTCACACATTTAGCTTGTTCGATCGTGAGTAAGTAAGCGATGTACTTTATTATAAGAAAAATGTTCTACAGGTCGGTCTACAGTGACTATCTCTTTGTTGCTTTGAATCAATCACAGACGAGTATTCGACGATATTTCGAAACATGGGTTTGAACTGTACGTTACCCCATTTATGTCACAGGAAACTTAATTAATTTTAGTTTAACGCAGATAAATTATTTTGTTATAATAGCTTTAATGTAAACTATTGGATTCACGTTTATTTCGCTTTTAGTTTATCGAACACTGTCAAACTATCTAAAGAATTAAGATGTAGGTGAAGGTACTCAACGATGGTAATAAAATGTTGAAAATAATAATATGATAAATTATATTGTATTGTATGATTCCTGTTTTCAATGGATTGGCGTGTACACGTAAAAGGATTAAGGAAGTATCTAGTCCTAAGTCGAATATGAAATGAAAAAGCTTATTTTTTAAAGCTTTTAAAACCTTATTATTTTTTCAGTCAATTGAATTGAAACAAATACATACGTTTAGAAGTATTATTTGAGAAATATTCGATATAAAACTGTGACACTCTAATTTAAGACACTTTCAAGCTAACGTGTCAATCAAATTAAGATGTATGGACATGATGGAACTTTTGTAGAAGGTTCAGTGACATGTGGTGTAGGCGGTCGCCACGAAAGTGGTGGCTGTAATTTGTGGCAGCCATCAATAGAGCGTGGCACGCGCCGGCCCACGCGCCGTACCTCATACGGCCATAGTTACATTGTATGATGTAACTCCATTTATGTGCTTGTAAAAGAGAGTGGCTTACTAATTTTTACATTTTTATGAGTGGCAGTTTAAAGTTTTTTTGGGAAGCTGGAATTATTTACGCTAAATCAAGGGAGTTAGCCATTGATTATTTATTTATTAATTAAAGCTTTTGATAAATATTTTAATAATGCAATAAAATAGAGGAGAATAGATCTGATAAGTTTGTTTCAGTTTTTCACAGGTCCGATGAAAAGCTTTTTTATATGTGATAGTAGATTTGTATCTAAAAATCGTATTTTTCGAAGCTAATATTGTTAAATATTCTCTGAACTTTTGTGGACCATGACCGCTTATTAATTGAAAACACCGAGATTCCATATTCCATAAATAATTATGAGCGGGCAATACTAATAACAGTATTGCCCGCTCATTATTTTACGAACTCTCTTACTTCTCTTACTCTCTTACCGTTTAGTATTTCACTCAGTCATCGGAGTAAGATTCTATTTGCCAGTAAATTAAGTTACTGATAGCTATCGAATATCGTAAAATTTTACAGATTATGTGAATAACACCGCTCACATCTATCAAATTACAGAAAGGAAATGAATGAGATCGACCGTTTAAGGTCTCTTTTCTTCAGTGCGATTTATCGTGATTTGAAGGTAAGATACTATATCGACGCTGTTTATTGTGTACTAACTAAAATTTATGCACAGAGATTCTCAGTATTGTTAAAGTATAAACGCGTATGTTTTCAAGATTCAGATAACAATTATAAACACAACTCATAAATATCTGGCTCGTGAAAGTTTAAATTCAACTTAATTTCAATAAGTCAGATTCAGATTTATTTATTTTTCATGATATGGTATTCGTATACGCTTAATGAACCTCATCAATTTTTTTTCTACCGCCGGTTCACAAGGTTGGTTCTACTAATAAGGACACAACAAGAAATCGGGTAATTATATTTTGAATAGTATTTTAGTTGTATTAAAAATTTACTAATGAACACCATAATTAGGGAATTATGAATATTGTGTTACCTGAAAAGCCACGAACAAGCTTGGCGAATTTGAAACTCAGTACTATCCCCTAGTCTAAATTAGTTAGAATTCATGGTTTGTTTTGTAATTTCATTTAAGCGCAAAACATTAAAGTGATATGAGTAGATGACCAACAATGCCATTTTACCCAAGTACTGATGACATTTAACAGTTACTATAATTTCGAGGGTCAATAGAACCACCCCAAAGCTATTATACTAAGTAATTAACTAACAAAAGGGTACCGACCCTATGGCTAAGCCCAGGAGTATACGTCCCCAGCATTGTCGGTGTGTAGTATTTTATATCTCGTTATTTTTATAGAAGTTTCAGCGGCGTGTATTAAAAAAAGGTAAAAAAAAAACGTTTGTCAACCTTATCAATTAATCATTTGAAATCATAAATCGACTTAACGCTGCAGTGGAACTCCGGCTTAATGATGTAATGTGGATAGGTGAGGCATTAAACAAATAGCGTGTGAGTTGACAAAGCATGTTTATTCAAGTATTGTGTACATAGAAATGTTAGTACACGTCCGTAGGGTGTAGTATACTTTACAGTTTACTGTGTATGCTTTTATTATTTACAGCATTGTATGTAACCCACTTAATAGAAAAAAATATCAAAAAAGCGTTTTCTCAAAAATCTCGGATGTCCTCTTACCGTATTCTGCTGAAGCACCAGAGGCCACTCTGTGGAGGCAATGGATATTTAAGTTAATTATGACCATTTCATATACAAATTCAACATTTTATTCAGTGACGCAATAGTCCGAAAATAACTTTCACCGCGCCTGCTTCGCTGATAAAAACCGTTACGTTATTTAAAAGATCTAATCTTTTGGTACTTACATGGTGGTTTTATATCCCAAGGTAGACTTCTGCAGGCAGTAGCTCTGAAGACCATCTTGACTGGGCCAGACCAGCTCACTCGGCTTGTCACACGAGAATGGTGTGCCAGGTAAACCCGTGGGGTTCTCCAACCCATAAGGTCGTACCACCACCACCTGGGGTTAACACCACGCATGCGTACTGAGGGGTGGGGCAGAAATATATTGATTATTTCGCGTACCCCATTTCCATGATGGACTGATAAGAACGCCCGTATTCATGGTAAAGTAGACAAATTGCTATAGGGTGGCGTGTGATTCGAAGTAAGGTAAGGTATTAATTATGTACAGAACAGAATGATTGATTGGAATTGTACGGATCGAACCATTGTACGCACTTGCCAGAACTTTTAGGTTTTGATTTAGATCAAAAGAAAAAAAAAGAAAAAAATTTAGATTTTAGATTGCTTTTTTATTGAGGTAAATTAAGGGATACGTTATATACACTTAAGACGTGTTCACACATACATAAAACTTGATTAATGAAATTATCCGTTCTTCGGAGGGCACGTCAAGCCATCGGTCCCGGTTGTTTTCAATGGTGGAAACAGTCGTTGAGCCTAGTTGAAAAACTTCGGTTGGCTTGAGAACATTTGACACTGGGTTCGCTGACTTCTTCTTTGCTTTTGACAATCCGCATTGGAGCAGCGCGGTGGAGTATGCTCTAGACCTCCCGCAGCTGTGTCTGTGGGAGATGCATGGCCAGCAGTGGGACGTCTATGGGTCGCTAAGCTAACCTGTACCTAATGAAATCACCACTTGGTACATATGAGTATAATTATATACCATAAATGGTAAGTCCCAGAACCAACAATGGGGGTGGCATTTGTACGGAGAACGAAGTTAACTACCACTTTAACCACCTTCAACATTACTGGATTCCGTTTTTTTTTTCAATTAGGTTTTCCTAGTGGCGACCATCTTAGTACTCAGTAGGAACGCTTCTGCGACAGAATTTAAATAGGACCATTATGAATCCTGTTCAATGTCTGTCACAGTAGTCATGGGTAGGAGCGAATGAGTCCTTCATGCTTGTTTGCTGTCTCATCCAAACATAATATTTTTCCTGAGTATCGACACAGTTTTCCAAGTAATCGTGCGGCTGTGTTTTCCATATCAGTGTAATTACTGGTCGGCAGATGTCGTGATCGACGCCATTACTAAAACACTGTCCCTTTGTCGCAGCGAGGATTGTAAAGCGCATTGCGGCAATAGTGATGATACTAAATGCATTTTACAATTACTTTATGAGCCTAAGGTATAAATAATGAATAATTTTTTGTTGTGACATATTATTGATGAATTTGATGTCCTCGGAAGTCTGTGACTATGTATGAGTGTCAATTTTAATGTTTAAGATCTTTACTAGCCCGGCTGTTATACTATTCAAAAGTACATACTACTTACTACTCTATTCAAAAGGTCCAGTCTTCAAATCCAAAACAATTTTTGCTATTTTCTAGTTAAGTCACATTCGTTTTGTGACTTAACTAGAAAATAGAAAAAATTGTGAGTGATGATTTTAAACGGTTTTATTTACAGTTATCACGAACAGAAATGGATTGGTGATGCTGCAAATTCGTTTGCTATCTTTACGGACTTTAACTATTGTGTTAGGTGAGTTAGTTAATAGTTAGGTGTACCGAGTACAAATATTTATCTGCGTGATAAATCTACTCCGACTGGAATTCTAACCTGAGACCCGCGGTTCGGCAGTCAGGGTCATTACCACCGCTTATCCTACCTTATACATTGCTCCATTAACTATTTTGAGTACCAAACATTGTTCAACCTTATTACAAATGTTATCTATAAGTAGACCTCCATGAATAGTCTGTCGACATCAGAGACCGCCACCTTATGACTTATTCATGCGATACGTATCGCTCGATACTTGTATCGGCGAGATGACAGCGATAAGCTAGTTACAGCGCTAAGCTGGCGCTAATCGACCCACTTGATAAATCATTGGATAAATAATAACAAACCCTCTCTCTTAATCCCATATCAGTCCACTGCTTGGCATTTGCCACGCTCGATACACGATATTCTGTCACAGTTATCATAGTTACATCCATAAAAGAAGAACGACTCTGATTTTGGTTTTTCACTTTTCTCATCTACTTGCTTATCGCCGTCCTGCGAAGATCGTCGCGACATCTAGTAGCAGGTCGTCCCATTATGTTTGCCACGTGATGGTAAGTGGTCACCGTCGTCTATGGACACGTGCGACACCAGGGGTATCACAGGTGCGTTAGATAACTAGAAACTTTTAAATAAAAATATTTCATTTAATTTAATTTCAAATACTAATATTTTAATTCATCCAGCAGTTGTTCTTAGTTGTTAAAATTACTAAGCTTTCGTTAATCTGCGGATATTAAATCTTCTGATAGTCAGGTTGTTCTATGTTTTAATCTCTTTGAAGGCTATGTTGAACTAATCACCACATATTATCAGATATGATGAGTCCTCAGCATAGACCACAAAATAGGCTGTTCCACTTTCAAATGACATATGGTCAGGAAAATTCTGTCGTGCTCGACGAAAGTATACGTAGCACATACCACGGATAAACCGATTGCCTACTTATACGAAGTAATGTTCGTTTTAACCTCTGAGTGTTCTAAAAAAACTCTCCACTTGCATACAAAATATATTGGTGCCTTCCGAATGCAATACTCAAGCCATAAATCGAGTTTATGTTCGCCGACTTTACTCGTCTCACACGAAAAAATATTGTTCGTCGTACAAATAGGCTCATTTAGACGTAATTTTCTCATGAGCGGGCAAGCCTTGGGTTTAAAGTAGCCTTCATTGGATTACAATTTCATTTAGCTGATTGAGGGAATTCGGCGGCGCGGCGCTTTGAGTTTGTAACAAGATAAATTTAACATTGTAGTAATGGGTTACACGTGTTTGCCTTCCAAGTTTACTGTATATAATTAGTGCATACTTCTTTCCAGGTAGATTAAGTATGGGGCAGTGGTCGAGAACTTAAAGAGTTCCGAGTTCAAATCTCAAACCAATGACTATTCAAATTAATGTGTGTTTTAAGCAAATAAAATATTACGTGCTGTACATGATAGGTATAATTGGGTTTATTTCTTGCAATTTCATGTAGCAGTACGTGTATGGCAATAACGGACGGCGGCGGCCGCCATGTGAACGGACCCGTGCCTATTAACGCGACGTAGTTTAAGTTATAAATTGATATGTAAGTATGTTAGTCTTTATAATATTTATGTCATGGACCTTGTTGCCTGAAATAAAAGATATATTATTAAAAATATAATAACGGCTTGCTAAGTAGCAAGTACTCAGTCTAATAATATAACAAAACTGAGACTGGTTGGTTTGTACGAAAATAAACATTGTTATACTTAAAATAAAGTACATTACCTACAGGGACGGAGTTTATAAACCTATTTGAGATTTATAAACTCCGAACTGTATACGAGTATTTTAGGTCGGATACGTATGGACATTACAGACATTTTCAGATTTATTAATGACATGGGAAAAACGAGGGTTCCATGAATTTCATCCGCTAACGTCAACCGGCCACATTAAGAAACTTTAACTTAATTTAATTAGGTCCAATTAATCATGGCACATATAATGCGTTTCTTAAATACCTTTCCATTTATTCTTCCTTTTTTTATTTACTTACCTTTTAAAAGTTTAAATCGGTAAAGATTGGTTGATTCGTAGTTTTTCATAGATGTGATTCGCGACTGTACATAGTAGTCTAGGTATTTGATATAACATTATAAATGACTATGATATGATAATAAGAACAAGACTCATTGCAAAGTTTTAGTCACCAAAACATTTAGGTTTCGATATTTTTTCTGTCATCAAGACTTATATTTAGTTCTAAATTTCTCGATATTTTCTCATGTATTCTCAGCTTATCACAACCTTTTTTTTTGTATTTATGGATGTAAGCTAGCAAACGAGCTTGCACTAACAAATACCGAGACTACGTGTAAATCGCTCCCGGTAAAGGACCACGTCTCAATTCCATAAGTCGTCGACATTACACACTGCTCGAATAATTTCGTCTTTGATAAACACGTCTGGTTAAGATAATATGTTTGTCTAAGGAAGAAGTAAGAAGAATTATCACACAACGTCACATTTATTTATTTATTTAAGATTTATTGCTTTACACATGTTTTAGTAGGTAACATGTAAGTAGATACAACCAACACGTGCACCTTGTTAAGGCATTGCAAGATGAGGAGGATTTACGTAGGTAACTTTATGCTAGCATGCGAACAACTATGGCGCTTAGAGTGAAAAGTAAGAACAAAATGGCGAGAAATCACAATGTCAAAGACCCTGTAGCCAATGGAAGTGATAGAAAGTGAAGCAAATCGAATTACCGTAGCGTAGTGGATAGCGTAGTTGGCTGCGGTTCTTTCTCCAGAACTTTAGGCAACTGGGGCTATCGTTCATGATGATCCATTGCGAGTCTATATTTTGTGTATTAACCAGTTTTATTATACTATAAGAACAACTAAGCAGTTTAAAGCGCTCTATTTTTGAAACGTTCGCATGACTTAATCGCTCGACTTCGACTCATATTTGTTAAATAGAAACAATACCTTACTACTTAGTCTATATTTTGGCCCGGTAAGGTAAAGGAAAATGGGGTTGTTACCGCTTATTAAAGTGGAACTTACCATACCTAGACCTAAGCCTTCTAATTATGACTACTAGCATAATCGTTAGGTACCTAAAGTGAATGTATCAAATATGGTAAATAAATTGTATCTTATACATCGAGAAAATCCTTAACGGCTTAAATACCGTTTGACTGATTAATGGATAATCAAATGAGACACTGATGATGTGACCACATTAACATCAATGTCACTAATCAAAATGTATCAAAAATCGTAAACTTTTATGTTAATTTATTAGATTTTGCCATCTGGAAATCTGTTTGTCAGAGGCACGGAAGAGGCCGCAAAAATGAGCACGATACATTTCATTATTTTCAATCTATACTGAATGCTATTTTTTTTAAATTCAATTAATTGTATTGAGAACTAAATGTGTCCATTATTTTTAACTATTGCTGTACTGAATAAGTAAATTGCAACTGATACGAGTGTGATTAAAAGGAAAGGATTTTTTTTTTCGTTTGGTAAACACGCTCTTCTTACAATTACCAGTATGTTTTAGTAAAATCATTATTGCAAATGATAGCCATATCCTTTAGCCATAGCATTTTCAATCATTCTTAATGCACGCATGAAGTTGCGGGCATCAGCTACTTTTACTTTGTACCAATAAATAAGTAAACGTGCGATATTAATATGGTCTTAAATAATTTATGAAGCAATTTTTTATTTATTTTCTCCGTATAACAGTTCGAAAGACTATTAAAATCTCAATTATATTTAATACATAAACCTACCACTTAGTGGCTCATTATGGAATCTTTAGAACTTAAAAGTCTCATAAATGTAAATTATAGGATTTAATGTTCATTGTTATGATCTTGGTCTGAAATGTTTTGGAATAATTTAAGATCAAAGATCGTTATTTGTTGCGGATAAAGGTTTACGAGGTTTACAGTCGAAGTGACTGGATTCGAGAATATTGGTTACATTCATCATTTTTAAATTGATCGACCGAGTTACGCTACGTCGCTCGTTGGGCGCGGGGCTGAACGCTAGTGTCAAAATTTGATGGGTGCTTCTGCTTACTGAAGCTTATAAGGGCCTGTAAGCCGGTTATTTTCAATTGTAAAACGATCGGTAAGCCTTTTCAAGGACCTCCACTTGCTTGGGCTTCCAAAAACTTGAGAACATTCGACACTGGGTTGGCCACTAACCCCTCCATCAGTCCACTTTGTACCAGCTTGTTAGAGTATGCTCTAGAATTGGCTGTTGATTACTGTAGCTGTGGTAGTGAACCATGCCCTACTGTGGGATACATATGTTGTTAATACTACAATATACATTCACTGTGCGCGAACACGATAAGATAACGTTAAAAAAAATATACGTGGACGAAGCTGTACGTAACGGCTAGTATTGAATTAAAGTTTTTCAAAGCCTGCATAATTGGTCACTTATAATTCCTGCTTGTAATTCGTCAGTGAAATCAACGTTTACAAATATGAAAATTTATTCCATGAATATGCATAATAGTCACCGAACCCGATGTATTAACAAATGGGCTAATGTTAATTGAATTGATTGCATTTTAATGAATTTCTCAAAGAATTTAACAGCTCCACCCATAGTGCATCGAGAGCTTGAATATTCAAACAACTTTTATGAATTAATAATAATCATACGCGTCATCTAATTAAATATGAAGTTGTTTGAAATAACTTGTTTCCTAAAAAAGTTTGCTTACTTACTGACCATTTGGTATAACTTCTTATCTAATCCAGAAACTACACAATATTAACCACGTCTTGGGACTTTTGTAGAGGTTACTAAAGTTAATATATTTGTTTCTTGTTAAAAAATAGAACCTGTTCTCTTTTTTTTTCTTAATTGCTGTTAAAACTTCAGTGTTTTAATTTTTGTGTATTTACTTTGTGATTGAAGAAATACAGACTCCGACAGCACCACATTATCTAATAGTGCAATTATATACCAGCAACAAAAAATAATTTGCTGAGATAAGTTTTAATCTCTAGCTCATCACATTTTATAAAAAGTGGAAATAGAATAAAAAGCTGTTTCAATAAGCGCCTAGGAAAGTCACTCTCAAAGTCAAGTTATGAGATAACATAATGAGGTAATATGCGGCCGTGTAAAGTTGTCGTATAGTGAGATGATAATTCGATAGCAATAAAGAATGACGAATGAAAACATGCACGAATGAATAATAAATTTATTTGCAAACAGTAACTGCATGACAGGCGCAATCGGTAGTGATCCTGCCTGTTACCATAGGGGCAGGGGCCGTGGGTTCGAATCCCACTCAGGACAAACACTTGTGTGATGAACACTTGTGTTTGTTCTGTGTCGGGATGTTCATATTATCTAATGTGACTATTACTTAATGTTATGTAATGTGAATTTAAATAGTTTCATAAATAGAAACCTTACCAAATCATTGAATGTACACAAAGTATCGCTCATCTTCCTTCGCCATCGGGTGTGTAGCGTCGGCTGCTGAGAGCATCAATGAAAAAAGTAATAAAGCACTTTTTTACACATATTAGTTGTTATTGCTCGTAGTAATAGGTACATAAGATGTCTTTTTAAAGAAAATGCAACATTTACTTATTTTATTATAAGCAAATTTAATGTAATACTGTTTATTTAATTTAAACAAAAAAGGTGCTTGCACCTTTCGTTAAATCTTGAACCCGATTTCATGCCCTTCTAAGACGTCCATAAATTCGCAACATAAAATACCAATAATACGACGAACGCTACAGATAGTAAACACCATAACGACCACTTATGAAACTAAAGTTTATAGTTTAAAATATTTAACATAAAATAATTTTTCTTCCTTCGCCATCGGGTGTGTAGCGTCGGCTGCTGAGAGCATCAATGAAAAAAGTAATAAAGCACTTTTTTACACATATTAGTTGTTATTGCTCGTAGTAATAGGTACATAAGATGTCTTTTTAAAGAAAATGCAACATTTACTTATTTTATTATAAGCAAATTTAATGTAATACTGTTTATTTAATTTAGACAAAAAAGGTGCTTGCACCTTTCGTTAAATCTTGAACCCGATTTCATGCCCTTCTAAGACGTCCATAAATTCGCAACATAAAATACCAATAATACGACGAACGCTACAGATAGTAAACACCATAACGACCACTTATGAAACTTAAGTTTATAGTTTAAAATATTTAACATAAAATAATTTTTATGTGCCCAGTGTTCACACTCGCGAACATTTGCATTCGAGTTTCCACCAGAGTACCTTTCTTGCCTACCTACCTTCACTAGTAGGCAAAGATAAACGAGATCATTGCAGTGAGCAGGACATTTTACGAATGTAACCTTTCCAAATTAATTGGCAAGACTGTATTGCATTTTATGATGTTGTAGACTTATTGGGAAATTTGAAATAGTTTGAAAGACACGGAGTTTTTACACTCATAAAATTAAATACAATTAAATAAACCGTAATGCCATGTAATTATAATATTGGCCGTCTGCGGGTTCGCTCGCATGGAATTGGACATTGAAGCATTAAAATGTTATAATTCATAATAAATCAAATAATAATCTAAAAATATCTTATTTTATTTGTGCGATGGCGTGAATTGAATCATTACAGTTGTAATAATTTTGTAAAAAAAACTGGTATCTAGAGATTTACAGAAAACGTATCTTGGATTTCATTTCGAATCGACCGAATATTCTAACCATCCCAGTCCTTAATTGAGTCTTGTTCAAAGTCAGTCACAGTTGTCATGGGCGGCAGCGGATGGGTGGTGCTGCAAGCTCGTTTGCTATCTTTTATCCATAAAAAAAACAAAACTTCGATTAGAAGTTGAGGGAGCATATTCCACCACACTGTTCTGATGCGGATTGATACGTAAGAGGTTTACAGAAAAAGTATCTTGGATTTGATTTGTATAGTATGGTCGTTGACACCAATTAATAATTTGTAATACCTGCCACATAATACACGCCGTATTTAAATTTTCTTCCGACATTTTTTGTGTTGGAACAAATTTAAATACGTACTTTGATTTTGTTTCATTTTGTTCTTTTAAGGAACGTGACGAGCTGAACCTAATTTTTATACATGGTCATATTATACTTGGTCATATTTCTAATTAAGACATTTTAATAGGTAAGTATGGAAATATGGAAGGCATGTTTTGTCCTAAATTTTTTTGGGAACGATAGGTACCTACGGAATATTTGAGCGTTCACTACTATACCGGATTCAACATCCTGTCCTCGACACTTACAGCAATATTAAGTGCTACTTTTGCTTTCAATAAACCCTAGTTTTGCATAATGGTCTGCGGTGTGGGATTAGGCCTCGTTTTATAGTCTAGATAAGATCGGCTATGTTTTAGATTCCAGGTATGGTGTTTATGTAACACGATCTTGGGCAACTATAACATGTATGTATGATACAGCGGTGTGGTTGTTTAATTTACGGAGATTTTATATCTCCGTAAATTACGTATTTTATCTTACTTACTGCTTTACTTTATCTCAGTATTTCAGAGAACGATTTAAGGTAAATACAATCATTAATTGACATGAAGAAAACAGCGGAAAATCGCTGGAGGGCTTCAGAGGGCACAGGATCGGAGGAGTAGCGTCGATTGAGTGAGGCCTTTGTCCAGGAGTGGATCCTGAAAGGATGGATGGATGTATTATTATAGTAGTATTATTATGTATTACACTGTTATGTTATTTTTGTACTAAAATCTGTAAGCATATTTGTTTCTTTGTTGGTTACACACTGTATCCGAACTGTATAATAAATACTGTTCGGATACGCCGCAAAGGCCTGAAACAGCCACTATACATATCTCTGGAAAACATTAAACTCTAAACGAGATGTTACTCGTTTATTACCAGACTAGACTATTGACTCACAATCTATCTGAATCATATCATAACACTTTTCAACACCTATTCGAATACTAAGCAGACACGTTCTAATTAATGTTTTGACACAACGCAAATGATACATGCATGCATATAATTTTAGTGGACAGCAATTAAAACAAGGAATAATTTTATCATAAAGAATGACAATGTTTTTTACGTCTATATCAAATCAAAGTGCTTATGCTTTGGTAAATTTAGAACACATTCTGAGACTATCTGACTTATAGTCTTGTTCATCGTTAGCATTTTCGGTGTCATGGCTTGTACACCAAGTCTGCCAATCCGCAGACCGCACTTGGCAAGCCCAGCGTAGGACTAGGGCCTTACCCAAAAGGAAACCCGTGCCCAACAGTGGAATTGAGAAAGTTTTGTGGTGGAGGTAATGGCTTGTAACATGTACTTATAATGTTATCATTATCACAATTACGGCCCCATACCAGTATACCATGGTCCTACCAGTAAGGATAATAGGTGGGACCACGGCTCCTTAAACAAAAAACATCATTTTCGGACCGACACGAAGTTGTTAAAAATCTTTTAGCGAGCCACATGATTTGAGTGTGACGATATTGTGTACCTTCTCTCCATAATAAACAGTAAGGTTCTATGACCTTACTGTTTATTATGGTCTAAGTCAAAATGTCTGTTTTCATTGCATTCATTTTTGTGCCCACCACACAGGCTGTAAATAAAACTTGTGTTGGTTTCGGTCACACTCCGAAAACAACACAATTGAACATCTATGTCAAAGTATATGTCAAAGTCAACTTGACGGTCTTGTACATGACCCGAGTAAATACATCTGCGGAATAAATATCTGTTTCGACCGGGATTCGAACCTGTGTTTCGGCAGCAAGATCACTTATCTGCGCGCGAGGGAGTCATCAATTTTTTTTAGTCGTCAAGAGTATTTATAATAAACTCATATCAGATATTTATCATATGCACACATTATGCATGTCTTAATATAATTGACTCATAATTACTTTCGTATCTACAAGAATACCGCCTTAGTAAATCAAAAGTGGATGAGAGTTTTAGGGTTCCGTGGTTTTAAAAGAATCATAAAATAATGATGTTACGATGAGCCTACTCATACGATAATTTAAATTGACATTTATTTCATAACTCTGCGAATAAGAAATAGGGACATCTTGGACCTTAAACATTAAAGCTTAATGTAAGTACTAACGTAGTTCAACGCAGCTATATTAGAGAAGTAATAAAATATACTGTCGACATTAGGTATTTATTACAAAGAAACATATTTTGTACGAAAAATATCGATACCTACTTCGTGTAGTCTCTAGTCGAGTTGATGATTCGATTTATAGCTAACATTTTCAAAATTAAACCGTTTACGATACACGCTTGACCATTTTTTCTTCAATTGTCGTGGTGATGTCATTATTTGTAGAACATGATCTGAATAAACTGGCAGCCATAACACGTTTTCGACTTATTCAAAGCAAGTGGCAATGAATACTGCTTCAATGTTCACGCCTACTCACGATTTGTGAGAGGCAACCGTGAATCTATCGGTTACAAAATGTTCGTACGTTGTGAGGTACGTTAACGAGTGGTTGAATTAATAGGTACAAAAAATAAATTCATCTGAAATATTCTCAACACCTACGTACAAAATTAAATATTCGTCTTTAAATTATTCTTTTATTATACATGAAGGGATGGACATTAAACGAGGAGAAGTAGGATTTACGAATTTGGTGCGTATAACACATTCGAGTACCTAATAATTTGTGTGATATCTATACTAATATATAAAGAGGAAAGATTTGATTGTTTGTTTGAATCGAATAGGCTTCAAAACTACTGAACCGATTTGAAAAATTCTTTCACTGTTGGAAAGCTATACTATCCCCGGGTGATATAGGCTAAATTTTATTTTGGAAAAAATAGGGTTCCGTAAGATATTTGAGTTTTTCGGACACAAGGTGTAAAAAATCAACCAGAAAAGTTACTTATTTTGCGTACGCTGCCTAAACTATAAAAGATAGAACCATAAAATGTTCTAATTAATTTTAGATCGTATAAATATCTATAAAAAAGTCCGCGACACACTATACCTATCTATGTCGAGTGAGGCACAACAACCATTTTTTTATCTTGAATTTTTTTTGGACTACATTTACAGTTTATGTAGATAATATTTGGTCTTTGAATGATTAAAATTGGACGTTTGGTTTTGAAGTGTCTGTCTGTCTGTTTGTCTGTCTGTCTGTCTGTCTGTCTGTCTGTCTGTTTCGCTTTCACGCCAAAACTACTGAACCGATTTAAATGAAATTTGGTACAAAGTCTAGAGCCTGACAAAGGACATAGACACTTTTTAATTGGAAAAAAGTGTTGTAATGGGTTGAAAAGGGAGATGAAAGGTTGTAATGAGAGTATTGTCATTTTCAGAACTAGAAGCATAAAACTTAAATTTTAGGCTGTTGATAAGGTATAATCCTTACTAATCCTATCCTACTAATATTATAAAGGGGAAAGTTTGTAAGTATGTATGTATGTATGGATGGATGTGTGTTACTTTTTCACGTAAAAAGTACTGAATGGATTTTAATGAAACTTTACAATAATATAGCTTAAACATCAGAATAACACACAGGCTAAAAGTAATGTGATGAATCACAAATGGGTGTGATTTTTTCTTTTCGTGTGAGTGTTTCCAGCTATACACGGCTTGGGACACAGAACAGAGCACTATTTTAATACGCTACTGTAGACGATATTAAATGTCTTTCCATTTGGGGATAGAATGCTAGATATAGATACCTATAATAAGAGATTCTGGGCATTCGAACATGTGGCTTCAGAGGACACACCTTTACCATATTAATTTAAAACCAAAACAACAATTTATCCAGCGCGAATTCAAAATTCAATTCAATTTATTAGTTGCCTAGGATTTAATTAATTTTCATGTATCATTTGTTAGCGAAATTCAGAACTTGCAAATGAATTTTACCAACGCCATCTATTAACAACATCCGGAACTAAATATCTAGCAAATAACGAAACATCGATATCTTCCCATGGGGATGTTTTCCCGCGGTAAAAAGTAGCCTACGTCACTCTCCATTCTCCTCACTATCTCCACACACAAAAACCATAACATAATATAATAGCTTCGTTGCGACGTGAAAGCCGGACAAACAAACAAATAAACAAACAAACACACTTTCACATTTATAATATTAGTATGGATTGTGTGAATTGTCCAAAATATGACGATAAGTGTCAAGTAGGTAAGTAGGAAAAAATCTACCATCTGCGAGTATATTCTGGCGTGCGCTGCCAAAACTACTGGACCGATTTCAAAAATTCTTTCACCATTAGAAAGCTGCATCTTCACTGTGTGACATAGGCTATATAATATTACTAGGCGTAAACGAAACTATTGTTATAATCTATATATATAAAGTCGTGTTAAATTTTTATTTTTGAAGTGAAAACTTCTTTAGCGGCGTTGAGCACTTTTTCTGTAATGGGTATAAAATCTTAAACTCGCGTCAGGACACGTGACCTGATCGAAAAAGCGTAAGACGGATGGAGAGTAGACAGCTATCCCCTCTCTACGGCGCGGCGAAAATGTATGCCTAGGCCTACTGTTTCGTTTAGGCAGGAAAAGTCGTTAGCGCCTACAGCGCCGCGTGAGAGGAGGAAAGGTCTGTCTGTCTGAAAAGTCGTTGAAATTATGGATGAATAATTGCAATAGTTTTAAAGTGTTAAATTTTTAATGTAATATAAATTGTCATGTTTGTGTACGATAGCGCAATAAATGAATATTGTATTCTACCACATAAATGATAGTACTTTTATACTGATAAAGCAATTGGTGCAAAATTATTCCCTAACCATTCCAAAATATCAAACATGCTCAACGTTAATAATCAAGTTTTCACTTCTGCCGGCACTCCCGTTTTAGTAACCTGACGCAAATAGGGTTTATGTGTGTATTATAATTTTGATTTTTATATAAAATACCCGTGCGAAGCCGGGGCGGACCACTAGTACCTAATATGTGAATAACGTCGCACTTCAGACGCATATTTCGCAATAGGTACCTATATCGTGATGTTACAAGAAACAAATTATCTGAATAAGATACTAGTTCTTCAAACATGATTTAAGAATTAAAATTGCTTTGGAATGAGCACGGTATTATACAGTAAAACGATGGGGTAAAAATATAGGGTATGATAGAGTATTGTGCTGTGCACATGCTAACTTTGCTTACCTACTCATATAAGCAGCTTTCATACCGTGGTGTTTTCTTCGAAGGGATACTTTATGTTTATCCTCTAATCTCTAGAATTAGTAATCTTTATCTAGCCAATGCTTACTTGATGACTTTGATGTAATCGGTGGGTGTGCGTGAAGTAACAATGGTATCACAGGGTGTTCGTGTATTTTAACTGAAAAAAAAAAATTAGACCATTAGATTATAACTAAACTAGTGAGTTACACAACGATAAGAGCTCGATTTCAAGCTAATGGGCTGACGGACAGGTATAAATTAAAGTTCTAAAAATTTAATTTACTTTCTCACTTGTAAATGCAATTGCAACTAACTTATAACCCATAGTATTATATTCAGTGGTGTGGTGCTGGGAGACTCTGTTCCGGTTCTGACCGGGTTTGAATCCCGGCTGGTGTAGATATTTATTTCGCAGATAAATATTTGTATTCGGGTCTTGGTTGTTAAATTGTGTAAAACATAAGGACTGCCGCGCGTGTGTGAGTGTGTACCATTTATTTATTGATAGGCGTTCCACTGTTGGACATAAGTCTATAGCATATTCCACCACTCTTTTCTAATGCGGATTAGTGTGCAAAACAGTGTTATGACATAATGTTCTGAAGCCACCCAAAGGTCTTAGACGTGTTTAACGATTGTTTTACAATTGAAAACAAACGGGACTGTATTCGAAGCACGGAATCACTCATGAAATTTTGCCACTTACGGTCGCGCATACAAATTACTCGTAGCTTTTGTTCACGATTTCATGAAGTGCATTGAATCTGTGCATTCAAAAATGAAAAATTTAAAAAGGAAGACGATAAATTACACACGACATTATTTATTATTTATTTATTTTAAATTTACATTAACATTAATTAAAGAATAGCATTTAACTTCTTGATTAAATTGAGTTATGACAATTATTTGATTTATAATTCCAAAGTGTCGTTGAAAAGGCGTTTATCTTGAATGTGTCCGCATTTTTACGCATGATGTTCCACCATTGCTTTCCTGAGGCAACACAGAGGGCACCACAGTGATAAATATACGACCTGAATAGTTAGTTAAAAGGCCATTGTTTTGCCCGTCCGGTTGTGTAAAATTTCACAATGGACTGTTAGAGAATGTGGGGCAGGAAACACGCTTTTTCAATTTGATTCGTCACAAAAAACCGGCTGTTTTCCATTGAAAGCTTAGCTGACTTTTTAAAGCTAAACGGGTTGATGAACGGACAACGGATTCTTATAGCCCACATACGAATACAACTTAATACATGGCTTCTAGTTTGACGTTAACCTCACGATACAGCGAGGGTTGAGGATATAGGAACGGTAAAAGTTCAGCTGTAACTTTAACCCGATAACTATACAGGGTACAATACGATTTTTGCTTCAGTATTTATGGTAGGTCTGAACTTTATGTAGGTTTGAAAGCTTATGATTTTTTTATTTGGATTCATTGGCACGTGCTTATTTATCTCCGGACACTTCGACCATAACTTATCGTTTGTGCCTACAGCCAGTTATAATTCACCATCTAGTTTACTTATCTACAGCTTTACGGAAAGCTAGTACCTTGGCAATGGTGATTATATTAATAATAGTGGACGCCCGCAGCTTCGCTCGCGTTACACATTCCCTAACTTCAAAAACGGCAAAGCTTCATACTAACTTTGCACCCCCGTTTTACCCCCTTAGGGGATGAATTTTCAAATTTTTCTCGCCGTAAAAACCATCCTTTAACTTCAACGAAAATTTAAAAAAAAGAATTGGCCAAATTGGTCCAGGCGTTGTTGAGTTATGCGCTTACCAACACATTTTGCGATTCATTTTTATATTATAGATAAGGCTTAACGAAAGTTATCAAATTATAATGGCCATATAAAACTTTTACAATAAGTATTTTAAGTTGTTAAAACTACGTAAAAATGTATGTTGATAAATCAGTAGTTAATCATCAATCTAATTATTTTCTAATTTGTTGTTCGGCTAATGTTGGTTAAACAACTATCAACGCTATCGGTAACCGACAGAAAATGAGATTATAAATTAGACTTTAAGAGAACTAAGTATTAGTCTTGCCCCGTGCGTTAGTCTTCCTCACCTCACTATATACAGAAAGTACTTTAGCTAAGCCCCACCCAAAGCTATTCTTTCTGAAATTGCATCGCACCGGGAAACTCAGTTTTCGTTTAACAACCTACCTAACCCATTACTCGTCGTGTGTTATGCGTAATTTTACTTTCTGTACGGTTGTGTACAATCGGCGGAAACACCGTCGCTCCACATGGGAACGGCGCGTGACAGCTTTGCAAAACGAACCCATGGAGGCGGACACACGGCTGAGTAGATTGTGCAACTTTGCTCCCACCATTTTGTTGGTATTAGAACTTTTCATACAAAACAAACTATCACCTATTGTGGATCGATGATGAGTTAAATAGTAAATCTATATGAAATCTTTTAAGGCTGTTTTGAATTCAAAAGATTTAAGAAATTCAGGTACATTCTAGAAAACAAACTAGACAGTAATGTTTGATTTTATAGTTAATATAAAACATTACTGTTTAAAACTTAGTATAGTAAAAATTCTTTACAAAAAACAAAATTTACACAAATTATTACAAAAATTAATAATTAAAAAAAAGGAATTTATTTATATATTACTTCTTACTCTGAGACATTGGGGCGACAACCTATTCTATCTAGTTCGGTTCACTAATTATTTTTATGATAAAGCATAAAATGACTTGCAGTTATGTGAAGTACTTACTGGTGGATTTATGTATTTATTTTACCAGGCAATCAAACAGCGATAAAAGTACAATAGTTAATACAATATGTATATATGATATACTAAAGCCAAAAATGGATTACACAGTTACTAAAATAATTTTACTTAATTTATGAATCTACACTTTATAAATAAATTTTACAGAGCAGTGTGTATCGGATTGCGTAAAGTGGAGATGCGGTAGGAGGATGCGTTCTTTCGACGCGTTATGTTGTTGCAACAAGATAACGACTATATTATCTGACGACTTATACTTGTTATACTAAAAACTTACGGTATGATTAAAGATATTAGAGAGAAAGAAAGAAAATTATTTCATTTTCATCAGCAGTTAGGTACAGTTAAAGACGACGATACAAGTAAAATTGATTTAAAAATATTAAAGCGGATGGGTTGCAGCTAAGAGTATAATGATTAGCTAGCTACAATGGACTTAAATAAAAATGAGAATAAATATATGAATACCTAATAAACCAACTTATTATTATGGACAATAGACAGCAGATATGAAAAGGGAAAACAACATTGCATGTTTATTGTGCACTTCGATCTGTGCATATCCTTTTATTTGTTGTTGTTTATCTTGTTTTCGATCACCAGAAATGTACCGAAAAACCTGACTCTATCGAATTGGAACCAGTTAGCTCTGAAACAAATAACGAATGAAGTTTTGTAAAAAGAAAATATTTAACAAGATAAAACAAAATTATAACATGCTATTTATAGAATTAAAAAATATATAAATACGCATGTTTTCAGATATTTTCTTCTTGTGAAAGTTGTTTTATCTGTACCTACGTGTAAGTAGGTGCAGGTCTCACTGGGTGGTCTTATCACTATTCAATATTAACTTATTTATATACGAGTATATGAGTTTGGTCATATCTTAATTACTAGAGCCAAACATGGAATAGTCACTTTAAATCCAAGTAAGCGGAATAAACATTATCTTGAACGGTTACAAATTGTAATAATTAAACAGTAATTAAGAGTTACTTATTTGGTGTAAACTAGGATTTCAAAATTATAACTTAGTCTAGTCAAGGCAATCATTTAACGGAAGTACCTACGACATGTAGTGTTCGCTAAATTATGAAATTTGTCGACATTACGTTAGTACGAGAATTATATAGAAGCAGGCAGGGACAATTGGACATGTTAGTATTAGTAATAGTTCAGTTAGTAATTGTTAGTCATGTTCCAAGTCGGGCACAGATCGTTGAGGACTAAGTTGGTTGCTTCTAGAAAATAACCGGAAACCTATAAACTGACAACCTGCGGCCGTATGAAAAATATTTTATTCGTTTCACGCAGAAAAAAATGTGAATCGGTAAAGAACATCTATAATTTGACATAGCGTGAAATGGATGGTTACGTTTGAGATTTACTTTTTGACGTCTAACTTTTACTAGACACACTCGAACGAATTATTACGATACGATTTCTTGCGAATTAAATACGAAAATGTGTGATTCGTATACGGTTTTACGATTTTCGCGTACGGGTGCAATTCGAAAATACGGCCCCAGTTAGTCTAGTTAGATAGTCAACCTGATACACTGGAGCAGCGTGGAGACGTGAGTTAGGACTCTTGACCTGGCTTCGAGTGGCCCTAACTAACGTTATTCATGGCTTACCAATCACATGGTAATTGCGGTTCAAATATTTATCATTCATTGTAAAGGTTACTGTGCTAACACAATCGATAACTGTACTTATCTACCGCCATTCCAGTGAGGTGGAAATTCGCCGAATGACGAGCTGAATGTTTTATAAGTTTTAGAAATCAATAACTAAGTAACTAAATCGTATAAACCGTTTCCTGCAATTTCATTTATATTTATACTATATTGGTTTAAAGATAAAATCATAATATTAATTCGTGGAGCAAAACCATTTTACTTATACCTACCCCTTTTTATAAAATTACCTAGACGGATGTGTATGAAATTTGACAACGTTAAAGTTTATTGTAGAAGGAATGCAAAAAGCTAAGATTTTTATAAAATATGCATTAGAAATACATTAATTTTATATATATTTTATAGTTCTTGACAATCAAATGTTAATAACATTCTATCTTAAAAAAAGAATTATGGTCGAATGATAATTAACAAGACTTTGGAAGACTGGTACGTATGTATAGTGTAGTTGAATCAATTTCCTAACTTATGAATTAACTGTTAACATTATAAGAATATATTGAATAAACGAGTGCGAGTATGTGAGTGCGATGTGATGGGTTTTAACTGTTAACTAAAACAATATTTACTTGATGCGGTTCAAATGCTTTCCATTAAGTAATTATGCGACATCACGCCTAGTTGAGTCATGATCTGAGTTTATAATCCACTTCGTATAACATGTGTGACAAACGCACAAACAGGTCAGTTTCTATTGATGGTTGGTACGGAATGTTGACACATTCGAAATATTAAGTCGCAGTGAGAGTTCCATTCTGGTGGAATTTGCGAAGGTTGAATCGAATCGGAATCAGTACACAGACTGCAATGTGACAATTTGAATAAAAAATGATTTATATTTTAATACGAACAGATTTTTTTAACCCTTTGGCACATTGGACTTACGCACAACATTTTTTTACCCCTATTAAAGTTTTCAGGAAATGTAAAACGTAAAGTGCAGAAACTTAAAATGTTAAGAAAAAATCATAAATAACAAAATTTTAAATGGACAACAAGCACTAATAAAGTTTTTAAAGAAGGTGAATTTTTATCGAATCAAAAATATTTTCGACAACTCGGGAGCTAATGGCTTATGCTTTGATTATAGTAGTTATGTATGAAACTTCCAATCATTGTTTCTAATGTATGTGGAACCAAAGTTTAATAAGTACTCTTTCCTAGTGGAACAGTGAAGTGATAACCTTGTTTACCGTAATTTTCCTTTTTCATCAATTTCTTGTATTATCATACCATGTTAGATGCAAAAGTAAGTCTTTATATTTAAAACCTTAAACTAAAACAAAGAATTATTTAAAAAGAAATATTTACAAAATAAATATGTCATCCAGAAACAGGCCTTGTGGCATTGTACCCAGAACGCTGGCAGCGTTGCCCCGCTGTATAGCGAGGCTAATTTTTTGGGCGAAAAAGCTGCCAGCCCTCCGGTCACCTGAGACGGAAATGAGTCTGGTGGACAAGACTTCCATGAAAGTCTTCATATCAGCCGACCAAGGACCTAATGTTTCTACTGCAAGCGCCGCAAATTCATAGTTATCTAAAAGATTACTATATTTGCGACGCTTGAGGAACTGAGCTTGGTCGGCTGCAGCCCCAAATTTATTTCCAAACATATAGTCTTTATATGTATGTATGTATGTATAATATTATCATGCTCAAATAAACTTTTGATCCGAAATAATTTGTTGAGTAACTGCTGATAAATCGTAAAATAAGTAATTGGGTTACATAAATTTATTTTATTGGATTCGCTTACTGATTGATTGGGCCGATTTCACCAACGTCGTGTAAATGTTATGCCCGGAATAAGTTGTTATTTACTCGCGAGTTAGCCCATTTTACGTTTCACCAACATTTAACCTAGAGATAAAATCTCTACACTAGAGTAAAATCATACACCGCCGATTTCGGCCGAGTAAGCAGCTACTCGTAGATTAGTAGTATTGTAGTTTTTCAGATTGACCAATTTATATATATTATACAGGGTTATTGGTAATTCGACGTATTCCCGTTAGGAGGTGATAGGGGTGACTATTTGTGATAATTTTAACCCCCATATGCATTATGCAAAAGTGAACCATTTTTGAGTTATCAAGCTTTTCAGCTTTTTTCAAAATAAGTCAGAAATGCAACATCAAAAATGTATTAAAAAAAAAGTATCAATTAAAATCTATTTTTTTCTTCTGATTTATAAAAACGATTAAACAATGGTTATTTATCAACATTAAAACTACAATTATCGGTCCAACTTTAAAAATGCGAGACGATTAACGATATTACTTCAATATTTTTTGAAATTTTTGTCCACTAAAATGCCTTAAAAACAAAAAAAACTTATATCAAACTTGGCTTGCAGATTATTTTAAAAACATAACCGTTTTCTTAGCTTTCCAACAAGGCATAATAACTATGATCTTATTTTAAAAAAACTGAGAAAAACCGATCACAAAGCAAGCAGGCGGAAATTTGTATTCGATCTTAACTTATGGTCTTTCTTTAAAATTTCAAAAAAAGTAATTAAAAACAATGCCCGATGTAAATAAAACAAAAAATATAAATTCAAAATTAAATTTAGAACCAGTAAAAGTTCTGTAATAATAACAATTAATAATAAGTAACAATTAAGACATTTTGTAATTTAGCCTAATTAAAGTACTTGCTCGAAGGGACTTCCCCTATTGCGTACGCAGTCTCATTCTTTTTCTGAGGTGTATCTTAACTACCGATGTGTTAAAATTATTCCGAATCACGAATCAATAGGGGAAGTCGCTTCGAGCAAGAACTTTAATTAGGCTAAATTACAAAATGTCGTAATTGTTACTTTTTATTAATTGTTCTTATTACTAAACTTTTACTGGTTCTCAATTTAATTTTATATTTATATTTATTGTTTTATTGACATTGGGCATTGTTTTTAATTACTTTTTTGAAATTTTAAAGAAAGACCATAAGTTTAGTTCGAATATAAATTTCCGCCTGCTTGCTTTGTGCTCGGTTTTTCTCAGTTTTTTTAAAATAAGTTCATAGTTATTATGCCTTGTTGGAAAGCTAAGAAAACGGTTATGTTTTTAAAATAATCTGCAAGCCAAGTTTGATATAAGTTTTTTTTGTTTTTAAGGCATTTTAGTGGACAAAAATTTCAAAAAATATTGAAGTAATATCGTTAATCGTCTCGCATTTTTAAAGTTGGACCGATAATTGTAGTTTTAATGTTGATAAATAACCATTGTTTAATCGTTTTTATAAATCAGAAGAAAAAAATAGATTTTAATTGATACTTTTTTTTTAATAAATTTTTGATGTTGCATTTCTGACCTATTTTGAAAAAATCTGAAAAGCTTGATAACTCGAAAATGGTTCACTTTTGCATAATGCATATGGGGGTTAAAATTATCACAAATAGTCACCCCTATCACCTCCTAACGGGAATACGTCGAATTACCAATAACCCTGTATATATTCTTCAAGGATATAACCAAGGACGTTGAAATATTTCAACGTCCTTGGATATAACCTTAAAAATGGCGCGTCGTTTGAATGTATTATTGTAAGAAACCGATGATTATTTATTTCCTCGCCCACGGTGATTTAAAGAAAGGGCTAATTATTTTGAAGACTATGACGACCACGATTTCGTGTTAAGATTTCGTCTATCAAAGAAGGCAGCATTGAATTTACTGGCAAAAATCGAGCATCATTTGGAGTATCCAACAGACAGGTGAGTGTTCTAAATTATTAGTTATTTATCACATATTTAAGTATTTTAAGAACTTGCTTTCTTGCTGTGTAAATCACACACACATGTATTATGTATGTATGTTGTATCCCATTTCTTATAAATATTAGTTCCCAATATCTAATAAATATCAGCCTAATTTTACCCCTTGTTTGTATTGTTTCAGAAATAGGTCAATATCACCTGTCAACCAATTATTGGCTACATTAAAGTTCTATGCAACAAACAACACCCAAATGAGCATTGGTGACTATGGCGGAATGAGTGCACCAACATCACACTGAATTATCTACCAAGTCAGTACAGCAATAGCATCTCTGCACAAGGACTATGGTTTCCAGCAACATACCAGAAAATAAGCATACCAGGAATAAGGCCCAGCGTAGCACGAGATGCTATCATTAATGACTATTTCCAAAGTTTATTGTAATAAAACAACTGAATTAATTATAATTTTTTTTAATTCGCATAAACTCCAAAAGTAATAATCTGGTTTTAATTTATTCCTGTTTCAAAATTTCACTCTGAATTTCCATTTGAATGTCAAATAATTCATAGCTTCTTCTCATTCTTTAGCTGCATGCTCCATTTGAGTTGTGAGAGCGTTCCCTTTTATTTCATTTAACTTTTCTAGTGAAGAAGTAGAGAGCTGTGGCTGTCTTTTGGACATACATTCAAGCTTTTTCCTTCTGTACTACATTGTAACAGCTTGGAAATGGGCGTTTTTAAATTTTTGGGAGTGTAATCACCCCAATCCTGAAACAAGATAAATGCTCTAGTATTTTTCCATCCATAATAACAGTATTTTAGGATGTACTACAGTTAAAAGATGATTTGCTCCAACTATTATGTTGGAACCAACACAACTGGAACTATGTTTTCATTCTAAAAGCAAACATACTATATTAGGTGGACAAATATCTGTTGATACCTGCTGAAAAGTGTAAATTTAACCAACAAATTATTTATTATCTATGTAGATATTGGTATGTACCAATAAACAATCATTTATTTTGTACCTCAGGGCCAGCAACTGTATCTGTGACTGTAAAAACATATAACACCACTCTTTTCCATACTGTTATATGGATTATGCAAGCCCACAGCACATGGCGTTATAAGGCAGAGTATTTTCTGTTGTGATGGGTCTTCAATCACTGACCTTGGAGGTCCACCACCTGAAAAAATCACATTGTTTTAATTTCATCACAAGTTTTAATTTATATGATATATTTTTTTAATATAATATGATTACAGGAATATATAGTATTGTAAAAATTCTCAGGAAACAAAATATAAAAATATCTGTTTGAATTAATTGAATCCTTCTAAAAGATGTTTCTTTTTTTGTAGTTTTCTATAAGTTTTCCCACTGGGCTTTCAAATTATCGGCAGTACGATGAGAAAGCATTGTCTGCGAATTATATTTGCTTGAAATTGTTATCCATTCTCCAAGCTTTTGCTTCATTGATACTCCATCCGTCCTTTTATTTTCTATCACATGAAAATGCTCAGTAACGAGATCAACCAGCAATGAGTTTTCTGACGCCATCCAATTAACAGATCGCTTTCGCTTTTCATTTGCCATTGTTTATAATCAACGATTTGTATAAAACAATTTTATATATTTGTTTACATGGAATAAAATTAGTTCAAAAGTTCCAAGACACAACAAAACCAAACTCTACTTTAGCTAAAAAGTATAATTTAAAAATAAAAAGCCGCGCACGGGATCACTGACGTCAACTCAACTGTCAAGTCAAGTTAACGTATTATCCATAGAGATTATAGATCGTTGGTATTATCCGAACATATAAAAGAATACACAGCGCTATTGTGCAAGTATGAGTCAAACTGTCTATTTTACTTGGGTACATTACACATACATTCAATTCATTCGTTCAACTTCAACGGCATAGAGTAACTATGCGAGATTAAGATATCTCTAGATTACCGTGGTGAAACGAAATTGAAGTTAACCATCGAATAAATCGACAGAGTACAGTTAATAGTTATACTGGCATAGCTACCCTAGTGTAAGTTCAGTGTTGGTGAAATCGGGCCTGAGTATATTGTGTAAATTGTAATTATCCACGGATTTCCAACGTTGATTATGATCAAATCAATTTCCCCCTCAATACAAATTTTCAATGTAGGTCATAGATTTAAATCATGTTTAAATCTACTTTTAATGACACTTTGATTTTGTTAGAACGAAAGGTATTTTTACTTTTAACAAGCCTTTATGAGCTTGGTTTGTGTGTATGTAGGTATGTATATATCTAACGGAATCTTTGAACGTAATTTTCACCCACTTCAAAACTTCGGATTCATTTTAAACTTTGCACACATAACATGGACCGATTACAATTCAATAATATTTTTTTTAACTACATTTTAGTTGGGATATCTACAAAAGCGTGTTTTTTTATTTTTTTTAAAAGATGTTGTTATTATGACATACGGATGGATCAATTACGATAGTCCTTGAACAAATAAAAGTGAGCACATATATTTACCCTTTCCATAAAATTAGGTGTCATATATTTAATCTTCTTCTATATATATAAAAGGAGAAGGTGACTGACTGACTGACTGACTGACATATCAACGCAGGGCCTAAACTATAAGGGTTAGAAACTTGAAATTTTGCACAGGGGTTCCTTTTATAACGTAGGGGAGCACTAAGAAAGGATTTTGGAAAATTCACCCCCTAAGGGGGTAAAACGGGGGTGCAAAGTTAGTATGAAACTTTGCCGTTTTTGAAGTTAGTGAATGTCTAATTCCACGCGAGCGAAGCTGCGGGCATCCACTAGTACAATATATATTAACAGAGATCAATTTTCCTTTTTTGAAATGATGCGCTATAGATGTAATGTGGTACGGTTAAATATTAGTATGAAGATGAATTATTGTAGAAACGCATAATTATTTATTGTTATATAACATATACGAAAAAAACATAAATGAAAATATTTTAAATGTATAAATTATTAGTATTAGTAGTTAGTAGTTAATATTAGTGCTTGAGGTGACCGCTTTTATAGTTAATGAAAAACGTTAGTGACCACCAGTATTTAAATAAAAACCGCTTAAATGAATGAAATGTTAATGAGTAGGTATCCTTCTTATCATTATCATCCACACAAAAGTTGAATCAACTGTGCCTTAACACAATTCGACATACATTCACGTACCTACTCTTATTATTCCCATCGAGTACCAAAACATCATTATTGCGGAATGGCTCAAACAACAATATCGTAAGAATCACACACATCTAAATTCGTGTATTCAATTCTAAACATTACATGATTTGCATATAGTATAAACGAGTCATGCATTAAAGAAAGGTAACACATACAGCATGGCCGACCTATGTTCCCATGGATACACTCTTACCAAACTTACCACACTGAGAACACAGCTGCTGATTATATTGATAAAAAATAATAATTTGTTAATTATTAATATATTTCCTGCTCGCGGCTTCGCCCGCATGAAATTTATATTATATACTGAAAAAATATTGACCGTATTGAATATACTATATGTATAAAAATATACTATATGTATCTACTATATGTAGGGTCAGCTACCTCCATATAAATTTTATCAAAATTGGTCCAGCCGTTTGAGCGTGTAACAAAAATACAAACACACACTCATAAACTTTCGTCTTAATAATATTAGTGTTTGTTTTTATAGGTTGCGAAATAGTAGGTAGTAAGTACATTCATTATTTCTTTGACGCATGTACAGTAGGGTGTCCCTTATACGACAAAAAAAATTTTTTTTTCGAATTTTGAAATGCATACCCTCTAGATCTTTTACAAATTCAAAACCATACTCAACTATAAAATTTTATCTTTTTAGCATGATTGGAACCCGTGCCGACCGAGTCACAAAGTTTATCGAAAATCGTGTTTTCTCCTAATATTTGGTTCTTGTATAAAATTAATAAAAATGCAATAAATGAAGAAAATAAAATATAAAATGAAGTTAGGGAAATATTTATCTTTATATGAAAACATAAAATCTCAACAATCAGTCAGGGTAACTTCTCTTTATAGTATGTTTTCTACTGTCCGGATACAAATTTCTATGTTCCTGGACACAATGCAACAGGAATTGTTTTTGCTCTTCTTCAGTCGTGAAAGTCCGTGAAAATCGTGCATTAATTTGAGAGCTCTTTCAGCAGTGTCATTTACAACCCTCAAACGACTTATTCTTCTTTTAGCTTCCAGATAAGCAGCATTATCACCCTAAGAAGACAAATAAAGCGATAATTGGCAAGCGTTCTTCTTTTGAACTTCGCACATTCAAACCTGGTAATAATTTTCCATCCCAATGAATTGTGACTACGTCAGGAACATTTTTCTGAAAGTCAGTTTTTATTGCTACTGCCCTAGAGTTTCTCGTCTGAGTACGAATTCGCTGGATTGAGGATCAGTTAATGGGGAAATCATCACTGCTCAGACCAAGCACTTCTACGACCGCTTGAAGAATATAAATAGAGTCTCTTATGCTTAGCTGGCATCGATCTAAGGCTGCAACAAATTTAGGTGTTATTAGATTCTTTCTACCTCTTTTCGATCTTGTTTCAGGACAGGCAACCTCTGGCAAGCTGACTTCAGAATTCAGAATCTGTTTTTCGTCTAAATCTTGTAGATATTCCAAGTTATGTGTAGAAGAGGTCGATGCAATATCAAATAAGTTATCAAGGTCTCTTTCAAATTTATTTTCACGGATTTTAAAAGTCACCTGAATGTTTTTACAATTTTTTTGCAGTTCCCTCCAAACATGATATAAATCAAAAAGTTTCTTCACGCAGTTAGGTAATTCCTTAGTAGGAATTCTTGCTTTTTCACAAAATATAATGCACTCCCAAATCACAAGATTAGCACTGTCATTAACAGTTAGTTTGACTTCGCGAATATTTTAAAACAAGACACCGAGAACTTGTCGATTAGAAGGCAATTTTGCACTATTTATTTGGTGGCTAGGCAGTCCGATTAGAAAAATACTTTGTTTATCACTGCGTAATTCAACCGATATCTTTATTCAATAAACAATAGCGTACTAATTATCGAGACAATCACGTTTGAAATGACGAATAAAACATGTAGTATCAGGTCGTAGTGCCGTACCCGCGCAACTTGTATGAACAAACTTAAATCGCCAGTCGGCACGGGTTATCGTTCATAAAAAGGGCTAATATTTTTTTCTACACTATATTGGGTTATTACGAAAGTTTTTAGAAGGTATGCGTAAAAAAAATTCGAACTTGAAATTTAAGGGACACCCTAATGTACAGTAATTAAATGCTATCAGTAGATGGTTATTGTTTGTAGTTTACTCGCTCCTCGCTCTTAATACAGCATGTGTCCTACCGTTCGTCAATGGGTGCCGTGCCGAGTATCGAGCTTCGCAGAACGAAACACCATGGGAGATTTCTGTAGTGCTTGTTCGACGAATTGTTGGTCAATACGCATTTAAACTTTAATCTACTGCTATAGTGGTTTAGCGTTAGTTAGATCGGTTGTAGGATATTGTTATGGATTGTAGCCTGAAGACTAAGCTGATGGAATGAGAAGGATGAGCTCTTTTTACATTATTTTGAATAGGCGACGTCATTCCATATTTTACAATAGCGCGGCAAAAATGATTGCGCAAACCATTTTACGGAGGATCGCCACAAATCCAGTTGTTGAGGATGGAACAGACAGACAGACAGACAAGTTCCTTTATTGTACACCAAAATATAGAACATACATAATGATACATCATTGTTCGGAGGGTAGTCATGCCGTTAGTCAAGATAGAGGAACACCACGCCATATTTCTCCAAAGGGGTCTCTAGAGCACAGCAGAGGTGGGATCTCCTCCACTATTTATGTTATACTAGCTCTATACTAGGCTCCGCCCGCGCCAAATCGTTTTACCTACAGAATTACCACGTGTTCCAATCCAGGGATGTTTTAAATACATTACAATAAGCCTTTATCAACCACCAGCTATACCAAAGATAAACTCTATTCAAAATCTACTCGTAGCTTCACTTGCAGTCCGGCCAATCGTAATCCGAGATAGCCATCAATCGAATAAAAATCGATTGATAGTTGATCATAGATTAAAAATCGTACGATTATTTCAATGTTTCCTCCATTTCACGGGAACCGAGCAATTTTCCGGGATGAAATATAGTCTAGGTCGCACTCTCTGCACCACATCTATGCTAAAAATCACGTCGATCCATCATTCCGTTGAGCGGAGAAGAAGGACAAACCAACAAACCAAGAAACACACATTCCCATTTATCTATTAGTAAGGATGTCCCCTACTAACTAATCATAACTAAGGACTAACTATCACTAACAGTCCCCAGTCCTCATACCTACTATCGAACTGGCCAACTAATGTTCTAATTAACTTTCCTAACTAATTGGACTAACTATCCCAGTCCCTAATTGAGTCTTGTTCAAAGTCAGTCACAGTTGTCATGGCGGCAGCGGATGGGTGGTGCTGCAAGCTCGTTTGCTATCTTGTATCCATAAAAAAAAAACAATAGGAGGTGAGCTTATTGCGATATAACGGCCGCGTAAAAAGCCAACACCGCTCAGCAGTCGCCAATGATGTAGTATACTTTTCTTTTATTAGTTCATGTTCAGTTCAGTTTCATGTATGTTTATATAGTATTATTGTAATATCGTCATGCAATTACAATGCAATATCGTCTTAATTGTAGAACGTTGCTCACAATACTATCCTTACAACCAAATAAATGTAGCGCACAGTCGTGATAGAGTAAAACGCGTCTAGTTATTATGATTTAGAATACGTTCTAAATGTTAAGCTGGGAGCTGTTACGTAACGGTGTGAGAGCGGGAATAGAGTGATTGTATTTTCTGGTATGAATGTGACCACTACAATGTTATTTTACTAATTTTATTTACAAGTTGATAATGGATAACAATCTATCTAAAGGATAATAATATTAAATATGTATAATAATTAGGAGGTCTGCTACGCAAAGCTCCAACCCATCGGTCCACTGCAGGGTACGGGTCACATTTTATAACTAATCCTGGGGCATACCACCACGCTGTTCCAGTAGGGATTTTAATGGGGTTAGTGACCAACCCAAACGTCAGAACTTTATAAGTCGACGGCCTTTGACATGACTTATCGAGTCTAAGACCGATGGCTCAATGTGCCATCCGAAGCACGAAAGCCTTTGCCCAAAAAGTTAGCCCCGCTGTATAGCGAGGCTAACTTTTTGGGCAAAAAAGCTACCAGCCCTCCGGGCACCTGACACGGAAATGGGCTTGGTCGACAAGACTTTCATATAAGTCTTAAAATCAGCCGACCGAGGATCTATAGCTACTGCAAGAGCCGCAAATTCATAATTATCTAAAAGATTACTATATTTGCGACGCTTGAGGACCTTAGCCTGGTTGGCTGCAGCCCCAGAACTATTGGATGTTTCATGGATGTAGGATGGGGGATGGGGCTAAACTGTCTACGCATGTAACATTCCACACCAGAGCGCGACCCAAACACCAAGGTCACTTTACTAATATCTAAATATTTAGTAAATAATAATAAATGTTTAGTATGTTTTTAATTTAATATATTTATTTTTATTTTTTTATAATAAATTAGATCTTTTCCTACTTCCTATCACACATTATTATACTGTGCTAGTGTAGTGAAATCTTTTAACATAATTCTGAATAGTAGATAGTCGTAGATCAAATTTACTACAAAATAAAGCTCAAAAATACCACGCTCCTGCTGGTTGCAAACGTAACTTATGAAATACGTACTTGTTGATAACAAATGTTTCTGTAATCAAAAGTGAAAATACTGTGAGAAATGTGAGTATCTAATCATTTCATGACTGTGAGTATTTAATGTTAGTGTGAGAACTATTGTTCAGTAAGAGTTGAACTGTCTCTTCCTTTCAGACAAATTGTGGTCGATGACTTTGCTGTAAAACACGATTATATGAGAGCAAAAGTCATCTTAAGTTCACGTTCACCTAACGAAACAGATATACAGTAGATGAGAATGCAGTTATACTGTTTTAGTGAATCTTGAGCGAACAAATTATATCAAGCAAATAATTATCTAACACATAGACGTCCAACTGTTGACGACGGGTCTCACCCACAACCATATACCTGTGGGAGGTCTAGAGAGCATACAGTACTACTCTATGTAGATTGGAGGTTAATGGTTAGTCCAGTATCGAATGTTCTCAAGCCAAGTCTTCGACAAGGCTTAACGATTGTTTTACATTTGAAAATCGAGACCGACGGCTTCACTGAAAAAACTAATTAACAAAACCAGTTAAGTTATTGTGAAAATAGCTAAACTTTGACAACTCTTAAACAAATTTAGTTTAAATGCAAGTCATCTGCTTTAGTTACATAGTAAAAAACCAGTTAAGTTAATTGAGTTATGCTACTTTTTACAAAAATTTAAGTTATCGGTTACCAATATCTATTTAGGTAGATATTGACAGAACTAAATCGAGTTGAAATTAAACAAACTGTTGATAATTATTTACACAACAATTTGTTTTAGGAGCAGCCAAACTTTCTTTACGAATCGTTATGTTATTAGCAGCTTGTTATTAGTTTAATTATAACTAAATTTAACCTGTCTTTGGAATCTCAATCGATTATAAATACTTAAACTAAATTTTGTTGCGTGCTACGAAACGTTTTTTGTTAAACTCGCTCCCCCGGACCCCCGCACCGACCGCAGCCAGCCCGCGGCGCCATTTTTCGATGTCATTTCATCAATTTATATGTTCGTTCCTGTTTTGTTCTCAGATGAGTTTTGTTGGATTCATTTTTTCATTAATATCCCTCCCTGTGTGTGGTTGACGTGGTTGTACTTTGTGCATGGGTGCAAAGAGTGCAAACATTTTGTTTTATTGTCGTAAATATTTTTGCTAAACGATAAAGTGAAAAATGTAGAGCCAACGGTGGAGGCAGGGGACCTGACCATCGCCGACTATCTTAGGTCATGGGGCCTTGAAATATATATCGAGAAGTTTATCGGTGAGTACCTACGTTTTGCTATTAATGCCGACGCATGCGTATGAGGTACATAATGCAGTGATAGCCTAATGGATGGTTAAGACTATGACCTCCTATGAATAGGTACCTATTTATTTTAGTGCCTTGAGTACATCTAAGAAATATTTTATTGTTAAAATTAATCACACTAATAATATTATTTTATTAAATAATGCAAGCAGAAAGAATTAGACAGGGATTGATAAAAGTTTAAACCTTACATGTCTGTTGTTTTCAGTTGGATAATACAAGCGTACAATTGTATGAATACACTCTCCAGGATGGAAATGACTCTGAACTGGTGCCCAATCCACCAATAACAGATACGTTAATTTCTGCTGAACCTGATAGTGATGGTGCTCTAGCAGAAAATTATGAGCATGAAGCACATTGTGTGAGTTTCTTACAATTATACTAATCATCTAGGTGGTTCCTGCACCTAGCAAGTGATATTTAATTGTTTTTAACGCTCCGAAGTCCGAAAGTCCGGTCTTAACGCCGGTTGATTTCTATTTCGCGTACCTATTGTCTTACAATAGGGGAAGTCCGTTCGAGCAAGAACTTTAATTAGGCAAAATTACAAAATGTCTTAATTCTTACTTATTATTAATTGTTATTATTACTAAACTTTTACTGGTTATTTATACTTTTTGTTTTATTTACATTCGGCATTGTTTTTAATTATTTTTTTGAAATTTTAAAGAACGACCATAAGTTTAGTTCGAATACAAATTTCCGCCTGCTTCCTTTGTGATCGGTTTTTCTCAGTTTTTTTAAAATAAGTTCATAGTTGTTATGCCTTTTTGGAAAGCTAAGAAAATGGTTATGTTTTTAAAATAATCTGCAAGCCAAGTTTGATATAAGTTTTTTTTGTTTTTAAGGCATTTTAGTGGACAAAAATCTCAAAAAATATTGAAGTAATATCGTTAATCGTCTCGCATTTTTAAAGTTGGACAGATAATTGTAGTTTTAATGTTGATAAATAACCATTGTTTAATCGTTTTTATAAATCAGAAGAAAAAAAATGATTTTAATTGATACTTTTTTTTAAATAAATTTTTGATGTTGCATTTCTGACCTATTTTGAAAAAAAGCTGAAAAGCTTGATAACTCGAAAATGGTTCACTTTTGCATAATGCATATGGGGGTTAAAATTATCACAAATAGTCACCCCTATCACCTCCTAACGGGAATACGTCGAATTACCAATAACCCTGTATATATTTAATTTTGTTTAGTTGACAAAAATTTAAACAGACGTTTTCATTTCAGGAGGTGTATAAAATTCTAAATTCCTGTAATGAAGGCAAAGGACTTCTGCTGCAGTATGAAGAAAAAATATCTTGCTGTAATAGAATTTTTAGATGGACCAACCACCATAATAAAGGGCTGCAGGTGAAAGTTCATGCTCATTAGCTTATTTCTCCTTCTAGTAATTGTTTCTGATATTTCAGCCGGACTGTTTACATGAGTAATGAACCCTTCTAACACTTTGAAGGTCGCCAGTGTTGTTTTTTGGTAGTTTTTTTTGTTGCCGTTACATTCGATGTGTCCATTAAAAATGGTAGACTAGTCATAAAACCGTGAAAATGTGATCAGAAATTCAAATCTAGATCATGCATTGCCTTTGGTACTTGTTTCATGGGTGAAAGTAAAAGGCATACATTACAAACCAGGAACTATTCTTGTCCACGATGTAAGTGGGGATTGTAGTGATTTTGGTGTTATTTTTAAGACTGTTAATAATGTTTTTGTGTATAATGAAAGCAGAATTATTTTAGAATGTACACTGTTGTCGATGGTAGATTTTGATTCGATTCTTTAGTCACATGTACCTAATCACGTAAATGTTCATCGTAATGGTAAACTATATGTAACACAGAGGGTTGCATTGTAATTAACTGATTCGTTTTAATAAAATCGTATTTTTTTTTTCATATCTTATAGTTTTTCTTAAAAAATCTTTCTAGTTCGTAACTATAAATTGTTGTATACACAGTTTTATCAGAATGTATTTGTCACTAATCTTTTGTCAGAGTACCATCATACTCTGACGAAAAGAATAGTAGTGCCACCTCGGAAAATAAAGGAAACTGTTTATACAATAATTTTGGTTACAAACTAGTGGCCCTTGAACTTCCTCTAATAACATAACAGTATAGTAACAAGTAACAAAATAGTTCAGTTACTAACAACAAAATATATCACGTTACGAATAACGAAATAATTAAGTTATTAACAACAAAATACATCACTTTACGAATAACAAAACACATGTTACGAATAACAAAATACATAACGTTACAAATAACAATTCAGTGAGGTTGCGCTTAAACAAATAAATTTGTTATTAATTACTAAGAAGTTGAGCTAATAATAAGTAAATAATGTTCAATAGCAACAAAACCATTCATTAAAATTAACGAAAATGTTTAGTAGAAGGCTACAAAAACTTTTACTACATATAATCATACTGTTTAAATAGTTTTGTAAAATGCTACAAAAAATGGTTGATTAATATATAATTAAAGTATTTTTGTTAAACTTTAACATAACCCGGGTTTGACTACTAATAGCTGTAGTTATGTTGTCACTTTTTTTAGGTAACTAGTAGTCAAATTTTTTGTTATTGTAATTCTCAGTTGTAAGCACGGCTAAGCCTCAAAAGTGGCAACATAACCTTCCGCCACAACCGCAACCCTTTCTTTGTCCGTTGTCATCCATCCGCTTGTTCGTAATTTTAAACTAAAGTACAAAAAAAGTTACTTCCGAATGTAACAATATATGTTTTTACCACGCAAAAATAAATTACACTAGTGGACGCCGCTTCGCTCGCGTGGAATTAGACATAGCAATAGTTTCGTTTACACCTAGTAATATTATATAGCCTATGTCACGCAGTGAAGATGCAGCTTTCTAATGGTGAAAGAATTTTTTAAATCCGTCCAGTAGTTTTTGTGTGAAAACATTACAAACAAATGTTCCCTCTATAATATTATTATAGATATGATAGCTAAGAAGTAAATTGGACTTTTTAAAAAAAACCTGTAATTTTACTCAACGCCAATGATGACGGCGAGTTAATCATAAAGTCTCCTTTTATGAATTTTATGAAGCCAACAAGCATTTAATAATACAAATGTCTTAATAACTTGAATAGAGCTAAGTGAGAAAAAGTGTCGAGGTCTAGTTTAATTGTATGTCTTTATTTATCTATCCTAACTTGACTTTTATGGCACTAATGCTTGATAGAGTTGCCATTTTATAACCTAGTTACGACTGTTTTAATATTTATATGAATTTAATTATACTGAGTGCCATTCGCCGGATCACACCATTTATGGAACTTCTATAAGAATCACAGCACAAAGTCGTCTCATAAAACGGTGTTCATCTAGATCTCATACAGTTATCTCACTTCGTAAATTTGGCTAACATTTTATTTATTCTTACCTTGTAGGTCTAGTAGTCGTATCCGCTATTGCTAAGCTAGGGTCCTGGGTTTGATCCCCGGGTCGGGCAACAAAAACTTTCGGTTTCTCTAACTGCCGGTAGCAGCTGGAACTCTGGATTTGTGCCCGGTGTATGGCAATTGTCTCACCAACTCTTTATTTTTTTCTTTACTAACATTTTCCCACACATCACATCTCTGCCTACCCCTTCGAGGAAATACTTCTGACTTCAAAATATTAATAATGTATTGTATTATTACAGGTAAATACTTCTTACAATTCACACGCTTTCAGAGACTCTTACTTCAGTTACTCTCAGGCATGCAGGTTTTCTAAGATGTGGACTTCACCGTTTCAGCATAACATTTGATGTCTTAAACCTATGCTTATATGTACTAAAATGATCACTGTAATATCCTTACTGAACCTTATTATTATTAAAATTACGAATTAATTACAAAGTTAGCTTGATGTTAGTTTAACGGAGCAATCAATCGACCTGACTATTCACACAGAATTAGTTTATAACCTGGGAGTTAATATAGGCTACAATTAACCTGAAACAGGTTCCGCTGTAAACCAATATCCATGGAATTTACGCGAATGAAATCAAAATAAAGTGTCGTAGAAAAATTCTAGTAGGCATGGAATACATAAGTCATTAGGACGTGTAGCTATTTCCAGTTACGTTATCGATTATTCAAGGAGCAGGCAGCGGTCACATTGAGGCCACTATTGTGAGCCATGATAAATGAGCACAATGGACTTCATACAAGGTCAGGGTATCGTCTTATGGTATAAACAATTAAGAAATCTATTTATTTTTTGTTGACTCATCAGCATGTTTAATTTTTAAACTAGATGATTCGCGTAAAAATTATTATAACATTCGGTGTAATGGAGTATGTTTTTATAGAGATATAATATGAGACTTAATGAAGACTAAGTGGTGGATGGTAAAACCTAAAATGCTGATAAACTGAAGATGATAGGTTTAATGGTTGTATTTAAAGGACATACCGTGAAATGTTTCACCAAATAGGAGGGGCTTATGTTCAGCATTGTCTCTGTGTGACTGATGAATGGATAAAATAATCTTATACAATACAATTAATCTAAATACCTACGAGTGCATGCAATAAAAAACGTTACAATACATTAAAATAAATATACATCCGAATTGAAAACTTCCTCCTTTTTTGGTTAAAAATACACAAGATTAATAGATATTTATTTGTTAACCCATTCCATCCTGTGATTATTATTCTTAAGGGAGACTATAATATAATTTATATGCAATATTTTTACCGTATTTGTATCAGAACATTTTTTGCTCAGTTAGTAAACGCAAAAACACAAATTGTGGAATCGAAGTTTTTGGCCTTTTTATGATTTCTTTTTAGCAACATTCTTAAAGCTATTAGCATTGCATGTATCTGCCAATAAATTCTTCAAATCGCATTATTATTTTTGTTTTTTGTGGACAAACATGGACAGCCAAGTCTGATTAAACATTAACGTAAAAGTTCCGCAGCGTATAAAAATTTTTTTTTAATATTTTACTTTTGATTTAAAAGCCTTGAATATTTTATTTTATTTTAAATTTTGAATAAAATGTTTCTATGAGCCGATGACAGTTAAGTATCACAAAGTCAGTTTCTTACTTATTTTTTAAATTCATCTTAAATTCAATTTTCTTATACAATAGAAAATAAATTTACTCTCTAGAATATTCTTGTTATTTAAAAAAGTGTTTGTCTTTATTTGGTTTCCCCGTACGGAATCCTTCGTCATTCCATACTATCTGGGTCAACGCTTTGTGAAGTTTAGTATGTAAAAAACTTTGATAAAAACCTCGTATTCACTCTAGCTCCAAAATGCTACGATCCATTGTATTTCCTTGGGATCTGGCACACAAATGTTTTTAATGCAGCCAATATACCTCAATCATGTATTTTAATAATTTTGGTTATATGAAGATATGAAGTGTAACATTATACATATTCTAGTATTATACTATAGTTACATGAACGGTGCATGAACGACGAAAAATACTCGTGCTGCAATCGATAGTGCACAGTTAAGTATTTCTTTGTATATGTGAGTATGTATGGGTTGGAAAAAATATATCGCAATTACATAATTGAGTATGGTTTTAGATATTTCTGAACTACCTGGCATGTGACAATATGTCCATGTTTTCATATCCTGTCACAATGTCATACACAACATTTCAACGTCCATTTTTTATTTAATTATTGTACTTTGTCGCTGATCGATGAACGTCCTTAACAACATTTTTTACACCAATCAAGTCCGTTTTTGTTCTGGGGTGAGCTCATGAAAAATCCAGTGGCAACCAAGTTTTCTAACTTTTAAATTTTTTTGAATTTAGCTCATACCAATCCCAAAATGTCCTCGAATATCCTCATAGGTGATATGCCAGTTTTATTCAATTAGTTGCCTGACAATAGCCATATTCCCAAAAGCATTTTGAATACCAGCAGTGCCAGTGCAGTCTTGCGGAGTCAGTGATCTTTTAAAATCATAAAAAAATATCGTCCTAAAATCTTTTCGCGTTAGTTCCATTTTTGTTACAGACGACGAACTTTAACTTGTGATAAAAAACAATTAAAACGCGATTTCCCGCCATTTTATTAAAATCAATTATTGAGTTTCTTATGTTTAAAAAAAATCAACATTCGAAATTCAAACATTTATGAGCGACCAGGAGCGCAGAACTTTCAGTCTACCCTATGTTATGCATACTTCTTTACATTATAATATTATATCGATGCCACGTAAAATAAAGTCCGTGATAAAATCGAATGATTTGAATGACTCCAAGGAATATACGATATTTCTCGTGAATACCATAAAACGGTAGTCCCAAAAAAATTATGTTTCAATCTCACTTAATGGTCAATTTATTACAGATAAGATAAACATACACTTATTTTGCAATATTAAAGTAAAGAAGATGCCCGTGTTGAGTGGGTTATTGGTTGTGTCACTTTAATAATGTTATTTATTTATTTATTTACAATAGTAAGTAAACATTACAGGTAAGCCCCAATGCGTTTACCTACGACATACTGAACATATTTTATAAGTAACTATTTCTACATATTTAGCGGAAGTGCTGCGAAATTCAGCTGGTGTCGACCAGAACAAGTCTAAGCTAGGATCTGAGGCCAGGATACAAATTGAGCAAAGTCAAGGCTTATGGCAAGGTCAAGATTATGTTTAGTTTATTACGGGTGTTGGTTTATCTGCCTGTCTTCTACTTGATTTGTGAAAATTACAATTTTTGTAGGTACGTACAAAAACAACTTGTAGGTACTTACAAAATTCTCATCCAAACAAATAATACTCTTAGTTGCACGAGTAATGTTCGGTGACAGCTTGTGCGATTTATCCAAAAGAAAATAAGGTTTAACATAGTCATACAGTTTAACAGACTGGTAGAAGCCAGCATATAACATAGCATTTCGTGTTAAACACAAATAAAACTTACATTATTACTATTTTTAAAACCGAAATAAAAGCCGCCAGCGAGGCTTAGTATTTTTATGAAGCTCCTACTATGGTCTCAATTCCACGAAAACGTTACACTAGACTCTTTTTATATTAATTAAGGCAAACTCGAACGCTACTCGACCACGTTTTTGCGAGTCTAGGAATTGCGAATCGCTCAACGTTGAGTTAACATTCCGCTCTTAGTACTACAGTATAATTTTAGCGTATTTTAATGAACGACAGCTATTTATGTCAAAGGCTTAAGAATGTCAAAATTGAGCAATGTGAGCGCACTGCCTATGTGCTCCGCGGACATGTAGTAAAATGAGATTGATGTAAAGTTGGTTTTGAAGTAACATCCATACCAAAACTTAGAAATATTTTCTATCAAGTCGTTATACACCTTAATTGTCATCTTTCTCCTTAAGAGTGCCAGTGGAGTATCAGTACTTATCATGAGATTCATATTAAGATTAACACTTATTCTCATAATAATAAATCAGTGCGTGCTTGTGATTATGCTGCCTAATTAAAAGTACTTAATTTTTTTTATTGATATAAGATGGCAAACGATCTTGCAGCCAACTGTGACTGACTTTGAACAAAACTTAAATAGGTACTGGGATGGTTAGTCCAATTAGCTGAGAGAATTATTAGGAACTTTAGTTAGTTAGGTCGTTAGTATTGTCAGTAATAGTACCTCTAAAGACGTGTAACCGAAAACCACACCTTTCCAACCAGACCACAATTGCTTTAAAAACAATTACCATTTCTACCGTGTAGGTAGAAATGGTACTTGGTAGGTACCGTGGCGTGCAGTGTTAGGTAAGTGATGTATAATAGGTGAGGTCACTATTGCATAAAAATTGCAATTAAAATAGTTAAATGGCTATATCGTATAATATTTATGTGAAATATAAAAAATATTATTAATTCCAGACAATAATCATTTTAATTAGGAACCACATTATATGAAATTAGTAACATTAAGTTACGGGCTAGACGATTTAATTAAGCTGCGCATTGCGATGACGGATCTGCGTGCGCGGCGAGACGAGTGGACGTGAGTGTATTACCAAAGCGAGAGCGCCTTCTTATTTATATGGCAACACTGTTTGCTGCCCCCGTCTCCACCCACGTTATATTACAAACTTTCATCCTCTGTTGTATATTTTTCTTAAAAAGGTTACCTTTACGTGTGTCTGTAGTTTTTTGTGGACTATTCGGGACTATATCTACCAAAGAAGAACAGCTGAAACGAGATGACAAGATTAATGATTTACAGTATTTGCTTGACTAATATGTAAAGGATTTTTATAGGATATAATTTGACAGCACTGCAAGATTTACTTATCAGCAAGGAGATTTTGTAACATACAGATATTTTATTAAGTTAGTGATGCTGTGAAGACCAGCAAAGGGGTTTATTTTTGGTTATGTAAAATAAAACCTTTGAGCTTGTCTCAACACTACAGCGCTGTCTATGATAATATTAAGCAAAACGATGGTAGGGGGAACAATGATCTTTCATGCATACGTGTTGCGGCAGACGCACGTGACCGCGTTACAAACTGTTCAACTGGCGACTGGTTCGTTCAGAATGTAAGGTGCGACTAGACGACTGATCTAACCTTAGATCGCATGACAAATGTTATGTCATAGGCACGAAAGTTACTACGCAGATTCAATAAATTACGTAGATTTGTTATGAGTTCGTCCGAGGCAGTACCACCGACAACCTAGGTACCTACCTAGAACCATTTCTACTGTTGTAATAGTTATTTTTAAAGCAACTGTCGTCCGGTTGAAAAGGTAAGGTTTCCGGTTACATTTCTTGTGTGTGTGAGGTGACCTTAATCCTCAAGAGTAGCAACGCATCGGTGACTGGCTTAGATCGAGATATAGGACCGATGGCTCAAGGTGCTCTCCGAAGTACAGAAGCGCTCGAGATATATTTGCCACTGTGGCCACCAATCTAATTGGCGGTCCAAACCGGTGGAGTGCATGGTGTGAGTGAAACGCACGCACGCACCTGTGATACCCATGGTGTCACACGTCTCCATGTAGGAGACCGTGACCACTTACCATCGTCCGTATGCCTGTTTTTCCGTCTGTATCTATACTAATATCAAAAATTCTTTTTAGAAAGCTGCAATTTACTGAGTGACATATAGGCTATATAATATTATTAGGTGTAAACCAAACTATTGTTATGTCTAATTCAACGCGAGCGAAGCTGCGGGCGTCAACTAGTTTATTAATAAAAAGCTTAAAACTATCGATCAGTTGATAACGTCTCGACCCTTTATTAATAACAATTCAATGAACCTATTACAGCAATAATTATTTTATTGTTTTCCATCGAATTGAACTGAGTTTGAAAACAGGAGAAAATACTCTATGGCTTTAATAGGTGCATTAATATGTCATGTTAAATGGGACTAATCCCATAAAATAATTAGGTATTCTTGGGAATGCCGCCTATACGACGAAACACCACCACGCGAGCGCATCAGTTGTTGAAATACGGCAATTAATACCGGGGAGGTTTGTACTCTTCAAGTGTTGTAGAACTAGATATCTCAACAATTTTATTTAGAAACGAGACATCCACCAGACTTTCTTTCGTGGGTCCGAGCATGAAGTGTATCGCTAATGGGTGGAAGGTAGCATGGAAACACGACCAAAACCCGCACTTCCGGAACAACACGACGCGCCTTAATGGAAATGGTATCACCCACATTCACAAATGGGTCATGCTATACGGAAGGCAGTCTATGAAACTATTTAAGGACACATTTGCCACGAAAATAAGGCGCTAAAGACTATATGGAAAGGGCAATGGGGAACACTACCAATTACTGATTGAATTAGTATCAACTAGCACCAACAACGTCTATTTCAATCGGATTTACACTTTTAATTGTTTGTAAAATTGTAATTTGAAATTGGAATAAAAAATTTATTTTTTCCGTTTTTTAGTATTTGTTGTATTAGCGGCCATAGAAATACATCATCTGTGAAAATTTTAACTGTCTAACTATCACGGTTCATGAGATACAGCCTGGTGACAGACGTACAGTGACGTCTTAGTAATAGGGTCCCGTTTTACCCTTAAGGGTATGGAACCCTAAAAATCGATTGAAAGTGAATTATCGATTAAAAATCAAATGATTATTTCGTCGTTTTGTTTATTGCACGGGAAGCGTGATAAAAAGTATCTCATAACACTCGTCTAGCCGTATACTATAACTATGTAAAAAATCACGTAGATTCATCATTCTGTTGAGGCTAACCAAGAAATACACTTTCCCATTTATACATTATTAAGAATATTACACCTCCTTAGCCACGCTGGCCAAATGCGCATTGACAGACATCACATGCATTCGAGAACACAATACATAAAGAGATCTCAAGTATGCAGGTTTCCTCACGATGTTTCCTTACCGTTGCAGCAGGTGACGTTTCATTTCTTAAATCGAAAATTATGTGGATTTGAACTTGGACTGCCCGAATGAGAGGCGAGTTCGATAGGTACCTATAGCTGTCACCGCTTCATATAACTCAATCGTAGTTAGATTTAGACTTCATGTAAAACTGTAGCCACATATCTAGGGAAGAGACTGGCTTCTAGTACTCAGCTCACGCTTCACTAGAAGTCAGGGCTCATTAAAAGCTTTTATTTAACTTCACTCGTATGTATCTATGTATGTCCTGGAATCTTGCAATCAATATTTCACCCACTTCCACTGAAGCTATCGAGCTGAAATTTGGCACACATATTTGGTTCCGATGACAATGCATGAAAATAAAAAAAAGTTTTAAAAAGCTTTTTTAAAAATAAATTTTTTTTATAAGTAACATTTCTTTTTTACAATAAACCCATGTTATTTAAGTAAATTAAGAATGTAAAATCTAGAGGCCCCAATAAATCATTCTTATTCTTATTCTATTCTTAATTAGTATTCCATACTGCCATATATTTATTCATGGCAACATTAATTCATTATTACACGTCATTATGCAGGCTACTTCGGGCATGTTTACACATCGCACTGAGAGTCGCGATGGCATCTGCAAGCACGAGAAGCATCCGCAATCGACTTAAGTTAAATTTGAAGCCGATCGCTAAATAAACTGTTTTACAAACCAAGGATTAATCTACTTTGCAACAATCCGCGAACAAAAATGTATGGTGGTGTATCTATACCTTCATGCACGCAGCACCTCCCTCCCTCCCACACAGGAAATATGCACACGCGATTAATGAATACATTTATTGTAGGAGATATATCCAAGCTTAGTATTATCATTTATAACACTAGTGACAGGTTATGAAGATGTTTCTATGACCCCATTGATCAATGGTACTGATTTAAAGGAGATGTTCAAAAGTGGTACTATATTCTGTACAGCCGTAATTTATGTTTCATTTGAAAGCATATTTTGTAATCTACTTGAAATTTTAAGATTTATATTTTTTTGTCCCTCCATATTTTGGAAAATCGATGAAGTATGTTCGGGATAATTAGAACGTCGATGGAAAGCAATGTTTGTTTTCTAACAGGTACATACGTCCTTTTCACGAATTATGAACTTAACTGAGGTCCATCTTTATTATTATTATGTTTTTAATACGTAATTAATATATAATTATAATGTTCTAAATAATAATATGAATTGTAAACCAAAATCATGAAGAAACGAAACGACATAGATCCTAGTTTGATATTATTATCTGTCAATGACAACTGTCAATCAATCAAAGTCAATTGTCAATATTGATGGGTCTATTTATTGGTTTGGTTTCTGCGAAGTGCATTTATTGCTAAACATTAAGTTAATAATTCAATTTTTTTATTACAACACACTAATAAGTAATTGAACATGCGAATCAGTGCAAAATATTGGTGGACTACATTATAAAAACCAGTAATTACGACCAGGATGACCAGGATCTGCTTCACAGTTTCCTCGAGAATCGCAGGCCTGAACCGCCGATTGCTCGTAACTCGCTCTAGCCTGGATATCACACAACCTGGATTCTCTTTCTGCATAATTCGGAATGAAGACTATAATGATGACTAATATGTAATAATGTCTTAGGATTTTAACCTAGGCACAATAGTATTTTATTATCAAACCCATTGTATATTATGAAAGCCATTTAAACAAACAGCCAAGAAAATAGATTTTGTAGGCATCACGTTTTAATAATAGAAAGCTGATATCATACATAAATAAAATGTGTGCAATTACATGGAGAATAGGCAATAATAAAAGACTTTATGAAAAGTTACATTTTATTCAACTTCGTTTTCCACATCTTCTCTCACACAAATGCCATCTAAAAATCTTGCTGGTGGTAGAATATTATTTTGATGCCGAGCCCATCCTAAATACCATATAATAGTCATTATATGTGCACAGCTCCCTACTGTACGCATACCTAATATACAATTACAGTAATATTGAGTAATTCGTTGACTCCAATCATTGATGTCAGCATCTAAATCCAACAATATATATGTATAATACACTTTGCTACCTTGATGACGTGACTTTATTCTTCCCCTTAACAACAATGTATTTTCTGAATGTCTATGTAGATTGGAGTCAACTTCTATTTTGAATGTTCCATTTTCTCGGATGTGTTCCCCATAATAAGATCGGGCTTGTTTTATTTGATATATGCCTAGTATATATATACTATATACCATGTTCCAATGGCAGAGGCTGGGGTGCATTTCGATGAGCTCTCATCCAACAAGCATAACATACCCAAGCTTCATTTGGAATCTGAAAATTGCAATATTATAATTATAAATATAAACAGATGTAATTAGAAAAATATAAAATTATCATGATTAAAGCTATTTTAGTAATTTTTGTTTCCTACTCTATACAGTTTATGGCAATTCAATAATTTATTACCTGCCGTGGAAATATTTGATTTTCTAAATAGTTTCTTTCCACACAATTTTCGGGCAGTCTGTGCCGACGTCTCCCTGTACGGCTTGATAGAGAAATGCCACAAGATATGCATACACAGGCATGTCCTAGTTGTTTGTTTGATGTACAATGAGGATCTGCAATGCGGTTGTTGGCTTCTTGAATTACCAGATTCACACACTCTGGGCACAACTGATCATTATCAGAAATCTGAAACAATAAAACATGTGATCTATATTACATACTTAAAAGGCTTAATAATAATCTTAATACTTAAAGATTGTTGTAACTTATAATGAGGAAACATAAAAACAAAAAAAAACTATACCTCACGGCCACACCATTCTTCAATTATTGCGACAAAGTCTTCACTGAAGTCCACAGCATGGTATTCATTCCTCTGGTGGTTAGGTCGTAGAATAATATGGCAATTAATACATACAGCCATTGTAATTGTAAGGTTGGTATCTAGAAATTGAAATATAACAAATCAGGACAAGAAGCAAGTGCAATGTATTTATTGTAACAAACTTATCACGATTAACTTACTATGAGCAAATCCTTACATGTACTACATTCATACATGAATTTACTTGATATGTATACCCAGAATACACCTATTTGTTTGTTAGTGAAGGAAGACTTGTTTGGCTGCATGAGAGCATATAGTAAATCAAAGCAATTATACTAATATGATGAATTAAGCAAACAAATATTAATCTTCTAAAATAGATAGCTACATATTATAGGTACATGTCGTTGTTACATACCTTTTCTTTCCAAAAGATTTTGATAGAACAAATCGGGAGGTCCAGTAAGCAAGCGCCAGGTCGTCGTATAGAGAGATAAGGTCGGAGTCCGGTAGGCAAGCGCCAGGTTGTCGTATAGAGAGATAAGGTCGGAGTCCGGTAGGCAAGCAGAGGTTGTTATAAACGGATTGATCACGGTAGCGCGGCGACGGCGGCGTAAAAACACAGAGCACAACGAAATTACGAACAGCGCGGAACGGAGTCGGAAAGTCGTCTGAATTATTTTTAAATGAAATCAAAACCAAAACAAAATGTCAACGATAATTCATCACTCAATGTCACTACTAGTTACAGTCAGTAGTGTCAGTGTCAGGTTAGAGTTGCCAGAAGTTTAAGGTGCCCAGTGTGGCAAGCTTTTTATCTATCTACTGAAATTCAAACACAAATAAAAAAACAAAGGTGGAACTTTTTTTTATTTTCATAACTTTGTCACAATCGGAATAATTTTCGCTTTCTCCGCATCCAAGTTTTGTTTATGTACAAATTTAGTACCAGCCCCCATACATTTCGTGAACATCTCCTTTTCAATAATTCAGATGACCATCTCTGTTTTTATAGGCCGAAATGGATCCATAAAACACAATCCTTATGGTCTATTATTTCACCGTTTATCCAACGACGAGTATTCCCTTGTTCCCATTAAACGTGTCTTCTACAACAGACCAGTCTGATTCTGAATTGAGGTAAAAAAATCACACGTAACGGGCAGTACAAACCATATATCGCATACAAGTTTTTATTCGTCAATACGCGCCGATCTAGAATAAGGTTCTTTGATTGATGTTTTTGTACGACCATCTTTATTTTAATCATAAACCGGCGTAAAGTTGAACGCAAGAACCGTAAGAAAACATAGATTTATGGCAGATTTTTTACGTAATTTTGTCGTCTGATAAAGCATCATACAGCGGTGGAGGCCTAGTGGCTACCAAACTCGCCTCTCACGAAGGGGTGTAGGTTCAAATCGAAGCGGCATGCACCAATGACTTTTTAAAGTTATGTGCGAATTTAGATGTTGAATGTCACCTTGCTGCTTGCAAAGGAAAATATAAAGTGGAAAGGTTTCCTCTATGTATAATTATTTCATAATGTTTATTCATTTATTCATTTATCCCTCCCATTCCGAGAGGAGACCCGAACCCAACAGTGGGACAGAGAAAACGTTGTGGTGCACGTTAAGTTACATTTGAAATAATATTCAAGTAATCATGTCAATAGTAATTGAGCGGTGATCTTATTTATAAGCGGCCATGAAATTGCGTAGTTATCAAGACATGACCGACTGTCAGCGGTAACTTATGGGCACATGGTACACCTGCGTGAGAAGTGATGAATTATTGGGTTACGATGGATAACCTAGTTTGAAGCTCTGTATAGTCACGACTGTTTCCAGTATTGACCTATTATTTAAATCTAAATATTTATTTTTAATTTATCTAAGTGAAACGCCCAATAAGACACCGTTTTAGTCACTTTCATTCAATGGTATCAAAAGGTAATCTTATTAACAATTCGAAACTTATCACTAACACGAAGTAACAGGATTACCTAATTTTCACTAACAATCCCTGCATGTCACCGACACTGCATGCTTATTGTAGGTACCTAACTATGTAACTTATACATTATATATACTAAACTTACATTGAAGTAGCGAATAAAATATATTCAGGTATTGAATTTAGCATTAAACATACGTTCCCTAAAACCTAAATTTACCACCAGTTAATACTGTATTCAAGTCGTTACCGTATTCACACTAGAAGGTGAACGACCTCACGAATCATGGATGATGCTTGATAGTGTAACGCTGGCTTAACAATGATGGGTTAAGGTGGAGTCACACTGGATGAACATTTTAATAAACGTTTAAATATTACGAATATTATACTATTTAAAAACAATGTATCTATTTCTTCTTTCTGCAGTTTAAACGGTATTAAAAATGAATATGTATCTTAAAATTTAAGGTAAGTACACTTAATACTGTTATACTATTAATTCTACAATTTAAGGGGAATGTAAGGTTCTTCTTAATTGAAATTAGGTATCGTCTTGTTTGCTTAATAATTTCACTATAGAATAGGCTGTATGAATATCTCTAGAATATGCAACATAAGAATTAAGATAAAAATAAAAACTAATTTTTTTGTAAATATAAATGAAATGAAATTGGTTTAAACTCGAAATTTCATCATTGGACCAACTTCTTTAACTTCTGAATGCAATACAAATGGAAGTTTTACACAAGTAAGTCTTAATCGCATAATAAAATTGACCTTATTACCGCATTATTTCAATGCTTACAATAAAATAGAATTACAGCCAATATAACCAGACGATACTTTTAAAACGTACAATAACTATACAACATAAAACTATATGATTAACGTCACGAAAGCCTCGTGTGTTTCTATCGTAATGACAGAGCTTTCGTGTCATTGAAATAAGACCACTATGTAAATCTGGTAAAGGCTATAACTGTATGCACGCATTATTTAGTCATAGAACTTTAAAATGACTGATCTTATCTGAACTACAATGTTTGTAGTGCTACCGACAGCAGATTTCAGTAAGTAGGTACACACAATAATACAAGGTAATACCCGTGAGGACGAATTTGACTCCAAAAAGGAGTATTATGTCACATGCATTATTATCGTAGTTTGTATGCAAATTAATCTTTCGCGTACCATGCTTAATATGAGCAATGGTAATCGTTACTACGTAGAGCTTAGTGTGAGCAAAATTTTGGTCGTTGACTTCTTTATAAAGCATATTATATTATCTTTATAATCATAATCATTTTATCTAATTGTAACCTATTATAGTTAAATTTATAAAATTTCATTTAAAATTTCATAGATATACTTTACGCCATTTTGATACTACATTTGCGAATAAATCTGATAACATTCCAATCAAAATCATATTCAATTCGAATTAGATTCTTATCCTTTCATTACACAGGGACGTGTTTAGTTAGTTTAGAGAGCAAATGGGAAATTCCGCGATGTTTCAAATCATAGGGCCATTTATACGTGATAGCACGTCAACGGCTATAGGTATACGAGTATCATCGTAGGAACGTCCCGTTAGATGTCAATGATTGTGTTAAAGTACATTTTAGTCAGTCAGTTAGTTCTACATCTGCTTTATACGTGAGAAGATATTACATAAGTACCTACGCGAGTTCACCATACCTACTGTTAAAAGGTCAATTTAGTACCTATCGGCCAGCTGACTAGACTAGACAATGGTCCCTCGATGCTTGTGAACCCTTCTACCCTATCCGAAGGGATAAGACATCCGTGAATGTTATTTGTACTACATGAAACTATGAGATAATTACCTATATATTGCATTGCAATCAATTTTGAAAATGAATAAATTATTTATTGTTTTGATTTTACATTAATACCTACCTTAATACTTACTGGCTTGTTGGCGCAATCGATACTGACCCTGCCTGTTACGCCAGGGGTCGTGGGTTCGAATCTCACTCAGGAAAAATATTCGTGTGACGAACACTTGTGTAGTGTTGTATGTTCTGTTGGATATAGGTGGTCTGACACCCATAGTGACTCTATCTACTTTGGGGTCAGTTGGCAGCATGTTGGCAGTGTGTGAATATGTCCATGATATTTATTTATTATTATTAGTATCAAAAAAGGTTGATGATGCGCGATGCTCGCTAATGTTGAGGTAGCACTTAATATGTACGAGTATATGTCTAATAATAATTTGTATTATACCTAATAAGTATATTGTTAGTCTATATATATAAAAGGAAAAGCTGACTGACTGACTGACTGACATATCAACGCAGGGCCTAAACTATAAGGGTTAGAAACTTGAAATTTTGCACAGGGGTTCCTTTTATAACGTAGGGGAGAACTAAGAAAGAATTTTTGAAAATTCATCCCCAAAAGGGGTAAAAGGGGGGTGCAAAGTTAGTATGAATCTTTGCCATTTTTGAAGTCAAATGGGCAACCCGAATGCGGGCAGACGTCGTTAATGGGTCTAATTCTACGCGGGCGAAGCTGCGGGCGTCCACTAGTTTAGTATATATGTTTGATAGTGCAATAGTAGGGAAATAGAATAAAGTCGGTTAGTAACAAGTTGGCCACGCCACACGAATACGTCGTGATGTGATGATGTGTTGGTCACTTGCGATCCTAGTGATCGCAAGCGTGTGTTAAGCTGAGAGGTACTTAGATTCCCGGGCCAGACAAATGTTATTTAATGGGTTTTTTTCTAAGATGGAATTCCTAGCTCGGAGTATGTATTGTGTCCGGTGTATGGCAATAAAATTCATCGCCCCATATCATGGGACCTAAACACTTCACACACATCAAACTAACCGAAACGAGAAATACAGGCGTGATGAAAAATGCCCAAATTAGCATAAGTAGGATTCGTAGAAACTCGTACACACGTATTGGAAGCCGTAATTGCTTTACACATACACTTTTTATCATTATCAGCTAGTACCTGTTTTAGATCTTTCCGCTACTGTTACATGCCACGGAAGCTGTCTCTCATGTAGAATCCTGTTCTACTACAGTAAAAAGTGTGGAGTGTTCATTTTTTTAAATTTACAACTACAGATGGTGTAAAGTACTGAGGTCTGAGAAAGAAGCTTTAGGATCGTTACGCATCTGTGACCGACTTTGAACAGGACTCTTACTAACAACTAACTGGACTATTACTATCAGTGTCTAACACTATTTAACACTTCTTATCTTATCTAATTATAATTCTCAATTAAAATAGGGTTGGAAAATTATTAAATTTAATCGAAGTAACTCTTCCATGTTATGTCCATAAAAAATTACATTGGTAGTTTCACTGGTGTAGTAGGATTTCACTGTTGCTTAAACCAAAGTTTTTGTGCGTGCGTGTAGTCAAAGTCAAAGTCAAATCATTTATTTCGCTATGAGGTAATTGAGCAGCACGCTTAACGAAAGTCTAGGCAACTACTAAAATAATTATACTGTAAAAAAATTTTTTTTTAAAAAGCTTTTATAACTTGACCTTGAAACCTAATCGTGGTCAAAGTTCATTACAAGACTTTACCACAAGTGCAAACACGACTATGATACGATATTCCATCATGAAGTTCCAGTTAATATCTTCCGGCTCCATCATCAGATCAGTTCGACAGTACCATATTATTGCATTGTCATCGGAACCTAATATGTGTGCCAAATTTCAGCTCGATAGCTTCAGTGGAAGTGGGTGAAATATTGATTGCAAGATTCCAGGACATACATACATACATACGAGTGAAGTTAAATAAAAGCTTTTAAAAAGGAGACATATTGCTGTTATACATTGACTTATATTATGTACCTAACTAATAATTTAATTCATTATAAACGTTAGAAAGTTTAATGTTGTATGGGATTAGCTAGTCCTCTTTCCCTCCATCCCTCTTACACTCTTTCCCTTTTTACCTCTAATCCTCCTTACCTCTTTCCCTGTTACACTCCTTCGCTTTGCGGGCATTATGCATAATGCCCGAAGGAGTGTAATTATTTATTTGCTCATAACATAATATATATGTCTTCTCCTGTGATGAGACTTATATGTCTAGACTCTATGTCTAGACTTATATATGTATTAAAAAAAGAAATTGTCAATGTCCAATATGCATTACATACAAGGTGTCCCAAAATTCAACGATAATCCTGAACCAGAGGATGGCCCTGCTAATGACTACTCCAGGAAAAAAAAGAAAAAAAAAATATCTCTATTTTTTTTTAAATTACATAATAAAAAGGAAATTCTTAGAAAATTGACACCCCTCATGATATTTTTAACTACCATGACCACAATTTTTGAGATATTTCTGATATTTTTTTTGTATCCGTGACCTAAGTAGTACTGCTATCTACCACAAATCTTAAAATTTCTATAACGTCTGTAGTTTTCACACAATAAACAATTAAAATCATTGTTTTCCCAAAAAATTTTGATCAAATTTACTTTCAGTCCACTTTCACTCATTGTGGTGTAAAAAAAAAGTATGGACACCACTATGGCAAGTTTTTTTAAAAGTTGACGCAACTAATCAAGATTCCAAAATGGTATAATACTCTTGGAAAACTAGTCACAAAAAAAAAGTGTAATATTTCTAAACAAGAACCAAATTTCATAAATTGTACTTGTTGATAGTTATCATGTGCCCAAAATATGATTTTTGTTGTAAATTTCTTGGATTTAAATGGGACATGTGCGTAGTCAAACTAATTTAGAAGACAGAGATAGATAGAGAGAGATTACATGTTAGTCAGAGGTAGATGTAGATGTCGTTATCAAATAACAATAGGGCAGGTAGAGAAGTTGCTGTTCTCAGCAGTCAGTACGCTCTGCTTCTTTCTTTACTGTACACCGTTAAGTATTCAATTGACGTGTGAATCAAGTAATCTGCAAATTGAACTGACTTTGCATTATTTTGGACTGTTTAACTTTAACTGGGCCGTTTGAGTTACAAGGAAACTTAGATGGAAATAATTATTTGAACTTTTTACAAAATAACTTGCCAGACTTATTAGAAGACGTGCCTTTAAGTGATTTACTAAACATGTGGTTTTAAAATGATGGTCGCCCAGCTCACTATGCCCATCCTGTGCGAGACTACTTAAACCAAGAGTATCCAGGGCGTTGGATCGGTCGACTTGGTCCTATCTTATGGCTACCCCTTTCACCCGATCTAATCCCCCAACACTTCTTCTATTGGGGTCGTCTCAAAGACAGGATCTACTCAAACATTTTTCACCACCAAAAAACCTATTTTGGGCACAAAGTAAAAGTTATTACTAATCGACAAGAACAATTTTTGAAATATGGTTCTTGTTTAGAAATATTATACTTTTTTTTTGTGACTAGTTTTCCAAGAGTATTATACCATTTTGGAATCTTGATTAGTTGCGTCAACTTTTAAAAAAACTTGCCATAGTAGTGTCCATACTTTTTTTTTACACCACAGTGAGTGAAAGTGGACTGAAAGTAAATTTGATCAAAATTTTTTGGGAAAACAATGATTTTAATTGTTTATTGTGTGAAAACTACAGACATTATAGAAATTTTAAGATTTGTAGTAGATAGCAGTACTACTTAGGTCACGGATACAAAAAAAATATCAGAAATATCTCAAAAATTGTGGTCATGGTGGTTAAAAATATCATGAGGGGTGTAAATTTTCTAAGAATTTCCTTTTTATTATGTAATTTGAAAAAAAAAACGAGATATATTTTTTTTCTTTTTTTTCCTGGAGTAGTCATTAGCAGGGCCATCCTCTGTTTCAGGATTATCGTTGAATTTTGGGACACCTTGTATATTAATAATCTTTTCGGAATAGTTTTGGCGTGTACACCGCAGACAAAATTCTCATCTTTGTTACTTCAATTTATTTTGTGTAAAAGTATTAAGTCCAGAAAAAAGCTGTTATAAACAGTTTGAAACCGCATCACCGTATGGCGAGGTCCGTGGAATCGAACTCGAATATCTCAGCGCCATGCTCGCTGCTCACGCTGATTGCCCGCGTCCGAACATTATGGTTTCACCGCAAAATGTGCTAGGGTTGCTACTCTCAATCACTTCCTGTCATGAGATTGATCTATAATTACAAGATAGAACTGAAAACGTTATCAGATTAAAGAGAATAAACACCGACTCGGGGTCATGGTCACGCGGCTTGAGACATCATAACCGATCGATAGTAATAAGCTGACTATAAACTGTTCTGCAGTTTGGCAGAGATGTGTACTAAGTATACAAATATATACTAAGTTTTACAATATTATTTTTTTCTAATATATAAATGAAAAATTGTGTTTGTTGGTTTGTTCGTTTGTTTGTCTGTTCCTACTTCTCCTCCTCAACGGAATGGATGTGATTTTTGCGTATTTGTAGTATATGGCTTGGAAAAGACGGTTCAGGCTAGTAAGTGGATGAGTGACCGCTTTTTATAAAATTTCTTAAGCGCTTCCGTGTTTCAGAGTGCACGGGTCCGGTTTATCTCGACTGTGACTCATTAATTTCGACTGTAAACGTAATTTCGCGCTTCGATCGATTGAGATACTCACAAACATAAGAAAAGAGACTTAAAGTAATGATAAATATTTTAAATAATTCGTTTTAACTTATATACGGAGTGCCTCGCAGGTACATGATATATTAGTTTTTATTAGTTTTTGGTTTTTATTTATTTATTTTCTATTTTATCTTATTTTTTTATCGTGTTGTGTATTTTCATGTACTAACATAGTTTATAAGTATTTTGTATACTAACACTTATGGATCACTGTTGTCCGCACAAATAAATTTTCATTTCATAAATTTTCATTTCATTTCATTATATATTATTCAAGTGTCGTGAGAAAGTTTGAGAGAAGAGAAAAAATTGAGAAAAAATATCATTTGAGTTGGATTTATAGTACCTGAGTGCACACGAGACGTGAGCCATTAACCCATAACAAGCTGTACTACTGCAAACTTTTGTAAGCAATCTTTATTATAGCAAAATGTCATATTTTATTTACACAATATGTCTTTACAGTTCAAATATAATGTTATTGCTACATTTCTAGCATCTATTTATTTGCTGATTCTGTAATATTTTAGTTAATTGGTGATTTTACATGTACATTTATAATGTATTTTTTCTTTTTAAATATATTTTGAATCCATGCTGGATTGTTAATTAGAATAGTTAACTACTCGTAGCAAATATTATTATAATGTAATAGACGCTACTTCTTAAAAATCTTTTATTAGCTTGGTATGTATGTACCTACGTATGTTTAAACGTGATGTACACCCCTTTAAAACGTCGGATTAGTTTGAAACTTTGCACACCTATCAAGGACCGTTTTTTTAAACGATGTTGTTTATTTTATTACGTAAGTTACGTAACCTATCAATCAACGAATACTGTGGCGAAACAATGCAATACATTTTTGGTAACAGTTTCTTCATTCTAAGTAAATCCTCCCATTTAGACTGATAAAGCAGTTTATCCACCTCAATGAACCTGGGAGTTAGCAGCCCTGACCGCGATGGTCACGATGGCCGCCCGCCATCTGTCGTTTCCGCTCCGACCTCCATTCGGTGTTTTGTTCGCAAGTTCGTTGAGTGATAGCCTAATTACCTTTGGGAACCTACTAAATGTATCGCCTGTAGTAGATGTTTGAACAAAAACCTCACCTCCATATATATCGAATCATTTCTTGTGACAATTGCAGTCCTCTCGATTGCACTGTATCTATCTAACTACTCAATCTATCTACTACTCTGTGGATACATATTGAAGTCACCAAATCCCAGACAATTTTCTCAATAAATACAGTGTTAGTAATTACTGAGCTAATCCAATGCTAATAGATCGATTAGATAGCATCGAGTACTTCGCAAGACACTATTAGTACAATTAGCTGCCCGTCTTATTTGACCTATTGTCCTATTAGCACATTTTACTACGCTAAATAAGTTGCATAGTTAAACAAATGATAATTATAGGAAGGAAAATTAGTTAACCAACATTAAATCGTTATATATCCTAAACTGTTATTTAAAATGAAAAAAGGATTCATAAAATTAATATTTATTAACCAATTCGACGCCACACCACACAAAAAAGTTGGTAAGTACTTTGTTTTTTTATTTTCTCTATGACAATAATGGCGTATAACAATACGTCTCCACGCCATGTCTTTAGTGATACTCGCATGGTTATGACGAAACGTTTGACGTAAGAATCATCAAAATCACCTTACGAGGTAAAAAGACCGAATGTGTTATTCTACTCTTCGCTGCGACCCATAGACGTCCCACTGTTGGGCACGGGTCTCCTCTCTCTCCTATTCTACTCTTAGACGGAGAAAACCATTTAGGTTCTAGTTAATTTTTCATAGAAATCCACTAATATTTTTGCAGATCAATTACCCTATATCTTTAGACGCAAAAAATGTCTCGACGATAATATTTTTCTATAGCCGGTACACATAGACCACACGATTTAATGCGGTTTTAATGGTTTGAAACTCAGGTTTAAAGCTTCGCGATTACCCGCCGAATGCTGTCCTTTTGTCATGCTGTCGGATTTAAAATTGATGTCAAAGTACTGTTCGAAACCTTAGTCGCTCTAATTTAAGTGTATATCACGGACTACAGAATTATAATCTATATATATTATAAAAGGAGAAGCTGACTGACTGACTGACTGACTGACTGACTGACTGACTGACTGACTGACTGACTGACTGACTGACTGACTAACTATAAGGGTTAGAAACTTGAAATTTTGCACAGTGGTTCCTTTTATAACGGAGGGGAGCACTAAGAAAGGATTTTTGAAAATTCACCCCCTAAGGGGGTAAAACGGGGGTGCAAAGTTAGTATGAAACTTTGCCGTTTTTGAAGTCAAGTGGGCAACCTGAACGCGGGCAGACGTCGTTAATGGGTCTAATTTTATGCGAGCGAAGCTGCGGGCGTCCACTAGTATAAGTATATTCCTCCACCAGTAGGTAGGTACAGTTGGTAGAAGCCCTAAACAGGAAAGACTACAAACTTTATTTAAATGTAGCTCCATTATAGATGTTATCGTAGTAGTCGATTGGATCGCGCCCTGCGGCCCAGAGATTATCTGTAGCATGTCAGGTTTCATCGAATAGGAATGGGTGTTGGAGAAACTATGGCATATTGGTGAATTTGTAAAAAAAAAGTCCGTGTATGTAATAAATGTAACGTATTTATTATTATATTTAAGCAGACAAGTTGCATAATTTTTTTGCAATATTTTGCATGCCTTGTAGCTAAAATAAGAGGGCCCCAAAATTATGTAAAACCATGTTACCATGTACCCTAGTTATCTATGTTGTCTTGCAATAAAACTGATGATTTGATAATTTAAAAAAAGAAAAAAATCCCGACTACAAAACGAATAATGTAGGTACTAAAGTAAAATAATTAACGAACATAGTTTAATAAAAGCTTTTGAAAAAGCTTAAATATTTTCAAATACCTATTCAACGATACCCCACTTGATATAGTTGGTCGTTTTTATTATAATATGGCGACTGGTTGTCGCTATGGTGAATCGTGGTTATTGTCATGTGATCAATTTTCAAAATCGTTTCTTACGCGTTTTGGTTTGGGTGCCGTTGAAAAAAACAGGCATACATAGACTGAAGTAGAAGAATATACATACATACATTTAATATTTATACTAACGAATTGGTTCAGGCTGTAATGTTAGATTTAAGTTTGTGTCTATTAAATAAATAAATAAATAAATAAATAAATAAATATATTTTATTAATTGTTTACTAACTTGTATTATAACATGGACCGTGTTAGAATCAATATAGAACGTAATTCGGCACGCCTTTTTTTTCACATGTTTTTTTTTCACTGAAGCGTATTTTTACTATTTTATTTTATTGTATTTACAATAACTGTTACAATTTTTCTACAGGTATCTTAGTCCTCAAGGGCAGCAACGGATGAGAGATCGTCTTGAGCGAGACTCTTATGAGTACTGTTCAAGGTCTGTCACAATTGTCATTGCTGGAAGAGAATGGGCGATGCTGCACTCTCGTTTGCTGCCTTATATCCATAATCTGTTAAAAAAAACTACGTCATAGCAAAACTCAAATATTTGAATCAATTATGCAGATGTGTCGTAATTTAAAAATATAATAAGTTCACTAGTTAGCTTTAAATCAAGAATCATATACCATACGAGCCTTTCTGTTTTCTATCGTGAATACTTAGTGATCGGAGATTAGTTCATGATGAGTTAGTATTTAGAATAGTATCGTCGAATACCTTAGCATAAACCGTAATTTAGTTTGTAAATTTGACAACTACTCCTACCTACCCTTTTACACTTGGGCAGCGTGGCAATTGTGCTGCACGTAGTTGCGAGGGGAGACAAGTGCCAGGCAGAAGGCCGATAATGGATTGGAACAAACATCTTTGTATGAGCTTGTTAGAAATATAATAGCAGTAATACTATCGTAATATCATGCAGGAAGGCAGGAGGGAGGGAGCCTGCCAACCATGACTGCCCTTATGTAAATAGTTCTCTACCATTTCATGTGCATTATCATGGGATTTTACTCAACGGAGTGTATCAAAGTGGAACGTGCTTATGGCGCAATTAATTTAATATGAAATTTAACTTTACAACGGTTAAAATTCGAGTATATCTACATATGTAAAATATATACTCGTAAATGCAATGGACGATGTTGGTTACACAGTAGCGCAAAAAACTGTTTAAATTCGTATTAATTTTGGTGTGAAGATTAAAGTTGTTAACACGTTCTACTTATACCGATCACAATAATGAAGTGTGTGAGGTGCTACTTTTAGAAAATTCATTATTATAAATGTGAGTTTTAATCTATATTGCAACAACCCGCGAACAAGGGTGATGGTGTATACTTTCATGCAAAACACCTCCGTCTCTTCCACACAAGCATGCATAGCAGCTATTGTTAAGTATTTTCGCATTAACAACTTTCCACGTGGTATTACAAATCCCTATTGCGCCGCGTCCGGTGGAAGCGGGGAGCGATGACGTCACGAAGCCCCACCGAGCCGCCGCATCAATACTTCGCTATTGTAAATTATAACGGTTCCGAGTGAATCTTAAACGCTCTTGGCACTGTGGATTGTGTTGATGCTACTCTAGAAAATCTATGAAATACTTATAAATACTTTTTGCATATACGAAGGACCTATGTATAGCCCTTTATGTAATTATAAGTGTATATAAAGATAAGTGTTTCGCCATACGATGATTTTTTTTCTTATAATGTCATGTCAGATTTTATAAACCGAGTACAATTAATCACGACAACATAGGAACGTGAGTGTTGTTGTGAGTAGTTGTATCAAATCGAGCCACACCATGGCTTAACATTTCTAAACAGGGATTAATAGTATATTTCGCTACAAGTGCGGAAAGCCTGTCATTGCAAAGAGTTCCGACAAATGTCTACCCGAGCCGAAGGCGAGGGTTGACAGTCGGAACAAGTTGCAATGACGGTTCCGCACGTGTACTGAACAACTATTTTTAATACAGTTGCGAAAAAATTAAGCAATTTAATAAAATAATAAAAACACAAACTAAACTCGCAAAGAACATTTTTGGAAAACGGCGCCAACCGTAAAAGAATACAGAGTATTGCAGAGATTTTTTTTTGTTTTCTTCACCCATTCTGGGTAGGCAAAGGGAACTATGCCCATACAGCCATGTCTGAAATGAAGTGAAACCTAACCTAACTCATTGAATCAAATCATTAAATCTGATATTGAAACAAATTAGTAGCTTCTTTTAAGAAATATTTGCATGAATCATAAAAACTTCTATGATTTTTTTTTTATTAAAATCTTCGTGGTTGGTTTTTTCTTTTTAATAGACATTACTTTGACAGTTGGGAAAGAGAACGCACGAGTTCGGAAAAGGTAAAGAAAAAGCACGAGTGTGTAATAGCTCACTTCCCGAACGCTATACGTCCCTGTAATACGCCACTTTTTGAGCAACTGTATTAAAAAATTCGTTTCATAGTTTTACCGATGACACTACGTCGATATGAACTTGCAAAGGGCCGTTGCCGCCATTGCCGGGCCGCGTGCTGCGGAAGCGCGGGCAACGGAAGTGACGTCACGCGCGAAGCCCCATCACGTAACGGTTTGCAGTCGCAGCTGGTGTGATAAGTGTGATTATAATTTCATTAAGCATATACTGGCTGTTTCCCGCAGCATGGGAATATGCGGGACACATAATTTTGATCCTTTAACTTTTATTATAATTTACATTCCATACTTCATCGACTAGTTCTGTATCATGTATAAACAAATTTAAACCATTCGAAATATAAAAAAAAAAAAACAGAAAACAGGCACTTCAAAAGACAAAAACGTGATAGGTAAAACAACAGTCAAATTCATTCGCTACAAAAAGTATGTTGTCAGCTGTTAACATCATCTTAACCAGCTGTATGCAATAAACGATTATGACTTAAAAATCCTCGTGTCTTTTATTTTTTCCATGGAGTGGATTTTAAAATCTCCATGTTTTGTTATAGTAGCATCAATGTTGGAAGCAACAAAGGATTGCGCAGATTTAACATACAAGCGACCATTATTGTCGGAGGCTAAGACTCACTTTAAGTCGCTATGACAGTAATATAAGTAGGTATGTACCATAATACTGCATAAATTAAATGTATATCACTTGCTATAACGGTGAAGGACACATCGTAACGAAACATGCATGCCTGAGAGTTCATCATAATGCTCTCGAAGTCATGTGAAGTCAGTTAATCCGCACTTGGACAGCGTGCTGGACTAAGACCTAATCCCTCCCATTCTGAGAGGAAACCCGTACCCAACAGTGGGACAAAGAAAGGATTGTGATGATGATGACGATGAAATAAAGTTGGGATTACATTACATTACAAGTCGTTTGCTCTGAAAAATGTTACTTTTGTTGCAAAGAGGTGTTATCTATTAGATAATCATATATCTAAAGCATTTATTTATTACTATTTCCGGTTCAAACTAAAACTATCTTCAGTGAAACTATATTTGTGATGATAAGTTTGTATCTCGTTATATTTTAATCTAATAAGACGGATGCTGTTTTTAATTAACTAGCTAACAGCATAAGAGACGTAAATATAACATGTATAATCTCTGGAGGTCTAACGGTAACAAAATGGAAGTCAACACACAGCCTGAGCTTAATAAGCTTCAGTATTAAGATCCCTTCGGATAAACAAATCAAAGTAAATAGCGGTGACGCCTGATAACTAACTAATCGTATTAATTAAGTCCCGTTGAGTTTGATTCTGCATAATGTTACGTAATGATTGCTGACAGAGTCTGAGAAAAGGACATCCTTTTTTCAGAAATCACAGATTGATTGTAGAGCCGTGTTTACTTATGTAGGCTAAAATTTGATTTCTCAAATTCACTCGGTCAACACACGAGTGTCAAACGAGGTCTGTACCACTCGATTTCTAATTTCGCCTGGCGATAGATTTTGTGTAATAAATGTCAATTGCAGTGTTAAAATTTAATTTTTACAGTTATATACTTACAATTAACTTGTTACAAAAATATATATATTTCGTATATGAATCGTAGTCATATTTGTGATATTAAAAAATCGGGGCCTAGTTTTATTCAAATTGGCTGCTACGTTTACGTTGGTCTTTCTTATTTTTTTCTGATTTTTAGAATGGTACAGAATCAATTACAATACAAAATTATTAGATAATCTGAGGCCCGATTTCACCAACATTGTAATTACACTAGAGTAGCTATCCCAGTATAACTGTACTGTACTCTGTCCTGTCGATTTATTCGATGGTTAACTTCAATTTCACCACGGTAATCTAGAGATATCTTAATCTCGCATAGTTACTCTATGCCGTTGAACGAATGAATTGAATGTATGTGTAATGTACCCAAGTAAAATAGACAGTTTGGCTCATACTTGCACAATAGCGCTGTGTATTCTTTTATTTGTTCGGTTAATACGTTAACTTGACAATTGAGTTGACAGTGAGTGATCCCGTGCGCGGCTTTAAAATTTAAAAAATAAAGTTTGGTTTTGTTGTGTTTTGGAACTTTTGGACTAGTTTTATTCCGTGTAAACAGATATATAAAATTGTTTTACAAATCGTTGATTATAAACAATGGCAAATGAAAAGCGAAAGCGAGCGTTAATTGGATGGCATCATAAAAGTCATTGCTGGTTGATCTCGTTACTGAGCATTTTCATGTGATAGAAAATAAAAGGACGGATGGAGTATCAATGAAGCAAAAGCTTGGAGAATGGATAACAATTTCAAGCAAATATAATTCGCAGACAATGCTTTCTCATCGTACTGCCGATAATTTGAAAGCCCAGTGGGAAAACTTATAGAAAACTACAAATAAAGAAGCATATTTTAGAAGGATGCAATTAATTCAAACAGGTATTTTTCTTTGTTTCCTGATAATTTTTACAACTTTTTATATATTCCTGTAATCATATTATATTAAAAAAATATATCATAAAAATTAAAAGTTGTGATGAAATTAAAACAATGTGATTTTTTAGGGTGGTGGACCTCCAAGGTCAGTGATTGAAGACCCACCACAACAGAAAATACTCTGCCTTATAACGCCATGTTCTGTGGGCTTGCATAATCCTTAGAACAGTATTAAAAAGAGTGGTGTTATATGTTTTTACAGTCACAGATACAGTTGCTGGCCCTGAGGTACAAAATAAATATTCAACTGATTCTTGCCCCTTCTGCTGTACATGTCATTGAAGATTGTTTATTGGTACGTACTAATATCTACATAGATAATAAATAATTTGTTGGTTAAATTTACACTTTTCAGCAAGTATCAACAGATATTTGTCCACCTAATATTGTATGTTTGCTTTTAGAATGAAAACATAGTTCCAGTTGTGTTGGTTCCAACATAATAGTTGGAGCAAATCATCTTTTAACTGTAGTACATCCTAAAATAATGTTATTATGGTTGGAAAAATAGTAGAGCATTTATCTTGTTTCAGGATTGGGGTGATTACACTCCCAAAAATTTAAAAACGCCCATTTCCAAGCTGTTACAATGTAGTACAGAAGGAAAAAGGCCTACTGCAGGAGAACGGCTTGAATGTATGTCTAAAAGACGGCCACAGCTCTCTACTTCTTCACTAGAGAAGTTAAATGAAATAAAAGGGAACGCTCTCACAACTCAAATGGAGCATGCAGCTAAAGAAAGAGAAGAAGCTAAGAATTATTTGACATTCAAATGGATAGTCAGAGCGAAATTTTGAAACAGGAATAAATTAAAACCAGATTATTACTTTTGGAGTTTATTTATAGCGAATTAAAAAAAATATTAATAATTAATTCAGTTGTTTTATTACAATAAGCTTCGAAAATAGTCATTAATGATAGCATATCGCGTTACGCTGGGCCTGGTATAACCTGGTATGTTTATTTCCTGGTATGTTGCTGGAAACCGTAGTCCTTGTGCAGAGATGCTATTGCTGTACTGACTTGGTGGATAATTCGGTGTGATGTTGGTGCACTCATTCCGCCATAGTCACCAAAGCTCATTTGGGTGTTGTTTGTTGCATAGAACCTTAATGTAGCCAATAATTGGTTGACAGGCGATATTGACCTATTTCTGAAACAATACAAACAAGGGGTAAAATTAGGCTGATATTTATTAGATATTGGGAACTAATATTTATAAGAAATAGGATACAACATTCATACATAATACATGTGTGTGTGTGTGTGTGATTTACACAGCAAGATAGCAAGTTCTTAAAATACTTAAATACCTATGTGTTAAATACCTAATCAATGGATATAATTTAGAACACTCACCTGTCTGTTGGATAGGTACTCCAAATGATGCTCGATTTTTGCCAGTAAATTCATTGCTGCCTTCTTTGATAGACGAAATCTTAACACGAAATCGTGGTCGTCATAGTCTTCAAAATAATAAGCCCTTTCCTTAAACCACCGTGGGCGAGGAAATAAATAATCATCAGTTATAGATAATGCTGTTGTGACACTATTAATCTACGATTAGCAGCTTAATCGGCCGAAATCGGCGGTGTATGATTTTACTCTACTATAGAGATTTTATCCCTAGGTTAAATGTTGGTGAAACGTAAAATGGGCTAACTCGCGAGTAAATAAGATAAGATTTACACGACGTTGGTGAAATCGGCCCTGAATCATAAAAACCAGCTCAATGTGTTTCGCTGAATGTTTGACAATAAGCCATAAACATCTATCCACGAATCAGCAATAATTTCAGAAAGCATCCATAACAGCACCGCGTTGTGGCTGAGTTAGCATGCGTGCGCGCAGGTGCGTCTAGGCGGCAATACATGCGATTTGCGTTGCGCGGTGCGTTGGGGTACAAAATACCATCGCAATTATATTTCAACCATCTTCATGATGATAGACTTTTAATGGACGAAGCTTAAAAATATTCACTGGATTGAGATTAGAAATTTAAAAGAGCATTACAGTAAATATTATTATAATATTTATATTTTTTCCAAATACAATATGCACTACAATAAATTGTACCGCTTTAGTCAACCGTTCGAAAAAAAAATCAGTAATTTTTCATTATGGTATCAATTTGGGAGAACGATCTATAAATATACCGGTAAAGTTACGCAACTAATGGGATTAAATTAATCATTCGGCTTCGAGTTTGTCGGCCGAAAATCGTATGACCGATTAAAAACGGTCGTCTACGTTACGCCTTACCGTTCGCACGGCGCATCCGCCTTTGTATTAAAAGGCATTTGTAAACAATAACTATAAAGTGGTTTAAAAGATATGCAACGAAAACCACCGCTGGTCTTATCCCCGTTAAATTAAAGATTCATCGTTTCTCTAAGGAACGAATCTTTAATATTCGACTATTACAGCTGAACAGTCGGCGTGACCTATCAATTACGATTATGGTGAAAAAATGTGCGTATCACTCGAGACTGTTACCATCCTATTAGGGGTGGCAACGTTTAGTTATTTTTTTAATAAAACACTTTAAGTATCATGTAGGTATATTATATACTTATACATATATTATTTGTCTCAAAAAATCGAGTGAAGCAATAAATTACTCCTGTCATTTAGAAATGAAAATACATAGGTCAAATAAAATTTAGTGTAAAATTAACCTGAAGCGGCAACAGATAAAGTACATTTTCCCGTTATTGCCTGGCGACCTACTTCGTAATGTTTGTATTGGCCACATGGCTGGTATTGTCCGTATGCATTGGCGTGCATTGGCTGGTTATTCACCAACCCTTGTAGAGGTGGTTTAGAATCGGTATGCTAAAAATTTTACATGATTTGTTAGCATAAAGTGCTTTTTCGAGCATTATTTCTGCAACTTTTGAACTCACATTGCGGTATTATAAACGTGTTTATATTGGCTGTACTTAAAGCGGACTAAACAAAATAAGAGCTCACTTCACAAGTGAGCTGTTATTTACTAAGACGTATTTTTTGCGCCGACTAATTCCCTAGAAGTGACCATCTTAGGCCTCAAGGGTAGATTAGGGTAACTATTGTGGTGTGGTGCTCTTTTGTCATCTTAAAAAATGACTTTTCAAGAAGGAATCAAAATAAATGTACTATACCTATTAGACATTTGATTAGGAGTTGACCCCGAATGATAGAAATATATGTGTTAGAGCCGCTATCCCATTAGGCTCTCTAACTAGATACTAAACAAATTCATATCTTGCGTCCGCTTCATTTAAAGACGTACATAATAAAATCGCAATCACAACTGCATATTGGTAACAAACTACTTTGTAAGTACTATTTCAGTATTTAACGATTTGGCAATCGGCAGTTGACAGCGTAATTCCAGATAATTTCACTGTTGACAACCCTATCTACAACCATAAAAATTAAATTAAACGAGTATAAAATTGTACGCGTTGCGTATCAAAGATGCGTTAACCTGTTACGGGTATGTACGAGTACCTCTACTCTATGAGCCGACGACACTAGTTTCCATGACTACTTACTTTGTAACTTATTCTTGTAGCGTATTTTGTCAAGAATAATCCCTGTCGGTTCCTGAGAGCTTCTAAGAAATAGACCTAAAATAATATAAATGGGGACAGGTTAGTTCTGCCTGCGGAATGGAGCTTACATTAAAAATATGACATCTAGAAAAATTGTTCGACACAATGAGCAAATATTTTGGGATAGTAGTAGGGGCACTCTAAAATTTAATTTAATTTTACATCAATATACTTTTTGAAATATTTTAACTGGAATTCGGGACTGATTTTTCGCAGTCAACCCTATACCACCGTGTTCATAATGGAATAATCTTCAATTTCATTTAATTTTAATTCAATAATCAGACCGGTGCAAAATGCGATATCGATCGATTTACCTGTTTATACCTGGCTACTCGAGAGTTGTGACCGGAAAAGAATAGCCAACCTAACGTTTGCATAATCTGTGGGCTTCATACTTTCGATTAGTATAGAATTTGTCTAATAATCAAACCGGTGAAATGTTTAAAAAAATTTTTTTTTTAAATTATTAATTAATCATATCCTGGACTGAAATTAGTTAGCCAACCCGTATGTACTATATTTATTGACATATTAAATTGAATATAAAATACGTTTTATTAAATAAACATCTCGGTGAAGGTCGTTGTATAGCGGGATCCTCTACTATATGTAAACTTGCGTTCCAGATTCAAATGTGACATCTTCCACTACATTCGTGAAAGGGATGGATGAACTCGATTACGTTCGAAATTTTAAAAACCCTGTTCCTTGGACTGTTCCATTCTATTCGAGAATGTTCTTAGTAAGGTATATAAGCCGATCGCGGCTGCGAGCCGGGACAGCTAAAAGATCAAGAAGCGAAGAAGAAGTAGTGACCAAGGAATAAAGTAAAGTGTGAAATAGTGTGGTTTTAGTATTGTAAAAAATATAAAGTGCATTTAAACGGTGGTTAAAGAGAAGGCAAGAAAGTAACCTTTTATGACGAACCGAAGTGCGACGTTACAATACTGTGATAATAGTATGAATGTTCACCAATCCGCATAGGAGCAGCGTGGTGGAGTATGCTCTAGACCTCCCGCAAACTTGTTTGTGGGGGAGACCCGTTCCCAGCAGTGGAACGTATGGGTAGCAGCAGCAGTATGAATGTAATAAAATTTATTTCAATTATAATGGAGCCTTGCCGATCAAAATTATCGGAATATTTTTAGGACATTGGTTTGCGTCCAAATTGCTTTCCTAGCTAGGTATTACAAGACCATCATGGTTAACTTACAAAACGACCAATGAACCACTTCGTATAGTAACCGTTTGCTTGCATAAGTTACATCATTATTCTCAGCACTGGTTATGACCAGTGTTAAGAAGCTTTATAGATAGAAACGTCAATTATTGTAAGCTTATTTCAAAATTTACAAAACAATCTCCAATGTAAACACGAAGGCGATAATTTTGTGCTATCAAGGAGGCAAGATAACTAAACGCCAAAAACATTTCCTGCGAATCAAAATCAAAATATTCAAGACCTCACGCAATAATTTGTTTATCGTTTATCGCATTACTTAGCTTATACGAATTCTGTCTGACTGAATTAATTTGTAATAAAATTAACATGATCTGCCCTTCATCCAGACACGATGCTAGTCGCAATCTAGCAATATTAACTATGGATTCTTACTTCAGAGACCGAAACGCATTAAAAACACTGGTCACTTAGTAATTTAACGTCTCTAAAACATAGACGTTCCATTGCTGGGCACGGATATCCTCCACAGCGTCAGAGGTCTAGAGCATACAACACCACGCTGATCCAAAGCGGATTGGTGGAGGGGTTAGAATCCAACCCAGTGTCGAATGGTGCCACCTGTATTATAAATTATTATGATGGGTTTAAAAGATATAAACTTATCTTGATTAAACAGATTTATTACACTTTAAATTAAAACTTACAGGAGAGGACATATTTCTTATTTTATATTTTGACATTTGTGAATGACCACACCCATGATCACAGACTATATAATTATCATAGAACACCACCCAAAGGTATTCAACAAGGCTTAACCATTGTTTTTTACAATTGAAAACTACCGAGACCGACAGCTTAACGTTATTTCTGAAGCATGAAAGCGCCCATGAAATTTTACCATTAGTAGTCACCCATCCACAAAGCGACCGTGCCTGTCGTTATTTAACTTGGTCGATCACATACGATCGACGCGAGCCGTTGGACTATGGTCCATTCATTCCATATTGCTTCGCTTATTCGCCATCTACCCATCTCAAAACTAAAGCTAGCGATGATAGTAAAGTAACAGTTAAAATTTAGCTATTTATTCTAGTTGAAATTTCGAATATATAATTTTTTTTGCGATTTTTCTAAGTCTAACAGCCACAAAAATCCTTTTCAACATTCGTGTTGACCTCAAACTCTCATTCTAATATACTTAACTAACTTAACTTTTCACCCGAGATGGTCTGAGTTCAAATCCTGCATCCTGTGGACATCTGCATGCCTCAAAGTTCTATACATACAATAACCTCGACGGCATGTAAAGTCCCAATAGTGGGACGATGAAGTAATTATGATGTTATGAACCCTGCATTGGGTCACACTAGGTTACTGCCACAAAACGGTATGATAATAACTAGGCTAATATCAACTAACATTCCTAGTCCTTCAATTACATTGAGTGCAAGTTACAGCCGTTTGTGGGAAGCAATATCCACTTAGAACCTGAAAACCAGTCTGCTACTTTGTTTGATATGAAAACAAACCTCAATACAGCGAAGGCGCTTCTATCAATGATATTGGATGTAAATTGGATCGTAGTAATATAGTAAGTAATTGCCAGTCCACTCCAGTCTGACATTGTAGCGATAATTGCACAGCTTATGACAAATGCGATGTTCGTCAATTCAGCGACTTTAGACAACCGGTATTAAAGCCATGCCCAGATACCGATACTCAATACCAAGATACGATGCATTGATACGGAGTAAACGGAAAGCGTACACTACTAGATACGGAGCATGGTACGGGTACGGCGATACGAATACGGTGATCGGATCGGGCAAATGATGCATATCTGGACACGGCTTACTAAAGGTATGGTAGATCTGAGACAAGTAAATATGTATACTAATTGTAAACAAAAATATTTTGTAAAATAAGAATTCGTACTTATGTTATGTACCTATATACATAACCTGTGTAATAAGTAAAAAAATGTACTGAAAAGAAGAACTAGTTGCCAATTTTAGCTATTATAAAAACCAAATTTAAACAAAACTTTCATTTATTTATTTTTTATATAATTAATAATTCATGTATCAATACCTACTATCAATACCTACCTACACACTTTAGTTAGGACATAGGTACAGTATACAAGACAGGAAAAAATGGTATTTATTTCTGTATTTTATTACTTATATATTTTTATATCTTATTCTTATTCCATATTGTCAAATTGAGATAAATTACTCAAAAAGTGCAACTTACTTACAATATTACGGGCAAAATTACTACCCAATTTATTACTTGTTGTCACACCTTCATGATTAAAATTCACACCCTTCGATAACGTACCTGAAACAAATAAAAATTTCATGAGTATAAATCATAGTAGAGTAGACTATCTATGTAAGTTACCACCTTATTCATAAATAACAAATTAATAAACCTGATACATATTTTTTTGTAAATCACTGGATTGTATCGTGCGTCAGGTAGGAACTAAGATCTTGTATAGCATCCGCAACTGACCGCTTGGTGCAGTAAGCTCCAGTCCTTCTTAATTAATAGACGACAAAGACCTACACTGAGCACATAGCACATCCTACTAGAATTATTAATGTGAAAGTTGGTTAGTTTATCTGATGTTTGGAAGGTAGTCGCTCAATCACGCAAATACTACAAAATGTATTTGTATGTAACTATAATGTCGTACAAAGTAACTACAAAACCTGACATAAATTAAGTGTTATGACTTGCAACCTCGGCCTACAATGTGGAAATGGAACTGACAGGCGATGACAGGGTAACGTGAAGCAGAGCAATTTGAATTACGTGCGAATCAAGCTGCGCCGGCGCCGGGAACATCAAAAACTGTTTGTCTGTGTAGTGCACTGATCGTAGAACCTGGTAGATGTAAGTGACCCATCTTTTCAGCTCCTTTCCATCAGTCACAACATACAGACCATCACTAAAAAACTAGGCCACCGGCTTACGGTAATAATAGGTAAATCAAAAACTGCCGTTCAAGTCCCGCCATTAAGTTTTATCAATTTCCTTTGCAGTTCGATGTTCAGTAGTTTCAGATAGACCACAAACCACTAAACTATCGACTGTGACGTTGGTAACTTATTATCACTATTACCTACTTCCTGCGTTTTTTAATGGATATAAGATAGCAAAAGAGCTCCAAGTCAGTCACAAATGTCTTGCTACCTTTGAGGACTATGATGGTCGCCTCCAAATAAGTGTAACCGGAAACCACATCTTTCCAACCGGACCACAATTACAAACAAACATGCGAACTCTATATGGACCAAAATCGACTTTTTTGCTAACTATATTTGTGGTAAGAGTATCATCATCATCATCATCATACACCATGCCTGTATTTCCCCGAAGGGGTAGACGGAGGTGTATAGTACACCCAATTTTCACCACTTATTTATATAGTTATTTATTTATTTATTCAACTCTATTGACACCTCTAAAGAGATATTGTTACGCACTGCCAATTAGAAAGAATCACAATTACTAGTTTTATTGATTTAATATTTTATTGACTGTGTGTTAATGAACACATCATTATTAATCATTTATTAATTTATAGATTTATATTCATTATTTTAATTGTTGAATTATTGTTAGATGATCTTTGAAGAGCCTTTGTATTGACTCAGCCCAATATAAGCGCATGTAACGAGTAGGCGGAGGACTAGCAGTGATCTGTGTGAAACCTAGACGAGTAAGGGGTTACTCTGCCCAAGTACACATACATACATTAATTGCAGCCATACATTCAATCGTTTAATTAATATCTCAGAAGTGGGATACGTAAATGTCTAAGTGTCTGGGCCATATCGTGACGGTTTGGGTAAACGTACATAATTGAAGAAAAACTTGTGAGACCCACTGATGCGGAGGTTGGAAATATTTTAAAAAAGGGGTAAGTCAAAAAAAAGTTTAAAGTATTACTTCCAAATATTTGTGTTAAAACTTAACACTAAATAGGATTGACAGATTTTATAACCAATGACTTAATATGTTAATAAAAAATACTTTACTGCGTGAATGTATCAAATATTTCTTGAACCTACGGCTGTAGTGTGCTGTGTGACCAAATTCAACGTGTGAATTCTAGTGAGGTGGCTGTGTGATCCATTTATATAAATCGTAAAACGACTGTGTGAATATTATTGCGGCGGCTGTGTGATCAAGTCCATTGATACTCCTAAGAAAAAGGAATAAACTGTGTGTAATAGCTAAAAGAGACTTGCCAATCACATGTTCTATTTTAAATGAAAGTAGTAAATATATTCAATGATTAATCCGAAAACATTTCTGTGTGATCGAGTTCAGGTAATAATTTTTGAATGTTATATTGTAATGTGAAGTTGTCCACTACGCTGACTGAGGGTAGTGTATATAGCCGCGGGTCGCGGCTACAGCAGGATGGCCGAATGTTACGCACTGCCAATTAGAAAGAATCACAATTACTAGTTTTATTGATTTAATATTTTATTGACTGTGTGTTAATGAACACATCATTATTAATCATTTATTAATTTATAGATTTATATTCATTATTTTAATTGTTGAATTATTGTTAGATGATCTTTGAAGAGCCTTTGTATTGACTCAGCCCAATATAAGCGCATGTAACGAGTAGGCGGAGGACTAGCAGTGATCTGTGTGAAACCTAGACGAGTAAGGGGTTACTCTGCCCAAGTACACATACATACATTAATTGCAGCCATACATTCAATCGTTTAATTAATAATATACAATGGGAGTACTTAATGCCTTAAGGTATTTTCTACCAGTCAACTTATGTTTAGATCACGTATATAGGTGGTCTCTAATGGGATGTTGCAGCCAGAAGAACCTAATAAAAATGTCTCGACCAATGTTGCTCAATGAGTAGAACTTAGCTTATTTGAGAACATAAATATATGGAAAATAAATAGAATTGAAATTAGTTTGAAAATAACGAATAAGTACCCTTTCACACACGTAGCAATCTAGCATCTTAATGTATAAGATTTAATTGAAAAGTTATTTCTTGTACACGAAGCCAAGCTTAGCGTAGCTTAGCTTACTACAGGAAGCTAAGCTTAGCTTAGCTTATGAGAAAAATATTAATTTATTTATCAACATATTTGAAAAGGTCGGTTAAAATCAATTCGACTTAATAAAACGAGACATACGCGGTCCGATTCGAGCAACGCAAAACAAATCCAAATCGTCCATAAGATTAATCAATGGCAGATAAACCGACTTCCTTACGGCGCTCGTGATGAGAGACCACCGGTACCTGCTCGCAATAACAATTATAAGCAACAGTTTACGCGTATCCAATGGTAATACCTTTCTGGACTGGCTCAACGTGTCTTCGGGCTTTGAGTATATTGAATCCTTATTGAATACGCATACACTATTGATGAAAGGAAATCTATACATACATACATTTTAATACGCTTAGAACTGTATACTACTTTCTTGAATTAAAATGTGGAAGCAGGAATGTGAATTTTTGAATTATTGAACGTGTAGTAACATAGAATTATTATTTATTTTAACGCCAATATAATGAGCACTTACCTACTAATTATCCAGTAAGTACGTCCCGGCGGGCGTTGTTATATTTATTTATTGGTTTTCAATAAATACATGCTTACACACTCACATTTATTCAATCTTTTAGAAGTGCACATAAATATTAACACAAACACTCAACAAATATTTATGTGCAAAATAAAATGTATTTTCTCAAAGAAGAATCTGTAAATATTTAAAAAGTTCAGAGCTCTTGATCACAATACATAACTAGTTATTTTATTCCATTCCAATACAGAATACTTACGTCAGAACCACCTCGTTATAAATGGCAAAAACTAGAGATTTCGTAAACATACTATGTTTTCAACAAAACCCTCACATAATTGCCACCTGAAAGCTTGCTTGTAAATAATACTTTACTCGTCATATTTAGAAATAACATATCATTTTATGCACAGATAACATTTTCGAATGCATTCACATATTCTAAAGTTATTACCATAATGTAGTAACCAAACACTTATGTACCTAATATGGCTATAAGTAACTTTGTATTATTTTATATGTTATCTAGCAAACCACTTTACTGCATACGTTTTGACACCTTACATGTAACTGCTAAGTTATGATAGTATTCGTTGTGCAAAACAGGTATTAAATATATTTGCCAACAACTAAATGCACGATTCAAAGTTTCATCAATTTAGTAAAAACCAATGGTCACCACCAGCATTGCTTACTCTATGGCACAGATCTATATTTGCACCCAGATTTCTTGGTCCTGTTTAAAAGGAATACAGCCATACCTACCATACGAAATAAAGGAAGATTTGTTTGTAATTTCATATTGCTCACTGCAAAAAGATGTAGGAAGATGTTTTAGAGAAGACTAAGCTACAAAAAGAAAATCTACGTGTACTAAAAAATACATGAAAATCCTTATCGCTGCGACCTATAGACGTCCCACTGCTGGGCACGGGTCTCCCCCACAGATACAATACAAAATGGAAATCCTTACTAATATATAAATGAGAAAATGTGTATTTTGGTTTGTTGGTTTATCCTTCTTCTCCTTTTCAACGGAATGATAGATCGATGTGAATTTTTGTACAGATGTAGAACAGTGCCTTGACAGTAACATTTTATACAGTTTATATCGGTAAATTGCATGGTTTTCGTGGTTCCGATTTTAAATCGATAATTAACTAACGATCAATTTTTAATCGATTGATGGCTATCTTGGATTATGATCGGCTGAACAGCGGGTGCAGATTATGATAAGTGGTTATCTTTGGTGTAGCTTGCCGTTGATAAAGGCTATACTTTTATTATTTTTTAAAACATCCCTTTGAATGTAGAGGTAATTCTGAAAGAATTGACGTTGGCCGATCCGCGGAATAATTATCCTCAAATGCACGACTATCATCATTCTTCCTAAGATAATTTAGAATTAGTACAATAATTAATTTTTATAACATAAATAATTCCAAGAATATAGGTTAACAGTATCAATTCTCTTAAAAATATTTTTTACAATAATAACCTTAGTAGATATTTTTAATCCTACAATACCTACAAGGGCTCGTAAATAGTACAGTTACAGTCATATTTGATTGCTACTAACTTAATAATAAATTTAATACTAGCCAATAAATAAAGATTAGATTAAAGCAATTTATGGGTAATCAACAATTAATAACATTAAACAATCACATTTAATTTGGTCAAGGCGCTTCTGTTTTACTATGAACCCTAACACCGGATAGAGGTGATCTTATCAAGGTTACGATTGCTACTCTTACAATGCCAATTAAGTAATAGGACTATAAAACTAAAACCTAGAACTCCCTGCCATAGGCCTCATAATTAATCCATAACATTTTATCAAAAAGCCTTGTTTTACTTTCAATACAATACAAAATTAACTTGAGAGTCAAATTAAGTCTAAAAGATAATAATTGAGTAGTCATATAAATTATAGGACAATCTACAGCTAATTGGTATTGCATACACATTTTATAGCGAAAGAAGTCATCGGATTATAGGATTTTTATCCTTAAATGAAGGCTGCTAGAGTTTTGTCTGGTTTGTCGAGCATTAATTATCTTTCAATGATTATCGTTTATCTCATAAACGATTTGTCCTGTAATCGTGTAAATAAATACACGCCGTACGTGTAACAGTTTTATAATGGGACGTTTTCATTAGGCTGAGTTCTAAAATATGGCGAGAATAGTTGGTACCATACACAGAGTTAGATATAAATAGACATGGATATTTTAAAAGCTTTTATTTAACTTCACTCGTATGTATCTATGTATGTATGTATGTATGTATGTATGTATGTATGTATGTATATCCTGGAATCTTGCAATCAATATTTCAGCCACTTCCACTGAAGCTATCGAGCTGAAATTTGGCACACATATTAGGTTCCGATGACAATGCACGAAAATAAAATTTTAAAATAAAGTTATAAAACGATTTTTTTTTAAATATATTTTTAATTAATTAGTTAAATTTGACTTCAATGAGATAACCTGTTGTTTCTCACCCAATATTACTACTATGCTGAACTAGTAATCGTTTGATCTCAGAAGCACTATTGATCGGTTATAAATGTCACTCATGAGCCACGTGACTCATGATCCGCGTGACCACGAGCGCTTCTGGGTTGGAACATTACAGTTTGTTCTAACAAAAATATAGATGCCATTTCTATTCAACAACGTTCACTAATCTGTGACAACAGCTGTTTGGCTGTAAAATGTACAACTTCATTACATTGTAGGTAAGCATAACGTGCTAAAAATGTTTATGTTTAAGCGTCAACGGAGATACGGGTTTTTGTTGCTACCAGATTGTCGAGGTAGTAAGTGACAAAGTTGTAGGTACATTTGTACTTCACACTGAATGTGGCTGATAGCCCAATACTTAGTATTTTATTTCTCTCATTTGAGTTAACAAATAGTTTTGCAACAATCTCTAATTAATTTTAACTTAGTCCTCCTTATTTCATAGTTTTATATGATAATAGTTTTAAATGATGCATTTGTAAACGTTGTTATCTTGGCATACAACCTTATTAAGTCGACTAGTATTATTTTATCCGCCTTATACCTATCTATCACTTATGTCTGTGTGGGAGACCAATTCCCATTCTCTTACCGTGCTCTAACCCCTCCACCAACCCGCATTGGACTTTTATTATAAACTTACTTTGTTCTAAAAGTTTTATTCCTACAATCATTCATGACAATATAACACAAATAGGAAATGTAACAGGCAATTTTACGGGTAATCATAACTTACGGTGATAAATAAACCCAGTTTTGTAATACCTACATAAATATTAAGAAAGTGCTAAACATTTAGCTGCAGTGTTTACATGAGCTTGCTAAGTAAGTGAGCAAATACTGTCGGAGGGTACAAAATTGTTGTCCGGCTACCTTAAATGACTGACTTAACATAGTCACTCTGTAGAAGTTGGTACATATAGGTGTTTTATTTGAAGTAGTACCTAAATATAAAACAGTATACTGAAATATGACTGAAATACTACAATTTCCATATAGCTAAGTCGACAAAAAGTCGGTTCTATTGTAAGCAAAGATAATGATAAAAGTACTTTTCTCTAACATTAGATGAAAAAATATAATGAAAGAAGAAGGTTGAGGTTAAGTTCCACTTTTTTTTCTAAGTGGTGCCTTGAAATCCGTACTTATTCCGCTGACATGAATTTTAGTGGCTTCCATGGTCACATCCCACTCCGATGGTCATACAATAGTGGTATATTTTCTGCACTATGGTCTTACTTAGATAGGTACTAACTCATTCCTGCACATCTATATTGTTAGATGGGGTCAATGAAATTAAATATTCAATTGGTATACAGCTATATATTTGGGCAGAACTTCACCCTATATTGTACAAATTTCGAATGTGTCTTTACAAATGGCAATCCTGGCTTTTATACAAATCTTTAAAATATTCAAAAACGTATTTATTAACTATAAGTTGAATTAACAATACAAAAAGGTTTTTCAATAGTATAAAAAGATTTATCAAATACAATTTGATATTATCCTAAGGAGTATTTAATCAATAAAATCAGCAATTGACTCAGCATAAAAATACAATGGTTTAACAGAATTGTGATTATTTTAATATTTGAGTTATGAGTTGATAGTTCATGATAAAAGTTTATTAAATATTCCAACATTATTTACGAAGTTAATACAGGCCATGAATAATATGCATTTTGGAAAATGATGTAAGAATGCCACCACAACGGATGTTAAGGATCAAATTCTATTGAGTCAACAACTTTATGGTAACAAAATGAAAAGTAGAATTATAGAAAGAAATTAATAATATGTAATCGAATCTAACTTACTCAAAACAATAATTGAAATAATCATGATCAATATGTAATCAATGATATTTAATTTATGATATGTAATTTAAGTCTATGGATTGTTTATGGTCGTTGTAGCGATGTCACAGCCTCCTTGACGTTGACACTGACACTGCCGCTGCTTCTATCATCGCCCTTTGTTAACATTCGACCATCCTGACCTTGCCGTGGACCTCCACGGTATTCAACGGCTTTCTTCCTTCCATCCATAATCTGTAAAAATAAAATACGAACAGTACACCAATATTTTGGAGTGGATATTTAAGTTTAACATGTATTATGGTTATGGGAATTTTGTTATTTTAAGCATTAATTACACCATTTACTCTGAATACTGAATGCAGTTGAAACTTAAAAGCACACAGTGAATTCCACTTGCACGCACACAGTGAATCAGGCGCACACAGGAAACCAGGCGCACACAGGAAACCAGGCGCACACAGGAAACCAGGCGCACACAGGAAACCAGGCGCACACAGGAAACCAGGCGCACACAGGAAACCAGGCGCACACAGGAAACCAGGCGCACACAGGAAACCAGGCGCACACAGGAAACCAGGCGCACACAGGAAACCAGACGCACACAGGAAACCAGACGCACACAGGAAACCAGATGCACACAGGAAACCAGATGCACACAGGAAACCAGATGCACACAGGAAACCAGATGCACACAGGAAACCAGTAAAACAGAGGAAACTACAAGCACAGTGTACATGGGGCACACAGTGACTTGTAAAAAGTTACAATGATATTCACTTAACATTATTATCAGTGATACATCTGCATTATAATATTCTGTGAGACTGATATTTTGTACTAAGTCAGTAACTTATTATAACAAGAAAGTTTAAATAATGCAGGTATTGCATCAATATGCTCTAAATATATTTAGCGAGGATTTGAAGGAATTGTGAAACTGAGTTTTAATTAACCTAAATTTTAATAATAAATAACTACCCACCTATTAAGTTGACTTTCATTTTACATTTTAGATATGCAATTACAATATTAAGCTTTATTTACAGAATATAGGATAGTTGACCGAAACAATTATATATTTAAAATATGGTTAAGCACAACATATCTCCCGATCGATCTCTGTATTACTAGAAGAACTGTCCGAGTCCGGCTTATAAAAGATCTTTCTTTTTATTAGATTTTAAATTTTCTTTGAAAGATAAACGATAAGGTGTGAAGCATACTGGTCTGTCGGTAGATGTTTTGATATTCATTTCAATTAAATCTGTACATTCTAGATCCTTCGTATCTTTAGCAAAAAGGTGACTTTATTTTGATAATAATGTCAATTTTTCCAAATCCCTACTACTATAATAAAGCCATTCTACGTAGAGAATGTTTACCAACAAACGTTGCCTAGCAACCGATAACAGGCAGATACAAATAACCTTTTTTTCGTCCGCACATTTATGAACGTGTTAAAATCGATTATATTCTATGTATAATTCCTTAACTTCTTTAAGTTAAGTATTGCGAATCTATATATGTCCTTGACTTTATTTTTGTTTTTGTTTTAGGGATTAATTCACCTTGCAAATTATAATTCTAAATTGCACCAAAGAGTATATAACATTGCGTTCTAAATTGCACTTTAACGCGTAGTTAGTAAAAATTACTCATCCATATTGTAATGCTACGTAGAAATCTATTTTTGATAATAAAATGTAGCAAGTTTGAGTATGTTTGAGGTGACCAACAAAAACTAGTAAGTATAATCATGATGGTATAAATCAAGTTACTGTAGCGTAAGTATAGGTACATACATATTTACTTTTGTCTGATAGTTAATAGATACGTATTGTAATCTGAGCAAAATCAGACAAAATGTTCTAAAGACCTGAATTTAGCTTACTATAAGGGCTGTAACTTACTTACTGATAAGGATAGTTTATGAAATTTTGTATAGACGCAATAATATACACGTTATGGAAGTGATTCGAGTGTATTGTGTCATAGAAATAACCGATAGTATACAAATTTCATGTTATTTTTAGAAATTAAGTTGAAAACACGAAAATTTGTAGATTTCACGGTGCCAGAATTTTGATAACCCTAATATCGGTTTGTTTACATAGTTTCTTTTCCGAGCGTGGCGCAAGTATAGGTACTTAATTCGCAGATATCTACTAAATCACTTTACAATATAGGGTAATACTAAAAGATACTAAAACATGCAATGATTCTACCGTCAAAATATCACTATGGTGTTTCTCATATTTACCCACATGAACGAGTTGAGAAATTAATTTCCCTATCACTGAAATGAAATTAATTTCCCTATCACTGACATTAATAATTGCTTTCATCACAGACAATTCCACTAGGAATGACGTAACTTATAGTACCTGACTTAACATAAACGGAGTTGGTTAGGAATACAAAAATTTCAACTAATATAGAACTTTGACGAGGCAAGGTAGTATTACGTTTCAAATTAACATTGTATTTTTCATGAGCATAGCGGTATTAAAACAATCCATTAAATTATCTAATTAACAAAATTTGCTACACAAGATGTAGTTACAAGAGTAATTCCTGGCTGGTTTATCATCATGACTGCCCTATGATTAAATCTACATCACGCAGTATAAACTCAATAATCTCATCAATATCACTGATAAATATGTTATCAAAAAGCACATTAACAAAAGATCTTTCCAGAGAATTTGTTTGAGCACCTCCTAACCTACCATTATTATTGACGAAGGAATAAATTTAAGGCATAATTGTTTAGCTGTTTGTAGTGTTAAAATATTACATTTACTTCCCGTATCAATGTACGCTATTAGTTCCTCATTATTTATAAGTAGGTACCCGACGTTTGTAAATGCTCAATAAGTATCATTTATAGAAAACATATTGCTTACTTGCTTCTTCTGAATTTGTGACGAAATTGCCTGATGTGACGGGCCTGCGGCTCCGGCGGCAACGTTGTTTGAATTGTCTTCAGGGTCAAATATGGGTACAACTTCGGCATCCATGTGTGAAATTCTTGTTTTCCTCGGTTTCTTCTGCTGATGCTGAAAAGAATCGCGTTCCTCATCCGAAGATGTAAAATCTGAAGATTTTGATATCTTTTGACCGACGCCGGCAGCGTAAGGTCCCCACATTATTGAAAAAAATTAAATCAATACTTTAAAAAAAAATGCCCACTTCTGAAATGTTAGATGGGGTCAATGAAATTAAATATTCAATTGGTATACAGCTATATATTTGGGCAGAACTTCACCCTATATTGTACAAATTTCGAATGTGTCTTTACAAATGGCAATCCTGGCTTTTATACAAATCTTTAAAATATTCAAAAACGTATTTATTAACTATAAGTTGAATTAACAATACAAAAAGGTTTTTCAATAGTATAAAAAGATTTATCAAATACAATTTGATATTATCCTAAGGAGTATTTAATCAATAAAATCAGCAATTGACTCAGCATAAAAATACAATGGTTTAACAGAATTGTGATTATTTTAATATTTGAGTTATGAGTTGATAGTTCATGATAAAAGTTTATTAAATATTCCAACATTATTTACGAAGTTAATACAGGCCATGAATAATATGCATTTTGGAAAATGATGTAAGAATGCCACCACAACGGATGTTAAGGATCAAATTCTATTGAGTCAACAACTTTATGGTAACAAAATGAAAAGTAGAATTATAGAAAGAAATTAATAATATGTAATCGAATCTAACTTACTCAAAACAATAATTGAAATAATCATGATCAATATGTAATCAATGATATTTAATTTATGATATGTAATTTAAGTCTATGGATTGTTTATGGTCGTTGTAGCGATGTCACAGCCTCCTTGACGTTGACACTGACACTGCCGCTGCTTCTATCATCGCCCTTTGTTAACAATATCTATATTGGGTCACGGAAACAATTAAGGAACCAAAGTTTGATAGCTCTGAGAACATCTAGTCTGTGGCGCAAGCTCCACAGTGTCACATCGTGTTCCCGTAACATGCGTGGTTACAAAGTATGCTTACTCTGTGTGTGTGTTACGTGGGATGTGTTTTCCTGTTTGAAATATTTTGTTCACGTGTAAGATTTGCAGTGTATTTTTTGTTTGGTGATTTCGATAGTTTTCGTATGCGGAGATTGCGGAGTGAGTGCATCCATTCAAATACACATACAATCATTAAATTCTCATTTAAAGTAATCTATTTTAACACGCTGTGGCATTGATATATATGGTATATTTAACTCAATGCGCTGTGGTATCTATGTATGTAGGTAACGGAATCTTTAAACGTGATTTTCGCCCATTTCAAAACGTCAGATTCATTTGTAACTTTGCACACATAAGATGACACCGATGAAAATCCAATAATTAAAATTAAAATAAAAACTACATTTTAGTTCGGTTATTTATTTACAAAAGCGTGTTTTTTAGTTATTTTATTTAATATTACGCGTTCTTGACGTGTAACCCTGTGATCCTGTATGCCACGGGTCCTAAGTTTGATTTCGAGCCGGATTTGTTATTAAATTAGTTTAACTTTGAATATAAATATTCTTCTCGGTGTACATCTTATTTTGTGTTTGTAGCCAACGCACAGGCGTTGCACGAAATCTTGTATGGTTGAAAGACTTTAAAGATTTACCACATTCTTATCGATCCATATTGATAAACTTGTCACAATACAAAGTTTCGATGTTCCTATACTTATGTGATCGCTAATACACTGTCGAGCTATGAAATAACAGTTTAAGCTAAGCAGCTTCATTCTAAGGAAATGATCACGGCCCATCGTAAATATGTACAGGCGAGCGGTAAGTTGAAATGTAATATAACTGTACAAGCAGTCTATGAGCCCGGACAATTGTAATCAATTTCCATACACGGCGAAATGTATGGCTGGTTTGACTGAAGTGCCGCTTCTAGACGGTTGACGTGACCCTTGACGTCATAATGTTTGTATGTATTTATGTTTGTTCCTTATGTTAACTGTTGCCTGTAAGAAACTTAGCATGAATATAATGCTGACTGTTAGGACAGGTTTCATTACATACAAGGAGGATACAAAGAGGGAGATTGTTTCCAAGTCCGATTGGCAGAATCTTGAAATCTTCGGGAAAATTGGAAACTTTAACGTGCAGTGCCTCACTATGTTTTCTTTCACCGTTACAAATTACATTGTTTCTTGAAACTCATAGTTTTAAACATACATTAGTACTTGAACCCGAAACCTATCGAGTGACGGCCTGAATTTCGGCTTCGAAAATGACGGTAATAATTTAGTCGTGCAAGCAAAAATAGTGCAACCATTTTAAAGATTCTTGTACGACCTACGAGCATGTTCCGTTCTCTACGAACGAACACCATAAACATACAAATTATATTTTACGATCGATCGTGAAAATTTCGCTCGCATGTGATTGTGCTTTTGACAAGAGACCGCGACGCCGACGATTTCTTACACGTTCGTACGTACTTATTACAATTTGCCAACATTTGTGAGGCGTCTGTATAATTGAGTGTGAAAATATGCCGTTATCAGAATCATTGTAGATTTCATCACAGATGCGCTATAGAGCAGGTTCTGATCGCTGTTGGTCGTTACTTCTTCTTAGTCGTAACACTCTCCTGAGAGCGCTGGTGGTCGTGGTATCATTGGTGTGGGCAGATGTTATGCGCCTCACGAACAATCGCCACTTGTCACGGTTGGTAGTGAGCCTGGTACACGTGGTACACCTGGTACACGTGGTCATACAAATGACCACCAACTGCGACTTGACCTGGTAGTCTAACGCATGGGCAACCTTCCGCGCGGTCTAATGCCTATGCCTACCTTGCCCTGAACAACAAGCCGTTCTATGGAGTCATTCCCTCGCCACGAGACATGTCCAAAGAATCTAAATATGCGTTTGTGATACATACTATCAGATGTAATGTAGGTAACTAATTTCTCTATTTCTTAATCAGTCAAATAATCTGAGTTTCAGAAAGTTGAATTGTTATTAGAAACTTAAATATACATATAAAAGTTTTCCATATCAAACAATGCCTTCAAAAGCGTGCGCGTATTTAAGCATCCTATTTTACCTATACGAACTTGACCACTTGTCTAAGTTTTGTCCATGTTCTGAGTAGTAACATTTTTTATTTTTGCACGCAAACTTCAACAGACGAATATTTTATCAGTTTTGTGATTTTATTATTATTGCATAAACAAAATGTACGTAGGTATCATGTACGACTGTATTATCAGGTATTAAAAAGTCATAATTTAACTCAAAATAGACTATTCACGACAGTGTGTGGGAAGTATTATAGCTCCGCCACACTTTACCGCTTTAAGAGGATATCAGTCGACCGTCACTTTTGAAGAATAGGTTTTTACCAAAAATATTGCCGTCGCGCTGAGCCCCTTAGCGTGCGATAGAGAGAAGTGCAGTCTCGAACTGATTTTACCTACGTAAAATTATGAAAATCGTCCTTTCGTAATCCCCTGTTTCCTCCTCGAAATCTAGACCGATTTCAATATTTCTTTCAGTTAAAATGTAGAACAGGGTCTAAGCTATGCCCGTACGTTTTGCTTTTTTGGGATATGTTAGTAATTACCAGTTTGCTTGATGTTTGAAAATGAATGTAAAAAAAGTCGTTTTTTTTTATTTTAAATTTTTTTTTTTCTCTTCTATTAATCAAATTATGAAAAAAAACAAAACGTACAGTCATGGCAGAGGTACGTATAAATCGTATGGTATTTTTTTCTCTTCTGTAACTTCTTTATCCTAGGAGGAAACAGGGGACTACGTTTGTATGGAAAAAGTGTCGACTTGTTCGCTTGTGATATCCTCTTAAGAACGTCGCTATTTCCTATAATAAACACATGAAAATAAAAGAAAAATTCTGTTCGTGCTATTTTAAAATTTTAAATAATTTTTCCTAAGACATTTAATTTATTTTTATTTAAATAGAAGGCGTATATGCCTATTGAATTAATTTTGACATAAAGTTTATCGATCATTGCCTTGAAACGATTTAATTTGTTGATTGTCAAAACACAACATAATATAACACTGTGACGAAAAAAATTTAATAAGCGTGTAGAAGCTGACAGATCTAGCTAATTGATTGACAATATCAAGCATATCGAACGACATTAATACGACATAATGGTCGTCAATAATCGAGCACATTATATAGTAGATGCCATAGCAGTAGTGTGGTACGACCTTTACCGAGCGGCGTGATGAATCACCTTGAGAACTTAATTGCCCGTGTGTTACCATGACGTACTGTCCATATCTGATGTATAATGTTTATGAATACACTACACGCCACACATACGTGTAATGGTGGTGCCATTCGCTGTGAGTCGACAATTTTGAACTAACTGTTATAGTAACAATGATATAAACCCAGTTTTCACTTGCTTCGGAATAAAGCATGTTATACAACTAAGTGGAGGAATCTGAGTAGAGCTCCCGAGAGATTACGGCAACTTTAAATGACATTAAAAATCAAATTTTTAGTTCTATTCATGTGTTATTGTAATAATTTTCACTTATCGACGAAGTTATTTTCTTCAAAGGATCTTACTTACAATTAAAGTTCTTAACGTAACCATTAACATAACATCACGCCTGTATTTCCCTGAAGGGGTAGGCATAGGTGTATGTGTAGTACAACCACTTTTCACCATTCATGTTTAAAACATAACATATACGAGTACCATACACCAAACACAAATCCAGACTCCGAGGTGGTACCGGGCATTTTAAGTTAGAAAAATCGGTCTAGTATAAAAATTGACCGACCCGGGAATTGAACCCGAAACCTCTAATCCTAATATTCGGTTTTGCGACACCAACAGTTTACAAATAACATAAGACTAAAGCTAAAGTATTTACTTTACATTGAATGAGTTTGATCTCAGCTATAAGTCGCCTTGATCAACCGACTTGACTTGACATATATAAACATACAGGTTCTACCAGGTTCTAGTCATAATTTGGTTACCGACTGATTTCTCACTTATTTATGGTCGTCCAAGATGCATAAAAAGTAGTATACACGACGATCCCAATAACGACTCAGCCCAATGAGGAATTGAATGCTTTCGTTAGCCTTCGATTCAGAAGCTACCATATAAAAAAATCACTTTCAAAGAACATATAATCCCCGGTTCATTCGCTTGTCGTTGGTTGATACCACAGAAAAAAAAGAGAAGGATAGAATGGTTATGAGCGTCTCATAGGCGCGACATTTTTGTGTAGAACCGATATACAGTTTGAGCGTTCGCTTAAACTTAAACTTTTCTCCATTTGAGGTGTAGGTTTCCTACGGAGGGGCCTTAGTGGGGGTGGATAAAAATGTAATGACGTTCGTTAAGCGTATACATAAATTCCATGTAATGAAAAAAAAACAGCTGAGGTTAATGAGTGTGATCTGTTTGAGTTAATTTTTTTTCTGATACAGGGTGTTGCCAATGTTAAGATATTATAGTTGGAGTCTATACTTTAATTTGTCCTCATATTAAATATAAGGTAAGGCCACCACATGCTTCCTCTCTACCATGATCTACATTCACAGACATAATAAAAATGATGTGTGTCTATTATTCTACTTCAATTCTTGTCTTTACTTGCGTAGGTTGATTGCATTTGGGCATAAGAATAGGCTCCCGACGTTACCTATTTTAAAAGCTTTTATTTAACTTCACTCGTATGTATGTAAGTATGTCCTGGAATCTTGCAATCAATATTTTACCCACTTTCACTGAAGGTATCGAGCTGAAATTTGGCACACATATTTGGTTCCGATGATAATGCATGAAAATAAAAAAAAGATGTAAAAACTTTTTAAAAAAAAAACATTTTTAACGGTAAAATTATTCTATGTGCTTCAATATCAGAAAATTTGAGCTCTTGGGTCTTAGTCGTTTTAGATTAATGATCCCCTATATAATCCTTTAAGCAGTGACTGCCCAGCAGTACGCACTAATGACTTTTCTAAGTTATGTGCGACTTAAAAAATTAAATGTCACTTGCTGTAGCGGTGAAGGACCCATCGTGAGGAAACCTGTATGACTGAGAGTTCTTCATGATTTTCTCGAAGGTGGTGGACTGAGGCCTAATCCCTCCCATTCTGAGAGGAGAGCCATGCCCAACAATGGGACAAAGAAGGGGTGGACTCAATATCATAATTTAGGCGCCGTCATTATAAGTACCTATATCTACTGGTCGTCATACTTGGTAATAGTACGCACATAACGTAGAAAAGTCATTGTTGCGTGCCACTTGGGTTTAAACCCGGGCCGCTTGAGTGAGAGGCGAGTTTGATAGCCACTGGGCTCTCAATTGACTATTGAAACATTTTTATTTCATCTACTAAAAAGTTTTACTAGGTGTTCAGGTCCTGCTCATTTTTAGTGTTTTTGAATCCATATCGAACGTGTATAAAATTGTTTTCATTAATATTTTTATCGGTAACTTCACTCTAGTAATAGTTACCTACATGTTATTTGGTTCGGTTCTGTACAAAATATAATTTCTTAAACTGTATGTTAATTCACTATTCACTCATACGATCACGACCTATTCGAGGCTGTAATAAATATTTTGAATAATTGAAAAGTGTAGACGTAGATTTAAAACTTGCAGCACGTAAATCGTTTAACCTCTTAAGCAACCACTTTGGTAAGTGGTCAACGTATCGTCACTTGGTCACTGGATCCGGAATTGGACACTTAAACATGACTCACTCACATAAAATGTTTTTAAACTTAAATGAATGACTTTCGTGTGTGCTTCAGTCTGTAAGATATCTTAATTATGAGAGTTTTGTGGAATGTTCATAAGTGAAAAAATATCTTCAATGCACCGATATCTTTGTTGTTCTTTCGTAAATATTGACCGAGTGTTATGAGTCGATATATCAGAAACTTCAGTGTCATCTATACAGTTTACAGTTAGTTTCAATCCATTGGCTTCCTACTATTGGACACGGGTCTTGAAACGGAGAAGTTCTGGATCGTAGCTAAATACGTACGTAAATTCAACAATCGGGGCATGTCGTTCAACGGCAATGAAGAATGAGATTTTAGTCAAATAAATAAGTAATTTTTCATTTTTTTTTTGAAGCTTTAAAGCGTCTGGTGAGGGTAAGCGCCGACGGAAAGTGTCTGTCGATAATAATTATTAATTTGTAACAAAATTATCTAAAACATATTATGTGAAAATCAGTAGTGAGTCTTTAAGAAAAGTGAGTAGGTACTGTAATTATCGACCTTCAGCATCTCGTACCAATTGGCCGTTGATGCTGGCAGGTACTCAAAGTATGTACACTAGTTTATCCCATTTATATTATTTGTGAGTAAATAGGGTACACGTGGTGGAGTATACTCTAGACCTCCTGCAGCAGTGTCTGTGGGGGAGACCCGTGCCCAGCAGTGGGACGTCTATGGGTCGCAGCGAGCGAGGGTACACACCTATGCCTACAGTTTCAGTGAAACAGAAGCGTGTTATGCTATGTATGTCTGTATTTTCTAAGCCCTACCACCCATTACGCTAGGAATGTCGTTTCTGTCACAAAAACTCATGCTATAAACATCAATTTGTTTTGACGATCAGAATTTAGTGACAAAATGATTGAAAGCGAAGCTTCGGCCATTCACATATAACCTGTTATTGTAATAAGGCTCACATTAAAGATAGCTTTATGTCTCAATATCCATAGTAAATACCATTTTGAACATCATGATAACATTTTACAGCTATCAAGCGATTGCTAAAATCCCTTTCAGCAGATAATTTGGTAGAGAAGCTTTTCCTTTCAGTCCACGGATTGAATCCGTTACTTCAAATTTAGCAATGCATGTTTCAATCGAAACTATACTATTTGATTATGTCACATAACAGTCGTTAAGGTTTGTCGGAGGTCATTGTGTTAGGATATAAGAACTGGAACAGCAGGAAAGTTTGTAGGTTTGATATGAGAAACGTGCACATTGAATGGCGAACGAGCAAATTCATACATACCTACACTGATTTATTCAAACCAGAAATATATAAAGCTCACTCTTACTATACCTAAATGATCATATTAGTAAACAAATATAAACGCTTATCAAACGATTGAATAGTAAAATTTTTAAATAGTAACTGCTGAGTTTCTTGTCTTGTTATTTTCAGTAGCATCAAGTTTGCTAGTTGGGAAGAAGTAAAATATGTAATGACGTTCATTATGCAACTTATAACAAAAATGAATGAATTTGAATAGCTTTAAACTTAACTTAAATTTACAAAACTAAACATTTAGTAAAGGGTTTACTCTATTGCATACTAACAGTAAGTGCTTCAAAGAACTACTCAGATCTTATTCTGGCCATCATCCATTTCTGTATCACACCTCTCGCGAATAGTCGAAGTCACGCCCACACAGCATCAATAACTCTCTAGTTCTATCCTTCGGTGTATGTGGTCTTCCGCCTGACGTATTTTCTTACGAGTTAGAAGAAGTGCCTCAAAAAGTGCTTCAAAAACAGTGTCATAGTGTCAACGCACCTGTGACCCTGTGTCGCACGTGTCCATGGGCGATGGTGACCACTTACCATCAGGTGGTCTACAAGCCAATTTGCGAAAACCTGCTATCGGTGATTATACGATTGACGCATGTCATGTCGCGTGGCCCATAATCGTATCTTTGTATTCCTAGTGCGAATTAATTAAGCAATTAACGGCAACGCAGCTCCGTCAACTCTTCGCACGTAAAATTGACCATTAACATCATAGAACAGTTATGGAATAAACAGTATGACGAACAGTTGAACGACATCCGTGATCGTACAAAACGTTCGATTGCACGTTTATTTTGTCCATGCAAATGTTCTCGTGACTACAGCCACTTAGGGTAACGGGTGCCCTGGGTCTTGTCGGCACAGCTGGTGCAACAAAAACTCAATTTCATTGAGGGTATGTTAGAGGACACAATACAATCGATGGAGGTATAAAATCTTAAGTTTTATGATCACCATACGTTCATGAACTGAAAAGTCACTTGATGAAGTTGATGCTTCTCAGAAGCATCAACGAAGAAGCATCAAGAAGTTTGAAAATATTTTTTCAGTTAGGCAGCCGGGTTACGCAGTTAGGGGTTTTTTTTCCATAAATTTTAGGTTTTCGTTTTAAGCGACGGAGCACTCTGTAATTCCACGGAAATAAAAAATGACATTTTTTATCATAATGATAATCGCAGATTACTCCCTGATTGCTTATTTTAGGTAATAGACCTGCCTTTCTCGTCGGAAACCTCGTGTAGTACCTACACCTCTTACCTGCCATGTCATAGCAATTGTTAAGGGCCTTGCGCAGTGCCCGCGCGAGTTAACCCATGAGCCCGTGAGTCATACATGCCCAATAGCCATTGTGCAAAAGCCTTGAATGGTGCATTGTTGTATGGGCCGTGTGAAATTTTTTGCTACGGCCTCCGTTGACGCGCCTAATTACCAAGTTATTTAAGGTTTGGACATTTCTAAATAAATTCTATATATATTTCCGTCCGATGTTTTAACATTGCTTCTCGATTAGTTGTAAAAGCAGTTTTATTTTCATAATAACTAAATTCAATTATGTGCGAATGTTTGTTGACTCGGAAATACTTACACACAAACATTGTGGACGGAAATATGAACGTGAATATTAATAATAGATAAACTCTGTAAATCGGGGTAAAAAAGTTTCTTTTCATTTTCGTTGTGGATCAGTTCACACGCAGTAAAGGTGATTATAATACTAAAACACTATACATCATGAGCCAGACGTAAACCTTCGTAAAAGATCGAATTTTTACATCAGTTTAAAGTACTATAAAGAAACAATAAAGAAAATAATAATAAATATCATCTCACACACCGCCATCTGAATCCTACTAGGCAGAGCCTGTACTATGGGTGCCAGAGACTGATATACATACAATTATATTTTTAAATACATGCTTATATAGATATTAACTTAACATCCAGACACAAAACAATGACAAGTGATCGTCACATGAATTTTTGTCCTGAGTGGGATTCGAACCTACATTCCCCGGTGCAGAAGATTCAGACAGATTTTCAGATGCTTATCATTCAACTAGTGGACGCCCGCAGCTTCGCTCGCGTAGAATTAGACCCATTAACGACGTCTGCCCGCGTTCAGGTTGCCCAATTGAGTTCAAAAACGGCAAAGTTTCATACTAACTTTGCACCCCCGTTTTACCCCCTTAGGGGGTGAATTTTCAAATATCCTTTCTTAGTGCTCCCCTACGTTATAAAAGGAACCCCTGTGCAAAATTTCAAGTTTCTAACCCTTATAGTTTCGGCCCTGCGTTGATATGTCAGTCAGTCAGTCAGTCAGTCAGTCAGTCAGTCAGTCAGTCAGTCAACTTCTCCTTTTATATACATCATTCAATTAAGGTGTTGGTTTACCTATACCTACTTTAATAAAGTTAACACTTAAAAGATTGTGCCATACAGTAGGTACTGTACTGTACTAGCAGGTAGAATTTAATTTTTAACATATAACTCTGTAGAAGGTTTTTCGTAATGTCGTTTTACCTTTTTAACTACGACATAAAACTAAATGGAAATAGAAGTTAAATCATAATAAATCTCTTTCAAATACTTGGCCGTTAGCCAGCGACAAGCTATTAACCTACTAAGTATGTTAGTTTCTTTGACATATCCAAATAAATCTACCGCTCATGTTTACTCTAAAACATACCTTGGAATTATGCATTTTAGCAGCTACTTGATTTTCCGAAGAAAAACTCAAGCAATTACGGCCATGCAACTAAATATGGATTGAAGTTATAAAGTTGTATGCACATTGGCGGCTTATTTGTGCGACTAGTGTTACATGCATACTATTGCTACTTCTAGTTTAGTAGTAAATGTAATATTACATGAAATGCGTTAAAAATTACGTGAACATCTCGAGGAAACCTACGACTGCATGCCATGGAAAGTTCCATAACCTCAAAGCCTTAAGTTCTACACGATTCAACCTTGCGATGATACATTTTAGATAACTACCGGACCGTACAGATCATATATAGCTACCGCTATTTCTGCACTAATTCGTCTTGTTGTGAACGTGCCCCTACCGCAGGTAGCGCTATTAGGTGCAAATGTCGCAATCGTTATGTCAGTAATCGAGGCAAGTAGCGATAGTCGAACCAAGGATTCCACGTGATACGTTCGAAATATACGGAATTTGTTAGTAAATCGACTTGAGAAGTGATATATTAAGTATAAGAATAAGAATAATTTATTGTCATTTAAAACATACATACGAGATTACAAAAGCATATTGAACAAAATGACAACAGGACATTTATTACGTAAGGGTCATCGCTTCCCTCGTGAGTAGTAGGTATAAATCAAAAAAGCATAGTATGTAACAATATTTTTTTACACTTTGCTCAATGCAAACAAGCTTGAAATACATGTCGAAATATTAATAAAAATATCATTTAATTAAGGAACTTATAGAATTATAGGCTCTATTTAGCGTTCATCCGGGACAGTGCCATCGCAACCTAGTACCGAGAGTATCATTTCTGCTGTGTAATAACTGTGTTTAAGCTATTGTTTGTGGGTTACAAAGTTGAAAGAATCTTTGAACGTGATTTTCACCCAGTTTAAAACCTCGGATTAATTTGAAACTTTGCACACTTATCAAGGACCGACGACAATGCAATCATTAAAAAAAAAAGAATCAAAATATGTTTTACAGGAAAGAAGCGAGCTAAGTATGTAGATAACATTTATGTTGAAATTCATTCGAAAGACGGTTTTAGCTTTGCGGTTTGTTTATCACCTCCATGTGCTATCTGGTAATAGCTCGCAGGCAACTATCGTCGACGGAGGAAATACAAAATTGGTAACGTGTTAGGAATTAATGTGTTCGTATCTAACTGATAGAGAGGACGCGGCGTAACAATAGCATAAGCGGCACAAATAGTCAGTTATCCCTTTTGCTATTTTATGCTAGTTGCATAAACACATATTCTACTACATATTCTTTGTGCATATGAATCGGCCATAAAATTCAAATCTTACCATGTAATGTATAATATGTAGGTACAAGTTATGAAATTCTATGAGCGTTTTATCGTTTTAATAACAACAACTGGGATAGGTGCCTTACCGTGCCCTACGAAGCTCGGAAGCGCTCAAGTTTGCCGGTCGAAACCTGTGCAGCTGGTGTTACCAGTTCATTCGATAATGTCACAAGCCACGCAACTACGAACGCTTTGGAATTTAAACAAATATTCACCATTTTAATCTATGTTTAGTAAATAAATAACCCAATTCACCTGCTGAGAAATCGCGCTATTATTTCACGATTCGATATTCAAATTTGTGAAATATCACAAGTTTTTTTAACGATTAACCAATCTGAAATTTATGGTATTACAAGGCTTGTGTTTGCACCGTAATAAATAGTTTCTTATGCACCTGTAAAACAACTATTTAATTCTATTAGTATTCTATCCAACACCTACGAATATTGATATTTATTATTATGATTGGAAGCACAACAGGGTGTCATTGGGACATTTAAATTCCTGTAGTTTAATTTCATGACTTTAAATTCTTCGTAGAAATATTACAATTTCTAGGTAACCAGTTAAGACTTTGCTTACAAATAGTTACGTAGAAATATTTATGAAGATTTGACTATCACTTAAATGTTTATTTATTAAATTTAAACACATTGATAAAAACATATTCGCACTTTTAAAACATTACAAACAAGTTCAATTCGTATTTCTGTAGTTAATTTTTAGGATAACATTATCCTTGAAGGATGAGGTCTTTATACTATGCGAATAACTATACCTAACTATCAATTTGCGATCTAAATTGGAAACCTTCACTGTCTCTTTATTTCTCGTGGTTTGCTCTTTCCGTAGCCCGCTTTAGAGCGTGCGAATGCGGCCGATCGTAAAGGACTGCATTTAAGATCCGTGTATCATCACTACTAGGACAGATTAATGAAGTATTTATAATGTGCTTCTTATATGGTATACTTCTCGAACAATATCGATTAATATGTCGTAATATTAAATGTTTTAACACTAACTAAATTTGAATGTACTTGAAAAATGAAAATAATAATATGTTCTTATTGAATTTTTCCCATCATTTTCACATTGAAATTGCATCAATATATTTAATTTCCAATTTCACTTTACCTTCCTATATTATATTATATGAGCTGTTTATAGTATTCACATAATCTCACAGGCATATAAAAGCTTTAAATGAAATATCTTTATTGAAATGTGTCTAAGTTTCGTGAAGTAACAAACTGTAACTAAAATAATATAATTATATACGTAGTGATAGTATTAACACCACATGATCATGCTATCGATGTAACGGTGAAGGAAACATCGTGAGGAGAACTACATGCCTAAGATTTCACAATAATGTTCTCAAGGCCATTTGAAGTCTGCCAATCCGCACTTGGTCAGCGTGGTGGACTAAGGCTTCTCGCTGAGAAATGCGTTTACGCGTCCTGCCTGGATTATCGTGAACGCAGGCAGGTACGTGATTCTCGCTGAAACCAGAATACCCAGCGGCATCATAAGATGAAGCGCCACGGGATCGCTTGCTGATTGCTACCGTCATAATACACCCATTACGAGAGGAAACCTGTGCCCAAAGTCAAAGTCAAAGTCAAATAATTTATTTCGCCATGAGGTGATTATACACGCTTAACGAAAGTCTAGAACAAACAAACTACTTAAAGAGAAGAGATATAATGCTATTCTAAACTGATTAATATAAAGTAAAGGATGAGCTATTGATCCTTGAATGAATAGCTAATCCTACACAGGTGCCTAAGGCTAATAGTGGGAAAATGAAAAGGTTGTGTTGATACAGTATGTTATTACGAAAAATAGATACATTAACAACGAAACAAACAACGGATTACGATCGAATAACACTCAGCAACTACAAATATATTTTATTGTTTATCAAATCAGTTTTAAAGGTTATGCCAGCATCAAACCAACATTCGCCCATCCAGCGCCCTACTGACCCTATGGGTCATAAAGACTGTTTACTGCCTACGTACCTATGCGATACACGAGCTTTTGATATCCAATATGAACCTTATCTCTTGAAAATAAAGCCTAATAATAAAACATGATGGATGCATCATCTTTATGGCGGCTTTTAAGCTTGATACGGTGTTTTAGTTAGCAGGAGTATTGCTTAAATAACGGGTATGATAGTTTCATACTAGTTGTTCAATGGAATGATTTAAATAATTAGTTGGGGTACAGTAAACAGTTCGAAAAATTTCTTTAAATATTTTTCAGTTTTTGGTGTAACATGCTTACGACAGGAAAGATTCCGCCGGTACAAATATACGAGTACATGAAAAAGCTTAGTTAGACAACATAACATAATATCATTTATTTATTTATTATTAGTGGACACCTGCAGCTTCGCTCGCGTGGAATTAGACATAACAATAGTTTCGTTTACGCCTAGTAGTATTAAATAACCTATGTCACTCAGTGAAGATGCAGCTTTCTAATGGTGAAAGAATTTTTGAAATCGGTCCAGTAGTTTTGGCAGCGCACGCCAGAATAGCTCGCAGATGGTAGATATTTTCCTACTTACTTGACACTTATCTTCATATTTTGGACAATTCACACAATATCATTATAAATTGTAGCCTATGTGTTATTCTGTTATTATTGTTAAGTTTCATTAAAATCCATTCAATATTTTTTACGTGAAAGAGTAACACACATCCATCTATCCATACATACTTACAAACTTTCCCCTTTATAATATTAGTAGAATTTTAATAAAAAGTTAAGACTAACTTGACAGGTTACCCTAATACGTTAGCGTGATAATCTACTATAATTAACAAATATAAACATTTTTACTTAACAATAACATAATTTATCAAATAGCATTAGTTCCAATTATTAATTATTTATAGTAATGTTCAATAATATCACAACTTTTCAATGTAAGCACCTGCCGAGCTGCGAAGTTCTTCCTTGGGTGAACAAAATATGCCACCAAGCCATTAGCCAAGTAAAGGGAGTGCCCGCATCAGAGGTATAATGCGGAGGTCATATCTATATTTCCCCGAAGGGGTAAGCAGGCGTGTGCAGTACACCCCCATTACACCAGGTATGTTTAGGTCCCATGTAATATTATGTATGTGAGCCTATTGCCATTCAACGGGCACAAATGGGACATGGGACCTAAACATTACTGGGGAAAACTGGGAGTATACACAAACGCACCACCACCACACCACCACCACTGTCTTCCTCTTCGGGGAAATAAAGTCTTGATGTTATTTTTTATTATAAAAAATGGAAGAGTAATTAATTTCATTTTTAACCGCGTGGGTGTTACCCACGTTAAAAATTCCAAGTATCAGTTCTATTTTAATCCCTGAATTTCTTTTTGGTTCGAGATGATCAAGCACGATCGCTCCGAGCTAATTTACAGACTTTTGGGATGCCTCAAATAAATTTATCGATACTTTCACGTTCTGATGGAAGACCCATCGCTCGGGGTTACGGCACACTCTTGATCGGCTCTCCCATAAATCTCTCCATATTTGAATCATAAAATACGATATAACGATACATTAAAACATGATTTATGTACGAGGAAAAAATACCTAAATTTTTAGTACGCAGTACAAACTTTTGACATAAGTAGGTATCTACCTATTGTGACTAATTATTATCATCTGCCTCCGCCAATCTGCATTGGAGAAGCGTGGTGGAGTATGCTCTAGACCTCATCTCAGGCAGCTGTGTCTATGGGGGACACCCGTTCCCAACAATGGGATGTCTATAGGTTGCAGAATCTCATTAATTTGTGGTTTTCGATCGGTTTTAATTGTTAAAAAAATCTAGAATCTCGTATGAATTTTTGTATAAGGTGTATAACAATAAACTTGACATATTTCGCCGAATTTAGAAATAATACCTAAAGGATGGAAATCGATACCCTGAGGTTATTAATCTTTACACCATTTTACTACATTTTTACATTTTGATCGGTTATAATCGATTTTATGAATCGTGTCCATTTGTGATTTTGTATAATTTTTATAGCAAATTAATTTGTTATCGATGTATATTAATTTGTTACCTATACTACTGGAATAATTATGGAATAGAGCTTCAAATTAACATCTATTTGCATGCGTTAGTGAAGTATATTATCAGAAGCTCGTATATTTAAAACTATAGTTTTATGTTCTGTATAATGCGAATTCGTGATCATATTAATTATCCGTGTACTTTTGAAAATGCTATCGATTAATTTACATAATATTTCTGCATGATAGATATAGATGAAATATGTTAATTGTAACTTTGGCATAGTATTTATGTACGTTGACTTTAGTGTCGATGAAATGTGTATTTATTATCGATATTTGGACACTAGAATTACACAGACAATTTAGACGAACACTGAATTATGTTTTGCTATGAAAATGAGAAGAATTCATCGGCGCTGGTTATTTTCGGTGTTGAATTTTGAAATCAGTTGATGTACGTGTAAATTACTTTGTAGATAGGTATTTTTTAATACAAAAATAATTTACTAACCAAATCATCTCCTTAAAAAACTGATTAAAGCATTACAACATTAAAGAAAAGTTATTCGTATGCAAAGTCGTGAGGCACACAAAACAGGCAACTGGTAAAATAAAATGCTTTAATAGCGGGAAAGTGGAAAAGTCGGCATATTATTAGATTCGGTATTTATTAGATTATCAGGTATTGATTATATTAAGTAAGTCTGTCAATTCTCTTAAGCAAGGGTAATTCCTCTGTTAGTAGATTTAAAGTTCGTCAGGTGAGGTCATTTTGTGTGAAATGTAGAGATCACAGGAGTTTTGATTAGGCTTCAGTGAAAGATCGGATTCATACATATGAATGACATTTAAGAGATAATAAAAATCGACAAACTCTACGATAAAATACTTTTTTATTTGTAAGTTTAAGTTAAGTTTATGTAACTTAAGTTTAAGTATTTCTAATAGGAGTCATAGATGGAGTTTTCGTAACATAAAATAAATTTAGAATCTACGAAGGTATAGTTTCATAACATTGATAACACCTTACATGAACTCGTAACCATAAAAATATCTAATGCACGGCCAACGCCCGAGGCAAGAGTTAGTATAAAATAAAGCTATACATAATGATATAATTTTGTAGTTTGTCTCGCTTTAGAACGTGTATTCTGCTCTGGTATCGCCTAAAGATCAAGGTTTTGAAGGTTGTAAATTATTGGGTTGGCTTTTTGTGGAGCACGATTATCGGAAATTGTGCACTCGTAGGATGTAGATACTAATAAATACTTACATAATGTCAGTTGGTAATGAGAAATGTAACTCAATCGTATTTTTTCGTCAAAAAAAATTCACAGGTATTTGGAGATTCTATTTTCCCACGAGACTGCTTAAGTGTTGATTAGAGGCTTATTTTATCTCCTGGGACAATGGATGAATCCAAGACTACAGGTCATAAGCTTAGCTATTTCTATCTATCTAACATAATTGGTGACTTAATAATAAAGGATTAAATAAGGCATACATGTAGGTAACCGAAGAGCATGCACGAAACGATTGATGACAGTAGAAGATGCAAAATATGTAGTGTTCAACGGGCTTATATAGGTTCTACCTACCCCAATGGAAGAGAGGCGTCAATTCATGTACATTTGTAAGTCCTTCGTATATACCCTCACCACGTACCCTTCAAAGAACGGTGATGTAGTTTACAAGACGGGGGCGGCTTAACTTTAGCGATCATTCATTTTAGATCATCGATATGAAAATCCAGTAAGACATCATACTGACATCAAGTCAGTCAAGTTTAGTGTCATACTGACATCAAGTATGCGTCTAGGACTGTCCTATTTCCGGTTTTATTACACGTACCTTGAGACTTATGACTTTGAAATATGAGTATGAACTAGTCATACAAGATTAAGAAAAATTATTAGAGCATAAATTCATATCTATGAAGAACATGAATAAAGAAATATGTCGATTCTATCCAACGAATATGATTGATCACTACTTCACAGATTATTTAATAGTTATTACCTACACCTTGTTAACGAATATATTTTGAGCAATTTTTATGAATACAATATCCATAGTGGAAAGTGATCGTATTTCTTTGAGCGGAGCGGAAGCCGCCGCACGTCGTGTATAGCCTTAAAAATAACAAACTTTGGGTTTTAATATTTGAAGATTATTTTTGGTTTAAAGTTTAAATATCGTCTTCTTAAGAACTAATAGTTTCAAGGATTTTAAAATTCTTTATAAGAGTGCGCAATAAAAACAATATGTATGTATGTATGTATGTATGTATTTTTATTTGATAATCTCATTATAGTAGAAAAATGTCGGTTTTGAAAATAATAAGTAAATGTCTAAATAGAATCTTTGTAAGTTCCATAATTATTTGATTTATTATGGGCAGGCATGGATGGCAGACGTTACTTATTCAATACACTTATCGCGAATTTCTTGCCGTGGAAACTAATTTAATCATTTCATAATAATGAGTACGGGTATTGATTTTTTACTGCGTAGCTTCCCGAGCTAACGGTGTACGGAGATGTTAATCAAGTCCCAGTCTATACTAGTCGGTAATGAAAATCCCATGGTTATCTACTGAAGTGGTGCCGCGGCAGAGACTAAACAAACAAGTTTTTTTAATAATTTCTCTACTCGAGGGTAATTAGGACTTGTAAGCTGCTCATATGATGTAGACCTAGATTTTAGTCCTTTTAGTTTATAATAAGTGAAAGCTTTAGACTTTGATACTAACAGAGAGATTTTAAGTACACTACCTTTCCATACAAGATTTTTTGGTTGTAAGTTTAGTTTTTTGTCACTGTTTTACATTGACGAATGACGACATACAAATCAGCAACTGATTCCATTTTCACAGTTAAAAATGAGACAAATATAAATGTCAAAAGAAACATTTAACAACATCGAATGAGTAACCTCGAGGTCACAACTATGGATGTATTTTTTTTTTCGCTATAACGCGTCCACTAATCCGCATTGGAGTGTCCTGATGGAGTATACTCTAGACCTCCAGCTGTGTCTATGGGGGAGACCCGTGCTCAACATTGGGTCGTCTATGGGTAGCTTACAATGTAAGTTGGAGCTACATGCCCGTTTACCGTTCACATAAGAACCAATGGTTTGAATAAATAAGGAAGTATGATTTAAACGTAGAACAACACGAATACGTTTGAGTCATGCTCACCCGTTGAATGATGATACATTAGTATGCGACGCGGCAACTTGTGCCGCCGTCCATGTTGCTTCGAAGGTATAAATAACTAACATGCCATGGTGTAATAGGTAGAAACAATTTTTTTCTACCAACGAAGGAGTTCGTAAAAGGCGACGCACGCTTCTGTGGTCAGCAAGTAAGCAGATAGTGCCACCGCCCACGATATAGTAACAAAATATTTATCTGCCAAACTGACTTATAGTATCTAGTAATCGTAATCAAAATGTCATAAACACATTAAATGATTTGATTAGTACTCTTCGCTTGCTCAGATTTATTGGCGTCAGCATTCACCGCAGCTGCTAAATATAACTAAATAATTATCAGTATTATCCTGGAAGTATTCTCATGAGTACTCAGACTTTAAATTATTAATTTGAATAAAGTTATAAAATAACTAGTAATTATATTGACATACATATATAAATTGATATAAAAATGTGTATACATTTGAATACGTAAAAATATAAATGATTAGCTTTATACTTTCAGCGTCTTCCTCTCTCTTAATATAATTTGCTGCGCCGTACAGGGTCCATGCTAAAATGTGTATTGTAATAATGTGCAATAAGTGCAAAGGGAATTTTGGCATAGTTAAAAAGAAGAAAAGTACATGTAATCAATACTATAGAAGCACAAAAGTGACCGATCAACTTGGATGTAAATATTAATAGAATTACGGACAGATTCCGACCTCTCGACAGCCAAGTATACTAAAGTATACTATGTATATATAAGTCTAAAGCATACTATGGTCGTCACGACACAATGTGTGTGTAATTTTTAAACACCGGCTATTGTTTGTGCTTGTATTTAAGCAACCCATTCGAGTGTACGCATAAGGCTTACACGAGTACCAAAATGGGTAGCTCCTAAAGTATGGCGCGTATTGTATAAGCTTATATAATGGTAATATTGATTCTGGGAGGAAAAGACATCAACGCGTATTGATTTTACCAGGACCTGTCGTAAGAATAGACAGGTAATGCCAACAGTTACATTCGTAAAATTTACAAAGGTTTTCTGGAACTAATTTTCAGACTCCATCTACATCACACAGTGTATTTTCATTGCTGGTAGGTACTTGTTTTTTTTTTAAATTGCATAATTTTCAAAAAAAATTACGTTGTTTAAGGATCGAAGTAACCTAAATAAAACCTTTTATTATAATTTGCCTTATACCACTGATTAAAAACATGTTTTCAGATTCAGATTCAGATTCAGATTCCTGGATTTTTCTGGAATCCCGTGCAGGAATCAGTTAAAACTGGGAGAAGACTACTCTTAATAGACACGGAGACTAATAAATAAGAAATTAGCAAACCAATATAATATCTTCTAACAAGACCCACGAAGCTATGATAACGCAGTTAATATATTATAGTACCGTGTTGGCTATCGACGTCTATCCGCCAACATGTAATATACTATCGGTGCATCAGTACAGGGTGTCTATTTTTGAGTCGTTCGCCGGCTGACGACAGGAAAAATACGAATCGTATCTCGTTCGACAGGCGTGATTCCGCATTACACTAGTCACTAGAATGCAAAGATTGGTATTATACATTCGAAAGGGCTGAAAGATGTTTTTATTAAACGTTAATGCTTCTGAGTCGAGCGATTCATAAATAGGGCTCCAGGTCTAAAGGTTGATTCGCTAAGTACCATACAATGTCGTATCTCAAGTCTGGGCATACAACCGCTGAGAGTTTCTAGTTATAAATATTTATAAGGACTCTAAATAATTATGGTTACCGACATACATGTCCGTGATTGGTACGATAGTTATAATATACGACATTTTTGATATAATATAAATAGTTTTAGCGTTACTAATGACTTTATAACGCAAAAAAATTGTAGTAGAAAATATTAAAACATTTACCCCCATTAATTACATTTAACGTAAAATGCATTGTTACTCATATCAAAATGTTATTCCAAAGGGACTAAATAAAATAAATAATAATATCATACATTAACTTGTACTATTATGTATTCAGTGACATTAATATAACTATCCAAAGTTATATTTTCATTAAATATTTGCATATCGCTAGATATTGTAAAATAAAAAATTTTTGATTTACTTCCATAAAATAATATTTAACACTAATTTAACTGTCATTCATGCATTAATTTCATAATGGACGTGGATCTTTCTATGATCAATGCATCAAACTTATTATATTCCTATTATCTATTGTTGCCACAAAATCTCGGCTTGATACCTGTCTGATTGTAGCGGCGTATACCAAGCATCGGTTACGTAAATGTGAATCAAATTGTGATTATTTCATTATTATCAAAATGTACCAGTGTGATGGATGCACTTGAATATTTGATTATGTAATTAACTAAATTAGACACAGATGGATGCACTTGAATATTTGATTGTGTAATAAACTAAGTTAGACACAGGTAGATGCAATTGAATATTTGATTATGTCATAAACTAAGTTAAACACACCTAAATTAAATAAATATTAATCACATTGCCATCTCTTGACATAAAATATAAAATTAGTGTTGCCCATAATGCACTAGATGACACTATTTTCCATACATAGTATAGCTGTATTTCAACTTGCCTCAAGTGTCAATGTCAAAGGTTTAAGAGGTTATACTTGTTTGTAAATACTGTCGTATCAACACATAAATATTCGATTACAATAACCTAACGTCCTTTCGAACTGTCTAGATTACTAAGCACGGCTGAGGAATGCACTCAGAATAAAGAAAACTATCGATGGGTTTCAATAACCTATCTACGGATAGATTTGGCTATCGGAGATAGAAATTTGACATAAGTGCCATATAAAAAGTGTCGAATTTCTATCTCCGATACCCAAATCTATCTGTAGATATGTTATTGAAATCCAGCGTTAGTCGATAGTCTGCCGACGGATTTTCATACTTACAACCTTTATGAGTATATAAAAGAGTAAAGTAGAGTAGACTTAAAAAACGGAGCATTATTAGTTTTAATAAGCCAATATAGCAGCTGGAAACGGAATTCACAAGCAAATTGAAAAAGTACGAAATCGGTCAAAATACCATGATTGGAGTGAAATAAAATACTTACCACCTATCACATTTGGGACCTAAACGTAACTGCTGAAAAGTGAGTGTATTACACACCTGTTCCTGCCACACACGCCTGTTCTTTCTAATGAATTCCTTCTATTGAAGTAATTAAATAAAAATTAAATAAACTCAGACTATCATTTTTCTTGTTAGCAATTTAATGTTTAATATTTCACTTTTCTTTTACGTTTTCACTTCGTGATTAAAATGTTATACTTTCATCGCATCTCATCATTCACTCATGATGGCAGCGATTATGCACCATATTGTACCGCAGATTTCTCATAATACTAATTCAGACAGTAAAATAAATGTCGAGAGTGAGATTATTTTTCTACCGACTGCGCTTGAAGTTGTTTAGGTCCATCAATCATCCTTTAGTGGTCCAGGATTAGACCTAATCCTTCCGTTTACAATGATTCTTCCTCTGGCACTGTTTAGGTCGTGAGTCCTTGACAAACAACAGTCCACTCGGTTTTTATACCCCTAGGATAGCAAACAGAACCCTATTAATATGCCTCCGCTGTCGGTCTGTCTGTCTCGCAGCGCTTTTGAACTTGAACAAAAATAGGCAGACACCTGAAATTTTCGCAGAATCGTATTGCAGTGGCCGCTATCACAATACTTAACGCACTTGACCGGTTTTTCAATTCATGGTTTCCTTTCCAGGACCTGTCTTTCGACATTTCTTAAATTTAATCATATGCACAAGCAGTAATGCTTATTAATAATGCATCACAAATATTCTTTAATGAACACAAAAGTGATATCGAAACTGAAATATGGAAGCGCTAAAACAACAAAACAAACAGTTTATCAACGTGGGTATGATAAATGAATACGCTAACAAGGTGTGACCCAGTCCACCGCGAAATCCACTTTTTTAGTGCGAAATCAACAGACATATTGTAATTTTTCTTATTATACACCGGGGACGTTCAAGGGTAAGCGATCAACGACGCGTTAATAAAACACAATAATAGAATTAATGCATATGTTGTGTAAATAAATATATTCCTTTTTTACTCATAACTTACGTAGTAGGTATTATTTATTTTCCTGTGACTAAATAAGGCAATATGTAAGTTATTGGAATACCAATTTATTTATATTCAAACATGTTATTTTTTTAATAACATCAATATTAAGATTAATTCTATGGCTCAAGACAGAAGCAAAAAATAACATACGAGTACGAACATTATAGTTTTATGTACAAGAGAATAGAGAATAGTTAATGAATACCTGATTATAATTATAGGACGGAGATATACTATGTTAGTCTTATCAGTTAGGATAATAATTTGATTCCCCGAAAGGGTAAGCAGAGGTGTGTGCTCAGTGTACTCTATACTCACTTTTCACCAGTTATGTTTAGGTGCAATGTAATAGTGAGTCTTTCGTCATAGTCCAATCAAATCTAATGCATCCATACTAATATACAAATGGGATAGTGTGTTTGTCCTTCTCCTACGCCTCAACGGTATTATGTATCAACGTGATTTATTGCATAGATGTAGTGTAGGGCCTGGAGAGTGACATAGACTACTTTTACCCCGGAAAAGTACGTTCGTCGTGGAAATGGACAGAAATCTGTAATCATTTTTAAAAACTAATTTACTATCGATCGATTTTTAATCGATTGATAGCTCTCTCGGATTATGATCAATCTTTGGTGTAGATTGCCGTTGACAAAGGCTATACTTATTATAATTTTAATATCCATCCGCAGTGAAGCCGCGGGGATGCTATTATGTCATAACAACTAAATGAACAAAATAACACAATTCTGGTTTTAAAACGGAACCCTAGAGCTAGGGGTCTAAAACTCTAGACAATCCGGCCACGCTTAATAATTGTCGACTCGTACTAATTAGTAAGATTAATGCAATTAGGACGAATGCAGAAACCTTGTCTAGAATACTGCTATACATCTAAAAACTTAAGAATTAGTTTTTTATGGTAGCACTAATGTTGGCGAGTTAGGAGGATAAAGGATTAAAAAACATTTTTAACTGACTTAGTTTCCAACTTTTTACGCATTTAGGTATCCGACTGGGATATACTCATAAAAGTCTTTGGATATAATATATACTATATTCAGGTTATTAAATAATATCATGTTATTTGGAGTACTTACTGCTTTATATTTTATTTGTATGGAAATTTTATATTCATTTACCTAATAGCGAAATAAAAAAATGTTGGATTTCGTTTCATATACTTCATAGATGAATATAAGATAGAAAACGAGCGTGTAGAACCAACGGGGACGGTCTTGAACAAAACTCATGAAACTCTTTCAAAATCACAGATGCGTCGCTACACCTGAAGGTGAAAATGAACTCCATTAAACTATAACATTACTTTTGCTTCCTGAATCAAATAAACGTAACCACTGACGCAAAGCAACTGCAATAGCCGTACCAATATCTTTCGCCATCAATTAAAATAATAGTTCACTTCCTAGCCTTTCAAAAAACCAAAAGCATGTACATGGATTGGGGTTCGCCTCTTACCTTTATGTACAAAAAGCGATCGCTTGGTATTTAAGTATTTCCAGGAGCCATTACTCTAATTGGAGGATGTCGTGTCGGGTTTTGTTATTGCGTTTCCACTTTACGCTGAAAATTAAACTATACATAATAAGTAAACGGGTAAGTAAAATGTATTTTTTTGCAATATTACCTTTAAGTATGCCTCTCAGCGAGACACGTATCTACGGCCTGCAAATAACTAGCTTATTTCGTGAATATGAAATAATAAAAACATTTGTCATTCATAACCAACCACTTATGTACCGGTATGGTTATTTTGCAAAAATGAATTGAGAGTAAATGGCAAAAATGAAGGTAAATACTGGTTTTTATATAAGTGGTGGGTCTTTTTCCTGTAGCCCTTCATTGTCCCACCGCAGGGCACAGGTCTCTTATCATACGTAAGAAGGCCTACAGCATACTCCACCACGCTGCTCCAGTGTGGATTTGTGGAGGGTTAGCAACTAGCCAATCTGATTTTCGGAATCATTTAGGCTGCCCGAAGGCATAGCTTACCGACTGTGATAACCGTGACTACACATACACATCTACGCAACTTATGCCGAGCTTAACATAATCGATCGCTCGAGCCGTAACAATGAACAACTTCATGTAGTTTTGTGTTTACTAAATCCAGTGAAAATTGGTTAGGCCTAATATTTAGATAATCTGACTTTGGGAAATGCTAATGCTACCTCCGATAAAGCGTAATGACTGTTATTTGATAAAAACTGGCATAGAGATCGCACTATTCATCGCTTGGAAAATTTATAATTTTTACAATTTTTTTTTAACTAGCGGTCACCCATAGAACTCCAGCTCTACCAAGACGTACGAGTATAAGACACACAAGATGCATTGAACTTCTTCTGTTGAGGCGTCGTTGTTTATCGCCGCGCTGTGGACGCTCTCGCGTTGAAGAAATTCAGAGTTGGGGATTTGTTCTATCCGGGCATTGTTCTAGACAGAGTTAGATTTTGTTGATCAATCAATTAAAAATAAATTGGTAGTAAAATTGATTGATTAAAAATTATCGCGATGTTGGTTAAACAATCAAATCCATCGGAGTTGTCAGGTCACTGAATAGTAAAGTAGTGTTATTCTTGCTCTGTGTTTAGTTTTACCCTACCTCACTGTACAATCTATCGGCAAAAGATTTATTTAATTTTGTTTATATAGTTATAGCAGAAGGAGTAAATTACTTAGGGCATGGAAAAACTGGGATGTAATTTGTTGGGAATGATAGTACCTACTTAATTGTAACGTAAGTGCACGAATGCTTCTGTACTAAAAAAATAATAAAGATTATAACGAATTGCGTTGTCCGTAAGCAAAACTATTTGAAAATTTGTAGCCGACTGTGTACACGCATTGTATATTGCATTAGATTACAATGCATTACATTTACGAGTATAGATAGAAATGAGTGTCTTATTAAGTACAGTACAAAATGTCTTTCTCCGTTTTGTGTTTTTGGTTGATACCTCTAATTCTAGTGTTGCATTGTATATTTTCATTTACAGATAGAATTGAGTGTCTTTTTACGATTGTAAAATGATATCCTCCGTTTTTCTGTGTTTTGGATTGATATATCGGAAAACATATTAAAAAGAACGTTGCAAATACGAAGCGCGGCGGTCAGTGACCCTGACTGACGAACTGCGGACAATGGGTTCGAATCCCTGCCATTTCTATTAATTATTTGGCAGAATAATTAATAATTGTAGTAATGGATGTTAAACTGTGTTATTTTTCTTATATCCGCCCCGCAATACACACTTACTGCAGGCTTTGCTTATAATTTTATGTTTGTAAACTTTTAATAGGATTTTTGGATAAAAGATAGCAAACGAGCATATCGTATCACCCATCGACGTCCGCTGTAGATAACTGTAACAGACATTGAACAAGACATATAAGAGTCTCGCTCAAAGTCAGTCACAGGTGCGTTGTATGAAGATCAAGAAGGTCTAGAAAAGTGTAGCCGGGTATACCGAGATGGTATATTATATGGTTAAATATAATTGAAACTCTCCAATACTAACTATTAGGTACACTGTTACTTACAGCAAATATCCGTATGTCCGTATATCCGAAACGTAACATCCCTCCCTGGATACATCCTGTGCACCATCTGTAGCCGACGTGTATCAATCATTGTTCCCGCTTGCATATACGAGTATGTTATTACTGGAGTTAAAATGCACGTGCTCAGTGACTAGGCGGCACACTGTATAGTGTCCATCTGTACGCACATCCTGGTGGTTTTATATCAATTAAGTACATGTACATGTATTATAATATATATAATTAATTAAATCAAGTATATTATCACATAATTAATATAATTAATTAAATCAAGTAAAATACATGTAGGACAATTATCATATCTGTCAGTTCATAGTCCACGGATAGTTACGAGACATAAAGAATTCTTTAATGGTTTCTAGTGCAGATATTTATTATTCTCTGTACCTAATTTGACATACTCGTACGCAGAAAACCATAAACTACTAAGGCATTAATACAAACTAGGTCTCGAACTTCTTTGAATTGCTCGAGCCTAAATCACTGCCACTGCCGTTCCATTTAATTATACATTTTAAAGTTTAAAAAAATATATACATATATGAAATATTTATTTCGATGTAAGTTGATTGTACTCAAATTGTATTGTTGAGAAAACATATCTAAGTTTCTAATTATCGAGTCAGGAGAACAAAGTAAATATCTAATTACTGTCTCGTTGGTGTAGTGCTTACAAGCGCGACTGCTAGGCTAGAAGTCCTGGGTTCCTCGGATCGGGCAACAACAATTGGGTATTCTAACTTAAACCTACTCGTAGCAGCTCAGAGTCTGGATTTGTGCCCGGTGTATGGAAATAGGTTCACCACCTCTTACATGGGACCTAAACACCACCATGCACCACAACCATTTCTTTGTCTTACTGTTGAACACGGGTCTCCTCTCAGAATGGAAGGGATTAGGCCTTAGTCCACGCTGGCCAAGTGCGGAACTCTCAGGCATGCAGGTTTCCTCAGATGTGTTCATCACCGTCACAGCAATTGACATTTAATACAAAACATGACTGAAGGAAAGCGGTATATATTCCTCTGACTACCCCTTCAGAGAAGTACAGGCGTGTAATATACGTACATATATCTAAGTACCGAAACTCTAAAATACGGTTATCGCTAAACGGTTGTTATTCCTATGTAGGTCTCGTCGTGGTACAAGTGTAAAGGCTCAGTTATTCGAATAGAACCTTCGCGGCACGTTTAGTACTAATCTGTGTGTGTAATTAAATGTTTCTGAAGAAATAAACGAGGTCGCTAGCTTCGTTAGGCGTAAGGGTTCGTTTAGAATACACTCGTGGTGGATTCAAACTTAAATTCAGTGTCTTCTAGCTTGAAATATCTGGTAGCAGCTCGGAGTGTGGATTTATGTATGGCAATAGGCTATACATAAATCTACATGGAACCTTAACTTTGATATAATAAATCATAACTTCCAAATATCATGCCTAGGTAGAAACCTAGGTCTTTTTAGTTCCACTGTTATCCATCGTTTATTAACCAGTAACATTGAACTGAAAATTTTATAATTTTTTTTTTTTTTATTTTTTTTTATTTGACTTAAGCAGAGGTACATTGAGATGACAAGTAGGTTTATATTAGCTTCCAGTATGCTCAGCCATGGAATGGCATACAAATTTAATATTAATCTCTAATATATAAAATTCTCATGTCACAGTGTTTGTAACAAAACTCCTCTTAAACGGCTTGACCGAATCTTATGAAATTTTGTGTGTATTAGACAAGTGTAGGTCTGAGAATAGGTCGTAAAGTATTTTTTAACGTGATTTTAGTATTTTTATATATGAACAATATCCAAATGTTTTAACCGTCGATGATTGACGTGAAATCATTTACATGAAGTGTCGCGTCACTTTGAGTAATAATTTAAAATCTGACAATTAATTGAAATCTCTTTCACTAACAATAAATTAATTTATCATGTACCTACTTCTAAGTACGACAATGTTTAAAGTAAAAAAGAAAAACTCATCAATCACCTTTTTTAAATATTCATGTCACCTTTAAGGCTAACATAATGCTTAATGGCAAGCTGTTTCTATAAGAACAACTATATGACAAAGTTATTTCCTACTTAATAATTAATTATTACTCTACTTATTAATTATTTACACTTAAGTTACATTAAGCTTAAATAATCAGTGTCGCGTGCCAAAGTTTTGAACTCGTGGCCTCATGAATATGAATTCGCAGTGTCAACTACTAAAATCTCTCTCATAGTTACAATAATTGACTAAGAGGAAGAAAGTTCAAATTTATCTATTACTAAAACCTGTTCTGGTCTTCCTTATGTCACTTAATTTAAAAACCTGACCTGCCTTGACCGAGAAGCGAACCCGCCTCGAGAGTCCTGTCGGCTGCACGGTCACTGGGCTATGACGACCTCTTGGCATATTTAATGTGACTAGTTATGTTAATTATAATAGATACTAATTAATTTCAGTTAACCTGCATTACATGCTACTAATATTATTAATGTGAATGTTTGGGTCTTTGGATGTTACTCAAACACGCAAAAACTACAAAACGGATATGGACGAAACTTGCCACATAGGTAGATGATTACCTTGATTTGCACATAGGATACTTTTTATCCTGAAAATATGTTCACTTGGAAAGTTGTCTGGCACAACGTCAACAGATGGTGCTGACACAAATTTTATAGGCAAAATTTCATCAGTAAATGAGCGGTCAAGTCTTAATCCATAATTCAATTTATTTTTCACTAGTGGACGCCCGCTGCTTCGCTCGCGTGAATTAGACATTCACTAACTTCAAAAACGGCTCATACTAACTTTTCACCCTACCCCTACGTTATACGTTACGCTCCCCTACGTTATACGTTACGCTCCCCTACGTTATAAAAGGATCCCCTGTGCAAAATTTCAAGTTTCTAAGCCTTATAGTTTAGGCCCTGCGTTGAAATGTCAGTCAGTCAGCTTCTCCTTTTATAAAATGTATAGATTTATTTACTTGAAAAAAGTTACATACTATTATCATTAAAGGAGTCATGCGACTTACATGAGTTCACTGTTTCTTTTTATCTTTGTAATATTGAAGACTACACTAGTATGATTTATATAACCAACTTTAGAAAAACCGACAAATTTACAATCATATTAATATAGAGCAAGCAAACATATTTGTACTGAACTTAACAACTGATACTTAATGTCTAATAGAGAAGGAAAATAAAAAATACTACGAACAGAGAGTGTAAATGTTTCTAACAACATACAAAATACGAGTAGATCGGTATTCACTGCCTTTCAATTTAATCTATTGTGGTTTAACCTTCCCAACTAAGTACAATATTTTCGCCCGGCAACCAACTAGATACTTATCGGTGTGTACGCGTCCTTACATCGTGACCGTCAACTCATAACAACACACGCCTAAATCATAACTACCACACTAATTTGTAACAAAAACTCACCGAAAACAAATCCAAAATGCCCCGGAAGGCTGTATAAGTATACACTTTAACTACGATATTATTCCTCTATAAAACACATTTATGGACACAATGTTTTAAACATCCACAGCACTGGTAACACAAATATTGTTTTATGAAAACGTACTGTCATAAAATTGAAGAAGATGGAAAAACACTTTTATCTATTAATTTACGTATTATTTATCACGTAGTTTTGACAGGCGCAAGCGCAGGTGCCTCCCGCGCCGGTCGCCAAGAGACTGACTGGCGTTTACTAACGCACCTGTCATCCGACAGCTAAAAAACAATAGCAAATACTAAATCCATAGTAGCTAGGATCGTTTATGGTGCTGACAGCTTTTAGAGTTCCCGACAGGCTAGTTTCAACAGGTTATAAATCGGAGGGAAATGCATTTAGCATTAGTCATCATATTTTTTTAAGTTAATCAAATAAATTATCTGACACGGAGGTAAATTATCTAATATCAATATAATTTTACTAACATTAAAATTTGTCCATTCCTCTTCTGTACATGATTATCTGAGCCCTGACACAGATCAGTTGCTGCCACAAAATTTTTAAAATTTTATATGATATTCAATAAACATAGGCCTAACGAACCAATGAAAGAAATACCACAGAGGTCGTCATTGCGTAACTGGTCACTTTTTTAGGTCTTTCTTGAAGAACTCCATGTCACATTCCACCAAGAAATACCTCAGTAGGAAGCTTATTCCACAGTTCAATTACATTGTGCAGTGTACAGCAGTGGTACTCATAGAGCTCTTCCAAAAAATATACAATATTGTTAGCGCTCACTCACAAAACGTCTTGGAGATGAAGAAAATAATTCAAGAGCTACCCTCTCCCTAACCTATATAAGCAAGGCGAGGAGTGCGCCTCGTACACATTTTGTCGTCAGTCGTCTGATAAATTACATCTCACCAAAACTCTGCTCGATTTAATATTTTGTCGATATTGTGAATGTTTAAATGATTATGTGAAATTGTTAATGTTAATTTTTAATTCTATAAATGTGAATAAATCGAATTGTCATGCTTCTAATCTTTAATTTCTTACATCAGAAGTGGTATACGGATGCCTTTTAAACGTTAAAAGCCATATTCATTGCTTTATTTTTCGATCGGGCAGTGTTGGTGCGATGCCATCAGGCGTTAGATATACACGTACTCCCTTTCCTAATAATCAAATGGATTTTGAAAAGATTACAGGCCCTAGAAGTCAGGCGATCACATGGGGAAACTGAGACGTTGTCGGCAGCTTCAAGCGGGGAGCATAGCAACGCCTTGGCGGTGCCAGGCGCATCGCCATGCTCTGGCGCCAGCCGCGCGTACCCGCGCTACGCCGCTACATAGTACCCGAGATATCGAGCGGGCATGCCGCCGCGCCAGCACCATCGCCGCCGAGCGACGTGAACAAGGCCGTGAGCGCCTATTGGAAGTGATAAGCTCTCTCCCGGTGAGATCAAACCAATATTTTGTGTCCGATTTCGACCCGAGTATTCATGATGTCGACATAGGTACTTATATTATGGTGCAGTGAAGTCGATAAAGCTCTTATTTTGAACCGCTGGGTGATAGTGAATGCCTTGCTCTCGTAGGTCATTGCTTAAAGGGTGAGGTGAGTCTCGCACCTGGCTTAGTCAGTTGATAAGCACTACATGTACCTGTTCTAATTTCAAACAAGAATTAAAAACATTGTGCCCACGTAACTCAGACATTGCGAACATTCTGTTTGATTTGATGCTTACCGAGTCATTTTAAACTTAACTTAACTATTTTAAAGAGCACTCATGCTTATCCCAATAATACTGGCAAGAAAAGCTACCCCCAATGTTTTTTTAATCAAAGAAATACTTTAAAACGGAATACAATCGATTCTACACATATGCGGTGTTATGAATGTAATCTGTTTGGTCATAAGTGTCATTTGTCGAAGAATGAAAATTGTTGCATACTAGTAAAAACAGTCCTAGGTACATTAACTGCGTCTACAGTTGAGAAGTGTATCTTTTGTAAAAAAAACTCGGGCATTCGTAGGGTAGATGTTTCGCAAAGGAACGAGTAGAATCTAGAAATAAAAATGGTGTTAACTTTCGTCAATAGAATTATGGTATTTCAAAAAAAAAAATAGCGACATAATTACTGCCGTCATATTGGGTGTATCTACCGATGTGGTTGTGTTGATTGACAACGGCTCGTGCGTTTTATTAATATCTCGCAAATTAACAAAGCACTTCGCGTGTTTCGTGAAAACGACGCATCAATTTTGTTATTATTACGGGGTTTAGGAAGAACTGAGGTAGATGTCAATGCTATTATACTTTACCGGTGGAGTTACTCAATATTACGTTGGAGGTAGATTTCTATAAAGTAAACAGCGAATTTTTAAATACCTCCCTAATAATTGTTACGGATGTTTTGAATAGGAAGTGTTGCTTATGTTCGAACCGGCGACTCAACGTATTGTACATAGCACGGTCAAGGACGAGATGACTGTAGCTTTTACTTTAAAAAGTAAATACGCCAGTGTCTGCCGATAGTAAACAGCTCTTACTAAACGTACTGTCCGAGTATTCTGACTATTTTTTAAGTGGTATTGCTGCCACCACTACTGTTAAAGATAGTGAGTTCGTTATTAAATTAACTAGTGATGTACCCGTGTACTATTGACCGTACAAATTATCAATGATGAAAAATTACGTGTAGAAGAAAATCTTACTTTGCTTGATTCTGTTTTAAAAACTTTTTAATAATGCTCTTTTCTTACTGGTGAAGTCGAATATTTAGGTAGAATTATTAGTCAGGGTCAGGTGAGACCAAGCCCACGAAAGGAAGAAGCCTTTGCTAACACGGTCCCACCGAAAAACGTGAAGCAAGTGCGCCAACTACTTGGTCTCGCGGGATTCGGCTTATTTGCTCACAATTATTACCTTGATATTATTATTATTACCGTTGGTTTCAAATAAGAATGCCACGAGAAGAGCTAGTTAGGACGCCGCCTCGCTCTGGGGCTAGGCGTAGCCGTCGCAGTGAATTTCAACAACAACACCATGCGTCATCAGGCGTGGTTCACGATCGTCACGCGTTCGCGCCGTCGTAGAACCCATTCAAAGTCATGCTATAGTAGAAATCGTTCGTGTTCGCGTCATGACAGGACTCACTCGCGTTCATGTAAAGACATAACTGGTTCACGATTACATTGCAGTGGCTTGCGTCACGGTCATGGTCAGGTTAGGCCGAGTCGGCACAAAATTGAAGCACTACTTATTCTCAGTCCGCTGGGAAGCTCGACCCTGGCATACCAGACCCAGGGGTTCATACCGCGTAACTAAAGTGTTACCAAGCTACCGATATGAGTTTAAACTGCTTAGTGGTTCACGTGGAAAAATAACATAGGCCGCAGCTGAATACCGGGTGCCTTGCATTGCACCGCATTCTTTGAAAGTGAGTTTACGCCTATGCTTATGTTTCAGAAAATGTTTCCATTGCGCATGCAACGCAAAAGCGAGCCCTGCAGACGTGTCGTTGACGCGTGTGAGCCCTGCCTTGCGGACGCTGCCCACGCGTATGACCTGCTGTGGAGGGGGCTATTGCTCCATGGACGCGTACCGCGTATGCGCCATGGGTGCTGCCTGGAGCGCGTGTGCTGTCTGCGCGCCACGGGTGCCTGTCGGAGGGCGTGCGCTGTCTGCGCGCCACGGGTGCCTGCCGGAGGGCGTGCGCTGTCTGCGCGCCACGGGTGCTGCCGGAGGGCATGTGCTGTCTGCGCGCATCGGGTGATGAGTCACCATGTTCCCTTTCTGCACAAGATGCATAGTGGGAACACCCGTGTCTGCACAGAGTGCATAGTCGGGTGGGTGATGAGTCACCATGTTCCCTTTCTGCACAAGATGCATAGTGGGAACACCCGTGTCTGCACAGAGTGCATAGTCGGGTAGGTGATGAGTCACCATGTTGTTTCCCTTTCTGCACAAGATGCATAGTGGGAACACCCGTGTCTGCACAGAGTGCATAGTCGGGTAGGTGATGAGTCACCATGTTGTTTCCCTTTCTGCACAAGATGCATAGTGGGAACACCCGTGTCTGCACAGAGTGCATAGTCGGGTGGGTGATGAGTCACCATGTTCCCTTTCTGCACAAGATGCATAGTGGGAACACCCGTGTCTGCACAGAGTGCATAGTCGGGTGGGTGATGAGTCACCATGTTCCCTTTCTGCACAAGATGCATAGTGGGAATGGTCCGTGTCTGCACAAGATGCATAGTCGGACAGGCGCACGCGGTGCGTCATGTTTCAGGTGTGCTAGGCGGGAGCGGTGCCCTTGTCGTACCTGCCAACGTCTGAAGAAGTCCCAGGTGTACCGGAGGACGTGAGCTTGTCTGGAGAGGAGACAAGATAATGCCTCGACAAGACAGCGTGGGCTTGTCACAACATCTCTCATTTTTAATTGTTGCATTGCAGTGCGATTGATTGTAGTCCGGAATGCTATCATTCGCAATGCCTTGTATTTTTATTGTTGTCCATATGTTGTGTATGTTTGTGCTATATCCATAAGTCTGAAGCTAAGTGTTTTTTTTTTGTTTGCTAGTCTTTCGTATTTTATGTTTTCAGCTTACATAGTTACTAGGAACTCTAGTGGCGGGCGCTTGAGTGCACGCTTGCGCCCGTGGTACTGGTTCTTATGTTTTAGTTCAACTATTATTGCTGTACAGTATAGCTCCGAAACTTAATTTTGTTTTCATTTAGCTTCTGACTACTAGTGTTGTACTACCTATGCAAATACTCATATGATGTCTTATGTGTTATTTATCTTATGATGGTGATGGTTTAAACGTCGATGACGGCCAGTTCACAAGAGATGATCACCATAAGAATGTATTGCAGTTTGTAACCTTAAGTAACTTTACAGGAGATATTTGAAATAAGACTAAAGTGTGGTTTCTCCTCCAGGCATTGATGACTGTGACGGTGACAACAGACCCCCGGCCCAGTCAGATGCTGGTCAGCCGGATCCTGGGATCCTGGTCTGCTGGCTGGTCTGCTGGTGGCTGCGAGGACGCCGCCTTGTCAGGAGAGGCCGTGTTAGCGCTCACTCACAAAACGTCTTGGAGATGAAGAAAATAATTCAAGAGCTACCCTCTCCCTAACCTATATAAGCAAGGCGAGGAGTGCGCCTCGTACACATTTTGTCGTCAGTCGTCTGATAAATTACATCTCACCAAAACTCTGCTCGATTTAATATTTTGTCGATATTGTGAATGTTTAAATGATTATGTGAAATTGTTAATGTTAATTTTTAATTCTATAAATGTGAATAAATCGAATTGTCATGCTTCTAATCTTTAATTTCTTACAATATAGTATGCTGCCATAATATTTGCTTGAAAATACATATTCAAATTTAACAACCATGTTAGTCATTTTCTCGTGCCATTCAAGACACGGATCTCCACAAAGCCCGGTGACGTTGGCAGAATCGGTTATCGTTCCCACGATCCAAGCATTTATGGCACTGAACGAATATGATGCTTCCGTAGCAAAATGGCTCGCATCGATCGTATGTGATCGATCAAGTTAAGCAACGGCGGGCGCGGTCGGTTTGTGGAAGCGTGATGCTGGTGGCAAAATTGTATGAGCTCTTCCGTGATAAGGAGTTGGTCCCGGTTGTTTCCCGTTGAAAAACAAAACAACCGTTAAGCCTTGTCGAAGACCTTTGGGTGGCTTGAGAACATTCAACACTGGGTTGGTCACTTAATCTACCAATCTGCATTGGAGCAACATGGTGAATTATGCACCAACCTATGTGGGAGACACCCGTGGCCAACAGTGGGACATCTATGGGTTGTAACCATAGACTAATAAACTGGTATTGCATAACAATGAGTTCTTACAATAATGGTAGGTGACTGAACTTAGATATTTATTTAATAACAGTACACCTCACAGAGATCGTGCGGTTATATAAGCGTGAGTTACTTCCTGAGAGCATTCATATTTTCTTCAAGTACCTATAATCTTATAGGTAGCTAATATCACGGAATCTTTTGTTCCTTATGCAAATAAATTTTCTTCCTTCCTCTATGCAAATAATATGCATTATCTACTAAAGGTTGACTGGTAGATACCTAATGCTGGTAACATTAAGTCCGCCTTTTTTACCACAAGCTTTTTGGTAGAATAAAGTATACATAAATAAATAATAATTATATATTAATATTTAAGTATTCAAAGAAAAGTTCCTCATAATTTGATTTTACTGAGTCGTTTTGGTTTTCATGGCCTTTTTATTTATGTTTGTCGCAGCGAAACACTAATTGTGGTCGCGGTGGCTTTTTTTAAAATGGATATAAGATAATTAGCAAGCAAGCAGCACCACCCATCTGTTTATTAATAATTATTGAAAATAAGTGGGTCAGTCAATTAGGTATGAGGTCTGGGGCAAACGACATCTGACAAGTGACATTTGTTCCTGTTAGTTGGTGTCAGTAATAGTCCAGTTAGTAAATATTAGTTAAAACTCTCGTTCCAAGTCAGTTGCAGAATCGTTGCTATTGCTTCCAATGACAACGAAGATGGTCGCTTCTAAAGAAGTGTAATCGGAAACTATACTCCTTCATCCAAGAACTTCTGAAAGTGTTTCAACTGGATCACAATTTCTATAAATCATAATTTCAGAGTAGAAATGGTACTAGGTTCCATGGCTGCTGGTGGCACTACCCTGTGTGGACTGTAAATCGAACCTTTATATGTTCCGTATAGGCTCTACTATCTTTAAAAGACATATAAATATACCATACAAGTTTTCATCCATGCGCGTTATATTATGTACCATGTTTTGAACGAACTATATTATTTAAATACACATCATTAATCAATAATTTAAATACACATCCATGCGCGTTATATTATGTACCATGTTTTGAACGAACTATAGTATTTAAATACACATCATTAATTTCTATAATGTCTGCTTGAATGTCTAGTATAAGATCGACATTTTAACCTTACGACTCTGGTCAAGCATGATAAAAAAGTGTAAAAGGATTGCACCTGTATCAAACCGACTTAAAATAGTGCTGGCTATTCACGACGTCCCGTTATATATGTTTGTGATAAAAATTATGCACGATGACACATAAAATCCTTTGTTTACCCGTTTTTACCGGCAGTTATAATTGTTCCAACCGAAACGATGCTTAACAATAGGCAGTGTTAATGACTCTTCCTCAAATAGGATTCTAATGTCGGGGCATATTATTCTTTAAATTACATTAAAACAAACTACATAAACAATAATATGTTTATATGGTAGACTTGAGTGGCGACTTTGCAGTCACAAATACGGATATTTTCTAATATTTAAACTTATTTGTTTGTCGTTCCGAGTGGAGTCTTACAACTCAAATTGGAACACAACCCGATGCATTAGGAAATTTCAAAATACTTCCACACCACCATGAATTGCATTCAATTCATACGTTTCATCATTGAATTAGTAAATTAAATAATCGAAACTCGAAGGCGAAGACGTGGTGATTAATCAATTTATATAAAACCGCGTATCATCAATTAATTTATGCGGCTATTTTCAGTGCCTCTGAATTCACTTTGTCCTCAGTATTATGCCGAACCGCAGTTGGCCAGCATGACAGTGTTATAACTGCCATTCTGAGCACAGACCACTGTTGAGACGTCGTTGTGATGTTCCTTTCTTTCCGTCAGTTAATTTAGTCTAGAGGCAATAAGAAATTACTAATTATGTCATGTGATCAATGACTTTTCCACAGGTTAAATCCAATTGCAATCAGAAGAAAAGGGCTTCCGTGATCTATTGATACAGCACTAGAAGGTAACTCACAGTCATTAAAATTTATTATTACGATTCAAAGTGCAGATGCGTGGGTACGGACAATGAATTATAGAGTGAGTCAGATCGGATACAACCTCCAAAAAGATCTTAAATAGGGCCGTTCACCTTTGGGGTGGTCGTACATTCGCCTAGCCACTCGCGCCTTATTAACCGAAGATTTCAAGCATAGACTAACGCCGACCGAATATTGTACATAATATAAGTAAATATAAAGTCGTCTTCTAATTTATGAGATAAAAATTAGACCGAAAACAAACCTTATGCCATTTTAGCAGAATCTTATCGAAGAATTTAAATAACTTCAAAATTTAATGGAATGCATTCAATGCATACCTAGACGAATCCGAGGCATCTTCAAGCTTCGTTATTGGGTTTTATGAAAAGAAGGAATGCAGCGTATAAATGAATATGCGACCACCTTAAAAGCCCCCGGTAGAGTGCTCTGATCTGATTAGATGCGTCCGATCATCCTACGCCTGTCTTAACCAAGCTAAACTCCATCCTATAAGTTAGGATCACCAATTCGTAATAGTACTTCGAAGGCTTACGTTTTGAAACCTGACCTAAATTAGAATGCATTATAGTCAGAATCAGCCATTAGTAAAGGTAACTTTAGTGCTTGGGACTTTATTACGTGGCAGCTACTGCTTGCGTGTATCTTAATCGAATTAAATAGAATTGCTATTATATTTCTTGCTTACGAACCACACTATCGTTGAAGTATCACCATCTAAGGTGATGCAAGTTAACCATTTAGTTTAGATTAATTTTGGTCCAGCTGTTTGTAACGCGAGGAAATTCTGAATAACCGAGGGGCTATTTTCCACTGTTATTGTTTGGCGAATAATGTACATTTACGCAATAAGACATGTCAATCTGTTGCTATGTTATTTTTTAATGTTATTTAGCTTAGGTCCCATAGACATAGACAAGTGTCTATGTGTAGTTTGCATATACACTTTGTCAATACTAGTCAAATCAGTGCGACAAATCAATGTTTAAAGATTTTGTTACATGATTCACACTCTTGTTCATGTAAGTTAAAAAACTATAACGTCAAGTGTATGTTATGTCTGTCAATCAACTTCTTCTGATATAGATTTAAATTGGACTACCGTGCTGCGTCCACGTCTGTTTTTATCGGAAACAAAAAGTGTTTCGGTACGAACAAAAAGTGTTAAGTCGGGCGTGTCGCGTACAAATGGTTTTTCATTATTATCAGCAGAACAACTTACTTTATACTTTCACTGAATGTTGATTTGAGCTATTAAATCAAGCAAATGAGTTTACACGAATCTTGGTGACCATCTTGGTTCTGAAGAGTTGTAACGTATAAGTGACCTGTATCTGTTAAAAATAACAGTTTCAACATTGACTGGGAGAGAAATCTTGAGCATTAAGTCCGCCTTTGTACGATAATATTGTACGTATAGAAAAATAAAAATAATAATAAACGTTTTAGATACATGACCATGTAAGTATATTAATAAGCTTTTCAACTTAATGAAACAGCCGAATGGAGGATGAAATAATAGTCTACTCTAGTCTACTCTAGTCTAGTCTAATTCAACGAGGCTACAGGTCTTGGTTCGATCCCAGAGGTCGAACAAAGTAGGTAGGTACTATTGGGTTCTACCAACTTGAAATTCCCAGTAGCTCAGAGTTTGGGACGTGCCTGGTGTATGGCAATATTACCACAAGCCATTTTATGGAACTAAATATAACTTAATAAGATTTTACCCCTACGTACCTCTTACAGAAAAAAACAGGCGTGTTATTATGTCATGTTGTATCCGAGAAAATATCAAGTTTTCAAGTAGAACAAGTAACCCTGTTACTTGTTCTCAGTTTTCGACAAAGTTTTACGACGGGAACCTAATGAGAACAACTAAAATTATAATTTACGGACATGACATGTCAGTCTAAATCTCTCATGAAATGATTATAACTACCTAACAACACATTAGTAAAATGTGGGTTCATTGAGCAATAAAGCACAACTGGAACTGGCTATGCAGAGTAATGTAGAGGTTTATAATAATTGAAATAAACAATAAAGTATTGGGAAGTATTGTACGGCATCGCAAAATTATAAGTTGACACTGCAACTACAACTGGTTTCCATAATGTACAGTCTCGTACTGAATGACGTATGCGATTAGATCGGACTAAAGCCTACTTTATTGTACGCGTCGGCCATTCATCACATGCGAACAGAAGTCTGTCTGTACGTCCAACCCGATGCTTATCTATTGACTAATCTCCATCTTCCTATCCCGTATTTACCATCCAAAGTTAAGATCCCAATCAAATCTGACCTATAACTCAAGCGTATAAGGGCAATTTGAGTTTTTCGGTAGACATAATAAATATGTACTTATTCTTCGAAACCGGTTATTGATTAATAGACTAACACCAATGATACAAAGAAGGTTATAACCCATGGTTTTTTATTCGACATTATCTACAGTATTAATTAAGTACTAAACATAACTAGTTATAGCGTCTAATGCTGGTTTCACAGTCACGTTTGATCGCGCGGGCGGTGACATTGATTGGTAGAATGGGCAGTCTTTAGTCAGTCAGTTATTAGTCTTAACATTCTCTTTTCCTCACGACATACATTAGAATCTATTTTATTGCTTTTTAATTGTTTAAACACAAGTCATCGGATCTGGGATTAACCCTTATTGGTGTAGGTACCTAAATCAATTCGTCGATTTCGTAGTGCGGTAGTGATCTCGACTGGGGCAGATTTATTTCACATGTCAGTATAAACTTTAGCGTGACTATCTCATCACCCAAACAAAGTATTATTATATGCGCCTGATGAAATTAATTGAAAAATAAATTAACTGGTAGCGGGAGGTTTTTTGTTTATACAACTAGTTATTGCTAGTTATAATCATTGTGCGAGCTTGAAGTAACGGTGATTTTTTGATTAATTTAATCAGATCTGATTATAATAGGTTGTATAGTCAATTTAGATATGGTGTAGTGTTCTGGTGAATACTTTTTTTTAATAAGTAACGTAACATGCGGTAACATGCGGTAACACTAGAAGTGTTATAAATATAATATTTAAGGTGGCGCTGGTAACCGAGTAACAGATTAATAAATAGTTACGCCAAGTGACTATTACGAGTATTGAGTACTGAAGAGTCAATCTACATTCAATATTTACTTCGGTTTCGTGTTTCATACATAAACATTTCTCTTTGACTGTACCTATATCATTGTTCTTTCCTATCGTAGAATATCTCCACAAATAGGAAAAATAAACCAGGCTAATGTTTAAAGTCGTGGTTTACGGGCAAAATTGATAATGATATAAAATGGAAGCATTAAAAGAAAGTTGGCGACACTTAATGTGCGGTTACTTGTTTTCTATGAATGTACGAATATTATTTTGTTGCATGAGTTAGCTATTCTTTACGTGATTCCATATAGGTATGTGACAGATAGGTAAACTAACGACGGAGTCCATGTGAAATGTGCCTAAGTATTTTGAAGTAACAAACTAATAACATAAAATAATAAAACATATTTTTATTTAATTAAAGAGTATAAAAAGAAGCTCTCCTACAACCATACTGAGGATTGATCCAAGGCTTTGCCCTCTCGACGAAGTGAATATGGTTCATTCCTTCTTAGTTTTGTAGATAGACGTGTCCTACGAAGGATAGGATACAGCGAATCACAATATTAATAAAATCGCATAATATACAAAGTTATAACTTGCTTTCTTGGTCTATTGTTCTGAAAAATATTCGATCGATTGGTCGATCCGGTGTAGGCAAAATATAATTTGGTCTTTCTAACTTAATAATGCTAATAAGTAGCACGGAGTCTGAATTTGATGTATACTATACGGAAAATGGCCCACAACACACATAACTGGTGACAATTGTGTGTACAACATATCTCTGTCTACCCCTTCGGGGAAACAATCTTGATGTTATGTAATCCATAGTTTCATGTGCATTCGTGAAAAAAGCGGTAATTCCTGGCGCGACGCGGCGGCGGGGAATAATTTGTGGCACGGCATAATGCTCCCATTTTTTCCAATTTCACGTGCTATAACGCCCCGGTTGCGTGCTGGCTCCCGTGCATTAATATTTTCTTTCAAGATGGCATTTTTTGAACCATAACTAAGCGTGGGCATAAATTTCGATAAGTTTTCCATGCAATGCTTGAACAGTATCGTGGGCTGAAATCCACGCTAGCTCGAGTGTTTTATAATTTGTAATACACACTTTACCTACTAACGTAGGGATTATTTATAGGACGGGGGTGTGGGCAGTTATGCCCATAAGCCACTGCGACCTAAAGAGATCTATTGTAGCTGTAACGTAGGGATACAGATACTGTGAACATCAAATTTTGGTTTTCATCGATACGACTTTAGATAATCAAACATTTTTGAATGCGAATTTCGTATCTCTGAAACATATCTACATATCGATATTGAATGAATGACTAGCGTCGTTGATTACATAATCTTGTTCATAACAAGACATAAGGCGAGGCTATATCAAAATGAGAGATTGCAATGAGCCCACGTTAAGTTTCAAAAATTTCAAGGTAGGAGGAACATCCACGTAGCGATTCGTATCTGGGTCCATGGTTTCCCAACCACCACGCTTCGGTACGCACTGGCGGACCCACGGAGCATGTAACGAGGGCGATTCGACTGTTCCTCTGATTCATGTCACATGTGATATATTAAATTTGTCAAAATACTTACCGTCTAATGATTGAACTGATTTAACATCTTTGAACAGGAGCGTATATATTTGAGAGTCAGTAATGAATGTAGCGTTCATAGCCCAATGGCTCGTGTCGATTCAATGTGATCGACAGAGTTAAATAACGACGTGCGCGGTCATGGTGCTGCTGGGCACGGGTCTCCTCCACAGACAAATCTGCGGGAGGTCTAGAGCATACTCCACTACACTGCTCTTATGCGGTTGGTGGCCAACCCAGTGTCGAATGCTCTCGAGGCACCCGAAGGTCTTCGACAAGGCTTAGCGGTTGTTTTAACCATTGAAAACAACCGGCACCGACGGTTTAACTTGCCCTCCAAAGCACGGTGGCGCATAAAATTTGCTACTACTGGTCACCCACACACAAATCGACCGCGGCTGTCGTTGCTTAACTCTATCGATCACATTGAATAGACACGACCCGCGGGGAAAGCAGCTAATTATTAATTGTTCGTAAGTTCAACGGAACTTACGAACAGACTTTTGAACGCAAAAGGACTATAAAATTCTATATAACGGTATAACGCAATCTAGCCAAGTTTATAAACTGACCGCTACAAAAGGTAAGTTACTGGATGGTACCTGCCAAGTAACACTATATATTTTGTAAGTTTTTATGTATTACACTACAAAGACGGTAAGTGTTTCGGTTGTAAGTGTTTCGTCATCCTTACACTCTTTATAGTAATAATACATAGCGTATTGTTTGTTACCATTACACATTACTGAAATTAAACTTGAACGAAATTCCTTATCGTTCAAAACTCGGATTACCTATAATGACTAAAAAATAATGGAGTATCTTACAACAGAATCTAAATAGGTACATTACTTTGTACCTAACAAGAATTAGTCCTAAAAACTACTTTTGTTAACTGGCTGCAAACCATCTTTCCACACCAGGGCACGGTCTCTTCCACAACTGCGCAGGCCTACTTACTACGTACGCTGCTACAATCCGGATTGACGGAGGCCAACCCGATTGTCAGAAGTTTTAAGGCTGACCGAATGCCTCTGATATAGGTTAACGACTGTTATGTTACGATTACAACTGGGACTTACACACTATGTGAGCCCAATATACTATGTCCTGTAGTACATCGCTAGTGTTCCAGTCAAGTAGAACCTACATCAAGAGTAATCCACTTCCTATTCTCCATGTACCTGTATCTTTGGGAAGGGAATGAATACTCCCGGTATTATTAGCCATAGTAAGCAGAACTCGATTTTAGTATCCACAGGCGCATTCATTCATCCGTCCATTGAACGTTTCTGTACTGAAAAATTAATGGTTTTCTGTAAAGTCGGTTTACGGACGATCGTAACGTCATAAGAAAAAAATCCTTTATCTGAACTGATAAACAAAATAAAGCTAATTATTAAGGTAAAAATGCTTTAAACAATAAATTAAAGATTGGAAGTCTTTTTGGAGTTGGAGTCTTTTTTTTATTCTCTGGAAAAGAGTTCGATACATGCAACTATTTGCAACGTAAAATTATCATAAAATTTCAACAACAACAAGCTGACATACAGATACAAAGGCATCTCACTTTAATCTACAATTTATTAGTGAAAGAGATATTGATAGAGACATGTGCATTAATTACTATCAGTCCTTGGTCTTACAAGGTCCTGACTGATTACTACTCATATATGATTGATTACTACACACAGCTTAGATCGCTGGTCTTATAAGTTTGAATTTTTTACTGTATGTTATCTTCATAAAGAAAAGATTTTGGAAAACTCCATACCCAAAGGGGATAAAAAACATTTGCTATCTTGTAATGTATCAGACAAAAAATAGTTCAGAAAATTGAAAATACGAAAAAAGTTCGTAACGATTTCTTAGTAGGACCTCTGTGCAATGGAAACCCGCTCGATAGAACAGTAGAACGACAGATGCTTCGACACCTGCCGCCGGCCGGCGCGTGCCCTACGCAGATCATTAACTCGGGATAGTTGGAATCGTAGGGAATAATTATTTTGTGGTTCATTTGGTCATCAGTCACCTGTTTTGATAAAAAAGGAATAGACGTACACAAAAGACGACGTCGCTCCCCTCAAGAGTTTTGTACCTCAGAAACCGGAAAAGATTTGATCTCTCCAAGGTACAAGACGCTGATTAACGCTAACCCAATATAAAGTGTTAGTCAAAAATAACAATGGCTTCAAAAATAAAAATTTTAATTTATCGCCCAAAATAATGATTGAAAAACTATAACAAATGTATTCATTTAATTTGGAATTCCAGAATTTTCCGATAGCTCATATAGATTTTGAGTTGGATATAGTCAATTCAATTGAAAATATGAATGAATATATTCATATTTTTAATTGAATCTATATGAGCTAAAGCAAAAGCTTATTCAAAATAAAATTATTGTAAAGTTAAAGGAATCGCCGCATAGAAATGTACAAAGCCGATGGCGATGTTCAATGGTATCCGCTGGCACCGGAAATCCGTTAATTTATACGTTAATTTCTTGGATCAGAAAGGCAATTTAAATTTTTCAAGTTATGTGGCCTATTTTTGACTAAGTAAGACTTTAATAAAGATTACACAGGTTTACTTGTCCTTCTCACAGACAATATCAAACGGTAGTATTGACTATGTTTTCGATAAGGCCAAAGGAGATTGCCCACGGACAGTATCGCTAAAATCTAAGTTGTGTCACTACTTCATGAAATCAGTAATACCGGTAAGACGTTGAGAGTTCGCATGCATTCGAATTTGTATCAGAACCTACGGCAATCAATATTACTATTTCAGTAGTTAAATAAATTTAATTAATTGCAACTGTTACAAAATGCGTATTAAATTTAGTCATATGCCTCAAGGAACGTGGTTAAACTACATATTTATAATATCTGTATTTTTTGTATTCTGACTCCATACGCATTAAGACAGTCTGATCAATGATCAATAAATACTTAAGTGTGTTTCCTCCCAAAGAGAATGAAGCTATAAAAACAATGTGTAGACTAAAGCGCGACTGCAGTGCGACATTAAGCATACAATAGAAGAAATCGTCGATAAAACTCAATCGTTATTCGTTAGCGCGTAGACGAGCATGAGAATTAGATTTGTCCGTTTCGTGCTAATGTAAAAGGTTGTTGCTGTACTGATGGTAGGAAAACTAGGTGTCTTCTCAAACCTAAGTAACGTTAAGTAATTTGATCCAACAACACAACTTATACAGAGTTTTATGAAGGCCTAATTTTATGAGGCCATATTCGGATACGCTGTGAACTGGTTCTGCAAGATATCGTGAATGACCGGGATTTCTGGCGATTTTAAAAAGCTTCGATAGTGCGATTCAGGAGCATGTAGATTCCTGACGAAAGTTACGTGTAACTTTCAACGTTGTCGGCATCGATTTTGAAGTATGAAAGTTAGGTAAATACGTTTTAAAGAGGCACGTAGTGTGAAAGTGATTAAATGTGTAAGCTGATTTAATTTATTTAACTAAGCAAAAGGTTTGCTTAGTTTTGTGAGCGTATTTAATTTTATTCTAATCTTCTTCTCCCTTCATTTCTCATGTCAATGAAATATGCCATTTTCTATTACTGAATATTGTGGTGGGAAGCATACCTTTCTTTTTTAATGGCTGGGAAATGCAATTACGTATCCCACCCAAGGTTGTAGGATCAGGTGGGTATGTGGGACTCGCTGATATCAGAATACCCACTAAAACCCAGCGGCACCCTCAGTGTTGATAGGAGACGCGATGGAATCGCTGGCACATTAAAACCGTGGCAAGGACACATACCTACAGGACGATATAAATTTTTACTCGCTTTAATTTTCTCGAATTGCAAAACTCGTTCACCTTATCTCAATAAAACGTGCACCTTACCGTCAATATTCAGGGCCTGTCATCGTCACATGCGCATGACATGACATGCCTTTGTACTACTGGGCCATTGTTGTTGCTACAGGAAGGGATTATTTTAATGTTTTTACTTTCGCTTTACGTGCATTTTGAATTTGGGTTAAATAGATGAATAGAAAGGAAATTCAAATACATATTCAGTAATATTCTTAATTAACACCACCCAGCTGTCTTCGATAACAACTTGAACTGCGCTCGGAAAGTTTGTTTAGGATGGTAAAGGAAAAATTAGTTGGGAGAGTTCGTTAGTAGGATAAGAGGATCTCAGAAGAATGTATCATCAGAGCCTTCAACAAAAATTTAAGCAGCCTCGGGCGAACTCTTAAAAACTCATTATATATAGGTATAACCATTTAAAGATGCTAGATACCATTGTTTCATTTCAGGCAAGTTTAGCACAACATATAGCCATTTATTTTTATTACATAGATTTCTAAATAAAACCTAGAGAAATTTATAACCGCCTCTGTTGTAATTGGTTAAAAAATAAGTAACTTTAATACGAAATTGTAAAATGAAAAAAATTATGTTGATTCAAAGTCAAAGTCAAAGTCAAATAATTTATTTCGCTATGAGGTGATTAGACACGCTTAACGAAAGTCTAGGTAATTAAAAACTACTAACTGATCTATATAAGGCAAAGGATTAGCTATTGATCATTGAATGTATAGCTAATCCTAAACAGGTGCCTAACTTGCCTTAGCACAACATAATAGCCAAATTTACAATAATTACCCAATTCAATTACAATTCAATCTACTATTCAATTACGATTCAATCTACATTTCTCAATTTTTCCTAGGATTTTAAATTTCCTAAAACTTCAACTACAATAGCATTGCGTTTTCTAAATATTTTTTTAAGTGAACTTAGAATGACTCATAGGTAGTGACCACTCCACCAAAACCATTATTTACGCATAGAACCAACAACCTGTAAACTTCGGGAACAATGATACAAAAGTGCATATACAGAGTGTTTTATTACTAGTAGTTTACGTAGTTACGTACGTAGTTTATTATAGAGATTTCCATTATTTAATTACTATAAGTAACAATATTAAGAAATAATAATATTTGTACGATGATTTTGTGACGTTTTCGTAAATTTTATTACTGAAATAATCAATTAAAAATGTTTGGTCTCGCCATTAAGACCCGGTAATTTGGATTACGTGGGGTCACAGATCCAAAATGTGGCCTCTTTGAGACATTTTAAAAAGATGTGATATGTCAAACTTGGCGAATACCACACTCGATCGACTGCACCATCAATTTGGTACACCCGAAGGTGGGCCCCACCAGATGCACTGGAACTATTTCATACAAAAGGCAACTAGGTATATTAGTTCTATTGTGATAGATTTAGAGGGACTGCATGGGCTATAGAAAAATATAACTAACTATATTATTATAAGTTGATATTAGTAGGAATATTATTATCTAACCAAAAATATGAATTCGAAAAATAGTAAGTCAATTATAGAAGGCAATTTCGTTTTTTCATCTGATCGTCATAAAAACATGTGAGATGTAAACGGATACCAACTTCCAAATCCATTCCACACATGACACCTTTAAAAATGTGCAGCTATCTTCAATTGATTCGTGACTAATTTGTTATATTTGATATAGGTACAACTAATAACTAGTTATTATTATAATTTTATCCATCCTGTATAAGCCAACAATCAGAGCCAACGCGGTGGCCGTAAGGCACGCGGCCCCACTTCCGGCGGCCGCGGTGCGTGACGCGAGCCTGAAAGCACTGCGCTACCAATAAGCTCTGTTGAGTCCAAAGAAATTTTATGTAACAGAATGCATTATTTGATTCGGAGTGGCTTTGTGTTTCTTAAACTCAGTGCATTTTTGAAAATTAAAATATTTTTTTTAACAGTTCTGTTCTTTGAAAACTCATAAAACAACTCGTATGTAAAGCAACTGCGAGGCAAGTATTGTATGATCCAGATTACTCGTGTAGTCTTTATCTTTGGATAGGTTTGCCTATCTGAGATAGTCATTTGACACATTTTATATGGAGCATATTATTATGTCAAATAACTATCTCAGATAGGCAAATCAATCCAAAGATAGGTTATTAATTTCGGCCGTTAGTAATTACTACATAATAATATCACGCTTGTATTTTCCCGAAGGGGTATACACCCACTTTTCACCAGTTATGAAATCTAGGGGAGCTTAGCAGTCGCGCTATCGACAACTAGACCAATTAAGCAGCCCCAACTCCAAACTCGTGCGCACAAATATACAAAAACCAAAGCCGACCTTTAACCCAGGGTCAGGGAGTTATCATTCTTCGCTTGTTCAAAAGTGCATTCACCGTAACCTTTTCGAACATTGGTAGTCTCTACATAGAGTGAATTCTTGCAGGCCGATCGATACCAGCCAGAGCTTGGTTCCGGCCTCCCACTGACCTGCTGTATAATATATACTATACTAAAACACGGTAAACAACCCCTGACTTTTGGCCACTTCTACATTAGTAAACTAACTCCAGTTTATCTGACCTCTTCCGTGAAATATAAGTTCACGTATTTAAATATTGCGACAAAAATTTTAACTAGGTACATTAAATGTAGGAAAAAAGTATTCAATTCAAGACCAATGACTTTTATTTAAGTTGCTAAATGTTATGGTGAATATGCTCTTCGAGATTACCTTGAAACCTTACCTGGCGATACAATTTTTTTAAATTGGGACTAACACTACAGAATCCAGAAAATCCAGGCTTATGTCTGCCAAATAAATATGGACATGGATTTTATTAATTAAATTGTGTTAGTTTCAGTGTGTAATTCAAATCTTATATGATATTAAATGGTAACGCACTGACATACCGCTATTTGCATGTCAGTACGTTACCATTTATTGTTATTTCTTTTTATACTCCTTCACAGTCACCTAATGTTGCAAGTAGAACTTGGAAGATACAAGAGAGCAATGGGTCTAGTGGTCGTAACCCCTACTACAATGCTGTAGGTCCTGGGTTCCCCGGCTCGAGCGACTACTATTGGGTTTTTAACATGAAATATCCGGTACCAGCTAGGAATCTGGATTTGTGCCTGGTGTACGGTAATAGGCTCACCACATATTACATGGTACCTAAACTGGTGAAAAGGAAATACGGGGGTGATTTAATGTGTATATGTAATAAGAATCATATAGATGTATCGTTTAAAGATTTGAAACATAAACCGAAAACAATGCTGAAGTTTACCTTGTAGCCTGTACGAAGACTTCATTTGCATAGTAAAATCCATAAAGTTCACGTTCATTTTCACGTGACCCATTTTCTTTAATGACGAACATTGATTAATGTTTCTCCAAAATCACACCATATAAATTATTCACCACCTCCCTTTATTATAACATGAGTAATGATCAAGTCAGAAAGTTTATTCATGTTTTGTAAATAAAAAGCACTTTTACCCATAGTGAGCACGTGAGATTGAACGAACAACATGAATAAATGTATTTCTACGTGATGTTGACGAATTACTGATGTCTCCGGTCAATATCCAGATTATAGTTAGGCGTTAATAGAGTTAATTTGGGGCACTTCAATTGACGAATATTGTTTATAGTAATGACAGTAGTTCTTTCATGTTAGTTATTACAGTTAATTATTAGTATGTCGATGGCTAGTTTTTACTACAATTTTATCGACCCGCAATGACAATGGACAGACGATCTGAAGAAGACAGTGTCGAGAGAAGTGGCGTCGATTCAGGGAAGCCTATGTCCAGCAGGGGTCCCAAACGGCTGATGAATGGATGGATGGATAAAGGACAGTGTGGTAGATTATGACCTATACTGATATCTTCAGGTTGGAGCGCATGTTCACGTTCAGTATTAAGGTAATTCGTAATGGTACCTTTTTTTTAACGTGTTTATTTTATTTATTTATTTTATTTATTTTATTTCATTTAGTCAGCAATTTGTTAACAGTTGATCGACCAGACACAAATGCGAAACATACAAATACAGATGGGACTTAAGATCTAAATCCTGGGTTACACAAAATTATGAGGTTACAAAGATAATTATTTTAATTATAACGTAACACTGCACTGGTGCCAGCGGTCATGGCCTCCATATGTCGACCAGCAACTTTTAAAAATTGAGGCTCAGTACACAGAAACATATCGAAGTCCCCGTGTGTTACTGCGATGTCGTTGATTGTTTTTAATGCCCTCGACAGTGGTGCCCATTGCCGCAGCGCCGGGCGCGCGGCCGGCAGCGCGAACAGCCGGCGGCGGCCAGCGCGCACGGCGCTCCGGGTGGGCACGGTGAAGTCCACCTGCGAGAGTAATTTGGGGTTGTAGGAATGTCCGCGCACTAATCGGAAAAAATACAGCACTAGCGAGAGATTCCTACGTACTTCTAACATCCTCATTTCCACCATTCCAAGGATGAATTGCGTTGGATACAAGTGTGGGTAGTAGCCAAATTTTTTAAAGTAAATATAGCGTACAAATGTTTTTTGAATTTTTTCAATATAAAGTTTGTGTTTTGCCTCATGTGGGTTCCATATAATACTGTTAGTTTCCAACTTACTTCTTACAAAAGCATTATATAGTACCTTTAGAGTCGCTGAGTTTTTAAAGTTCTTGGAATGGCGCACGACGAACCCCAGACTTTGCCTCGCACTCTTGCCTAATTTTACCGTATGCTCTCGAAACGTCATGTGGCTATCAAATACCGTACCTAAGTCGCGTATGGTTGTAGCACGTTTTATAACTGTACCAGTGATATTATAATCAATATGCAGGGGTGAGTACGTGTGTAAGATATCACTGCACATTTGTCAATGTTTAGTTCTAAGCTATTAGCTGAACTCCAACGTTGTACCCTATTTATATCATCTTGGAGCATCCTACCATCTTGAATGGATGCTACGGGAAGGGCCAGTTTCAAGTCATCTGCAAACATAAGACTACTGGAATGCTGCAGTACCCTCGGTAGATCGTTAATTAGGATCAAAAATAATAGTGGGCCTAGACTGCTTCCCTGTCCTATGCCCGATGTAACCCCGTATTGTTTTGATCTGCAGTTATTGAACAGGACGTACTGTTTTCGGTTGGATAGATATTCGGAGAAGAACTGCAGTAATTTACAGGAAAACAAGATGGCCAGTTTCTTCAACAGAATATCATTATTTACTTTGTCAAAGGCCTTCTTATAATCAAAGTAGGCTACATCAACTTGGTTTTTTTCGTCAAGTTCATTTGCTAAAAGTGTTGTTATATTTATAAGATGTGAGAAACCTTTCAAAGCTACCCGGACATTGCGGGATCGAGTTATGTGCGACTTTCACCCAATAAAACCAGCTCAGTGGTTTATCTCGACGCTTGACTCCAGGATCTCCACCAGCATGTACCAGTGTCCTCCTGTGCCCATCACAGGCTATCTAATTAATTACTTATGTATGTTTCAGGCAATCAAATGACTAGTTTACCGATTTAAGTGTCACCCTGTGTTTAATAAAAACGCCTGATTGCTGACAGTTTTTCGTTGTTCAATTTGAGATTTATATATAGCTATATAGCTATCGTGGTTAACACATATATTTACACAAATATTATATAGTCCCCCGGTCCGCCTACTCACATGTACCTATCAGATAGTCAGAGGCAAAACTAATTAAATAACCGATTACGTCCTACTAACTACCACTCAGTAGTGCTGCAACTCGATTTTGACACGAATTCCGGAATTAGCTTCCCCTAGCGTCTTGGTGTGGATTATGGCTTTACCTGCGTGCGACTCACACGCTGCCTATGTGGTTGCTCTGTACGACCAAATATAGTGCAATTTTTATAGTAAAATAATATTTTTAGGTGTACCTATACATATTTTTTTCAAACAGACTCCTCGTAATCTGCGGTAAGCCAATACCTGGGTTGCGGGTGGCAGACATACGCAAAAAACAACACAATTTAACATCCATGACCCTAATACAAATATTTATCTGCGAAATAAATATCTAACTCTGACAGGATTCGAATCCGGGACCCGTGGTCCGGCAGTCATGAATTATGTAGAGTTCACCCGAGACATTACCACTGCAGCCACCATCTATCGAGACGACCATCATATTATGGTAGGTAGGTAGGTAAGGAGTATCATTAATTAATTAAGAATGGGATGTTACAAAGTCATTGGGGCACCCATGCCCTACCACCCATGACGACCGGCATAAACCCCGAAAAACGATACTCACTAGAGTCTCGCTCCAAGTCTGTCACTAATGTGTTGCTACCTTAGACTAAGATGGTCGCCTCGCCTCTAGAATAGTGTTACAACCCATCGTCGACCCACTGTTGGGCACGGGTCTCGCCGTCTCTGCGGGAAATCTAGAGCATGCTCCACGCTGCTACAATGGCGATTGCAGTAGGGGTTAGTATGTTCTCAAGTCACCCGAAGGACTTCAACACGACATAACGATTGTTTTTACCATTGAAAACAACCGAATCCGACGGCATAACGTGCTCTCCGAAGCACATTATCGCCCATTAAATAAATTATATGTATGTTCACCCATCGTAAACCTACCAAGTCCATCGTTGTTATACTCTGTTGATCATGATGCGAGCCATTTAGCTATGATTGCTTTAACTAGAATGTACATAACCGAAATCCATAGTGGTAGTAGTGTAGTACCTATCAATCCGAAACACAATTGCTTTAAAACAATTATTATTAGGTACACGGCAGAAATGGTAGGTACCGGATACTGATGGTGTTGGGTGATGGTGGTACCTATATAGATTCATTTGCCTACTATAGAATTGTTCTTTTTAAATAGCTCTTACAACAGCTCTTGCAAAAATAAAGTTCCTAAAGTAAGGGTAACTTTATTGTTCGCGTGGGCTGTACGGCGTTAGCTGTACTTACCTATGTATGTACCTAATCTAAGCGATGCGAACGGAGATTGTAAGATTGGCGCCTCGCGTGCAGCCCTCGAGTTATATAACCACTACTAAGAAATTTGATTGCCGTGGCTATAGCGTTAACAACGAGCCATTTACATTTCACCGTGCCTTTATAGCCTAAAATTCTGCCGAGGTTTTGTAGAAACGAAACTTTCTTCTCGAATGTTCTATGAGAGTTAACCTGTGTACTATTCATAGTTAGGTACCTATATCAAACGTTTAAGATTATGCCATAAAACTGAAAATATTACCGCTAACTATAGAATTGCTTTGATATAAAAGCCGGTCTATCTCGAAACAATAACAAAGTTTTACACGCATCGACAAGTTTGCAAGTGGAATTTGAATGAAATTCTCGCCGCCTATAAATGAAATGAAGATTCTCTCTAGGTTCTTGGTATCGTTCGGGAGTTAGTTTACCTCATGATGCCACTATGACTGGCTTACAACCCTTAGCATCCCACAGCAGGGCCCTAGTGTCTTCTCAGTACTTCTCACAAATGAAGGCGAGTGTACTCCACACTGATCCAGTTCAATTGACGAAGGAACAGTAGCCAATCCTATTGCCGGACGTTTTGGGCCACCCGAAGCCTTAAAATGTAAAGTGAGTCGACCGGCTGGTCTCAAATTTGATTTAGTATTTTAAATCTATGGCAATGTTTGACCTAGCTAAGTGATACAGAAGCTTCTTATTATCTTAAAAATGTTGTACCTAATTATAAGTTTCATATATGAAGGATTTTAACAAAATCGGGTTATTTCAGATAATTTAAGAGCTTTTAACAGGACTATTCGAAGGTTTTTATAATCTTAGTTTACGATAGTCGAAGATGTAGACATTTTGATTTACGACCTTCGTTTATTTATCTGTTAGTTTATGCCTCTGGTTTATGCCTTCCTGATAAAATCACCTAGAGCCTTGTCTGCATAAATGTCGGATAACTGTTACTCTAAATAAGGGCCCAAATTTTTTTAATGTGAATTACCCATGTAAGAATTTTAAGGAACAATAAGTATGAGTACCTTCTAATACAATACTTGTAATTCCGAAAAGATCCAGCAGTTCCATAAATACTGTATTGAAAATCCTAAAAAAGGCGATATACCTGATATACCATTTTATTATCTTGTGCTATTTTCACATATTTCTATGTTCAACACTACGTGGGTACAACATATTAAGTAGCCTTTTCCATCCTCCTCACTTGCCATCAGATCTGTTCATGTTTCGGTCCAGTGTCCCGTGAACATGTTCATTGTGTATGGCTAAGCTAAGGTTAACAACTTGTATGGACGGAATTTGCTTTGCGTGTTTAGTTCAGTAAGTTGCGATTTATTCATAAATAAAAAAAGCAGGGAGATGTCTTGAAATGTTACAAATAAATGAGTAGATCATGTAATGATTAGTAGTGAGTCCATAATAATATACAGTCCACAATACGCGGTATCCATCGTACCTATTATAAGATAATTATGGTAATAAATAAAACTAAAAGATTTAATTTATAATTTTTATTTTCACTTTTTATTTCTATCAACCTCCATCGTCAGTATTGGCATCTTCACAAAATATAATAATCCCCTTCTTTAATTGAAGAATTAAAACAAATTATATTAATTTGGCAAATCCAAATTCACCTGCATAACAATTACAGAAAAAAATTATGTATAAACTTCACATAAATGTTTATATAAAATATACATTTTTTACAAAAATGTAATATTATACACTAAGTCAACTACGAGACTATTGCTTTGTTAAAAAAATACTTAACATCAATTACGCTAAATATTAATACATAATAATAATAATTAAAATAGTCAAAATCAGAATGCAGATATTCTTATTAATCTCAGATAATGTACAAGAGAAGGTAGGTAAATAATAATAATAATAATATACAAAATGTACATTAACATAACATATAACTAACTTCATCGAACCCATTGACGATAACATGAGATGAATCATCAGTACAACATCAGATCAAATAGTTACAATAAGCCTTGGTCCGTCGGTTTAGAATCCAAATTTAATTTGAAAAGAAAATAAAATGGATCAATCGACACACAAGACTTTTCATGGAATACACATCTAAAAAATTACGTTCAATATTGCACGTTGCAAATGTTTAGCGCCCGCACTTCACCGATTACAATATTCTCCAGGAATGAACTTAATGGGCAGGTACAATGAGCCACACTTAAAGGCAAATTTGTATGAAAAGGCCGGCGAAATTCCAATGAGAAAGTGAAAAATATCGTTCAGCCAGCATTTAGATAAATTGCGTCACTTTTAAAATTAAAAAGCAGGCATTTATCTGCACTGGTTAAATTTTATAATAATCAGTCAATGAAAACTTTTTGTCGCTTTTTCATACAAAGGTAACCTAGTGTCATTTAAAATAACACACAATTTTCATTTTAACACACTTGTTCAGGGACCACAAATGCGTACAATTGCTGTTCCAACCCATAGACAACTGCACAAATTATCCACGAGTCCTGTCTCTACCGAAGCCGTTATATACAAAGCTATCTTTTTGGCCTGTCGAGTTCTACATATTCGGTGGATTTCTATACATTTTACAACACTTCCTATTTACTCTATACAGAAGAACTATCCCGGTGGGTCTTATGTAGACATTACGTATTTATTTACAAATGAAATAGTCCCACTGTTAGTCTCTTATTACTTATAATGTTTGGCATATATTTTGTGACTCTCCATACTCTATTTTGTACCTAACGATGTTACCGCTTGCTGCTCTATGGCACAATAGCCGAACACATAAAGGCACCGAATGTATAAGGCACGATTTTGTACATATAATGCATAAAATATACAAGTTGAAAGTTTTATTACTGAACTCTTTATGGCACCCTATTTGCACGTACGTAAATAAGAGTTCTGGTGTTTCAATATATATTATACCAATACGAATAGATAATATGATTAAAAATTGTTTCACTTCAGTCTTCAGTCCAGAAATCTCAATAGGCAATAGTAATCACAGTAAATGTTGTTTGCAAAATTCATTTTATGGTGCCGTTACCCATACTGCGCTTAATACTTGCTGACTTGCAAAATAATTGTGTACTTATTTAGATTCACAAAAAAAATTTGGTCTATATTTTATAATATAGTAAAAATTATTAAAATTTTCAAATTGAAAATTGAAATAATTTTAATGGGCCAAAATTTTTTTTACTGTATGAAAATGATCTCTCTGGAATGCTGTTCAATTTTTTTACAATCAAATGCATACATTACAAATAATCAGCAAGTACATAACACTTGGCTAAGCCAATCGTCCCAACCGGTCGATCAATGATCAGCCATAGAGAAATCCCGTACAAATCGCTTACAGCTAAACATACAGTCAACCATTCAAACTTGGACACCCAAGACTCTGTCCACAACAAAGTCATACACATCCTCAGTCTTAGCTCCGTCTTCGGTTACCGTTACTTCGTCCGGCTTGTTTTGTTTGTATATTTCATCATCTTTACTCTTGAGGCAGGGGTTTTTGCATTCGATAACCTTTTGGTCTTCTCCCTTGTCCTGGATCTGGGTGAGGGCCTCCCGTCTTAGCTCGTAGGAGGTCTTAGAAGACCTGCCGTCGGGGGTCCGCCGTTCCTCCAACTCTTCCTCCCAGTCGTCTTCGGAGAAAATGTCGTCCTCGTGGGGCAGCACCGGCACGGTTGTTTTCGTCCGCGTGAAGAATGCCATCTTTTCTCTGTTGAAGAATTAACACAATTAAATAACAGTTTCTATATATCTGCGTAGTTGCCGATATTTGTTTCCTCGCTGCTACCCATAGACGACCCACTGCTGGGTACGGGTCTCCCCCACAGACACAGCTGCGGGAGGTCTAGCTAGAGCATACTCCACCGTGGTGCTCCAACAAGGATTGGTGGCCAACCCAGTGTCGAATGTTCTCAAGCCACCCGAAGGGTTTCGACAAGGCTTAACGAGTATTTCCACCATTGAAAACAACAGGGACCGACGGCTTTACGTGCCCTCCGAAGCACGGTAGCGTCCATGAAATTTTGCCACTAGCCGTCATCCATCACATTGAATCGACGCAAGCCATTGGGCCATGGACGCTACGTGTTTCCTAGTGAAATACATATAAATACATGTATGTACATAAAAATAAAAATAAGAAAACAACTGGCACGAACTTCCCTACGAGGGTCGTCCTGAAAATCAGCGGCTACTGGCTTGCCACAGCCTTTTGCTGAGGGCGTCCTATTTCGGCATCGTTATTAAAATTAAAAATTGTATTGACTTATGTGTTGTATGTATGTCGAAATAAACTTATGTCTGTGTCTATGTCTAAATAATTTTATTTATTTTGTTAAAAAAAGCAATAAAAATTATATCCTGCTGTCTACTCACTTGAATGTGACCAAGTCGGGCTTCCTGCCGCCCTGCCGCGACCTCCTCAGGCGGTAGATCTCGCGGCACGTGCGGTGCAGCAGGCGCGACGCGCGGTCGCCGCCCGCCTCCGCCGGCGTCGAGATGAGCCGGCGGAGCGTCTCGTCCTCCGCCACCCACGCGGCTACGGCGGGGTCGCCGCGCAAGCACGCTTCTTCCAGACGGTAATAAAATAGTTGTGTACTCACTTGAAGGTGACCAGGTCGGGCTTCCTGCCGCCCTGCCGCGACCTCCTCAGGCGGTAGATCTCGCGGCACGTGCGGTGCAGCAGGCGCGACGCGCGGTCGCCGCCCGCCTCCGCCGGCGTCGAGATGAGCCGGCGGAGCGTCTCGTCCTCCGCCACCCACGCGGCTACGGCGGGGTCGCCGCGCGAGCACGCCTCTTCCAGACAGTAATAAAATAGTTGTGTACTCACTTGAATGTGACCAAGTCGGGCTTCCTGCCGCCCTGCCGCGACCTCCTCAGGCGGTAGATCTCGCGGCACGTGCGGTGCAGCAGGCGCGACGCGCGGTCGCCGCCCGCCTCCGCCGGCGTCGAGATGAGCCGGCGGAGCGTCTCGTCCTCCGCCACCCACGCGGCTACGGCGGGGTCGCCGCGCGAGCACGCTTCTTCCAGACAGTAATAAAATAGTTGTGTACTCACTTGAAGGTGACCAAGTCGGGTTTCCTGCCGCCCTGCCGCGACCTCCTCAGGCGGTAGATCTCGCGGCACGTGCGGTGCAGCAGGCGCGACGCGCGGTCGCCGCCCGCCTCCGCCGGCGTCGAGATGAGGCGGCGGAGCGTCTCGTCCTCCGCCACCCACGCGGCTACGGCGGGGTCGCCGCGCGAGCACGCTTCTTCCAGACTGTAAATAGATATATCATCAAGTTAAAACACCATTAAATGAAGTTCAAATTAATTTTGACAACTCCGTACATCCCGGGTGCCAATCCCGTGCGGAAACAATATTTATTTCCATTACAAATTCAATTCTATTCTGTTCTGAATTGTGTTGTTCTCTGTGTTTCTGTCAGCCATCCGCAACACGGGCATAGAATAAAGAGTCGCTCCGGTAGTCTTTATACTATGACACGGGCCTAGGTCAGGGGTCTGCAACCATTTGAGTCGGAAGAGTCAATGGTTGCCGACCCCTGTCAATGTCAATTTACAAAATTTCAGTTTTTAAAGAGCCACAAAAAAATGTTTTGCCAACAACAAATAGTACTTGCATAAATAAAGTTTTTTGCTAAAAAAAAATCTTAAATAGGTAGATTGTTTCATAGGAAAAATATCTATTTATACTTGCATATGGAACTAAAGAGCCGTAGCTTCACATCCAAAGAGCATGTGGCTCGCGAGAGCCAGGTTGCCGACCCCTGGCCTAGGCCAAGCGAGGGGTTTGTGTGTTGCATTTTTAATCAAATGTACAAAATAAATATGTATTGGAACGAAGTTCCTTATCGCGCGTTGTGAAAGGGGGCTAGTATCGCGAGTTGTGAAAGGGGGCTAGACGGAAAAAATTCTTAGGAAAAGTTGTCACGACACTTTTTATACTATGTGTGAGACATGAACATTGTATACAGGGTGTGTGAGACAATAACATAGTATACAGGATGTGTGAGACATGAACATTGTATACAGGGTGTGTGAGACATGAACATTGTATACAGGGTGTGTGACAAATGATATCTATATATATAAAAGGAGAAGGTGACTGACTGACTGACTGACTGACTGACTGACTGACTGACTGACTGACATATCAACGCAGGGCCTAAACTATAAGGGCTAGAAACTTGAAATTTTGCACAGGGGTTCCTTTTATAACGTAGGGGAGCACTAAGAAAGGATTTTTGAAAATTCACCCCCTAAGGGGGTAAAACGGGGGTGCAAAGTTAGTAAGAAACTTTGCCGTTTTTGTAGTTAGTGAATGTCTAATTTCACGCGAGCGAAGCTGCGGGCGTCCACTAGTAACTTATATATCCAATAACTTCGTTCCATCCGGGTGTCCCTTGACACCTCTCAAGTTTATTCAAAGAGTGAACCGTACCGTTTCTTGAGCTGCTGCAGGTGCGCGATCTCGTGGCGCAGGTCCGCGAGCCGCGAGTGCTGCGCGCGCAGGTCCAGCGTGAGGTCGAGCGAGGTGCGCGCCGCGCGCAGCTTGGGCCCGCCGCGCCGGCACACGGCCGCGCCGCGCCCCGCCCCCATCCGATACGAGTACATACTACAAGGAGTGAACCGTACCGTTTCTTGAGCTGCTGCAGGTGCGCGATCTCGTGGCGGAGGTCCGCGAGCCGCGAGTGCTGCGCGCGCAGGTCCAGCGCGAGGTCGAGCGAGGTGCGCGCCGCGCGCAGCTTGGGCCCGCCGCGCCGGCACACGGCCGCGCCGCGCCCCCGGCCCCATCTGATATGAAAATGAAATGAAATGAAAATGATTTATTTTGTAAAGCATACACAAACAATAACACAAACAATAATTTAGAACACAAATATGACATGATACTTTACTAAAATGGGCACTGCTCAGCATTATGCTGGAGTCCGAAGACAACCAACGCTGGTCTTCCGCAGGACCCTTAGGGTGATGCCACGGAGGCCCTATCATCAGTAGGTACAGTATACGTTTTGTAAAAAATAATAATATGTATAATAATAAAACAAAATAAAATTAGATCTTTGATCATCTGATACGAGTACATACGACATTGGTTAAAGCCATGAGATGTCATTGAAAGCTTTTATTTAACTTCACTCGTATGTATGTATGTCCTGGAATCTTGCAATCAATATTTCACCCACTTCCACTGAAGCTATCGAGCTGAAATTTCGCACACATATTTGGTTTCGACAGAAGTGACAGCCCAGCGGCTATCGAACTCGCCTCTCATTCGAGCGGTCCGGGTTCAAACCCCAGTGGCACGCACCAATGACTTTTCTAAGTCACTTGCTATAACGGTGAAAGACATATCGTGAGGAAACTTGCATGCCTGAGAGTTCATTATAACATGATTATAACGTTCTCGAAGATATGTGAAGTCTGCCAATCCGCACTTGGCCAGCGTGGTGGACTAAGGCCTAATCCCTCCCATTCTGAGAGGAGACCCGACCCCAACAGTGGGGCAAAGAAAGGGTCGTGATGATGATGATGATGATGATGATGATGATGATGATGATGATGGTGATGATGAGAAGTAATTTAAATACTAGCTCAGTATGGTGTATGACAAACTTTAATGCTGATGTGAGATGATATAGTTCCGTACCTGAGCGATCTTCGTTCACGCAGCGTCCTGTCAAAGGGAATACCGACAGGAGCGATCCTGCGCGCGCCCACTGACATCATCGAGTCCGATTCTGATCTATTTAGCCTGCGAATGAAAACATAAAATTAATGCATATAAAATGAATTTAAGATAAGTATTGGCCAGCGTGGTGGACTAAGACCTAATCCCTCCCATTCTGAGAGGAGACCCGTGCCCAACAGTGGGACGTCTATGGGTCGCAGCGCGAAAATATAATAATAAGGCAGGTAGTAGTACCTAATTATACAAAGTAAGAATATTCAATGATAAAAACTTTACAACTTTAAAACATATCAAATACACTATTGAGAGAAATTTAATTATGTACCTACTGAAATTTTAATGTTGCAAATTTGTGTTGAATAATTTATGTGTAAAACCTCACAAATGTGATAAATGATTATACAGTATATCATTATATTATTTATTTGAATACATTAAGGGGTTAATTACCTGCAAATGTACTGTCCCTTGACGGTACTCTGTGGCTGCGGCGAGAAAGTTTGAGAGCGTTTGATGGTCGCTGGCGTCTCGTCGGTCCCAGGGCTTACTTGCTGACTTTTCCTACAAAATAACACGATATTATAAATATAAAAAAGTGATTTAAAACCAGATCGAATATATAGAATCACCAGATAATTAACATAAACATAAATTTCAAAAATTTATGTTTTATTTTATATTGCTTTTAAACTCAATTTGCCTGGTAGTTTCGCGCTCAAAGCGCATATGCTCTTTCTTAATTAAAACATGAATTAACAATCAAATTTGCAATTTATCGAACTAATATGAAAAGTCAAATACGATAAAACAGGTCAACTAACATTATGTCAGTATACTTTTCATGCCGTGCAAACATTTATCATGCAATACATGCAATATAGTTAGATATAATATATAGTTAATATAATAATAATAGATGTTGGTACAATTTATTTAAGTAAGTATAATTGTTCGTTTTTCTCTCAACTGGTGAATTTAGTCGTGTATAGCAATAATAAGTTTTGTTCAAAGTTAATTAAGAAGCTCAAAATAAAAAATACGTTGATTAACAGGATGTAAACAATAGTTACAGTAAAAGCTGATAGAAATCAATTTACACTTACGAAAAGAAAAATTATTTCAAGTTTAATTTAATTACAAATCTGCGATTCAAGTATATAACAAAAACATAATACTATTCTATGATTTGAATTAGATTGATTGATTTTAAAATTAAGAGTGACTTTTTAATTGGCCTTTTACAGTTAGCTATTTAATTGTGAATAGGCGAAAACAGTTTAAATCCTGCTAAAAGCCAGCCGTTTAACACACGCACGCGACACAGTGCAGACATACCTATAGGTACAGACTATATACAGATATGTAACGGACGGTATGTAACTAATTTTCTACGGACGTCTCCTGTTGAGGCCTCCCATCTGCCTCCACTCGCTTCAAACGCTTTAAGTATCTGATGAGAAAAGTTTATTGATAACCACTTTGTTCAAACAACCTTCTGTTGTATGTGTAGACATACAAATAGATTTGGAACAGATCTAGCAGTAACCCAAAGTAACAGAAGGCGAGTTATTTTATTTTTTATCTTAAAATTAATATTTTAATAAACCAAGTTATCTAGATAACTGACTAGATATATTTATAAATACCGTCTTCATTTAAAACAATAACATGATAAATTTACAAATGAATGTTAACCATCAACCATATTAACCATCACCAATAAAAAATCCAGCTTTATACAGCAGTTATACAAAAAGTACCGAAGTGGAACTTAAATATAATTTTAAATTTCTGAATATTTCATAAATTATAGTATTTGACTCTTCAAAATATGACGTACTTAGATCTCATTTTAATCTTTTCATAATTCACTACTGAACATACGCTTCACGTATCAAAACCCTCAATAGATTTAGTTTCCCGCAATCTTGTGTACATTAGAAAACCGTGTACGGCTGAAACGGCGCCATTGAGAAAGGCCCGATTCCATAAGAGAGACCTATGACCAGCAGTGGGCTTTTTAGTTTAAAAAACCGCTAGACAAAACCTAATCAGATTAAGTGTTGTGTCCTTTTCTATTTCTGGAATTTTGAGTTTTTTTGTTGATAACAAAACCGGTAACACTAGGGCACAGAACCAAAATGTTGTCTTATCTAAGGGACAACTATGTCCAGCAGTGGATTATGAGGTCGATGGATAGATGTATTCTGTCTATTTAAAGGCTGTTGAATAGAACCATATACAAAACAACGTACCGTCTGTGCAATTGCCGCGCCCCCTCTGGGCAGAAGTTGCACTCGGTGTTAGTTTCCTTCTCAGCTGTGGTGGGATGCAGGAATTCTTCCTCCAATGCCAGTTCCTCTTCAGGGATGAAGTCTTCGAACGAGTCTTCTTCAACTATCTGTTGATGGAGAAACTTGTTGTCACAATAATCCGCCTTAAATATATTTTTATCAATATAGTATAATTCAATGTAAGTATAAGAAATAAGTAGTATAACCTACGCGCGGTCGTACGTGATCGACCAAGTTAAGCAACGTCGACAGCAGTCGGTATGGATTGGTGACCGCTAGTGGCACAATTTTATTCGACCTTCGGATGGCTTGACATTCGAAGTTCGGCAGGTCAATAACCAATCCGTAATGGAGCAGTGATGGACTATGATTTAAAACCTTCCTCAACTGTGGCTGTGAAAACTCTGGGACGCTGTGGGTTGTAGCTATCACAACCCTTTCTTTGTCCCACTGTTGGGCACGGGTCTCCTCTCAGAGTGGGAGGGATTAGGCCTTAGTCCACCACGCTGGCCAAGTGCGGATTGGCAGACTTCACATGCCTTGGAGAACATTATGATGTATTTTCAGACATGCAGGTTTCCTCACGAAACACAAAGTAGTTATTGTAGAAAATGAAATTACAGTTCACAAACGAACTAGAGAAGTGCCAAGGAATCTATGTTTTAAAATAGGCTTACCTGATTAAGTGGTTCCCTGGCCTCGTCATCATCGGAGTCGGAGTTCTCCACACATTCTACGTTACACTCGGCGCCTGTCATACTCTCTGGACCTGGATTAATGGAATATAATAATATGGTTATATTATTATTGAAGAAAAAAACTTGTAAAAAGAAGAAAACTATATTATGTTTCCTTTTATAATGATGAATCAAAGAGTAAGTTAGAAATATTGAGATTAAAATCCTATGCACATCAATAGTATAGAAAATGGATTAACAACGAGCTTGCAGCACCACGCATCCGCTGCCGCCTATGACAGGCTTTGAACAAGACTTATAAAAGGACTGGAATGGTTAGTTATAGTATACGGACCGGCATGAAAGTCTAGCTTTGAACTTGAATGCGCAGAAGTTGAAATTAAAGTATCGTTTAGCGCAGGGCGAGCAGGTTGTCAATCGTAAGCGCTGACTTGTCAGGTATGATGACCCCTTACTGAAACCCCATGTGCATATCCCCTCCAAATTTCGTTCAGAGCTAAACATTCGTGCCGACAGCTGTACCAGTGTCTTAATATGAACATTAGTTGGGAGTTAGTACTCCCAGACAACTCGCCTCTATTCCTAGTAAGAGTGGACGTCTGCGACGATATAACCGTGGACTCGTCTGAGCTCTCATCCCTCCTCATACATCTGAAGCTCAGCACGTTATACCACTTCTGAGAAACCGCGTCGGGGTCGAAGTCGGCCAAGCTCACTTGGGCGCAGCCCTGCAAGCGAAAATATACTTTAAAACACTGTCAATTAAAGTTGGTTTAAGTTGGGAAGAGCAGTAGTCAGTAGGAATCGCTCTCGCCTAGGGTTATTCACATGGCACTCAAGACGTACGCCGAATACTAAATATGGCACTCAAGGCATACGCCGAATACTCAAATTTGGCTAGTTTTCATCATGTGTATAATCCACTTATTACTTGTTAGTGTTTATACCTACTTTACCGTTGCAAGAGATTTGACTTACTCACGAGTCATTGTAACTGACTGACAGTAACAGTTGGCCGGTAGGCAGTTGGTTATGTGACCGCTAGCGGCAAAATTTCTTGAGTGCGTCCCTCCGAAGCAGGGAAGGACTTTTAAGCCTAAGTTAGCCCAACTTAACCGTTGAGACGTAGCGTAACGTAACCGCTGCTGGTAGAGAATGCATAATGCATTAAGCCTATCATTCACCATTCGTACCTATATATTATTTTATTAAAAGCTTTTATTTAACTTCACTCGTATGTATGTCCTGGAATCTTGCAATCAATATTTCACCCACTTCCACTGAACCTATCGAGCTGAAATTTGGCACACATATTGGGTTCCGATGACAATGCACGAAAATAAAAAAATAAGTTATAAAAAGCTTTTTTTTTTAATTTTAGTAAGTATTATTATGTTGTAGTTCAATAAATTTAAATATATAAGCCAAGTTAGGCGATCGCGCAGGTTGAAAACTCCCAAATATCTGGTTGGCTACGCCACAATGAAGCAGCCTGCGGAAGGAGCGTTGAGTACGCTCCATTGTCAGAGACCCGTGCCCAACAGTGGACCGTGGGATACAGCCAGAATAACCATGTATACTAACCAAGCACTCAGCCCCAGCGACAAGGTTGAGCTGCAACGTGGCGGCCCTCAGCGCGCGGGGAGTGAGCGCAGCCCGCTGCACCCTCCTCCAAACAAGCGTGGACCCGCGCCATGCTAGGGCAGCACTCGCCAACGCCACGCCACCTCCGCCGCCTACTACTAACGCGCCACGGACCGCCCTGTGGATTAAAACAACTTGAGACTATAGTACCCGATAATAATAAACGCTACACACTCACAGGTATACACTTAGACCTGTGTTACACACACAGAAAGTTACACGCTGCGACCCATAGACGTCCCACTGCTGGGCACGGGTCTCCCCCACAGACACTACTGCGGGAGGTCTAGAGCATACTCCACCACGCTGCTCCAATGCGGATTGGTGGAGGGGTTAGTGGCCAACCCAGTGTCGAATGTTCTCAAGCCACCCGAAGGTCTTCGACAAGGCTTGACGACTGTTTCCACCATTGAAAACAACCGGGACCGACGGCTTTACGTGCCCTCCGAAGCACGGTAGCGTCCATGAAATTGTACACGATAATAATAAACGCTACACACTCACAGGTATACACTTAGACCTGTGTTACACACACAGAAAACTACACACGAGTTAACAAACCCGAGTACAAATGTTTATTTTCGAAATAAATATCGATCCCAGCCGGGTTTTGAACCCGGGACTCGCAGTTAGGTAGTCAGCGCGCATCCACACACATACTTTTATTATAATTATGATCAACTGTATTATTACGTTGATTTATTATCATTGTAAGTAGTGGTAGACAGTTAATTTAATAACACATGATACCAAATGTCTTTGCGATTTGTGAATTGAAATCGTATGTGTTGCCGGTAGTACACATATGATAAAAACAAATCCACGTGAATTACACTGTTTACGACCAATATCGTTCGATGTTCGCTCTAACAAACAATAGTATTTTAAATAATAGTAAAACAATAGTATTTGGAGCTAAGGGGTGCGGGCCGTAAAGCCTAACACCAAGCCATTGCGAACTAAAAAGATCTACATAAAACAATAGTAGAAACAATAGTAATATATATTATAAAAATGAATCGTAAAATGTGTTGGTAAGCGCATAACTCAACAACGCCTGGACCAATTTGGCCAATTCTTTTTTTTAAATGTTCGTTGAAGTTCAAGGATGGTTTTTACGGTTACGTTGGTTTTTAAAATTTGAAAATTCTTCCCCTAAGGAAGTAAAACGGGGGTGCAAAGTTAGTATGAAGCTTTGCCGTTTTTGAAGTTAGTGAATGTGTAACGCGAGCGAAGCTGCGGGCGTCCACTAGTTATGTATAATAATAACAAATAATAAAAAAAAGTATTAATAGGTAGACTAAACACAACACAGTAGTAGTTAATAGGTAGATTAAACACAACACTTACACTTCAGTGCCGATGTCGATGTACAGCGCATGTAGGTTTCTAGCGCGCAGTATCCCGATCTCTAAAGCGTTTTCATCCGCGCAGTAACGCAGCTTAATTTCAATTTGGGCGCTGTTCACTGTAGGACAAACAACATAACTTCATGCGTGTATGTTCCAGAAGGGGTAGGCAGTGATTAGGTCCAATAATAAATAGGTGAAGTTAGGTCTCATGTGATATGTTGTGAGCCAAATGCAATGCACCGGCACACTAAACACTAATGACACTAATGAGAATATAAAGACTACTAGACCAACGGGGCAGTCAATATGAATGTTTTAGCAAGTTGTACAAACTTACGATGCACAATAGAAACATGGGCGTATGGCGTATACGTCTGTCACTCGTTACCAAATTTCGTCCTTCATAGTTGAAGTTACCGGCTTATTCACGCGCGATTTAAGTCGAAAAAAGGCCGATTAGTTTCGGTCAATTACGATGACCATCTTCAGTGCGCTCGCGGCGGGCACGGTGTACACTGTGGGCGCGTGAGTAAGTTCAACTATGAATATAGACACGCAGGAATATTACTGAATGCAGTAATAAAACTTCGTCCTTATTAGCACGTACCAACCAAGTGCTGAGGCAGACATCACATTCCCTCGAGAGAATTATGGAGAACTCTCGAACATGAAGGTTTCCTTGCGATATTTTCTTCACCCTTACAACAGGTGACATTTAATTTCTGGAATGGCACATTGTAGAAAAGTCAGTGGTGCGTGCCGATTGGATTTGAACCCAGACTCGAGCGAGGTGATAGCGAGGTATACATACCGGCATTGGCATCAGCCGCCTGAGCCGCTTCAAACACTCCCGAGTCCCCGGCCACCGACTCGTCGCTCACTGCCGCCGACACCGATCTAGTGTTCGTGCCTGGAACATTCAGATTCATTTATTTTTAACCGAATTTCGAAAAAAGAATTCTCAATTCAACTGTATGTTTTTTATTTATTTTGTACTAGTGGACGCCCGCAGATTCGCTCGCTTGGAATTAGACATAACAATCGTTTCGTTTACACCTAGTAATATTATATAGCCTATGTCACTCAGTGCAGATGCAGCTTTCTAATAGTGAATAAATTTTTGAAATCGGTCCAGTAGTTTTTGTGTGAAAACATTACAAACACATCTTTCCTCTTTATAATATTAGTATAGATTCATACGCTTGATGAACTTTCACAACCGGCGATTCATTACACCACAGGTTCACAAAGTGAACTCTACCGATAAACTCGATTGTTATTTTTTGCAAAATGCACAATTTTATAAATTGATACAGGTACAACATAGAAAACAAGTAATTCTGGTAAAGTACTCGTCAAACTTTATGGCCTTGTGATCTTACAGCAGTTTGATTTACAGTACATTTCAGCAAACTGTCTTGTTCGGAGGCGTTATAGAGTTTGGCGAGTACTCTCTACATTTTACTTATAACTTTTCGAAAGAGTCTACATGTATGAAATGTTTAAGTTATAACAAAAAAGTATTATTCGTAAAGCTGATCATCGGAAGCGTTCACACCAATTGAACGATGTTAATTTCACTTATTTTTTGAAATTGTTATATTAATTATAAATGACCTAATCGTATAAATAATATAGAATGTAAATAATTTATGATGTATGATGATGTTAGTTGATGTATAAAATTTAAATGTACTCAATACTTGTAATTGGACTTTAGTGCTTTTTTGAAACATTTCACGAGCCGTAGAGTGGCTAAATTTATCACACGACGATGGTTTTCTTGATTATAGGGCATAATAAAACTTATCTAGACGAGAGAACTCTCGAGAAAGGAAGCAAACTCACCACTAGACGAGGGAGTTCTCGGCGAGAGCGGTGGGGGCGGGGTCTCGGATATCGGCGAGAGGGGCTCGCAGGGCCGCCCCGGCCCTTGCAGTTGCACTGGGACTGAAACAAACCACTGCTTGTTAGCATCAACTTCCGTAGAAAAGAGTAGAAAAGTAGAAATCCGTAGGGATTATATATTTATTTACTATTTTATACTCATTTTCTATTAGTGTAAATTGATACAACCACGAATAACGATAAATCTTAATTTAATTGACAATATTTTTTGGTATAATTGTTTTTTTCTGAGCATTCTGTCCACGCTGGGCCAAAAATGAACAATACCCTTTGTTTACAGTTGTTAAATCAGACACAAATGCGATACACAAATACAAATGAGAATAAGATAAAAATCACAAAGTACACAAATTATAAAAAAAAAAAAATATAGTTACACTGGTGCCTCATGGCCTCCAAATGTCGACTAGCAACTTTAAAAAATTGAGGCTCAGTACAAATAAACATATCGTAGTCCCCGTGTTTTGCTGCAATGTCGTTAATTATTCTTAACGCCCTCAACAGCGGTGCCCATTGCCGCAGCACCGTGCGATATGATGCTTAGTAGGGGATAGATGCGCCCATGGCATCTATCCCCTACAATCCGTTCTCCCCATGCGAGACGAGACCTTAACTTCGTCTTCTGCGCATTCAAGATCAGCGCTAGACTTTGATGCCGGTCTCATTAACATGACTAAGTTACTACGGACCGTTTCCCAATCCCCGTTACGAACTGACCAATTAATATTCTCATGTCCATCACAACTCGTTGTCTCATTGTTGGGCTCGGTTCTCCTCTCGGAATGGTAGGGGTTAGCAGTGGTGGGCAAACTTTTTTAATGGCGGGCCACAAAGGCTTAGAAATTCTAGAGGGCCAGAATTATAGAAAAAATGCATTTTGTGTTAAAGCTTTTAATATAATTTTATAAAACATTACAGCATTAAACACAAATATTACAAAATACCTTTTACCCTAAAAAATAATATTATTTTAACTATTATTCTACTAAGTAAAATCCACTTTTTCTTCTCGACCGTCAAAACGTAATTATAACGGGCCATATACTATCCATGTCGACGGACCCTCGGCGGGCCGGATTAAATACTTTCGCGGGCCGGAGTTGGCCCGCGGGCCGTAGTTTGCCCATCACTGGGCCATTAGGTATATGTGTGAAATTTATTAAGGTTTCCTTCGCCCATACAGCAGATGACAATTAATTTCTTAAATTACGTTTAATTTAGATAACTTACGTTTAGTTAACACCAGCTTACACTAACTCTCATTACACTCTCTGCCCCAGTCCTAATACTACCTAAACTAACGAGCATTTTTTCAGCTAGCTAGACTAGCCAGTCTCTATTTGAGTCTTCTAAAAAGCCAATTTACAACCCTGGAACTATCTATACCGCATCGAATTATTGGTCAGAGTGCCTAATAGATATTTTTATTACGTTTCTCATTCGCTATATACGTTATCTTAACATTCACGTAAACGTAGGTATCATTCATTGCTATTTCACAATGAAATTCTCAATTAGGAAACCCATATCAATAACAGCTGAAATATTTCAATATCAGTTACACAATCTATTGTTATATTATAGTGACCGATAATACGGCTGTTGACATAGATACTGTTAAATATAGTAAGTTTCTTAATAAATCAAACCAAGACTTCACTTAAGATATACGATCTATAGGGTTTTTTTATGGATGTAAGATAACAAAATTAAGCAAACAAGGATGCAGCTTTACTATGGTGCAAGGGAAGAAACTCAGTAGCTACTCATTTCAAATTATTCACGATTCAATAATATAATACAGTGGATTGGTTATACAGTTAGTATCAAAGCCGATACATATTTTTAGTATGCACTATTAATCATTATCAAATTATGGTATGCGTTTAGAAAACCTTGGCTGCAACCCACTAGAAAGAACGAGTCTCTTATCAGAACTGAGAAGACCTGACAAACTCCACCACGCTGCTCAAGTGTGGATTGGTGGACATAATAACTTACTTGTTGATAATCCAGTGACTTCGTTGAGTCCAGTAGCGACCCCTATCCTCATTTCAGCTAATTTTTCTTCCAATTCACGCTGCTGTCGCCTTTGTCTTTCCACCTGAAATATTTAATAAAAAACTTAAACATAAATCAACTTCTATAAATAAAACATAAATAGTATTATAATAGATATAGTAGGGAGTGTAATACGTGGGTAATAATAATAATAATAATAATACTCTTTATTGTACACCAAATTACAGAGTTGCTAAGAAATTAAAGGTAAAACAATATACAATGGGCGGTCTTATCGCTTAAGAGCGATTTCTTCCAGACAACCCGTGAGGGATACGGAGTTAAACTAATTGAAAAGACGTCATACAGTGTACTACATTTATATAGAAATTTTATTTAAAAAAATAAAAAATAAAAATAATTGAAAAAATAAAAAATAAAATAAAAAGATGTTTGAAGATAGCGTAGAAACAATTGAAAAATAAGGAATAAGGAAAAGGAAATGTCAAGGATGACCCTAGTCAAAGCTAAGATAATAAGCTTTGACTTGGGCTTTGAAGGAGTTCAGAGAAACGGCACAACGAGTGGATTGAGGGAGAGAGTTCCAAAGACGGATGGCAGTAACAGTGAAGGAATTATTATAAAAGGAAGTAGAGTGAGATGGAGTTCTTAGAGTGAGAGTTTGAGTGGAGCGAAGGGATCTATCATGAGTCTGATGGGTGAATTTAAAGTATTGTTTAAGGTAAGGAGGACAGTTGGGATTGAACAACACAGTGTAGAGAAGAGTTAAAATGTGAGCATTCCGGCGAAGGCGAATTGGGAGCCACTTGAGTTTATTGCGATATTCGGAAATGTGGTCATATTTTTTAAGTCCAAATATAAACCTTATGCATAAATTTTGAAGGCGCTCAAGCTTATTTAGTTGCTCCTGGGTAACATCGAGATAGCACACATCGGCATAATCAAGTATAGGGAGAAGTAAAGATTGAGCGAGCGATATTTTGGTGGGTATGGGCAAGACGTTTTTAAGTCTCCGTAGAGCACTCAATGACGCGAACATTTTGCGGCTTACCTCAGTAAGTTGGGGTACCCAAGAAAGGTATTCATCTATAAAGATGCCTAGATTTTTTACTTTCTTACTGTAAGGAATTACTGTATTATCGAGTATTACTGGTGGCAATTGAGTCCAGTCGATCCTAGAAATAAGACGCGGGCTACCAATTATAATGGCCTGGGATTTACTAGGATTCAGTTTAAGGCCATAAGATTTGCTCCAATCTGACACATAGGCTAGGTCTACATTGGTAGATTGTACAGCTTGAGTCAGATTACTGAGACTAGCTTGATGGTATATTTGCAGATCGTCTGCATATAGATGGTAGAGAGAAGTAAGAAATAGGCTAACTGAGTTAATGAAAATTGTAAATAAGAGGGGAGACAACACGCCACCTTGTGGAACACCCGCTTTGGTAACAGACCAATTTGAGAATCGGTCCTGCACGTGAACCCGCTGCCGGCGTCCATACAAGTAAGAGCGAAACCAATCAATTGACGTCGGAGATATGTTAAGAGAGCGGAGAACTGCATTGCTGAAATCTAGAAGTGTCAACACAGTTAGCTGTTGAGTGTCCATACCTGCACGAACATCTTCTGTGATTTTCAACAAAGCAGTAGTCGTACTATGGCCAGTTCTAAAACCCGATTGATAAGAATTTAAAAGTGAATTTCTAGAAAGGTATGAAGTAAGTTGATCGTGAATAAGACGTTCTAAGACTTTTGAAAGAAAGGGTAGAATGGCAATAGGTCTATACTCAGATGCAGAAGAGGGGTTCTTTTTTTTGGGAATAGGGATTATTTGGGCTTCTTTCCAAGATGTGGGAAAGGAGTTTTCACTGATAGATTTGTTAAAAATAGAGGTAAGAATTGGTACAACATGATCAAGGATTGGGATTATCATTTTGCGGCTAATGCTGTCACTCCCGACAGCGTCTGAGGAAATGGATAATATGGCCCTCTTAACATCACGAACCGAAAATTGAGTAAATGAAAAAGTTGGAGAGTCAGGAGTGGGTATTTGCGAGAGATGAATTAAAGATTGTGCTTTAGTGTTGCTATCCATGCACGACGTTGATGAGTGGGTGTAAGAGATAAAAAGTGTTTTTACCATTTATATATAAGACTAGTGAGATTTTGCCATACACCGCGCAAAAATCACGACTCCGGAATACTATCTAATATAATTACCTATTTACTAATTATTGTAATTTCAAAATATAAAAACTCAATAATACTTTGCTCGCACCGGGGGTCAAACCCAGGACGGACTTCTCGTATTAAACAAAATGATTACAGCACTATCACAGCAGGCACATAAAATTTCTTAAAAATGCACATAACTGGGCTAAGTCAATACGTGTCGCTATGATTTGAACCAGGTCTGTCGAATTATATCAGGCAAATACCTGGTTATACGAAGGCGGTGGTGGTGGTGGGCTGGCTGATGAGAGACTGCTTCTCGGAGACAGCGAGGGTTGGGAGGGGGAACTGCTTGTTCCGGGTGTAGCACTGTCCGCGTTGTAACTCGTCCCTCTGAGTAACCTGAACAAAGAATAAAGAACAGTATTTAATCTGACGGACGACTCATGATTTTCTGGCGATCGTGTCTTGAAAGATCTACTCATAAACCAAATGTAATTCAATCACTGAAACGTGTAAAGACAACTGAATAATGAAAAATGACCCGTTTTATTAATCGGTTCTGGAACCTAAAAACTGAGACAAAATATTGGTTTTCCATAGTATCCAGTAGCTCTCCAATTTACTCAGATTAAGGATTTTGTATTGTGTGTTTTCTTCTACAATTTTTGTCATAGTATTGTGCTACGAATAAATCTGTTGTATTTGTTTTTAAATAAGATAAAAAAAGATAAAAGTCAAAAGATCTACATATAAAAAGTGAAAATTTAATGAAAATGAATTTTTCTATGAATATGCAAAGCTAAGAAAAAAAAGTAAAATTATTACTAACCTTTCAACTCGTCGATGTAAATCGACCATATCGATAGGTTTATCGGCCGAAAAGGAACTGGCGATCTGTGGGCCGCCGTAGATATCCGTGAAACTGATGCCTGAACTCAAGGACCCTTTACTGCTTGCCGTCGAAAGGGACCCTAAGCTCGAACTACTGGACACTGAGAGCGTACTAGCTGATAGCGTCTTCAATTGCCCCTCCAGCGTCGTCATCGACGTGAGGGCATCTTTTAGCTGTTGGAGTAACAACTGCTTCTCTTCGTGTAGCCTCAATCTATCCGCTATGCACTTGTTGGACATCTCGAATGCGTTCTTCAAGTCCTGCTCTAATCTCTTGCATTCGGATTGGATGTCACTCATTTCCTGCTTGGACCGCGTCCTCGGAGTTATACTCCGTAGCTCCCGCAGCAACTGCTCCTTCTCTTGAAAGAGCAGCAATCGATCCTTGTCAGATTCCGCCTGCCCCGGCTGGACTTTGTCCTCGAGGTCAGCCAACTGCTGCTGAATCTGCTGTATCCTCTTCCTCGCTTCGTCATACTGAAGGCGAACCCGCGCCATTTCAGCTAAACGCGTACCGATAGGTACCAAATCCGCACAGAGGTCAGTTTGAGAGGCGGTGCTCAACTTTTCTTGAGGAAGACTTAGCGTCGAAAGGTCCGGCGATGCGTCACCGAGCTGCAGTCTCGTGAGGTCGTCTTTCAGCTTGGCTAACGACTGCATGAGATCTGCCCTTTCTTTCTCCCCTGACGTGAGAGATTTTTGGATGTTCTTCAGCTCAGTCATGATGGCTTGAGCTTCGGTGATGTTGTAACATCCTTGCTGTGCGGTAAGCTTCTGTTCGACTCTGAAATAAAGCAAATAATCATACCTAAGCAACAAACATTTGAAACTCACTTTACATATTAAACTAGTGCCGATATAGTATAGACTTAAAATTGTAAGTAGTTTTAAGGATATGGTAAGAATAATATTTTTAAGTCATTTGGTGTAATTTCTGAACCAAGAGATTAGAGAGAGAGAGAACCGCGATTTAGATGGCTTCAAATTTTACTTTTTATTGGGAAATAAATTATATATATGGCAGGGCTTTAGTGTATTTATTTATTTATTTATTTTACCTCTTAAGCTCGCAAAGAAACATGACAAAATATTTCATAAAATATTGTACAAAAGTACAACTTATTCCATTGTGGAATAAGTGGCCAACCCAGTGTCAACTGTCCTCAAGCCACACAAAGTTCTTCGACAAGGCTTAACGATTATTTTACTATTAAAAACAACCGGGACTCACGGCATGAAATTTTGCCACTAGCGGGGTGTCATAGTTAGTTCTATATACTCTTCAGAAGTTTCATAGTCACGATGAATGTAAAGTGTTGTCTATAGGTGAACTCACTCAGCAAGGGTGTCGACGCCTCGTCTCGCGCTCGCAACTTCAGCGCGCGCCTGCCTCAACTCCTTCCTGAGCTGAGCCACGCGGCCTCGCGCCTGGGTCACCTCTGAGCGCAGCAACTCCGGGTCGTGGCGCGACGTGGTCGACGTAGTGGTCATCGACGTCGTTGACGAACACACTGTGTCAAATTTTATTGTTTTACAAAACATACAAATTAACTTAGCTCTGGGAATAGAACTAAAAATAATTTGAGATCGGCATCAAAGTCGCAGAAGTCGAAATTAATGTATCGTCTGGAGGGGTGTTCGTGTTGTCAGTCTTAAGCGCTAATTGTTTCGCCGGCCGTGATGTACCCACATTGATACCCCATGCGCAGTTATCCCCTTCAGATTTTGTTCAGAGCTAAATTATCGTGCCGCGAAGAATAAATGGTAAAGTAACTAAACATAAATTGTTGTATAGTTAGTAGACCTATTCCTGGACCTTAAAAGCGGGTGGATGAATGTAGGCCAATTCTAGCCAATTTATAGTAAAAAAAGATATCAAACTATAGGAAATGGTTTTACTGTAAATAAAAAAATAAAAGTGAGTTCGATGTGTTTTTTTTGACAAACCTTTTTAAATGACATTGGTTTTTACTTATATTTTATTTGATTTCATTGTAGTTAATTGTATGATTTTTTTTGTATCTATTTTTGTATTCACTTCAGTACTATGTTCGCTAGCGTATCAAGGTTCACCCTGTAATGTTAGTTGGAAACAAATAAATAAATAAATCACATTGGATAGGTAAACCAGGTAAAATGAAAATAATTTTTTAAAGTATTATTTAATAGAAATTCCGTTTCAAGATACGCAATTACAACAATGCCTTAGCGTTTGCTATACACAAAGAAAGGTTAGAATGAGCTGTTAGATGTAGCTGGATGGGACAATGTTTTCTATTACTGTTTAGCATTTAAACGACGACTAGTTAGATGGTAAATACATAAAGATAGATAGAGAGATATAAGCCATTAATTTTACTTCAATGGCTTACGAACCTATCCTTGGAACCCTTAAGCCGACGACGACAAGATTATAAATTTTAATTAACACAGAGCCATTATATTTGCAAATGGATACAGTATGTGGTCTCCGAGCGAGATGATTTTAGTTAGTTGGATAGTTAGTTACTCAATAGCTTTATTTTTATTCAGTCCGACCTTATTACATGGAATAGGACCGGTAATCCAGCACTTGTGCGTATTTTACACTTAAATGATCATGTTTGCATGCCAGTTATGCGTAACAATAGTGCTCAAATAATATCTTCTGGATGACAAACAATTTAAACTCAGTATCGTATTTCATTTGTTCGAAATGTTATAAATTAACAAAAAATGCCCTTTTCGTTTTTTTTTATGGATATAAGACAGCAAAAGAGCCACCACCCATCCGCTATCGCCTATGACAACTGACTTTGAACAAGATCAAATAGGGACTGGGATAATTAGTCCTGTTATAGCAGAGATTTAACTGTTTGACGACTCTGTCGTGCGGTGGTGAGTGAACCTGACTTGTCCCGGGTTTGAATCCTAGCCGTAGCAGATATTTATTTCGCAGACAAATATTCGTACTCGGGTCATGGATGTTATATATTTTTATGTGTTTCTGATTTAGTTTTTTTTAACTCAATAAGTACTTACAACTCGTCCGCGACGCTCCGAGCGTCGACAAGGCATTGTTGAGATGCTTATACTCGTCCTGCGCCAAACACAGCCTTTGCTTCTTCACATCGTACATCTCCCTCTTCGCCTGTAAAATGAGAAGATAACGTTAGTATGTATAGTACCTATTGTCCCTGCAGCTCGGGGCCAGAATTGTGCTACGGTAGAAGAATTGTGCTATCCCAGTCGTACGAGGCGACTAAGAGGACACTTCTGGGGTTGCAGGTAACTGGAGTGGAGTTTAAAAGATTTCCCACCCGAAACACAAAAAATACTCTTTGAGCTGTGGTTATGGGAGAGACACCCAGCCATTGTGGTAGCTAGCTAAAGTATTACTACTATAGTATAGAAATAGATTACTATTCATAATTATAACCCTTTCATTGGGCCTCTGTTAGGTTTGGGTGTAAGTTCAAGTTAAGTTAAGTTATCTACAAAAACGTGTTTTTTTAGTTTTTTGTAAAATATGTTGTTATTAAACCCTAAACCTTTAGATTTGTACAGTAAAATTAAATAATGTACATTTTTATTAAATTCTAAGTTATGTACTAAGCTAAGTACTAGTTGATACTAAATACCACTAACATTACCTTATTAAATGTTCTTATGAGAAGAATATCAATGACTAATTTAGAACAAAATTGCGTCTTATAGGTACCACCTAACTGTATAATTATAATAAAAATCTTTGATTTTTTGGTGCCCTAATTTGAATATTAACTACCTGAAATAGCTACTATCATTAAGTTACCCGGCTAAGTTAATTACAGGTCTGTCGTTGAAGGTACAAAACTTTTTTAATCCGTGTTAACAGAAACTCAGTGTGGAATATTTTTTAACTCAACGAAGATTTGGAAAATTATAATTTGAATGAACGACTTGTTGTCCTATTATGTGAACATAAGTGAAGCAGTAAAAACAAATGATACATAAAAATAGCTATCCATTTTCGTTTCATATGAAGTCAAAAAAAATTTTTATTTAGTTACCTATACCTACAAAAAAATTTTTATTAAAAAAAATTGGATTTTTTTTATACATTTGACCCTGAGATATTTCTAACTTTAGTATACATAAGATAAATGATTGTTCCAAGTTTATTTTTAATTTATTCAGAAAATACACCGCATGAATTTTCGGCAACTGGGAGGACCTACTACACACAAGCTCCTGCCTACCCCTAAGAAGAAATACAGGCATTGATATTGTGTTTTATTATTTCAATATCGATCACGTTTAAGCATGTTAAACTATAATAATCCACAGTAAAATCGTGACGAGGATTTACTATTAACACGCTAAATTAATATTTAACAAGAGCAGTTGCCTAAAATAAATACACAAAAGAAATCGCGGACCAACGATAGAAGACGATTGTATACCGACTTACTGAATACCAAGACACCATACCATCGTAGACTTCTAGATATAACTATCTGAACCATCTGAACGATATTAGAATTGTGTATGCCCAGACAGATAGCGTAGGTGGACTTTTTACGCTTTGTTATGGACAACAGGGTGTGGAAAATAACATACACTTGATGTATGTACAAAGATCGGTCCATTAAGTCTAAGTCAATATATAAATTGACAGATTAAAATTTGTCCGTAAATATTTTTTTAATACAGTTGCTCAAAAAGTGGCGTATTACAGGGCCGTTTAGCGTTCGGGAAGTGAGCTATTACACACTCGTGCTTTTTCTTTACCTTTTCCGAACTCGTGCGTTCTCTTTCCCAACTGTCAAAATAATGTCTATTAAAAAGAAAAAACCAACCACGAAAAAAAAAATTCATAGAAGTTTTTATGTTTCATGCAAATATTTCTAAAAAGAAGCTACTAATTTGTTTCCATATCAGATTTAATGATTTGATTCAATGAATTAGGTTAGGTTTCATTTCATTTCATCTCATTAAATTTCATGTCAATAAAAAAATTCTACTGAAGACTTGGCTGTATGGGCATAGTTCCCTTTGCCTACCCAGAATGGGTGAAGAAAACAAAAAAAAATCTCTGCAATACTCTGTATTCTTTTACGGTTGGCGCCATTTTCCAAAAATGTTCGCTGCGAGTTTAGTTTGTGTTTTTATTATTTTATCAAATTGCTTCATTTTTTCGCAACTGTATTAAAAATAGTTGTTCAGTACACGTGCGAAACCGTCATTGCAACTTGTTCCGACTGTCAACCCTCGCCTTCGGCTCGGGTAGACATTTGTCGGAACTCTTTGCAATGACAGGCTTTCCGCACTTGTAGCGAAATATACTATTTTAATACAGTTGCTCAAAAAGTGGCGTATTACAGGGACGTTTAGCGTTCGGGAAGTGAGCTATTACACACTCGTGCTTTTTCTTTACCTTTTCCGAACTCGTGCGTTCTCTTTCCCAATTGTCAAAATAATGTCTATTAAAAAGAAAAAACCAACCACGAAGTTTTTACTAAAAAAAAATTCATAGAAGTTTTTATGATTCATGCAAATATTTCTAAAAAGAAGCTACTAATTTGTTTCAATATCAGATTTAATGATTTGATTCAATGAGTTAGGTTAGGTTTCACTTCATTTCATCGCATTAAATTTCATGTCAATAATAAAATTCTACTGAAGACTTGGCTGTGTGGGCATAGTTCCCTTTGCCTACCCAGAATGGGTGAAGAAAACAAAAAAAAATCTCTGCAATACTCTGTATTCTTTTAAGGTTGGCGCCATTTTCCAAAAATGTTCTTTGCGAGTTTAGTTTGTGTTTTTATTATTTTATTAAATTGCTTCATTTTTTCGCAACTGTATTAAAAATAGTTGTTCAGTACACGTGCGGAACCGTCATTGCAACTTGTTCCGACTGTCAACCCTCGCCTTCGGCTCGGGTAGACATTTGTCGGAACTCTTTGCAATGACAGGCTTTCCGCACTTGTAGCGAAATATACTATTTGTAAGCAAAAGCTTAATAGGACAACAAATCAGTAGGATCGCAGAAACACGGCCGACCAAAGTACAGTATTTCGCGTCTGTGTACGAAATTCATCAAGTCACTTCCAAAATTAACAAGTCATTAGAGAAAAATTCCGTGGGTTATTTTTTGCGAGCAACATAAATACGGTGGTACCGAGTTTTTGCACGGAATGCGTGTAAAAAGCGACCACATCACATCACTGACTTCTTTCAGACGTATCCTGTTTGTACGAAGGAATCAAAATGTAATAATACAGTACAGAACCGCGACGTCATTGTACGAATGTAGTCCTGCCAGTTTGGAACGGGAATGAGGTTTCGAGCCGATCGAACCTGCATGAAAACTAGTGAATTAATGAATAACTTACTGCTCGAAATATTCTGTTGGAAATAAAGATGGAGTAGGATATTTACTGTGAAGAGTCTGAGGGATCCGGTCATCCTGCCGGCGTGTTGCAGTCGGCTCCACGTATGCGGGGGGCACTGGGGGAACGTGCCGTTTCTGCTGAGCACCTGCGTCGCCACGTAACCTTGGCCTTCGTAGTATGCCACCTCCGACACCGGCACTAAACGCACTTCCGCGGAACGAATCTGCCGGACCGACAGGATGTTATCGTAAATGGCTTCGTCCTCCAAGTTCTGGCCTTCGGGGCACAAGCGATAACCAAACTCGCGACTGATCTCGTCTAAGTTAGCGTACTCCGGACGCTTGCGGAGCTCCTCCAGGTTCTGGTACTGGGGCTCCTCGCGCACGATGAGGCCGGGTGGCGTGGCCGAGGTCGGGTCCACCCTGACGCCGTACTCGCGGGGCTCGCTGCGCACCATGCGCGCGAGCTGGCGGGCGCCGAAGCACCCCCTACACCAACTGTGCGCGTCGGCTGAAGCGGCGCGCGCGCGGAACGTCGACTCGGGCTCCGGCTCGGGGGGAGGCGGCTGGGACCACATCGTGAGCGCCCGCCGCGACGGACACATCTTAACCCCCAAAAGGGCGCGCGTCGACTGGCGCGGGCGCGCGGAGCTCGGATGGCGCGCAGCGGAATGCGCCCGCGCCGCCGAAAGAATGCAATCTCGGGCGCATTTCGGAGGTCGATCTCTCCGAAGGGCCGCCAGCCGCCCGCTCCCGCCTCGCCCCGGCCATCTGTCGTAATAAGTTCGACGAAACGCGCCCGACGAGGTGTCCGCGGCTCGACGCCGTAACGGACCCCCGTGACCTCGTCCCGTGTCCTCCGCACGCGAATCATTCACCGAATCTCGGAATCCAACCCTCCATTTACATTTTTATATCGGAATTCGCGTTATCGCCGACGCTGCCGTCGCATCCCTCGGAGTTAGCCCCGCGTAACGTAACGTGACTAATTGCGCGGCAGTAAACAATCGTCGTCGCTATCGCTGCATTGGCGGTGGCAGCCGGCTGTGGCCGGCGCGGAATGCAAAAAAGTTGACATTTTCGCATGTGGCAGAGGCGGCCCGGCGGCGGCGCGGCGGCGGCTGCGCGTGTAGTTAGAGCGCGATTTTCTCAGATTTTCCACGTAATCAATTTACGCGGTGTAATGTCGGAATGCGAGGGGTACGGGGCGCGCATCTGGCGGGTGCGACTGTGCAGGTAGACGCGAACATTTTTGTTCCGGAATTCCTTTACACGCATTTGCAATCTGGTCCCGGCGCGGCCGTACCTACGCCGCACCCGCTGGACCGTAAGGTTTATCTCTTATTGAATTAAATTCAATGCCATACGGATTTGAATAAGGTAGATAGGGATTGGGTTGATAATTTTGCGCGGCTATTGCAATGTAAGGTCGCCTAGTTTTTCAGGCGCCTAGAACTGGATCGGAGCTGAGCCTCTTCTCACTCGAGCCGAGCCGACAGACGCGATGTAGGGTGGATGCCTCAAATAGCAGCCCCGCACCTAATATCAGTCTTTCCGCAGTCTTTCCTTTTCCTTTATAATATAATTTTAATTAGTTTGTGTTAAATTAAATTAATGTGTTCGATATAAGTAAAATATAAGTAGAATTATAAATCAAACATTTTGTAAACTGCCAATATTTGCATGCTACGAGTACGTACTAGCTAAATGTGAGGAACCATTCACCTACATAACAAACAAATTGTACCACATTTAAAGCAAATAAATTAATTATGAATTATGAATTTCCGTGATTGAGTAACAAACATCCAAATAACAAAACATAGAAACTTTCACATTTGTTTTAGTAGCATTAGTAGGATAAAAATGCTCTTAGAACAAATACGGTATTTTTTTTTAATTAATTTCAATAAAATCTAAGGCCTGTAATATTATGTATTATTACTACGTAACATTAAAACTAAATGTTTAATGAAAACCGTCCAAGTGGCTGACTTAGATATAGTAGGTATACTAGTGGACGCCCGCATCTTCGCTCGCGTAGAATTAGACCCAATAACGACGTCTGCCCGCGTTCGGTTGCACCCCTGTGCAAAATTTCAAGTTTCTAACCCTTATAGTTTAGGCCCTGCGTTGATATGTCAGTCAGTCAGGCAGTCAGCTTCTCCTGTTATATATATATAGATAGACTGTATTAGAGCCCGAGGATCGAGCCAAAATTGGCACTGTTTATGTTTAAGTCCAGTTTTATTTCAATTTTTTAGACAAATTACCTAGCTACTTAAAAAGAGGCCAAGAGATTTCAACCTTGCATTTAAACAGTCAATTTTTTTGAAAATGTAATTTGTATAAATGGCTGACATTCGGAGCGTCCACCCTAGACGCCATTTTTTCCTGCAAACTAACCGCATAATTCCTAAGCCGCACATGTGCAGACGTCTGTTCATTTTTTCCGCGTCGAAGAGTTAGGACTGCATGTTACTTGCAAGATGACTATGCTATTTTTTAAACCAAGCTCGTTCAGATATCGACAAGAATATATTTTTATCAGAAATCAAGTTTATCTCTTAGTCGGTTAATCTTCGACTTATAGACTTCATCGGATCACATACTTTTTTCTTAGGAAAAGACAAACAATAATTAAGCCATAATAAAAAGCAGCTTCACATCTAGCTAACAACGCGTTCGCATACCAGTTCAAGCCTTAATAAGAGCCATCTGGCCCCACACTGAACCAGCCACAATCGCAAGGGCAACATTTACAATTCCCCACTTCCAAATATGTAATTTAATTCATAACATCGGTCGCTAACGAGTCAGTACAAGAGTGCAGGTAATTTGGCGCTGTGCCTACATTCCTTCACCGGTATGTACGGTTAATAGCGTACCTACTACGTTTTTTTGCTAAAACGCCGGCAAAAATTCAGGTAAAGCAGAAAATACTGCATGGCATCTGCAATCAATAGGTTTCGCGGCCGCGTCGACTTGCCGGGAATTTAAACGACTGCTACCAACTACCAAATGCGATCTAAATAAAAAAAAAACTGAAACGATCCTGGCGGTTGCATTAAACTGCCTGTTTTGAGCCATTGAGGTATAGATACTGTCTAAAACATGTCTTAAATATGTTATTCAAACGTACATAATCTTTATTCATCTTTAAAGCTTAAAATATTCAGAAAATTGTTTTTCCGGATTTTTATTTAAATAAAGACCGAATTTGTCTAGTGAATGATTTTCATAATAAATTATGTATATTATTTCAGGCGCAGGCAACCATTACATATTTATACATATTTTAATTGGAATATATATCGAATTCTCAGACTTCAATCGTTATTTTGCTATGTATTTGCTATGCATGATTTCCGGTAACCTGAATATAGTTTACGTGGAAATGTTTTGATAATAATTATTTTCTTATTGTTCAAATCTGTTAGTTTGCCGCGGGGGTTTCGAGGCGCGCATCTGCCTCCCCAAGACCGGTTAGTTTTCGACTCACTCCGCTCTTCTGTCCCTCTCAAACTCACTCACAATAACCCACAGCCCATCTCACTCACACCCGCTGGTCCACGGAACTAATTTTACGTTTTTTTCCTCTCATTGCCTATCTGCTGGAAACGACCAGCAAGAGGAAAGAAATCTTCTTGTAATAGTTGCTTTGTTTTATACCCTAATCAGTTACGTAATGCATCTTGCATTTTATTCGTGTCTTTAACCTTTTGCTCCATAAGTTTAGTATTTGTCGTAAGCATACACAACATGGTAAAAAATAATGGTAAAACAAAATAAAATTAACTTAATTTATGTATTGATTGATATTAAATTTTATCGAAATTTGCTTTTTTTTGGTGATAAATCACACTTCAATTTTGTATACAATAATATTTTTAGGTGTTAATTAGTGAGCCTTTAGAGAGCTTATCAAAAATAATTACCGACAGATTTTATTTAAGTATTGAAATTAATATCTCAAAATTGTACAGTAACTCGATAAAGCAAAATAAAATCCCATTCGTCAAAATAATTTACGATGGGAAGTTTAGTGGTGAGAAAATATTTTAACAACAAATTCAAACTCGCCAAAACTTTATGAATTTGTGAATTGCTCGATTCATTTATTGCTACGCCATAAATCGAGGTACGAGCTTACCTACCAAACATCCTCCATTCAAACTCCTTTTGTAAAATAAATTGAACTGAAACAAAGGATAAAGGCACCACTAGATAACAGCGTATCCGAAATTCGAGCCGTTCGTTTTTTACTGAATTCCAGCAGGGTTGTCGATCTTCGACACCAACAGTTCACGGAGAGAGAAATCAGGTAATCATCGATCTATAAGTTTACGATGTTGTGCCGCTTATTTAATCAGAAGTCTCTCAAAAGCACGCTCTAAAAAACGTGGTCAAGTAAGTGCTTATTGGATTCAAATCATATTTAAATTATAATACAGTTTATTACTGTTAAATTAATTATATTTATTAATTTTATGAAAATATGTATTAAGAAAAGCTTTTTAATCCATTGAGAAAAAGCAAGAATTGGGTCCTTAAAATAATTAAATTTGCGAGCCGAGTAAAAAAACGCGTGTGCCCGTGACGGATGAATTTATTGAGAGAGAGATGACAAGTTGTACAGATACAGAATAATAGTAAAAGTACAGATAACAAAAAAAGTCAATGTAGGTAATAAAAGTTAATGTTTCCAACATCCATTTTGATCACAATGTATCTAATATTTAGTCAAATTTTAACCTATTGTTCCTGTTGAAAAATTAGGTGTATCAAAATAATATTTTTAAAATCTACATTCCAATATGGTGCATCGCCAACCCTAATCCGGGGCTACACCGGGCGGGGGCCCGGCGATTAACATTCCTGAGATGCCTCACGCCTGCGGCCCTCGGGCGAGTCGGGCGCAGTCGAGATCGGACGAGCGTTCTTAATGTTATTGAAGTGAACGAACACGCTGACCTGATGTAGAGTCCAGTAGAGTTCCCGGCTCCTGTGCGCCGATACCTATACACTTCCATTATATGATTTTACATTTACCCCTTTATATTAATAAATGGGGTAGCATCAGGTCGTCCGTTCTGTATATTGACATCTATAAAGTACTAGTAGACGCCCGCAGCTTCGCTCGCGTAGAATTAGACACATTAACGACGTCTGCCCGCGTTCGGGTTGCCCACTTGACTTCAAAAACTCATATTTTTCATACTAACTTTGCACCCCCGTTTTACCCTTAGGGGATGAATTTTCAAAAATCCTTTCTTAGTATAAAAGGAACCCCTGTGCAAAATTTCCTTTCTAATCCTTATAGTTTAGGCCCTGCGTTGATATGTCAGTCAGTCAGCTTCTCCTTTTATATACATAATATAGATTTTGTCACTTTTTGTATTCTGAATATAATTGAGAAACAAAGCACTCTTTTTTAATGAATTAGGTATTCACACTGAAAATCTTTTATGACAAATGTTTACCTATACATTACGCAAGGGTTTTCATATAGAATACCATTCCACTAGACTACCACCAGTAGCCAATAGTACGAGTGCCTCATTGATATAGGCACAAGCGTGAGTGCTACAGCTGGAAGTCCTGGGGTCTATCCCGGGTTGTACAGGAACCAAGGTATTATTAGGTACATAGAAACTTCACAAAATATTCACTTATACATGTGATTGTGATTCTGTACCAAATAGGTACCTGCCACATCGGGAGAGCGTGAAAGCTACCTAATGTAGAGTCAGATAGGGGAATAGGGGTAGAATAAAAAGGGTAGAAATAAAGGGTGAATTCGTTTTGTAACAATGAGGTTATGAAACATGGAACTTATAACAAAAGCAGCAAAATAAGCAATTTACATTGTCTAGCTATAATGAATCAGTCGTTAGGTTAGGTATATATATATCTACCAGTTACTAAGTTAAAAGTAGGTAAGTAGACATTTTAATTTTATAATTATTGAAAAAAAATCTTGAATTGTTAACATTTAATTACAAAAATTAAATACAAATAAAAAAAAAATATCGAAATTTACATTTTTTTTTTCTTTTTTATAATAAAATATATAAATAAAACTGTAACTCATGTTCTGCTTGACTGAATCCACAGGAAAACTGCCTTAAAGAGAACATATGTATTTATATCGCATGTTCTTAGAAGATAATAGCTACAAAGCGTAATATCTGTGGAACCATGCGGATTCGAACCCGAACCGGACGGACGCGACTGTAACAGTTACACCATCTGTCGTTAGACGGAGTGGGCGAAATATTGTGCGCATATCTACTACAACCTCATAAGGAAAATCTTCCTTATCTGATTCTTGTTAAAGTGGGTAATTTATAAATATTTTTAACACGCTTTTACTAGCTTGGAATGTAGGTATCTATGTATGATGTATGTATGTAACGGAATCTTTAAATATCGCCCACTTCAAAACGTCGGATAAATTTGAAACTTTTCCCCACTTATCTAGGACCGATGACAATGCAATAATTTAATTATTATTTTTAAATCTACATAATATATTTCGTTTTTTTTAGTTTTACAAAAGCGTGTTTTCTTCGTTTTTTTAAACGATGTTGTTATTACTGTTACGTATAATATGTTATGTATGAAGTCTTCTACGTAAATTTCCTATTGTATCAACCATATTTCATTTACCTGCCTACACTAAACCTTTCTCTGAAAAGAAAGGCGCACTCCCAATATTATTCATATTAATAAACTACACGAATGTAGTGTAGCGTTATACCCGATTATCCTCCGAGAGGCAGATGAAAAAAAGGTACAAAAAGCGTTAAAAAAGTATATGACAGAAGGCCGGAGCTGTGAGGAGCGGGCGCACGAAACGCGTAGTCTGACGTATTCCTTTTTTACGCTCATATTCTTATTATTGAGCCCGACTAACCGCTCCCGGTGTTACGGCCGAGGAATGCGCCACAGAACTCTATGGCTGTAGAGGCGGCATGTCATTATTTTTACCGGTTTTATTAACTTTCGGTAAACTAACCTTACATCATCTTCAAAAGGCGTAAAAGCGGTGTAAATTGTAATAAAGAAGAATGCACTCAAATTAATTTATTAGAAGTTACTGAACCTGAAACTTAGAGATGTTATTTTGGATTAATGCCAGTTGTGCAACTCCAACAATATATTATGATTATTTGTCACTGTCATTGTGTCGTAAAAGAAGATTTAATTTATATAGAATGCATGGAATACTAGAAATTGGTTATCCACGGTCACCCGTGGAATTTACATGATATTTTAAGTACTTATCAACAGTCTGCCTATACATAAAAATACGCGTGTATAAAATCGTATCAGAAGGGATAAGCGTGACTTTTTAATCCCCCGTAATCTTATTAAAAATACTTTATGCATCGTGGCTCGGTGCTATGAACTGTTTCGTCACAGTCTCACAGCGTCTTCATGATCTGGTTGCGGCAGCGTCTTGCGTCGAGTCGGTGCGGCTAATGCGGCTTCACGAATGTACAATTTTCATGTATGTATAAAGTTGAGTTTTTTTTTAATTCTATAATAATATGTATTAGAATACACCTTAATTCCGCAATCACTACATTAAGTAGTGGTTTCTAGCACTAGCAAATGTTGTTTTATCTAATCTAACAAAGGTCAATTTTGCAAATTGAATACGAAGGAAATATTCAGAGGTTTCCGTAGTACTTATAGTAGTAGTTTTTATAAGTAAAAATTTATATTATTGAACATTACATGTTGGTTCTGTATATTTTGGCCGTCGCCTATCTATGAATGGTTATTTCTATTTCAATTCCAGTTGGGGCTATCTACTGCTTCATAAATATTTTTGTGGCAATCAACCTATCAGTTTGGAATGCCCGGGGACATAGTTGATGGTTTCTAGATAATTGCATATTTTAAATGAAAACTAAATGAAATTCATCAAGCTACCTGTCAGTACAGGTATTTTATATGCGGCATTTAAAAGAAATGTCGAAACATAATACAGCTCACTTCTTAATATGTATTTAAATTTTACAAACAGAAAATTGTGTTTACAGTTTTAAAAATCTTTTTCTTGGTTGTACTGGTTGTTTTTTTGTCTTCATTTAACATTCCTGCAACCACCAAAAGTTGCCTGCAGAAAGAAATTCGAGACCCCAAAGAATAAAATATGGAATAAAAAAGTAATTCAGTTCACAATGAAGCTTTTTGTAGCAGATTAACTGAATTTTAACAATACTTGACATCTTTTATCATTTGCAGAACAGTTTTTGTAGAATAGTTCAATACTATCGTAGCGTGACGTGAAGTTGACCTCGGTGAGTTATAGATTGACGGATATACAGACAGACAAAGGAGACAAAACAAATTCTCTAGAATCGGGGGTTAAAACGAGTCCATCCCAAGGTTCTCTACCTGTGTCCTTGAAAAGCAAACATCTGAGGAATGTTCGACAAAAAAGTGCACCCTCGTGAGAAATGAACAAAAAAATGCGAGATTTCTGAGGCGATGGGAATCCTGGGTTCCGAGAATTCGCGTGCCATCCGCACTTTAGTTGTTGGGGATTTCGTTATCGGACGTTATTGTTGTTTATACTATATCTATTAACTTATTGTAAGCCCTCTGTTGTTTACATCATGATCTTTGTTAAACTTGTTTATATAACGTGTCTAACCCACGTGTTAGAATTCGAATACTTAGTAGTCTTGTTGGAATGGTTCCCTGTCAAACTATCGAATGGAATTAGTCCCATCGAATAGCGTTTTACAAAATACAGGGAATTAAAAATGTTTTTAATGAGGGGGCAATCTTCCGAAGCTTGCTGGCGTCTAGGGGGAGAGGCCGAGGTATGTGAGATTCCTACGTCTCCCTAGCGCAAAGCCAGAACGGCTCGTACTGGCTGGTTGGCTGGTAGATAATGCTTTTAGCATTAAGTCCGCCTTTGCTGTACATATTATATATGTGTAAGATGCATAGGTATTTAATAAATAAATAACTGGCCAAACGCTCCAACCATCTTAATTTCCCAAGAATTTCTTTTTGCACAAAATATAAATATCATAAATAGGATGCACGTAGGTAAGTACTTACATCGGAATTGTTAGGAATAAATTCAATTAGCACCGCGATCAACTACTTTTTAAATAAAGATACGAAATGTGTTAAAACTTAAAAGCCATTGCCATTAGCAATAATTTATCTCTCCATAACTTAAAGTCAACAATTTGTGACAAATGGGGCACAAAAATTACGAACGTGAGTTGACTCGGAAGAGCATAAAAGGCTTGGCATTTAACAAATGAGCTTTCGAGCACTTGGACTGTTCATATGGTAATCTACAGCGTTTATAAAACACATAAAACGTAGTCATTTGATAGACACAAGTGATATTTATCAAAGGAGTGTGTGGGCGACGGTTAAGCTAAGTCTACATCGGAAATGATCTGAATTTTCATAGGACATAAACTACGATTAACTAACTTACATATTTACCATAACTTTGAATCGATGTTACTCGATTATATTTTCCAGTTATTCCGCACGGACATATTTCTTGTAATTTCCTCATAAGCAAACGTAATTTTTACGAAAAACTTACTAGATAGTGATTCTAGCATAATGTACATAGTAATAACTAACGAACAAAGAACTAGAATATGCAACATACTGAAAAGTACATACCAGTATTTCGTAGTCTCCTATAAATTTTACATTGCAATAATATGTAAATTCAATTTATTATTTCAGGCTTACTTCAATATAAGTATGTCTTTATGTTTTTATCTCTATACTTCTTAATCATGCCATTCTATCACGTATTCGTCGATCGCGTCAGTAATGTGTACGCGCCTTAAATAGAGTTGGTGTATCTAATTGTTATAAAATGTGATAGTAATTAATTTTGTTATGGACACACCGAAACCTTTTACGGTATGCAGACGATTTATAACGAGTAGCATCTACTCACCAGAGGTCACTCACTCGTTGGTCAAAGCATGAGTATGAAATTAGCATAGAAAAATACTCATTTCGTGTGTTCTAATTTATTTTTGATGGTATCATCGTCTGTGGAGCAAAGCTTCGATTAACCTTAATAAACGGTCTTGACAATTTTTGAAAAAGCTTTAATCTTGCCTACATACCTTACTACAAATGGATCAGTCATTTAAATACATTATATGTAATAGTATTGCTACTACTAATTAGATTAACTAATTAAACTAGTAGACGTGATTAAAACGTTAATATACAAATATACTACTCGTAGGCAGCTCGGAGGTACACAAGTGCATAATATTGGTAAAAAATGGGTAAACCATTACGAATAAGTTGTACAAATATTAAATATTAGATTACAAATAATAAAGCCTAATTCATGATAGTGATATTAATTTAATTGTTCCTTACAAGCCTATTGTTTCAAGTTCATATTTCTTTAGCTCATTGTTCTAATGCTTAATAATTTGATACTTCTTAAAAATTTAATAAACAGTCTGTTATATCTTATTTTGTTCAAAACGTTACTCAAAGTAAGGTCAATAACGAATTGAATACGACAAGAATCGGAGTCTTAAGAACTAAAATATTTTTGCATATTAGCAGATCGATTAAAAATGAGCAAATTAGATGGGAATTCTACATAATTAAATCGTACAAGTTGGACGGTAATAGGAGATACGACCGTTACCTCAACTTGACATATTAACTTTCATGGGCATCAAAATTTAATGAAAGCGATAAATAAATTAAAACGATTTCTTAATGGTTTTTAAATGAGTAAATTTTGTTTTATGACTAATGGAAATTTGCAATAAAATACCAGAGTCGCGATTACAATAACAGATGACGCTGTAAAAACCGGATGTGTAAATAAATCTTAATCGACGTCAACGTTAAACATTTTAAATACCTACAGCTGCTATTGACTTTAGCAGGAGGCAAGATTACGTTACCCCGTAGACTATTAATTTTTCTAAGCGTATTATTAATTCTGTTAATATACCATGCAATTGATTTATAACTTTTAATATTATTTAGGTTTGGCTTAGCTTTAAATAAAATGTTAACTGTAAATAAATAAATAAATAAATAAATAAATAAACAAACAAATAAATAAATCAAATTACTAATCACCGTTTTTCTTGCAAAATTGTACATCGACGCCCACATGTTTGGTTCTTTGGTTGGGTGATTTAAAATTGTACAATCCTCTAAATAGACTGACGAAGACAGCAGAAATTCATCGCATTCAGGTTGGGGCAGGGTCAAATACCTCAGATGAAAGGAGAAGTCCAATATTCTACTTTAAATGTTTGTACTGTTTAAGCTAAAACTTGTGAATGGATGTAATTGAAAAGAACTTCAGAAACATAAAATTCAATACCCGTAAGTTAAGCAATATACCTCCTCTGTGCGATTTTAAAGGCGAAAAGCAAACGAAACGCGTCGGCAATCCGACTCCATGGCGTGGCGTGGCAAGCGGGCGTTTAACGATCGCACAATGCGCACGCGCCGAGGTCGCGGCAGGGTCGAGGCCGCGGCCGTCCTTCCACACACCCATGGTGTATATGTGGTTCATATACCCATGTATTTTTACAGCGACCGATGCACATAAACGTACAGTTTCGCGAACCACGCACGCACCTCAACCTAACAGCCAGAACTAGAGTGAATACTTGGATATTATATGGTAAAATATTTTTTATAAATAAAAAATAAAATAAAATCCTTATAATCGATAGTCTGTCACGTAATAAAGTCTAATTAACAATTCGCATTGAACAATTCATTCAGATTTGATTAGACTATGCAAATGTGTGTGAGTAAGTAAATGTGATTTTGGTAACAAAGAGTTTCTAGTGAGCTGTCCACTTTATGCATTGACTTACTTATAGTAATAATAAGTCAATGACTTTATGATTCAGAAACTCGCATTCCACAGGAATAGTACGACTGCATTCTGACGCAAACATCTTTATGACTTTATGTTACTCTTTGAGTAAAGGTAGACACAGTTCAGAATAATCTACAGTAAAATTGGTGCAATCATCAACGTAACTATAACTGGCATAGTATTAAGCCAGTAATAGTTACGTATACATGTACCTATATACTTATCCTATTTTTTTTTAGATTGACCCCTTTGAATAAACCTCAGACCAAGGTCTGAATCAGGATCGTCTGAGTTCAAAGGGATCAGTCTCCATATTATGTGAGTCGGCTCAATTCTTTTCTCAAGTCCTTTCTTAATCTTGTGTTTGGTTTACGTTTTTTGTAATACGGGCCTAAGACTAATTTTTTGATACCCATGTGATTTCAATTCAATCCGCCATGCTTAGTTATTGTAAGGTTTAACTTTCAATCGCAATAAAAAATGTGTTTGCCTGCAAAGGTATATACATATATCTAAAGGCCAAAAGTTTATCTCAAACACGTTTGTTCAATTGGAAATGTTATTCCGACTCCACATAGTGTGAACAATGAGTACATTTCGGGGGCATTCATATTTAAAGATTTATCTCTCAATCTAGAGTTATTTATAACAAGGAATGTCACCCAGCCGAGAAAGCTAAACGCATTAAACTTTACAAGGTGCATTGTGGCTTCTGCGTTACCCAAGATTAGATGGTAGAAAAACTCGGAGGAAACATTTCGAGTTTCTGATTGTTATTCGAATCGTTTTTAGTTATGGATGTAACCATATTTTATCGTGCTACCGCTAGCTTCTTCCACAGTTAAAAATAAGGCAGGACAACAAGAAACAAATCTGTTTTTAAAACAAATTATTTTTAAGAAATATTAATACATACTACCAATTTTAAACTACTTAATTTTATTGTATCCTCTGATGTAGGTATACAGTGTAAGTGTGTGTGTATCGCTGCGACCCATAGACGTCCCACTGCTGGGAAAAGGTCTCCCCCACAGACACTGCTGCGGGAGGTCTAGAGCATATTCCACCACGCTGCTCCAATGCGGATTTGTGGAGGGGTTAGTGGGCAACCCAGTGTCGAATGTTTTCAAGCCACCCGAAGGTCTTCGACAAGGCTTACTGACTGTTTCCACTATTGAAAACAACCGGGACCGACGGCTTTACGTGCCCTCCGAAGCACTATAGCGTCCATGAAATTTTGCCACTAGCGGTCACCCATCCACAAACCGAAGGCGCCCGTCGATGTTTAACTCTTTCGATACATTGAATTGACGCGAGCCATTGAGATATGGACGCTACAAGTCTGTGTATCTGTATAATAAACGATAAACATACATGGTACATAGGACGATTTCAGTTTTTTTTTATAAATAAAACGAAATAATTTTATAATCCACAGTTAAAACATGTGCGTGTGTCAAATGGTCATCCACAGGTCAATGAGAAGTGTAGGTTAAAATAAATCTCCGGAATGTTTATCATTGGAATTCCAAGCTTTACGATCGGAGGGTACCTACGGTCTGCAGAACGGTCACTGACATACGACCACATAAGTAAAATATAAGGGCAATAGAAATGAACTCGCACGAGAGGATTATTATTTAATTTTATAGAAAGGTTTAAGAATATACTTCAAAGGTTTGATCACCGATTCGAATACAATATACGATTTACTTACCTAAAATAAATTTAAGTGATGTAGACTAGATAACGTATGAACTGACTATGTTTGCTTAGCATATTTATGTTTAATCAGCGACTTACGTAAATCTATATATATATAAAAAAGGAGAAGGTGACTGACTGACTAACTGACTGACTGACTGACTGACTGACATATCAACGCAGGGCCTAAACTATAAGGGCTAGAAACTTGAAATTTTGCACAAGGGTTCCTTTTATAACGTGGGGGAGCACTAAGAAAGGTTTTTTGAAAATTCACCCCCTAGGGGGGTAAAACGGGGGTGCAAAGTTAGTATGAAACTTTGCCGTTTTTGAATCTAATGAATGTCTAATTCCACGCGAGCGAAGCTGCGGGCGTCCACTAGTCGTTAATAAAGAAGTAAAAGCCTCTCCTGACAACTAAGTGTATTATACTTCACATGCTTGCCTGCTCAAACTCATCACTAAATACTAAGTAAAGGACTCGATAAAAGTGTGTAAACGTTACATCTACAGGTTAATCTATGATGAAAAGCAAATTCATTTCGAAACTTATCGAGCTGTATCATAAAATCAGCTATTTAAGATCGAAACACTTCCAACGACATAAAACTCTACAGCCGAATTCTCTATAATTTATGTAGATTATTTCAGTACCAATAAAAGTCACATTGAAATCCTTGTAATGCGGTGTGCACTACTGTGCACATGTTCAAAAGCATCTCGGAATCGCAGGAAGTGGCCTGCGTTCGGACCGGCTGAATAAAATTTTAATTACCACGTCTTCTGTTCGATACGCTTCTAACTTTTGTTCCAGTTTAGGAAGGCTTCCTGCGAAGATCCAATTAGCTGGTGTAGCAACGATGGTTAAAATTGAGATCTCTTATAGATAAGATGTTTATGTAGTTACAATGCAACCAACTGCAACCCATATAGGCTGAAAACGCGTCTCTCCACAAAGGTTCTCATAGCCGGACATGTCCAAGTGTAATTGAAGGATAAAAATGAGAGTATGGTATAAATAATATCCATACTTAATATACAATCAATAGACTTAATATAAAAGCGCGAATGAAATCCAAGATCTCTTTAAAGAAAAACATGATCATTATAAATCAGACGACGACTTACGTCTACGAAACCTTTCCAATAATTTAAGTAATATTACTATTAAGTATTCTGTGGTAATATGCCTTTATGTTTGAAAGTTTGAATATACATAATTTAATCTTTATTGCAAAGTATTGTTTATTTTTTAATTTTCCTATGTATTGTTTATTTTTTAATTTTCTTTTAAATTAGCTTTTACATTTTGTTACTTTAAAGCTTACTCTCTCTGTTTTGATTTTGCATGTTGTCTACACCTGTAACTGTGATGGCACTTAGAAGGAGTTGTATCTAAGTTAATAATTAAGTGTATCAGTGTACATTATGTTGGTGTTCAATAAATAAATAAATAAATAAATAAATAAATAAATAAATAAATAAATACATAAATAAATAAATAAATAAATAAATAAATAAAGACCATAAAACTACTTCGGTTACTATAATGACCTAATCCTCTCTGCCAGCAACCCATGTTGATGGTATTAGGAAGGGTTCGGAAAAAAATCCTTAATCCAGTTATTCGGGTCAGACGGGCCCCTAGGCGCAATCGGTAGAGACCCTGCCTGTTACGCCAGGGGTTGTGGGTTCGAATTCCACTCAGGACAAACATTCGTTACACACTTATGTCTAGATGTTAATTATTAATATATGTATATATAATAACCTAACGACATAACGTGGACTCGAGTGTTTGTTTCATAATTCTAGATTAGAACGATCGGAAATGTAACACACAACTTTTTAAACACAACGATTTCTATCGAAATTTTTCCCAACACTCACTACACGCACATAGTGAGTGTTCTCACTTACTCGTCCACAGTAGCACTTGGAAACAACAATTACATAAATGTCTTAAATACAGTTGTTGACGAGCAAGATGAATATCGACACAGATGCAGTTAAATGGCATTTAAGGCGGCCATTTCAATTTGTTGGCACTTAGATGTATGGAGATAAGTTCACACTTAAAAATTGTTATTATCTCTTCTTGTTCAATTTATCTGGAATAATGAATTCTACTTACTATTTTACAATGTCTTAAGTATATCAAGTTGAATGATTTTTTTTTTCTGTTTGATTTATCTATGTGAGCAATAAAGTGTTAAATAAATAAATTTCCTTCAAGGTGTGAACAAGAAAAGAGGTGTAATTAACAACTGAATGTTACGCAATATAAATAAACATATGTACCTATAGTATGAAGGTTTTATTCGACTTAAAGTTTCACGCGTGGGCAGGGCGTTCAATATAGATATGGTTATTTTCATGTTAAATTTACGTAATACAGAGAATTAATTAACTTTAACTTACTTGATGGATGATTTAAATGCTTGATGGATGGATGGAAAACGATTTAATGCTAGTTATAACATAAAAATATCTTAGTCGCCCCTACCCAGTAAGCCTGCATGAAAAAGCAAGGGGTATCGTGTCTATGGCAACAACCCTATTGATTATATCGTAGAGCGAGGCTATACCTACATACTAAAGGGTTTTTATTAAACTTGCCTCGCCTCAGTCTCAGATGATACGCGATAAGACGTCAAGAAAGTCATGACCGATGCAAATGTACAGACCAACAGACCCTTATTATTCTAGATTTTGATCGCATAATTATAGATAAAGGGCACTGAGTAATTGTTGGGATGCAACCGTAATTATCTACAGAGGAATATAACAGCGTAAAATAAGAAGAAAATATCTTTAGCTTTTATTTATTTGTCGTAATTACCTTACTTTTTTCTATTTAAGACCAGTTTTAGACCTATTCAGATCTTACAGGTGTATCCACTCTTGATACAAAGTAAAACTAGGGTATAGAAGGAATCAGGTACCTATATCGAACCAAGAAGGTATTAAATATTCCATCTTGAAGAAATTTCAAGCAAGAAACCAACTGTTTCTGAAATTATTCTTATTATGAAAGTACAAAACAACCGTCGTTATATATTAAACAGGTATAGGAAATAAAAAAAAAAGAAACGAAGGTATTTAGTATTTTATATTTTGCCAGCATTTGTCTCAGTAAACTCCTTGCCTGGTTACCCCTTACAGACATTCTTTCCTAATCATAAAATCCCCTTCACTTAAGAATAAACAAGGATACAAACTAGTGTGAAACTAAAATATAATAAACTAATTATTATATTAAAGCTTTTGATAAAGATAATAATAATAAATATAATAATAACTGAGCGTTACAATGTTTACTAGAGTTTATGTCTCACTAAACTCCTTGACCTGATTGTCTAGTTATGTAGATTTTAAGTAAGCCATTAAATTCACGACAGTCCTATAAGGATTCCAAACTCGTTCAGTTGTTGCATTATCTGCCCCCATATGTGCTAGATTCAGAGGAATGTCGAGTTTGATTTGTAGGACAGTATATTTGAATTCTATTGTTATTGTGTGGATACAGTCCGCCTACACTTGGAGATACCTAATTGTTGAATTCTAGCATGAATTTGAGTGCATTTTAATGTATTATCCGATTAGTAATCAATCAAATATCAGCTAGGTTTGCAGGTACTTTTCTTAAATTGCCAAAGCTTGATTTACAATCAACAAATCATCACATCACTTTTGACCCTAAATGTATATAGCTGAACATCAAACGAAAAGCTCATTTTATAGGATGACCTGACCTCTGCAAGGGCCATAATGTTAGAAACAGTTACTGAGAAGTTGGAAAAGATCCGTAATGCCCCCATAACATCAATTGATGAAAGCATTTGTGCCAATCTTACGAAGAAAATGATTCGATTTAAGATTTACCAACCATAAGATTCAGTGAACAAATACACGTACGTAAGTATTCACAATCTTCAGTTCGCATTCATAAAATCCAGTGAAACCAAAGTCAATTCCAAATATGGCGCCTGTACAAGAAAATAAGAAATTAAATCTCCAATACGTATTATCATTATCATTACACTTTTGACTCGCTGCCGTCGATCAAGCAGTAAATTAAATGATGGAGTGACTCTTGCACTGTGGCGACGAGAGTGCTACCACAAATACGATATTAAAGATAACATAATGAAGCGAGAAATTTAATACATTTTATTGTTAACACCACGTCTAAAACTTAAAACTTAATTTAATGTAATCTAGGTAACTTTACTTTTAAGTGGAGAACTTATTCACTCACTAATATTTAAATACATATTAGGTATATACTATGTATTGTTAGATTTTTTAGATTTTTTTTGTTATACTTTTACTACCAAGAAACGATGTTATTATTATACATAGTACCAAAATATAGTAAAGATAGATAAAACAAAAGTTTATACTAACTTGTCATGTGACATGACAGTTACGCGTTTCCTTGTAGTAAAAATGTATTTGAATTTTTTTAACTTAGAACTACCATTTAACTTATTTAACTATATCGTAACATAATTTATTTAACTTTTCATCTCTCACAGTAAAACCATGACCTTCTCTCACTTGTATCCATCACATTTCTCTTTAAAAACATTACCACAAGTTACTGCCCAAAAATATGCATTCACGATTACGAAGTGAACGTTTTAACATTTTAAATGCTATCCAGCTACCGGGCACTGCTCCTCAGTAGGGTAACCAAAAAGTTATGTACACTTACACACAGTACCAAAAATCTAAGTAGATTTTTGGTGACCCTACTTTATTAAAAATAAACCATTGCATTCGGAACAATCTTTAAATGAAATAAACAAAACTGTAGCTGTAAAACCGCCCTAGATGGATGTATTAATTCTTGACGGTTTTCCCATAGACTGACAAAGCTTCATATGAATTGTTCGTGTATTTAAGAGCAATAAATGACTGCCATCCTCCGCATTCCTAAAGTATGACTGCCGTCACACGTGTTTCAAAGACTACATTCAACGGATCGTAATGGTATTTGAATATGAAGGGAGAAGCAACTGTATGTCTGTTGTGGACATGTTTATTATTACAACGTACATTCAACCTGATAAATCAGTTCTAAACAGACTGGAATTTACAACAGAAAATATTTGATTTGAAATATGACGAGGGAATGGACAAAAGAAAGTATGATGGAGGTTAATTTCATCGTCAGCCATTAAAATTCCTTCAATGCTCAAACTCGTACCTACACTTTGGGTAATGGACGTCGCTTTAACTTTAATACCTACTGCAGATTGTTCCACCACAAAAGATTACTATATGGGCGATGGATATTTTTTATCAAACGATAATTTATTTCTCGACTGATGATGTCTACTTAAAATAAAGAAAAACTTATTTTCTTCTTTTCCCTTTTTTATATTTCCGCATTTCACACTTTTTACATTTTACTTTTTCTTTAAGTTATTGATGAAACGTGAAACATTTTTTAATAAAGGTATTGAAAAATTACGTTGTAATCTTTTTATGTAAACACTTTATGAATAACTATAACTAAACAATAATTTGAAGATATAGTATCAAGGTATGATAATTGCAACGTTGTTTCATCGTTTATGCAACTCGATACCCGAGAATTAATAATACTAAACGACACTAAATTACAAATCAATTCAGGGTCATAAAAATCATATAAAACAGCATGCGTTCTCATCATTCAAGAGAATTGGATCGTATTTTTTATCGAGACTATAATCAAATATTTAAATTTGTTCACATCGATATGAAATTACGGTTGCATCGAGATGATTATATATATCGTTGGATTTCTATGACAAATGCTTACAACCGGGTGATTCGTATCGCAGATATGTTAATGCGTTTAATCAATTCCTGGTGTGCCACGGACATCCCCGGTGAAAAATCGATGAAGGTTTTTGCATCATTATCTGATGTATTCTAGCTGGAAGGAGTCATTTATAATTTCTGAGGTGCTCTAAAGCTTTCTTCCATCGTTTTACTATCTCTTCCATCGCTACATCATGAATAAAGATCATTGTTGCAGCAAATGCGCTATTCAGAAGCTAATAAATTTCAACAAGAGTATCAGGCGCCATCATTTTTCATAATTTAATCTTGAAATATGATAATAGTCTGTATCCCGGATTTAAAATGAGACTAGAAACAATGGCGAAGATGAAATGATAAATTAGAAACACTTTGAGGCGAGATTTGGCATTATTCACAGTTATGTTGATGTAATTTGTTTTACAAAAAAATTCAATGAATTTTACCTGCTCATTCACAGTACATTAAAGTGAAATTCCATACATTTTTCGAATATCTCCACCGAACGGTTATCTTCATTCAAAGTAATTTGTATTTTAGCATAAATTGACATAATGGCGTCGTACACCGATATACAGCGAAGCCTTAAACCTGTAATCGGGGGAACAAATATATCATAATCAAGCCTCCATCTAGGGTCCATATATTACCCGTGCACAGTAGCCCTACGCTGTATTACATTAACAAACGACCATTTCAACTCTCAACCCGTACTTGCTATATTGTGCGCGAAGCATAATGAACTGCGTACAATATCTATGATTATTAATCTTTGGATATGCAAATTCTTGCATTTAGAATAGAAAAATATGCGTTGGAATTTACTAACTAACTAAGAATTGAATGGGAGTTAACGAAGACGAATAGTTATAGAAGAATGTTGTCCACTTATTCAGATTGATCATTACATACGGTTTCTATCTATTCACATTTTTTACACAGTCTAGTCTGAGACAAATGGTTAATCACTTGGCTTCTTTCTTTTTAGGCATCGGAATGCATTATATTATTTGTAACTTGTTCTAGGAGTGTATGGTCACTACCAATTACTCGTATTACATTACAAAGTACTATTCTGATAGTTGATCGAAGGGTAAATGAGTAAAGCTTATGAATGCTTTTGTGAATGGCACACCTAATCTTACCTCAATGAACATTCCTAAGCATAATCAACTGGAAATTTCCTTAATATGAAATATGTGATACAAAACTTTATATTTTATCTTTGTAATAACAAGCAACAAGCCAATTGCGAAAATCTGCCACTAAGATAACAGCAATCACCAAGAGATAATTTGTAACCAGTTGCTTATCGTTTTATACGAATATTACGATTTCTACTAACCGTTTCCAATCGTAATTACTGAGTGCATCAATATCTGTCGATTGGGTGGGTTCCTGCTGGGAAAATAAATGTGGCATCTATCTTTAACACCTTGCTTCACCAACAGCGATGAACTAATTTATTTTAAAGTATGTATTCTGTAAAACTTTTTAGTAAAGGCTAGAATCATTGATAATAAAATGTTTTTTCCTTTATTTCAAAAATACACATACTGTTCCGGCTCCTTAGACAATTTATAGACGTTTGTATGTAGCGAATCTCGTAACACTTCCGCTGTTCGTTTTTAGTACAACAAGTCCTTAAAACAACTGATCCTATGCTATTATATAGGTACCTACTCAATGGACTGGAGCTGGACACTAAGAAATAACTCAATTCTAAATAAAGAAAATTAAACACTCAATTACTATTGCAGCTTATTTGTATGGCATGGCCTTTAATTATTAGGTACCCAAGACGTCCCATTGCTGAGAACAGGTCTCCTTTAAGACACAGTCGCCACCACGCTGCTCCAATGCAGATTGGTGGAGGGGTTAATGGCCAACCCAGAGTCGAATGTTCTCAGCCACCCGAAGGTCTTCGACAAGGCTTAACTCATTTTTTTGGTTAGATACCCGAAGAAGAGCTAGACTTCATTTTGATATATACCTACGATATATCTTATTTGTACTTACCTAGAAGTTACCTCTGTACCTGCCTGTAACGTTTCCGTTAATCGCAGTGAAGCGAGAGGCGGTGCGACGTATATTATAGTGAAACGATACAAATTACAAAGATGATTCAGACAAAACAATACGAGTGATAAATAGCCGAGCGGGCGTTGCGTTGTGGGTACTACAGTGAACGGAATGCGGTCGGGCGGCGGCCTGAACTACTTGTGGATTGTGGATGGTGAATTGGAGAAATACTTAATGTAAAGAGAACGTGTGATGCGACACTTACTTCGTTCTGACACACACACAAAGTACAGTGCTTTGGGATCATATCCCGTAATCTCAGTAGAAAATTGTACGCAACATAAATTGAATCAAAATCTTAATATATGTATATATTTCTTTTGTACGTGTGTATGACAGTGAACTCCTCCTTAACAGCCGGATAGATGTTGATGAAATTTTTTGTGTGTGTTCAAGGGGATTAGATTCACAATTTGGTCCACTGGAAAAAAAGTGTCGCGTCACTTTGACATTTCATACGGCAGAACGTTTGCGGGGTCAGCTAGTAATATAATCTTCTATACTAATATTATAAAGAGGAAACATTTGTTTATAATGTTTTCACACAAAAACTACTGGACCGATATCAAAAATTCTTTTACCATAAGAAAGCTGCATCTTCACTGAGTGACATAGGCTATATAATATTAATAGGTATAAACGAAACTATTGTTGTCTAATTCCACGCGAGCGAAGCTACGGGCGTCCACTAGTATAATATATTTTGACTGAGCACGTAGGGCGGAAAAGAATTAAGTTAAAAAATATTAGCCAATACTAAAATATTTTTCTGGTAAATTTAAATCGTTTAACATACCTAGTTAACAGAACAACAGAATGTCCATGAAAATTCCATTTCAATAGGTATTTACTGTTACAGCTTATTCAACTACTTTTTCTGAGTTTTTTGCTCTCATCTTTTCAGCGGAATCAATGATCACTGGATTCAAGCATGCAAAAGTAAAAAACAAAGTGTTAAATTTATTGCCATAAAAAGAAATCGCCCTGTTTAACCAAAACACATGCATATGCAAATGGGCCTGCATGTCCATTTTGACGCATCTCTGTCCGCCATCTTTACAGTTTCGCCCGCAGCGTAAGTCGGTGGCGGGATCATAACTAATATTTATGGTCAGTTTGTTTTAAATTCAGTGTAACAACGAGTCTGGGCTACTGGTCCATGTTCACTTAGCTTTACGTAAATGTGATTTTTATCACATCTGTACGGGGTTTAGGATAATTATGGATACGTTCGTGTTCTGTACAGTATTTCGTTAATTCTGATTTTTTTTTTCACAATCTTGTTATGTACCTACTTTAAATTTCATTTACTTATACCTATTTCACCAAACTTTATGGAAAATTCAAAAAAATATTTATGTTGTACCTAATTTGTTCATATGTTTACTTTGTAAACTGTAGTACGAAGTGTGGAACACGTTGGTTTTAAACTGGAATTTTACGGCATAACACGTAAGAGAAAGGTATAATAGCTCAAGTTAAATACAAAACAGTGGCGGAAGACAAAATACGAGTCGCCAGATTAAATAACTCGGCGAGACAAATAGCCATCAGCAGTATCAACGCAATTCTTATCCACCACATCTTCAACAAAAACTTGTAGTACAAGTGCAGACTCGCTCGAATACTAAACCCGAGTGAGAATTTCCGTGAGATGCTATTCGCTATTGCAGAGAATCAATTCCTATCATGTCATTATTGTTTATTACTCATTTAACGGACTTGTACCAATTATGTCATAAATAACTCAATCGATTCCTTTCTGTGAATATCAAGGCCAGTTCAATGTTCTAATAAATAATTAAAACATTCTTTAGTTAGCTCAGTCCTTTCTTTTGAGATAATTGATAATATCAGTGATTATATTAGAAAAATAACCAACAAGTACCTATACGTGTCCAATTTAATAATACTAAGTACCTACTTGCCTCCACAAAATTACGCCCCGTTGCTAATATCCGTAAGACCTACTAGTCGTAATGTACCTACACAAATCCAATACATCCACAAAAAGGATAACTACAAAAACAGTAGAAACAACACTATATTGACACTCGTCCGTTTGTAAGTACGCAAGTAATTACCGTAATCTGAAAAGCCTTCCAAGAAAACAAGGTGCCGGTTAATGGTCCACCGTTGAATAATGTGCATGTAGCTTTACTTTGATCGATAATATAGGAGCCAAACACAGTAAGCCTTTACCCAATAAAATTATAGAATAGTGAAATAAAACTCCGTATTAAATTATTTGTATATTATGCTGGATGGACGTTGGACGTTGATGTATTTTTAAGACTAAACAGTTTACCAAGTAAAATTAATCTAACAAATTAATACAAGTATATGTAATTTGCAATGTTACTGTTTAATACCAAGTAATAGTCAAAATAATTCATAAATCCAAAAACAGGATTGTCCCTTAGAGTCAGAAACGTCTGGCAATCCCAGCGGATAATGACTTTTGTCGCTACCAACGCTTCCAGCACTGTAATTAGAAACTTTCAATGCTCCTTATCCTTTTTTATACAAGCAATAAAATTACATAGTCGGACGGACTGATTCAAGGATTTAACTTCTGTTCCAGCGAGCAAGGACAAGCGAGCGAAGAAATATAAACTGGACAAAAGACAATGGAACAACTGGTATAGATGCTACCAAGGAGTGTAGAATAATATGTTTTATTCTAAAACTATTTCTCTCAAACCTACTTACATTAATGAAAACTTCAGACCAATAAACAATTAGGGAATGACGATTAACGGTGTTCTCAAAACTGCAGAGGATACTCATATTTTCTCCTAGTACCAAAAAATCTCGATGCTAAACACACTAGACTAGACAATGTGTGATGGAATTTATGAAGTGAAGTAGATCGACATTAGAAAGTCGTATATCACAGGCGAGTAAAGTTAATCATAATCGTGCCACAATCACTACGTTATATTCTAAGCTCCATTGTTTATTTATTTATTTGCATTTATGTACACAAAGAAGAACAAAACCTCCACCGTTGTGCTTATTGTACTCGACATAGTGGTGATACCTGATGTTTAGCCTTTCTCAGGGTAGCCCGCTGTGTATATTATTATTTTCTTTTTGTAGCAAATAGAATAAAAATATATAAAACTTATAAAAATTTGATCCTGGTAATCTTTTATTCATCTGGTATCCCATCATGAAATCATAAATAAAGCCTATATTTAGACCCTAATTCAAAACCATTTAGGCGAGCTGGTGGAACTCTAAATCACGCATCATTTTCTCAAACCGGGCAAATGTTTTCAATATAAAAAATAAGGAGCTGACCCGCCCCCTCATCTGTTTTGCCCGGGGATAAGTGGAGATTACCATAAGATTCAAATAGGTATTATGTATTTCAATAAAGTTACCTGAATAACATCCAATAAAACTATATTGAGAAACGTTAAAATGAACAGTTTAGTTACCATTATTTAGTAACAATAATTAATTATTACGTATTATCGAGTAAATATCGAGTATCGATATCAAAACTTTAAAGTCTTTGGTAACAAACCAATATGGCCAATTTAGGGTTTCATAGTGCCATCTGTTGAATACTTCCCGAACTACAAACGTAAGTTTGTGCAGTCAAAGACTGGGCAGTGCCGTGGGTATAAATCTTCAGTACTCAAACTTCTTTGTTATAAATACTCACATATTATTCAAAATGGGCTGAGAATAATTTTGAAATTACATATGATGCAAAATGTATCATTTGAATTAAAACAAATAAAGTTGATAATCCTTACAAGAAATCTTAGATACCTTTTACACCAACATGTGCCTTAAAACATCAATCATAAACCAGCTTTGTCGTTCATAAACGCTTCATTATTTCATTCAAAAACAATATAAATGTAGTTGGTATTCAAATCTGAAATGGTTTCTTCGAAACATCAAGGTGTGTGCAATTAAATATGTATCAGGAGTTTAGGAGTTGTTGCCACCACCATATTTTGAATAATTGCATTCAAGCAGGATCCGTACTAAGTCAACGCAGCATTAACAATGAGGGCTCTTGACGAAAGCTAACGACAGACTGACTGACGAATCTTGGATGCTGCTTACTGGAGTTATATCATAATATACTATTGTTGCACACATTTGACAGGCCCGTTGGCGCAATCGGTAGTGACCCTGCCTGTTGCGCCAGGGGTCGTGGGTTCGAATCCCACTCAGGACAAATATTTGTGTGACGAACACTTGTATTTCTTCTGTGTCTGGATGTTAATATTATCTATTTAAGTATGTATTTATTAATTATTAAGTATGTATTTAAAAATATATATGTATGTATATCAGTCTCTGACACCCATAACACAGGCTCGCGCCTACTTTGGGGTCGTCAGATGTCCGTGTGTGAAAATGTCCAAGATATTTATTATTATTATTTATTTATTACATATACTTTATAATTAGTACGTACTAATGCGTCAAGAACATAAAGAATTCTAAGAAAAAATCCTTGAACAGCAATGACTACCAAGTGAGCACGGCATCTGTACGTTCGATCGTTACTTTGGTATTGGTTTAATTAAATCTAGTGGTATCAATCAGATCACCTAGTCTAGGCAAACGTCGTTACTACCAGAAGTGAGAGCTCATATATTAAACGATACGATCGACCTAGCCTACGTTGCGAACTTTCAGCGTTTATATTAAATAGTCTTTGTTTAAATGATTCTTAAACACGAACATCAAGAAACAGTGTGTGGTTGCGGGCTCCTATGATTCTATAAGAATATTTACAAAATAGGTTTCGAGGAAACATACCTATAGGAGTAAGTCGAAGAACGAGTGACGTCTTGAATTCTTAAATAGTGACAAGATTTGATGAAATAGTCTATTTCAAAATAATTTTGTTTCCATTACATCCGAAAACTATTTCAACTATTGACGACATTATGTCAGGGTCTTATCTTATAACACAACTTAGTTTCCACATTAAACACTGGGCGGAAATGCCTGACGCATCATCCGTTCTGCATACATCACAATTCACATATTCGTACATGACGAGATTAAAAATAAATATAGGCTCAATTGTCAGGTCTAAAACAACAGTGACATCATTATGTAAACAAGTCCGAAAGTGAACAGTGCTGATCGAATTTCATGAATGGAAGTGTAATTCAAACCTTGCTCGGCAACAGTCTAATAAGATTAGCACAAAGGTGTTTATCAAAATACGCACAGACATTATATAAACATAGGAATTTTGTACCGCAAACAATCACTAAAGGGACATTAAGAATGTTAAGATGGAACGTTCCTCAACGATCAATGTAACTTTAAATAATAACCTAGTATTTATAACAAAGAGGTTTTAATTTAATATTCTTACGTACGCACGAGTTTACTTTACATTACCTTCACAATGTAAGCATTTGAAAAGTGTTAAAACGCTGAATAGTGAATACTGACCGCTTTGATAGTATTTGTTATGTATTAGTAGTTTTTTTTTCAGGATAAATTATTTATCAAGTACACAAACAATTCAACGTAACAAACCCTATATTTTAATCAAAATACATAATTTTAACATCGATGAACAGTTATATAAAATCATAGGTCATATAATAAACAATGTATTGATTTTTTTTATTTATGACACGGTTGATCTTTCTGTAATCGGAGAACGCAGTCGACACGCCATATGATACGGTGCGCACGCGCTTCGCTTCGCGGAACTGGCGCGAGATGGTGCTGCCTTCTCAGAAATATTTTGACCCTACAGCTACAAATTATTGAGGTGATGAGATGTAATTAGGGTAGCTGTTTTTTATTGGGAAAGTTACTTCTAATTTTCGAAGGAACGACACGGTCATTAAGATGTTGGTGAGTCTATTATATTAGACCTGAAAGCTATAGAATTAATAGAAAATGCAAAAACTGTTTTTTTTTTAATACTTACGGATAAAAGACAACTAGGTAATATGTACACTTTGATTTCGTCCTTAATAAAAAGGAAGAATGGAAATTATTTCTTGATCATGTGAAGTACAACATAATACTATCTATCAGTTAACATAACATAAAATCACGCCTGTAATTTTCAAATATTGTGTGGACGTATATACCTTCTTTTCACCAGTTATGTTTAGGTCCCAGGGTGGTCCCTTGTAGTGGTGAGCCTATTGCCATTCACCGGGCACAAGTCCAGACTCCAAGCTAACTAAAAGGAGTTTTAATTTAGAAAAACACAATAAAACTTTGCCCGGGGATCCAATCCAGAACGTTTAGCTTATCCGTCGCGCTTGCTACAAGACCAACGAGGCACTCTATCATCGGTAGCCTGGTTATTGCCTTTTTAGAAACCTCATTTCACCATATTACACAAACGATGAGTATTTTGAGTTTGTGTTACTCATTCCATCATTATACGAGTATCTCCTAAATTTTACCTAAACAAGTTACGTGCTTGCGATCCGATGGCGTGTGTAGATTCTACGAATAGATATCAGAAAAATCTCTTCTGCGAAGGACCGGTGTTTCACGTAATAAACGGCATAGGCCAATCATTTACATTTATATCAGACGTTGGAGCGGAAATGGCGGAATTTCATAGCAAGTATAATTGAGTGGTTGAAAATATAGACCACCTTATATATTTTTTTAAATTGTATTGTAAGCACTCCTGCGCAGGTCGAAGCACTTACGATGTCACGCGGACAAACTTAGGACTTTATAACTTAGGATAATAGGACACAAATTCGTTAGTTGATGGTTAACAATTTCACATAACAGATACAGCGTAAATATTAAATTAATACTGTTATAATAATCACAAATGATAATTGGTTTATTAAACCGGTAAGCCTAAAGCCTAGAGCCTAATGCAATTCACACTTTGCGTGGTCGATTATGATCTTACCTTTAATGTTCTGAAAATCTAACTAATTAGCGTTTAGTTCTCAATAATAGTGCGGGTTGAAAATCTAAGCAACAGAAAACAGAAACACAACATAAAATCTGAGCTAACTCAATGGATTACAAACTTGTATATTTATATTGTAAGTTATAATAATACGAGTATAACGGACAAATTCTTTTAAAACAATGTCAAGATGATCGCAATAAAATCCAAATCGATTAAAACTCGCCAATTGAGAGCAAGCAGTCAATTAATTCTATTTCGATTTTAGATGACATCATTATGATGAACACGAATGAAATAATTTAGTTAGTTTATCATTATGTAATCACGACGGCCACGGAGTACTGACCTGTCCAATAAAACTGAAGTAATGGCCAATTACTGCCCCAGAGCAGAGCAAAGGCCTGTGTCGTTGGGATTATTTTACACTAGCGAACCGTCTTATTCGATTTAAGGAACAGTAGTTTTAATATAATATCTTCTATCAATTACGCGAGGTCTTAGTAACCCTTAGACCTTTCTCTATTAGTAGCAATAATCGTATCTTTCAAAAGTTAAACGTACTGTAAATGCTGTAGTAACTAACTGCAGTTAAAGTTTTCTACTTTTACTATGTTTTTCATTTCAATTAGCGATTCTTTTACAATATATTCCATCTAGGACAAGTAGAACTACGCGAACATTAACTTATTTCGAAACCCATGGGAAGTGAATAGCTATAAACAAATGGTTTATTTGTCGGATAATAAGCAGCAAAAGATTTTACAATACTGACCCCTTGAAATAAAGTCTTGAGAATGTGAGAAACCGACTAAACGATAAAACGGATAAAATTTTAGAACGAGAGCGAGAGAGAGAAAGTCTACGCGAAATGTCAGGAGTAGGTAGATACTAACAGTTATAACATAGATAGGATTTTCACGCTTCAACATAAAAAGCTAGGACACATCATTAGTTTTCAGAACACAAGCGCTAAAGGATCTTTAAACTTCTATTTGGCGAGCGATTGCATCGATCGTTGCATAAACCGAGATTCCAACATGGATACCACTTGATATGCAGGCAGCATATAAAAATTCGCCAGGTTATCTCCAGTCCTAAGTCTAGAACATAGTTCCACGGTAGCATCGCGACACCATGAATACGTGAAGGTATGTGCATGCATACATAAAAACAAAGTAGCATCGCCTGTTAAATATGAAAGAGTTAATACATTATCGCTCTTATTACCGGTAGATAAGATGCATGATGTTGTTAAACGTTGGGCGAGGTAAATGGTTGTGGTGGTAGTGTGCGCACACTTATGTGAAATGCTCTTGGCATGGACGTGATTGTGTTTGCGCAAGGTACATGAGAGGTCCTTGTCATAGACTATTTGGCAACCCATGACTAGGTACTTATATTTAGCACAGCCTGTGCTTGAAATCAGTTAAGTTTTTCAGAAATTTCAGGAAAAAGAAAGAACTTTGTATGTAGAATCTTAACCTATTCTCTCTTCATGTGGTACCAGTATACTTACTAGGATAGCAGTGCTGAGATATAAAAAATCAGACACTCAAAATGCACTACTTCTATCATGTGCACAAATTGCGGTCGCCAAAATCGCATTGACTAAGCTGTGACTACAGTTAGCGTTCTCTTTTAGAGAAGCCTTACATCCAGCAATGGACTTGTAAAGAATGTGAGAACAGAACATGAAGGCTGATGGATTGATGGACGGAACATTTAAAATTTTAATGCAAAGTTGAATTCTGCATAAAACAAACGACCAGAAGGAAACTGTTCTGCTTATATTTTATTTGTAAACAGGACCTGCAAGTCGACAACATAACAACTTTTAAACATAATGAAGGTCAACACCTCAGCACCCAAGCAGTAATGACGGCTGGTGGTGGCCACACGACAATAAATCATTAATGAATGATAAATTCCACGCCGGCGAAACACGCGAATATCAGTTTTATGACCCACTTCTACGTGTTATATTATTACAATTCAATCCAAGTTATTTCAAATCAAACAATCAATCAAATATTTCAAGACAATTCAAATATGTCCCTAAAAATCTTTTAATTTTTTTTTTCAAAATTAAAGCTAGCATGTAATTTACAAATGAATTAAGATATGAATACTTTCGTATGCTTCAATGTTAAAATCAAATTAAAACATAATTTTATCTAATAGATGCCCGACGTATGCATACGACGTTCACTGGGGAGATTTATACAAAAATGAGTATTACAAACAACAAAATAGTGTCAAAAGCATAATGGCCATGTACCGTAGCACTCCATTTTTACTTGACCAAGGCAATCTCTATTTGAATGCGAATGATTCAAGCTTTGGTTAAACATTAACTGTAAACCGACAAAGTGGAATATAATAATGCTGGTATGTGAAGCTTTTCCGCTGGAAACTAACACAATTCTTACGATACCACATAGGTACGTCACGCACAAAACAATCATGCTGATTTGCCGCTATTATACTATTATATTACTATTACTTGATTAAAGATCATTATTCATACATTTTAGGGGTTAAGTTTTTCTGGAGTTTGTAACGAAGTGGAATAATGTAACGAATCATTTAAAAAAATACCAGTACAAATCTAATTCACTTTATTAATAAAAACAATGAAAATCTAATAATAAAACTTTTCATAAAATACATGCTACACTCGATAGAAATTAAATTAATTGCGCTATCAAGGTGCTACTTAAAATGCAAATGTGTAATACAATAACATAAATTTACCAAAACATAAAAGATAAGTTGAAGATATATTTATGAGTACATTAATAAACATTATGTGACAAATATGGAAGTTAAATTGAGGTCTAGATATGATAATAAATATAAATACATTAATAACAAACTACTACTACTTAATATTACATAAAAATTATTAATTTAAATAAGTGAAAACAATAAGACAGGCACGGAACAGTTCAGCTTGCGAATCGCAGAAGTTATCACAAGCTGGGCATTCGGGGGAAATCTAATTTCCACCACCACCACAACCCTATCTTTGTCCTACTGTTAGGCATGGGCTCATAATGAACGGGTTAGGCCACGCGCGCAAGTGCGCATTAGTGCGCGTTCGAGAATATTATGGAGAAATCTCATGCATGCAGGTTTCCTCATGTTACCGACGATATAGCAGCCGATTTTTTTTTTTTAATTCAATTTCGTCCAAGCCTTAGTCCCTGCCCTGGGGTCGAAGTTGCTCACTCAATCTAACATATCTTTTTGTTTACTTGCACCGGCTGCGTTATCGATCAATTGACGTCAATTCGAACTGCGAAGGTTATCAATGATGGTAGATGCTCCATCGTTTAGACACAGGTCACGTCGCATTCCAACGTCAAAAAAGGCCAGAAAGGTGATAGAATTTATTTTATACCGCTTGTCCTGTACTGTAACCTGTAACCCTTTCTTGCGCACTGGCAGCTTTTCTCCTATAGGTTTTTTTCTTTTATACTTATTTACAACCTGACGTCATCTCATTCCTATTTCAATTTTAAAGCAGTGAATATGAGATTCTTAACCATATTTGTTCTTAACGATAATAAGGGTATCTTATCTTAAGCAAACAATCAAATTGTATATGTTGGACATAATAGTCAGGTGGAAAATACTTCTCGTTAGAGTAACGGACGTGTAAGTACGATAACATTCGTAGTTAGGAGCTAAGATGCAAATGGACTGCAGATATAAATGTAGTTCAAATTAGAAGGCGGCCAGAGTGTGTGAAAATTTCATGTGATATCGTCCATTCCGATCTGAGAAAAGAATTATAACTATTAAGACATCATCACGTATGCATTCACGGCTAAACACACGCAGATATGTTATTCGATAACGGGATTCTGGTTGAGTATGTGATATGTTTCACTAAAGTTCTCATGTGTAACACGGAACTCGAGTAAGGAGGACGAATATTTGAGGACTAAGTCTATACGCGGACGATATCAACACTAGAAATTATATTATATCCTACGTTATTTTATGAGTTTTTATGATTACACATAAACAGAACGTAAGAGGATAAACTATTTAAATAAAACAATACTTACAAAAAAAATAACATTCGAAGAAATAAAAAAATAATTACGAAAAAGTAATTTTATATTAATAAACTATGATGTACCCCTTATTCCTGATAAATTATTAGCTGCAACCCAGAGACGTCCCGCTAGGTTAGAATATAATTCAACTATGTACGATTCCTTTCTAGCCCTAATTCTAACATTAGGCGTTATTAATAAGAGATACCCCTCTTATATCTCCGCATAAATATATTTGGTATCTCTTACGTGCTCAAATCGAAACATAAACGCGAGCATTTTATCTCTTATCTACTGTTATCGAGTCATCGCATTCCATTGTTATCTTGTGGAAGAGCCCATAGATCGCGCATTTAATGTGCTTTTGAGTAATTCTCCTTAGATAGGTAGTCATTAATTCTATGTAATCTTTTTTAATTACTATCGGGACGAAATTATTTCATTAGATGATATTAGACTGTTGAAGGCAATGTCGTGACGTACCTACTTAATATAAATATAATAAGCACTGAGAACAATTTAGGTGTCCGCTGGGTTTTAGTGGGTATTCCGACATCGACGATTCCCACATACCCTCTATAAAAGTCAGGTGGGATGCGTAATTGCATTTCCCAGCGTTTTAAAAGGTAAACGAGTTTTATTATGCTAATATTGGCCAAAAATACATAATATACAATGCATTGGCCAGTGAAATCAATAGCAGTACAAATTCTACAAGCACTGTGTAGTATGAATTATCATTGTATTAGCGACAGCTAGAATCGGGCAAATAAGTAGACAGCAATTATTTTTTATGCCGGAATCGAAAATGTGGAGTCATGTCGTGACATTCAGGAATGCGTAATAGGAGGATGTCATTGTGTAAGCATATTATGGTCGTAGTAATGGAAGTAATATCGTAGCAATACAGGGTTGTCAAGTGCCGGGCGATATTGTCTTAGCCAGACTAGGCTTAAAACTATATAAACGCTTGTTCTAGTTCTATAATTATCCTTAATTGTTACATTTTTATCTTTATCTTGCTTAAATTGAACTTTTCGTGTATACATTTTTGGTCCAGTTAGTATTAGTATTGTTCTTAGTTGATTAGTACTCTCCGCTTGCTCAAACTGCTCGACAAGTTGGGGCTGTGCTGAAAATCAGCAAATTTTGCTGAGTACTGTCCGTTTTTGCCATGTAGCGAGTTTTCTTTCTTTTATTATAACCTCCACTTTTATTCTAATAAATTTTGAATTTTTTACTTGCTGTGTGGCAAAATAAATTAATTCTCATTCTATTCAAAATCAAAACGTAACTATTAATCTAGACTTTTGTATTTATTATTATTATTTGTAGGAAGGGGATGTGGGCAATTATTGGCCACTGCGACCTAAAGAGAGGTTGTAGCTAGCCCCTAGCTAGACATTTTGTCTGATGCCTTAAGTTATTATTGTGTAGGTTTATACTTAGTACCTATAGTGGGTATTTACCTCTAGAGCCTCCTGCGCGGTGTGGAGGTAGTCCCTCAGCATGGCCTCTTGAATGCTCAGCCATTCTAGCCGAGGGTCCTCCAACTGCGTCACCTCTGCAACAAACAACAAGTTAAATTAGTTACATAATAGATTATCGATAGATGTAAAAGCGAGCGTTTATTGCATGTCAGAGCACTCATTTTTTCAAGAAACTAGTGAACGCCCGCAGTTTCGCTCGCGTGGAATTAGACATAACAATAGTTTCGTTTACACCTAGTAATATTATATAGCCTATGTCACTCAGTGAAGATGCAGCTTTCTAATGGTGAAATAATTTTTGAATGCGGTCCCAGTAGTTTTTGTGTCAAAACATGAGAAACAAATGTTTCCTCTTTATAATATTAGTATAGATGACGACGATAAATAAATTAAGGCTAAAAGCAGTATCGTTAAGTATGCTTTCTATTTCTGTATTAACTAAATATGTATACCTAATCGTAACCTAACATCACGTCTTTATTTCTCCAATGGGGTAGGCACATGTGTGAAGTACACCCACTTTTCACCAGGTAAGTTTAGGTCCCATGTAATACTCGTAGGTGGTGCAGTGCTATTGCCATCCAAGCTGCTACAGCTGCTACTGCTGCTATTTATTTATCAAAGATATTCTAAATCCATAGACAATTCAATATTAAATTATATTAGCTATAAAACGACATAATACTTTGACAAACATTTTGTATTCATCGAGTCAAAACAAAACGATTAAATCGACAGCCTTAATATCACGATTTGTAAGCAATGCTAGTTAAGGGTAATTCAAAAAGCTAGTTCCAAAGAATGAACAACAAACCAATTAGCAAGGAATATACGGTGACATTGAAACTGAGATTCCGATCTGCGACGAGATAAACATTGGCTGCTTTGACTATTTCTTCAATTGGTATTTGTAATCTCTAACAGAACTTCATTGAAAAGTCTACAGCACTAACAACTTAATTAAGTTCAGTATATGTTCATTATATCTATATTTTAACTACAGATAGAGCTTTCGGATATAATCCTATAGATAGTCAATGCTGTCTTCCCTTCCTTTCGTAGATATAAACTGTGCTAACAGACATGTAACTAAAATAAACAGAATTAATTGTGAAGCATTGGATGAAAGAGACATAAAAATTGTTTAGCTCACACAGACATAAAAACGTAAATATCGGTGCTTCTCTAAAAGATTCTTAGCCAAACCACAGAATACATAAGTACAGGCCATCTTTACTAAAATTGTTGATAGCACGTCCTTGAACTAGCTTGATTTAAAGCTGGCTTAGAAGAACAATTTCGTCCAGCTCCGATTGTTATGCCAAAACAGTAGGTAGTACTAACCAAATTAGCAATTTAAATTATGTATTACAAATTATTAATTTGAATTAACTAACGGAGCTAATTTAACGTTACTTGTAGATATGCCCTCCTCTCCTGCCTTTGCAACGTGCCCTAAACAAGCAAGTATATTATTGGTACACCGTATACGTAAATATTGAGCACGAGTAAATTAAAATCATAGGCATCAACCATGCCTCTTTGCTACTTGAGTTTCACAGAAAGACCAATAAAATGGCTGTGCAAAACAACATAAAGTGATATAGATAGACGGCGATTTGCAAACCTTGGCTCGCATAGTTCGGTTGAAAGTTAATCGGTCCGTGGATTGACTTGCATAATGTAAGCGCATTTTATGCTAAATGATATAAATACACATGCATACTGGTATATATTGACACAATTACGTCTATCGGTACACACATTTGTGTACGACATGAATAGAATAGAATACAATACAATAGAATGAACAAACGTACCTACTAAACCTATATTAAATAAAAGTATAAATAAATAAATAAATAAAAGTACCTATGAGATATTCTATACAATCCTATATATTAATATTTCTTTGTACCCAATACAATAAGGGAGAATTAAAACTGTAATCGGTAATGATTAATTTGTAATCAAATTTTGCAAGACGAGTTAAAAGTGTGTTATTGTTCAGTGCTCCTCAATCATTTCGACAGCAAACCGAAAATTAAATTAGAAACCCGAATACAGTCACGTTGAAACGTAAGACTGAGACGTATTCAGATACTTAATTAAATTTTATATTGGTCTTGGTATTTTTTTTGATGCATTGACACGCAATGGAAGATGCGAATCCAGTGGAGGGGGGAGTGACCAAGTGCTTTATGAATCAAATAATCTGTTCAACGAACGCAATATTTTAGTTTTAATATTAATAGTAATATGTATATGATATATAAATAGTAAGGATAATCTGCATGCCTCGTTGGGTTAAGATAAGAGCTCATTTGTAAATTTTACTAAGACCTAATTTAAAAAGACATTTGATTTGATTTATTTGAATGAATAGCAAAAACCAATTAAGTATGTTTCTAATAATCATAAAATCTTAAATTGATCACTATCTAATGGTGTAATTCACTGTATTGATTTGTATTGATTGCCGAAAATTATTTTTTATAGCTTTAGTAGTTCACGGTCATAACGGCGGCAAGTCATGCACATCTTCGTAGATCAATAATTGTGTAAAAATAATTGACGGAAGTATAACATATTACTGCAATAAAAATCTAAAAATGCAACGGGGTCTGATATCTTTAGTCTATCGCAAACCACATACCTACAATCGAATCGTAGATAACCAACTACCAACCAACCAACCATTAGATTTATCGTCATTGTTTAATTTAATATTATACGTAATTAAATCAATCATACCTACTAAATTAATTTGTCCCCAATCAGTTGAGATTGAGATCCGATATAGTAGATATAATAAATTAGACTAGCTCGTTGGTCTAGTGATTGCAAGCGTGACTGCTTAGCTTGAAGTCTTGGATTTGAACCCGGCTCGGGTAAATTATAATTGGATTTTTGTAACTTCAAATGCCAAAAGCATACACAGTAGTAAGTTTAATTATGAACTATACTATAACTGACTAAGATTTAACTCAATATTCACAATACTGGGTTTCTTTGTCAATCGATAGAAATATAATAGGATACTAGGATTCTAGAACTTATTTTTAAATTTCAAAGGTCAATTTTTAACTATTATATTGTATTCATTCGTGGCTTTTTAACAGCATTAACATACAACATTATGTACACACTGCAGTGTCAGTATTCGAATAAAATGCGTGTTCATAATTAAAAGTATTTACTTACTCGCTAAGTTATTTGAAAAGAAAATATAAAAAACAATGTTATTTTAAATAAAAAAACGCTGCACCGTTAACGCTATAATATTCATAGGACAAGCACGAGATACGAAGTGATTAATTAGCATTTGAATATCGCTCTACAACGGTGATGATGGTATAGAATAAATATTGATAAATTGCTTTATTTGCGTCATTTGTCTAGTGGTCGCAAGACTGCCTAGAGGTCTTGAGTTCAGGCCCCAGGTCGGGGATCAACCACTTGCAGCTCGGAATTTTGTCCGGAGCATGGCAATAGGGTCACCACCATGGAACCTAAACATAGCTGGTGAAAACTGGGTGTACTACACACCTCTGCCTACCCCCTAGACGAAATGAAGGCGAGATATTATGTTGTCATGCTTTATTCGGTGGACTGCACAATAAGCCTCAATGTTATCAGATATATCAGTATAGGTAGGTCTTTAATGGTGTCGATAAAAATTAAAATTTAATAAACCCCCTATGTTCAGAAATATTGATTTTTCATTCCCATTCCAATCTTGTCTATGGAATGTATTACGAATTCCACGAGAATACACGATAGATTAGTCGAATTAACAACTTTCGAAATCAATAAGCATAACTTGATGCAGAAATTGTCTCGAGACTCTAAATGTCATCGGAGATTCCATATCCATATCTATGTTCAAGTAATCTATAATTGCAGATCTGGTCCGACCTATTTGCGTATTCGTTGCATTGCATGATACGATATAAATAATTATATTACTTGCATTCATTGCATAATTGGAAACGTTTTGCACGGCAGGAATACGTTCAATGGGAAGCGAATTAAAATCGCAATCACTTGAATTAACACTGCAAATGTATAAGATGATCTTGTAAATAATAGTAATTAATATCATGGACATTCTCACACGCGGCCATCTGACCTCAAATTAGACGCGAGTCTGTACTATGGGTGGCAGAGACTGATATACATATATATGTATTTTTAAATAAATACCTACTTATATATTACGAGTAACATCCAGACACAGAACAAACACAAGTGTTCGTCACACGAATGTTTTTTCCTGAGTGGAAATCGAACCTACGAGCGTAACAGGCAGGGTCACTACCGATTGCGCCAACGGTGTGCCAACGGGCCCGTCAAATAATTAAGTCAACCGTTATGTTCATAAGCTTCAATTAAGCCTGATAACGAAGTAGCCTCTATGGCCCAATGGTTCGCGTCAATCGTATGTGATCGACCGAGTTACACATCGACGGGCGCGGGTGGTTTGTGGTGTGACCGCTGGTGCCAAAATTTCATGGGCGCTACGCTACCTTGCTTCGAAGGGCACGTTAAGCCGCCGCCCCCGGTTATTTCCAATAGTAAAAACAATCAGTAAGCCTTGTCGGAGACAAGGGTGGCCTGAACATTCGACACTGGGTTTGCCTTGGCAGCAGCTCCATGTGCTCAGCAGCTCCAGCAGCTGTCTGTGGGGGGAGTCCGTGACGCACAGTGGGACGTCTATAGGTTGTAACTAAGTCTAACAAATGGCAAAATAAATTTAGTTAGTAGGTACCTACGTAGTAGTTAGTAATTAGTAATATCTCCACGAATTTAGAAAATATCCTAGATATGCATTGTCCAAAACTATATAACCTTTATGATCAGTTTTACTTTAAAACTACATTGATTTCATCCATCCTGTGTAAGTGTGAAAACATTGCAGACTAGCATATTTATAAGTATCACAATATTTTATTAATTTGAGCATTGCATACAAAATATCCATACAATACCAAAAAGTTTGTTCCCTACCTACCCTAGTGAGTTCAATGTGGGAGCGTCCTTAGTACTCCCTAGCAACTGTCAATGATGGTAGCTATCAGGCAGCTGCATTCCAAAGCCATTCGCATGCCGCGTGATATCCAAAGTGCGCACGCGGCGATCTTTCAATTATTATACTCAATTCTGGGTCCACAAGGCCAGAGCGATTCCACCGACTGATTGCCACACTCAAATCAGATTAGAGAGACAATGCCGATTGAATCGCCTCGCTTCCAACGATAACTAATGCGGAACGGACTCGCAATCATGATGTTCTGACGACAAATGAATCATAGTAACTTTCTGTAATATCGACCAAACCAATAACTTCGCTATTTCCACCAAGTAGTTAGTCAATATATTACGTGCGCATCTTGTCTGGCTGAATGCTGCATGTCTATTCAAAAGCTCTTAGGTCTAACTGCACCAAAAACTCTTAATTATTTTGCCCTTGGAATCATCACCAAATATTATTTAATAATCAGTTCATCTTGGTAAAGTATTAACCATGTGTTAATTTGCCTGTTTTTGATCCAAGAAACTAATACACGCAAGTAATAATGATTATTTGAAACTGAACATTCCAATAAGTCTACAAAAAGGTTCTACAAAGACGATATTGAGGATGAATCATCTTATTCTGTATTATGTTCCTGTTAAACATTTAATTGGCAAAGAACTTCCGTTAGACACCAATAAAATGCAGGCTGATGCGTCACAATCTAGTCTTGCGTGTTGATAGAGGAATTAATTAACAAAAACAAATGTCACTCTTAGAATTCAAATCGTGTTATGTTTTTTACGCTGCTAGAACGATTGGCCATAAAATTCCTTTAATTTGATAATGTTTACATGTATTTATAATTATATTGATGCATTTAATTGCCTACAGTTAAAAGTATACGTTTATATTGCATTTGCATTTCTACTACAAACATTATTTAATACGGTTGGAAATTATTTTGTTGGACGGACAGTGATCAATAGCTTATCTAACGAGTACCTATAATAACATTTAACGTCAGATAATTAGTTACATATTATTAGTTTATCATTGTAGCTCTTTTTAGTTAGGTAGGTATTAGACTTTCGCTATGTATACAACATGCATGCAACATGTAGCAAAATAAATGATTTATATATATTTTTTATTTGGGCTACGAGTACATAATTTAATGGTTTGCAGAAGTGCATAAGAATCAAATATTGCATATTTTTTGGTTTAAATAGAGTTGACAGAATAACAATGTTCACTAGTTTAATAATTTAGTTCTATTTCTACGATATTGAATAGGCGTGAAAAAATAACCCAATGCATAATTTAAGTAAAATTAACTGGTCAGCTTATACTTATTACGGTACGTACTGTCTTAGTAGGTACTACGTACTCATGACAGCACCTACTTTCAAAAATCCAACATCGTGCTTGAAAGCCACGTAGTCGTACTTAACTATTCAGTATGGATAGGCAGCTATCGAAAAGTGTAATAAACAATATCAAAGTAAAATCAAACGTGCTCTGCATGTATCCCGTATTAATTTGCTTACGTGACTACGTATTTAAAACAAAGCTATGAAAAGGACCTCACGCAAATCAAATTTTAATTCGTTAAAATACTCGCGTCGATTATTATGTATGTAGGTGGTCGAACCGCACATGTAAAATTTTAGTAGGGGACAGACATACTCGTAGTTTTTGAAAATCATTCACTGCTTTGGATGTTGAGACTCGTTTTCCGCTTCGTACTTGATATGCGAAATTTTAATAAAACTGTGATCTAGATTTCAAAAGCTTTTATTTAACTTCACTCGTATGTATTCATGTATGTATGTCCTGGAATCTTGCAATCAATATTTCACCCACTTCCACTGAAGCTATCGAGCTGAAATTTGGCACACATATTAGGTTCCGATGACAATGCAATAATATGGTACTGTCGAACTGATCTGATGATGGAGTCGGAAGATATTAACTGGAACTTCATGATGGAATATCGTATCATAGTCGTGTTTGCACTTGTGGTAAAGTCTTGTAATGAACTTTGACCACGATTAGGTTTCAAGGTCAAGTTATAAAAGCTTTTTAAAAAAAATAATTTTTTACAGTATAATTATTAATTTTATTGGCGATTAATTGAGATGTTTTAAGCTCTATTTTAGTAACTAGATAAGAGTATAAAAATCGTTGAAAATGAACAGGCCTTAGCTCACTAGGATATCTTATTTTTCATTAACATCCCGGGATTATTGTACGTATAAAGTACTCTTAATGCCTCCTTCATTTTGCATAATATTATTTAGCTTGCAGCCTCTACGTTGTTATCGGAGTATGCGATCTCGCCAAGGATCCTATTTTCTGCATACGCCTGCAATGTTTATGCGCTTCATCCTTCCAGCTTTTATTTTACGCGATTCTGTAAGACAATATTCTGTACGGACTCGAGAGATAGAATCAATTGTTTCCGAGAGCTCAATGAATAGGACTAGACTTAAGGAATTTTCTTCGTATGCAGACTTTACATGGAATTTAATTTCTGCCTCGTCTGGTTTTTGTTGCGTTCCTGCCTGCTTCATCGATATGAATTCATTTTCCCTTGGGTTAAGCAATATTAATTTTCTGCGTATTAAATTATTCCTTCTCATCCTCATCTCATTCGTAAAAATCAAATACTTTTACTAGTGAGGTATCTAAACGTGCTATACCATAAAATTAATAATGAGCATATTAGAATATCACAATATCTCTACACTCTTTGCCTTAAAATGTTTAACGCTAAATATATTTTCCCGGGCAAGCGCAGCAGTTTCTTCGTAAATTACCTATACTTACTAACGACAGGTTGCATTAGTGATAAATAATGAGCCATCCATCTTTGGCGAAATTGACTTTAAAATATGGGTTTCGGTTTCCAACTATCGCATTCCTCGCAGCAGGTTCTATGCAAAGCAACGCCATGCATTTAAAACGTTAAGTTACATCGTCATAAGTAATCGCTAGTTTCACTATTCGTGTTAAGTTTACAAGTAAATTATGTTTACATGCTTTTAACTGAATCCGCACATAGATCAAAGTACCATGTGCGGATAGAAGTATATTCTATAGATCTGTAAGTTGCGATATTACTTATCAGTTTTAGGACTTTTTAATAAAACTGGTAGTGAAACGATAAAAATTTGACCAAAACTGACCAAAACAATGCAATAAGTGCAAACCTTACAGTAATAAAATTAATTGTACCTCACCAATAAAATTAATTAATAATTAGTAAAATTTCATGGGCGCTACCGTACTTCGGAGGGCACGTTAAGCCGTCGGTCCCGGTTGTTTTCAATGGTGAAAACAATCAGTAAGCCTTGTCGAAGACGGTGGCTTGAGAACATTCGACACTGGTTTGGCCAATAAACCCTCCAGCAATCCGCATTGGAGTAGCATGGTGGAGTATGCTCTAGACCTCCCGAAGATTTTATCTGTGGGGGAGACCCGTGCCCAGCAGTGGGACGATATTCAGCTTAGCTTATAATACATTTAAGGTTAAAATATATCGATAATTAAAAGCAAATATACGAGTGTTCGATATGTTACTCGTACCAACCAACCAATTGGTGTTGTGTGTTACCCATAACTCAGGATAGATTTATGTTCATTCCATATTGTCCATTAAAATCGATATAGTACTGCCTACACCAAGATAGTAAATAAAATTTATAATATTAGTAGTAATTATTTAAATTATTAAAAAGATTCTTTAATATGAGTATTAATTTCAAGCAGTTAGTAAAATTAGACCAACGTAGGCAAGACTAAATTTTTTAACGTAATTTAAATACCTGATTAATTTTAAATCTAGATTCTGAATATTTTTTTAGAGATTCTAACAATCTAAAGTAAATACTTATGTAAGACAAGCGTTTGCCATTCAGAACATTGTCCCACTATTGGACTCTTTCCTTGGAATGGGCGAAATTAGGACTTATGTAGACACACACAAGTGCAGATTGGCAGACTTCACATGCTTTTGAGAGCATTATGGAGATCTCACAGGCATGCAGGTTTCCTCACGATATTTCGTACAGCAGATGACATTTAATATCATAAGTCGCACATAACTTAGAAAACTCGTTGGTGCGTGCCGCTTGATTTTGAATCCTGATCGCTCGAATGAGAGGCAAGTTCGATAGCCACTGGGCTGTTAAATCAAATAGCTGCCAATCAGCACCAATCATGCCCTTTCTATTCTTATTAGATTAGGCCTTTTTTTTTCGCTGGGAAATGCTTTTACGCTTCCTGCCCAGGTACTAGAGACCTGAGCTATGTGGGACTCGCCGCCATCGGCTTGCCAGAATACCCACTAAAACCCAGCGGGGCCTTCAGCGACAATATGAGACGCCACGGGATCGCTATGCATTACTACCGCGGCTATTAGATTAGGCCTGTGGTTTCTAGTGGACCAATTATGGGCTGTGAACCAATGCCAATCCAACAGAACACATATTACACATGAGCAAAATAGAAATGCCATAAATGTTATCTTTCGCTCCTAAGTTCACTTGGAATTGGTTTTGCCAACGGTACGTCGAATACGAAGTGAATTGCGCGCACGCATGTATCCGGGTAACTTACGAGGATAGTTCGCTCGACAGCAAGGTAAATAAGGACTCAATTTACCTCAACACGCTTGAATTTAAATATAAATGTCGCATAGGAAATCAATTGCAAGTTAACGCCCCTATTTGTTCCTATTATTTTTTTAAATACTTACGTATAAACACTTATAAAACTATACATATGTATTTTATTTATTTACCAAATAAAGTAGTGTTCCAGTAATCAATACATCACGATGTCTTTGAGGATTGTATTTTTGTTTGGTTTAGGCCGGCAAAGGTTCATATAATTATTAGGTGCCCATGAAATTGGAGATTTGTATGGTAATTTTTTATTTTAGCTAATCAAAGTAATACTGGCCCAAATAATCAAAATAAATATACCACATTTTCACAAAAACAAAACACTATCTAAAAAACAAAACACTGAATTTGAAATTACAATACCACGGCTTTCGAATAAAATTTACTTGAATTTCGAACAGCGTGCCAACCACAGATAGTTAAATCTGAAAATGGTGGTTATAAAATGTCCAATTTCCTAAGTAAGCCTATTATATAGTTCATACTACGTTACTACAATACTATGGCACAGTGCGTAATACCGCAATGAGTGAAAAACCAACAAAATACAATAATAATATCGGTATTAAATTGACCAGGAATTGAGGATATCTCCGTATTAATGAGATCGTCTAATTGAACAGTCTTGTAAACCAGTATCCGACGCCCGTGCGTCGCTGATAAAATTGCCGTTTCGGCACGGATGTCGAAAAACAATTTTGGTCAGGCCCATTGAACGGGTTTCATTCAATTTTGCATTAAGTAAGTTTCAATTACACCGGAGCATTGATGATACTGAATTATATTAATTAAGGTAAATTGGAGCGCGACCGTAGCGCTGATTGCCAAGTGGTTAGGAATTCGATCTCTTATTAAGAGGTCTATACATTTTCTTATTTAGTTGCGTTTAGTATCACTTATAAATTGCATCATGTAATAGTAAAATCTAAATAATTAAAAAAAAATCGTTGTACAACGTACCCACGCTACTACATTCGGTCACATATCTAGAACAAGTCTACAGGCTGCCATCAGCGAATTCCTCTAAAAAGGCAAAAACTAATAAAATCATACGCCAATTAACATTATTTACGAGCAGACCAGTGGAATGTCGTTGGCAGCAAACCCACCCGCATCAAGGAGCTCTCGGTTGAAAAACTTGAAAAATGGGAAAATGGCGGAAAAGCTCCCGTGTCTCATAAATAATGCATAGGAATGCGTGTGAGTCGTGGACCTGCTAAGTCGAATCCGCTAAACAATAGGTTAATTTCAGTCTTCCTCGACGCAATAAATTAAGAGAAATAAAGATCATCAACCCTAACTGTTGCAGCATTAATTTAATACTCCGAGGTCCGTATATATATCACATACTATTTTATACTATGGAATTAACTTTCAACTTTGCAAAAATTTTCACTAAAATCGTTGCAGCCATTTTGTCTCATTCTAATAAAATTAGAAATTAGTCTGTTTTTTTTACTGAAAACGGAAAACTACTGAACAGACGAACTAACTCCATAGATTTTGACAGAAGTATTTTGTCTCATTCTAATAAAATTAGAAATTAGTCTGGTTTTTTTACTGAAAACGGAAAACTACTGAACAGACGAACTAACTCCATAGATTTTGACAGAAGTAAATATACCTACCTACTTAATATTTTTTAATCGCGAATAGTTAAAGAAATAAAAATGCCACATCATGTTATTTATAAATGTAATTGATATGTACTTGCCACACACACTTGGTAAGTCCTGAGGGATACTTGGGAGAAACACAATAAAAGCAGCTGACCGTTACTTGGCGTATATTGCAAGTGACATTCCACGGTACATTGCTGGTTAATATAATATGAATCTACCTACATACATATTGATAATATTTATAAATTATAACTACACCACAGTAATCATTATAATTTATCACCCTATCAGTTTTAGTCTTTGGAACACAAAACTTGTTCTAAATTGTTTTCAAACATCTGACTCATTAATTACATCTGACTTATTAAAATAAGGATAATTTTAAGCATATCGCAGCAATAAAAAGATTAGATTCCTTGCATGTTGCGTAATCATCGCCTAATAAAAATACCTTAATCAAAGAACATTTTATTATTCTAGTTTTGTATGAATTTTATACGATAAGCATATAAAAAGCATAATTGACAAAAGAGATGTTGTTTTCTATTTTATTGTGATGTTTTGTACAAATTATGTCCCTTTTTTGTTTGCAAATAAAAACATGTGTTATTGTTAATTTTGTTTGTTAAGGTAAAGAATTAGCTTTTAATACATTAATTCCGTTGGTAGCGTCTATCTTCGTTGTTTGCAATGGTGGAAACAGTCGCTAAGTCTTGTCGAAGAGAACATTCGACACTGGGTTGGCCACTAACCCCTCGGAATCATGCGCAAATCGGTTAAACACTTTAGTGGTAAAATAGCGAACAAGTGGAAATTGAAAATGATTTAACATTACAGACCCAGCGCTCACATTAGGTATATTGTCATTTAATAGCATTCAAATATGTTAACGAGCAAAGCATAATGAATACGTATCAGCCTTAAGCCACAGATGACTCTACGTTAGAGAATTATTCAGAGGTAGGTAGGTACGCTACGCAACCTTAAAAAAACCGTCACATTTCTGTTGCAAATGTGTTCAATAATTAATCAAGAGTTTAAACGTTTGCGTCAGAATCTGTTTGTGCATTCTGTGCATGGTTTCTATGGACAGCAAGGTTAAAGGCAGCTCACGAGCCATGGCTGTTTGCACTACGGGTTTGTTGTCAAAGAGCGCAGTGACATTTCGTGTATGAATAGCTGACGCAAACAATTTTTTGCGTAAAAATTATTACGCAATCCTCAAAAATTCTATGTCGATTAAAGCAAGCCTAACATTCGAAATTTAAATTTGGAATCACGATTCGAAATGCGAAATTAAGAAACGAATGAAAGAGAATTTCGAAAGAAGTCTCTATAACTATGTGTGTTACAAAATGTGTCAATAGATTTTATATGGCTTCATTGCGTTTGGAATCCTAAATATTTCTTATAGAAATATCAGTTGGAATGTCTTTCGGATGGGCTTGGTCAATTTTATAACTTACCTCATTGTAACCGGGCACTATTCTGTTTAAAAAAATATATTTATACGGTGCTCCCAAACCGCCTAAAGTTTCTTCCTTAGACATAAGATATAAGACAGGTAGTTACCAAATTAATATCTGGTACTAAAACCAAAAATGTTCAATTATCGTAATGATTCCGTAAACTGGGTACAGTAACATCACTTAGTAACTAGTTGGTCATCGTCAGAACATTATGTAATTCTATACCATAGAGTTAGTTTTTAAATTAGTCGTAGTCTTAAAGCGTTGTATATAAGTTATGCAAGTAAACTATAGTATTCAAATTTAATACATTTTATTCGCAAACAATGTAAAGTAGATTACATAAGCGTACACTAGTATACCTGTACTATACAATACACCAAATGGAATTCCAAATATATTGTTAGTTTAAAAATAAAATGGTATTTTTATCGCACTATTGTTTGACTATTCATAGATCTACATTCTTTATTTTAGTATGTCCAATTGTGTAGTGGATTTGCCTTTATCGCGTCGTAAATATATTAATATATCAATCGTAACTATCTAAAGCTGTAACTTAAATTCCAATCCTGTTTACGTTGCAAATGCTGCTTAAGCTTATTACGAACTCTATCACGACTCTACCCCGTTTCTTGAACGCGCTTGTATGAAAATGCACAGCGTCATTCGGCGTCCGCGAGAGCTCCTACAGTGCATTTCAAATCGAATTGTAGAGCTTTGTAGAGTTCTGTTGTCTCACTATTCGCGATTGAACATCGTTGATATCTTAACTGCTTTTTAACTAGGTTGTAAGATATTGTGTCTACGTGCTAATTTTAGTAAGAGTATCGTTCCAGTCAAGTATATATCCCTCCTGGATGATTATTTTTTTCTGCATTAATACTATAGGTAGGTACTACTTACATTGCTTGTCGTTACGTTAATAATCGGGGTTTAAATATGAAATTGCCGTTTCAACCTACTAGCCACTTTGAAATAAAATTAAACCTGCATTGTGCCAGATTCATAGTGAAACTTTTTTTCACACGACAACAATAACATTCTAAATTAAAAAAAAACTAGTTTTGATTGTTCATCTTTCAATTGTTTTTAAATTCAGCTCTTAAAGTGAAGATGGATACGGGAAAAATCAGAGTAATTTTCGAATAAGAGTTCCGACGGGGCACAAACGCAGCTTAAACTGCTCGTACAAGAGTTCCGACGGGGTACAAACGCAGCTTAAATTGCTCGTACTCGTAATATTAGTGCTGTATTTGGAGAGGATACAGATAATGAACGCATCGTGCATTTTTGGTTTAACTGCTTCTGTAGTGGACACTTTGACTTGAAGAATGATCCACGTGGAAGGCTGTTCTTCCTCGTGGATCATCCTTCTAAGCTAAATAATTATGAATTGAAGTTGATAGTGGAATTTGATCCTTATCAAACTTCCTAGAAATTAACAGCATGGTTTGACGTTAGCATACGGACAATATTGATTCATTTGCAGCAAATCGGTAATATTAAAAGACAGACGGACCCGTTGGCGCAATCGGTAATGACCCTGCTTGTTACGCCAGGGGTCATAGGTTCGAATCCCACTCAGGACAAACATTCGTGTGACGAACACTTGTGTTTGTTCTGTGTCTGGATGTTAATATTATCTATGGTAGTATGTATTTAAAAATATATATGTATGTATATCAGTCTCTGACACCCATATTACAGGGTCGCGCCTAGTTTGGCCGTCAGATGCCCGTGAGTGAGAAAGTCCATGATATTTATTTATTTAAGGACTTGAAAAATGGGTGCCTCATGATTTGACTGAACTGCATATAGTAGCGCGCGTTGAAGCTTGCATATACTTGACAAACCGCTACAGAAATGAAGGAATTTTGGACCGAATTGTAATGTGCGACGAAAAGTGGATTCTATACGAATATCGTAAGCGCAAAACGCAATGGCTGACCCCAGGGCAAACGCCACAATATTGCCCTAAAGCGAAACATACCCATAGAAACGTAATGGTAACTATTTACTGGTCACTTCATGGTGTAAATAATTTAAGCTTCCTCAAATCCGGTCAAGCAATAACAGCAGATATAATTTACACTAGATAGATACAATAATGGCGAAACTCGCAGCAAAACAGCCCCGACTCATCAATTGATCATCACTGTTTTTGCTCACCGCAAGATCTCACACTGCTCGAGAGATATTTTTAATACTACAAAATCAGCAGTTAGAAATCATCCGTCATCCTTCTTACCCGCCGACGCGACCTTTCCCAACCGACAATACCATTTTTTCCGCGATTTGTACAATTTTTTGGATGGAAAAAACTAGATACTTTAGAATTAAATAAATGTATAAGAATATTCTTAATTTTCTTTTTATTTTAAAATTAGCCAATAAGGCTATAAATAAGAATAACTTCTTATAATAAAACAATAAGCATTACATATGAATTTGATAAATTTCGCCATGTAATAAAATTAAGTAAGACAACAATTTTTACAAATTATTTATAATAAAAAAGGGCTCAAGGTGTGGCATTGTACCCAGAATGCTAGCAGCAATGCCTCGCTTTACAGTGAGGCTAATGATAAATGAGCTTGGTCGACAAGACTATCATGAAAGTCTACTTTTTCAATTCAATTTTTAAGAATAATTTAATTTTTAAGAACATACCTACCAATAAAATTGATAAATACCTTGAATACACTTTAAATAACATTCATACATAAAATTCTTATTTCAAATTGGAAAAAATATTAGTAAGATGATTAAAGTCTCAAGTTAGCGCTTAGTGTAACTAGTGTACATTCTAGACATAAATCATGGTGTTCCATAATTCATATAGAATAACTAAGGCACCGAAGCCATTCATAAGCCCCCTGCGTAGAGCATTTTTCACTCGAGCACTGGATAATCTCGGAGCTAGGATCAAATGCTACAGATAAATTATTGGCTACACCTAACCCAGTAGCAGTAGCGGATTAATGATATGAAAATACCAACTTATCTATTTATTTTTAAAAGAATTTATTTAACTTTAAATTGTTGTCTGATTACAATGTTTCATTATATAAATGTTGTGCAAACCTTTAATTTAAGTGCATAAAATAGTAAACACCATTGTATCACTAATTAATGTAAAATACTCTTATGTACTTAGTTGGTATGCCTATATTAAATAAATAAATAAATAAATAAACTTCACTCGTATGTAAGTATGTCCTGGAATCTTGCAATCAATATTTCACCCACTTCCACTGAAGCTATCGAGCTGAAATTTGGCACACATATTTGGTTCCGATGACAATGCATGAAAATAAAAAAAAAGTTTTAAAAAGCTTTTTTTAAAAAAAAAATTTAATCGTATAATTTCACTATTACAGTTTATGTGTAGCGGATTAATTATATGAAAATACCAACTTATCTATTTATTACACACAGCATGAATAGGAAAACTAATTATATAGATAAAAGTTGCATAATTTAAAAACATAACGACTGCAAAAAAAATTACATAATTAAGAAAATTTAAGATGCGGGTTATTAAAGTGCGTTACTCCTCTTAAAGTCATCGACTGTCACGTTGAATGGAATATCGTAAGGAAACCTTAATGTGAGTTCTCCATGATATACAGTCCATTACGCTGGATAAGTCCATCTTCAAACGCCTTCGTGAAGATGGACTTATCCAGCGTAATGGACTTTGGTCTTTCCTTCCGAAAGGAGTTCCGTACTACTTCACCACTGAGGGTGATGCAAGCAAATGAACGGTAAAACCGGCACTCACGGTTGACATGGTTGATGTAATATGGCCCGATCTGCGGATCATAGGCCTCCTCCCAGCCCAACGGCAACTCATTGCCGATACAGTCCGCGAACGTCTGAGGCTTCGTGTATCTGGAACAATTACAATCATCTTAGTACAAAAATACATTTTATAGTCATACGGTATACACGCCGCGCCACGGTAGTACCATTTCTGTCGTGTAATAATTGTTTTTAAAGCAATTATGGTACGGTTGGAAAGGTGTGGTTTCCGGTTACACTTCTTTGGAGTCGACCATCTTAGTCTACAAGGGTAGCAACACATCTGTGACTGACTAACGTACTAACTGGACTATTACTAACACTAACTGACAGGACTAACTGTCACTAACAGTCCCCAGTCCTCATACCTACTAACACTGTACCTAGACTACTTATTAAGCTGCTGTACCTAATTTAACGATAATCGCACTTACAGCTCTCCAGGCATTTTTAAAAAGAAATGGGGCAGACTAATTCAATACGGGTCGGTTCACAAACACAATGCCAAGTGGGTACTGTAAACACGTGCAATGTTAAGCATACCACAGGGCACAGCGTCTTAAATTGATAAAGTGGAGGTAGATCGAATATCCTACAGCCCAAACCGAGGCAAAGTTGTTATTGTCAAGACACGGTTATCTCCTTGGAAACTTCTCATCCGTGAACCGGTGCGGTTTAGTGAAGGCAACTTGCATCAGAAAAAGTTCAGCCATAATCTTGACTCTTAGTCAGACATGGTTGCATTTGAATATAATATAACAAGAGTGTGCCTATTATTACATTGACATTGAATCGCGAAGAAATATTAACTTACCGATTTTGAGAAAACATAGCTAGGTACCTACTGTACGCCTAAAGTCGTGTTTGGTCGATTTGATAGCTTTGGCAACAGCATTATTGATTTCTTATTCTCATCAACGAAAGTCGTATGTCGCATCGCTGGTTCACTTTGAATTCTACTTTATTTGTATTCGGCGTAATTTCAACTGATAAGTTATCTGGGTTAGTAACTTCTAGAATAAATTCTCGCTAGCTACATAATTATTCAAGTTCAGGCTTATACAGGATCAATTTACTATAACAATTCATGTGGAATGAGACTCGAAGACGTTATGGTATTATTGTATAGTATATCAAATAGAATATCGTATGACAGTTTAAAATATATTCATTATTGTTTTCAATCCACTAGTGAGTTAAAACATACTAAAAAAACTTCTTTGAATTGTGTTTTCACTACATATGTAGTATGGCACCCTGCAAAAAAATATTTTCAAAAAAACAAACTCATTTAAAGAAATAATGTATAAAAATCTTTATGGTCTTTGCTAGAGAAACGATGATGGTAAATGTTATATACATTTACCATCATCTAAATACTCTTTTTTTAACATAAATATCATTCCAAAATCTCACTCTAGAACAATTTAGGTGATACGTAAAAGAACTCCTTAAAAACAGTATGACCAAACAGGGCCATAAAATCAAACGTGTTCAGCGTACAGCTCCACACTCTTTATCTACGATAATCAGTAGTCAGATTTAATTTAGATTTACAACACAAAATCGCTTCCCATACTCCGAAATCCAAGCTTCCCACGACAAGGGCTGGCCTATTAAAATGCGCCTATTACTATCATTAAAGAAAAATGAAAATAACTAGACCCCATCATTACCATTACTCTTTTTGCTCTCGACTGGATAATTTTGACTAGTTATATGGACGAAGAACCATGTCAATTTAGTCTTCACTGTTTGGATACTGGTTACGCATTTTATTTCACTTGTAATATCACGCCTCCGTGAAAATAAGCAGTGTGCTGTCATTGCAGAAAGCATATTATTTCGATAATGTTCAAATTTCTTCTCAAAAGATACAATAAAATCGGTAGTTTGAGCATAGGTAGTCGCTTCAAAATGATAATATAAAACACTTGCAATCACATGAATATATACTGTATACACATATACCTACATAGTTTAAGTATCTCTGATATAGTAGGTGTTGCATCATCCATCCATCCATCCATCCATCCATCCATCCATCAGTCTTTTGAGGTACAGTGGTGGTCATAGGCCACTCCTAAACAGCACCACTCCGACCGATCCTGTGCCTTCTGGAACCAGCGGTTTCCCGCCGTCTTTTCAAGGTCGTCTGTCCACCTTGTCCTTATATAGCATACACTTTTGAAATATGGCCTTTCCTCGTATATTTTTGAACTAACTAGTTAGATACCTATTAAAAACCTATTATTATGATATTTATAGCACATACTAAAAAGTATTATTTTATACGTGTAGTAACTAATAGTTGAAATGGCACTTCCATGAGGCTCTGTCATTCGAAAGAAACCTGAAACCTGAAACGAAAAAGAAACGTGGTGCCGTGAACAGTTACGATACAGTCAAACGATAAATAATAATATGTATAGTAAGTATATTGTATACTATCAAAATAATAAGATTAAAAATTACCATAGCTACGGGGTTAGGCTCTTCATTAGATCAAAACTCCCTAAAAATATTAAATTAAACCTCAATCGGATCTTCCTGAATAGATTATCGCGCCTATCGCAATAAAGGGTTAATGATGGTATGTAAGACCGGGAGTCATGCGTGCGTGGAATTGGCGCCAACGACCTGTTAGGCCCCCGTGGGCTCCCCATGATTCATGTGTTCCAAACGCAGGACTTAACACCCTTCAAAATGTTGGTAATATATTTAAACAATTCCCACTCATTTTAATAAAACTAATTGCTCTCATTTTTTTTTTTATAGGCGTAGTGTTATGTGACACTGTGTTATGTGACAAGTAAATTGAGTGTTTCAAACCCAAATTGAATGATATGCCACTGACAGTTCAATAGTTCTTAGTTGCTTGGGTGCAGAACCAGGCCAAGATTAGCATAGAAATTCACTGTCATAGTAACTAAAAAAAATTAAATTTCATATTCATAGAATTTATAGTCTATATAACTCCCCATACTTAATTCTAAGCGACATTAAATTTCAGTCTATTTCAGCTTTTATAGTAACGCGCCGAAGGAACAGAGGGCGCACACCGCGCACAGGCAATCGAAACAGCAAGAGTGGTGCGAGCGAGCAACCAGCAACATTGTTGCTGCGTCGTGGTGGAACAGCAAAACCAGTCCTGTCAGCGGGATGTCAAGACGAGTCGAGTTCTCGGAAACGGTGACCCGTGTCACGGAATCCCTAGTGCACACATAGACCCCTACACACTCGCACGCCGTACGTACCTACGGTATTCGATTGCACACAGAAACGCACTCACATTCACGTTCGTACGGTCGTGTCGGGTCGTGGCAGAATTTTTTATTGGCCCTATAATTTGTGTAAACAAGCATCACTAAAATAAGTACTTTTTCTTTTGTTTTACTGGAGGACTGAGCGGAAGGCGTAATGAGGGCATTCTCTTCGGAATGAAGTACCACAAGCCATAATCGCTCTTCATGGGATGATCCTCCAATATTGATAAGTAAACATATCACGTTCTTAATTTTCCTCCATAAATATTAGTTAATTAATTTTACTTACTAACTGCTACTTGATATTGATTTAAAAAGGTAATTGAAAATTACTGTACATTGGAGAATGGGGCCTTCACTCTTAGTGTATTTCTCTTTGATTATCACTCCCAAGTGGCAAACTGAAAAGGATTATGGTTTCGAATAAGTGCCATAATAATGATTATAAGAGATTGTATAAAACTATGCCGCATCACTTTATTTTCGACAAGGTGCTAAAACTGCATTCGAGGTCGAATTCTTCAGATAAAATACGAGTTCTTTATCGGTGATAAGAAATTGGATTTGTAGATATCAGTTAATATATTATTAATTAACTAGATTTAAATTCTTCCATATAAACCATTTCTATCTATATTGTTGATTTCTGTAAGTCATCAAAACAAAGTTTTATGAAAATCTGTGTTTTATTCTTCCTCACAAAAAATTACCATAATCAATTACCATAGATAGCAGCAAATAGATCAGCTAGGTATTGATCAGTTACAGCTTGCAAGAAAGCCATTTATTTCTAACAAGAAATTTTAATTCGCAAATCACATATCCAACTTAACAAGGGTTGTTTTTATTCCAAGTCTTCAATGACATTATTAATTAGTAGGAAAATGCAAAACTATCGTAGTTGATTGGCAAAAGACAATAGGTATGTGATGTGTTTTATTTTATTTCAAGCGCGGAAATCTCAAAGCGGATGGATTTTGACAACAAAAGAAACTAAAAATAATCTACTTTATAAGATAACATCACGCCTGTATTTTCACGAAGGGGTAGATAGAGGTGTACATACACCCACTCTTTCACAGTTATGTTTAGGTCGAATGTAATAGGTGGTGAGCCTATTAACTGTTGTGTGTGCCCTCCACTGAGATCCCAACAAGGTCGCCACATAACTCACTTGTTCATCAACGTTGGCAGAGTGCTAGAAGTTGCGTAATCGTTGCGTGAAACTAGCAAGTGCTTAGGTCATGAAATATGGTAGTGCATTGGGAGTCTGGTCTATTGGAACAGCGCACCAGAAGGCCAATGTACCGGCGGCCGCCATCCACAAATAGAAACGAAGGTTGCTACCCGCTTTGGATTATTTCGCTGCGTTCCTCAGCATTGCATCAAATTCTTCGGATGGAACGGACCTGAACCTTAAGGATTCCTTCGACATGCCAGGGGCCCTTATCGGCGAGTCGTATATATAAAGGTATTAGTCCTGCGTTCTTTCCCAGCTTTCATCACTTCTATCCGAGCTGGTAACTTTTTGTGTGATCAGCAAACGTGCACTGCGTACGTGATCGATGAATAATGGAATCCTGTTGAGGTCATTTATACTTTCTCAAGCCTATAAGTAAGCACTACACTATTTCCACACTTCAATATAAGTGGCGTCAAAAGTTCACCATATAGCATCTAATACTGTTCAAATTTCAAAACCATTCATTGTGTAAATAATACACCAACCTACTTTCCGATAGTGTGTTAATTTATAAATAAATAACGCGTTTATCATTAACAAATTTCAAAAGGCCGATTGCCAAATCCTGGATTACGAGAATCTTGGAGCTCGTCTGGTCGAAGGCGGCACGCTGTCTCACACATCGACCGACCAACAGACGGACACGCACACCTCTACGTATGCTCTAAAAATATCACCCCGAGAAATATTTTAATCCAAATAGCCCGTTTAATGCACATTCCCTTTGGCTTTGAAACAATCACGATTTTTACGACTTGACGCGAGAGCGTTGCTCCGCGAGGAGTTTAATCGGAGACCGACAGTGGAAAGTGTGTCATATCACAACAATGCTTCGCTTAAAATGTCTGCACAAATGACACATTATTCGATCGTATTATCTCGTTTAGATGCTAAAACAAAGCCAGCTCAGGGACGCAAATGTCAGAAACTTTCCGTTGTCCGAAAAAGGAAGCGTGTTAGGGGTCAACGTGATTTCCTCTCGCATTCCAAATCGCTGACACAAACTGTACAGCGCAGTTATAATCAAATTAAACACGACTTGCAATGAGTTCGACGAAGCATACCGACCGGATGATCCAATACGTGGATATAAAAATTCGTATCTGAACCGAACCATACATTAAACTGACCACAGATATAAACATTCTTCGCGGCTTACGTCATGGCCAATCACCAAATTTATCCCCCAAATTGCTGGGTAATCGCTGGAAAGTGGCTTATTATGTGGAGCGCTGGTCAGCATTGGGTTAGTTAGATAGACACAGGCTGCTAATGTGACACCATGACGTCACACCTTATTCGATCATTGACAAACAACATTCCAACGCCAAGTGTGAACAGAAATGTGCTGCGTTGAGACGCATGTCACGTCACTCTACCAAGGTCTCAGTCTCGTCTTGGGATTTAAAAATTGAATTATACAAGTCATATTCGACCGGAGTTTACAGTTGAATAAAATAGCTAAGAGGTATTTCGTATTAAAACAGCTTTCTTCTACTACGACTAACGAATGAAATGAATGTAAAAAATCTATCCCATTATGGTCTGCATTTTGGGAATCTGTAGCCGGGGGATTTCGTTTATTATAAGGGTACATTAATAACAAGACTTATGCCACTAAATGTAGTCAGTGATGAAAATCAATCGCTGTCATTGGCATATCAAATACCGACTGAAGCGTGCGCTTTTACTACCCCTACTGTAGCGCCGTGCGGACAGAAGTGACGGACAGACAGGCAATGGATTGCATAAACACTGGAATATATAGGGTTTCCGTCTGAATCACGTCGCATACCAGTGGACTTCGTCACGCCACCGCGCGTGCGACACAATATCGTGAGCTTCACGATTCCATAGACGAACGGCCGATAACTCGATACCATTCTGAATAATCGCCACTTCCTTATCTCACTTCATCAACCACTTAATTACTTTAATGAAAATACACTTTCTTCTGTATCTTAAGTTTGCAAGTCGAATTTCAATTCGATTTAGTATAGGTCTACATCAGTTTAACATATAATCTGTAGCGAATGCAAATTTATTTGGACTACAATAAAATATCCACTTGAGAGTGAAAGTTGAGAGATCGAGTCTCTTAACTGTAACTCGAAGTGTGCAAAAAATATTTGTGGTAAAGTTACTTCATAGTTTCATACATTGCTTCTTAAAAATGTTAAGTTGCAATTACAACCAAGATAGGTATGCTACGAGAAACCTCTACTACGCCCTAAGCAGCTCTAGCTATGAGACCTGTCTCACTACAATAAACGAAAGGTGAAATTTGAACTCGTAACCTAAGAGACGGTGAGCCAACTGCTCACTTGTATTAAGCAAGTTTAGACTACAAATCCTTTCATTAAGCATAATTATTGACGACTAGAATTACAACTATCAAGCACATGTATTAACTTACCGAAGGTTTTTTCTTTGCGTTGCTTAAGTTGCCACAAGCACAAAATAAAGTCATTTTAGAAAGTCTACATCAAGCATTGAATTTACTCGACGTTCTCTACGTAGAGCAGCAAGTGAAACCCTAAAATTATATACTATGTAACAAAATACATCAGCATTCCTGGCCAAAATTTGACTTATTAATTGCAACTATTGTACTAAACCAAATACTCCTCAAATACATCAGAAAATCTTTAAGAAATGTTTAATTAGAGTCATGCAAATTGTCATTTCTGTCAATAGAGTAGAGTAGTGAGAACCGGAAAGTATGGTTAAACATGGCCCACCTGATATCAATGCACTCGGTGCATCGGATGAATGGGAGGCGACTTCTGCGAATGTTTGTTGAGGTACGAAATACCTCTCTCCATTGTGTCGTGAATGGCCGCCGGCATAATACCCAAACATTCGGTAGCATTAGCTATTTGATTGTAATTTTTTATTTGTCAGAGCTTGGGAACTCAACTGGAATTATTAGGTATGGAAGTAAACAGCACTGCTCTTCTTAATATTAAACTCATTAGAAACAAACAATTTATGAATATGGCCAGGGAGCATTTGACGCTGAAGGTTTGCGAAATAAACATCTTAGGGTACCTACTAACTATTAAGCCCTACTATATAAGAGTAGTTTTAAAGAACATATTTATGATGCAACAGAGTCTATTAAGAACTAACTACGAGTAAATGCGAGGCCCTGCTTATTGTATAAATGTACAATCTACTATGCCATTGGTATCTGAATTTACTAAACCTGTTGCGGTTTTATAGTTAGGTATCAATTGTAAAAAATGAATACTGTTATTTATTAGTGATTCAAGAAAAGTAGCTTATTGAAACATGTTTAATATACATGTACATATCTATATATATAAAAGGAGAAGGTGACTGACTGACTGACTGACTGACTGACTGACTGACTGACTGACATATCAACGCAGGGCCTAAACTATAAGGGCTAGAAACTTGAAATTTTGCACAGGGGTTCCTTTTATAACGTAGGGGAGCACTAAGAAAGGATTTTTGAAAATTCACCCCCTAAGGGGGTAAAACGGGGACGCAAAGTTAGTATGAAACTTTGCCGTTTTTACGTCAAATTCCACGCGAGCGAAGCTGCGGGCGTCCACTAGTATGTATATATACCGCGAGAAGCGGACTAGTTTTTCCTTTATTGACGAAAATTTTAATGTCTTTATGTGTATCTCATCTAAAATTTAGTTTTGTTAAACCTGTAAATTCAGTAAACGTGCTTTACAGCTCTTTTTATTGCCAGTATCCACTATGATACCTAATTTAGAGTAATATTTTTCAAAACACGCATTTTAATAAAAAGGTAGAAAAAATATTTAAACCTGTTTAACAGTTAGGTAGCAAATAATACCTAACTTAGTTCGAGTTACTTAAACTAATTTGCTTAAAATACCGAGAGAAAGCGATTACCTGTTCGCAGCCAAGGCTTCCTATTACCTGAGGTTACCAGGGAAAGACTACAGACTAGCACAGCTACATACTACAGAATTAGCAATACACTGGCCACTTTGAAGCTGGAAATCAGAAGAAAAAACTAGTAAACTAGTAAGTAGTTTTTAATTATGTTTTTTAAGTTTTATAATAAACAAGTAATAATAAACTTTTTTATTTAAGTTGTTCAGTAAGTAATCTTGTTTAAGAATAATTATTTACAATTTTCATAAAAAATTAGTATTATTAATAATATTAGTGACAATTTTACAGTATCCATCATATACCGCATAGTATTTCAGTATCTGTGTGTGTAACATTAGGCATACTAGTTTCTGTTATCAACTTTACAGGTGGTTCGCATTCCTCAACGATTACAATCACTTAATACCGAACCGACACCGTTTTCCTATTTCAATTCTAGCGTGCAAGTCATTATTACTAAGAAATAAGGTGTATATTACTACGGAATGCCCGCCATTGGTAGCGCTAGTCGCATATTTAGCCCACGCCCAAACCGCGAATCGTCAATGATTTGCAAAATCAAGGATTTAGCAAAACAAGTCGCCGCGCTGTTCCAGTTTTGTGGCTACCATTTAATTTTAGTGTCGTTGGTAGTTCAATCGTATTGTAATGTAATGAAGATAGTAATAACAGAGAAGAAGAAAAAACGCTGTAGCTTTACTCAGCTTCATTCTATTGAAGTTATATTTGAATGCCAAACCATGTATAAACATAACGGAAGCCTTACATAAAAGATCCTCGATTATGCGTTCCCAGACAAAACATACTTTCTTAATTAAGTTCCATGTTAATTTTTCGATAAAGAAGAAGATAAAGTGAAGGCAATGACAAAATGAAAATTTAGTCTTATTAGCCGTTTACACGTTGAGTAGCGGTAAAAAGTCGCTTTCGTTCCATCATTCGATAGATTAGAATCACGTAACGATGGATACAATATAGTTGGATATTAAGAGGAAGCGTTAATCGAGAGCCGAGGCTCGAGAGCATTCTATGGCGCCGACGCCGACGTCTGGGCGTCCTCCGGTAGTTAATCAGTCTTATGCAAATCGTGTATATGGTCATTTAGCTTTTTAATCGTTTCGTTTTATAGCAGATTCATCAACACTCGCTATTCGACACTCAAATACGCGCACCATCTTTCTAGATTTTTCTTCTCCCTAGTTTAAATCATGCCTTATTTTTTGCAAGTTCTTTTGTTTTGCTTTATATATTATACGCTTCGTTTTATGACATTTTGACTTTAGGGTTTAATATCCATTTGTAAAAATGGATTTAAGTAACCTAAACTAAACGTTTATGACCCTACTGTCAATTATAACTCCACCATAAAGGAAGAATCTCCATTCATGGTTCATGATCTCCACCCAACCGTAATTTAACCAAAAAGTATGTTAGCGAAAATTTACATAATTCAGTCAGCAGGAACATCAACAAAATTTGAACTGGAAACCAAATACATAGATGAAGCAATGCAAAAGCAATGAAAATATCATTATAATTTAATAATAATAACACGGTGACGGGCGTATAGATAAGAGAGGAATGTTATTTTTGATTAGAAACGAGAACAGTTGGTTTTATCGCCTACTTGCATAGATACATTTTAAACTTGCGTATTTAAATACGTATTCTCATTACAAAAACAGTATTTTCAGTTCTAGACGTTTATTTAAATATATATGTTTAGCTTCGAATAATCTATTTCACTATGTGGATTTCAAATTAAGTCTAGAGTCGACGCGCATCTGGGTAGGTAAATAAAATCGCCAAGGACATCTTTATCTGAGTGGAATTTGTAGTGTAAACACTGTTGTAAAATACATTATAAGTACACGCTATTTCACTCGTCGACATTGCCAAGCCGCGCCTTGCTACCGATTATATTTGCTAAACGCTCACCAACTTGCCCTAAGAGGGACTATACTTCAGAATATTGTCTACAGCAATTGGCTTCATGTTTCAGATGAGAAATTTAAATCTCCAGATGCTACAAACCATACATAATTTATAAAGCTAAGGCAATTACTGATATCTCATTTAGCTATACATGATTCCTGTCAAGAAATACAGTAAAATACCCCGCCCCTTAGACGTCACGCTCGAAGGAACGCGTGTAGTGCGTGGGAAGTATCCGCAAGATGCTTTACACATACTTGAGTTACACAATCGTTCGAAGAAGTAGTTAAGCAAAGCTACGTTACAAGACCAATATTACCAATGAATTATCAAACGCGTTCGAATAAACAACGACCAGGAGCCTTCTGAAGGTATAATAGGATTCATTATGGTCGTATTCTTGCACCGAGTGCAGTCAACCATCAATATGTTAAATCAGCAACTCATGCTAGCTATAAACATGCAAATTCGTATTGATACATTCCATAGCGAATATCTTTGTAATTCCCACGTCCGTTTACTGCTCAAGCAAGGCATATAAACTCATACTATGGACTTTGGATACGCAATATTCCGCGCGAATTTCATCCATGACAGAATTATACATTAACGAACAACCCATCGCTGGTATGCGAGTAGAACAATGCCGACGCAGTGAAAATGCATTCAACTGATATAATTAAAGTAATAAGCGGTGAGCTGAGGAATGAATTCCCACTCATTCGTTAATCAACGTATCATTGTCTTCCTCGCTTCCCATTTTAACCAGACAATGACCGGTTTTTCTTCTATCTATTTACAATGCGTAGCTGTCGAATACCTAGACCGAGTTTTTGTCCTCGAGCTCCTTACGGCTGCATCTTCTATTATGTTCAAATCACACTTGTATGATCACGATACCGCAAAATCTCCATTCGTGCTCAACGCCGCACCTCGTGTAGAGAATGCGTAGAAACCACTTATACCCTTAAAATGTATAGTGTCCATTTGCAACACCATAAAGATTTTATCGCTATCAGACGACAGCGTCTTTGAAAAGTGTATACTATAGCATAATAAGCACAATTTTGTTCGGCGATGACGTGGAAACATTAACGTTGGAGACATTTACGTGCGCACCTAGGTAAAAACCAGCTCCTATCTGGCTACATTCTTGAGATACCTTAATAATTGCCTTCTGACAGGAGCGAGAGGCTAGGAGCTTGATGGACACTTTTTTCACTGTGGAACGTTTAGGTTCCCCGTATAAGGTTAATATCGTCGTTTGCGCCGGAGACATGGGCGGGTTATTTTTAGCATTAATAAATTGGCTTAGTAGCTTCGTTTATTGTGTGCGCGTTTTGCACAAGTTGATGCAATGACATCCGCGGTGTCCATAGACGACTCATTTCTAAGTCAATATTTTTATTGCATCTTTAACATTTTCTGCGCTTTTGATTCCGTCTTCTGCATTTTAATTAAGTTCATATACAATTAACAAGTTTTTAAATGGAGTGAATGCAGTTGACTGCAAATGAGATGGAATCGTTCAAAACATTATTTTCTCATAACCATATAATTTCAATATCTTTCTGCAGCGTACTAATTACCTAGTCTGGCATACCATGCCATACAGTTTGATCGTACGGAATGCAGTTTGCCAAAAGGTCCAATAAAAATACATGTTTATGTTTCCTGTCAGCGGCCAACTTTATTGTGGCGTCAATGCACTGGAACCCGATCGTTGGAATGGCTCTCCTTTGCTTGCTTTAATCACCTTAATCCACATTCGTTCGTTATATGCATTATGGTAATATAAACCGCTTTATCTATACGCTTTCCTGATTGAAGAACAATCATATTCATCATCATTAGTGTTGGTTTTTCTTTCGTTTTCGAGAATCCGGGTTTCCTGCTTTTTAACTAAATCTTAAAAAAACTACATCTTAAAACAATGTGTTTGAAGTTCATGGCCATTTAATTCGTTTCCTTTTTAAGGGACCGGCGTTACGCGTCACTAACGAAGTGATGCTTTGCTATAGGTATACTTGCTTACCTACCTTACGAAGAGTTACTTTTACATTCTGCCCGTATTCAGCTTGTTACATAATGTTTTTAGTATTATCGATTAATATATTTGAAAGCCTTACCTAAAACGAATTGTCGCAAGACATTCACGCACTTGGAACTACTGGTATTTTCTATTGCCTCCACTTATCTGTTCGTAAAACTATTTCAAAATGTAAATCTCATATATAATTCATGCTTATCCTATTTTATCCCCAAAACAATAGAAACATATACAGCCCTGCAAGTCATTTTTTTAATATCATTACTAGCCGATATTACCGACACTGACACAAGAAGTGCAATCTTTTAGAAATAGACACCACAATTCCTGTCTAATCATTTAATTAGAAATACACGTTAACAGCTGAAATACAGTTAGAATGCATGTCATCTGCAGTGCAGGTGGGCGGTTTAAGGTCAACTTTTTAAGACAATAATACAGGTGTCGGTTTAAGTATAGTAAATAGAGACGGCTAGACATGATCGGTATTTAATAGGGATGTTTTAGCACCTGCAGCAGAGGTGGTGCGATGATGAAGGGGGTACAGTCGGCGGGGGGAGGGCATGCGCCGCTTTAGAAAGGCGCGACCATCGCCGCAGGCCCGGGCCGCATTCTACGGCCTGTCATTCACACCGCACAACTTGCCTATGCATTGCATTCCATCTCCCACCGCGCTCCACGCATCGGTCTACGTACATACGCTCACCTTACGAAACACCCGACCGCACCATCCTCACAGCATATCCAGTACTGACAAACATAAACGATTCGACTTATTCCTGAGTCAATTCAGTAACTACTAGCATTGATATGTTATGAACCAGTTCAAAAGCTGTGGCCTCATTATCTGCATTCAGTAGCCGTTCACTAAACAAACGGACCCCTCACGGAAACGAGACCCAGACACACAATGCGCACGCTGAAGGATAACGAAATGATAACCATAATTTTGTGTTTAGGTCATTTGTTGTTAGTCAATTGTGGAATGTCGTGTGAAATCGAGATTGTTGCGCGTGTTTTCCGATAGAGAGCGGCCGCGTCGCGGCGGTAGATCAGTTTGTTTTTCACAATTTATTCTATTTTGAAGTCCTGTTTATCACTTGTACTCCTACAAGAGTCAAATACGTTAAATGCACTTGTGACCCGACCGGTCTTTTCGCGCAAACTCAATGACAAAACGTCAGAAAACGCAATGGAATGTGAAGTTTTGACATGGGGCTCTTACGGGTTAACACTTCTCTTTGGAAAACTTACCTGTCTCGCGGGTCGATCCACGTCGTTTTTCTACTGTTGTGATCGATAAAATACAGTTTTCCGTCAAAGTCCCTCGCATAATCCCATCCGTCGGGCAAGGGTATCTCACCGTTTCGTCTCCTTGGCATATTTCACTGATTAAATCCATTCAAATGAATAACGAAGCACACTCGCGAACTAGCTACACGGCCATGTTGAATACCTCATTACGATGAGTGACGTCACGCGGGATCGGCCAATAGCGGCGAAGGGCCCCCACGATGGAATGCGGCGCGTACGCGAGCGCGAACACAGAGTTCCGCACGTCACTTTGCCGTTTACAGGAACGATACACGCGACCGCACCACGCGACCCCGCGTCGCTAACTGAGCCGCGCGGACTCACAGCCACGTTATCACAGCTCATGATAATATTCACTACCAGGACCTACTGTATAAACCTTTTGACCACAATGTTTACATTACATACACGATGCCCTCGCACACACGCCGATGATCTACTGCCTACTGACTAAGCTCTAATAGAGCACGGATATGCTGCAAACAAACTCGCAATGTAGGCAAAAAGTATGTAGGTACATATCCATTCAATCTATTTACGATTCCTCTGGGTATATACTTACCTATAAGTTTCATGTACGGCGCGCATTCCACAGCGTATGTAGACATACGTACGCGTTATAGATACCTACCTACATTATTCTACTAGATATATGATATCAGATACTATTGCTATAACTAGCAAGCTCTACCAAGGCGAGTTTGTTAAAATACATAATACCTACCATCCTACATTCTTATGATTAAAAAGGCCCTCACTATACTAAATTATTAAGATTCAATCACGTGCATTCAGCTTTATATCCCATGCCTGACGTAAAAGCCGACTAGAAGGGGGTTTCTGTGGTCGCGAGCAACAAGTGGTACCCAAACGGCGACCCCGGGAAGGACGGTGTTTCCGAGAAACGGCGCTGTGTTTGTGGCGCACGTCCGAAACTCATCAGTTTAGAGCAGCGACTGAAAAAACCGGCTCGTATACTCTACATTCTACTTTCGCGTCACTTCAGGGACACGACAGAGCCTATTACGGGTGCCGCATGCAGCGCTGGAGGTCACAGGTGCGCGGTGCATTTTATAGGAGATCCTGGAGTCCAGGATGCTGAGGCAGGCCACCGAGGACCTTTAAAAGGTTTACCTCTTGTGGTTTCAAGCACAGCCGAACATCTCAACCCAACAGACCTGTGGTTGTGAACAAGGAATAGAACCTACCTACCTAACCTTGTACCTACTATTCAGATATTATGTATTTCTTAAGTTAAGTGAGTTGTAGGTACTCTTATTAAGAAATAAAATCTTAAACCATACATAAACAATATTTTCATTTTTGTATGTGCATGCTTTCTTATTTGGGAGGTGCATAAAGGCATCATCATACGTCTAGCTCGCGGGTTGCTGCAAAGTAGATTAAAACTTTATAATAATGGATTTCCGCTAAGTAACGCCTGTTACCATTAATTATATAAAAATGTTAGCATTCTGCACTTTTTTCTCATATTATTATATAAACTTTAACTGTGCCAAATCACATTCACTTCCGTCCACGTAATTTTCGTAAAAAGTGATAAAAAGCTTTTTCTTAGCATATTAATACCTATTATGTTTACACATTTATCGGTTATGGTTTTACTACTTTTTATGCCACACGAATACTTTTCATGACATTTACGAATATATTATAATACTAGTGGACGCCCGCAGCTTCGCTCGCGTTACACGGCAAAGCTTCATACTAACTTTGCACCCCCGTTTTACCCCCTTAGGGGATGAATTTTCAAATTTTTCTCGTAAAAACCATCCTTGAACTTCAACGAACATTTTAAAAAAAGAATTGTCCAAATCGGTCCAGGCGTTGTTGAGTTATGCGCTTACCAACACATTTTGCGATTCATTTTTATTTTATAGAAGATATACCTTACTTAGATAGGTACGTCATTGGTATAATCTGGGAATTTAGCCTATCCTCTCAAGTAACATTGCTGTAAATACGACAGCAAATGTGCATTCAGAACCACACATCACATTTGACAGAACATGACTGAAACAGGCACTGGGAAAATTAATCCAAAGGCTTCCAAAGCTTATTAGTTAGGAATAAATTGGTCAGATCCTTTTGCGGGTAGGATAGAAGGGATTATGTGAAAAAAAAAAACCTATAATTGTAATTAGACGTTCCACAGCTGGGCACGGGTCTCCCCCACAGTCATAGCTGCGGGATCTAGGGGTCTAGAGCATACTCCACTACGCTGCTCCAATGCGGATTGGTGGAGGGGTTAGTGGCCAACCCAGTGTCGAATGTTCTCAAGCCACCCGAAGGTCTTCGACAAGGCTTAACGACTGTTTCCACAATTGAAAAATACCGGGACCGACGGCTTTACGTGCCCTCCGAAGCACGATATGTACAAAGAGAATTTAAAATCACTACGTGTTATTTTTCATGAAAACGTTTTGCCGGTGTTTACGCACTGCTAAGAAACGTACCTGTCAGTTTTGTTAACTACACGAATATCCAATTTTGTAGTTATTGGGGACCATGACAGGATTTGTACAAAAATATCGAAAAAGTAAGAGATAGTGATATTTTGAAATTAATTTATATGCCCTATGAATATTTTTGTGTTTATTCAAAGTTCAAAATTAAAACCCCAGCAATTAAAAAATATTATACAAGTTTAATTTTATATTTACCTTGTGTCATGGATTTAATGACATCTTAACAGGTAGGTTCAAACCGTGATAAAGAAAGGTTAATTTCAAAATGTCTACTGGTATATAAATAAAAATCGTTGATAAATATGAAAACGTCCCGAAAGTTCCTTTGGCCTCGTAGATGGACAGTTTTAATACTGAATTACGTATATAATTCTGTAGCGGGTAGGTGATGTGTAAATGAACATTTTGAACTCTACATTTTTATTCAGCCCGTATCGTGCGGCGTATCAAGACCGCGTATCTTGATCGCCATCCACAGGCGATCATGACACGCTTCAACGTAACGGATTATACATGTCTGAACGGTCATGTCTATACGCGCTGCTAATAGTTTGCAGTACACATAAAGAAAGCATGGTTTAATTCTAAGAATACGTATTTTATCTATGAATTTGTCTTTGTTAGGAACGAGGTCAACGTTTGCTGCTAGTGTGTGAATAGAATGCCCGTATATTTTCCAAACCAATGACAGCTCAGTGGCTAACCCCTTCTTGAGACCCGAGCCCAACACTGGAACTAAAAAGTGACTTTGGTACCACAGTTTAGGAATCTCGAATTATCGTGTCTTCAAGCCGTAAGTACAATCTTGCTAGGTATTCCACGTATGATCATGCTACAAGTATTCAAATTAATGCATATTTGTAGTACACAAATGTAGATTGAAATCAAACAACCCTCATATACATTCTTCTCTAATGTAAGTAACTAAGTATGTCGCATAAGGTATGATATTATTTTGGCCTGCAGAAAACCAGTTAGGTCGGAAGCCCCGCTGATATTCACCTTCGATTTCCTCAGAATACGTGGCAAGTAGAACCCTCGACAAAATTTTATAAGCAGAAGACAAGATATTGGTACCTCGATTAAAACGGACCTACGTATTTATCCAGCACACTCACAGCAATTATTGTTTTATACCTATTTTGCAATCTCCTTGATAAAGGATAACCTCGAGCTCCGTAGACCCCACGTTATTATCTGTCCTATCTGCCACGTTATTATGTTTTCTGTTTTGTCATGACACATGACAAAAGCATGACACCTTTAGTTCTGTTAACAATGATGACACCACATGACACGCCTTTACATTTTTTGACAGTCAAGTCAAGTCAGTCAACATAAATTGACGAATTACGACGAAGGCAAGGCTGAGTTTTCAAACATAGGTCGATATAAAATATTGTGGATGTAAATTCAAAAACACCCATAAAATCAGCAATATGCCTTCGAGTGATAGCGAAGGCTTTGAAAGTGCAGATGAAGGACACGTAAGCCCAACGAAAAAAGAGAGAAAAAAGCGTTTATCATCTTCGAATTACAGCGACAATTTGGAATCAGATTCAGAAAATAAAAATCCAGCTGTGATATCCCTGAACAAAACTGAGACTCCCACGAATAAGGTACAGCATATTATTGGAAAATGTTTACGCTTTACTGTTCTAAACAGATGAAGATTAGGTGTGCTTTAATTGAACTGTTGGTATTCAATGTAACGGAACGGCTTGTAACGGACTATAGACATGTAGTTCACATGTACACCATAATCAGCAGCCCATGGACATCTATTGTCAGAAAACCATGGCTATAACCATAGTTTTATCACAGCATAATAATTGCATTTGTTAGTGATATACTTACTTCAAATACCACTGAAGCTGTAGTTCAAGTTATTTATTTATTTATTTACATGTAATTAAAACTTTACATAAACTTACATGCATAACTACATTCAGTCTCAGGTATGGTTGAAATGTCAGGAATTGTTTTCATTGTGTTTGTCCCAAAGCTCATAATTTGTGTTAATAACACTATAAATACAAATACGGGATCATGGATGGTGGTGTGAGTCTGGTTCGCTAGCATTGCATAAAATGTAAAGATGATTTGTCTGTCTTTAAGCCTAATGAATGTAACTAAATAATTTTAAATATGCCTATTGTAACTGTTTAATGTAATTATGCTGAAGTGTTATAAAATAAAATTTTCAATGTAACTTTTCATGTATATACTATTTAATAAACTAAATTGGAACATGTTTTCAGGCTAAAAAGACAGATGGTTGGGAAGATTTTGATGTAGACGACAGTGAGCCAATAACAGCAAAAGTACAACCAAAAGAGTTGTGTAGTAGTAATAAAAATGAAACAAGTGAATCTAAAGACACTGGTTGGGATGACTTTGATGACTGGGGTGACGTAGATAGTACTGTTAATGCCAAGAAGGTATGATATATATAAAAAATCTTTTTTTGTATAACATCCTTACTTATATTTATATGGGAAAGTCTGTTTGTTGTTTTGTCCTGATTTTTTGCATAAATGTAGTATAGGTCCTGGAGCGTGAAATAGGATACTTTTTATCCAAAACAAGAATTAATCTACTTTGCAACAATCCGCGAACAAAAATGTATGGTGATGTATGTATACTTTCATGCACGTAGCACCTCCCTCCCTCCCACGCAGGAAAACATGCACATGCGATAAATGAATACCCACACCACCATACACACACCAACACGTGTTTCGCCTCAAAACAAGGCATCCTCAGGGTAAGTAGACGCTACGATGGTTAATCGCAAAATTTTTGCAAAATCGCAAAATGTTTTGCGATTAACCATCGTAGCGTCTACTTACCCTGAGGATGCCTTGTTTTGAGGCGAAACACGTGTTGGTGTGTGTATGGTGGTGTGGGTATTCATTTATCGCATGTGCATGTTTTCCTGCGTGGGAGGGAGGGAGGTGCTACGTGCATGAAAGTATACATACATCACCATACGTTTTTGTTCGCGGATTGTTGCAAAGTAGATTAATTCTTGTTTTGTAATAATGGAGTTCCGCAAAGTAACGCCTGATACAATTAATTAACTTTTTATCCACTTAAATTGCATGGTTCCTGTGGAAAAGGACAGGACCCTATAATAATCATTTGATTTTTAATTGATTTAAACTATAGTTAGATCGATTTTTAATCGATAGTCAGCTATCTTGGATTATGATTGGCTGGACTTCGGGTGAAGCTAGATATTGATAAGTGGTAATCTTTGGTGTAGCTTGTTGTTGATACTCATAATATTTTAAAACATTCCTTGATTGTAGATGTAATTCTGCACTTAAAATGACTTGATGAGGGCGGAACCGTGAGGAAAGCTAGTTTAATATAAATTATTTATCTTTATACACCCACATCTATAAACTATAAATTTTGTATTAGCATAATGCATTAAGCTCTCCATCATCCTGTCATACTAACAACAGGTTTAGTTGTTAGTATGATATTTGGCATATATGTATCTCCATGCTGATCAATTGCAGATCGTTAGACTTCACATCACTTATATAGCTCTCAGGCATGCAGGTTTTATGCTAATTTTTTCCTTCCCCTATACACTGGATTTCTTATTAGTCAGAGACTAATAATCCAGATCCATTGTGACCCAACGCCAGCAGAAAATCAAAATTCCTCCAATATGGTTTAGTAATGTCTGTTATCTTACCATAATAACGAGAACCAACACCTCAGCATGCCATTTGAAGAACAAAAGAGAATCCACTAACAGTGAAACGTGTAAGGGTTAGCCCAGACATGGCCTGGCCATTGATGAGGTTGATAGATAAAAAAAGGCGGTAGATAAAAAAAATTTTATGACATTCATAAGCATATGAATCTGAATCTGATAATCTCTCATGCGAGATAAATATATTAAATTGAATTCAATGCTTCTCCAAAGCAAACTCAATCAAACTCAACGCGGAATATTGAAGAAGTGACTGAGGTCCTCGCTCAAACATCAACCAAGAATGAAGGCTGGGGGTGGGGTTGGGGCATGGATTCTCTGCTGAGCACGGCCACTGCCGGAATAAACACCCTCACTAGCCAGGTTTCTCAGGTAATATTTTGTTTTATCATAATAATATATTGTCTTATTGACAGTGTAATAGCACTTCTTCTTATGTAGCATCATACATAGTATACATTTTATGACAATATACACTACACACACACACACACAACCTTGCAGTAGGCCTTGGCCTGTGTTGCAGGTACTGCAGGTACACACAGAAAACATCACAATTTAACATCTAAGACCCAAGCACAAATATTTATCTGTGAAATAAATATCTAATATATGACCAAGATTCGAACCCGGAACTCTTGGTTCAGCAGTCAGGGTCTTACACCATCGCCCCACGGAGTCGTCAATTAAAAATTTAAACTGATATTATGATCATCCCAATCATTTCCCTGTCACACTGTTGGGCACTGGTCTTTCATTATGTGAGCAGTTGGGCAGCATAAATTAAACAGACAAACATATATAATAATAAATATGTAACTGCAATTAAATCTACATCTAGCGCCATTGATCAGTGTTTCATATGACTATTATAGGGAACAAAGAATTTTGGTCAAATTTTGACTACAAGTCAACCACTAATTCAATTTATAATGTACTTACCTCAAATTTGATGAGCAACAATACAGGTAAGTTTACAGAGAGTTCAGGGTCATGTCAAAGGCAGGACAGATAACTTTTTGAATATTCGTTTGACCAACATGGCAATCATGGCATGGGCAGAATGGTGGATGTTTCAGATCTACTTCTAAATCTAAACTCACTCAATGTCTTGTTTTAAAGGGCTTCTCAACAGTCCTTGAAACGGGTATAGGAGCTCCAGATCCAGAGGAGTTGGCCAAAAGAGTATCCAAAGATACAGTTGCAGGCTATGACAAGCATGAAGAGGCTTTTCTACCCAAGCCAACAGAGACTGAGCTGTCAGAAGATTCTAGAACTAATAATGATGCATTCCAGTTTGGTAGTCTGTTATCTGGTGTCACCAAATTTGTGGAGACTACAGGTAAGCATAATTATTTTGACTAGGAGCAGATATGTGGGTTTGGATGAGATAAGAAAATAGCTGTTGCTCATCTCTCACCTCTGGTGTTGCATTTGCATGTGTCTGGTGTACATATGCGACAGTGGCCACTAACAATCATTTGGTCCGACTGCTCTTGAGCTAGATTGGGTGGCATAGATTGGCCTGTATTTGAAATACCTGCGACAATCTGGGAGAGAATCTTTACAAAGAACATTTGACCACTTTTTACGAAAATAATAGATCCATCCATGTGTCATTTGTAAAGATTAATGTGAAAGTGTATCAACCAATCAAATTTTTTCATTAAATTTTTCTGGCAATACTAATGGTCCTATTTTAATATTACAGGAACAAAAGTAATAGCTGGTGGTCTGGGCACCTTAGAATCAATAGGCAAAAAGACAATGGAAGTTCTTCAGGATGGGGACCCAGGGCTTGCCAAGAAGCGGGCCATGTTGGGGCTGGACTCTGGAGACAAGCCTGTGCTGTCCCAGGTCCTCAGGGAAGCCAAGGATAAAGCGGAGGAAGAGGACAAGATCAGGGAGGCGAAAAGGGAGGCAAAGGAAGTCCATTATGAGAATCTCTTTGATGATTTTGAAGGTCTGTTGATTTCATTTTATTTGTACAGAGTAGGGTTTTAAAAATAAGAGTCATTTAAGATGGAGGAATCCTGTGTCTGCAACCCAACAGTCAACTCCATCCAACCTCTTTTCAAAACTGAAAAGTCCGAGAGCATACTACATCACCCTGTGGATAACCCGTTTTTCGGATGTTTTAATAACCACCGGGACAGCTCCATGATTCCTTAAAAGCAGCCATGAAATTTTGCCATCAGAAGTTACCTATTCAACTACCAGTCGAGACCTTAAAATTAACACTATCGTTGTACCACAAGTGTTTCATTCTTCCAGGGCAGATGGCTAAGCTAGTTAAGAATTATTAATATTATATTATTATTCTAGAAGCTTGGGTTTGATTCCTGACTTTGGGATGTCAACATGGGCCGGAGCATTGCTGTCATTGTGTATACATTTATTTACTTATTTTAACTAAATTATTTCAGGCCTAGTACATTTAGAGGCCCTGGAGATGCTTTCGAAGCAAGTCAACATGCGTATTGAGGAGAAACTGCGTGGCGTTGAGCCGGCCAAGAGGCAGGAGATAAAGGAGACGCTACAACAAGTTGCCGGTAAGAACTGCTTGGTTTCAGGTTCAAAGCCTTGGCTGGAACACACTTGACGTGCCCGTTGACGCAATCGGTACTGACTCTGTCTGTTGCGCCAGGGGTCGTGGGTTCGAATCCCACTCAGGACAAATTTTCGTGTGACGCACACTTGTATTTGTTCTGTGTCTGGATGTTAATACATATTATATATTTAAGTGTGTATTTAAAAATATCTATGTATTTACATCAGTCTCTGACACCCATATTGCAGGTTCGCGCCTACTTTGGTGTCAGATGGCCGTGTTTGAGAATGTCCAAGATATTTAAAAAAAATAAGATATTTAACACATTAAAATAAATGGCATAAGTAGTTAATTTTTCAATTTACTAACATATCAGTACAGTCTTAATATGTTATCCGAAAAAATAATGTAATTCCAATTTTTCAATTTCATCACATTTCAATTCAGTGTCCCACTGCTTGGGCACGAGTCTCTTAGAGTGTATATCAAGCTTTCCTCTTACTTCAGGTAACTTCGTTCGTTTCTTAACGATTGTTTTAACCGTTTTAAAAAAAAACGGGAACCGACTGCAACGTGCCGTACCCTCAGAAGTACGGTAGCGCTCATAAAATAATTGCCCTAGTGGTCACCCATCCACAAACCGACCGCGCCCTTCCTTCCTTAACTCGATAACTCGTTCCTTGTCGATCACATAGAATCGTCGCGAGCCATTGATCTATGGACGCTACCATAACCAATCTATATATATAAAAAAGGAGAAGGTGACTGACTGACTGACTGACTGACTGACTGACTGACTGACTGACTGACATATCAACGCAGGGCCTAAACTATAACGAGTTCCTTTTATAACGTAGGGGAGCACTAAGAAAGGATTTTTGAAAATTCACCCCCTAAGGGGGTAAAACGGGAGTGCAAAGTTAGTATGAAACTTTGCCGTTTTTGATGTTATTCGAATGAAATTCAGTATAAAATTACAAAAAATTAAGTTTCAGGGGGTAAAAGGGGGTGCAAAGTTAGTAGGTATAAAAGTTTTTCGTATATACCTATATTATTTCATTGAAATTTTGTATTCAGGTTATGTTACGTCTAATTCCACGCGAGCGAAGCTGCGGGCGCGTCCACTAGTTGATTATGATTTATTCCTATGTCAACAGAGCTATGTGAAATGCCAGAGGAGGACGACGAAGACGAAGACGACGAAGAGGAGACCAGTGCTGATGCGTCGAAAGCGGACGCCCTGCACGAACGCCTGCTCAAGGCCACCAGAGATGTTGGCATCAAGATACAATTCCAGCCCTTAATAAAGTAGGTCTCCTCCCTAGAGTCCTCAATCCATATACTAATATTATAAATGTGAAAGTGTGTTTGTTTGTTTGTCCGGCTTTCACGTTGCAACGAAGCTATTATATGGTATGGTTTTTGTGTGTGGAGATAGTGAGGAGGGTGGGGAGTGACGTAGGCTACTTTTTACCGCGGTAAAACATCCCCATGGGAAGATATCGATATTTTGTTATTTCCTAGATATTTAGCTCCGGATGTTTTTAATAGATGGCGTTAGTAACATTCATTTGCAAGTTCTGAATTTCGCATACAGATTATACACTATACAAATGTGTCATGTATGATAAACAACTCATTGTTAATTCCCTTTGACTACGCGGGCGGAGCCGCGGGTAAAAGCTAGTAGTTAAATGTATTAGGCGTTACTTATCGATACTCCATTGTTACGGTTTTAATCTACATTGCAACAAGCGAGCAAGGCGACGTTACGACCTTATGGAATTGTCACCAACCGTCGTAAAGTCAACAGCCCATAAGTACATAACATAGCCTGAGGATGCTCTATTTCGGGGCGAAACACGTGTTGGTTGTCGGTTCGTGTGTTGGTGTATATCTTCACTGTTGTATGTGCAAGCATTCTTATGCTTTCTTATGACGGAGGGAGGGAGATGCTATATTATTATTTAAAAAAAAAACAGAACATAACATCACATGTATTTGGTCGAACGGGAAGGCAGAGACAAAGAGCGTGTATTACACATACTACACCCACTTTTCAGCATTTATGTTTAGGTACCCATGTAAAAAGTAGTGACCGGGCACAAATCCAGACTTCTGAAAATTTCATGTTAGTAAAATCCAATAATACTTTGCATAACCCGAGGATCTATCCAAGGAATGCTAGCTTAACAAATATGAAATTCATAAATCACTGTGTGAATTTCGATAGTTTTCTTCAATAAATAACAAGTTTATTTATGTATAAGAGTTAAGTATATGGTATCGTGGACTTTTATTAAGATGAAGTAATGATTTATATTTTTGTTAAACATTTTATTAACCTGTGACAAATCAGTAAGAGATCTCACTTGGTTTAAGGATTTTTAGGAGCGCTTGCTATTCGGACTTGCTTAACAATAATCAATTTGTATGGTAAGCTGAGAAGTCTAATTCTAGTCTAGCCTGAACGATTCCTCATGAATGTGGCTATATAGTACAAAAAGTAATTTTTAAATCGGACTGGTAGGTCCAGATTAGTGCGTTCAAACAAAAAATCTCTCCCGCTTTATGATATTAGTTTGTCGGTTTAGTTTTTACACTTAAAATGTATGAAAGCGAAATAAAATCTATATATATAAAAGGAGAAGGTGACTGACTGACTGACTGACTGACTGACTGACTGACATATCAACGCAGGGCCTAAACTATAAGGGCTAGAAACTTGAAATTTTGCACAGGGGTTCCTTTTATAACGTAGGGGAGCACTAAGAAAGGATTTTTGAAAATTCACCCCCTGAGGGGGTAAAAGGGGGGTGCAAAGTTAGTATGAAACTTTGCCGTTTTTGAAGTCGTTGATGGATAAAAGGTGCAATCACTTACCAGTGCCGAGGGTTGGATCTGGAGACTTCGGGATTCGGGATTGTATGACCTTCACTCGTTTTTGTTCTCTTTTTCGAATTTTTACAGAGAGACGCGTGCGCGCGATGTAATTGCAAATTTTTGAAGGGGGAGAGGGGGGAGAGGGGATTTGACATGGCGGCAACTACACCAACCAATCAAAACGGTCCCGCGGTTCCGTTTCACACAATCTATACTTAACATAATCCCCCACCAAAAAGGGGATTACCCCTTTTTCATAATATTCAAATGCTGGTGATGATTAAGTTTGATACAATATTATACAATATAAAGATTTAGTGGACTGTATGCAGAAATTATGTATGATTTGCTTTATATTAAATTTAACTTATGTTACAACTAGATACAATAGGTGAGATTAAAAACTAAGAATGTGCTGGTTTACTACTGTGATCTAATTGTCGTTACATGGCAAAGGGCAGACCTTTGACAATGACCTAACAAGCAGGCCCTTCGCCGTTTTGATTTCTACCACTCTAATCACTGAGTCCTGTCCAGGAAAAACCTTGACTACGCGTCCCATACACCACTTCAAGGGAGGTAGGTTTTCTTCCTTTAACAGTACAAGATCATTGACCTTAATATCAAATTTAGTGGAGTTCCACTTATTCCTCTGCTGTAACGTATGGAGATACTCGTGGCTCCATCTCTTCCACACGTCCGTTACGATCGATTGCAATAAATGCCAACGGGAAACCAAACTCAAACGTTCGTTGGCAGGTGTTTCAGGCACAGCTACAAGAGGAGCTCCAATTAAAAAGTGACCCGGAGTCAATACTGACAAGTCACTGGGGTCGTTAGACATAGGACACAGTGGCCTTGAATTTAATATTGATTCTATTTGAACTAATACTGTTGTTAGTTCCTCGAATGTTAGATTGCGCTCCCCTATAACCCTCTTTAAATGGTTTTTACACTGTTTCACGGCTGCTTCTACCAGACCATTGAAATGAGGGCTTAGTGGGGGTGAAAATTTCCATTCAATGATGTGTTCAGCTAAGTAATTTTTCAAAGTAGGATCGTTATAAATTTCTTTAGAGAATTTGCCTAAAATGTTGCTAGCGCCCTTGAAATTTGCTCCCGAGTCGGTTCTTATTTCTTTAGGTAAGCCGCGTCTACCTACAAATCGCCTTAACGTTGCTAAAAATGCTTCTGAAGTTAAGTTGCTAACGAGCTCTAAATGAACTGCTTTGGTCGTGAAGCACACAAATACACATACGTAAGCTTTACCAATCTTAGCATTTCTGACCGAACTTTGTTTTATGTTGAAATGACCGGTAAAGTCAATTGCTGTGCTTAGAAATGGCCTATAGGATTGGGTGACCCTGCTGGTAGGTAAGTTACCCATCAATGTTTCGGGTGGCTGACATTTTAAACGAAAACAAGGCAAACATTTAAAAATCCTACTGCGTATGACGCGCCTAGCGGATAGAATCCAAAATCTTTCTCTGAGTATGGACATTAAAAGATTAGGTCCGGCATGTAAATGTTTTAAATGGTAATAGTCTACCAGAAGTGTTGTAAAATGGCAAGTGTGAGGTAACACTAGTGGATGTTTTGCAGTGTACGCGAGCTTCGAGTGCACTAGTCTACCACCTACTCGCAACAGCCCATGCTCGTCTATGAATGGGTGTAAGCGTTGCAGCCCCGTACTGCATGGTTTGCCTTGAGTGATAAGTTTAATATCACTGCCGAAATAGTTGTGTTGAACTAACTTGACTAAGGTTAATAAACTATGTTCTAATTCGTTGCCAGATAGACAGTCTGAAGTTTCAGATTTCTTTCTACAATTACTAGCGAAACGTAGACACCATGCTGTGATACGGATAAGATTAGTAAACGAACTGTATTTGGAAATAAAATCCAATGAATTAGTCTCGGTGACTGCTGCGGCGGTAACCTTCTTCTGCTTTCTCACACCGGGCAATGTGTCGTAGGTAAGTTGCTCACAAGGCGCGGGCCAAGTGGATTCGTCTCCCAGTAGCCATTCAGGAGCCCACCACAGAGGGTGATGCACGAGCTCCTGAGGCGATATGCCGCGCGATGCACAGTCGGCTGGATTTAATTCCGACGGCACGTATCTCCAAAACTCAGGCGACAACACGTTTTGTATTTCACTGACCCGATGAGACTCGAACACCTTTAGTAAGTGTGGTTCCGTTCGCAACCAACATAACACGATAGATGAGTCACTCCACGCATGTATTTGCCTCAACAGATCAGTATTTAATTTTAAACTGTCAGAGACGCGTTTTAATAACCGAGCCAGTAACAAGGCACCCGACAATTCAAGTTTGGGAATTGTTAGTTTTTGCTTGATTGGCGCGACCCGTGTTTTAGAAAGGAGAAGATGTATGGTCACCCTACCGTCAATATGAACGCATCGTAAATAAACACAAGCCGCGTAAGCAGCATCAGATGCATCGCTAAACCCATGTAAATCGAAATAAGCTGTGTTATTTGATAAAACATGTCGCGGTATGGACAAGTTTGTAAGGTAATCTATATTTTCACAAAACGATTGCCACTTTGAAATTATAGAATCGGGTGGTATTTCGTCCCACTGTACACCCAGTATCCATAATTGTTGCATTAATATTTTTGCATTAATAATGAAAGGAGCTAACCAACCGTTTGGATCGTAAATACCGCTTATTTTAGACAGTATTTCTCGCTTTGTGCATTTGTCACCATTAACATGAACTTGATAACTAAATTTATCCGAAACGGGATTATATTTAAAACCTAATATTTTTAATGACGTGTCTTTATCCTCTGCGAATTGAATTTCACAAAATTCTGACGGTATGTCTGAAAGCAGTTGGGTCTGATTGCTGGTCCACTTACGCAGTTCTAGACCACCTAGCGCCAGCAAGTCTATGAGCTCGGCCTTTATCTCCCGCGCTTCGGAGAGAGTACTTGCACCCGTCACCACGTCGTCTACAAAAATATCATTTAATAATATTTTAGAGGCGCGCGGGTGGCTCTCTCGACCTAACTTGGCAAGCTCGTGTATACATCGCATTGCTAAAAATGCTGAAGAAGAAACCCCGTACGTCAGAGTGTTCAACTGAAATTCGCTTATGTTGCTGTCTCTGTCATCCCGCCATAAAATCAATTGATAATTGCGATCATCGGGATGTAATAATATCTGCCGATACATTTGGCGGATGTCTGCAGAAAATACAATCTCATGTAATCTAAAATGGAGAATAATGTCTACTATGTCTTTCTGAAGTTTGGGTCCAGCTAACAAAATATCATTTAAAGAGTTCCCCGTGCTACTCTTCAAGGAAGCATCGAATACACAACGGATCTTATCGGAGCCCTTCTTATAAACTCCGTGATGAGGAATGTAGTATTTTGGAGAACGTAGTGCGGTTGAGGGTTCAACCGGCTGCATGTGGCCCAGCAAGTGATATTCTCGCATGAAGTCTTTGTATTTCCGCTCTAATATAGAATCACGAATAAATTTTCGTTCGAGTGAATGTAACCTATTCACTGCTAAATTTCTAGTCTCGCCTAAGTTGTGGTTGCCCTGTCTGAAGGGCAAGCGAACGATAAACCTACCATCATGAGTACGCGAGTGCGTCTGCTTAAAATGATTTTCACAATAAACGTCATCTGGGTGTTGGATTCGATTCGAATGTACTTCTTCAATCGCCCAGAAGCGCTTTAAAGTATCATCAATGTTACTAATACACGTAAATGCATGATAATCCTGCCTATCTAAAATGTTGCAATCAAAATCGCCCATTAAAACCCAACCGAATAATGTCTCAAAGGCTGTAGGTAAGTTATCTCCGAGAACTAATTTATTACCTTTAAAAATACGAGCACACGCGCCTGCACCCAGCAATACATCTATGGGTCTCTTGATATTACAGTGTGGGTCGGCGAGTTCCAAGCCTTTAAAATGTTGTAGAAAGTTACTACTTACCGAAGTTGTTGGTAAGTCACACGTAATACGCGGCAGCACAAACGCGTCAACACACAAAGACGACTCGAGATTATTCGGTTTTAAATAAAGTTTTAATCGACCTTTCGCACTGAAACTAACTTCACCGCCTATGCCTGTAACACTTATATTCGTTCTATGATAACTGGCATTTAGTCTTTGCACACAACTCAACGTGACAAAGTTTGTCATACTCGCTGGATCCAAAAGTGCACGGATTTGTAACGGATGATAATTACCTTCCGAACTAGAAATATTAATGACGGCTGTTGCGAGCAGGGTATGACTTTGACGAGATGCGTCGCCGCTCGAGCTCGCGCCGTGCGATACGTACGAGTGCGAAAGAGATGAGTCAATGCCTTGCGGTTCAACGTTTTGTTTTGAATGAGATTCCGCCGGTGTATTGATATTATTCGATGGATTAGGGAATGAGTTCATATTATTGTCATTCAACTGAACAGTATTCGCAGGTGTCTGTTCACTTGAAGTATGCAACAACGTATTATGCTTACATTTGCAAATTTGACATCGCGACTTAGAAAAACAATTATGCACCCGATGGGGACGTAAACAATTGAAACACAAGCCTTTTGTCGTAACGAAATTAAACCGAGATCGTGTGTCCATGTTCATAAACTTCGTACACTTAAATAAATAGTGAGAACTATTGCATAATGGACAGCTGGCATTACTACTTTGATTCGGTTTGCGTGTTTCGACGTTCTGATTGTTGTGTATTGCTGTGGATGCTAGTGAAGCCTTGTGTGAATTACTACACTTGTTATGGGGAGCAGATTTGTTCCCGCTTGTAGTATATAAGCCTGAAGTCTCTAACGTTTTACACATGTTATCTAGGAAAGTTATTAAATTATCGAATGTAGGTATTTTTTTATCTTGGTGCGCTAGTTCGAATTTTGACCGCAAATCAGTGTCTAGTTTTCTTACAAAGATGTGTAATAATAACAGCGACCATTCGCTAACGGGGAAGCCTAAACTAGTGAGACCCCGCGTATTCTCTTGAATATTACTAACAAAGCTGCGCAGTTGTGAAACACTTTTAATTGACACGTTAGGTAAAGACAACATTGCGCTCAGATGTGAGTCGGCTATCAATCTTTTGTCATCATACCTACTTTTCAGTATTGAACGGGCCTCTTCATAATTCTCTGGAATATTAGTTAGATGTTTAACTAAGTTTAACGGCTCGTGTGAAAGGCAACTAAGTAAATAATGTTTCTTCTGAACAGGGCTCAGCGATTGATTATTGTGAATTAAGCTATCGAATAGGTTAATAAAATTTGGAAAATCACAATAATTCCCCGAGAACGACGGTAAATTGATTCTCGGTAGGCTTACATTGTTGTCAGAGTTACAATATGATTGAAGACTAGACTTTGAATCCGAACTATCAGATACAATTGTTACAAGTGATTGATATTTGATCATGATTTCTAAGTATTTTTCTTCGAAATTCACATACTTTTGTTTAATTGTATCTAACTGTTCAGTGTTATTAGAACTTAGGCTAAGCAAATTTAGATAACAGTCCTCGACATTTTCTTTAATTTTAACTAAATCGGCACATTTCATTTTGAACTTTTCGGTGTGTAACGGATCTTTCACATTTACAGATGAAATTGAATCGTGGATGTTAGCGACCTTATCAATGTAAAAATCATACTTAATCACCAGCATTTGAGTATTTTTAGACATATTGTACTGTAATGACTAACGAACTATGAATTTAAATTGAAATACGTAGACAAGTTCGAAATTACACACGACGACAAGTATGGCGGCCGGTCCGCGTACGTGAATTAACACTTAAATCCCGCAAAGAAGGACCAATTTTGATGGATAAAAGGTGCAATCACTTACCAGTGCCGAGGGTTGGATCTGGAGACTTCGGGATTCGGGATTGTATGACCTTCACTCGTTTTTGTTCTCTTTTTCGAATTTTTACAGAGAGACGCGTGCGCGCGATGTAATTGCAAATTTTTGAAGGGGGAGAGGGGGGAGAGGGGATTTGACATGGCGGCAACTACACCAACCAATCAAAACGGTCCCGCGGTTCCGTTTCACACAATCTATACTTAACAGTCGTTAGACGGGTAGACGTCGTTAATGGGTCTAATTCTACGCGAGCGAACCTGCGGGCGTCCACTAGTAATGTTATATATTGTTATAACAAAACCTTTATTATAATTTCAGGCAGCACACATATATATTGTCGTGGCTGGATTCGAACGAAGCGAATCTAACTGAAAAGACGATATACAAGCGCGCTGTGAGCGGGCTCGCGCAGGCGACGGCGCTGTCCGTCGAGATATATCACAAGACCGGCGAGATGCTGCTGGTCAAGGGGCGTCGCTCCACTGCCGACGAGGCGGACGCTTTGACTCAGTAAGTCAAAAGTCAAAGTCAAATAATTTATATCGCTATGAGGTATATGGGTAGAAGTCAAAATAATCGACCGCAACTCACATGAAGTCCGGGTAGTAACGTTACCCACCTGATAAGAAAATGTTACTAACAGGAATAATAGGATGCTTTCACATTGAAACAACAAATAGGTAAATATTTTTATTTATTGTTAGACTGACACAACTGTACTAAATGTATTTTAACAGCAATAAATGTTTTTTAACAAGTCCTATTATTAGACAAGAACCACCGAAAACATGCTTTAAAAACTACAACCTACTCAAAACAATTACATAGGCAGTAAAAATAACAAAAAAAAAAAGATACTTTATTATTTAAAAAGGAACTTTAATATATTTCTTACAAATGGTAACTTAAGTGATAATTATGTAATTCTTTAATAAAAATATATATACAAAGTCAGTCTTCTTCTTTTTCTTTTTCACGGTATTTTCTTTGTCTCTCAGCATTCGACATTGGCGCCATCTAAAAGTAAGCGTGTAAAGTCAATTAGTTTTAATTTATGAACAAATATGTCCAAAAAGGTCCATTCCATGAAATATAAAAATAATATTAATAGATTATTCCAGAAATCCCCACCAGTTTTTATGCCTGTATATTTCATGCATATATATATATATATATATATACATATTATATAAAAATATAATTAAATAAAAACCGATCGACGAGGTTTTCGTTCGTCGAAGATGAAATGAGGTTTTCGTTCGGAGTGAACAACTCGTTATTGATTGCAGGTGCAGTTACTATACAAACTGATTTGTTTTACCAAGTGTTACTCACAAATCTATAAAATCCTGTGAGTAACAATTAGCAGTATGAACTAGCCCTAAGTCGTGTTACGTTATCCACAGGAAGGAAAAAAATGGATTATAACCTCTAAAATGCATCGTCATAACAACAAATATCTTACCTTGAAAACAATGTCTCTGTATTGTATGAGCACCAAAACATACTATTTCAGACTGCGTATTCAGACCCGCGTAATTCACTTTAGAATTTATCTCACTCACTAGTTTTTCACAGGAATATTTTGGACAATTTTTTTTGTGCGCGCACTTTTTCAACCAAAACTAAATGAAGTGACAATATGGCGTTCTAAAAGTCACGTGATGTGATGTAACAGTCTTGCTAGCATAAAATATAATTGCGATATGGTAGAATTCCTTTTCGGGAGCGTTTAAATCACCGTTATCTACCTGGAGTTATTCACAGGAATGATATTTGGGATTTTATTATAAACAGTAATGAAATAATTATAGACAGTAAATTAAGGATTATATTAAATGAAAACAACAAATTAAGTCACCGGTTTTTACTTAACAGTATATAATATTGCAAAAAATTGCCTAGTATTGATTATTTTTTAATATGTAAATTTTCATTACGCAATAGGACACTTTCATTTTGTATGGACCTGAAATTAGTGACTTTAGTTTGCTAATATTTTTTTCGGTATAGTTATATTCTAAACATTATAAAATGTCTTGTTTTACTGGAAATTCATTGTTCTTTAAAGAAAATTGGTTTATAACTTGTTATGACCTGAACCTATCTTAAAATAAGCGGAAAACGGTCGAGGACACATATTTTTTAAAATCATGTACGATTATTTTGACCTCTACCCACATATCATAAGACCGGCGAGATGCTGCTGGTGAAGGCGCGTCGCTCCACTGCCGACGAGGCGGACGCTTTGACTCAGTAAGTCAAAAGTCAAAGTCAAATAATTTATATCGCTATGAGGTATATATCATAAGACCGGCGAGATGCTGCTGGTCAAGGGGCGCCGGTCCACTGCCGACGAGGCGGACGCTTTGACTCAGTAAGTCAAAAGTCAAAGTCAAATAATTTATATCGCTATGAGGTATATATCATAAGACCGGCGAGATGCTGCTGGTCAAGGGGCGCCGGTCCACTGCCGACGAGGCGGACGCTTTGACTCAGTAAGTCAAAAGTCAAAGTCAAATAATTTATATCGCTATGAGGTATATATCATAAGACCGGCGAGATGCTGCTGGTCAAGGGGCGCCGCTCCACTGCCGACGAGGCGGACGCTTTGACTCAGTAAGTCAAAAGTCAAAGTCAAATGATTTATATCGCTATGAGGTATATATCATAAGACCGGCGAGATGCTGCTGGTCAAGGGGCGTCGCTCCACTGCCGACGAGGCGGACGCTTTGACTCAGTAAGTCAAAAGTCAAAGTCAAATAATTTATATCGCTATGAGGTATATATCATAAGACCGGCGAGATGCTGCTGGTCAAGGGGCGCCGGTCCACTGCCGACGAGGCGGACGCTTTGACTCAGTAAGTCAAAAGTCAAAGTCAAATAATTTATATCGCTATGAGGTATATATCATAAGACCGGCGAGATGCTGCTGGTCAAGGGGCGTCGCTCCACTGCCGACGAGGCGGACGCTTTGACTCAGTAAGTAACTATAGTTACTATACTATAATTATAGTTATTCCACTTCCTTATTTTCTCGATGACAGCTCGTGCGAAAACTTGAACGAGCTTCTTTTTTTACATTATGTATGCAATATTTTATAAAAATATGACGTTTACACACGTAGAAGTCGGATAACCTGATAGGGATGGCGCTATATCGATAAACGTAACACGATAACAGACCCGATATTTTTTTACAAAATGTAAGAAACTAAACTACTGCCGGATATTTTTGTACAAATTTATTAACTAATATTATATTTCACTAGTGGACGCCCGCAGCTTCGCTCGCGTAGAATTAGACCCATTAACGACGTCTACCCGTCTAACGACTTCAAAAACGGCAAAGTTTCATACTAACTTTGCACCCCCGTTTTACCCCCCTAGGGGGTGAATTTTCAAAAATCCTTTCTTAGTGCTCCCCTACGTTATAAAAGGAACCCCTGTGCAAAATTTCAAGTTTCTAGCCCTTATAGTTTAGGCCCTGCGTTGATATGTCAGTCAGTCAGTCAGTCAGTCAGTCAGTCAGTCACCTTCTCCTTATATATATATAGATATATCATTGGATACGCTTAACGAAAGTCTAGGTACTACTACTAGACTACAGACTACTTAAAGAAAAGAGATATACCTAATGCTATTCTAAACTGATCAATATAAGGCAAAGGATTAGCTATTGATCATTGAATGAATAACTAATCCTACACGGGTGCATAACCTGCCTTAAGGCTAATTTATAATAATTACCTACCACTAAACTAAGCTCTAAGGTCACGATAGACTATCTATCTGGTCATCGGCTTTAGGAAGAATAATTTACAATATTTTTAGGAAGAACAATTTACAATATTCTAGACAACAACACAACAACAATTAGGTTTAAGATACAAACCATAGACGTCCCAATGTTGGGCACGCGTCTCCCCCACAGACACTACTGCGGGAGGTCTAGAGCATACTCCACCACGCTGCTCCAATGCGGATTGGTGGAGGGGTTAGTGGCCAACCCAGTGTCGAATGTTCTCAAGCCACCCGAAGGTCTTCGACAAGGCTTAACGACTGTTTCCATCATTGAAAACAACCGGGACCGACGGCTTTACGTGCCCTCCGAAGCACGGTAGCGTCCATGAAATTTTGCCACTAGCGGTCACCCATCCACAAACCGACCGCGCCCGTCGTTGCTTAACTCATTCGATCACATTGAATCGACCTGAGCCATTGGGCTATGGACGCTACGTGGTCAACTGGTGGTAAATTGGTTAGTGGTGAACCCATTGTCGAATGTTCTCAAGCCACCTGGTTTTTTTTTCCACAACCCTTTCTTTGTCCCACTGTCGGGCCTCTCAGAATGGGAGGGATTAGGCCTTAGTCCACCACGCTGGCCAAGTGCTGATTGGCAGACTTCAAATGCCTTCGAGAATATTATGAAGAACTCTCAGAATTGCCATATACGGGACATAATTTCAAACTGCAAGCTTCCACTGGGAATTTGAAGATAGAAAAATATATGTAATAAAATTTTCCAACACGGAAATCGAACCCAGGTTCAGCAGTCGATCTTGTGACCACTCGACTGACGTGGTAGTAATTTATTAGATTCTAGATATATCTATATATTTGGGGGATTTAAATTAAACTTTTGTTTTATTTATTTTCAGGATGACGGTAGTTCTAACTAAACACATCAGCGAACTAGCCACTCTCTTCACAGAAAAGTTGAACGCCCATCCTTGCGAAGACAAGCAGCAAATAAATAATTACATCACCAATGTGTTTTTGGAGGTGAGGATAATTTTCACTTTTGAACTCACTCCTAAATGATGTGTGTTAAAATGCGGGAATTGATTTATCAAGAAAAAGCAATTGAATCAAGTTCTTTATTTGTTTAAAAACATGAATACAAAAAATTAATAACCATTTTGTCCTGGATCCCGAGCCGCTGAAAAACATATAATGGTTCACTCTGTCTTAATAAAATAAAGTTAAGCAATATAATAAGTAACAATAAAAGTAATTGGTAGGTACATCTGAAATGTTGAAGTGTGGATCCGACTTGCCGAGTGACCAGGGTTCATACCACCGAGCGATATTAAGACAGACAGACAACGGAGGCATATTAGTAGTGTTCCGATTTTCACACAGCGGTACGGAACCCTAAAAAGAGATGGCATGTTATGGTAGAGGTTGATATGTAACATTTCGCTGTTTCTTCCTTGATCGAAGTTTCGTTCACATTAGCTGTAAGAATACATACATATACTGGCGCGACATTAAGCAAAATGTACACAAATAAATAAATCAGATTAACTGTGTCACTTTCATAGCGCATATAATATATTATCTACCTTTCATACACTTCATATTATATTGATGGAGAGTCGTATAAATGTAGTTCAGTAAAGAAAACACATTTAATTTTCTTTAATTTCGTTAAATGATACAATCTGTTTATTAGATCTACTACTTGATGAATATCTACACTAATTATTTGATTTAATTTCCAATGGATTTACACCCTTGCAACAAGCCGCATTGGAGCAGCGTAATGGATTATTCTCCGGGCTTACTTCAGTTGTGAGAAGTAACTCTAGGCCCAGCTGTGGGCTGCTAACCACCACCATAAAAAAAATAACTTCCATGGCTAGAAATTCTAATTTCAGTCTTGCCTGTGAACTATATAAAAGTCTACCAGCCAATAGACTTCCCAATATCGTAACTAATACTTTGATATTTATTGTTTCAGGCCGGCAACAGTTCCAAATATATAGAGAATGCATTCCAGTTGACTCTACCCATTCTTCAAATTGGTGCTGTATAGTGAATAAAAATTTTAGGCAATTAATAAATACATGTTTAATAAAAGTTATGTTTAGAACTTCCTTCAATCTATAATCCATTGGAAGACCACAGAGTCCTATAGTCACATAGAATAATCCAGCCAAGATGAGTGTTGTTTTCTCGACAAAAACTTCACTTATAGCAAATGTTTTTTACTTTAAAAAAAAAGGTTTAGGAAAAGTTTTCCTAAAGCAAGGAAGTATTCTGCGTCCACACAGCTCAGATAACGAAACAAAGCGCTGACCCAGCACAACTTATTATCCAAAATTGCACTAAGTGACGGTAGGCGGAAAAAATCACTTATGCGTAGTCCTCAGCGCTCGACAACCGTGTAACCACATTAAGGTTGCTAAATTATGATCAGTAACCTTCTAGCAATCTAATATTAAGTGGTAACCATGTGTAACTGTATCAGACTATGTTTTGTCTCTATAAAATATATGTAATCTGCATAAATTCATATTAAATTTTCTTAAAACTATTGTAATTGATCTTATTCTTACGGTTATTTCATACTTATTTTATTGATAATAATATATTAATTGTTATATTGATGATAAATTTTAAATTATTATTTAGAATTTGCCTGAATATTATTGTGAATACTTTGGATGGATATTTTATTAAAGCGTTTGAGTCTGAAATATAATGAATTAAGGGATAAACTGATAGTTAATTTGGATAATTGTTATGTCTGTCATAATGTCTAGGTTTTATCTAATTGTATAATTTGATATATGGCTAATAAAATAAAAAGCCGTGTTATATTCGTAATTTGGTGTCAGCATAATTTTTCATTTAAATTATTTTCTGTACACAATAAGTTTTTTACTATAATAACATCTTGTATAAAAATATGCATTAAGACAATAAATAGTCTCGAAATCAATGAAGCAGTTTTAATTTGGAAACCTGGCTTGATATAAACATAGGTCCTTATTAAAAGGACTAACTAGTATAACGTGTGTATGAGAACAGAACAAGAACTTCCGTGATTGGAGGGCACGTTAAGCGGCCCCGTTTCGTAGGAGTTTCCAATTTGGATTATTTTCGTTATTTTGGTCGGTTGCTTATGGTCCAAGAGCTGGCATCAATTTTTCGGTAGGTATTTGAGGCAAGCTGAAAACTTGTCCAACGCCTCTCCTATTATACCCCAACACGGAACTGCAGACCTGGCTGGTGAGTAGCGGGACAAAATCAACCCCCATATAAATTTAAAAAAAAAAATTTTTATAAGTACCCAAACATATATTTGAGGCAATACGTAATTTTTATAAGTTGTAGTCCAATGTTTACAGAATATAAAAAAAATTTTGGAAATATTTTTTATTTTTTAAATTTATATATTATTAAAGGTTTTGATTTTGTCCCACTACTCACCAGCCAGGTCTGCAGTTCTGTGTTGGGGTATAATAGGAGAGGCGTTGGACAAGTTTTCAGCTTGCCTCAAATACCTACCGAAAAATTGGTGCCAGCTCTCCGGCTATTAGAGCAATCCAGGCTTTTTGGCTTGCATGATAAGTAGCTCCGCCTATGAGATTAGTCGTTTGATCGTCACACACTTATGAACAAATAAAAATTCATTAATTTAATTATTTTGCAAACTGCAGAGATAATGAAGACGTAGAAGTAGACGGCAATAGTGCGGAGAACTAATTTCTTACACCGATGTGTACGTGTGTTATGTGATCGAAAAATCATTAATATCGTAGACAATTTCATAGATAAAATATAACCGGAATGAAAAATATTACTTATTTATTTTATTTAAGCTTGCAACTTCACATTTGAATGAGAAAAACACACGTGTGCGAGCAAGCTTATAAGCACAGAGTACTTTGTTAACTTTTAAGAAAACTCAAGAAACATTCTGTTGCTACTCTCAATATATTTAAAAATATCCTTTAGATTAGACCGTTGTCCGTTAATAATAGGCGGATAAAATGCGAACACAGTTGATCCACCTTGCACGAGTCCATATTTGCATAGAGTGGACCTACCGAAGTAACAGTAGTAATAGTATTTATAATAATAATAATATTTATAAACATAAATAAACAATTTATTCATAATTACTCAGGGTACAATCACAGAAAGAAAATGAAAGCCTATCTACGAAATTGATTAGTGACCCGTCTTTTTCTTACAGCAACACAAAGACATTAAGTCAAAATTCGTCAAAACATTAAATTCGTCAAAATCGTTGCCTTCAAAGCAAACTTATTATTAATTGTTAGTCTATGGTTATTCTTTTCACCCTAACAATCGTGTTTACTGTTAAAATGTGGAGTATGTTAACATGCACATCAACTAGTAAATAGTCTGCAGATGATCTAGAATAACTGCAACCAGGTAGCTAGTATAAAAACTGGTCAATTTTTTTATACTGGAATTTATGTCATGAAAACTCATGAAAATATTGAAATCTGGAACCAATGATCTCTATAACCTATATAGGCACCTGCTTGTATTATGTACCTATGTAGGCATAATGTAAGGGAGGTCAGTTTTTTAAACAGACAAAAAAAAATAATGCGTTACTGATTTTATTATAATTACTTGTTGCTCAAACTGTTGACACATGGATGGCTACTATACCCGTTTATAAAAATATTATCAAGCGTATCCACCATACTTAGTCGCATAGCTCTCACACAAAAGGACAGGTACAGCCACAGCCGTGGCCCACATCTGCTCTGTAGAAAGGGTTCGAATTCTTTCTTTTCACCTTCCAATTCGGTCACATTTTTCGACATGTGCGAAACTTGAATTAATATGTCACTGTACTCATAACATCAATAGTATGTAGATATAGTGTAGAGTGCCGACGGAAATGGCGTGCTTTTTAAAAATAAACTAATCTCTTCAGCACTTGATGTTGCGTTTTTTTAAATATACTCTACATCACTACCTATACTATTACCTCATCCAGGTATTTTATTTTTAAACCATCGGGGCGCACCCAATGCGCAGTTGCTTAAACGAGTAAATGTCACCCGTAACGCTGGATGAAAAATTAAAAAGGTTTCCCCACTTTGAGGTCTGTGTGAAGTCTGCCAATTCACTTAGACCAGAGTGGTGGAGCTTACACACTAGCCGTGCTTATTTTGAGCTAAGTCCCGTGTTCAACCACTGTTGATGAAATCATAAAATAAAAAGCATTTTAGCATGCAACCCTTGATATAGTCGAATTTCAACGGTACTAAACTAATAAAACATAATTAATGTCTTCACCTAATTTATTTTAAAAGTTTTATTAGTTACACCTACGAAATTAAAAATACCGCAATATCTTTACTGGAAATTCCGAGAACGGATTCTTAACCACAATAAAGACACTTATTTGTACTTTTATCCTTTGGAATACCATAGATGTTGATAGAAGTGTAGAGTATAATTAATTTTATTTTCCCTTTGACCTTATTGACAGCTGGTAAATCTATTCCGTTCTAACCAATAAGGATTCAAAATGCAAGTCACCGCACCTGGAGGAATAGACAAACGAACAGTATCGTTGCTTTTTATAATGTTTTGTATGGTTTACTTTCTTTTAGTTACCATTTGTTTTGTTTTTAGGAATTTACCGATCAGCTGCATTTACAATATATCAAATTTTACAGCCACCATACCTACAAAACGTTTTCATTGTTGGTTTAAATACATACCTATCTTATCTAATCTGTATACCAAATGTTTTTATTAAAGATTGATGATAAAAAATGGTTTTAATATAAAAAATTAAAAAAAAAGATTCATTCAAGATATGTGAAAAAACACTTACCTACCTTCACATACGTAATGATTGGGTACCTATAGGTAGTCCATATTTTTCCACGATCATTAACATCTTATCTAAAAGTTCAGAGGTAGAGTCATTAAAATAGAGAACTCCCAGATAAGCAGGTTTTCATGTGATTAGGTAACTGGAAATAAATAGGTGCTAGCGTAGGCTATCTCTATAGATATCCTACTCCTACTCATAGCTCTATAGCTACGAGTAGGATTGGAACTCCGGACTTCGCACAAGCAAGATGCCGTGCCGTCGAGACATTGGGCTGTCACCAATTTAAAACCCACTACAATACGACAACGGTCAGAATAAACTAATACTCTGGTCGTTATTGGTACATTTATATTATATAACATAACAGCATACCCGTATTTTGCAGATGGGGCAGGGAGAGCTGGGTACTTTATATAAATCCTGTGATGAGCCCACTAGGCCCAAAGCCTACTAGAGGGAATTTCAAGTTCCGTCCCGGTTATCGTACCAGGACCGCTCAAAAGTCGGACTAGCAACATGGCAGTTTCGCCTAGAGGTATTGTTATTTATAAACTTATTAAAAGCTTCACGTGTTTCGTTCCGTTCACACTACCATATTTGGGAGCGATGCTGACAGGAAGTCCCGAAGCTTGCATGACAATTAGTCAATCTACGGTCAATACACTAAAGCTTTGTGTAATAAAGTGTCATTGTTTTTAAATATAGATACGAGATATCGACCCTTATGAACAGCGATGCAAAATATAGGTACGAAGAGTCTCGTTCTAAGTCAATAAATGTGTATCTTGTGAGGACTAAGATGTTCGCCTCTAAAGAAGTGTAACCGGAAACCACAGCGGAGAAATACAATCGTAAATTTACATTATTGTTATTGTAACTTTTTATTTTCACTATAAGTAATTCACACATAATTTTAAATTATTACTAACTAATACTAGCTATAATAATGTATATGTAAAAAAATATGTTCGCGTCAGTTACAATCTTACACGGGTACCTACCTCGAGCCCTGAATTGTTTGAATTTGAAAACACCTTTGAGGTAAAGGTGTGTAACATAAAAGCATCTGGATGTAATCCTTTTTAGCATGGAGATTCCACGATTTTTTCACGCACAACTTACCTTAGGAACTTACTAATATTTATATTTTAATGCAACTTTAAGCGAACGTGTTTTAAAGTGATAAAATTTATTTAAAAAAAACAACTACCAACCTGGTAGGACTATGGTATAGGAAAGTAACCAAATATGGAATAGTAATATGGAATTTTGTCGTATGTCCTACAGGTTAGATTCCGTATTTGGGGTAGTATTCCATGTTACTTTCCCCTACTATAAGTTGGTAGGTTGGACTTACATAGACAAACACAAACAAACACATTTTATACCCAAGACCCGGGTACAAATAAGTATAATTATACGGCAAGTAAATATCCACCTGGGCTGGCCTCGAAAAACTTAGAGCCGTTTTAGTTCTCAACGGAGGGGTTAGTGGCCAACACGATTGTATTTAGTAGTTTTTAGACAGCCAAAAGGCAAGCGAGTTTCAAAGTTATCTTGCAACATGGCTTAACATACTGAAGTACAAGAAAATTTGCAGCTAATGGTCACCATCGCAACATTACCATTATGTAGGTACATTATTGATAACGTCTCGAATTGCTCATAAAGCATGGAGTCTCTATGTAGAGCTTAGAGCGTGCTTCACTTCTTGTATAACTAATAAATCTATCACCATTAGAAGCGTGCTAGCTAATGCCATCATTGTGACTTTATAACAGAAGGAAGTTATAAAGGTTTTTGCGCAGGAAGGTACCAGATGTTTATTAAAGCTGTTATGACCCTCCTAGGCTATTTGGTGTTATTGCATAACCGACTGCTAAAAAGAAAAAGGTTGTTACTGTGTAACACAGTCATACTTTTATATGACGGCCATGCGGGCCAAATTATCACATTATGTATAATGATTTATCTATTTCACTTCATAGCATACGTAGGTATGTCATTCATCTGTGACTTATATTAAAAAAGATCATTTGTTCGCGTGTCAATTGTGATCATGGTGCATAATTGGCTTACCACTGGACGAAGTGGTGTGGATAGGACCTCGAACACATTGTAGACACTTTTTTAGAGTCTTTACTGCCACCATCAGTACAAAGAGGCCTAAATTAATCTTGTGTCTATGCATGCTAGCGTTTTCATGTTTGTAGACATGAAAATAAATACTTATTTGCAAAAATAAATGGCTTCCAAAGAGTAAATTGTTGGAAAACAAGAGTTGGTCGTATAACCTCCATTGTAGTAAATAATAAAGTAAATTAAAAAATAAATGTGAGGAACTTTAAGATATATTAAAGTGTTAGTCTTTCCCCAACTTACTACAGTATAGCTACTTCTTAATCATGATTTGTCCAGTTGCTTGAATAACAAACCTCTACAATTACCATTTATTTTACTGGCCAATATAATAACATAGAGGCGACATGTCTACTTAACTATCTGCCGACTTGAGAGACCATTGTTTTTAGTTAAGACAATAGAACATTGTTTTTGTGAGGACTAAAAAGATATATAGCAGTACAGGCCAGTCCAATTAACGGCAGGGATAGTCAACCTGTTTCAACGGAACCCAGCATCCGGGCATCTGGCGGGTGGATATGGGGTGGGTTCGTCTAGATCAGGGATCGACAACCTTTTAGACTTTTATTAGAGAGTAAAAGTTAATGGTAGGATTTTAAAATTTATAAAAGCGAACTATTATGAACATTTAATGAAAAATGTAAGTTCTTATTATGAATTTACGAAATAAGAAGAAGAAATTTCATGGTGTAGATTTTCAATTTTATTGCGCACTATTCTCAACAGGATACTGACTTTGTGTTTGACGGGTTAGGTATCCGTTACGGTTTTAAGTGATTTTACGAGTCTTAAAACAAAATATTGAAAAAATTATACAACGCAAACATTTTTTACATGCTCCATGTTTCCACGCCTATATTGGAAATTGGTAAAAGGTTGCCAATATCTGATGTATGTAATTGAGATGAAAAATATTCAGTATAGTAAGGTAGTGCAAATTCGAATAAAGAACTTTATGTTTAAATGTATGGAGCGTGGGAATGAGAAGTGAAAATCTGACGACAAAAAATATTTTTGTCAAGCCATATCCTCTCTCTATGTAAAATACATGATTGTTTCATCGGCATTATAACACCTATTAGTATTATTTCTTTCGTAATCGAAGCCTGGTGTAAAGCGGTGACAGACAAGTGGCCATCAACCCAAACCGCCCGAGTGATATTAGCAATCGGGTGGTTCAGGTACAAATCCAATCGGCACGCACCTATAAATTTTCTAAGCTATATGCGATTTAAGAGATTTAAATGTCACCTGCTGTAACGGTGAAAAAAACATCGTGAGGAACCCTACATGCCCGAGATTTCTCTATAATGTTCTCGAAGAAATGTGAAGGCTGCCAATTCGCACTTGGCCAACGTGGTGGACGAAGGCCTAATATCTCCCAATCCCAAAACGAGACCTGTGCCCAATAGTGGGTCATTCCCTTTCGTATAAAGTTATGCGTTAAAACAATCACATTAGGTACCAAAGTAGTAGGTATCAAATAGCAATATGATAATCTATGATAATAATAATAACAACACACAGCATAATGTAGACTTTCTGAAAATGGATCAGTTAAAAACTTAAATTTAAATTATTATACATAATTCAAGAATTTATTCCACCAAATAAAATACAAAATATGTCAAAAATTTCTTTGTTCGAAAAAAATAATCCCTAATGCAGGTTGTAAATTTAAAAAAAGAAGCAAATTAGTCAGAAGTGGCCATTATACTCAGGAACCCCCGTAAACCATGTACCCGTCTTCGCTTATTTTACGACCCCAAACCAAATTAATTATGTTCAATAAAATTTATGTCTCGTTGCGAATATTTTTTATTCATTTTTCTCATTGCGGGATGCATAACTTCTTTTTTACGTTTCGGTTGTAGTAAGTACGGTTGTTAGTTGTTGTTACTTAAGGGAGAAATATTTTTTAAAATATAAGTCTATCCTTATAATAAATGCATAGAACATATGAAAGTGGACGAGAGATCTACCTTTTTTACAATTTATATATCGATGATATCAAACGTTAAAACTTATTTTAACACGCGACTACTATAGGTAAAACACCTGAAGAAACGGTGTCCAAAATATACTGATAAGCAAGACAGGAAATAGACAAAACAATGGCACTTGAGAAAGAAATTGAGACACAATATTGTAGGTTGCGACAAAAAATCGCATTAGTGTGCCAGTCAGGGGCGTGAGACAATACGCACCACTTCCGAGATGGTTCGCGATTCACAGGTACTCGTAGAGGTACAGTTCAGAGCACAAGTGACTTATGTTAAAGCTGGGTGTAGCTTTAATGGGGGCCGTTAAAACTTCGATAAGGTTTAACGATAGTTTTACAATTTCAAACAACTGTGGCCGACGGCTTGACGTGCCTTAGGAAGTAGGTACGGTAACGTCCATGAAATTTTACGTTCACCGAGAGTATCTAACGATGCGTAACTCTTTCAGTCCCGCTTACGGGAATCTGTGGCATTATGATCCACGCGAGCAATGTGGAGCGCGCTTTTAACTTATGAGAAAGATCCTAATAGAGAAAGAAAAGGAAGAAAATATTGCTAGGTGGGTTTTCTACAAGATCTCATTAGAAATTACTTGAGAACAAACTTGCTTAGCAAGTATAATTTTAAGAAGTGAAAAATGTTAAGCAAATAAATAATCTCTTTAACTCCCATTTTCAGAAATACCCTAAAACGAAATGACAGCTGATGATCACCTAAACTTGTGCACTTACCTGTACCGGAAGATGCAGAGTGGTGCATTGTGCTCATTTCCGCCATTTTTACAACCTTCTAACAATGATTGAACGCAATTTGGCATTTTCTAGATATCCCAACATCCCAATAATACGTGAATAAAGTAGATCACAATGTAAGGAAAGGAGAAAGTTTTTACCTAACATATCTATTTACGTACAATTTCAACAGATATATACGAGAATACGTATCCAACTTGGTTTATCTTAATTCATGAAATAATATTCACATTAAGTAGGTACTTATTAGGCTCTAATTAATAAATTGTTGTATAATTTTATTATGTTAAAATTTTGATTATTCAATCCTTAAACGAAAATTTGATATCCATAGTAAACAAAATAAAATAGTTGCAATAAATAAAACACTTGTTTGGAACACAGCCATGTAGCCAATCAGTTGAACCTCGGGAGTGAGCCAAAATAATGGTCAGACCATTTCAAAATTTTGCGGTTTCCGCTCAAAGTGCGCTCAAATCACCAAAATGTTTTTAACCCAGCTGTCATAACAGCTGACGTGTTACAACAAATTAACTTGGTTATTTGAAAGGGCAGATAATTAATTTTCGAACAAAACAATATTTCACCCCTTGCAATTGTATAGGAAATCACAGACCACATGCGGCCTGCGTTTGCGGCTCATGCGGCTGTTGTGGGACGTACGGTATTTACGGTACGATATGACCAGTAACCTAATAATGCAAAATTTAACTAAAAATAACAGAATATAACATAACGCCTGTATTTCCTCGAAGGTGTAGGCATAGATGTCCCATTCGAGTGTCACAAAAGACATGACAATAACCAAGATTAACCACAGCGACAACCAGACGCCATATTGTGAAATATATCAAATACATATATCAGTAAGATGATATAATTATTTAATGTAAGTTAACAACCACTCTCGACAATTTTCCTACTTATGACTTGCAAAACTGATAATTCTTATAATATACAAAACTAAACTATTGGAACCTATAGGATAAATACGTACATCTATCTACCCACGTATGGAGACAAATATCAACTGGTGTACTTTCAACAACAAAAGTACATACTTATTTAATCTACTGTTTTTGTTTTTGAGAATAAATCAGGCAGGGTTGATGCAAAAGCCGGGCGCCTACGTCGAACCGCTCAACCCAAACGGACGAAAATAATTAATAATTGAAAAATGAACCAATAACGCGTACCAGTATTTCACTACCATGAAATTAGGCACCGCTACCTAATGATACGTTGAATATTAAATGACACACATCCCGGAATTCCGGGAGTGATTGTTAAATTAATTTATAAAGCAAGCCACGCGATGATTGCTAGTTATTTGCAGGTAATTTCCGATTTTTCGACTTATTTCATGTTATGAATGACACGTGCATAACATGAGGTGCGTGTCGTGTGGATAATAGTTTACGCAGTTGTGCTAATGATGCTTTCTACGCCAAAGTGGCTACGATCATTAGCGATCTAATGCAGGGCGCGAGTCTATCTTTAGGTGAGGATCCAGTTTTACGCTGATCCAGTGTAAATTGTTATCTAATAGAGAATACAAGTAGATATTGAAAGATTTTAGACATTTGAAGGTCTTTAAGTCCAACGTAAAATCTTAACTTTACCATTGAGGCTCGTAAATTCCTAAAACAATATCCAAAATTTTTCACACTGCGAGATACCTCGCCAGAACCACAGACGATATTAAAATAAAAACTACTACAACGATCTCAAAATTAAAAATATGTAGCTCGGTCCAAGAAACTCAATGTGCGTCAAATTATTTAATCACTGCCTGATGACCAATTGACAAAAGATCCATAGAAAACGACAAAATATTTTATCATCTAAAGAAATTCTTATAAAAAGTGTTATTAATAAAGTTAACTAAATACGACGGGAAACGTCATAATATTATATAAAAAGGCTATGTTTAATATAGTGATGCAATAAACGATTGAGTATTGATTATGAAGGTGACTCGAGACCAATAGAAGTGGAGCAAATTCAGAGGAAAACCCCGGGACTGTCAAGTAAGATTTGCCGAGGCCCCTGGTCCATATCGAGGCCTCCTCAAATCTAGTTTAGCTGTGGACCCAAGGCTGATAGATAGGCCGACCCGTAACGTAAGCAACTAATGGGCATCTGTTACGTATCCATCCATATCAGCCTTTTAGTCCACTAAAGAACAGTATACTATGTACAAAAACTACTGTCTATGACTGTACGCGCGACGCCTATACTTACTTTGTGCACTAACGTTTTAGTTTGCCCACAAAATTAGAAGCCTCAGTCAGCCTCACCCACTTGCCGCCACTATGAATGTGTACACCTAGACAAACACACCGGTCTTTGGTTAGGTACACAGAAACAAGAATAATTTTGTTTGAGAACATTACTTGCACCAATTGTTGATCTATCTATGTACCTACTATTTTGTCTGCGGTACAAGGAATTCTTAAAGAATAAAGGTAGATAGAAAACGAGCCTGCGGTGGATTCAACTAGTTATGTCATAGACAATATCTTTTTAATAGTTAGTATTGTTAGTGTAGGTTTCTGAGAAGCGAGGAGACTGACTGTCTCGACGATTATCAAAATGATAGTTTCTTCAGAGCGTGCTCAAGAAAGTTTTACTAAGGCCTCCAACTAAATTTAAGTATCCTCGTTCGACATTCGTTACAGCAAAACTCTGTCGGAAATGTACTCGTGTAAGAAAATATAATATAACAATATTTAAAAAAAAGGAATAAAACAATTTTTATGGCTACTCTACAATCTCGCCGCGCATGTAACTTATGGCGGCTAAGTATTTTACAGGATATTCTGTAGTGTTAACACAAAGGGCTGTAAAATATACGCGTTTTGTTTCTTAAGTTGCGTTGCTTTATAGATTCCCCGCCTTAAGCTACGGTCACACCGGCGACATAAACCTTTATGTATACATTTTAAAATTAAATATAATATGTACCTATTAAAGTTAATATACATAATTCGAAAATTAATTTTGTATTTTTACTAGGGTTATGGCTGTTAAATAAGATGTTTTCTTTATGTGTCCTTCTCCCGCAACATAGGCCTAGGTCTCCCCCGTGAAAGTGTGTGTGTACTGTTTAAACGTTCATAAAATAAAAGTGACAAAAATACTAAGCAACACCTATCTACGATTACATAGCATGCATTTTGCTCTATGTCTATACAACAAGTAGTTTATGTGCTACACGATAAAGGACCATATCTCCTGATGACTGTATTTACGGGAACATTTAAGATTACGAAAGAAAAGAAAAGAACGAGAGTCCATTGAAAACTTTGTTGCTCGTTGACTTTTCCATTTGTTATGAAACGATTTCGCATATCATAAACGGACACGTCTGAACGTGTGATAGACTTCTTTAGTATTATTATCATCATCATCATCACAACCCTTTCTTTGTCCCACTGTTGGGCACCGGTCTTCTCTCAGAATGGGAGGGATTAGGCCTTAGTCCACCAAGCTGGCCAAGTGCGGATTGGCAGACTTCACATGCCTTCGAGAACATTATGAAGAACTCTCAGGTATACAGGTTTCCTGACGATGTGTCCTCCACCGCTCTATCAGTGACATTTAATTTCAAAGCCATTGGTGCAGCTTGGATCTGAACACAGTACCCTTCGAGTGAAAGATGTGTGTTCATTGGCCACTGGGCTCTTACGAGTACGTCGATGTTTTAATATCTATTGATTATTAGTAGTAGTGTAGTAGTAGTTTAGATGTGTAGTTACTGAGATGTCAACACTGCCTCTTTGGTATAGTATTTAGACGGGCCCGTTAGCGCAATCGGTAGTGACCCTACCTGTTGCGCCAGGGGTCGTGGGTTCGAATCCCACTCAGGACAAATATTCGTGTGACGACCACTTGTGTTTGTTCTGTCTGGATGTCAATATTATAATTTAAGTATGTATATAAAAATATCTATGTATGTATATCAGTCTCTGGCACCCATAGTACAGTTTCGCGCCTAATTTGGGGTCAGGTGGCCGTGAAAATACAGGCGTGATTTAATAAAACGCTATGATTCGTTCCCACAACACAAACAACTGGACGTTCCACTCCACTGTCAGACGCGGCGTACCTACCTATGTTACTGTTGACATAAAAAACCTTTTAATGCTGACTAATTAGTCAGGAAACATAAAAACAATGGAGCGTGAGCACCCAATTACTTCGAAAGGATGTTGAAACTACTCGTCAATTACTCAACCCCAGAGTAAATAGGTAGTTCGAAAGGCTGCAATCCATGAGGTTAGTTCGGTGCTGGATTTTATTATGAAGTAGGCAGAAAACGAGCATGTAGTAATATCAACACCGATGCCGTAACGACATCAGTGACAAATCTGTTAATAAACCTAGGTATCCACAGGGTTCAGAATTATAGGTAAGTATGCAAATTACTAGAATTTTATTATTAAGTTGTAAATTACTCTGCTACCTATAAGTTTTAACAAAAGTGCTCAATTTTTACACAGACCCACCTATTCCTGTTTTCCCCTTGTTATGCTTGTTTTGTTTTATACGCATCTTCAAGGTCCAAGATTGCAGATAAAAAGACAGCTTCGTTAACACTCCTTAAATGTATGATTATTATGGAGTTTTAAATTGATATTAATGTTAATGATTTATAAATATAATACTACAAAAATTGTTAAGCTCTAAATGGCAGCACATGGGAGGTCACAACGACTCATAACAGTTTTATACCACTAAATTACAAGGTACATATTTATGTCATTTTGGTTAATGAATTAATCCAAACGAGGTCGGTAAGCACAGGTACTATAGTATTAGTACTTACAAACAGGATATTTTATTAGTACTTACAAACAGGATATTTTAGTTAAATTTTTTTAGAGGCTACCCACTATCTTGGTTGCTCCTCAAGGGTAATAAGTAACAACGCATCTGTGACTGACATAGAACAGAGTATGTATATATTTATAGAACTGTACTGGATGTACTGTGCTTAGTACGAGAATCTTTCTCAGGAGTCACAGTTTGTCATGGGCGGCAGTACAAGGGTGGTGCTGTAATTACGTTTGCTTTCTTCTTTATCTATACTATCTAATATTATAAAGAAGAAAGATTTGTTTGTAATGTTTTCACACAAAATCTACTGGACCGATTACAAAAATTTCTTTCACCATTAGAAAGCTGCATATTCACTGAGTGACATAGGCTATATAATATTACTAGGTGTAAACGAAACTATTGTTATGTCGAATTCAACGCGAGTGAAGCTGCGGGGCGTCCACTAGTATATTCGTAAAATAAAAGTACATTTACAGGAATTTTCTAATTATAGGCGTGATATTAAGTTATGCTTACGGTTTACTTTATTATGTACTTATATATTTATATTAAAAAATTAACATTTCAAACCGATTGTACATTAATTACGACAAAAGTATCCACGTCTGTCATTTGCAATTGCACATAAAAAGCTTTTTCAAAACACAAAAAAACCAACCTATAACTAGCTGGCCTCAAATATGAATGAAACTTAAAAGTTTACGATGCCATTGAAACAGACAGTATGATGAGGTCTATACTATAATACACCTTCACAATTCGCAACTGTGACATTTTTTTTTCATCATTGTATAGTTTTCTAGTTATTGTTTATCATCTAGCATCCAATTGAATAGGTTTCTCGTGAATGAAACAAAATGCTAGCATAAAAGTAGTAAGTGTTTCCATCGTAGGTAGGCAAACGTATATAAACGTATACAGGGTGTCCCAGAATGAATGGATAATCCTTGAGCCCCGCACAGAACAGCTCTCCAGCGCTTAGAAAAAAATATCAAAAAAAAAAAAAACCAAGTGATACCCAAAATATGATTTTTTTTAGAAAAACATACGTTATTTTAGCTTCACTTCACATTAATTTACACAACTGCCACAAATTAATGATATTTTTAGCGTTTTTGGTGTCATTTTATTCCTGATAGACTATACTACTAGAAATACATCAAATAATATAAGTATCTGTGATACTTTTTTTATAAAAAAAATAAGAACTTGAATTTTTAACATGAAATTTGATACCAAAATAATTTTGACATAGTTTGAGAGTGTTTCATGTAAAAAAAAAGTATGAAAACGTAAGTGTCCAGCTATTTTAAAAACATGCGCAGTTAATACAGATTAAATAATGGTATAATACATCATTTTATCTAATACTACTACGAAGTTATTGCTATTGAGATGCAAAACGAGTAAATACGACTAAAATTAAAAAGTTAATGTCTTAATACATTTTAATAATAATAAAACATTTCAGGTTTCGCTGCGACCCATAGACGTCCCACTGCTGGGCACGGGTCTCCCCCACAGACACTGCTGCTGCGGGAGGTCCAGAGCATACTCCACCACGCTGCTCCAATGCGGATTGGTGGAGGGGTTAGTGGCCAACCCAGTGTCGAATGTTCTCAAGCCACCCGAAGGTCTTCGACAAGGCTTAACGACTGTTTCGTAGGAGGTAATGGAATCCCATTGGTTACAGAATGATGGCTGCCCTGCATATTATGGTACAAACGTCCGGGCTTATTTAAATGCCACGTATCCAAACAAATGGATTGGTCGTTTGGGTCCTATTCTGTGGCCTCCTCGATCTCCAGATTTAAACTGTCGGGATGTTTTTTACTGGGGCTGTCTAAAGGAAGAAGTGTACTCGAAAACAATTTCAAATGAAGAATTACGCAGCCGTGTTCAAGAGGCCGCTTCAAAAATAAATGAATGAATCTACGCACGGTTTCTTAGTAGAGCCTATAAAAGAAGATGTCGAGCGTGTATTAGAATCGGTGGCAGACAATTTGAACACCTGTTGTGAATAAAGATTGATGTAATGTACACCTGAAATGTAGCGTCCATAGCCCAATGGCTCGCGTCGATTCAATGTGACCGAAAGAGTTAAGCAACGACGGGCGCGGTCGGTTTGTGGATAGGTGAGCGCTAGTGGCAAAATTTCACGGACGCTACCGTGCTTCGGAGGGCACGTAAAGCCGTCGGTCCCGGTTGTTTTCAATGCTGGAAACAGTCGTTAAGCCTTGTCGAAGACCTTCGGGTGGCTTGAGAACATTCGACACTGGGTTGGCCACTAACCCCTCCACCAATCCGCATTGGAGCAGCGTGGTGGAGTATGCTCTGGACCTCCCGCAGCAGCAGTGTCTGTGGGGGAGACCCGTGCCCAGCAGTGGGACGTCTACGGGGCCCCGGCGACACCTGAAATGTTTTATTATTATTAAAATGTATTAAGACATTAACTTTTTAATTTTAGTCGTATTTACTCGTTTTGCATCTCAATAGCAATAACTTCGTAGTAGTATAAGATAAAATGATGTATTGTACCATTATTTAATCTGTATTAACTGCGCATGTTTTTAAAATAGCTGGACACTTACGTTTTCATACTTTTTTTTTACATGAAACACTCTCAAACTATGTCAAAATTATTTTGGTATCAAATTTCATGTTAAAAATTCAAGTTCTTATTTTTTTTATAAAAAAAGTATCACAGATACTTATATTATTTGATGTATTTCTAGTAGTATAGTCTATCAGGAATAAAATGACACCAAAAACGCCAAGAATATCATTAATTTGTGGCAGTTGTGTAAATTAATGTGAAGTAAAGCTAAAATAACGTATGTTTTTCTAAAAAAAATCATATTTTGGGTATCACTTGGAATTTTTTTTTTTTGATATTTTTTTCTAAGCGCTGGAGAGCTGTTCTGTGCGGGGCTCAAGGATTATCCATTCATTCTGGGACACCCTGTATAATAAGCGTGCGTTTAGAGAGAATTTTTAATATGCCTGTGTATTAAAAAATTAAATGATGTCAATTGCTAAAATACATATTTCATTCGCCATTCATTCCCCACTGGATTACCATGGTGCTGCAGGATTCCATAACGCTCCGGCTTTCATTCAACTCTTCCAACGCACGCGAAAATTTTGCATTCGAATTTTACATTAAAATTTTGAATTTTGAAGAATGTAAATAAAAATTTGGAGGGAAAATTTTAATTCAATTTAGTCCATCTCATGATGAACAAGTCTATATCATGATCATGGCCATTTCAATAACGACGCCTGACAATGTGAAGAATAAAATGAACGAATGAAAGAATATTCTTTTAACCATTACGGTACAAACGATCACTACAACTTTCCGCCAAGGTTATAATTTACCTAATTTATTATGATCACTTCCATAACATAGATAAAGACGCTATATAGGTTGCTAGTTATGTTAAGCAGGTTCATAGTGAACAAATTGAAGAACATAATATAGTAATTAGTTTTGTTGCGTATCATACATGACCGAGGCTACAGCCTAGATGGAAGCAAAGTTAATGGGATCGTACAAAAAGACGCCAACAGAACTCTCATTCAAGTACAGCGATGCGTTTTCCTCGTGTACGAATACCTATAAACAACCAGGAAAGGTATACCACTATACTATGATATACCTCTATGTATCTACCTCGCAAATATTCACTGTGAATATAGATACATATCTAGGTAGTTACATATGTATACATAATATCAAACTTTCATAAGCTCTGCACAACCTGTGTTTAGAAAAACAAAACTACTTAAGAATAATACTATAGTAGTAGTACAAAAGCTTAGTAATATCGATAGCAATTGAGAGGACAAAGAACTCCAAAACCAATTCGATGACACACTTGACAACAGCGATGCTTACATAATGCCTACCATTGAGTTATCGCATAAACAACAGATAAGAACGTCACCCAGCATTCCACTAATAAGTCACCGCGCTCAGTCTATTCATCTCACGGTGCCATTGAGACTCGCAATTACATTATTTTCATTATTCCTTCCCCTTTTAACTACACCTGTATCCCGAGACGTACAAAAAGCGTCCTTGGTAGTTGTTGATTTGCGCGCGAAGCAGAAGCGAGTGCCGAAATCGGCGCACGCGGCGATGCGCGGGAAACGTAGCGTCAGTCGACCATTCGGAGCAGGCGAGCGCGCGCGCGACCACGCCGGCCGACACTTATAGGTTAGAATTGGCGCGGTTTCGCCCGCACACGCCAGGTGCTCGCCCCCGTCCTGCGCGCCCGCCCTCTCGCTACCTGCCAGCTGTTTTCTCTCGGAAGATTATTAGTCAGATGTTTCTCGCGAACCAGTCGAAGCTCACCTGACTCGGGACTATGGCGGCCGGCGGACGCACACCGAAGCAAAGGAGATTCGAGATGTCCTCGGGAATGGCAGCTTTGAGAACCGCCAACACTCCTAGGAGAAGACGCGGGAGCTGCAAGTGTCTGTTCGGAGCGCCCGATAGGGACGAGACGCGACGCCTGATGGCCGAGCAGTATGCAAGGGAAAGGAAGCGGTTCATCCGAAGGTTCAACTTCGACATAGAAACCGATTGTACGTATAAGGCGGCTAAGATGGATTCCCCGGTGAAGTTTAGTGAAGAGGACAATGATACTGGGAGTCCGCGGACGGCGACGGAGGCGTTAGCGTGTGTTGGCAATACAGACTTGAGGGTGCTGGGTTCGCCGTCGCGCCGCACCAGCAGCGCCGGCAGCTCTCCCCGGACCCCCAGGACTCCGAAAACCCCTCGCGCTTCAAGAACGCCCAGAACCCCTCGGACCCCAGCGTCAAGGAGGCAACTCCAAATGACAGGTTAGTTCGAACTATTATTAACAATATCATTATTATCAAAAATTCCGGTTTGCTAAAATTTACCTAGACTAGGAGACATTTAGACAAAATTCTGCATTAAATTATGTGGTGTAAAATAAAAACTAAAATTACTTTTCCGAGGCACGTAATCATTAATAAAAATACCACAGATCACGTTCGAGATGGAAAAATTGCCAAAGTGAGTAATGAGTCAACATTTGTATCGAGACAAAGAGGGAAAATTCATCTGCTACATTTTGTATTCGGAAATACGAGTATGTCAAGATGTCTCGTCCCATAAATTTATTTGAAGCACAAGCCCTCAAGGTGTTGTGTTGTCTGCATTTTAAAGGGCTTCGACAGGTATAAAATGTCTCTTATATTATAGTAATAGTGGATAGTAAACGTTTATGATTATTGTCTTTAACGCTGCGTCCGTTTATTGCTTTAATTTTTACTTCCAATCCAACGGAAGCCCAACCAGCGTCAATAAATCTACGAGTACTTTGCAGATTGAAAAAGATTATTTAGTACAAATAACTCGACTCTCAAACCATCGATTGGTTTCTCTCGGAGAACCCATTAAGATTATTATTATAAAGTTGATGAATAACAGTTTTTAATTACACACATCAAATTTTTAATTTAAATTATGGTTATATTAATGGTTACATAAAAAATATTAATAGATGTTGTTATCAGTACCCCTGGATTTAACAGTAAGAGAATTATATAAGATAATAAAAGAATAATATAATGAAAAGTTAAGACTATGAATCTTTTTGATATTCATTTATTTATACTTTATTGTAAAACATTACAAAAGGCGGATTTGAGAATGCATTGTGCCTTAGTGATAATGAGAACTGAGAAGTAGCGATGAACAAAACAAAAAAAATTAAAGAAACAAATTAAATGACATCAATTTCATACATGTTTCCTAACACAATAAAACATTAATAATGTATTTTGAAGAAGATTTGTGAAGATAGTACCTAGTTACCTATACTTATACCATGTCGTTGCTTATACCATAACTAGTGGACGCCCGCAGCTTCGCTCGCGTAGAATTGACCCATTAACAACGTCTACCCGTCTAACGACTTCAAAAACGGCAGTTTCATACTAACTTTGCACCCCCGTTTTACCCCCTTAGGGGGTGAATTTTCAAAAATCCTTTGTTAGTGCTCCCCTACGTTATAAAAGGAACCCCTGTGCAAAATTTCAAGTTTCTAGCCCTTATAGTTTAGGCCCTGCGTTGATATGTCAGTCAGTCAGTCAGTCAGTCAGTCAGTCAGTCAGTCAGTCAGTCAGTCAGTCAGTCACCTTCTCCTTTTATATATATAGATATGTAGTTTGTATATTATGTTGCAAATATATTATTTCTATCTATCCTGTTTACTTGTATTGTATCTGGATGAATTATATGAATGTTTTGTATGTAAAATAATTTTTGTATTGAAATCTTGAATTCAGTCTATCAAACTTCTATCAGCACTGCAGTATCAATAAATATACTATCATAGAAAAATATATTAAGATATTATAACTGCTTATATTATTAACTATTACATAATTTTCTCGCGTCATAAATCCAGGTGGCCTGTCGCCGACAACCGGCAAACACTACGTCTCATTAGTATTCACGACTAACATTAACATCAACAGAGCATGACTTTGTGGGGCTATTCTGGTCCCATTATCTTATGGGGCTTCGGGAGTCCGGGTCATTGTGACTCATTTCTATCAGATACCTACGAGCAAGTCTGTTTATTCACCATTCCCAAGAATATCTTCGATTACCTAACATAATTATTATCGAAAATTTAAATTGGTTTTGGAACATGCTTTATAAATTCTTAGTTTTCGGAAGAGATGCTCGAACGGTTGCAGGGCAGGCATTGTCGACTAACGTTTAACTGTATATTGTAACATCAATATCAACAAATCCGAAGTTATACATATAGACACATCATGTACGAGTACATAAAGTCCGTATCCTAATTCATTGGTATTCATTCACTCGACACAATGTTAAGCAAGAAGAGGGGCTTTAAGCATTGTTGCTTCATGAGGTCAGGATACTTTAGGAGAGTCGTATATTGGAGCATCCAAGCATGCACAGGACGACTGCCGTGGGGTTTTAGTGACTATCAATCTCGCATGCCCGGCCTGTCTCCCGACGTTGGGCATATTCCGAAGATTTACTCCTCAAAAAAAGAAAGGTCAACGTGTCAACGTATTATGTGTCAACCATTTTTTACACTTGACATAATTTTGTAATGTTAACGTTATCAAACTTAACGACATTAGATTTGTTCTTTAAGTTCAGCCAGAGAAGTAAATGGGAAATCATAAATTTACTAGTAGGTAAGTAGTAAATTTATGATTTCCCATGGGAGATTCTTGAAAATATAGTTAAGAAATTTTTACGCGGCGAAAAGATTAAAGACAAGGTTTTTTTCTAAAGATGCGCAAACTCCTTCAATAGAAATCCGTGCCTATTTGTTTAACATTTTAACTTCACTCAAATTATACTAGGCTAGTTAACCATAAAGCAATCTTTGGATTTAGATAAAAGGTGTATATGGAACACAGAGATTTTGATTCTCATATGTTTTACCCCACTGACTTATCAATTTCGCAACATCAGCTGATGTTGATGTTGAAATTTCGATGATAGATTGATATCCATGCATCCATACATAGCTTGAATTCGAGTCACAATAGCGATACATAACGGTGTACAGCTACCGTGAGACTTGGCTTCGGTTCACGTATCTGTGGACACATAAATCTATGGGACACGCAAGGTACGCATACCAAGTGAAGATCAGATGCAACGATTTGCATCGCATGGCATTATTGCGTGCAACTGTTCGGTCCAGACTAGCCGAGCAACAGACTGCCTCGGGGCATTTGTTGCGTCAGTTTAGCGCGTATGCTCTTTCTTACGTAGTTTTATATTTTATGTGCCGTGGATCTGCTGAGTAGAAATTTATTGAAAAACTGTAACTACTAATAGCTAAAATTAGGAACAGATTTTAAGGTAACTTTTATTTTTGGTCTTTCGCCTTATACCATTGAGTATTTCGCTTCCGTATTCTTAAGTGAAAACAGACGGCTGATTAGTACGTTAGTTAGCCGTTAATAGATTTCTGAAAGCTATGTTTTAAAAAAGAAACAATTAGTTATATAGTTAGTTAGAATATCGTTCTACATAAAATATAAAATAACAATAAATTACTTATAAAGTACCTAACGTACTAGTGTGCGTCTGACCTAATTTTTATTTGCTCAAGTGCACTACCTTATCTTATGCATACAGCTTAATCAAATATGGCCAAGTAGATAAATATGCTTAAATAAAATACAAATACATTTCAGATGCACTTTTCTTAAATATAACTCTGTAAATATTGGTAAACCTACTTACTACTGAGTTTTTGATAGAATTTTGTCATAATTTCGTGGTACTAAGCTTTTAAGTAAAAATTTGTTAAAATAACAATCTAAATCATTTCCAACAGGCGTAAAATATCATCATCATCACAACCCTTTCTTTGTCCCACTGTTGGGCACGGGTCTCCTCCCAGAATGGGAAGCCTTCGAGAACATTATAATGAGCTCTTAGGCGTTCAGGTTTCCTCACGATGTGTCCTTCACCGTTATAGCAAGTGACATTTAATTTCTTAAATCGCACATAACTTAGGAAAGTAATTGCTGCGTGACGCTTGGGTTTGAACCCGGACCGCTCGAGTGAGAGGCGAGTTCAATAGCCACTGGGCCGGCTGTCACCGCTTTAAACGTTAAATAATAAAAAAACAATATTCGCCTAAATTGACTCATTTAATAAATTATATAACTATGTATTACATTTTAAACATTTCCAAGATATTTCAACCCCCAGTATATATTCCAAATCATGTACATTTCTATCATGCATTTTGTCTTTATAAAAATGCTTCCCTTTCTGGATTCTTCGTGTAATTGTAATCAAATAATATACGGAAATAAAAAAAAACCTTTTGTAGATGAAAGGAAATAACCAACGAGTAACAAGACACATTACAGAACTGATAAGCCAGATCATGACTCCTAAAATCCGAGTCATTGACCAGTTACGTCATCTAAGGTCTACCATTACACTTTTTTGTTTCACCATTGGCATCCACCCAACAAAATAAGAGACACTAAAAAGTTTACGAAATTAAACCTTAAGAGCTGGTGATACGTACATTTCTTTATTTAGAAAGTACTTTACACTTTTTTTAACTTACTTATGTACGTAGGGGCTTTGGATCATTGCTTAAACGGAGTTAAACGTAGGTAGATTGTTTATATGTTAACTACAAAATTACCTATCCATAATGCTATTACGTTTGGTTTTAGTTTCTTTTTGCTTACGAGACCAAAAATTACAGAAAGAACCACTGTTTATTGAAAGAAAGAAAGAAAGAAAGAAAGGAAGATAAAGAAGAATAAGAGAATAAGTATGAAAGAAAAGACATTTATTTCGCAATGCAAAAACATTTACATTTCATACAATGTATGTTCTAAAAGTGTGTATACTATGTTATTTTGTTTCTCTGTTTAGTACAGTGGTTGGCTGGTAGAGATTAGGTAAGCTCGCCATTTGTTCCGCTTTATTGTTTTTTTTGAGGTTCAATAAAGTTTAAAATAAATAAATACAATTAAGGACTTATTATAGTAGGGAATTAATTTATAAATAAATACAATTAAAGACTATAAAAAGAACATATTTATTTTAGTAGGTAATTATAAATGACTGCTCAGCATTATGACGGTGTCCGGAGACAACCAGCGCTGGTCTTCAAAATCGTATCGAATTAATAAATCGCAATCACCTATAGCAGCCGCACGCTGAATGCAAACGAAAAGATTTGCTTTCTCAAACACTTATCCAACTGGTTTTAATTTTTTGCTACAAATATTTTTGAACTCGCTAAGCTGTAAGTCGTTGAACTAATTCATCATAGTTTAGCCACTGCGAAACTTCTTAGAGAGGGTAGGGGGAGGGGGGGCAGGGGTCACCTTTTTTAATTTTTATTTTTACTGAGTCTGTTCCATGTCTTTAATTAAAATGCATCACTCAACATGTCACTCGTTCTGCTGTTTATAGTACGGCTACTCCTTGCTCCCCCCGCGAACTCTGCTCGATTGACCTGTAGACGTATCCGATAAATGTATGTAGGATAGGATCTACTTAAAAGGCTAATGTGGCTAACTGTTAATTATTATTTTATCCTGCGTTCATTTTAGAAATGCAAATTTCAAATGGAGCCGGAGTTATTCATTCGTAGTTGCATAAATTGGCAATCCGACATTTGAATAACTGAATCCCAAACATCGTAGAGTCAGACTGAGGCTTCAATTATTTTAAATATTGCATTAACCTTTTTTTTGGTAAGGATATAGAATTAGACATAATTTTCTTTATTTCGCCATCCACATTAGAAACAAAAACAAAACAAACAATAATTATTAACAACGCGATGACGAATTGAGACGCTCTCAACTTGGCTTGCCTTGGTTGGTCCGAACAGCCGCTTTGATACGTACTATTCACGTGAGTCGATAACAAGGGTTGATAATGACAAGAAAAAATGTTTATATGTAATAAACAACTGTATTTTCAAAGCATGATATTGAATGCTAGCAAAAACACAACACCATTTCGCTAGTACATAGTTTGTCCTCTTCAGGTGATTTGGGTCAATTGTCACACCCACAACACACACAAACACTCCAGTATATTGTTCGAGACTATCTACTATCTAACCCAGTTATGCCTACTCGGTATGTGCTATGGTATCTGACTATCGATGGCAAATATTAACTCGAATCAAATCCAACTGGAATATCTGGCTTATTTCCATGTTGTCAAGCTGTCGTGTCTAGACTGGTTGCTTTCTAGATACTTTTTGCATTAATAATTCGCCTTCTTATATTTTATCATACGCCTATTATTATTGGCCAAGAATTTAAGTTAAATAATGCCCTGACCCTGGCGAACCCCGAGTTGGTTTGAAAGTTTTTTTTTTGGTTCAAATCCTGGCCGTGGCAGATATGTTAAATTGTGATGTATTCTATGTATCCGCGACCCGCAATACATGTATAGGCCCACCGCGGGGGTGTAAGTGTGTAAGCGTTTTATTATTACATTGTACAGGGTCTACCAACTATAAAGCGAAGCGTCGTCGCTTCGATTCGCTGCCAACTTTTTTAAGTCGTTTTACAAATCCGTGTGGTACTTTTCAGATCTCAGTACTAGGAGAGTAGTAATAAAAATTCGTTAAGAATAAAATGTATTGTTTCACATTTTGCTGTCTATATGTTTTGGCCTTTACAGCACCACCTACTAGGATTTTAAAGGATTTTAAAATAATAATGTTAATTATTATTTATTATATTGGATTGAGTTATACACAGAGCAGTTATATGGATTTCAACTATAAAAGCTCCTGATAGGTATCTGATATAATTTTTTAAGCATTATTTGTAGTACATATATTGTAGTACATATAATAGCTATTGTATTGTATAATAGAAAAAGTAGGTTTACGTACATTCCATAGATCAGATAGTAAGCAATGTACAAACACAATCGGTGACAGCTTACTTTACTAAACTTATTCTATAAGGCAAATAGAATACAAAATTTTACCCACTTTCCGAGATAAGGTTTTGATAAGCATAAAAATATGTTAAAAACAAATTTATTTGACCAGATTTGGAAACATAGCTTCAAGCTGGTACAGATAATGTCGAAAACAGGCTGATTTTGCACTGATGGTCAAAATCATGTGAAAAGATTTTTTTCAGGTAAAAATTTCGTCAATTTTTATAGTTATACAATGGAGGAGGCCGTCGTAATACTAATGTGTTTGTTCATCCAGGGCCAAAGTGAATAAATTGTGTGCTTTCATACTTTTTACCTAGAGGTATCAAGTAACTCAGTCACTAAAATCTCTTTTGTATAATACACATTGTATTATATACCTACCTAAATTTAACATTACATCATTGCTTGGTAAGTTGATGACACAATCTTCAGACATTCGAGGTGCCTACAAGCTGACCGCACCTCGAACTAACTTACCACAATGATCGCAACCTCAGTGACTCATTAGCAGTTATCAAGTTATCATTACAACGAGTTTCAACTTGTTCGTTTTATAATTCACTCGCTGCTGCAACTTAGCGTTGAACATTATGAATGTGACATGACAGAATATTTGGATTTTAATATTTCACAGCTAATAATGAACAAGGTGATAATTTTACAAAAGATATTCACAAAGGTCTAATTAATATAGAATGTTTTAACATTACCTATACCTTAATTAATTTAAAGTGACAGTTGCCGGTGACTCTCTTGGCTTTTACAGCGTCACTGGAACGTAATCGCACGTCAATAGCTCATTCTACTATTTTAATAGAAAAGTAATAATAATAAGAGGTAATAAGAGAGAAAATAAACAATTCGCGTTTTTTATTACAATGTACATAGTTTTTTAGCAGATTTTTAGATAACAATCTTACAGCCGGTAACATAACATACAATATACATGATAGTACGCCTGTATTTCCCCGAATGGGAAGGCAGAGATGTGTAAATACACAAAATACACCCTTTCCTTTCACAAAACCTTTCACCAATTTTTAAGTAGATATCAAGGTGGTGAGTCTTTTGCCATACACCGGCCACAAATCAAGATTCCGAGATACTACTAAGAATTTCCAGTTAGAAAACTCGACGAACTCAGGACTTCTCGCATAGCACTCGCATTTTAAACCACTATATAATCCGACGGGCAGTATTATGTAGGTAGACACTAAACTTGAACACAGCAAACTCAGGCACCTGGCAGGTGATATAAAATCTTTTCTACATAACTACAATAAATCATATTACTCATCCTATTACAAGTTCAATCACGTATTTCTACAACACTGGCCGTAAAAATCTTATCCGCCAGTAAAGTTAGAAGTCAGCAAAGTAGAAACTTGGGTTGGCAACGAAAAAATCTCTTTTATAATACCCACACAACCAACTGGAACGAACCACGAGCCGTGACGCGGGGGAACTCAACAGTGTCCTATGGGAATGTCTTTGGAATATAAAAAAATAAAACGGTCGTGTCTAAAACTATGTGTTGTTCGAAAAATAACGGTTTTCGTGGTTTATGACTTCCTGTCTATATATTTAACTAAACTTTAAACTTTAATATACTTACTTAATTATACTCATCATGGCGCTAATAATTTTTGGACTTTGTTCCTAAAGCATCTAAATATTTTGTTTTATCACGAAGATACTCGTAAACTACAAATTCTACCACTGAAAAACCAAGTCAGTAATTGTCAAGTAATATAATATTACACTTGTAAAATACTATAAATTATTCGTGACTACATACTACCTAACCACAAGAAATATTTATATATGTATAAATAACATTAAATTGTGAGGTGTCTTATATTATGTATTTCATATTTACATTTTACTGTTATAAAAATTACAAAAGGACAGCGTTAGGTGCAAACAAAAGAGAAAGGAAAAAAATACATACATAATATATCTAATAAAGCAAACTAAATGACATAATTACTATTAGAATTATTTCCTAATACTATAATTATTGTCATATAATACATACTCAATATATACACATTATAATATGAGGAGAATATCTAATTTGACTGTAGATACATAAATCTGTTGAACAAGTTTTTTAAACACTGCCTTGGTTTGTGCCTTTCTAATACTGATAATGAATATTTTTTGTTGGCTCGGCATTTTATACAGGGTTATTGGTAATTCGACGTATTCCCGTTAGGAGGTGATAGGGGTGACTATTTGTGATAATTTTAACCCCCATATGCATTATGCAAAAGTGACCCATTTTCGAGTTATCAAGCTTTTCAGCTTTTTTCAAAATAAGTCAGAATTGCAACATCAGAAATTTATTAAAAAAAAAGTATCAATTTAAATGTAATTTTTTCTTTTGATTTATAAAAACGATGAAACAATGTTTATTTATCAACATTAAAACTACAACTATCGGTCCAACTTTAAAAATGCGAGACGATTAACGATATTACTTCAATATTTTTTGAGATTTTTGTCCACTAAAATGCCTTAAAAACAAAAAAAACTTATATCAAACTTGGCTTGCAGATTATTTTAAAAACATAACCGTTTTCTTAGCTTTCCAACAAGGCATAACAACTATGAACTTATTTTAAAAAAACTGAGAAAAACCGATCACAAAGGAAGCAGGCGGAAATTTTTATTCGAACTAAACTTATGGTCGTTCTTTAAAATTTCAAAAAAAGTATTTAAAAACAATGCCCAATGTAAATAAAACAAAAAATATAAATATAAAATTAAATTTAGAACCTTTAAAAGTTTAGTAATAATAATAATTAATAATAAGTAACAATTAAGACATTTTGTAATTTAGCCTAATTAAAATTCTTGCTCGAGGGAACTTCGCGTACGCAAAGTCTCATTATTTTTCTAAGGAGTAACTTAACTACCGAAGTATTCAAATTATTCCGAATCACATTTGCAGGACAGGAGGTCTATTTTATAATTAGGCTAAATTACAAAATGTCTTAATTGTTACTTATTATTAATTGTTATAATTACTAAACTTGACAGGCCCATCGGCAAGTGACCCTGTCTGTTGCGCCAAAGGTCGTGGGTTCGAATCCCACTCAGGACAAATATTCGTGTGACGAACACTTGTATTTGTTCTGTGTCTGGATCTCAATATTATCTATTTAAGTATGTATTTAAAAATATCTATGTATGTATATCAGTCTCTGACACCCATACATAACACAGGCTCGCGCCTACTTTGGGGTCAGATGGCCGTGTGTGAGAATGTCCAAGATATTTATTTTACTGGTTCTAAATTTAATTTTAAATTTATATTTTTTGTTTTACTTACACTGGGCATTGTTTTTAATTAATTTTTTTGAAATTTTAAAGAACGACCATAAATTTAGTACGAATAAAAATTTCCGCCTGCTTCCTTTGTGATCGGTTTTTCTCAGTTTTTTTAAAATAAGTTCATAGTTGTTATGCCTTGTTGGAAAGCTAAGAAAACGGTTATGTTTTTAAAATAATCTGCAAGCCAAGTTTGATATAAGTTTTTTTTGTTTTTAAGGCATTTTAGTGGACAAAAATCTCAAAAAATATTGAAGTAAAATCGTTAATCGTCTCGCATTTTTAAAGTTGGACCGATAATTGTAGTTTTGATGTTGATAAGTAACCATTGTTTAATCGTTTTTATAAATCAAAAGAAAAAATTACATTTAAATTGATACTTTTTTTTTAATAAATTTCTGATGTTGCAATTCTGACTTATTTTGAAAAAAGCTGAAAAGCTTGATAACTCGAAAATGGTTCACTTTTGCATAATGCATATGGGGGTTAAAATTATCACAAATAGTCACCCCTATCACCTCCTAACGGGAATACGTCGAATTACCAATAACCCTGTATAATACAAAAAAACTAAAATAATTCCAGAATGAGTTTGAGTTTGAATTTAATGAAACCATATTACTAAGGCGTAGTACGTTACAGTAAGGTTCAAATCAATGAATTGATCAAAGAAAAATGCAAAGATTATAATTGGTCGCTCTAACTAAATCAAGATTGCATTGCGAGAATTGCAACACGATTTCCAATTTGATAAACCGTCTTGACGTAGGTTGGTATACTTTTTGCTGTCAGCATCATCATGGTATCATCGCATTTGCGGCTCAGGAACTCGTTACAAATTAGCTTGTTGACACTTGACACTGCTGCAGTCTTCTTTGCCTCGTCTTTTTTTCTTAGGAAAGTTAAATTTTATTAAAATTAAAATTCGGTTTCGTTCGCTTTATTCTTAGTTATTTAGGGTTCCATCCAATATTTAAAAAAGTACAACTTGTGCAAAATACATTATGTACTAAACACAACAACCATTTGGTAAATAAACTACGGGATAGTGAATATTAAACCGAACTAAAACTAAATTGCAGTTATTCAAACTGCAATTTTGTTCGATCTGATTTAGTTATGTATTTCGATCTGAACCATCAGATGTCATCATATGAGCTCTGCAAAACTCCAGTGTGAAAATAGAATAGAATAGAATAAATATTTATTTCGCTTGCACACACAAAAATTGATACCAAAAAATACAGTTCACATTATCATTTAAGTACAAAAGCAAAATAGGACTGCACTCAGCATTTGCCATGATCTTAATGCATCATGACGCTGATTTTCAGTGCAGCCTGTTTTGAGTTAGTTTGATCGGTAAGCCTATGTAATATGCAAATATGTGTGGATTTATGTTTCAAGAAATCTTCAGCCCACATTAGACCACTGTTGGACGTAGACCTCTCGAGGCATACCTCTGAGCCCGGCGAAAACACTCACGCGATATCAAATCACGCAATGACAGGTGAATGGCAAATTACTTCTTTTTGCCTCGGAAATGAGTCCAAAAGTAGCCATTTCGCACGAAGTAGCATTCCCAACCATATATTTAGTACCAGAAGTTTTCTTCTTGCTAGCATTGTTTAAAATCAGTTGAGAATTAACGTAATTTTATTTTATAGAATTATATTATAATGTCATGTCATGTGATTCAGTCAATTTAATAAAATTCATGTAAATTATAAAATTGTTATGAGTAAACGTTTCTTCCCCAAAAGGAAAGTATAAACTAAATATGTAACAGTATAAAGAAATGTTCTATCCATTAGAGACTAGTAACTGGACTATTACTAACATCAACTAACAGTCCCCAGTCCTCATACTAACTAATGAACTGTCCGACTAATGCTCTAATCAACTTTCTCAGCTAACTGGACTAACCAACCCAGTCCCTAATTGAGTCTTGTTCAAAGTCAGTCAGTTGCCATGCAGGGGGCGGTCCTGCTATCTTGTATCCATAAAAAAAAAGATTTGAGATGTAAATAAGTTATTTCGCTATAAACGCCATAACGTCAACTTCTAATTACCTTTTATGCAAAAACTAATTATTAAGTGATTAACTTTCGTGGCCATAATGAGTTCGAATCCAAATACATTTTCTCGTGTGCGGTGCACTAAAAGTGAAAATGTGTTGATTCAACGCACACTTGCAAATGTTTCAATGAAAATTCTTATATCGGTCGATAAGAAGTCGTGACCCATGCAGCAAGAAAATGGGTTCAATGACCCGGTTTGCCCTGATAATGCAGCCTTCCTTGTTGCCGGCTTATTCGATAGTAACACTGGACACACAACGGGGAAAACCTTCTTTATTTAAATTTTTTTGCAATATTCCAAAGGTTTTAAATTGTGTTGATGTGGTTCTGCCACCCGCAACACAGGGAATCGCAGGCGAGGGAGTAACAGCGTTCAAATATTTATTCAAAAAGCTATGATAAATATCCATCGTGGAAATAATTTAAAAGAAAATCAAACTAACGAATGTTTTAATTTCACCTATTACTACTATTTTGCATTTTGTATCTTCGGAAGTTGTACGATTTTCTGACACTGCAATTGTATCGATTGGTACAAACTCTAATCCTAGTCATAGACCTATTCGGTGACGCGGTAAAGGCCTTTATGACCATACAGTAAAAGTCCATTCGGAAAAAAAAGTCATGGTCAGTTTTTCCAGCTATTTGCGAACCAATATAATGTAGCCTCTACGTTTAGTACGTAAGTACATATAAGTCCCTAAATATGAACCATTCTGACTTTGGGCAAGGGAGGCACCGGTGCTCCGTAGAAGATCCCTCCAATTCCAACATGCACAGTAGGGCACAAATATCTTTATCAGTGATGAAAAAATCGATGAATAAATCAATAAGTAGACAAATTAAATAAACGCGCATATTATATTACGGGAATATTATATTACTTAAGCACAGCTAGATCATTTGCAATGCCACTTAAACAAACAGAATTTATGTACATTCTGTTTATTGAAGGGCTTTTTAAAAGCAAAGTGCAAAAAACGTAAAACATACAAACTATTTTTTAAATAGTTTTGTTGACCTGGAAAGCCTCGCAGAACAGCCTACCTACTAAAATTTCATCAAAAGTTGATCATTAGAAGAAAAACATTGAACATTGATTTTTATTTATAGAGGTAGTTAAAAGCCTTTTATTTTTCAACTCAGCTTATAGAAATATAAGGCCTACATGTTATTTGTTTACCAACATAAGCGCACGGCGCGGCGTTCGTCCATACCGTTACTCCGGGTGAACAACCGCGCATACATTGTCAGATATTCCGGGACGGATATGCCTACTTACGTACTCACGGAATTATGCAAGCAAGTGCTCTGTCTTAACATTTTCTCGCAAGCAAAATCCTATGTCCTTCGACTACAAGCTTAACGATATCGTAATTACACGTCGCTCATCAATAAAAGATTTGGGGGTTTTGTTTAGAGCCGATTTACGTTTCAGCGACCACTTTAGTACTATTAGTACCATTTGTGCTAAAGCCTATAGGACTTTGGGTTTTGTATTGCGTCAAGCACGATATCTCAACAGTATTGCTGCTATAAAGCTGTTATATAATAGTTTTGTTAGGAGCATACTCGAAAGCAACGCAGCTATCTGGAGCCCGCATGAAGCTAAGTACAAGCTCATGTTGGAAAAGCTCCAAAAGAAGTTCTTAAGATTATTGTACTATCGGATATACGGGTACTCTGTTGGATACCCCAACATATATCCTAGCCTGTTCCTGATGGGTATGTTAGGATATAATTCTTTAGAATATCGCCGTAATGTATACCTGTTAGAATATTTCGTTCTATTGATTAGAGGGAAGATAAGTAACCCATCAGTGCTGGATCTCATTTCGTTGAATGTCCCGGACAACTATGTTCAGAATCGACGACGTCGTCATAAGTTGTTCGCATTACCATTGTGTAGACTCGTCCTTGCAATGGAGTCACCTCTGATGCGGGCACTCACTTTACTCGATGGCTTGGTGGCATGGGATCAGTCTGTTGACATATTTTTTTCACCCATGGCCGAAATTCGCAGCTCGGCAGGCTCTTACATTGAAAGGTTGTGATATAATTGAACATTATTATAAATAATTGTTAATTGGAACTAATGCTATTACTATGTTTTTATAAATTATGTTATTATTAAGTAAAAAATTTTTATATTTGTTAATTTCTACGCTAACGCATTAGGGTAACCTGTCAAGTTAGTCGTAAGCTTTATTAAATAAATAAATAAATAAATAATTATTGTAATGTAAACCAAATGGAATAAGAAGTTGTGAAGCCAGCCAATCCGCACTGGGCCAAAGTGGTGGACCAAGGCCTTATCCCTCCCATTCTGAGAGACCCGTGTCCAACAGTGAGATAAAGAAAGGGGTGATGAAATGGAATATACTAACTGATCGATAATGTCAAGCACATGTCGTGGTCAGTTGGCGTATTGTGGTTTTATGTTTATGAAAAAACGAGCTTACAGCATCGCTGCCGCTCAGGACAACTGTGACAACGTTTAACTAGACTTTAAAGAGACTTATTCAAAGCCGGTTGCAGGTGCGTTGCTGTTACTTAGATATGGATACTCTTGATAAATCGGCAACCAAAGTTTCCAAAATAAATAAAATTCTCAAATATGAATTTATGTAGGTACCTGACAATAATTATGTAAAAAATAATGTCTATCTTTCTAAGGACACCTAAAAGAAACATCAAATTTAATGGAGATAAATAACTTACAAAGTACCTATGATTGTCATGTGAACTGCCATCAGTCTTAAAACCCTTGTCAACGTCTTTGCGACCAAAACTTTATAAACATAACTGATTGGCTGGATAGAAAAAAATCCAATCAATCGGAGTCAATATGTTTATTTTAATATAAACACTATTTAGTAATCTGTGATAATTATAAACACGGGCAACACTAGTGACTAGACGACTGTGGCTCAAGAGTGTGTACGATCCATAATTTTACTATCTATCTATACCATATTATACTGTCCGGAAGTTATTCATTACACTTGACTAACTTATTGGACTAACTGTCACAGTACAACACCAGTCCTCATACCTAATAATAAATTGACCAACCAATGTTCTTATTAACACTGCTACTGTACTAAATGAATCTGATTAACTAGACACCTACCTATTTAAGTCTTGTTCAGCCTTTTTTTAGATGGTCCAGGAGTAAGCAAGCTATTAAAACTCATGGAGGCATTCAAGAGATTCATTGGTTCACGAAATTAAGTTTCAATTGCAAACATGCCGAATGTGCCCCTACAAATATTACATCGCACATTATTCTCAGAAGGAATGTACACCCGCTCACAAATCACACCTTTTGTGTTCACTTCGGAGAATCTAATGAGGTGGTCGATTTTTAATTGTAATTTGTGCAGAGCGGGTACGTACATCGCGTGATGAAAGAATATAAACATTAAGTATACATACGAACGAATGAGAAAGGACCAAGGAATTGGAGTTCTGGGATGATAATCATGTTAAGGAGTTATCAGGAGCGCAGTTTTTTATCTCTTTCTTTAAAACAACATTAGATAGGTATTGTTATTTATTCAATAATTTATTTATTCAGTAATGCACACAAAACTCGAACAAAATTAAAAATTACAAATGTATGTGCATGCTGTTTTCCTTTATAGGTTTTTAATATTTACGAGTATAACACAAAGATTGAGGGATCTTTATCCCTATAAATAGCAAATGACTTGGTGATAATATGGTAAAAAGTCTACGCGACGACTGACATTATCCATATTCATAAATTATTACAAAGTGGAATATGTCAATGTCACTTCAGATTCAACCTCGTAGCTCGTAGCAACAACAGGTCACTTTAGTATTAACCTATTATAATTATCCGTGTCTTATCATCATAAACGCCCCATCAGTCTTGTTGCTCTTGTCCTTTCAGATATCCTAAAAAGTAGAAATCAATGCAAGTGTCATTAATGAAATGCACATCAATTTATACATTCAAATTCAATCTATTATAATACAGGCTTTCGTTAAGTCGAGATTAAAAAAAATAGATAATTTAATTTAAGTTAATTTTATTAATGCGGTTTTTTGTAATTTAGAATGTTTATTCAAATAAAGAAATATTTTCATAGCATTTTCACGATTTTAATAAGTCAAATGTCCGCTGTAGTTCGACGAAAGACTAAAAAAAATGGGGAATGTGAGTGTGATACATATTTATAAAAATAAATTATAAATTTTTATAGAAATCTTTGAATTCGCCGAAATCAGTTTAGACGTTTGTATACATGTGCATTTGGAAACATTGCATGCGTAGTTTATTCGTAACGAGTCGTGCGTAGCAATAAAATAGGTTATTTACCTTAGCATAGACTACCTCAAATTATAATATCACCACCAGGCAAAATTAAAATTCGATTAATAAGAATCTCTCGCCTTATATTTTAAAATAGAGACAGCGTGAAATTTGCAGACGCACTGGCGATTTTCGCAAAAGCACAAAAGTTAGATTCAAAAGTCGAGCGAACGATAAACTTGCATTAATTTCTGTTTATCGCTGGGACTCGAAGGCGGGACGGGCGAGAGGCTAAGGAACTCATTTTACCTACAAAGTATTCGTGCGTAACTCAGGTAGCAGGGGCTTACTCAATAAAATACGTTCGTATTTCTTCTTCCTTTTCTTCTACCTTTTTTTCGGTGTCATTTTTTTTTTTTTTTTTTTTTTAACCCCGAAGATGGAATATGGGGCTTACCCTTCCTGAATATATATTACATTATAAACATAATATAATCCAGGGGAGGGAGGTAGTGAATGCTCATGCATTCCGGCGAAACCATGCATGCATGCGGCCGGATATGTGGGACTCACAGGTGAAGCCATTGTGCCTACTCCACTAAACACTACCTTGGGATGGCTTTAGTCAACAGGACTATCAAGCCGACATCGGGGGACGACCCCGCCTGGAGGGGCGGGGCGCAAGCGGCGCTACCCTAGGGCGCTACCGCATGTTAACTGCACTGAGTGCTGTTGAAATGGGGACTTTTGCCATCGGGAGATGGCATTATCTGAGAGAACAGATTATTCGTCTGAATTCTTGGAGGCCTCTAGTAGGCACTCCAAGTTAGACGAGAGCTGATTAGGTGGGTCCGTGAGGACATTACGTGGCCTTCGGATTTGGTGGCCTGTTAGAGTGGGAGTGACATACTCCACTGTTTCCCTAATCAGTGGGTTGGAGTGATTTTCAGAGGACTTGAAGAGTCTCTCTGAGAAGTCTTTCATCACTTGCTGAATGGTGGGGAGCTCTAGGTCCCGGTGTAGTTCGGCGTTCCGGACGTACCAAGGTGCGTCGGTTGCCCTACGACAGAATCCGTTTTGCACTACTTGCATTGTGTGTATTATTTTTGGAGCCGCATGGGCGAAAACAGGGGCGGCATAAAGCATTACCGGTCGTACGCACACCTTATAGAGCGTTCGCTTGTTCCTAAGATTCATTTTACTACGCCGTCCCAACATACAGTTGAGTCGGCTCATATAGAATTTGGCGGTTCCAGTTACCCTTTTGATATGAGGTCCAAAGGATAATCTGGAATCCAATGTAACACCAAGATATTTGGTTTCGGACCTCCATGGGACAGGGGTTCCCGCAAAGCGGATGGGAGAATCATCAAGGTGTTTTCTGCGCTTATGGTCAAAACGAATTGCTGCGCTTTTGTCTGCGTTTACCTCGATACGCCATTTCCTAAACCATTCTCCTAACTCGTTAACTGAGCTTTGGAGTCGGTCCAGAACTGATTTAATCACCTGACCCCTGAGGTACAAGGCAGTGTCATCTGCGAAGAGGGAGAGTTGCACACCTTTCTTAGGGATGGGGATATCGTTGGTGAACGATATGAAGAGTAATGGGGCAAGCACTGAGCCCTGAGGAACCCCGGCTGTTATGGGGCGTTGCGTGGAGAGGATTCCTCCGTGTCTGAAACGGAAGGAGCGATTGTGTAAGTAGGATGTTAGGATCCGTACTATCCTGTCTGGAAGGCCAAGGCGGTTGAGTTTATAGATTAGGCCTCCGTGCCAGACTTTATCGAAGGCCTTGGCGACGTCGAAGAAGACTGCAACTGTCTTTTCGCGTCGTGGGTAGAACCCGCTTAGTATATATTCTACTATGCGGTGAACTTGTTGGGGACAGGAGTGCTTTGATCGAAAGCCGAATTGTTGAGGGATAATCAATGGTGGTTCGTCCTCCGGAAGGAGATGCCTTCGCATGCGAGACAGAATTACTCTTTCAAGTACCTTCCCCAAGGCCTTGAGGAGGCTAATGGGGCGGTGGTTGGATGGGATGTTAAGAGGTTTCCCGGGTTTCGGGATTCCTATGACTATTGCCTCTTTCCACGCTGCGGGAAAGTGACAATGATCAAAGCAGGCATTGAAAAGAATTACTAGTAAAGTTATAACCTGCTCTGGAAAGTATTTGAGCGCGAGGTTAGATATACCATCGGCTCCTGGGGCTTTTCTTGGTTTAAGACCTTGAATTAGTTTTTTGATTTCGTCGGCAGTGGTCAAAATAGGATCTGAGAGGATAGGGAGAGAGTTTAACCGCCTGACTTCGTTTTCCACTTCTTCTACATGAGAAGTGGAGTATGGCTGCGTGCTTGGTGCACATTGTGCAGCTATGCTGTCTGCGAAGCATTCAGCTTTCTCATCGTCCTCGAAGGCGATACCACCATCGGGGCGTGTGATGGGAGGGGTACTTGGTTTCCCGTCTAAACGCAGGGCTTTCGCTACTCTATAGTATGCTAAATGGGATGGAGATATATCGGACATGAGAGAGTCCCAATTGGAGTTTCTCATTTCAGAGAGAAGGGCTCGGACCTTGCGCTGTAGTCCATTGGCCTTTCTACGGAATTCGGGTGTGGGGTATAATGCAGCTTTCCTAATAGCTGCATTTTTCTTTTGAATTAGTGATTTGACTTGGAGCTGCAGTTTTTGGATGGGAACCTTGACTACACGCTCGTTGTCATGGATGGCAGTCTGGATGGATATGGTTAAATTGGAGACCATATTGTCTATCTTTTCCGGGCTATCGAAATAGTCGGCTGAGATAGCGTACGGAGAGTCAGGAGCGTCAAACTCAGCGCTAAGTGACGCGTTATATCCTTTCCAGTTAGTAAAGGTTTTAGTGAGGGCGGGTGGATTGGGGTCGGTGGAACCCAGTTCAAGGGAGACCGGGCGATGGTCGGAACCCAGGTCATCGAGAGTTTCGATTGCTCTCGTGTGTAGGTAGACTCCCTTGAGCAGGGCCATATCTAATATATCAGGCGAAAAGTTCACCTGATCCGGATAGTATGTGGGGGATGTGGGTGTTAGGACTTCAATGTCCATGTCTGTTGTAAGCTTGAGGAGCTTCCTACCATTATTACTGGTTTTGTGGCACTTCCAGACAGTATGTGGGGAGTTAAAATCACCGAACAGAACACTAGAGTCTCCAAGCGAGAGTAGTGCTTCTAAATCTCTTTGGAGGGGGGGTTTGCATGGGTTGTACACTGAGGCTATGATCAGGGACTGGTGTCCTGTCATGCCCAGCTTGACAACCGTGGCTTCCATATTTGACAATGTGGGCGTTGGTATTAACGAGCAGTGAAGTGATTTCTTGTAGTAGATGGCAGTGCCGCCGCCTTTACGGCCGTCGGCTCTGTCATCCCTTACAAGAGAATAATTAGGGATGGATATGCCCTTTTTGACGGAGGGCATGAGGTGTGTCTCTTGGACTAGCAGTATGTCAACATTCCTTTTGCGGACAAACTGTCTAAGTTCCAAGATATTAGTGCGCAGACCGCGCGAATTAAAGGAAACAAGCGAAACGCCTTTCGGTTTTACTCGACCGGAGCTTATAGGGGAAGCGTTAGGCGCTAAAGACATTTATAGAGAGCTAATTAGTTCGTAGTGCTCAATCAGGGCCTGTAGGCGCTCCTGAGCACTCTGTGAGGCGCGGAGTTTGCGCGCGAGGATGCCAATTTCATCAATGTTGATGTTGGCTATGGTGTTGTTAATGACTTTTAGGTCGTCAACCAACGTTGGCATGTGACCTATTGGGGCCTTAGGGGCTTGGTGTGTGGCTTTAGGAGCCTGGGCGGTGGCAGCTGTTGGGGCTGCGTGAGCCCACCGGTTAGCGGGAGTAGGAGGGGGAGGTGGCCCTGTGCGGCCGATGGGGGTCCTCAGAAGAGGAAAATTATTCGCCGTTAAAGTAGGCGGGGCTTGCCTTATGGGCGGGGCCTGTCTAGTGTTGCGGGGCTGCTTATTCGCAGCCTTGGGCGCAACACGTGGTGCTCGCGGGCATCCACGGTAATTGGCCGTGTGGCCAGTACTCCAACATAGTACACAGGACGGGGGAGTAGGGTCCTCCTTAGTGCGAGTGCACTCCTTAGTTAGGTGGGGGACGAGGCACTTAACGCACCTCGGCTTGGCCGAGCAGTTTGCCGCCGCATGTCCGTATAATTGGCAGCGGTGGCATTGGCCAGGGTAACCCCGTTTATGGGGGGGTTCGGCTCGTACTCCGGAGAGCCCGCACACGGTGAGTGGTTCCCTGAAGATGTCCCTGGCTTTAGGGGTGTTGGTCAGTACGACCAGAGCCAGAGGGAATTGTCTTCCAGTACGGCTGTGCATCTTGTGCACAGCCTCTACCGGGTGTCCTTGACTTTTTAAGTCATCGAGGATAGCCTCGTTTTCCAATTCGTGAGGGACCCCCCTAAGGATGGCCTTTACCTTACGCTCCTCTTGGAGAGCGTAGGTGTGGAAGGGTATCTTGCTAAGGTTGAGGACCCTAGTCAGGATACGGTAATGTTCCATTACCGGAATAACAATTTTTATGAAATCGCCAGTATTAGTGGCTTGGGTATAGTGGACCTTATGCTGAGTGCATAGGTCGGCCACCGTGGTCCATTTGGACTTCTCCCGGAGGAAGATGGGGGGGGGAGGCTTATTTTTAGCCAACACAGGTGCGCAGCGTGAAGCCGGCTTAGTGGGGGCATTACCCTCGGGGGCGTGGCCCTGAGTTTGCCTTTGTGGCGCGGGTGCTGGAGGCGCCGTGGTGGCGGCGACGCTCGGGGTTTGCGCAGAGCGCTTAATGAGACGCTTCTTACGCCTGTTGACGGTTGTGAAGCCATCAGAGACGTTGGAGTTGGACTTAATAGTCGAGTCCGACTCGTCTAATTGCGACTCATCGGACGAGTATTGGGCGGGGCGTTTGAGTCCCGAATGGGACGACTCGGTCTCCATTATGGAGTCAGCGAGGGACGCAGGCGCGGGGCGCGCGGGGGCGGAGCACCCGGTCGCGAGGGACGCGGGGGCATAGGACGCGCAAGCGGGCGCGAGAGTCGCGGGGTTATTATTATTAAACGCGCACACGGACGCGGGAGGCACTGGGGCTTCAAATGCGCACACGGGTGCGGGGGACTCAGGGGAGTCGGGAATGATCGTGGTCTGTCGTAGGTAAGTAATAAGTAAGGCATCCCTCTCCAAGGGCGTACCTGTAAAATTATTATTATTAAGTTGGGCTAGAACCGCGGTTAATTCCGAGAGGGTGAAAATACGGGAGCCGTCTGACGGGTCCATGATCGTAAAACCTCCCTGCCGAGGCAGGGGGGCAACGGGGGAAGCGCTAAAACTAGCTATCTCTACTGGAATTTAAGTTAATACACAAAGTAAACAAATACACAGAATAATACACAAATAATAACAATATAGTTGTTATTCTCTAGTGAGAACAACAATAAATAACATTTCGGTGTCAGACACTGGGTTGACTTAAAACCTGTTTTTATCCACGACTGTTGCCGTCTCCCTCGCACGGCAGTGTCTTACTTCCTTTGTTCCTTTAATTAATTTCAGAGTTGCCACTACATTTTGGGTGAAGCGGATCATACAAATTGGCTCAATTCTTTTAGCATCTCGCAAATTAATTTTGCATCCAATTCCATGTGAATTTTATACTTTGTGTTCTCTACTACAACTACCTTCCTCTTCACATATCTTATGAGAGACCTAACGAACCTAGTAGAAGTTCAATGAATCGTTGTGATTAGTACGATCTCAGTCATTGTATTTTTATTAATCCGATAACATGGGACCTAAACATATCTGGTATAATTGGATGTGCACACATCATTGACTTATCCGATCGAGGAATTATAGGCGCGATGTTAGTCCAGACTATGTAACATAACATGTTACAAAACAGTTATGTATTTAGCATGTTTCATACATATGGACGATACGTTTTATAAAAGTTAATGTATTGTATGTATTGTATATGTTTAGTTTTATATTTATGTAAAATTAAAAACAATACTAACAACAATACCTAATTGTAAAAATGGATGAAGATACAAATGTTTACTGTCTTCTTTTATGTTGCAATGTGGACGTGTTATATAACAAAACTTTTATAACATGTTACATAATCTGAACGCACCTTTATGTTAATTGCACAGGAACCATTCGAATACCAGACCAAACAGATACAGTACCATCCGAACTCGACACATTGAAAACGGAAATGATAGATGTGTCGCCGATACGTTGTTTGTGCCCTTAGAGTTCATAGCTACCATGGTATAAAATAAATCTCAATGGTTAAATATTAACTCAGTAAATGAATACTCTGAATACATGAAACTTGAGATTTCCCAAGGATCTCCAATTCAAATTTAATTCAGGTAGTTTTGTTTGTTGTTACACAGCACATTATCCGTGCCTCAATGGCAGGTTTATAATGAAATGTTAGGAAGGTACCTGTTGTGAGTTTAGTTTAAAAATATATTTCTGGTGGGATTACGATGGAAAAATATTTAAAAAAGAAACGTTTTGTTAAAAAGTTTTTGACATGTTTTTTTTTTTTAATTTATCATAACAAGTATTCATTTAATGCTATGATTTGTTACGATAATTAAAAATAAATGTTGAACTTTATTATACATTTCCATATTATTAAGTTCATTGTTGTTTTCCTGAAATTTCTAAACAAACCCATAAGGTTATTTTTCCTCACAATTTGATGATGATGTGTATCTGATAAAAGCATACTCATTGTACCTTCTCAAATTGCAAGTGACAAATTTTCTCAACGACACTTATCACTTAACGAAAGATGCTAAATGAAGAATTTTTATTTAAAATAACACAAGTCCTTATTGTGTTGAAACACAGTATATTTTTGTATAAATTATTCTGAAATATGAGCATAAGACCATCGCCTCGGAATCCAATACGATGCAAAAGCTTAGTTTATATTGCCGCTTTGTTAAGAGTTATCAATTTGTGGATCAGAGTAAGTTTTTTTTACATTGCATGGTAACCTTTTTATTAAGCAAGATATTCGCACTACATAGGCAACGTTCTAAATAGTGCGATTTATATAATTAAAACATTCAACTTGCATTCCATAAAATATTTAAGTAACTTGTTGTTAGGTAAGTAAATAAGGCATGTATGGAACCACTATTTCAATTGTTTTCAATAGGCACCTATAGGTTAACTTATCTCTATTTGGAATTGCATTCAATGATTTTTATTTCAAAATGATTTTTTCATTAAAGCACGCTCTTATGAAAGAACGAAAAATAATATAATTTCGAATAACTAAATCCTGATCTGGATCTCAGCAAAAGTAGGTATTATCATACGTTTGTCATTTATGTATCTTATCAGAAATCTGCCTTTGTCTCGTATCGTAGGTATGTCGTATTCAATCCCATGGTGTTATTAATTAATTATGATTAATTAATTATGTTGTTTCTCGAGAATTTTTTCATCAAGCACAGCTTAAACAGTCTTACACTTTCCAACCTCTTTCTCACTTTCAGTGTCTACAGCTAGACATAGGCCTACCTCAACCGACGCCACTCCCGATTGGGAGGGCACCCGGCACAGGGCCCTCAGAATCCCGCTGTCTTGTATATCAAGCACTTATTCACCCTTATTTCATCAGCAGTTATTTTGTTTTACTAAGTAGATAGGTAGGTACTATAAGAACCAAAGTTTAAATAACAATAAAATAAAATAATGTATTTGTTGGTGAATAATTTGTGTAATCGGTAGGTAATATGTGTGATTCTTTAATCCGCTTGACACTTAAATATTTTCCCCACCTTCATAAACTTAGGGGACATGTAAATATTTGGATATTATGGTGACATTTATTAATTCTAAGGATCATTTTATGTCGATATTTTTCAAGTTTATCGATTTAAGTTTAAAAAAATGCATATTGTTTGTAGATGAAGTATTTGTTTTTTGTTCAATAATTTTTGCATATCGGATTTGTAAATTATATCGTATCAAGTTTCTGACGTAGGTAGGTAGAGTAGTTGTTATCGTTATTTTTCTTTAGACATTTAGTTAGACTAATAAAATTACCTACTCATAAAAATGCTAAGCATTACATTTACCACAGATTAAATTACTAAAATATTTACGATACATTATAATAACTTTGTAATAACGATACTTAGTGGCAATTTAGTGGGCGCCTTACGTAGGAAAAACTAAAACTTAACTATTACTACAAACTTAAATGTTACTTGAGTATCATTTTAAATGTTTCACGACACTGGGTAACATCAGTTTGTTTTAACGATTGTAAAATAAAAATAATAGACTGATTGATAAAATGCAGATATTAATATCTGTTCTCGCTTTACAGCGATTATTTCAACGTCAAATAAAAAATATTTTAACGATGTCAGTCCCTCCCACGCTTGGCTTGTCTCTGAATGCCTTAATTTTTGTTTATTTATTTACTTGAGTCTCTCTGGTTTAAATGTCTTCATTTTGTAATTTTTCAAGTTGATCACTTAAACTTATATTTGAAGCCGTGAATGGCAGTCAAAAGTAATGTTGGTTCTGCGGTAGAAGGGGCGTTTTTTTTTAATAAATTCAACAAAATATTTTTTTTTAATAAATTCAACAAAATGAAAAGATTTCGTATTATTTGGCAGGGGCAAGATATTCAAGAACCTTAACGTTTGTGTCCTTATTGTATTTCTTCTAAATTTTGTACGTATTTCATGTTTCTTTTAAGTTATCCATGCTAATAGAACTTTTTTCTATTTTTTCAGATTACTGGACTTTAAGAAAACATGCAGACGGGTCGAGCGACAAAGAAAACTAATTAAATACTATGTAATATGATTTTAAATAACTTAATTTAGTTGTTTAAAATGGCATAATCTAAATTATTAGAGCATTTATTGAATATTTATTATAATATTGCTAAGGCGGACCTGCCTTTAAGCGTAGCTATTAGAGGTTTTAGAATTAACTTTTTCTCATTCACTTCGTATAATAAATCGTTTTTATACAGATAATTTTAGAGGCAGTGTTTGTGTGACTTGTTTGGTTAAAAATTATCAACATTTTTCATAGTATTTAGAGGCTAAAATTAATTTGTCACCCGAATTTTCCCTATTTCATTTAATATATAGTTACGTTAACTAGTAGTGAAATTCCAAAGGAATTGATTTGCCTAATTACTAATAACCTAGTTATTTTGGGTGCTGAGGATTTGATTGATTGAAAGATGAAAGAATATGAAGAAAATTAAAAAAAAATATGGTTTTGTCTTAACTTTCAAATCATCAAAGTTACTTTCATCTGTTATAAGTTACATTTAAATTGGCCTAGATTGTTGTGTTTGTAATAAATAAAACGGAAAAGGCCACGGAGAAAGAATGAAGACAAACCCCCCTATTTTATTCATAACAGACTAATAAACCTAAAATAATTTCAATTCATTTTTTAAATTATTCATAACAGACTAATAAACTTGAATAAAGAAGATAAAACATCTAAAATAGTTCATTAATTTGTTATCAATATGGGGGATGATATATAAACCAATGGTACATATCTTGAATTAAAAATACATTTAATATTAATTTTAAAATAACCTCAATGGAATATAAATCTTTGTTATTTATCAGTGTAATTCTATACAGAGTACAGTTGTTACTATAACGAATTTATCAAACTCAGTTGATGATAAAACAACAATTTAGTTTTTTTTTTATTTAAGGATGGTTATGTAGAATCTAGTCTGTGATCTCTGCAATAATATTTTTTTAATAACATCGCATCAATATGCGAAAGCTTCCTATTATCTGTCCCATAGATTAAGTTATCATTAGTTTTTATTATAAAAGGGCCAACAAAGCCTGTTTCTTATTTAGATTTAATAAAGATCTATCATTTTTAACATTATTCTAACAGATTCTTTGTACATACTTTTAAGTAGGCGAGCCATTCAAAGAAGCGTTTTATTACAAATAATAGATAAGTACCTACATTATGAATTTATGTCGGACATAATTTTAAGTCAGTAGAAGTAGGTTTTATATATTTTTTCAAGTTCACTAATATGAGAATTGTTAGTTTATCTTCCGTGTATCCTATCAGCATTATTTATTTTATCGCCTAACATATCTTTTTATTATTTTTAAAGAATAAAAATGGCCTAAGACGCTTCTTTGAGGGTTCTGTTAATTCTAATGACCAGATTATTATTGTATTGTTTCTTATCGAAAAATAAGTATATTCTGGGTTTATTGTTATTTTTCCTTCTCTTCAGTTCACAATCTATATTATAAAAATGAATCGCAAAATGTGTTGGTAAGCGCATAACTCAACAACGCCTGGACCAATTTGGCCAATTCTTTTTTTTAAATGTTCGTTGAAGTTCAAGGATGGTTTTTACGGCGAGAAAAATTTGAAAATTCATCCCCTAAGGGGGTAAAACGGGGGTGCAAAGTTAGTATGAAGCTTTGCCGTTTTTGAAGTTAGTGAATGTGTAACGCGAGCGAAGCTGCGGGCGTCCACTAGTTATTAATAAATGTATTTGTGTAGATTAAGAAAAAAGTCGTAGTCTACATATAAACGTGGTTTTGCCTAGTTATTTTTATTACTTAATGCGTTAATGCAAATAGTTCAAATCAAGTATCCGTTAAATTGTTTTAGTAAGGACTGATATTGAAAAGATATACAATGAACCCATATAGGTATACAGGTTTTTCATGATATTTCATTATTATGCTATATCTACATGATTATATGACATGTGTTTCATGACCACTATGTACCACATTCAGAAAGTTGCATAGTATTTATTGAAGTGTGTACCTACATACATATTTATGTATTCAAACTTAAATAGTTAGTAACATTTTGTTACATGCTTCTATTTTAATGATTAAATTTTGAAATAAAAATTTGTAGAATTGATTTATCTAAGTATTCCTTCTAAAACCTCCCCAAATTCTTATCTTAATGGATGCATTTTACATAATATAGAACAATATTACATACCATGCCAACACCGTGGAATGCATTATTAACTAGATATAACAATCTATTAAAACAAGTTTAAATGACCACTTATTTAACTTTAACTGACAAGTCTTTTTTGAACTTCAACTTTAACGTAATAAAGTAACGTGACAATTCAAAACAAAAAGAGTACAGATAAAATCTCAAGAAGATTTAATCACTATTACGATAACTGCTAGACTTTCAGGAAACTAAAATCTGAAGATTCATACAATTATAATGAATTATTGAAAATAATTTATGTTCTAAACACATTATGTAGGTAGGTACTAACAACTTTCACTACCAATTTCCCAGTTTACCAAACTACGTGATACGTCCCAGTAACCTAAAATAAAAAGTTGTCAGTTTACTTTTACCAAAACTGGCTCATTTCTCGTGACTCCATTGTGGACGCTACCTCCATGGTAGGTAGCGTTAAATATGTTCAGCCAGATGCGAATTTGGGTTAGGTGTTCTGCCATAAAATTAAACATAAATAACGCCTATATTTCCCCTAAGGGGCAGGCAGAGGTGAATATATACACACTCTTCACCAGTTATGCAAATACAAATAATTTATTGGCCAAAATCACATTTTAATTTGTTATGTGACCTTAGTCCCATGTATGGTCCCAAGGTGGTGAGCCTATTGCCATACATACCGGGCATAAATCTGGACCATTGCCATTGCTGATTCCGCTGTCAACATTGGTTCATGTATACAATATATAAGTTACTACTAATCCGTAAGTACCTATGGAATTCATCACTATCTTTTATTGTTTGAATTTATTAAAGAAATATCAAACATCTTTTCATATCATTTCAATTAAGCTGAGTAGGTATAGCTGGACAGTAGCTCGACACCAGAATTATAGTTCTAACTCAAGAGTAACTAACTACTACGTGCAAATTAGATTCTATGTAACTTGTATAATAAATAGTTTAGTATAGGTAGGTAGTAAAGAACAAAATAAAAAAATATAGGACCAAAATATTTGGATCACTGCTTCACATCGCTTGTCAGATGCTTTGAGAATGAGTCATTGTAAACCCTTCACGATCTAGGACAGAATTGGGCTCAAACGTGTAAGTTCACGGGAGTTAAATCTCAGGGAAGTGCAGAGGGCACCATGAGTCACGGTGCTTGAGGAATGCACTCTGACTCACGTGGGATTGACGACTCACGGTTCCCGGTTTTGGTACGGTACTACTGATCATTTTACACTTAACCGGCGATTACGTGAGGCATGTTAATGGAAATTATATTTGTAAAAAGAAACAAAACTAAACTGGAAATAAATTAATGTTTTGAAGCCAGTTAAAGGTTTTGAGACTGTAGCGTATCTTAAAAAATAGGATCGCGGGTGAAAAAATGACAGACAGTTTTTTCAATTACGAAACAATCGTTATGCTTAGCTTAAAAACATTCGACGTCAGTTATGCCACTAACTCCTCAACCTCAAATTAGCGCGTATACGTTGCTATGAAGGTACGTATATGCTCTAAGCCTCCCTAAGCTGTGACTGTAGGAGAGATCCGTGCCCAACAGTGGGCTATTTATGGGTTTGAGGCTAAAACTATTAGCGATAATGATGATATTATGATCTAAGTCACGAGTATCGTCTCCAAAGCAGCACACGGACATAGATCTGTGAGTATCGTATACCTACAATTTTATAGATCATATGACATAAACCCGACTGTTGTACCTACCTCTATATTTTTTTTTATTTACCAGGCATCAGTTGAGTCATTGAATTTGTTGAAAGTATTAATTAGCTCTCATGTATATTAATTTTGAAGCTTCAAATAATATTTAAATTTTTTTTTTTCGTTGTTAAGCATCTTTAATTTTAATCTTTCGATTTTCGCACGGTGTAGAAATGGACTAGGTACTTAGGTTAAAGTAAAAAGTTAAAGTAAAAGACCGACTTTTGAATTTCAACCGAAAGCCGTAGCTGTAGTATATTTACTAAACTCGTTGAAATGCTTAACATATTTTAGCGCCTTGAGTATAAATGTAGCAAGAACTACGCCACCTACGTTTTCAAAGTGTAAGAAAGCGTAAGGCGCACTTTAAACGCCTTCCAAGAAAGGTCATGCAATCGTCTCATTCTCACTTAATATTATTATATTATTATTAATTAAGGCACTACTTATTTATTAATCTGTGCGGCGTTGTATGTCTTTTGCTGAATATTATAAGAATTTTCCAGATTCATAACATTAATGAAATTATACTGTTAATTTTTTTTTTAAATAGCTTTTTGTAACTTTATTTTTATTTTCGTGCATTGTCATCGGAACCAAATATGTGTGCCGAATTTCAGCTCGATAACTTCAATGGAGTGGGTGAAATATTGATTGCAAGATTCCATGACATACATACATACATACATACGAGTGAAGTAAAATAAAAGCTTTTAAATAGGTATTATCACGGACTACCTTTCTACTTTCTCTATGGTATTATGAAGTGTGTATAATTGAATTTAGGTAGAGGTACATAATCGGTATATGTAGCCCGGAATATCTTAAGAACCAACAACTACTAAATAGGTTGAGTAAATGAGGTATGAGCACAAAATAAAGAATATTGGTATGAGGTTAAGTAATAAAGCACATAAATACTTACCTGTGTAATTAATTCATTATATACCTATCATTTCATAACTAATGCATGGTACTAACATTGGTAATGTGTGGTACGTTCCATATTTAGTACCTATTCGAAACTTAAAATATGACACTTAAGAAAATAAGCTGATGGATGTACCTACTCACAATGAGCAGTTGAATGCACCAGATGCAGATGAACTGACGAAAGGTGTTATCACAATAGCCAATCAGGCCTTAGACATGCCATCACTCATACGTGGTCAAACACACCTATAGTTTAAAATACCCTTTGGCGCGCAATAAAGGTATCTTGTGTCAAAACTGGAACTTTTCGCGCCTATTTTGCATACGAATACGTCAAATGAGGTTATAATTTGACAATTGTTGCCCGTGTTATCTGTGTTCTATTGTGTTTGATTTTTATTGTTTAGTTCGTTGGCATGGGACGATCCAACGCGTGTCTTATTGTTACTGAATACAAAAATGGCAGGAATGGCTCACAATGGTTCATTAAAATGTCGCAAATTTAACAAACGAGTCAGTTCTGTGGCCGGTGCTGTTTATGTTATTAACCGCATCTATTGTGCCATTATCATGTACCTGATATTATGATATGATACATAGAAAATAGTGTTGTAAACTTGTTTTCCACTCCCCGATAGATGGCCTCAGTTACCACTTTTTATGGTGAGTGGATCTATGATCTCGTAAACAAAATTACTGCTTTCCAACAATAGAGGCCTCTATAAGTATCAAAGTTTTTCGAGTATTGAAATGGTAAGGTAAGCGTAAGGCATAGTGAAACTTACGTGTATGGGAACAAACCTACCTAAAAATTTGAAAACGCAAATTAATTCAGGAATGATTTAAAATGCTTTATAATTAATACTTCAAGTATTAAATAATTATTTATTATTCAAATACTTTGATATCTATTTATATAATTGTTTACCACATTTCTTAACGTCTCACGAAGATTTCCTTCCTTCACCGTATCAGCATATGAATTTGTTTTGTACTTTGATATATCGTGTCTGAGTGGTTCTTGGATTTGATCTAAACCCTTGAGTCACATCTACTAGTAAGTATATAACGATGTAATTACATAAAACAGGTGAATTGCCTGCCTAACCATACCTACCACGGTAAAAAGACGGATAAGGCGGTCTTGTACAATATCCCTGCTTAAATTAGGGCCAAATAGCTAATTCGCAGTGGTGTATAAATTTAACGCATCGTATGCAAGGGAGGACTGTGTCATAACAATTTACTGCGGTTGCATCGGTATGTTTACTTGACGAGGGTGGTTTACCTTATAATAGGTCATTTATAGTCTTACCAGACGTTACCTGGAGCTTTTCTCGGTATTTGTAAAATCGTTTATTTTTCATAACATTTTCCATTCTACTTTACAGGTTATTGAAAACAATGTCTTTTGTAATCATTTTCTTTCTTACGTTTCGAGCCCACGACTTCACCATATCATAAAAATCGTTCTAGTTTTGCGTGTGTGATTAAAATTCTAATAATATTTGCTTTTTGAATGTCGGTGTTCTAACGAGTGATGTATTCTAACGAATGTAGAGCTATTGAATTTGTCATCTATACCACCAGACATTACAACACAAGGTTTCATACTGTATTGGTGTGGGCTCTGCTCGTATGTATTGTAAATTAGCCTCTAGTGTATAATATGATCTTATTAATTGTTAATCATGACTTAAATTTTTCAGCAAAATAATCTATTATTATTATTTTCATTATCACTATTATTATTATGTTCATCTTTTATTCTTGTTATATTTATGTCCCTTAGTTTAGAAGCCGTGTAAATTTTGCTTATCGATAGCAAACTCTTGTTTAATATAGCAATTTTGGTGTTTTTTACTAATTTATATATGTGCATATTTATATTAATTACTGCAACGCAAACCAAAATAAAAAAATCTTTTTCTAATTTTACCTTAAAGCTTCGAGAGAGTGAACCGAAACTTAAAAAATCTTATATATTCAATAAATTAAACATATTTAAAATCTATCTATCTAAAGCCGCAGTAAATTACAAACAGCTATTAGGGATACCCTTTTTAGATAAATCACCCCTTAAATCGATGAGAATAATGATTTAATATTGATTTATGTTTTGAATCTCCTTAACTACCTCCTCCAACCACCTTTAGGATACGCCACCGTCCAGGTGTTCATTAAATTGGAAAAAAGCTAATTTAAGTAGCAACCCCTACATCTTGACCGCGGAATAAAGACGAAGTCTCTACGTAGAGTCCTGGAATGTAAGAAGTGGCATGTTAAAATTTTATTTTATTGCACGTTTGAATATATTAATGTTGTATTAATACACAAACAATAATTAGTTAACAAAATTCATAATACTTACAACATTAAATATTAATGGGAAACTGGCTCGTTGGTATTTTGTTCGCAAGCGAGACTAATAAGCTAGGTCTTAAGTTCGATAACCTGGTCGGGTTATATTAAATAATTAATAGTAAATAAGTAAGGTAAGCTCGGAGTCTGGATATACTCGTATGCTCAATGTATAGCAATAGACTGACCACCTATTACATGGGACCTAAACATAATCGGTGAAGAGTCGGTGTAGTGCACTGATTAGGTCTTGGACACACCACTGCCAACCACTACAGCGAAATACAGGCGTGTTGTTGTATGTTATTTTATAAAATTTCAAAAAATCTTACATTTAAGTTAAAAATAACCAAATAAAAGAATCGATTAACTTCAGGATATAAGATATCTTACACAATCGTTCTTTACTGAGTAACATGAGTTTAAGCTTTCACTGGTTATTCTATCACTTTTATAGCACAAGTGTTAGTATCCTTTAACTACTCTTTAACCCCACTACCAGATGGCTAAGCGCCAGTAAGTCTTCCACCTGGTGTGGGGTGTGATCGACCCCATTGTCTTAGATTGAAAGATAGCCCCAATTACACCCCGTCCGTAGCGTATAAAGGATGATTATGCAGTTATTTGTCATTATTTCTATCTGTTGATAAGCTATATGAAAGTTAAAATGTAACGTATGGATAACATATAAGTTTGCTTGGTTATGTTAGTAAGTAAGTGTAAGTACAATTGTTTTAATTTTTAGTGTGCGCTGGGTTTTATATTAGCTTCCGTATGAGTATTTTTCAAATTTTTTATACACAGTCCATCGAATCGTTTGACAATATCTACCAAATCAATGAGCGAAAAATCCAAATTTTCACACGTACGATGACTCGAATTGACGACGTGTTTACAACGATTCGCAATAACTGACAGATTGAAAAAAAAGTTTAACAGAATCGTTAAACACAGCAGATACTACCCACATACGCGCTGTTAACAACAGAATTATCTAAAATGTGTTTTTTCATTATCTGTGATGTTACCGGCACGTGTCCATCTGCCACGCCACCTGGCGGCCGATGCTGAATTAATTAGGTGCGCGTGCGCACAGTTCGTCATGACACTTATTAAATTTTGGTAATATTGACCTTTTACGTGTTGGTTGGACAGAACTATCCTAGATCGTATCTGGAATTTGAATAAGAACATCTGCATAAAATTGATACATTTGTAACTTTACGATTTTAACATAGATTTAGGTTTATTTCTTATCTATTCCCAACAGAAGTGATAGCCTCAAAAGGTCTGAGTCCATTTGGATCAATCACTTTTTCATGTTATGTACCTACACCAATAGTGGATTTAGATAATTACTAGCTGACCCGGCAAACGTTGTTTTGCCATATAAATAATTTTTACTGAATATTTTGGGAGAACTTCATGTAAGTGTGTGGACTACAACTACCACTACCACTACCACTACCACTACCCCTACCACTACCCCTACCATTACCACTACCACTACCTATCACGCACCGGCGCCATCTACTTAAATATTGGTTTGTAGTACATGCTATGTATCAGAGATGGCGCTGTATGTGAAAATATTTTCCCGCTTTTCTGTTGAAAATTTTCCTAAATTTTCTTTGCTATAAACCTCACGGAGCCCGAGACCTTTCCAACGAATGCAAAACCGTGGAAATCGGTTCGTGCGTTCTGGAGTTATAGCGTCAGGAAGGAAAACCCGACTTATTTTTATATAGTAGATGACCTACTCCCAAAACGCCTTCTCATTTCTCATCTTCATCATCTAGTTAATTTCCAAATATACATATATTCGGATGCTTCAGGTCAGCCTTTATTGCATGAGATCTTGATGCGAAAAATGTTAACAATTAACAATACCAAATTACTTAAAAAAAAATCCTTTCTTTAAAATCAAATAAAAATTACCTATCTTTATTTGATTTAGTACGTGTACGTTTCTTCATATAAGAAATAAGATTATTTTAAATAGAACTAGATTCGTTTTACATCATAATGGCACCTTACCGCCCATATGTCCACCACTTTCTTTCGTTGTAACTTAACGTGGTGTTAAGGAATTTAGGGTCATTTTTTACCCCACATTCGTGCTCAAGCTTGATTACTGTAAAATTATAATTACAGGCCTCCACAGAAATGCGCCTTACCCTCAGGGCCGTATATTAGTCAATTAATTCATTAGTTTGAAACAAAATTACTCTAATTAATCAAGATTTAGAAAATATAGATGCCTGTTATGTTCCATAACTCAAATCATTCCCATTTATTGAGGAAAAAAACTGTTTCTAAAAGAGTTAATAAATATAATACAACTGTCAACACTTTTTACTATTGATCGTCTCAGTTTCATGTATCATGCAACATTTCATTGTATTGTATCGGAAGAAAAATCGGTTACATCAGAAGTAGGTTAGTACCTATGTTATTACATTATAGATATAATACTACAAAGAATCGAAGCCCAAAGACCAAATATCGAACCTATGGTATTAAAATTTAATAGGAAAATTATTCATTCCATTCTGCTGCTCATCATAATTCCTCAACGAATGTGCATAACATTTGCCAGGCACTAAGCGCATTATGCGCCGCGCACGTGCCCAATCTGCATACAATGCACCCAATTTATTAGATCTTAGCGCCGTATGGGTAGACAGCTGCCTATGTGTAAGTGACTACTACGTATGCATATGCTACTCGTATAAAACATTACCCATATAGGTATACAAATTAATTGAGACGTTAAATAAAATAAATCCATTTATCCATCATCCTTTTGAGGTCCACTGCTGGACATAGACCTCTCTTAACGATACCACAGAGGTGACAGCCCAGTGGCTATCGAACTCGCCTCTCACTCGAGCGGTCCGGGTCCAAACCCAAGCGGCACGCACCAATGACTTCTCTAAGTTATGTCCGATTTAAGAAATTAAATGTCACTTGCTATAACGGATACATCGTGAGGAAACCTGCATGCCTGAGAGTTCTTCATAATATTCTCGAAGGTATGCGAAGTCTGCCAATCCGCACTTGGCCAGCGTGGTGGACTAAGGCCTTATCCCTCCCATTCTGAGAGGAGACCCGTGCCCAACAGAGGGACAAAAAAAAAGGGTTGTGATACATATAACCGAGACATTATCTGGCGCATTGAACATCTAAGCCTGCCTAATGTCTGTTCATGTCGCTCCATGTCGGTTATGTTCTATGAAAATTTCGATTCGTCAGTCTCTTACTGTTTCCACCTCTCACGATTTTACGCTGCAGGGAAGAGGTATGTGGAAATAGCTGCTATCTAAAGTATTTCGGGTACAAATTGATTAGTTATGTTACGACGATATGTAGTGCTAAAAGAATCAAATGTAAGGATAAATAGACAACAATCTTTTGTGTTAATGTTCATGGGTTTTATTTGGTTAAGGTGACAAATATTCTCCCGTACTTTGATCCGACAAAAAGGTAAATCCGTTTTTGAAGTAAACAAGTGTTTACTTAAAGTTTGTTTGCAAGTGCAATAAACTTTTCCATTTATAATATTAGTTGTGACGAAATATAACGTACACAATAATTATGGTTTCATCCAATTTCGAGTCCCCGTAATCAAGCAATTAAACGGAACAGATAACACAAAACTGTCGTACAATTTCAACGGCATGGCATTAACAATTAACCGTAATATGGTTATCGTGGCCATGGGGGTGTGATAGACCGGCGGCAGATGCGTGCGATGCGATCTGGGCGCCCTCTGTGACATACGCGCGTGCCGCAAAGCAGTTACGGGTAAATAATAGTGATATTACCTTACCTAGTGAGGTGGGTATGTACCTATTTTCTTTTTTTTTCTTATCGTATGATAAACCATTGAAAATATTCGGTAGGATTAAACAACGATAAAAATAATTAAAATAAAATAATGTCTTACAAAGTACGCCTAGAAATTTTAAGCAAATAATGCAATTTTTGTAACTTAAATGTTGTAAACACTCGAGCGAAGCATGCTATTGAGTAATGACTTTTGACACACAGTAAATAATACATAGATATAGGTATCTACTATGTATAACTATTGAGTTCTTTCGTCTGGAGTCAAGCCTGCTACTATGCTCTGGCCCGGTTACCTTCAAATCTGAACCCATGTATTAAATTTGTACATCGTAAGATACAAGAAGCTTTTCAATATAAATATAAAAAACCAACAGAAATATTATGTTCATTCAATCCCCCATCAAAACGTGCTTATTTTTCAACATGCGTGGCGTCCCGTAGGGCTATATTGTTTAAACGGTCACTTCTAATTTATGCACAGACAGACCGACGCACGTTTTTATAAAGATAGGCGTTGCGATCGATATGATAGCACACGCAAACTTAATATAGTGATTGTAGTCAACGTCTAAGAGGATAGACAGTTATGATTTTATAACTTCTGAGCTTGAGTTTGATATTTCAATTCTGGTCATAAACATCTGCTGTAAAAATATTTAAATACTTGTCTTTTCTTTATAGTCAAACTAGTGGACGCCCGCAGCTTCGCTCGCGTAGAATTAGACCCATTAACGACGTCTACCCGTCTAAAGACTTCAAAAACGGCCAAGTTTCATACTAACTTTGCACCCCGTTTTACCCCCTTAGGGGGTGAATTTTCAGAAATCCTTTCTTAGTGCTCCCCTACATTATAAAAGGAACCCCTGTGCAAAATTTCAAGTTTCTAGCCCTTATAGTTTAGGCCCTGCGTTGATATGTCAGTCAGTCAGTCAGTCAGTCAGTCAGTCAGTCAGTCAGTCAGTCAGTCAGTCACCTTCTCCTTTTATATATATAGATATATTGGTAATTTATACTGTTTCAACTAAAAGCATGTGGAAGTGTGCCAAGATAATGTAAATTAATGTAGTTGATATGAGAACAATGTGTATGTGTATTTATCATCAGTCTTAGGTATTAGTATCAGTCGCATTAGCTATATTTCAGCCAACTGGTATATTAAAAAAAAAGTGTACACATCTTATCAGTTTCAAAGGGTTTTCAAGGAAGCGACAATGGTGGAAGAAAAACGCATGTATGTATGTATTTCCAGAATCAAATGAATAGAAAAAAATTAACATAACCACTAAGATTTATATTGTTTGAAAGAACTAGAAGTTTGATTGAAAGGCTCGCAAGTAGGTTCTACATTTTTACACTGAATGCAGCAATGAAAATTTAATACATTCTCATTCACAAGGTGCATGTTTTCCTATGTGGGAGTAATCCCTAGGAGCTGCTATATGCATGAAAGTAGCATAATCTTGTTTGCTTTGCGCGTTGTTGTAAAGTAGATTATACTAACTTTATAATTTTAGATAGCAATTATTAAGCCTTGTAGGAGCCCGCCATCGAACGAGTTAAAACTTCTGATTAGCAATTAGGCGCTAATTCCTTTAACAATGCGCGCAAGAGCTGTGTGGTGAAGAACAATCAAACTCCTCAGTATCTTTATGTCTTCATAGAACTGCTGTTTGGTATGATGTAATGATTTACCACTCAATATTTCTTCTCGGTGTCGAAAGGCACAGGCTTGAGCCAAGCTAATGAGACCACTTGAGCACGAATATCCTGAGTGCTGATTTGTTATAACTTTTTAGCACAGCGGGACGTCTGTTCGTGTGTTGCTAGGGATGGGACAGACTATATTTTAATTTACTATATTATCGATTTATGGTCTGTGTCAACAAAGCTCATAAAACGGTATGAGTACCGTCATACTCAAGAGAGTAATTTCCGGTTACACTTCTTTAGAGGCGACCATCTTAGTCCTCATGGGTAGCAACACATCTGTGTCTGACTTGGAGCGAGACTCTTACTAACAATGAGTTCCGCAACTTTTCACGCTTCCACGATAGTTTTCTTAGTAGATAAACACTTATCACGAAATCCATTGCTGAAATGTATCGACGGGTTTATTCATCATTTGCTTAACGCTTTGAAATGCAACTCCGCATTCCAATCTTTTATGACTATCCTTTTAATGTAGGTACAAAATAAAATATTAATGCTTATCGATACGGTTCCCGCACAACACATCCCTACACGCTCAAATCGCCAACGATGCGAAGTGCACACATCTGCCGATTGATATTAATGATGCAGCTTAAAACGCTATTATTCAGGGCCCAAAAATAAACATAAGGTTACTTGTATGAGTACTCGATCCGTACTCGATTACGCAGAAAAAAGTAAGTCCTGACAGTTTAAATTATGTATTTATATTTGTAGTTTAATTGGAATTTATTATATCCTCCTTATTTCAAAAGACAACAGAAGTGTTATTTACTCGTAGGGGAATTATCTGACGATAGATCAAAATTATTGTTACAAAACAAGCAAGTGACCTGCTAATACCTACTCTTCTTGTTCTTGATCTTCGAGATCTTTAAATATTGTCTAGATGGATGGAAAATTCAGTTCAGTTCAGAAAAACCACCCCAGAAGACCCGTTGCCCAACAGTGCCATAAATAATGGGTTGTGCTAGTGGTTAGAAAAAATTGCAAATTTAAATGTCTCAGTCCTTTTTATAATTTATTCAATTCATAACTTTTACCGTTTATCTTTCTTACGTTATTTAAGTTCGCTTTAAACGATTAATGGTGCGTAACGATTACTCGATATGATGTATCGAATATTCTTCATTATTTTTGTCATAGTCTGGCTGTGATTATTAAGACCCCCATACACCCGCTTTAGTTTTATCTATTCGTGTAAGTTTATTAGTTTAATAAATAAAATCTGTACCCATTCAAGTGTCTAACGAGCGTTACCGCAAGCTAGCGCCCTCTACAACTCTCTTAAAACATACGGGACTATTCTTTTGTCGTTAGCTTTTTATATTTTTTCGTACTTTACCGTGTTAAGTATAGGGGTAGAGCCTATAGTTTGATAAAGACTATTTAGTATTGTAATAGATTATAGACGAAAAGGTTAAGCTAAAAGTATTGCTGATTTTTATTTGAAGCTAAAATTATACGAGTATTATACGACAATGTATTTTTATTTAGTACAGGTAAATTATTAAAAATCAAAATGTAAGATATATAGTATGTCTTACTTATAATGTTTTGAAATAAAACATTAAGAATCCTTAATGTTGTAACTGGTGTAATTTTCCCTTGAACTAATCAGTTCAAGGGAAAATTACACCAGTTTCTACTGATTACCAAATCGTAAGCTCAATCCCCATGATTGGGATTTTTTTTGCGTTTGTTTTTTACTAGTGATAGTAAGGTAGTAGTTATTCATAAATATAAGACAGTTTTACGCTACTCCTCGCTAGATGCCGTTACTTGTTGATAGGAAAGTTAAAATAATGATTTATGAAGAACAATTTGAACGAGTACACATAACACAATTGCTTTTGACTTGTTAAGAAATCAAAGTAAAAATTAGTCAGTAAGAAACAATTAGTGTTGTTTATAAAAGTTGCTTAAAATATCGCGTAGGCTTCATTGAATATAACAACGGTGATAGCCTAGTGGCTAAAACTCGGGCTCTCACTCGATCGAGAGGGTACGGGTTCAATCCCGGCACTGCCCTTAATTTTATACCGTGTGTTTTTAAAGTTGCTAACTAAATTATCTGTAACGGTGAAGGAAATTATCTTGAAGAAACCTGCATGCCTAAGACCATAATGGTCTCGAAAATGTGAAGTCCAACCACACGTGACCGTTGTGGTGGACTATGGGAATTTTTGTTCCGAGAGGAGACCCGTGACCAAGTTTAAGGTTCGTCTTACAAAAAGGCAAACGACCTGTCACCTCGAGATGAAAGGTAGGTATATAAGCACAGGTATTGTTCGACTGCCTGTTTGTATAGTACGGGATTATCTATGAACATCAATGGTTAGATCTTGAAACCCCTGCAAGGACAGCCATACAATCGTAGACATTTTTTTTCTTAACACGTGCTGAATGTTTTGTTAAGGGTGCGGTTTGCGGTTACTGGCAACAGGTAGAACTTAGAAAACAGGTACCTACCATTTGGTTTGGGGCGTTGTATTACGACTGTGTTTATTGAAAAAAATTGCCCGGGATCTCTATTTTCGACTCGTTCGCCGCTCGTCAAGCGCTCGACTGTGACTCGTTTTCGTACGATAGAAACATTTCGTATTGTTTAATCTGTCGCGCGTCCCGCCAGACTTGTTTTACCACTCGTTCAAATCGAGTGATTAATCATACGGAGTGCCGCTGTCGATCGAGAAGTTATTCTAATTTTTAGTAAGCTTTTATTAGCTTGGTATGTATGTGTGCAGATATGTATGTATGTAACGGAATCTTCGAACGTAATTTTCGTCCATTTCAAAACGTTGGATTATTTTTTTGGTAAACTTTGCCCACTTATCAATGACCGATGACAATGCAATAATTAAAAAAAAAAAAAACATTTTAGTTCGAGAATCTACAAAAGCGTGTTAGTTACATAGTTTTATTTAAACCAATTTGTTATTAATGAACTCAAGGAACAGCGAGTGATTCAAGAGTCGAATTTATTAAATTCACTAGTGTGGAACTTCGTATATGAAACGTGACGAATTAATTGTACGCATACGAACAATTAATATGAAACCTAAACAATGAAATTGATATTTATTATTAGTTTCCTAAACATTATCTGAGTAGTATATCGCCAATAGTAGTATGTGAAGTCTGCCAATCCGCACTTGGCCAGCGTGGTCGACTAAGGCCTAATCCCTCCCATTCTGAGAGGAGACCCGTGCCCAACAGTGGGACGTCTATGGGTCGCAGCGAAGCGATATCGCCAATCGTAATAGGAATTCGAAAAGTATAGACCGAACATGCACTCTTTAGATATCTTCCGCTAGTGAATTCGAAAAACAGAGACAACATAAAATTCGCAGACGCATTGCCGTTTTTCGCATACGAGTGACATTCAAAAATATTCAAAAATATGGTCCCAGCTCATTCGGCTTTGCACATAAATCAGCGAGAGCCAAATGGTTTGCTTATCTGTGGTACAAAAAAGTAAACAAAAACCTTTGCCTCATGCCATGGTGTCACTTTACCCTGCCATCTGGGTTATGTCGAGAGTGGTTAGGATTTGCGTAAATATTTTTTTATCGGTTCTACAACTTTGTTGCTCTGGTTATGGCATTATGGTACCAAAGCATATTTTCATTGAACATTTTTAACTTTAGTTTCTTATTTGTATAAGATGGCAAACGAACATGCATGCCTCGTTACTAGCATTGAGCTCTAACATGGTCGCCTATAGTAAAGTGTTACCTACCAAAAATCTAATATGTTTACCTTGGTGCCACGGGTGGCCCTACTGCCCGGGCGAACTTAATTTTTTTTTTTATAGCACCTTATAAAGTTTTCTATAAAGAACTAGAAGGCAATTTGCTAAATACTTGCTCTGTAAACAATTAAGTTTTTCTCTAAAACCAATGTTTATCTAGTGGTCGTTATTACGATTGTTAAGCCAGAGGTCTCAGCTTCGATGCCCGGAACGGACAACAACTAGGTATTGGGTTTTTCTAACTTGAAATGCCTGGTGTTACCGCCTATTATTACACATTTTTATTCATTGCTAAATGGTTACATGGGATTTAAACATAAATGATGAAAAGTGGGTTTACTGCACACCTTTGTCTACCCCTTCGAAATATAGGCGTGATTTTATCTAATGTTTGTAAATAAACAAAAAGTTGAACTTGTAAAGTTAAATACGAAGCGTAAAGGCATTACATTAACATCTGTGGCTGGCTTAATACTCAGTTTGAACCGTGACAAATCAATTTGAACTTCCCCTAAGGACACTTTCACAATGACTGCCTTAATGAGCAATAAACGCGCCTTTACATTCAACCCTTGATTGATGAAGACACATCGTTCGCTCCGACGTAGTTGTTATCTATGCTTTTAAGTTTAAAAAATTACAGTCCATATCAAATTTTCCCAAGGATGGTTAGGGACAAAATAACCTAAGATGTTTTGAAAACTTAACTGATCTATTGATCTTACATAATGTAACATTCACAGGAGGGTTTGGCAGAAGCGTCCATAGCCCAAAGGCTCGAGTCGATTCAATGTGATCGAAAGAGTTAAGCAACGACGGGCACGGTCGGTTTGTGGATGGGTGACCGCTAGTGGCAAAATTTCATGGACGCTACCGTGCTTCGGAGGGCACGTAAAGCCGTCGGTCCCGGTTGTTTTCAATGATGGAAACAATCGTTAAGCCTTGTCGAAGACCTTCGGGTGGCTTAAGAACATTCGACACTGGGTTGGCCACTAACCCCTCCACCAATCCGCATTGGAGGAGCGTGGTGGAGTATGCTCTAAACCTCCCGCAGCTGTGTCTGTGGGGGAGACCCGTGCCCAGTAGTGGGACGTCTATGGGTTGCAGCGATTCAGTTTCACCTAACCGCCCACTGTATGTTCTTGTGTGTTAGTACCAAGGGTTACACAACACTAATTTCCATCCATTTAAATCTGCACTACGATAAATTAAGGTCTCCGCAACAACCAAATGAAAATGTGCAATAAAATAAATTTTTATTCATTTTACATTGCTCTCTTCCAGTGTGGAGCGGACGAGACGTATAAAAATCAATTAGATCATTGTTAGGGGCCAGTTGACCCTAGTACCTTTGACAGACTCAAATAGCAGACCTCCCATGCTGACAGTATTAGTTTAGTTACACATGTCATGACTGAAATAAGAATCAAGAACAACATTTAAAATCGGTCACGATAGCATTCGTGACCGACTTTTGTCCTTGAGGACTAAGAACAACACAATTGTTCTAAACCTACCTATCTACCTATGACCACAGAGATTATCCCCGACAGTCCAGGTTGGTACCTGGACAAACTATAATCGGGACCTAATTATATATATCTAATTGCGATAATTATTTGACATAAGCTCTACTTTTCTATCTATCGAACACGTTTCTGTAAAGTAGTTTTAAGTTTGGATTTAATTACTTATTCATATTATATCTGTTCGTCTATTACTATAGTCTTACTCCAAAACATAAAACGTTAATACTTAATTAAATTAAACATTATACTTCCTTTGACCGCAAACCATCTGTGCCGGAATGCCTTTTTGCCCTCCCGAAGCCCTAGCAATGTGACGAAGGCTTAGGATGTCCGGAAAGTGTCAGGTTTAACAGGTAACATCTGTCTGTCTGCAGTAGTAAAGGCTGTCGTTAAAATTAAAATCTGAAATAAGGAATATTATAAAACATTTTAGGAATAATCCATACGTTGTACTGAGCAAAGTTATACACAGCCCAACACCTTCACACATGTATGTATGCGTCAAAAATACAAAAGGAACGTGAATAAACTTCAAAGTGAACCGTCACAAGTATTTTTTTCTGGGTGTCCTTCGCCAGATTCTCCCTCTCTGCCGGACCATGGCAGAACTTCCTCCTCATTACTATGCATGAGATTCCATTTGGAAGCTTTGTTACCCCCAAGGGAAGGAAGCGGTAATTGTACGATTGTATAATTCCACAATATATTCTCCCTCACAGCGAAAGTAACTTGGCACGGTCAATAGGGTTTTATCAATTCGGATCTCGTGTCTCGTCGCCCGTGAATCCTTTAATGATTATTTTTTGAAAATCAGGATCGACGCGGAATTTTAAGGAACCGAATGAATTATTTATTTATGTGGTAGAGTGTGCCTGGTCTTCTAATTACTAGGAGGATCATGGCATTCACCTACAAAAAAATCTACATTTTAGTTCGGTTATCTACAAAAGCGTACTTTTTAGTTTTTTTTTAAAACGATGTTGTTATTTCAGTTGTTACGTACCTACGTAAAATCTCTACGCGTGCCCAATCACCATATAACGAAAATAATAATTTGAATTTAGAATTTTGAATATGAAACATAGAGGTAGACGTTTGATAAATTAAATAAGTTGTCATTGATACTCAACCCTAAACTGAGCTAGTTTCTACTTCTGCTACAGCCAATATTGATGCTACGCCGTAGCACTCTCACAAATAAGATTTAATGGATATATCACTTATTTAGTTACGTACATGATTGTCAAATTGAAGAAATTGGAATAAGCAGTAAAAAATTGCATTGCGATAATTTTAACATGGGACATGTTAATATTAAATCAGTTAGTATCCAACCGGGCTTTCATTATACGCTACACTAGCGACTGAGCGATAAAAAATATTGTTTTACTAGTATTTAACGCGAATGGACAGTAATTTTCGGTGTTTTTTGTGTGTTCGGGTGTGATTTCACATTTAGTTATTTGGTGAACGTATCTAATAAAACATGCCGATCGGGAAAATTGAACCGTTCGACGTGAACTCGAAATTGAGGCCGGCGTATGTTCGACGCGTCAAACAATTTATTTTACACAACCGAATCGAACCGATGTTACAAGTGCCGATGCTCATAACCGTCGTGGGCGAGTCGACGTACGTCTTCATGTGTGACTTGACCCGACCATCCCGAAGACAAAGCGTTCGACCAGCTTGTCAAATTAGTAACATATCATCTGGAACCTCAACGATCTGAAATAGCCGAGAGACACGTATTTCGGCAGAGACGGCAACGGCAAGGCAACGCTCATGGAGTACGTACAACAGCTGAAACACCTGGCGGCCACCTGCAGCTGCAACTTCGGGACGCGTCTTGAGGAAAATCTACGTGATCAGTTCGTTTCGGGTTTAACCAGTGACAATGCGGTCGAGAATGTTCGCTGAAAAAAATATCGACTATGGGAAAGCGCTGGAGCTGGCTTTAGAGGCCGCAGAGAAGCACGCGGAGATGAGGGAGAGGATATAATACGATTAATTTACATTTGTGACAGGCGTCACAAATGTAAATTCAGCGCCAGGGGTCGTGGGTTCGAATCCCACTCAGGACAAATATTCATGTGACGAACACTTGTATTTCTTCTGTGTCTGGATTTTAATATCTATTTAAGTATGTATTTAAAATATCTATGTAGATATGTATATCAGTCTCTGACACTCATTTTACAGGCTCGCGCCTACTTTGGGGTCAGATGTGTGGGAATGTCCAAGATATTTATTTATTTTGTGACCACGCTGCTTTAGTGTGAGTTGGTAGAGGACTCATAGCCACCCCGAACTCGAGTGTAAGTAGTTTTAAGGCCGCGTCCACTAATAATGCCTTAAATTACTCGTACTTAAAATATAGGACCAAACTTTAACCCAAATAAGATCATGCTTAGTGTCCGTGACGATCAGATTGTATCGATCCGCGTGCAGTTCAATTCCCGGCCATTCCCACGGGCCAATTACATTTCGGTTTCAAGTACGCTCAAACGCGTTTCCGTTGTTTATGCTAATTTAATAATCAGATGCGATTGTTCCACTCGTGGAACTTACAACACGCGTGCAAATATTTTTAGGTCAACGTAAATTGGTTTTCATGGTTTTGCTGTAATAAAATACAGCGATCCAGTCTGTAGCAATTTGTTTGAATTTCATTTTGGAGAATAAGATCTTCTTTAAGAGAAAAGATTAAGTATTTATGTGGTTATTTTTTGATTGGAACGAATGAATATCGAGGACTTTATACATCAGACTTGATTTCAAAGACATTTAAAATTCTATCTTTTGGTAAACACGGCCTACCAATTATAAATTATACAGTTTTTTTAATTGCTTTGCATCGTTCTCAGAACTGCAGGCTTTCTCAAAATCCAATATCCATAGTGTTAGTACAATGTCGCTATGGAAATTACTGTCCACATAAACGAAAAATAGTGAAAAAAATTGCGTGTTCGATCCCCGTAAACACCGCGATTGAAAACCATTCAAACAACTCTAGAACCAATACTAACCAATTTGGCGGGAGGGGTGAGTTCACTGCATTACGTTATTTATTTTAAATCTATTATTAAAATGTCGTTATCAAGTGTAACGTGACTATTATTAGTTGATAGTAATGAATGACCTGTCGTTGATATAGTTATCATTATTACCCCGTGATTGCCCGTTACTTCCAATGCACACGATATTTAATAACTATTTATTTTTGTTTAAATAAAAAAAGGTTGGTTTTCTTTAGGGTTCAACGAATTTTGTCGATACTCAACGAGATTCGTATTGATATTGTTAAATATGAGGAAAATCCCAAGGGAAACAAGCAGATCTGTTCACATTCTTTTACTTGACAAATCACAATGACATTCCTTTTTCTTCTTTATAGCTCATACATAACAATTCCTCTCCCTAGTTTTCAACTAACTAAATAAATTTAACACAACCTAAATTAAAAGAACAAAAATAAATAGACCATTAAAATATAAAATTAGTTACTCAAAAGTTATAAGTTAATCCAAAAGTTATAAGTATTTCTTATAATCAACAGGCGGTCTAGGACGCCTTAGCCATTTCGGTGGTGAATTCGAGGTTGAAGGCATAGAATCCGAAACAGCTTCATGGAAAACGTCGTCAAATACATTTGGTTCCGCTATCGCTGTGTCCTTAGACACATCCCGTTCCCCTTCATAAATGACGACATTCTTGTCCTTCTCAATGTTTTCAGGAACAATATTAACGTTGTCATTCACTGAACCATCTGTTTGCTGTTGCAAATCCGGTAAGGCGTCCGATCTAAATGAATCATGTCCACCTTTTCCGCCATGATCACCCTTAAATAAAACCATCTGGTTTTTGTGTTTTTTTACAATAATTGAAGTAACACAATCCTTAATTAAATAAACCACTCTTCCAATTCGCTTTTCTACAAATCCTTTACACCATTTAAAACTGTTTTTACTCGTAAACTTTTTATATAATACGAAATCACCCTTTTTAAATGATATTTCCTTTTTATTTTTACATTGTAAAGACTGTTTGTCAATCAAACGAGATGAATGAGGAGACGCAAGCGGTGACGGTGTTGGGTTGAGGTAATCTAAACGCGTTTTAAGCTTCCTACCAAAAACCATTTGAGCAGGCGAGAGTCCTGTGGTAGAGTGTACGGAATTCCTATAGTCCATAAGATATCGTAACAATGTCAAACTTTTATCCCTCGATCTACCTGACACTAAGCATGACTTTAAACCCCTTTTTACCACCTTAACTAAGCTTTCAGCTTGACCACTACTCGCTGGATGATACGCAGGTGACGTTAAATGCGAAATGTTGTTCAGTAAACAAAATTGACTAAACTCGGAAGAACAAAAAGCAGTACCATTGTCGCTTACAATTGTCCTGGGTAATCCAAACCTAGACACAAAATCACATAGTTTCTGTACAACTGCCTTTGAAGTCGACGCAGTTACCATGTCATACACTTCCACCCATTTTGTATGAGCATCGACAACCACTAAATATATGTGGCCCATAACAGGTCCCAAAAAATCAATATGCAAGCGGTCAAATGGAATGCTTGGGTAAGCCCATGGTGCCACTGGAGCGCGAGCAGGCGTCGGACGTAGTTGAATGCAGACTTCGCAGTTCGCTATCATTTTTTCTATGGCTTCATCAACACCGGGAAACCAGAAACGAGATCTAACTTCGGCCTTAGTTTTTACTATTCCTAAATGAGAAGTATGAAGCTCTGACAACACTCTTTCCCGCAAAGATGACGGAATTACTACCTTGTGACCTCTCATGATGCAACCATTTTCACACGATAACTGCAATCTACATAAGTGATATGGTTTAATGAGAACATCAGTAACTTTTGATGGCCAGCCCCGTAAAATAAACTCCTTAACTCTACTTAAGTTTTTATCTTTTTCAGTTTCAGTCCGTAACTGTTCAACCGTAACCGGCATGCTACCATCTACAACAAAACAGATGTACGCCGCGCGGTCATCTTCAATGTCCTTTTCCAATTCACACAAACTTGTAGAATATGATAATTCTAGGATACTAGCTCTCGAAAGATAATCCGCGATATTATCTGTACTACGTATGTACTCTATCACAAAATTATAACCACTTAAAAATATTGCATACCTTTGCAACCGGTTGGCGGATACTTCTGGAATGCCTTTTTGCCGTCCAAAAATGGATAACAAAGGTTTGTGGTCCGTGCGTAGCACGAAAGGACACGATCTACCATATAAATACTGATGGAACCTACGTACCCCAAAAATAATTGCAGTGGCCTCTTTTTGAATTTGTGAATAACGTTTTTCGGCTGCATTAAGTGTTCGTGATGCAAACGCAACCGGATTTTCGATACCATCGCTTCCAACCTGTGATAATACCGCGCCTAAACCACTTGGAGAAGCATCAACTGTCAGAATTAATTTGGCATCTTGATTAAAATGTGCGAGAACTTGATCTGAAGCCAAAATATTCTTAATTTTCTCAAAAGCTTCAGCGTGCTCTGTCAACCAAGTCCATCTAGCATTCTTTTTTAAAAGTTCATATAAAGGACTTAAAATTGACGACGCTCCTGGAACAAACTTTCGGTAGTAGTTAACCAACCCCAAAAATGACTGCAATTGGTTGACATTCAATGGCGTCGGAGCATTAAGTATCGCACGTACCTTTTCAGGTGACTTTTTCAGGCCATGTCTTGTGATCGTGTATCCCAAGTAATTAATTTCATCCTTGAAATACTCACACTTTTCTTTTTGTAAAACAAGACCCGCACTCTCCAGTCTCTGAAAAACAGCATCCAATCTTTGCAAATGCTCCTTTTCATTTCTGCCTGTAATCAAAACATCGTCTAAAAAACATAAAACTCCATCTAAACCCGACAATACACACTCCATTGCACGTTGGAATATTGCTGGCGCACTCGCCAATCCGAAAACTAATCTGGTATATTTTAAAATTCCTCGGTGCGTGTTGATGCAGGTCAACATCTGTGACTCGTCATCTAAAATAAATTGGTTATAAGCCATTGACAAATCTAATTTCGAAAAATGTTGACCGCCATACAGTTTCGCGAATAACTCATTCACCGTCGGAAGTGGGTATTGCTCCACATGCAATTGTTTGTTAATCGTGACCGAGTAATCTGCACAAATTCTTAACGACCCATTTTTTTTTAATACAGGTACAATTGGTGAAGCGTACTCTGAATAGTCAACAGGTTGTAAAATACCTAAATCTACCAACCGATCAATTTCATTTCCAACTTTATCACGCAATGCAAAAGCTAGAGGGCGTGCCTTGAAAAATACAGGTTTAGCATTATCTTTTAAAGATAATTTTATTTTGTACTTATTAAATGCTCCCAATTTATTTGAAAACAATGACTTATATCGTTCTTGCATTTGCTCTATCGTTGTAGAGAATTTACAAACTTTAACCGGAAGCATTTGAAGCTTGAATAAAGCCATAAAATCTCTACCTAGCAAGGAAGGGCCATCAGCCTTGACAACAAACACTTTCAACTGATGATCACAACCGGCGTACGAAATGGTAAGACTTGCGGTACCACAACAAGAAATCGCACTACCAGTATACGTTACCAATTTTTTTCTAGTCTTCTGCAACGGAACCTGGTTGAAAAACTTATCATAAATTTTTTCGGATATGACTGTAACCGCTGACCCGCTATCAATTTCAAATTCTAAGTGTACTCCATTGACAACCACACTCTCTACCATAGGCTCGCCCCTATACGATCGAATTTGAAAAACCTCACCATCGTCATCGTTTGCATCATGATCATCATTTTCGACTACCGTGTTCATAGCATTGACGTTCCCCTTGCACATCTTAGCTAGATGTCCTTTTTTGTTACATTTTCTGCAAGTGTAATTAGAATAACGACACTTCGAGCTCGTATGATTAGTCCATCCACACACAGAACATTTAGCATTGCCAGAATCATCAGTCTTCTTACTGCCATTTAAAATTTTGTTGATATTGCCAAGCTCCATACTCGCGCAAGCCGCACTGGCTGCAGCTCCCTCGCGCGCACATCTCACGTTCTCCGCCAGTTCCACTGCTTTTACTAACGTCAAACTTGAAAGTTCCTGTGCATATAACTTCTCCTTCTCAGCACTTGGAGACAATCCTAAAATAAACTTATCTCTTAACGCTTCTTCCACATTGATAAAACCGCAGTGAGCAGTCAATCCACGAAGTCGTGCTGCCCATTGTGAATGCGACTCCCCCGGTTGTTGGTAAGAATTGTAAAAGTTGTGGCGGTCAGTGAAACCCAAACGCTTAGGTGTGAAGTGTCCATCTAACAGGGACACTATATCCTTGAACGAAACTTCCACTATGTCCTTGGGTAAACATAAATCTGATGTGAGACCATACGTTTGTTCCGTCAGTGCGCTCAACAGGATTGCCCGTCTTTTCTTTCCCGTCGGGTCGCTGACGTCCGTAATGTCATTTGCTATAAACCATTGTAGCAATCTATTTTTATAAAATTTCCAGTTTTGTATATTGTGATCAAAACTATTAAAAATTCCAAAACCTTTTGATTCAGACATTACGGCAATAACGCGTAGATAATCGTCGCCACTGTTAAATATGAGGAAAATCCCAAGGGAAACAAGCAGATCTGTTCACATTCTTTTACTTGACAAATCACAATGACATTCCTTTTTCTTCTTTATAGCTCATACATAACAGATATGAATATTTGCTACATGTACAGTTAAGAAATTGCAATATGTACCTACTGGTTTTCGGTGGCTATACTAGCTAACTAACCTCTGCCATATCCATGGTATTAATACATCTTTACAACCATCGAATATCTACGGACAAATTAAACCGATCTACGAATAAATAAAGGGAAAAAATTAAATATCAAATAGCACTTACAAGAAGGCTTAGATTTATTAGCTTTTAAAGGGTCATCCTTTAAAAGCTAATAAATCTAAGCCGTTCCAAATGAAACCACACTGGAATTTACGCGGGATCTGTATTAAGACAATAATATTTTATTGGGCACAATTGATGTATTTTGAGGGGTGCATGTGTTATGTGAGTTACCGGATATATGGATGTGGTTTTGAAGGGCCTGTGGCGCGTTGGTGGCCTTGACTGGCGAACCGCGGGTCCCTGGTTCGAATCCCGGCCGGGGCAGATACTTATTACGCAAATCAATATCAATACTCGGGTCATGTACGTCCAATTGTGATGTTTTTAACAAACTTCGAAAAATGGAGGACGTTCTGTGTTTGACTGTTTTTTTTTTCTGTGTATGTGCACCACTCTCAATTCAACACCGGTCTAGGTCGACCGCGGAGTGTGTATAAATTAATAAATTACTAGTGGACGCCCCGCAGCTTCGCTCGCGTGGAATTAGACATAACAATAGTTTCGTTTACACCTAGTAATATTAGGTATATAGCCTATGTCACTCAGTGAAGATGCAGCTTTCTAATGGTGAAAGAATTTTTGAAATCGGTCCAGTAGTTTTTGTGTGAAAACGTTACAAACAAATGTTTCCTCTTTATAACTAATGATTAAACGAACTTACCTGTACGTGAAGTTCTATCATAATTATACGAGGGCTTTGTCCGAAGTAGTATAGATGGTTTAGGTCAAGGAATATCAGTTATTGCGACAGTCTCGTTGGTCTAGTGTTCGCAAGCGCGACTGCTAAGTTGGAAGTCCTATATTCGATCCCTGGGCCGGGTGCATTATTAAAAAAAAAAACGGTTTAGGGCAATAGACTCACCACGATTACATGAGAGCTAAACATAAGTGGCTTGGTTTATATGTGGGTGCATATACCTACTCCTCTGGCTACCAAACTTTTTATAAGAATTCTGGAGCTTATTGCTGCGACCCATAGACATCCCACTGCTGGGCACAGGTCTCCCCCTCAGACACAGCGGGAGGTCTAGAGCATACTCCACCACACTGCTCCAATGCGGATTGTTGCGGCCAACCCAGTGTCGAATGTTCTCAAGCCACCCAAAGGTTTTAGAAAAGGCTTAAAGAACTGGAGCTTATTACATTGTTTCATTGCGGCATAAAACAAGCGATAATTCGTAATATAAACCAACGCTATCATATTTATTTTAAGCATTCAACTCCATTTAAACTTTTTAGCTTATTACATTGTTTCATTGCGGCATAAAACAAGCGATAATTCGTAATATAAACCAACGATATCATATTTATTTTAAGCATTCAACTCCATTTAAACTTTTTTGCAGTCATCCAAAATATTAACAGTTATCAAAACATCACCTTATCTTCCTACTACGATCTGTATACACACAGCCCCTATGACAACACGACAGTTAATACATGTATTGGAAACGCGTAGATAAAACGTACGTGTTTTAAAGTTACGTGAACGGTGCGGGCTCACGTCAAAACCTTGCAGACTGATTGACGCCGATCCAGCCACGAATTCTTTAAAACAACGTATCTTTATCGCTATAGGTACTACGCCATGAGACGAGATCTGTTTTTTTTAGTTTCTATCTTGTAGGTATATGTAAAATTATATGAATTTTTTACATTCTGTAGGGTGTCTAGTAGGTTACAATATTTATATATATATTAAGGAAAAACAAGACTCACAGTCGATTTTCAAGATGCAGTTAAATTTTATGAAATTGTTGATATTTTTATTCTTGGAAGAGCAGAAAGATCTAGTAGCTTCTACAAATACTTCAAGAAACTTGTTTTTATTTGTTTTCAGGACAAAGTACAAACCCATGCCTTGGAATACCTACCCACTGCACGTGCTCGCCAAGGTACTGTAGTCTATAATTTTTTATCAATTTATTCATTTCAATCGTACTGAGAGTATGTCAAGCTTTAAGATATGATTCCATCTTGATGCAAATATTTCTTTCAGCGATGACTCCCTAAGGTTGGATGGTAGAGAAAGCTTTTAATATTATCTAATCTAAACTCGTGTTGTCCTAGTGTATAGACGACGCCTAACCATCCGGCCGTTATATACAACTAGTGGACGCCCGCAGCTTCGCTCGCGTAGAATTACGTCTGCCCGCGTTCGGGTTGCCTACTTGACTTCAAAAACGGCAAAGTTTCATACTAACTTTGCACCCCCGTTTTACCCCCTTAGGAGGTGAATTTTCAAAAATCCTTTCTTAGTGCTCCCCTACGTTATAAAAGGAACCCCTGTGCAAAATTTCAAGTTTCTAACCCTTATAGTTTAGGCCAGTTCAGTCAGTCAGTCACCTTCTCCTTTTATATATACTAGTGAACGCCCGCAGCTTCGCTCGCGTAGAATTAGACCCATTAACGACGGCTACCCGTCTAACGACTTCAAAAACGGCAAAGTTTCATACTAACTTTGCACCCCCGTTTTACCCCCTTAGGGGGTGAATTTTCAAAAATCCTTTCTTAGTGCTCCCCTAAGTTATAAAAGGAACCCCTGTGCAAAATTTCAAGTTTCTAGCCCTTATGGTTTAGGCCCTGCGTTGATATGTCAGTCAGTCAGTCAGTCAGTCAGTCAGTCAGTCAGTCACCTTCTCCTTTTATATATATAGAAGATAGATATAGATATATAATATAATACTAAAAACCCTGATCGATAGTGAACCCTAGAGATCGGTAACACAACACCGGTAACCGAGCGCGTGTCGGGTGTCGGTTGGGGGCGCCGAGGCGGAACCGGGCAGCCCTGGGTTAGGTTCCACACGAAGTTAAGTCAAAAGTTAAAGTAGTCACAGGCATTTTAGACGAAAGTGCTTTGCTGAACCAATTAAGTTCAAGAGTCCCATTATGATTATGATTTGTGAGACACTAGACTATTATAAATATATGAGAATTACAATGAGTACTGTATGTTTGCTGCTGGTGTGTAAAATAAATAAATAAAATTAGTAGGAACGGAAATGAGAGAAGTTATTAAGCAAAAATTGTGATTGTGCCATGTCGCTTAAACTGTTTCCTCTGTGGTCCTGTCATGCCCTGGCCTGGCCTGCCCGGGTGCGTCACGTCGTGAGCGAAGTTATACCTATTGTGAAAAGCTATTTTATGTCCATTTAGGTACAGCATTTACGGAATCTAGAGAACCTCAAAATTACTTTAACATCTGTATATGTTTCACAATAAATTATTCGGAATTGGATTTGGAAATAAAGCAACTAAGACGATACGTAGACTATACCAAACTTTATTTCAAAATAGTTTACAATAAATTAACTATAAAATAATAGTAATACTAGTACATGAATTCATAAATTATATTACCTAAACAATTCAAAGCTGACTATAAAGTTTTGTAGATTTCTCTGAAATAGGGGTAAATTATTTTATAACGAAAATTAAGTAAGTACAAATATATTAAATCTAAGCAGCGTCATTTCTACTAAAATGCTATACAAATCCTAGGGGACTTTGGAATATAGCTGTTCATCAGTTTAATAACTATACGTGTATAAAGTAGCCATTTTAAAAACTATACCAATTTGTTGGTAATTGATCTCAAAGTGGCTTCCTTTTTAAATAAATTTACAAATAAATATTATTAATTAACTATAGGTACCTATAAAAGCTGCTCAAAGACGTACTTCTTCAAATGAAATATTTGTAAAACAACTAAGTCTATTCATCAGAAACCAATAAAAAGGTAATTTCATTTGTAAGCAGACATAAGGTACAAAGTGTAACTTTAAATTTATTTCAAAGGCATGTATCTGACATCCATTCTTAGAAGCCTTTCGTAGTACACTGCAAGACATAGGCCGTCTTTAATCTTATTAATCAGACATAGAAAAGCTATTAAAAAAAGTGATCAATTCAATAGTGATCAGATTTTTCAAGCAATTTAATAACAGACTAGACTAAAAATCTCCAAACAGCTTTTAAAATCTTATAAACGTAGGTATATTATGGATTATATCTGAATCAACATAATTTAAAATAAATCGGTGATCATAATCGTCCAAAAACTTTCTATCAATAATCCTACTAAAAGCGTGAAGAATAGAGATCAGTTTTAATAGTCAATTATAAAAACAATAGCATGCATAGCGCCTAAACATACATTTTTTTAAATTATATAATCTATGTGATGAATTGAAGCAGTTGAATCTAATTTTGATGTTATGACAAATTAAAGTACATAATATTAATGATATAAATTAAATCACTCCAATATTTTATCGATATATACAACTTACATTAATTTTATATCCTAAAAATAATAAACAGTCTTTTAAATAAAAAAATCAAAGTCAAATAATAAATTAGTCATTAAAATAAAATAAAATCTAAATTTATAAAAGTGGTTATCATAGCCTTTTTATTCTACCTACACTTTTAAATATCGTGGCACAAAATTAATAATACAAAACAACTGAAGAACAGTATTGGAAAGGATCTTAAATTTCAATAAGTAGGTTTTGGTACAAGGAATTTCAACTTTAGATTCAATAGTAGATTCAATCAGATTCATCAATTACTTTTTAATGATACTGATGATGATAGTATCTATATATTTTTAGTTAACTATTTTTATGTTAACTTATAGCATATTTACATCGTCTTTTGAGTTATGTAAAGAATATTAGGAAAGTGTGTTACATAATCGTCGTCAGTGGTTGTAATGAAATCAACATTCAAAAATTCAAAACTTTAGTTTGCCAATAATAACACTATTCTTTAATGGCACAATTTAAATGTTTTATACAATTGCCCAAACACCTAGAAATTAATTCGTCTCCTCACAGCATGTTCGTCAGAATTTAACAAAATTCTTTTTCTCTTCCTTATACATTGTTTTTTGACTTCGCTTTTTTTGTTACTGACTTTCGGGGTGGCTTCATTTACTAATTTAGCTGGCAGAAATGACTCTTCATTATCTTTAAATTCTGTAGTTTCCATTTTATCTGACTTTATTCCTAACCATTCGTTGGGTTCCTCCACGCGGTACCATGTGTAGGTTCCTTCAAGTGGTACTTCATTTTCAAAATCAAAATTCCATTTCTTCATTTTTTCTAACTTGTCAAGCGATGCTGATTCTTGGAGAATGTTGGCGAAGTTCTGAACCCTGGCCTCGTCGTCTTCAGCAGGGAAGAGCCGTCTCCGCACCGGGTTATCGGCTGATATCCTATGCATTTTTCTTTGGTTTTCTGAGGTAGTCTGTAAACAATAAAAAAAGGATTTAATACATTACAATACAAATACTCTTTATTATACACCACAACATAGTTTAAACATCATTAATAACTGTGGATTGGTGACATGGACGCTACCGTGCTTCGGAGGGCATGTAAAGGCGTAAAAAAATTTATTATCAATAAATAAATAAATATTCTATTAGATGTTCGATGTAGATGAATTAAAACAAAATCCTGCCAACTAATAGTTATCCAGCTTTACAAAAAAATATAGCTCACGTTTGAAACGGCTGAGATAAACTGGTGCCTCAGAATTTGTAGAATCGTTTACATTTTCATTTACCCTTACATCATTAATGCTGGTTAATCATTCCGTCAGCAGACAAGGGATGTTTGGCAAACATCGTCAACACTTCGGTGAGTCGTAAACATCCACATTCGCGAAACTCGTCGATGACAGGTTTCCAATCGCGCTCAGTACAATGGATGTGTGTGATGGAGATATGTTGGTGTATATGAAATTCCACATCAAAGGCTCTTGATTTATCTGTATCTCTTTGAAAGTACCTTTTCAATAGGTTAATAAGAGTCTCCCAAAAGGTTAGGTTACAAAAAATATATGCTACGTAGTTGTACCTATCAACTTATAACTTTTGAGAATTTCATGAAACTATGATCTAAATAGGAAAATAAATTTTAATGTCTGATACATTAAAGATCAATGAAAAATTAAAACGGTCACGTTCGAGTCGGACTTACACACGTAGGGTTCTGTAGCACCAAGCGATATTTTAAGGTTATGGGGATTCCTATGGGATCCAACTCTTTTACTTTTCTTTTTTATTATTTGTTGTGATAGCGGCCCCAGTAATACGTATTCAGTAGACAGACAGATAGACAGACAGCGGAGCCATATTCGGTTCCGTTTGTCACCCAGAATCCTGATAAATGAGATTGGCTAGTTTGGGTTAATAACCATAAAAGGATAAAAAATAATTTTGTTGCCCCACGAGCAGTCGAATGCACGCACAGCGTTCTATCGATCGACAGGGTTCGTTTAGCTTAGTTGAGGGCTTATGAGGCCTCTGATGGTGGCTCGTGTTGACCATTTACCTTAAAATACCTATGCCGGGGCACCATGCCCGCTTCAAATGCTCCCACGCAGCAAATTTTAACAACAAAACAGTTAACAGGTTACCACATTACTGTAGATATCGATGACGTACAAAACACGATCAGCCTCTTAGAGTAATGGCGACTGATATCGGCTGTTGAATGCGGTAGCAATTTCCTGAATTTTTCATCGAAGAAATATCCTAACCCGTGGTACTTGTTGGCTGCAGTTTGATAAAACTATTTATAAAACCAGAGACAATTCTGACTACAGATTGACTGACTGAAATTAACCAACACTTTAACATTTCAGCAATTAGACGCCATGTCTTAATACGGGACGCCAAAAATGTTTGACGTGTGATAAGCAAAGTGTGTTAGCGTTTCCTGCGACCAATTACTGCGCAATAGTGCACTAGTAATTATATTGGTTCACTAGCTTCACCCACGCAAAATGTAATGTCCTCTCAGCTCTAAATAAAACATAGATAGAGAATGATCTATTATTTTTTTAAACTTTAAAAAAAAATAGTCACAGTTGATTAAAATGGACATCTTGAATGAGCAGCTCAAAACCTCTGACTTATCATCGCTACCAAGTCAATTGACAACATTTCATTTTTTAACATACTTACATGACAAATAAAGATTAAATTACATATTTTATTCAAAAGCAAATGAAAAATTAAAGTCAATTTTCAAAAAACTGACGTTTTCACTTAAATTTTGAGGTTGAAAAATCATGACATTCTATAAAGTCTTAAACGCCAAATGAAAACATTACGGCTGAATACGCTTATTGTTTATGTAACCATAACTTATGGTTGTCACTTGCTTGTTGCACATTTGTGCATTTGACTTTTTAATCACTGACATCTATTAAAAACATTAAATATGGTGGCAAAGAAAATCTAATATATTATGCCGTAGCAATGACGACGTCATGCATTTTTTCATTTTTATTTTTTTTGTCCGAAACGAAGAAAAATCTGTTTTTACGACGATGTGCAGTACAGCTGCAGTACAGCCAACATTAAACATTGTGGTTATTGTCTTGGTCATCATGACCATCCCATTCTTTTCATCCGAAGCCCGCAATCTAGAAAGTCTCCTTTTAACTATATAAATCACCACAGGTAGGTTCACAACAACTGCACAATTGTGGTCCAAGTTACATGGAAAATGTGTTCAGAACAATGTTCAGCAATAAAAATAAAAGTCTACAAGGTCTTGTGTTACATAAACATTTACAATAACCGTACCCAGTAATTACTCGAGACAAAATAAGTACCTACACTATAATTAATTATAATACATACTTGGTATACAGAAAATATGTACTACCTAAAGCGTGCTAAAGGCAAGGTGATGTTTAACGAGAGTTCAATATACGTCAAACTAATCAGTGCCTACCCACAAATGGCGTGTTAGTTTTTTAACTTTTTGCATCTTTAAGATCGACAAGTTAATTGCACACCAGAGTAGGTAAAACTTATCGAGCCCTTTTCCTAAACATATCGCTCGCAACGCAAACATGCGTGTTTGCCACGCTGCCGATGTTTCTCAACTTTTTTATGTTTCAAGGACCAGCGAACAAGAATACGAGGGGTGCCGTAAGACCAGAGTAGTTGCAATAGTTCAAAAGGTAAACTTTTGCATGATGTGAAAACCTGATGTCAATACAGGTTCTTATCTGTGCTGATAAGATACGACAGTCATGGTAAGTAAGTAGGTAATAAGTGGTAACAATTATCCTAACCTCAAGTTCCCAAAAATCGTCTCAACGAACGAAGCGAACGAAACGAATTTCCATCGCTCTAAAATGAAGTAGGTAGGTTAGGTATCCTTTGATTTATCAAATAAGAAAGAGGTATCTAGATATGTAGATATTAATCACATTCAGTGTTTGCAATTGACAAATTTTGGTAACATTAGAATCTGTAAGAATAAAAATTTGATTAGACGCGCATACATATACAGGGTTATTGGTAATTCGACGTATTCCCGTTAGGAGGTGATAGGGGTGACTATTTGTGATAATTTTAACCCCCATATGCATTATGCAAAAGTGAACCATTTTCGAGTTATCAAGCTTTTCAGCTTTTTTCAAAATAAGTCAGAAATGCAACATCAAAAATTTATTAAAAAAAAAGTATCAATTAAACTCTATTTTTTTCTTCTGATTTATAAAAACGATTAAACAATGCTTATTTATCAACATTAAAACTACAATTATAGGTCCAACTTTAAAAATGCGAGACGATTAACGATATTAATTCAATATTTTTTGAGATTTTTGTCCACTAAAATGCCTTAAAAACAAAAAAAACTTATACCAAACTTGGCTTGCAGATTATTTTAAAAACATAACCGTTTTCTTAGCTTTCCAAAAAGGCATAACAACTATGAACTTATTTTAAAAAAACTGAGAAAAACCGATCACAAAGGAAGCAGGCGGAAATTTGTATTCAAACTAAACTTGTGGTCGTTCTTTAAAATTTCAAAAAAAATAATTAAAAACAATGCCCAATGTAAATAAAACAAAAAATATAAATTAAAAATTAAATTTAGAACCAGTAAAAGTTTAGTAATAATAACAAATAATAATAAGTAACAATTAAGACATTTTGTAATTTAGCCTAATTAGAGTTCTTGCTCGAAGGGACTTCCCCTATTGCGTACGCAAAGTCTCATTCTTTTTCTGAGGTGTAACTTAACTGCTGAAGTGGTCAAATTATTTCGAATCACATTAGCTGCGTTTATAATTTTTGTTTTGAGTTCTAACGCGGATGACACAGGCGAGACGTCGTAAACTAAGGATTTCATGTGAACGCATAGACATAGAAATCAACACACAGACATAGAAATCAACCGGCGTTAAGACCGGACTCCTCGTAGGCCATGGAATGGGTCCTCTCCCTATCCAACGATTAGGAAAATGGCTATCAAGTCATCGCCTAATTGACACCAAAATGTGTGACATCCGTCTTGCTAGTATATCATGTTTTGCCTTATAGCCAAAGGCAAGTTTTCAAGCATTTCATTTGTTAAAAAAAATTCATAAGCGAGCAAAATTGGTTCATCGATAAATTCTTGCACATATCTTTGTAATTAATAACTAAAAACGGACTGGTGGTTTTCCGGCATTAACCAGGACCAATTCCGTGGCCTACGAGGAGTCCGGTCTTAACGCCGGTTGATTTCTATTTCTCGTATTGTCTCACAATAGTGGAAGTCCGTTCGAGCAAGAACTTTAATTAGGCAAAATTACTAAATGTCTTAATTCTTACTTATTATTAATTATTATTATTACTAAAATTTTACTGGTTATATAAACTTTTTGTTTTATTTACATTGGGCATTGTTTTTAATTAATTTTTTGAAAATTTTAAAGAAAGAACTTAAGTTTAGTTCGAATACAAATTTCCGCCTGCTTCCTATGTGATCGTTATTATTCAGCTTTTTTTAAAATAAGTTCATAGTTGTTATGCCTTGTTGGAAAGCTAAGAAAACGGTTATGTTTTTAAAAAAATCTGCAAGCCAAGTTTGATATAATTTTTTTTTGTTTTTAAGGCATTTTAGAGGACATAAATCTCAAAAAATATTGAAGTAATATCGTTAATCGTCTCGCATTTTTAAAGTTGGACCGATAATTGTAGTTTTAATGTTGATAAATAAGCATTGTTTAATCGTTTTTATAAATCAGAAGAAAAAAATAGATTTTAATTGATACTTTTTTTTTAATAAATTTTTGATGTTGCATTTCTGACTTATTTTGAAAAAAGCTGAAAAGCTTGATAACTCGAAAATGGTTCACTTTTGCATAATGCATATGGGGGTTAAAATTATCACAAATAGTCACCCCTATCACCTCCTAACGGGAATACGTCGAATTACCAATAACCCTGTATATATACAACTACCTTGTTGTACGCTTCATAATTTCCATTCCATCCTACTGAAACTACTCTGATATCGATAGCGACTATCCTAATACCACATTCCTAATATTGTCTCGTCGTAATAGGGTATTACACCTTTTTTTGAAAACTGTTTTAAATTAATCCTGAGATCGTAATGAACCAGTAGAATTTTTATTTTAATTTTATAAAACCGAAAAATGCCTTAAAATCTATTTTTTATTTATGATTTTGAATTTTCGCGCGGAAACGCTAGCCGCCATGCTGTTTCGGCTCGTGACGTCACTTCGTTAGTAAACAATACGACTGCAAAAGACCAAGTAACAAGATTTGTGAAAATAGTTAGTTATAATGTTTATCATTGGCATTCATTGGTGTCTTGTGCATGAATGCAATAATACAAGTGTAAAAACGCTACAAAAATTGTGGATTCAAGTGCCAAGTGATATTAAAATGAGAAACACTTGTTTTAAACTGGCAAGAAGAGACCCAAAATCATTGTCCACAAAGACTAGACTGTATTTCTGTGAAGACCAGATTGTATTTCAGCAGCTTGTGCCTTGATTAATTTACAAGATGTCCTTATTAAATAACTGGTAACATGCTCGCCCTAGTACAGCTATCTACACATCATAGTGAAAATTGTACCAAAATTAATCAAGTGGTTTTGAAGGATTAAATGAATACTTGTACAGGCAGCTTTGGTTTTATACTATATATCATTCGCTGCGACCCATAGACGTCCCACTGCTGCGGGAAGTCTAGAGCATACTCCACCACGTTATATTATAGTAAACTAGCTGAACCGGCAAACGTTGTTTTGCCAATCAAAATTATTAAAAATAAAAATCGCGATGGAAAAATAGGGGTTGATCGTAGAGGGTTTAAATTCAGGTTTGTATGTATTTTCTAATGTTGTATCATAAAAAAATACAAAAATAAAAATTTGTCTAAAAATTAAAAAAAAAAAAATTAGGGATGGACTACCCTTAACATTTAGGGGGATGAAAAATAGATGTTAGTCGATTCTCAGACCTACTGAATACGCATATAAAATTTGGTTAAAATCGGTAAAGCCGTTTCGGAGGAGTACTGCAACAAACATTGTGACACGGAAATTTTATATATAAGATAAATATAACCAATAATAAGTTTACTTTAATTTTTTCCATGGTGCACTTTAAAAAGATGATGTTGGTCAACACATGACTGAGTTGATTTGAAGAATGGGTCAACATGGCCACCTTAATAGATGTTAGTGATATAGTAATAGATGTATATTTTTGAAGTGTATGTGCAAAATATGTGAATACATAGGCACTACAGGGTCTACTGCACTGCTATATTGGTATCTATTGAGCTTTCAATATTACATACATAAAAAGTAAAAATAAAATTAGTTAGGTAATTCAATAAAACAACAAGCATTTTTCTTCATTATAAAATGAATGTATTGTAAAAATCAACTACATAGGTCACAACGTAATAAACAAAAACTGATGTATTATATTATAAAGAATTAACAGTTAATCATATAATAACAAGAAAAGTATATTTTCTGTGATTTTCAAACTAACCTTTTGTATAAAATTGGAAAAATGTTATTCTTCCAAAAAGCAACTACACTATTTAATAACTTCATTACATACTCATGTTCTTATTCAACAGGAATATAGTGAGCTGATTATTTTCTTTAAAATCACTACCAGCAACACAAAAATAACTTTTGTTTCCTTAAGCACAATACCTACATTTGCATTTGAACTTGTGCAAATATTTCTTTGATATTGTATCGTCCTTATCTATGTAGTGTTGTGCAGTTTGTCACTAGACAGACACTTTCAAAAGTAGTCTTGTTATTAATCACACCTGGGGAGCCAGCAAGCATTGGGAATGTCTCAGAAATATATAGACCACGTTTTTTCTTTTTTTGCATTCTAAAACAAATTTATTTAACAAACTGCTGTCTGGAACCATCTCCTTAAGTTTTCTATTAGAGATTTCTTTTGCACACAAAATTTTTATTGATGAACCGACCTTAGCCAGATTAGATTTCCTCCAATTTACTGAAGTACACGACGGGGCTTCGGTTTGGCGGTGTAACCACATTAAAAATGCAACACTGTACTTGCAGCCACTTTCTGACGAGGGGCAATCGTGGCACTTTGCACTAGTCACAGTCTCTTCCTGTTCATTCACAATAAGTGTCACTGCATAGGGCTTGGAACGCACTTTGTGTTCCGGGCATACCGTACACTTAAAATAACATGCATGTGTTTTGAGCCCGCTTGAGCTGCACATAGCCTATTGCGTCGTCCCCGTAAGATTCCCTTCCCGACCTGATGACAAAAAATAGGTTAGGTGTATTGTTATTGTATTATACTTACTATTAGACTAATTATTACTGTTTTATTATTTCTCAATTCGGCAGAACAGAAATCATGATTGAATGTTTTGCAAAAAATTTCGCCACCATCAACGTATTTATCATTGGTAGATTTGTACTTTCTGCTTTCACAAAACCGTCTTCCATGATGCGATTTTAATGAAATACAGAATAAAAGTCCACAAACGTGTTAATACCTTGTAAAATTTCAAATTAACAGAGAGCACGACAAAAATCTAGATTGTTTACTATCGGAGTGACGTCTCGTCGGAATCAAATATGGCATATGGCGGATGGCGTTTTAGGAATTCTAAAAACAGATTAAAAAAAACGATTTTTAAAATTGAATTTTAAAATTCCCATTGCATTTTTATAAATAAATACTGACGTTTCTCGTTTACTTTTTTCAAAATCTATCCTAAAAATGCATTTTTATATTTTTTCTTTCATGGTGTAAAATACCCTATTATCGATGTGAACCATCAACTTTTTTTGATTCGTGTACTATAATATAAATCTAATTTTAACATACAATATAAATCTAATTCTAATTATCTAATTCTATAATATATATATAAGTGTCAGTTGAAAAATAAATACTTGCTTAATTATGGAAATATAATTAAAATTAGAACCAATTTTTGCCATATAACATAGATATAGTAGAGAAAAACAAAGATTAAAATGTAAATAATATATTAATAAAATATACTTAAATAATAATATACCTAAGGCATAATTTACACAAAGGTGTTTTATAGTAGCAATAGGAATTACCTCAGCTTTTGCTAACGAGGGGCATTGGTCAAAGTCAGCCCCTGAACCCAGGTGAACTCAGGTATTTGTAAATTTATTTGAACAATGGAACACGCATGATTTTTGTCTCAGCGGCACGCACTTCTTAAAAATTGTACCTAAACATGTTGGATAATTTGCATAGCGTCATGAAGTCTCCACAAACGAGTCTGGTGGCTAGTCAGTCGGTCCCACGCCTATCTATCGCTACACCGACTGCCGACCCATTGGATAAATATAGAACTGCATCTAGGTCGTTCGGTTGTTCCACAAAATTAGCCGCCGTCAAATTGACCCATCAAGGGCTATATCCGTCTACTATATTTTGGTCGGATCAAAATAGGTTGTAGATGTACCTAGTCTATTTTTGTACGTATTCATCGATGCAGTAAGGTTAACGATTTACGTGATACATAAGAAAAGGTTAAGGTTAAAAGGGGAAAGTGGTTGTGACTAAAAGCACAGCTAAAAGTAAACGTTGTAGCGTCCATAGAACAAATAAAAGATTTATCTATTCTGTTGTAGCGTCCATAGCCCAATCGCGTCGATTCAATGTGATCGAAAGAGTTAAGCAACGACGGGCGCGTTCGATATGTGGATGGGTGACCGCTTGTGGCCAAAATTTCGTGGACGCTGTAGTGCTTCAGAAGGCATGTTTAGCCGTGAGTCCCGATTCTTTTCAATGGAGGAAACAGTCGTTAAGCCTTGTCGAAGACCTTCAGGTGGCTTATACGGTGGCCACTAACCCCTCCACCAATCCGCATAGGAGCTGCGGGAGAAACCTGTGCTGATACAAGGTGTTTTATAACTTCAAAATTTTCAACTTCACGCTTGTATTTTCCGCAAAGGGTGAGCAGATGTGTGCAACAACAACAAGCACTTTTCATCGCTATGTTTAGGTCCCAGGTAATATAGGCTTGTCCCTGTAGCTCGGGACCAGAATAGTGCTACTGTAGCCCCTGCCTATCGTAAAAGGCGACTAAAAGGGGACATCTGGGTTCATTAGGTATTCTGACAAATGAATTAGCTGTTAACTCCTTGTACTTCACTCCAAACCTGTTTTTAAAGAGACATGACATGACTTGAAATACCGCTAGAATGACTTGGGAGATATATACAGTTAAACTATATAATTTACAAGCATAATGTACCAAGGCAGACCAATTACTCCTTCATCAGTGCAGTACCCGAAATGTGATATCTAACAGTATCTAACATGGTCTCCTGTTCAGCGACTGTAAAGACAATGGCTTTGGGGTTTCAAACATTTATAATGTTCATGTAATAACGTTTTGTTACGTAACATACGCGTTACGTATTAATAAATATTACCTGCTATTGTTTCCGAGCCTTAATCGTATTTTAGTAGTGTTGTAACATTCATATACACAAACCTTTGTTATACGTGTTATACAAGTGTTTTAAACTTTAATTTATATTGGTGGCGGACAAATTTTGTTTAATTTAAACTTAAAATCTATTTGACTAAAACACATTTAACACGATTGAAAAATCATTTTGTTAACTAAAAAACATTTCCCCGTTAGGGGCTATAGATAGCGGAGTAGCTGAAAATCGACATCCCATTCGGAGCGGCCGGCGTGGTTGCCGTGACGTCACAGGACCACGTTCGGAAGTACGTTTAGTTGCATTACAATACTTATACGTCATTATTTTATATTAATTTCACAACTTAAACAAGATAACCGAGCTGAGCTTTGTAGCAAATGGCGGCGCTGGTACAACGTGACTTGGAGCGGATTGGTTTTGAATTGATTTGTTGATCAAATGATTTTCGTTGAAATATAATTTTTACGTCCCAAATTGAACCATACAGCACTGGAGTAGCGCGTTGAGATGCTCTAGGATAACCACGCAAGAAAAAACGTATGCATAAACAAAATCGTAAGGGCACAACACAACAACATTATTACTATCGAAGTGCGAATCTTCACGCACGACACACCAATCTCAACCACCGTCGCTGTAATTACATTTGGTAACAAAAACACTGTATTGATAAAGCGTACTCATGAACATTGGAATCACTTATAATAAAAGAAAGCTATACCAATGGTCATTTAATTACCTATGAATAAAAAATGGCGATTCCATCTTCTTCAGTAGGGTCCAGTGACGACAGTTCGGTCTCCATACCTTAATTGTGGAGCAATTTCACGCGTTATAAATCTCAAATAACATGTCCACTTTTGTAATTGCATTTGATAACACAAAATACCTTTGATAAGTAATATAAATACTCGGTGAATTATAAAATTGTAATACTGGGTAGGTAGGTATTATTATGGTAATTACAGTAACATAAAAAGATGGCAAGAAAATTTTTAGTAATAAAAGTCTTTGTAATAACTAAATAATAATAATTGAACGATACTTATATATATTATGGGTATCATGGAAGTGAAAGGGTAGTGCTGTAATATCCTTTGCACATTATCATGTATCCTTTGTATGAGAATCCTCATTATTATTTTTTTAAATTATCTCTCTGCATGTGACAAAGAATTTTTGCTATAACTTTTCATACAAAAAAAATTAAAGTAACTTTTATGCATGATGATACAAAAAGATGGTAAGTTCCTAGTATCTTGCTGATATGCACTTGCTGGCGGAAGTTGTTCGTTGGGCGGCCATTTTGCATCCGCGGCGCGTGCGCAACACTAATGGGGTTTCAATTTAGGGTTGCAAAACAAACCATTTTTCTAATAGGTAGCAACTAATTGGTCTAAAGCATATAAATATCATATTAATCATTTATTAATTGCCACATTGTAAGGAGTTGTCAGGGAATTAGAGGATCCTTAATAGGCTAGGTTCATAAGAGTTTTAGGACGATTAGCAAAAGTCGGCCCGTGCGCATTACTCACACCAAAGCAAGTTTAATTTCTATAGTATGTTTAAAAAACTAGTTATCAAGACTAAACCGAAATTAAAATAATGTCCTAAACAATTGTTGGCAGCCCTAACTCGCCCCCATCAAAATGTAGAGCATAGACTTTTTGGTCTTGTGGTTGGCTCTTTAGCCGTGCGCTCATACATTATCAATCGATCTATAGTGTTAAGCCGAAACCGGGGCTTAAGGCAGTTAGATGGTTGAATTTCTTGATAGCTCCCGAGATTTGTCAGGCTTGGTTGTTGTCAAAAGATAACAGTCGCTAAGCCATGTCGGAAGCTATCGGATCACATTGTAGTTACCGACATACGGGTTGGCTACTAACCCCTCCGCCAAACCGCAATGAAGCAGCGTGGTGTAATACGCTCCAGGCCCTCTCAGTGAGAAGAGACCCTTGCCCTGGGACGCAAATAAAAAAATTAAAAAAATTGTCCTAAGCTGTTTTGGCAGCCCTAACTCTCCCGTGACAAAACATAGAGCACGGCAGCGCGCTTCCTCCGCCAAGCCTCACCGGCGACACTTTTGTTGGCAGTCAGATATATGGACTCACTTCGAAACACTTCGAGTCTGTTTCCGGTCCTTTTTGTAGCCGAATGTACCTAATTCGGAACGTCGCAACTCCAATCTGATATGCAATTTAGCATAACAAAAGCATATCTACCACATACGAGTAGTACCTATGCGTTTTAAAACATGGTAATGAAGGCATTGCCGTAGGTGACATATTTTATGTATGTTTGTATGTGTTACTGAACTGCAGTAGCCTAATGAAATGCGGCCTAATGTAACCTAAAAAGAGGTAAAGAAAGCATTGCCCCTACAGTATGGAATATTCTATAATAGGGTTGTAGGTATCATTGCATTAATTTGAGAAAACCAACAAAAATTACTTGATATGAAACAGGTAAGAAGCATGAGCACATGATTAATTAGGTACCTACTTGACATTCATTTCCACAGTCAAAGCGTTTACTTAAACATATGTATTTAAAAATAGGTAAAAATACTCTAAAGTGTTTAAAACAGAAAAATATAATGTCGCAGTTTTATATTTGACATGAGCGTTAGTGCCGTGCTCAGCGGGAGAATCGTAAATATAACATTTTCCGGCAGGGGGCGCGCGCGGCGGGAATGGAGAATGCATCGACACATATAGCTCAAATGTTAAGACATGCTACTGCTAAATGCCATCGAACGTTTCTTGTTAGTGCGACGAGAGATTTGAAGGGAAACTGAACTGAAAAATATTTTTATACATTACTTTGCCTTGAAATATATTTATTATGCTTGTGTTTACTTTGTGTTATTCATGCAAACATGCTTAGTTAAATACTAATTTATAAAAATTCAAGGACATAAATGAATACATCGAAATGGGTATTCATTCACTATGAATTTTCACCAGATATGTTTACTGTTTAGGTCCCATATGGGTGAGCCTATTTCCATACACCGGGCACAAAAATCTAGTCTACTCTATTCTAGAGCTACTCTACTCTACTCGAGGTACAAGACATTTTCAATTAGAAAACCTTAGCACGCTTGCGGACTACGAGATAAACGACAGGCAACGAATAACCAGAATATATTTGGATATAACTAATTTATCTTTGCACTCAGCAGGAGAGTCGGATATATCAATAGCTTGCAATGGAGGTGCAGTTAAAAATGCATCCAACCAACCGACTTAATTTAGATGTCGAATCTCCCAACAAGATTTTACATGCCAACAAACTACTTTGAAATCGCGTTATTTCTGTGCTTCAGACAACATAATATAATTTAAGAATGATGCTGACACTATACACAAAACTTAGAACACAGACAAAATTACAAGGATCGTCTAATTAAATTATAATTAAGGTAAAAATTTCACTACCAATATAGTCGACCCGCCAATCTTCGAAACTTTAACGCGCAATGTTGCTAGCTCTGGATGATCATGTTGCTACATAGGGAAAATGAAGGAATAATTTATTATCTTTAATACGCTTTTATTAGCTTGGTATGTATTTAGGTATATATGTATGTATGTAACGGAATCTTAGAACGTGATTTTCGCCCACATCGAAACCTCGCGCCGCATTAATTTGAAACTTTGCACACTTATCAAGGACCGATGGCAATGCAATAAATAAAAAAAAATCAAAATAAAGCTTGGTATGTATTTAAGTTATGTATGTAACGGTATCTTTGAACATGATTTTCGCCCACTTCAAAACGTCGTGAACTGTATAAACTTCTGAGTCTTGATCAAAATCTATCACAGTTGCCATGGGCGACAATGTATGGGTTACTATGCTCGTTTGCTTCCTACATCCATAAAAACAGAACAGAAGAGTGCAAGACATGCGCCACAAACGATAAGAGTATATAGTGAGCCATCAGAAGCCATCAGAAAGATGCAATTAGAGACGGCTTTTATAACGGCGCCATCAATACATGACCTTTCCTCTCCAACGATTTATAGCTTACGGATTACTTTCCGGTTCGTTTTAAGCAATCCAGCTAATTGCTTCTAATAAAATAAATGCCTGCGCTTGTACTCTGTTTATGGATTACTTACTGAGTTTTTATTACTTTGACTTTCCCACACATAGCAATTCCACCTCTGTCGCTCAAGATATTGTAAAGCATTGATTAGGTCATCAAGTAAAATATAGACTGATATGTTTGCTCAACATGGTTCGCAAATGATACATTTCGTTGGCATCAAAATCGTGTAAAAAAATGTAAGAATAAAGGTATGAATACGTCACTTATTGGCGCGAACCTAAGTAAAAGTGCCACTTTCAGAACACATATGATATCTCTACCTTCATAGATGTTACTGGCTTACTCAAGCGACTCTAAGGGTCGGTGACCGAAACTAGTCGGCCTTTTTCCGACTTAAATCACGCGTGAGTAAGCCGGTAACATCGACTATGACACTCATGAATAATTTTTTTTTATAGTATAGACGGACAAACAGACATACGGGCCACCTGATGGTAAGTGGTCACCGTCGACACAGATGACCCTAGAAAAGTCTAACGGGAACCAAAAGCTAAATGACATAAACGCTACACACTCACCCTTGCGTTAGACCTGTGTTGCGCGTGGCGGACACAGACAGAATCCATGACCCGAGTACAAATATTTACTTGTGAGAAAAAAAATCTACCCCTCCCGGCCTTCGATCGTTGTACCCGCGGTTCGGGAATCAGGGTCACTCACACGCGCCACATAGCCCAAACGAATGACAGTCGCACTTGAAAAAATTATGTTCACCCGTCAATCAATAAATCAACGAAATTAACACTGAGAAGTGTTCATCGCCATTCTAGCTATTAACGGCTAACTGATAAATTGGGGTCCAATTTGGGACCATTTCTTAATCGAAGACCATCGGAATGAACACCCGCATGTCTGTCTGCGACCAGCATCCCTCTCGAGGGCCGATCAATGTTCCTTCGAGTCTGCGCCGTCAATACCGTATGACCGTTGCAGGGTCAAGTGTATAATAATTATTGGGGTGAGAATTACACCACTTTATATATAGCGAAGCATGTAGATACCTATGGAATTCTGTAAGGACGACATTAATGTGGATTGAAAGAAAGAAAGAAAGAAAGAAAGAAAGAAAGAAAGAAAGAAAGAAAGAAAGAAAGAAAGAAAGAAAGAAAGAAAGAAAGAAAGAAAGAAAGAAAAACTTTATTTTTGCATTATTGCAAGCAACAAAGATAACACAAAATATTTTTTATTGTAAATAATACATATTTTATTTTGTTTCACTATATTACATTTTGTTTTTATAATGTTTTTTAAACATTAAATTAGTTATATTATAATTGAGTGCGACAAAATGTGCATCTTTGACAAAACCTACCTAGGTTTAAATCTCTTTTAATGTCAATGTATTTTTTTGTAATTGTATGTAATTTGTCAAAATAAACATTTTCTATTTCTATTTCACTAAACGTTGAAGAAGCGAAATAAGTGTGCATGAACAAAGTTGCTCTTGGCGGTTAGTCTGTGCCTACTCCAATGGAATACAAACGTGAGTGATGGCTGTCTGCTAGTCTAACTAAAAGATGACATCGCTTGTTACACAATATGAAAAAATCTCTCATTACGCCAATCTTCAATGAAACGACTGTTGTGTGTCTGCATTACCACGCAACTATCACTAATTTAAAACGCAAATCGGTAAAACTAACAAAACATTAACAAATTTCTCGTCACCATAAATTTTTTTAAACCTTTTTTTATTTCTTTGCTCACTTCTTATTAGAAAAACTAACGTCGGAAGGACTGCACTGGAGTGGTGGTTTCTCACAGTTTCTCACAGTCCCCCGGAAGCTGTGGGCGCGCCTGCATGAGGACATCGCACGGGGCTCGAACCGCCACTCGACAGTTCACACTCGGATAGTACTCGCTCGAGTGGGAAATCTCATGTCAAGTACGTGCTTACTTATGTGGGTACGAATATTAACTCAAAACCTTTTTTTATAAAGGGTTGGTAAGGAATGCAGTTATGCGTTATGTAATGTATGTAATACGGCTTGATCTATTAGTTTTTTTTTCAGTGTTTTAAAAAATATTTACTTAGTATCATAGTGAATATACTATTTATTTTATTTTTATGATAGTGGTCTAGAAACACACGAAAGATTAAATAATAAACATTTAACTTGTCAAAATAAAAATAGACTAGAATAAATATAAATTATATTATAAAAAAGATAATCGCTTTAAACTTCAAAAATAGTGCATATATTCATTTTATTAATGCGAGTATTGAGCCTAATTATTTTTTTAAATAACGGACACACTCGACCAGTGTTTAGTCAAGTGGCTTTAGTCGTGTAAACGCTCAATATTTACACAGTAAACATAGAACATTGGACGTTATTAACGGCAGGACTAATGATGTTTTTATGATGAGATATGAGGAGACATGTTCTTTGTGACGTTATAAGGCGACGCCCTTACGTCACAAATCAAACGAACGTTTTATTTTCAGAGTATCATAGCCACATGTCTACGTGGGAAATATTTTTTTTCAACAAGAAGACTGAGTTCCTTCATTAGAACAGAAGTTGATCAATTGACCTCTAATAGGTTAAAACGATCGATTTAACTGTCAAAGACTGGCTGTAATGAGCTACATATATATTTTATAACTCTTTTTTTATTTCTCTTGTATGAAGACTACGGAGAAAATTCTGTGTTGCAGATACTGTGTTACAAATAAACTTTCATTAATTATTTCAAACTAAGCAAAAGGTGCATAAATGTATTAATTAACACCACTAACATAATGTAAGGTAGGAAGGTACTTAAGACAATTATAATAACTGTCTTAAGAATGGATGGTGAAAGTGGTTCTTAAAAACATAAGAGTACAGTTCATCAAAAGGCATGCATAGATAAATAAATGAATATAATAAATATCACACACGGCCATCTGACTCCAAATCACAAATGCATATATTTTTAAATACACACTTAAATAGATAATATTAACATCCAGACACAGAACAAACACAAGTGTTCGTCACACGAATGTTTGTATTGAGTGGGATTACCCCTGGCGTATCAGGCGGGGTCACTATCGATTGTGCCAACGGGCTCGTTTAAAAATCATAGATGGATGGATAGTAACCGTAGATGGATACAAACAGCGTGACTACGCACACTACGGCGGATAGTAAGGTGTGTTTATAGCGTTGTCAATCGATCCCTCGGTCGGCGGCCGCAGACCACACGCTTCCGCGAACCGCCTCTACGTTGACCGGCCACTACACTTCCACGTACATACTCGTATTCTATGAACCTCCGAGCGGTGAATGTCAACCATGAATAACCCTGTTCAGCCCAGCAGATGTGTACATAATACACGCACTTTTCACCGTTTAAACATAAACAGTCCCATGCAGGTGGCGCGCCTATAAAACGGGCACAAATCAACATAGAAAACCCCAATAATACTACCCGACCCAGGGCTTGCATCCAGAACCTTTAGCTTAGCAGTCACCAACTAACTAGGCACTTATAGTTAGGATTATGAAGTCGCAGGGCTTTCGTCCTATGTTACAATGTTTACAGCACCGTCAATAGAGCACTCTCTTCCGCGTACCGGACAAATTAATGTGCTTTATTGCCCCACGAATCGCCGCGGCCACCCACAAACGTTGGTTTGTTTTGTATGTTAATCGGCTCTACAGGGGCTTTTGTTTTTGACTGAACAAAGAGCTACCGCCCGCGCCTGAGGTGTGAACACTGTATATACAGGTAGATAGAGGCTAATGATCCCAATTTTCTGTGAAAACTGCTAACTCACACACTGCTGCCAACCCCGTAAACACGTAAATATTAACGTCCCATTGCAGGCTACGGGTCTCTTTACAAACCAAAATTCACTTTACAAAATGCATTGACAAATTACGACCTTCATATCATGCATCATATGTAGGTACTTAGATCGTAATTCTTTGTATTTTTTTTTTAATTATTATTGACGGACATACAGACATACGGGCCACCTGTCATGGTTTTCATGTTTCAACAGCGGGTAGGCCCTCTAATCTAAAGGATTTTAGGTCGCGCTCGCGCGCTTTCGGAATTGCTGTCTTGTTTCACTCACGAGACTGACAATTTATATGGTAAACTTTACCATCGCGGTTGCCACACCCGGAATCTTGGAGGCCGATGATCGCAAGACGGGGTTTACGATCAAAGAATTGTTTAATTGATCTCCCGCCGACCGATCGCAGAAGGCGCGAGCGGCGCCCGCCAATGTTACGATGACCGCCGATTATACTACTATACTAGGGGAGAATGGGGTAATGAGAGTCACTTAAGCGAATATTGAAATAAAAACCAAATCGGAAATAAAATCTTTATTGCAACTGCCTTATAGCAAAATATACTTATATAACTAGCATTTGAGATCAATAATAATCATTTTGGTAATCAACTTTGAAAAATATAAAAGTTTAAAAAAAAAACAGATTTGACTCCCATTGCACCGAGGTGAGGATAATTGTGGTCACTCTGTGGGCAATCAGGGTCATAGACCATCTAGCAATAATCGCAGACATAATCTTTGGCCGACTCCCATCCAGAGTATTCCGCGTGAGCCCATGAACCACATGAGGTACATCTATACCACATTTCATTATTTCGTCCGAATTCGCCGCAGATTGCGCATCTATTTTCTGTATTATCAACATCACCATCCTCATTATCCTGGCATAAATCATCCGTTCCCACATCTGATACAGAGGTATCATTTGATTCCTGAAGAACTTGTCTCTTTGCTCCCTTCTTCTGCACTTTCGTCTTCTTTCCTTGGCCCTTCGTGCTATTTTTTTCTTTTCCTTTGCACTTGTTTGGATGAGCTTTTTTTTTTGTTCTCTTTTTCTATCAAATTTTCTTTTATTGGGGTGGAAGTCAAAACTGTCGCATGTTGCCTCTTGCGGCCTTGTCTTGTATTAAGGACAGGTGTTTTTTCTGGCAACTTAGTGCATTATCACCATATTCTTTGGTTTGTGGTGTTGACACAACATTAATATTAGAAATTGCTGGGTTAACTTGTTTTGACGTGCCAGGAACTGGTGAATTTAATTGAATTGAATTGATCTGCTAGGAGTTGGTAAATCAACATGGATAGATGTGCCAGGATCAACTGACCAATGGGGGTCAATCGACTCTCATTGCCCACAACTACAATAGTGAGAAAAAAATAAAATAAAAAAATACATATTAGTTATTTAGGTGATTTAGGTTTTAAATCGTACTTTATAATGTCCAGAGAAACATATATAAAATTTATAATTTAATAGATTAATAAATGTGAAACTTACCGCTTATTTTATTTCGTTGAAAAATTACATCGACGTAGCGCAAAAACAAAACACTCCTGTCATTGCCGGTGTGGTGGCCATGCTGGCGCGAGCAACTCACACCGACAGCGAGGGGTACAGAGCAGGGCGGGGAAGCCGCGTACGCGTCTTTGGTGTTTGTGGTTTTGTAGATATTTGGGTGACTCCAATTGCCCACTGACTCTCATTACCCGATCTTCCCCTACTACTTGCCCACCGGTGGTACCGCGGGGCTCCCAAACAACCGCTCGCACACAATCATAAATCGCGTCGCTCCAAAATTACTATATATCTACTCTTTTCTATGCGTCGCGGCGCATGCAGGTGAAAGTCACTCTGTGAATTTATACTACTGCATCCCTGCGTCCCCAACAGTGGGACAATGCATGTCCCATGTGGGTCTCCTCTCGAAATGGCCGTAGTCCACCACGCTGGCCAAGGACGGATTGGCAGACTTCACGTTTGCTTATTACTACATATTAAAAGACCTGTATGCATTTGTTTGTCTTTTGCCAAGAATAGCACAGTTTATATTGATATTTAACAATTGCAAAGTGCAAACACTGGCATTGTATCAAGATTTTTTTTTTTTTTTTATGATACAGGATAGCAAACGAGCTTGCAGCACCACCCATCCGCTGCCGCCCATGACAACTGTGACTGACTTTGAACAAGACTCAATTAGGGACTGGGATGGTTAGTCCAATTAGTTGAGAAGGTTAATTAGAACATTAGTTGGTCAGTTCGTTAGTAGGTATGAGGACTGGGGACTGTTAGTGATAGTTAGTCCTGTTAGTTGGTGTTAGTAATAGTCCAGTTAGTACTTGTTAGTAGGAGTCTCGTTCTAAGTCAGTCACAGATGTGTTGCTACCCTTGAGGACTAAGATGGTCGCCTCTAAAGAAGTGTAACCGGAATCCACACCTTTCGAACCGGACCACAATTGCTTTAAAAACTAAAAACAATTATTACACGGCAGAAATGGTACTAGGTACCGTGGCGGGCGGTGGTACTGCCCCGGGCGAACTCTATATGGAACTCTATATGGCAAGATAAACGCAGTATTGTTTACATACTTTGTGTGTGAATGATAACTTGGTTTCAGTTAAACATATATCGATAATGTGCTTGTGGCAATCATTATTATCATATTATGTAGTCATATTTTACTTCTTCGGGTGGCTTGAGAACATTCAACACTGGGTTTGCCACTAACCCCTCCACCAATCAGCATTGGAGCACTCCACCACATTGCTCTAATGCGGATTGGTGGAGACAGTAGTAGGCACTACCAACTAAAATCCTCTAATATATATAAATTATTTTATAGTATAACTCATCGATGTACCAAGGCAGCATGAAACGTAGAATTGCCTCTTCCGTCACCAATAAACATTGTTTTCACGCCGACCAATTTAAAAGCAATTTCCTATGTCCCCCACCAGTCATCCATCCGTCCATTGATTGGAGCCGATGTGTCGTCCTCGGTTCACTTCCCGGTTGATGCTCCAATGGCCACGGGACAATGTGACGTGACAGGATGAGGTGCGGCACTGTGGAGGACAATGGCTGAACGGTTCATCGGTTGGGCGACGGGTTTGGCCAATTTACAGTGATTTATTTTAGTTAAAAAATGCTTTGTTAATTATGTTGTCTGTAGTGTAATGGTTACTATACTACCTATGTAGTCTGTAGTTCTAACATAGATTATAGTAGGGGAGCCCAAGAGGGGATTTTGCGGGATACTCAAGCGCGTAAGTTTAATATACAGTGGGATACCTTGTACCCGGTTAAGTACCTCCACCAAATATGAGCCCCATATATAAATGGGGCCGTCAAGGATAAAGGATCAGATTAGTAAAAAAAAAAAATTTGTCATCAGAAATTCTTGAGCGCGTTAGATTAAGGTAGGGTGAGTTAATTACATGCTAAAAAGTGTATATTCCACTAATCTTACAATTTGAGAGTAACGTAAAGAAAGGGGAGGGCTACAACTTTGTAGCCCATATTCCACTAATCTTACAATTTGAGAGTAACTTTGTAGCCCTCCCCTTTCTTTACGTTACTCTCAAATTGTAAGATTAGTGGAATATACACTTTTTAGCATGTAATTAACTCACCCTACCTTAATCTAACGCGCTCAAGAATTTCTGATGACAAATTTTTTTTTTTTACTAATCTGATCCTTTATCCTTGACGGCCCCATTTATATATGGGGCTCATATTTGGTGGAGGTACTTAACCGGGTACAAGGTATCCCACTGTATATTAAACTTACGCGCTTGAGTATCCCGCAAAATCCCCTCTTGGGCTCCCCTACTATTATAGAATGGTAAAGGTTTCTGTGATGATGCCTCTGATCGAAGCAGCGACGTTTCTAGTACCATTGTTCAGGTATGTACTAATACAGATTTGTATGAAACTTAAAAGGTGTTCCAACCCAACTACTATAATGTAAAAGCGTTATAAAAAGAATGTTTTCTTTCTAGTTTTCAAGCTCTCTAATTTGCTCTGAAGTGATTTATGTACCCTATTTTTAAAATGAAAATTAAACACTAGGAATGAAATCTATTACACATAATTATTCTGTATGACAATGTATGTCTTTTATGAAAAACAAAATATCTTTAAACCAAATCTAGAACACATGTCCCACCACAGATTCAAACCACCTTTTGAACAGCCGTGAGCTTATTTATCTTAATAATATTCCGTGATGTTAATAAGATCATGATGTCGATAATTTTCAATATCGTGTGATAAGTACAAATATTTACCTACGAATTAAATATCAGACCTGGCCGGGATTCGAATGCGGGAGCGGGACCCGCGGCTAGACAGTCAGGGTCTGTCACCACCGCACCACGCAGCCGTCAAGTTAACTTTTCGTAAGCCTATAAGATTTCGTAACCCGTTAAGAATTTCGCAAACGATTTTCACTTTTTATTATTTTTAAAGGCTTCTGCACTGGTCTATTAGGAAAATGTAAGAAATCCTTATGAAAACAATTTCATTGTCATCGCGACATATACTTTCCCACACATTGTTGACACACTAACAATATCTTTGACTATACGAGTATATTTAATCTTATTTTATAGCGTTTTATCGTCACTTTCAGACCATCGGCTCGCATTAAGGTCATCGTAGCAAGGAAAGTGATATCCACTGTCGCTAGAGGAACCTGGGGGATGTCGGTGTCATGTTTCTATGATGGAATGTGCATGAATGTGCATGTTTCATGGATGGTGCATCCTGTTTGTTCTACTATTCATGTTCTACTGGTTCTTGTAGAACAAATGAATTTCCTCAATATTTTAGACAAAAAAATTAACAGAAATGAATTTGAATGAATGGTAAGTACAAACATTGTCTTCTAACATAGACTGATTTAAAAATACAGAAATGGAATGTTATACTTATCAGCCCTAACTATATTTGCAAAGAAATAAATATTTATACTTATTTGTTATGAATAAAAAATAATAAACATCATGGACATTCTCACACACGGTCATCTGAGCCCAAATTAGGCGCGAGCCTGTACTATGGGATTGATATACATACATACTTAGATATTTTTTAAATACATACTTAAATGGATAACATTAAGATCTAGACACTTATCAAACACAAGTGTTTGTTACACGAATGTTTGTCCTGAAAGGGACTCGAACCCACGACCCCTGGCATAACAGGCAGGGTCCCCACAGAATGTCTATAAAAGTTCGTTTGAATTTAAAATAATGGTGGTTTTTGTCTATCAGGTTAGATTAACGTCAGCCTAGCAATGAAAGTGATATCCACTCTCACTAGAGGAAGCCGGGGAGCGTTGGTGTCACGTCACGGGTGGCTTGCGTAAGACAATCGAGAGGATGTGGGGGACATGATGCGATCCATTGTGATGTACCCCGCCGGGCCCCGCCGCGCCTGTTTTTAATCGTATTAGATTTCATTGTGTTGCAGATTTTTAACATTAGCTGTCTATTAAATAATTCACACTCATATTCTTAATAGTCCAATAGTCTTCACATGAAAAACTTGAACTACCCCTAGTCAAACTTCTTTGAGTCTTAATTTTGATAAAAATACAAGAAACGTAATTTCTTGATGCATTCTATTAAAGTGAGATTTATTAAAAATAAAGTTTATGAATAATTGATGAAGAAATGAAAGTTTATCCTGAGTAGGTAAGGCCCTACCTAATTCATCATACCTATGCTGCAACCCCTAGACGTCCCACCGCTGGGCACGGGTCTCCCTACCTTTTTTTCCCCTGGGAAATGAAATTAATTACGCAGCCTCATTAAAATACTAAAACCCACTAAGGGCCGATTTCACCAACGTCGTGTAAATCTTATGCCCGGAATAAGTTGTTATTTACCCGCGAGTTAGCCCATTTTACGTTTCACCAACATTTAACCTAGGGATAAAATCTCTAAACTAGAGTAAAATCATACACCGCCGATTTCGGCCGAGTAAGCTGCTAATCGTAGATTAATAGTGTCACAACAGCATTATCTATAACTGATGATTATTTATTTCCTCGCCCACGGTGGTTTAAGGAAAGGGCTAATTATTTTGATTTGATGACTATGACGACCACGATTTCGTGTTAAGATTTCGTCTATCAAAGAAGGCAGCATTGAATTTACTGGCAAAAATCGAGCATCATTTGGAGTATCCAACAGACAGGTGTGTTCTAAATTATATCCATTGATTAGGTATTTAACACATAATTATTGGCTACATTAAGGTTCTATGCAACAAACAACACCCAAATGAGCATTGGTGACTATGGCGGAATGAGTGCACCAACATCACACCGAATTATCCACCAAGTCAGTACAGCAATAGCATCTCTGCACAAGGACTACGGTTTCCAGCAACATACCAGGAAATAAACATACCAGGAATAAGGCCCAGCGTAACGCGAGATGCTATCATTAATGACTATTTTCGAAGTTTATTGTAAAATAAAACAACTGAATTAATTATTAATATTTTTTTTAATTCGCTATAAATAAACTCCAAAAGTAATAATCTGGTTTTAATTTATTCCTGTTTCAAAATTTCGCTCTGAATATCCATTTGAATGTCAAATAATTCTTAGCTTCTTCTCTTTCTTTCGTTGCATGCTCCATTTGAGTTGTGAGAGCGTTCCCTTTTATTTCATTTAACTTTTCTAGTGAAGAAGTAGAGAGCTGTGGCCGTCTTTTTGACATACATTCAAGCTTTTTCCTTCTGTACTACATTGTAACAGCTTGGAAATGGGCGTTTTTAAATTTTAGGGAGTGTAATCACCCCGATCCTGAAACAAGATAAATGCTCTAGTATTTTTCCATCCATAATAACATTATTTTAGGATGTACTACAGTTAAAAGATGATTTGCTCCAACTATTATGTTGGAACCAACACATATGGAACTATGTTTTCATTCTAAAAGCAAACATACTATATTAGGTGGACAAATATCTGTTGATACCTGCTGTAAAGTGTAAATTTTACCAACAAATTATTTATTATCTATGTTGATATTGGTATGTACCAATAAACAATCTTCAATGACATGTACAGCAGAAGGGGCAAGAATCAGTTGAATATTTATTTTGTACCTCAGGGCCAGCAACTGTATCAGTGACTGTAAAAACATATAACACCACTCTTTTTAATACTGTTCTAAGGATTTTAAGCAAGCCCACAGAACATGGCGTTATAAGGCAGAGTATTTTCTGTTGTGGTGGGTCTTCAATCACTGACCTTGGAGGTCCACCACCTGAAAAAATCAAATTGTTTTAATTTCATCACAACTTTTAGTTTTTATGATATATTTTTTTAATTAATATAATATGATTACAGGAATATATAAAAAGTTGTAAAAATTATCAGGAAACAAAGAAAAATACCTGTTTGAATTAATTGCATCCTTCTAAAAGATGCATCTTTTTTTGTAGTTTTCTATAAGTTTTCCCACTGGGCTTTCAAACTATCGGCAGTACGATGAGAAAGCATTGTCTGCGAATTATATTTGCTTGAAATTGTTATCCATTTTCCAAGCTTTTGCTTCATTGATACTCCATCCGTCCTTTTATTTTCTATCACATGAAAATGCTCAGTAACGAGATCAACCAGCAATGACTTTTATGATGTCATCCAATTTAACAGATCGCTTTCGCTTTTCATTTGCCATTGTTTATAATCAACGATTTGTATAAAACAATTTTATATATCTGTTTACACGGAATAAAACTAGTTCAAAAGTTCCAAAACACAACAAAACCAAACTTTATTTTTATTTAAATTTTAAAGCCGCGTAAGGGATCACTGTCAACTCAATTGTCAAGTTAACGTAATAGCCGAACAAATAAAACAATACACAGCGCTATTGTGCAAGTATGAGCCAAACTGTCTATTTTACTTGGGTACATTCATTACACATACATTCAATTCATTCGTTCAACGGCATAGAGTAACTATGCGAGATTAAGATATCTCTAGATTACCGTGGTGAAACGAAATTGAAGTTAACCATCGAATAAATCGACAGAGTACAGTTATACTGGGATAGCTACCCTAGTGTAAGTTCAGTGTTGGTGAAATCGGGCCTAAATATACTGTTTAAATTCTAAAAAGCCGCGCACGGGATCACTCACTGTCAACTCAATTGTCAAGTTAACGTATTATCCGAACAAATAAAAGAATACACAGCGCTATTGTGCAAGTATGAGCCAAACTGTCTATTTTACTTGGGTACATTACACATACATTCAATTCATTCGTCAACGGCATAGAGTAACTATGCGAGATTAAGATATCTCTAGATTACCGTGGTGAAACGAAATTGAAGACTTGAAGTTAACCATATAAATCTGTGAAGTTAACCATCGAATAAATCGACAGAGTACAGATAAACTGGGATAGCTACTCTAGTGTAAGTTCAGTGTTGGTGAAATCGAGCCTAAAACCCAGCGGCACCTACGGCACGGCGTCGAAGAAGAAGGCGCCACGAGATCGCTTTTGCTACCGTGGCGCCTCGACGTGGGCCTTGCGGTTCTTGAGCCCTAGGAGTGCCTATGGTGGGAGCAGAAGATGCGCATAGCGTCTTCTTCCCCCGGGTCTCCTTCTGCGGAGTGAGTTGGTGTGAACGCCCTTGCCTGCTCGGCACCCTCCTTTTGTCGTATGACTTGCTCGCAAAACATTCCGTGTCGCCCACGACGTAGGCAAATAAAATGAGCGTTCCAATGTAAATTTAAGACAGTTTAAGACAACATTGCAAGAAATATTTTAAATGGAACTTTGTTAATGACTGTGTAAGTCGATGTGTCCGTTACAATGTAATTAATAAAAAAACAATTAAATCAAACAGTGAAACGACGTCGATTACAGACGAGCCGAAACGAACCACATCGCGCCGTGCCAACCCGCCCGAGCGCAACGTTGGTCAAACGAATTTAGATGTTCGTCGGCGCGTGTCGCTTTGCTCGGCCGCTTACGAGAAACAACAGTAACTATTAGATGCACAAATCGTCTTCTGTCTGTCTTCACTTTGACATACTACTCTAAAACAAGGATATATACATATTATTATGCATTGACTAAAGGTCTACGAAATGCTCTAAATATCTGAACCAGATAATGAAACAACGGCGATTACAGACGAACCGAAACGAGCCATCGGGCCGTGTCATGCTTCCATGTGGAGAAGAAACCACCGCCGTCGAATGTTTTCAAGCCACCCAAAGGTCTTCGATAAGGATTAACGACTGTTTCCACCATTGAAAACAACCGACCGACGGCTATTACGTGGCCTTCGAAGCACGGTAGCGTCCATGAAATTTTGCCACTAGCGGTCACCCATCCACAAACCGACCGCGCCCGTCGTTGCTTAACTCTTTCGATCACATTGAATCGACGCGAGCCATTGGCCTGAAAACTGTCTACTGTGTGTACTGACTGTTTCAGGTCGACCACTAACTCGTCCAACGATCCACTGAAGCATTGCAAAGTATATTCCGAGTCTTCACAGCTCAAGCCTTAGACACATTTGCACTGATTGTATGCAACCATAACGAAGATAAAGGGTTCCTTACAACATTCAATATAGATCAAAAATCACAATACAATAGAGCAATTAAGTAAAAGTGATTCCTACCATCAACGTTAGTGTAAGGCTAACATACTAATTGAGTTAATATTCATAACTGGTACACGTGTCCAGATTACGATCGGTAACAGTAACCGAGCAGCGGGAAGATTACTGGCTTACTTGGTAACTGTGCGGTTTACAATGTATTCATAGCGCGCCCTAATAATGCCATAAATTTAGAATTTTTTATACCTAGATACAGTTTAAGTGAAATGATATATATGTAGTTCTCGACGAATGAAGTTAATGTTAATGTGAATAATGATAATGTTAGTTATGCACGAATAGCAGTTACAAAATTAGTTTGTTCATAAGTGTTGATTTGTACTCATGTCTCCCAAATGATACATTTTATACATAACTGTACATTCAACAAACATTTATATGCAGCTACAAAAAATAATAATATTTATTAACTTTTTATGATACAAATTACGAGAAACTATTACATTCTTCATATTATATTCCTATTCCTTCGATATATTTCTCTAATATAGAATAGAACTCTCGATCTCGATCTCTCGATATAGAACTCTCAGGCATTCAGGTTTCCTCGCGATGTTTCCTTAACCGTTACACCAGGTGACATTTAATTTATTAAATCGCATATTACTTAAAAATGTCATTGGTACGTGCCGCATGGATCTGAATCCGGACCGCTCGAGTGAAGGGCGAGTTGCATAGCCATTTAAATGAGCTGTGAGTGCCTCGACCATAGCGTGTAATGAACTCTTATTACATCCAAACGCAGCTTATTCACGTCGGAAGGCTGGTCCAGAGTTCCAAATGACAGATTTGGAATGCAACGAGTCGTGGAAAACTCGATTATATTATTACCTCGCTACGCCGCCGCGCTGCGAATCACGTTACGGATGGTGCTCTTACTGTGCCAACCTCGGAAATGGCACTTGACCATAGGTAGCAGAAGAATAATACTATACATACTTAATCTATACTAATATTATAAAGAGGAAACATTTGTTTGTAATGTTTTCACACAAAAACTACTGGACCGATTTCAAAAATTCTTTCACCATTAGAAAGCTGCATCTTCACTGTGTGACATAGGCTATATAATATTACTAGGTGTAAACGAAACTATTGTTTGTTATGTCTAATTAGATAAATAGAGCAATAGACTCAGAAAATTATAGGCAGACATAGGATTAGAAAGTATTAGTAGATATATAAAAGCGTCTGAAACCACATAACTTCTACTATTAACTCCGTGTCCAACCACACTACGTTCCACTCGCTCAATACTAAAATCAATCTAGCATAGAGAAACACAGGGCTCCTTGTGTCAGACAACAGGGCCCTTGTGCAGACGCGGCACACGGGGGCTTCTGCGGAGGAAATCGCTTGATTACCACCACGCATAATGCATCTCGCACGCATTCCAGCCGACAAAGAAATGGACGCAGTAATATCATTTCCTCTGTGGTAATAGGTAATGGAGTTATGCGGTGCGGCTTGCGCTTGCGGCGTGCGGCACATGTTTACGTAGGTGAAAAAATATTAAAATAACAATAAACCGATTTCTAAACTAAAAAGACTAAAATAATTGTGATTCGTTTGTGGGCACAAGTCCCTCCCACAGAAACAGTTCAGGAAGGTCGAAAGCATACTCCACCACACTGGTACAACGCAGATTGATTCGTTTTTTTCACGTAATATTTTTCAGTCAAGCTGGCAGTTTATTTTACTTACGATATAGGTAGGCTTTCGATGCATTTTCATGAAACATAGAACAGCTAAACTAAGCGTAAAATAGTTGCTAGCAAAATATGATGTAAGATTTGAGCTTGTAGCGCGCAAATTTTTATTTATCTCTGAAAATAAATACAAATGCAAATAAAATTTTACAACACAGAATTAAAAAATACACCCCAAAAAAAATACAAATTGGTGGCCAAAGGGCGGTCTGCTTAAGCAAGTTACAGATATTATTTTATACAGAAGGCAATGTTATAGAATACTAACTATTTCAGCCATAGTAGTACCTATCACATAGTTAGTAATTTTGTATAGCGAATGTTATATCCGACGTTCGTTTACTAAGGACGCACGACGCATGTCGCAGCCGCAAGCCGCGCCGCGCCGCGCGTAATAGTCCGGGCACGCGCACGTAACATAACAACCAATCTGAGGTGGCCATTTTGCGGGATGTGTAATCTATTTTTAACCACAGATAATGTGAAGTGGAACCGAGTCGTGGGGCGTTAAGTTTAATCATTTTCTTGTAATCGGACATAAACGATATCAAGGTTTAGGGCTTATTCATGCATAAGATCTAAAGCTGAAGTACTCACTGCTGGACATAGGCCTTCCTCAATGACTACTCCTCGCGATACTGTGTCATCTGAATCCAGTGATCCTTCCAACCACAGCGGTACTTAAAATTTTAAGAAGCTAAGAAGCAAGATCGCATAGATAAAGCGATATTTATTTATATGATATGGCGCCAAAAATCGGCCATGTTAGCTTTTATAATATTTGATATACCCAGTATAACCTCACAAATCACAATTGAGACGAATCTAACCGACACAACACAACACAACACAACCACACCTATAAATGTAAAATCCGTCAAGCCGTTAGGCTTCAGAGCATGCCAAATAAATACATTCGAAAAACATCTTTCTGGCGTAGTCGGGTAAAAATACAAAATGGCTGCGATATGCTAATTTTTGATAGTCAAACTTTTGTTTGCTAACGGCCGAAATTAATAACCTATCTTTGGATTGATTTGCCTATCTGAGATAGTTATTTGACACATTTTATATGGAGCATATGTCAAATATCTATCTCTGGTAGGCAAATCAATCCAAAGATAGGTTATTAATTTCGGCCATAAGTTTGTCCTACTTACTGATTGAATTCGCAATTTCTTTTCAACAATCTATACATGAGTTCAAGCTGCATGCGCAATCTTCGATGCTTTGTTTAAAAACATTTGCATACGGAAGAAACATCATTTTCCACGGCACGTAACCACGGCAGAGAGATAGCAAATCATAATTTCGCTTATTTTATAGTGGTTACAGCAATCTTCGCTGACATCAACGACTGACAATAACACACTTGGCTGGTCATATTGTTCAGGTGGCCCTTCATGTTCTATGGTTCATGTATTGTGTTTATACGGTAAGTGCATGTTCTATAAAAGATGTTCACATGTGTTGTTGGTCTTCCAGAAACTTCACAGATTAAAATTTATGGAATTATGTATACATACATACCTATTAATTATATAATTTGTCTGTGTCCATCTATCCATCTGTGTTATATAATTTGTTTGCAAAGCATTCACGTTGGTCTAGAGATCGCAAACTGGTGAACTCAAAGGTAATAAATAATTACTTAATAAGGTACCAAATAATTTAGGTAACACCACTATTATGTTGAAGCAAACCCGTTAAGTCGGTTGAAACTGAAACTATTGACAATTATTGGCAGTTTAATACGCGTGGACACACGAACAGACAATCGATTACACATTGATAGTTTTTTTTAAAGATTTATTTAATGTATAGATTTAACCCGGTTTAAATTTAATATATCTAGAGACTAAACATTCAAGCGCAGTGAGCGGGCTCGTCTAACTTAATAGATAAATGAACAGCCAAATTAGAACATACTACATCCAAATTCTATGCGGGCTTATACTATTGAAAATTGAAATACAATTCCACTCACCCTGTGATCGAAAACGCACAACTTACGTTATTATTCTAAAGCGGCAACAACAAAACGCATTGCCATCAAACAGAACAAGAAAATCAATAACGCAGGCGCAAACAACTCCCCCAGGCTGCGCAGCCCCATTCTAAACGCACCAGGATCAATAGTGCGCGCGCGCAACGAAAGATCGATATTGTCTTACCGCCCCTCACACATCTGTTCGCTGATAACAGAAGTTAACAGCACTCTCCCTACGATAATGTTTACTGAGTGGTAGAATCTGTATAAGGTTCGGCACCGCTGCAAGTTTTGAAAATTTCCAAGTATGCAGTGATTCTACTACCATTTTCCTATCCTTAAATTGTGTAGATAAATGTTTTGAATATTTTTTTGTCACATAACAACGAATTTACTTAATTAAGTTACTTAATTTGCAAGTAAGTTTATATTATAAGGTACGTGTTTGCTTTTTATTACAATTTTCCCTCCGTCGGCACAAGACACATTGTTTGCTGAATTAATTACATTACTTTTTATTATTCTTAGATCATATAAACATAAATAAAAATAACAATTAAAAGTTAAATTAAATGGAATTTTTAATCAAAATAAAAATAATAATTACACATTAAAATTATAATTTTTTTAAATTATTCATTGGTCCTTGTTAAGTGTGCCAAGTTTCAAATTAATCCGACGTTTTCAAATGGGCGAAAATTACTTTCAAAAATTCCGTTTCATACATTAAAATTAATAAAAATATTTCTCCAGTAACACCACAAAGTGAGAAAAACGTACTTTCAGTCCATAAAAAAAAAACAGTAGAAACAATAATGCGCACGCGCAGTGAAAGATCGATATAGATTTACCGCCCCTGCACATCTGTTAGCTGATGTTACTCTCCCTACGATGTTTTTACTAAGCGGGGCCTATTCTCCCTAAATTTGTTCGCGGCTTACATAAAATTCTCCCTAAATTCAAATTTAATTCAACTGTTTGTTTGAGAATTCTCGCTAACGCCAAAACAATGGATAGATAAGAAATAATTCACACCGTTGTTATTGTAACATGTCTTTTTATAGTACAATACATATTGACTGATTGATGACAGTAATTCATTCGTCTTTAGAATTCATCATCATCTTTAGGTGGTAGAGCATTAAAAAGAACCTATACGGATTATATATGGAACTTAGTTTCTATTAAATCTTTGCCTGTGCTGTACGGGTAATATAGTAATGTGTAGTGTGTGTGTGTGTGTGTATGGTAACAGTTACCAAGGCTCAGAATAATAGTACAAGTAGGTACAAGGCACGAAATACCTAGATACTATTTCTGCCGTGTAATAAATATGTTAGTTTTCGGTAAAAATTTTCTAGAGGTAAAATATTAGTCATAAAGGGTAGCAAGCAAACCATCCGCGAGCGACTAATAAGACTCATAAGAGACTCGTTCAAGGCATGGGCGGCAGTGGATGGGTAGTGCTGCATGCTCGGTTTGCATATACATATTATACTATTTAACATGGGCCTTCTCATAATCTCTCAGGAATAGAAGGATTATCGTTTATCTAAACTTGCAATTTTACGTACCGGAATGAATGTAATACTGCATATGACGGAAAATGAGAAAAAAAACGTCAGGATGTGCATACACGTACGCATTAAGAAACCGAACACCAGAAACGTTACATCCTGTGATTCTATTTCTGGTTTCAGAGGGTGAAAGGCGGGGGTGCTACGAGAGGGATGTGCAGGCGCATGTTTGAAGATGGCACCAACGGAACTGTCACAACGAAAAATATTGTTTTACGTATGTCTCCAGGATGATATTCGTCATTCGATGTTGTCGCAAATAAAAAACTATTTAACTGCAATTACAATGCATTTAAGTTTATTAAGACGCAACGAATCAGAATAATTTGGAAACGATTACGTACTTTTTAATTTTACAAGAAGAACAAAATTCAAATTGAGGAAATCTCGAGGATAAACGTATTAGATAAAATTTTAAAAAAGTTTCCGTTTCTTTAATCAGATTGACTGGACATTACTGAACAAGGCTGTAGGCACTTGATTTATTGTATTGTTTACGATTAGGTATGCTTACGTACGTACGTAGCTGCCAACCATGATATGAATCAAGATATCAACACTCACTGCCACGACGGCGCAAGACGCGAGTAAGCGTGTGCATGAGCCCTTTCGAGAGGTTTTTGCTTGTTCAATTGTTATCTGTGCAGCCGATTGGAATGCTCCCGTACCTAAGCCATGTTTCTTAGTTCGTGACTGTATAATTAACAGAATCATATTACAGTCACGCACAACGTTAAAACAAATCGTTATCAAAATTGAAACGTGTAGTTTGAATTATAGTGACGTCTTGCTAGCAGTTGTACTAATAACGAGTTCTAGGTTCAATCCAGGATTTCCGTCAAAATCTGTTCATACGTGTATACATATAAATATGTAATATGTATAAATCATTTATTTTGAAATTGAATCTTAAGTAATGGTAGACTTAAAGCTCATTCAAATCCCAGGATGGCCTAGGACTGGGCAGAAAATTAATTGAAAAATTGTTATCTCCGTAGCTTATCTAAGTCCCGCAGCAAAGACCTTTTACCTAATCAGAAGTCTATTGGGCTACTCTAATTGTTTTAACTGTAAAGGCCAGTAGGACCGACTGCAGCCAATAGGATCTGTCCATACGAAAAAAAAAATAACTCAGACTTATCAGCATGTAGAATTGTTTTATTGTTACCGAGTACCTATTTCTGGATGCAGTTCGACTCCCAACGCGGTCAAAGTCAAGGGCAGAAGTCAAGATCGTAGGGGAAGGGCAGATGGGAGTTTATTTTTGGCTCGCTCAAACTAATTGAAGAAGGAAATAATAGTAGCAGACAGCAAAACAGAGCAAAATTCTTTGTACAAACCTGAAGTAGCTTAGTGATATTATGAGTGCTACAAATAAATACCTACGTTTCATTTGAAACTGATCACAGTTCTCTTTATGGTCTTCTTACTATAAGGTCATACAGCCATCCATCAGCCTTTTGAGGTCTACTGTTGGGCATAGGCTCAATCGACGCCACTCCTCCCGATCCTGCGCCCTCTGAATCCAACGGTCTCCCGTTGTTGAAATAGACAACGGAAAAGGGCGTCGGAGGGCGGCCAATACTTAGTTTTCCGATGCGCGGTCTATAATGGCCACTACAATCAAACAACGAAAATCACATAGGAAATATCATTTCTTGAAGATATAGGAGTTAACATTCGTAGTAACAGTTCTTGCCCAAGCGGATTATGAATGTAAACAACAATTCCTTCTCTAAAACAAGGTTTTATCAACATACAGACAGACCAGTTGGGTTTGTTATGAAACAACTGCATTATGCAGTCAAATGGATACGTGGGCGATAGCGGAATGCTGAAAGATAGATTTGCGTCGACCACATCTAGTGACATTATTTAGAATGACTGTAGATTGTTTAGGTGGCCTATAAAGATCCTTTCTAGGTTCTACGAGTAGGTATTTAGAGTGCGCCCGGGTAATATCGGAAACCCGCAACGGAACCTAGTACAATTTTTGCCATGTAATAATGTGTTTGAGTGTTTTGAATTGTATAAATTATTAATTATCTTATGAATTACATATTATTAGTTTGTTTAGATTCTAAACAAACTAATAATTAGAATAACATTACTTAATTATAGCTCTTTTTTTAGTTGGTACGTACCAAGACTTTCGTTAGGCGCGCCCAATTTTAAAGCGAAATAAATCATTTTGAATTTTGAATATTTCTTTTTATTTCCTAACGTCGCATAGCAGGCCAATACGGTAGTAGCTACCGACCCCAGAATTTGATCCCTGACTTTAAAAATGAGTTTACTTAACCCGGATTCTCCATCAAGTCCTGTGTGTCCTGTCAGGGCGGATCAAGACTGTTGTACAGCTTGACTGGGGCCATATATCTCGTGTGATAACATTGTCATGTTACCGACGTGTTTTCGTAGCCGGATGTGGCGGTAACGTAAAGGTAATTGTGTACCTTGCTCTGTCTGTATGTAGAAGACGCGAGCATTTTATCCAAAGCTTAACTTAATCAGTCGTTGGCACGAGATAATGGTGTCTCTAAAGGTCATACTCTTGGTCCCACGTGAGCTTTGTTAGTGTCTTTTATAAACTCGTATCTATAGAAGAAGCTAACTGTTTATACTCACGTTGAATTAAAGTCGCGACCACGTCTGAAGATGGTCATCGTAATAGGGTATTACACCTTTTATTGAAAACTGTTTTAAATTAATCCTGAGATCGTAATGAACCAGTAGAATTTTTATTTTAATTTTATAAAACCGAAAAATGCCTTAAAATCTATTTTTTATTTATGATTTTGAATTTTCGCGCGGAAACGCTAGCCGCCATGCTGTTTCGGCTCGTGACGTCACTTCGTTAGTAAACAATACGACTGCAAAAGACCAAGTAACAAGATTTGTGAAAATAGGTAGTTATAATGTTTATCATTGGCATTCATTGGTGTTTTGTGCATGAATGCAATAATACAAGTGTAAAAACGCTACAAAAATTGTGGATTCAAGTGCCAAGTGATATTAAAATGAGAAACACTTGTTTTAAACTGGCAAGAAGAGACCCAAAATCATTGTCCACAAAGACTAGACTGTATTTCTGTGAAGACCAGATTGTATTTCAACAGCTTGTGCCTTGATTAATTTACAAGATGTCCTTATTAAATAACTGGTAACATGCTCGCCCTAGTACAGCTATCTACACATCATAGTGAAAATTGTACCAAAATTAATCAAGTGGTTTTGAAGGATTAAATGAATACTTGTACAGGCAGCTTTGGTTTTGTAGTGGGTCAATACCTTACCAATACATTACCATTACCATACCTCCGAATACCTCCGAGTACCTCAAGAACCGAACCAGTTACCAGATTACCAGTTACCTCACTACGTACGTTGTAAATAGAAACAGTGACGCAATCGCCTTGAAAAAGGCGTTGGTACATATATGACGTATGTCTATAGAAACATGGGAGGCACGGACGTAGCACTTCAACGTAACAAACGTCGGTGATAGAAACAAGAAGAAGCGTCCTGAAAAGGACGTTTTGACGTGCATACGCCGGCCGCCCGATTCGCTTTGAGAAAAGCGGTTTATAACACGAAGCACGCGCAGGCAGATCAAGCAGAGCACCAGTTTCCTTCTTCAATCTTCGAGGATGAACACGCGAGCTGCGACACACGGCGCACCGGCGGCGGAGCATCTCGACGTTTCGGCGGCGGCCCGAGGCGAAAACTACGGAGTACGCGATCGGCGCGCTAGTATTTATTAATTCCCCGCGGACCCCGCGCCCCGCGCGCGGCATCGCCCGGCGGCGAATTCTTATTGGACGTTCGATTGTAAATTAGTATTTTAAATAGTGTATTATTGTACGTAGGGAATTGTAAATATAAATAGGGGTTTTTAGCAATAAATTATTCATTCGACAATCAGATATCACGAGTTTCATTGCTAGAGAAAAGAACCTCTAAATTGGTGACCTACGCTGAATTTAAGAAGAACACGAACTGGAAGACTGAATCCCTCGAATCCCTGCAAGATCCATCAGAAAATATTTTTTTTGAAAAATAAAATTGGAAGAAACCGTGATCATCATGACGAAGAATCCCGAAGATTTTAAGGATGCTGAGGACGTCACAACGATTAAAAGCGAAGTACAAGCAGTATCCCTACCGGCACGTCTACCACCATTCTGGCGCCAAAATCCTCGGTTATGGTTCGCCCAATTTGAAGCTGCTGTCGCTGCCAGCAATATAAGTGAAGAGCAGAAATTTAACCTCGTCGTCCCGCTACTCGGCAACAGCGACCTTGAACAAATCGGCGACATCATTTTACATCCACCGGCCACCGGCAAGTACACCAAGCTCAAGGACAGACTTATCTCCACGTACCAAGAATCAGATCACCGGCAGTTACAGAAATTACTCAGCGGTCTCGAACTCGGCGACAACAAGCCAAGCCAGCTGCTGCGTAGAATGCGAGATCTCAGCGGCAAGCTACTACCAGATGAAGCGCTCAAGGTCATGTGGCTCAACCAGCTGCCCACTCAAGTACGCGCCGTGCTCTCAGTCAACACCGAGTCGTCGCTCGAAGTACTGGCCGCAATGGCCGACAAGATGATGGAGCATTTCGAAGCCACCACAGTCGCCGCAGTCTCTACAGCAAGTCCAGCAGTCAATGAAGTCCAGTTAAACACAATATCGAATCTACAAATCAGTATGCTTACGAAACAGATAGAGAAGCTGTCACTCGAAGTCGCCGAACTCCGCCAACATCAATTTGCGTCGCAGCACCGTTCCCGCCAAAACTCATCGCATCGTAGCCGCTCGCGCTCGCTATCAAGACAGCGTAATAATAATAATTCACGCAAGCCCGGCGATCCCGACTGGTTATGCCGTTATCATTACCGATTCGGCAACGAAGCACGAAGATGTGAATCGCCGTGTGCTAAGGAGAAGCGGGAAAACTAGAAAGTACATCGATAGTGGCGGGAATCGATGTAAACCAACCTAGCCACCGCCTATGTGTAACCGACTTCAACAACAGAGAGAAATTTCTGGTCGACACGGGAGCTGACATATCGGTATTAGCCGCTCGAAATCAAAACAACTCAAGACCGGCGGATAATACAGGCTACAAACTTTACGCGGCAAACGGAACCGAAATTCGTACCTACGGAGAGCGCACACGCGAACTCAACCTAGGACTACGAAGAAGTTTCAAGTGGACTTTCGTCGTTGCCAATGTGAAGACTTCGATACTGGGTGCTGACTTCCTGGCTCAGCACAAACTATTAGTCGACTTACACCAAAGAAAACTCATCGACCGGGTAACAGAGCTTAGTGTGAACGCCGTCAAGATAAACTGCAATGAAGAATCAATTTCCATTATCAACCGCGATCACACTCTTCACGACCTGCTGAAGAAATATCCAGATGTACTTCGACCAATGTCACTCAAGACTCCAGCCAAGCATGACGTCACACATCACATCGAAACAACGGGGCCACCGATCTACTCACGTGCGCGCCCTCTACCGCCCGACAAATTTAAAGCAGCGAAACTTGAATTCGAACGCATGATCGAGATGGGAATATGCAAACCGTCAAACAGTCCATGGGCGAGTCCACTTCACATTGTGACAAAGAAAGATGGATCACTTCGAATATGTGGCGATTACAGAAGACTCAATGCCGTCACCGTTCCCGACCGATACCCCATTCCACGAATTCAAGACTTCACTTACCAACTCCACGGAAAGAAAATATTCTCCAAACTCGACTTGAAGATGGCATATTACTGGATTCCTATCGAAGAACAAGATGCTCAGAAGACAGCAATCATTACGCCCTTTGGCTTATTCTCTTGGACCAAAATGACATTAGGCTTGAGAAATTCAAGCCAGACCTTCCAACGCTTCATGCATGAGGTCCTACGAGGCCTTGACGACATCGTATTTTGTTTCGTCGATGATCTGCTCATACACTCGAGAAACAAAGAAGAACACCGCCGCCACTTAGAACAAGTACTCGAACGCCTAAATACCTACGGCGTCAGTCTTAACATCGACAAGTGCGAGTTTGACAAGAAAACCATCGAGTTCCTCGGATACGAAGTTTCATCAGAAGGAATCAAGCCCACTCAAGAAAGAATAAAAGCCATAGTCGAATATCCCAAACCACAAACAGTTCAAGAACTAAGAAGATTTTTGGGAATGTTAAACTTTTACCGAAGCTGTTTACCTCGTCAAGCCGAATTCCAACATGAATTAAATAAGTACTTACATAACAGTAAGAAGAATGATAAAACTCCAATCCAATGGACGCAAGTAGCAGAGCAAGCCTTTGAGAAATGCCGCCAAAGCATACTCGAGGCGACAACCCTAACGCATCCGGTACCTAACGCGCCGCTATGTTTATTCACCGACGCTTCAAGTACTAGCATTGGCGCGGTTCTACAACAGAAAATAAACGACGTGTGGAGACCACTGGCATTCTTCTCGAAGACTATGAGCGAGACGCAGCGACGCTACAGCGTGTACGATCGCGAATTATTAGCTATGTACACCGCTGTTCAACACCTACGACGACTGATAGAGGGCTGCGACTTAACAATATTCACCGATCACAAACCATTAACGAGTGCCCTTACGCGAACTCCGAGTAGCAGCGACACACCACGACGAGAACGCCAGCTGCATTTCATTAGTCAATTCTGTACGAAGATTCAATACATTCACGGTGACAAGAACGAAGCAGCTGACGCCTTATCACGCATCGAAGAAATCGATTTATCGCACTCCACGATCGATTACAATCAACTCGCTCAAGATCAAGAGAATAATGAAGAATTGAAGATCTGCATGTCAAACCCAAGTCTCAAGTTCGCGCCTATCACATTGCCCGGAGGTCAACGGCCCATCATATGCGAAACATCGACCGGCAACGTTCGTCCATACCTACCAGCGACTTATCGTATGATAGCATTCAAAGCGCAACACGATCTAAGTCATCCGGGTGTACGAACAACACGAAGAATAATGACTACGAAGTTTTTCTGGCCGAATATGAACAAAGAAGTCGGTATGTGGGCTAAATCATGCATCGGTTGCCAGCGCGGGAAAGTTCAACGACACGTTATCAGCCCGCTCGGCGAGTTTCAAAAATCAGCGCGTTTCGAACATATTCACGTTGACATCGTCGGACCACTGCCGCCCTCTAACGACTACAGATACCTAGTAACGATGATCGATCGATGCACTAAATGGCCAGAAGCAATTCCTGTACGTGACGTCACCGCCGACACTGTCGCACAAGCAATCTACGAAGGATGGATAACGCGATTCGGTTGCCCGTTACGAGTGACCACGGATCAAGGTCGTCAGTTCGAATCGTCATTATTCAATCTACTTATGAAGAAATTCGGCATAACACGAATACGTACGACTGCCTACCATCCGCAAGCTAATGGTCAAGTTGAACGATGGCATCGCACATTGAAGTCCGCGCTTATGGCGCGAAACGCCGGATCACACTGGAGCGAAGTAATACCTACAGTTTTACTTGGCCTTCGCACCGCGCTACGAGAAGACACACAGCTGAGCCCGGCCCTTAGTACCTACGGATCGACACTCAGAATACCGTCGGATTTCTTCGTGCCTACACAGCCGAAAAATGAAGACGCAGAATTCGTTCGGAAGCTAACTGAAACAATGTCGACGTTATCACCTAGCAGCAAGTCTCATTCCAACAACAGAAGTACATTTGTATACAAGGACTTAGCGACGTGTACACATGTGTTCGTGCGAAATGACACCGTGCGAAGTCCATTGACCCCTCCGTACGACGGCCCGTTCAAAGTGATTCATCGTGACAGCAAGCATTTCACTATACAGATGCCACTTCGAACTACAGTTGTCTCAATAGACAGACTCAAGCCAGCGCATCTACTTAACGAAGGACCTACCACAACATGCACGACACAGCAAGTACCTACCGAAACAAAAACATCGAGCGTCGCCGGCGAGCCGCGGTCATCGAATTCAAGGACACCGCAACCGCAAGATACCTACGCTTATATCACGAAATCCGGCCGTGCTGTGAAACCCAACGTACGCTTCGCTTAGAGGGGAGTCATGTAGTGGGTCAATACCTTACCAATACATTACCATTACCATACCTCCGAATACCTCCGAGTACCTCAAGAACCGAACCAGTTACCAGATTACCAGTTACCTCACTACGTACGTTGTAAATAGAAACAGTGACGCAATCGCCTTGAAAAAGGCGTTGGTACATATATGACGTATGTCTATAGAAACATGGGAGGCACGGACGTAGCACTTCAACGTAACAAACGTCGGTGATAGAAACAAGAAGAAGCGTCCTGAAAAGGACGTTTTGACGTGCATACGCCGGCCGCCCGATTCGCTTTGAGAAAAGCGGTTTATAACACGAAGCACGCGCAGGCAGATCAAGCAGAGCACCAGTTTCCTTCTTCAATCTTCGAGGATGAACACGCGAGCTGCGACACACGGCGCACCGGCGGCGGAGCATCTCGACGTTTCGGCGGCGGCCCGAGGCGAAAACTACGGAGTACGCGATCGGCGCGCTAGTATTTATTAATTCCCCGCGGACCCCGCGCCCCGCGCGCGGCATCGCCCGGCGGCGAATTCTTATTGGACGTTCGATTGTAAATTAGTATTTTAAATAGTGTATTATTGTACGTAGGGAATTGTAAATATAAATAGGGGTTTTTAGCAATAAATTATTCATTCGACAATCAGATATCACGAGTTTCATTGCTAGAGAAAAGAACCTCTAAAGTTTTATACTATATATCATTCGCTGCGACCCATTGACGTCCCACTGCTGCGGGAAGTCTAGAGCATACTCCACCACGTTATATTATAGTAAATAAATATAACCAATAATAAGTATACTTTTATTTTTTCCATGGTGCACTTTAAAAAGATGATGTTGGTCAACACATGACTGAGTTGATTTGAAGAATGGGTCAACATGGCCACCTTAATAGATGTTAGTGATATAGTAATAGATGTATATTTTTGAAGTGTATGTGCAAAATATGTGAATACATAGGCACTACAGGGTCTACTGCACTGCTATATTGGTATCTATTGAGCTTTCAATATTACATACATAAAAAGTAAAAATAAAATTAGTTAGGTAATTCAATAAAACAACAAGCATTTTTCTTCATTATAAAATGAATGTATTGTAAAAATCAACTACATAGGTCACAACGTAATAAACAAAAACTTATGTATTATATTATAAAGAATTAACAGTTAATCATATAATAACAAGAAAAGTATATTTTCTGTGATTTTCAAACTAACCTTTTGTATAAAATTGGAAAAATGTTATTCTTCCAAAAAGCAACTACACTATTTAATAACTTCATTACATACTCATGTTCTTATTCAACAGGAATATAGTGAGCTGATTATTTTCTTTAAAATCACTACCAGCAACACAAAAATAACTTTTGTTTCCTTAAGCACAATACCTACATTTGCATTTGAACTTGTGCAAATATTTCTTTGATATTGTATCGTCCTTATCTATGTAGTGTTGTGCAGTTTGTCACTAGACAGACACTTTCAAAAGTAGTCTTGTTATTAATCACACCTGGGGAGCCAGCAAGCATTGGGAATGTCTCAGAAATATATAGACCATGTTTTTTCTTTTTTTGCATTCTAAAACAAATTTATTTAACAAACTGCTGTCTGGAACCATCTCCTTAAGTTTCCTATTAGAGATTTCTTTTGCACACAAAATTTTTATTGATGAACCGACCTTAGCCAGATTAGATTTCCTCCAATTTACTGAAGTACACGACGGGGCTTCGGTTTGGCGGTGTAACCACATTAAAAATGCAACACTGTACTTGCAGCCACTTTCTGACGAGGGGCAATCGTGGCACTTTGCACTAGTCACAGTCTCTTCCTGTTCATTCACAATAAGTGTCACTGCATAGGGCTTGGAACGCACTTTGTGTTCCGGGCATACCGTACACTTAAAATAACATGCATGTGTTTTGAGCCCGCTTGAGCTGCACATAGCCTATTGCGTCGTCCCCGTAAGATTCCCTTCCCGACCTGATGACAAAAAATAGGTTAGGTGTATTGTTATTGTATTATACTTACTATTAGACTAAACTTGATACGATAGTTATGTACTTACATTACTGTTTTATTATTTCTCAATTCGGCAGAACAGAAATCATGATTGAATGTTTTGCAAAAAATTTCGCCACCATCAACGTATTTATCATTGGTAGATTTGTACTTTCTGCTTTCACAAAACCGTCTTCCATGATGCGATTTTAATAAAATACAGAATAAAAGTCCACAAACGTGTTAATACCTTGTAAAATTTCAAATTAACAGAGAGCACGACAAAAATCTAGATTGTTTACTATCGGAGTGACGTCTCGTCGGAATCAAATATGGCGGATGGCGTTTTAGGAATTCTAAAAACAGATTAAAAAAAACGATTTTTAAAATTGAATTTTAAAATTCCCATTGCATTTTTATAAATAAATACTGACGTTTCTCGTTTACTTTTTTCAAAATCTATCCTAAAAATGCATTTTTATATTTTTTCTTTCATGGCGTAAAATACCCTATTGATCGAATGATCGAAACTATTCGGTCTTTCTTCGATTCTTATTTAACTTGAGTAAGCTGGTTAGCTTCTAGTACGAATGTAGACACTCGTTCAGTATTTAATTACGTAAATATCTACTCGTTGTTTAAATTTTTACTAGAAATCTAGCGCGGCTGTCAGTGGCCCTGATTGCCGAGCTGTGGCTTCCAGGTAGCCCAGGTTCGAAGAAAATGCCATGGGAACACGAAAAACTGAATTTGATAACTATCGGTAAAATGTTTATACCATTGTATCAGCCAAAAAACACTTTTCTCCAGAAAGATCCGATGTAACCGAATGTAACTACATCGGTTTAAAATCGTATAAGTAACATCAACAATCTTTTGACTCGAAGGATCGTTCCAATGACCAGAAAACTTTCGCTCTCAAGCGTTTGATTAGAAAGCATAGTTAACTATAGCAATCAGGTAAAACCAACCAACAGTCTTTGTTTCAAACTGGCGTGAGAACAAGCTGTAAAGGAATCCAAGAACATTGGCGTGAAAATGTTGATTATCTCTGGCATTTCACTAATCCGACTCAGTTTCAACACATTTGGTGCAGTGAGAAAATGTTTGATCAGATTGTCCCCGTTCAGAAATGTTTTCATTAATTTTTTTTAATACAATTGTTTGACAAAGTTAAGCATATTTTAACGATTTCATATTGACATTCAAAGTACATATTTTACGATATTAGTTTGCAAATTTGGTACTAACTTCCACTAACTTACACTGGAGTAGCGTGGACAAGAGACCTAAACCCTTCGAGGTTTTTTTAAATTGTGCCTCTCATGCCCGGTTTCTGAGGTCCATTTGACGGCAGTTTATCTATTCATTAGCGCTATCGGTTCGATAACTTTTCAAATTGTGTTTCTGAACAACCCAATGTAAGATAAACTCCGTTTATAGTTAGATTAACTTAACTGACGAAATATGGCCGTTTACCGGTTCGTTAACTTTATTTGACGTTTTTATGACAAATTACAAAAACTTTTAAGGTATTATTGCCTAAGTACGTGTTAAATAGTATTGAATTTTAGTCTAGAAATCCCGGTGAAACATTTTACAGTTATTCGTAGGACATAACAATAGATCAATACGAGTTCTATTATGGACATCGAAATATCGAAATAAATTATTTTACTTTGACTTTTGACTTTGTCAAAAGTGACTGACAATTTCGGTAGAATTGTAGATATTGTTCACATTTGACTATGATGCACAGATGTTAATAAATACCAAATTACAATATTTGGTAAATAAAACAAGGTGTTACTACTTATTGACTATGGAAAAAATATTTCTTACAAATAAGATTATTCCTAGGGTACAAACTACAATGAATATCTATTTTAAACTTGATCTTTTGAAGAGACCCATCTAGTGGCAGTTTAAGGTACTCGTTATCGGATTCATAGTTAATGGAAGGCTCTTCGCGTGTTCAGAAACCCAGTGTCAGTTATCCGACATATATCTTACGTTTAACTTTATTGATTCAATAGCTGTTGATAATATAACTGAAGACTTCAGAAACCGGCCATCAGAGAGTCAACCGAGTTAACGGAGTTAACCGAAGCGAATAAGAGTCTCAGAAGTGTATAATTTTCGGTTATCGGCCGACATGTAACTGTGTTTCGGGTTAACGCGACTAACGGTGGTTAGAAACCGTAACGTATTTATAAACTCGTAGTAACGTTTTGATTAAGCTAATCAAAACGTTAGTAGCGTGGTCGTATGTATGCGAATAAATGCAGGTGTTGTGACTTAATCTTAGCTTTCTATTTCTATTTAAATAGTCTGGAAGTTGCTCGGACATCGCCGCAACGCTGGGTTATTTGGGAATTAAAGCCAGTAAAACTCTCGTTGGTCTAGGCTACCTCGGCACATAAAGAGTGCTCCGTGATCTCAGTTAAACACACCAGTACCCTCTAGCGCTGTGCTGTGCACTCGACAGGCTCCTCACACTTGCGACGTTAAGGCTGATATTACATTAAATCGTGAGGCGACGCGCGTCGTTTTTGTCACTTACATACCGCGATATTACATTAAATCGTGATACGCAAGTGACAAAAACAAATTGTTAATATTCACGTTTATGGCTACACTGTACGCTAAAATTTGGTATATGTACAAAATTAGATAAAGAAACAGCGAAATTGAAGCGAATTGTGCTTCTTGCACGACACGACAGGCAACGGTATGCGTTATGCCTCACACGCGTTGTTTTCCCCGGGGTCATGATAGATAGTTTGAGTTCCCACTCTTGCCACCGGCAACCGCTAAACCTCCTTTTTCTTGCCTCTTACGAGACGCAGTGGCTACTGTATGGACCCGAGCTACAATCGATTCATTGTATGGCAGAGAGCCACGGATAACTTCTCGCTAGATTTAATATATATTTAATATATAAATATACTTAAGATGACATATGAGCATGCAATACAACACCACCCATCGGCTGCCGCTAGTGACACTGTGACAAACTTTGAACAAGACTCAGAAATAAACTGGGAGAGTAAGTCCAGTTACTATAGATAACATTAGTTGTTCACTTCGTTAATAAGTATCAGATCTACTGATCCACAGGACCAGGGACTTTTGGCACAGTATAATTATATGCCTTCATTATTCCAATGTCCTTTTCGTGACAGTAAAATTAACCCTGTTAGTGTCCAATTAGTAACTGTTCCTCAAGAGTCCTGTGTAAAATATGTCACAGATGTAAAATATGTCTTAGGGCGTCAGACAGACAGTGTTCGTGGTGACCGAATAATGAAACTGTCAAGAATATATAATTCGTAAGTTAAGCGGTCACACATCGAATCTGGTGGTATCTATCTATTAAAGCCTTGTCAATTCTTGCTTTTTTTATATGTCGAAGAAGATTTTCTTCGACATCCGAAAATTATTCGACACTGGCCCACCCAGCAAAACCAGTAAGCCTTCCGCAAACCAATCCTGGTCACAAATCAGCGATGTGAGAAATGACGATGTGTTCTAATTCAATTTCTCTACATTCCTTCCACACATGGTGAGCGTGAAAGCAGCCTAAGAATTCTCGAATAGCGAAACAGGTTAGTTTTTAGTCAGAATCTATAGCTAGAGCAAAGATTATTAAATGTTCACTTGACCACTCACCATTTAAACAGGAAATACTCGCAAAATCCGTGTAGAAGCACTAGCTAGCAAAAACTTGTAAATATACACCAAAACACAAGCATGAACTGAATGAACGTCACCCATGACAGCTGACGGGCCCTAGGAGTGGGCGAGAGGTGGATAGAGTGAGATAGAAAATAATCGATTTCAAAATCAGAAGCCCCTTGTGTCGACGAGTTCAACGTTGCCGCAAAATATATACTTTTCTGATTTAATTGATAAAAGTAAGTGAATAAACTAAATGTTTTATTGGTATAAATATTATGCTATAAATAGTATGTTTATTGGTATTATTAAGAAATTACATTCTGTAAGTATAAATTTACTACAGGCCTGTGATGTGCTGCGTATCCAGTGGACTTCAACAGGCTAATTGATTTATGGACATATAGAAATTAATGATTGTCCAGCACTGGGCCTAAAAAGCTCAAGGTATAAGTATAATTTATCAAATAACCTACTTGATTGTTTTCAGTATTCATATATCTGCGAAAAAATGATAAAATATAAAATAGGAAGAATATGTTTTGTTTGGTTTTTAAATTTGTATGTTGAATAATTTATGTTTGTTTGCCACACTGCCGCTGAGGAGGAGCTGTCCATGTTGACCTGATTTTAATTTATAATATCCATAAGATAATTTAAAATTGTGTATTATTCTGGTGACAAATAAAATCACTCTCATTTTACTAGATTCGGTTTAGTGAAACGACGTTTAAAATTCAGTATTTATTTTTTTATTACATAATAACTAAATGTTTTCAGTAAGAATAACAACAAAGGTAACAAATGGGAGTATTCGACATCTTCGTGATTTCATAATATCCCAAAGGGAATTCACGAAAACCCTGATATTTTCAATTTAATGCGACAAGCATACTTTATTTCGTTGAAATGTGAAAGAAAACAATGATAATCTCGCAGTCACATTACAAAATTGTAAAGATCTATCTGTAGGTGTATACTCCCCTTTCAATTCGAATGAACCACAGACTGTATTTGGTATTACTAGTATGTTTGAATCGAGAAGGGCGAGGGATGGAACATGTAAAGGGGGATGCAACGCGCATGCGCCGAAGTAACGCCTGCGCGGTCGATGAACCTTGTCTGCAAACAAATCTGTGTATAATTTATTTTCACTTCCAGACCAACTGGACGGCACACCAGTTGTACAGTTGTGAACAGTCCTTTCAGAAGCGTTTATTTTGAATATAAATAGCTCTACAATATTTATTTGATATGGGTCTCGATTTCTTATCCAAAGTCTAGCCCTTATAGTAAAGGCTTCTTCTACTACTTCTTGGTTACCTACCAATGTAAACCCATGGAACCTCCATAAAACCCCTATGTAATACAAGCATGTTTCTACATGCGTATTCCAATTGTTACGAAAACCTTGACTTGCTCATAATTTTTTTATTACAATATTAACAAGCGTCACTCAAGTTCATCCAATGTTATTAAACTTGAAGTGAACGACCTCTTATCTCATATCTCCGGACTGTAGGTACTTACTGTCATACAGACAGAATTCAATACCGAAAATACATTATCTTTATGACAAATGCATATAAACTCAATACATCGATTTCCTTATGTAGAGAACAAATAGTAGGTACATACTATCTATGTAATGTAATGTAAGTAGAGTAAAGTAATTTGACTGACTGACTTACTTTAAATGTATATATACGAGTTCTATAGCCTGAACAGTCAAATATCTTGAATAATTGTTTAAGAACAGTGTCACATTTTTGGAAAAAAAAATTACGCATTTTTGCAGCCCTGTTGCTATTTTCAAAATTATTTAATTAGTGCAAAATGCATTTGTATGTTGCGCAAGATCTTATCAATTTCATCAGTTTGTATTATTTGCTTGTGATACTGATAAGAATCTGTTACCTAGATTTAATGTCATAATGCAAGTGCAAACTTGTCGATTGCAACTTTTATTATGCCTATGGCAAATAATTATGCACCTCCGTGCATTTATTTAGATAAAAATGTCCAGCAAATAAAGATACAAAAATCTAGGCAAATCTTTTTCTTTAATTCTATCAACTTGCAATTTACGAATTCGTTTGATAGAATTCATTTATCGATTTAGACAATAATTTAGTTTTGGTATGATTGATAAATCAGTATAAGAAAAAAATATGTAGAAAATATAAGCATGATATGCGTGAACTAAATCCGTGGACTTTACCTTATATCATTTTAAGCACAGAACAGATAAGGAGGATCCTCCTTTATCTGTTCTGTGATTTTAAGCCAATAAATAACAGATTGAACTTAGCTTCATTTCGGAAAATGAACATAACTAGACCCTAGATGTCCCCTAATGTAATAGACCCTATTTATTTTCACAATCTGATTGATAGACAATCGGGTTGCCCACTAACTCCTGCGCCAATTCGTACTGGAGCAACGTGGAGTAAGCTCAAGTTGTGTGCGGTTGCAGTGGAAATGCAGTCGCTAACCAATACCTACATCAACACAACATATAAAAATTAAAAAAATACTTACGTTCGAATATAGAACGCCCGTAGAAATATTTATTTAATTCAATATCTTACAGCTAACATTACAGGCCTTGCGCCCAATGCGCGTAATTAAATATTTCTCTATTTTATTAAAAGCTTTTATTTAACTTCACTCGTATGTATCTTGTAAGTATGTATGTCCTGGAATCTTGCAATCAATATTTCACCCACTTACACTGAAGCTATCGAGCTGAAATTTGGCACACATATTTGGTTCCGATAACAATGCATGAAAATAAAAAAAAAGATTTAAAAAGCTTTTTTTAAAAAAAAATTTTTAACTGTATAATTATCTATAAAGAACGTTTGATAAAAATAAGTGCTCCGCCGCAGGGTCTGTCTGTCTGTACGCGTCAACTCTAAAACTACTGTACCTACGGATTTACATGCAGTTTTAACCAATAGAGTGATTCATGAGGAAGATATAGGTACATGATTTGGTACGTTTTTTTTGTAAATTGATTGAAATATGACGATAATAGTTGAAAATGTAGAAAATCGTCAACCCGTCTGGGAGCCATATACCTACAGCAGTATCTGATTGATTGATGGATTATTACTGCCAACAATGGGTATTAGACTGCTGCACAAGCTGCATATTAAACGAGTGGCATAAGCTATTTGCGACTTCGCGCAACAGCTAGTGGGTTATAAATAAAACACAAATTACACCAGCTAAATTATCGAGGAAAAGTGCCCCTCGCTTTGAGTTGCTTATCGCAATGATTCAATTCATGTAACGGCAACGGCTCTACTGCAAGGTAATGCGGTGCAAGGACGCCGTGTTCTTGTCGACCTTCTGATAAGGCACGAACCGCGTCATGCGGTCTCATGCGGTATCTACCTCGCGAACTCATTCCTTGATAAATGAGAGCTAGAAATCAGGAGCTGAATATTCACGTAACGACATAACATAACTGATCATAACATAACAACGCCTGGCTTTTCGATGGGTTAGGTGTGGTACACCCACTTTTCACCAGTTATACTTAGGTAGGTCAATAGCGTCCATAGTCCAAAGGCTCGCGTTGATTCAATGTGATCGAAAGAGTTAATCAACGACGGGCGCGATCGGTTTGTGGATGGGTGACCGCTAGTGGCAAAATTTCATGGACGCTACCGTGCTTTGGAGGCCACGTAAAAGCCGTCGGTCCCGGTTGTTTTCAATGCTGGAAACAGTCGTTAAGCCTTGTCGAAGCCTTCGGGTGGCTTGAGGACATTGTCCTTCGACAACTTCAACTTCAACAACAACGACACAACATTGGTTGAGGGGTTTGTGGCCAACCTAATGAGGTTGGCCACTAACCCCTCAACCAATGCGCATTGGTAGAGTAGCAGTGGGACATATATATATTTTTTTAGATTTTTTAGTGTGGCTTAGTTCGCAGGAGGAACTATGATAGTTATCCCGATGAAGGATTGATCAGGAGCAGTCAGACCGTCCTAATCAATTTAAAAAAAAAACATAATGTAGTCATAAAGCTTACATTTAGTGCTCTTAAATTTAAAAGCGACCATCAATACAAAATGGTTCCCAATCAGGCCGTTAGAACGCGATTTTCGATAAAACACTTGTAAACCATTCGACTAATCGCAAGTTAACGTTTTTAAGTGGCATCTACATTCCTTTGTTAAGTTTTTTACCTCAGCTATCATCACTCTCGACTTCGGTGGGCAAAAAGTGAGCTTTGTGGTGATATATTTTTTGTTGGCACCAGTAATGGTCGAATCACATCTGATACGCCGTATCGGTGCGGCGTTGGTTTTCAGGTCGAACAGTGAGTACGTATATCAATGTATGAATATTTGTTTTCTAAAACTGCCTCGTTGCCTAGGGGTTGTAGAGTGCGACTGCTAAGCTAGAAGTTCCTGGCTTCGTATCCCCGAATCGGGCAAAGTATTATTAGAGGTTTGAAACTTAAAATTCTGAGTCTGAATTTTCGCCCAGTGCAAAGTCACATAACACCGTAATTGATTTCCGAAGAACGCTATCGGATGTCGTCTATCGCCAAGTGAATTAGTGAAGTGGACACCGCTAAGTGGCCGTGGACGCAACATATCATTACACAATGGACTCGATGTAATAGAATACTTTAGTGGCGAGAAATGATTTGAGTTGAGTTGACTTTGTAGGTTTGCACTTAAAACGCATTGCTTTGTCTTGAAGAACCGGTATAAGTAAGAAGAACTGGTATTATCCTGCCCAAAAGATTGCCCTGTAAGCTACGAGACGTTCCACTGTTGGGGTATCCCTTACTGAACTGACACTGAACTGATCTTGAGCATACCTCTTCCATACTAGGTACAATAGATCTTCTTTAGGTCGCAGTGGCTTATACTCCATATAATACTCCACACGCAAATCCAAGGCAGATTGATCGTGTTGTTACTGGCCAACCCAGTGTCGAATGTTCTCAAGCCACCCGAAGGTCTTCGACAAGGCTTAACGACAAACAACTTAGACCGACGGCTTAACGTGAACTCCGAACTCTAACGCACTGCAGCGCTCATTCTCTCTAGATACTTCCCAGGTGCCTTACACAGGATCTACCAGTCTACTACCATTCAAACCAAAAAGTGCAGAGGAATATTTATGCACCATTTAAACCATAAATATGGTGACATCAACTCATCTCCAAGACACGACTCACGAAAACAATATTAAAGTAAGTGTCATTATGTATTTGTAAATTGTTTTGTACTGTGGCGAGCTGTTTGTCTACTTAAGTATGATAATAACTTCTGTGATTCATCTATCAGCCTTTTTATGGCTGGACATAGGCCACCCACAATTGAGGCCACCTCCCGATCCTGCACCTATTGATCTGATCTGAATCCAACGGTTGAGCACCAACTTGGAAATGGAACTATTAAACAAATCTATGGAATTGATTTCTTAGAAAGGGTTGAGCACCACTGCCTCTCTGGACCAGGACATTGAACTGCATCCAGAGAGTATAAACACTCGCATCGTCTGAGCCACATGTCGTGGCTTTCCGGTTTCCTAACACCACATCGGGTTAGAAAGCACTATTAATCATTTACATACTAAAAAGGTGTTCCGACGATAGCGAGTACGTCTATTTCGAGTTCTGACGACTAGAAACCTGTTCGTCAGTCCTATATACAAAGCTGGCATTTGTTTAGTCAAAGTGGTATGAGGAAATACTGTGAATAGGAATGTACCAGTTTTGATACCCAACATCTAAATACCATACATCGAAATTATCCGGGAAGAAATCATTAAAAGTTGTGTGATATAAGAAATTAAAATTAAATCCAAATTGGGTTCAGGTAGATCGTAGTTTAACTGCACCTCCTTTCTTTTAGGTGTTGTCTACTTGTCTTCTCAGGCGTTGCTGTTAAGCTTGACGTCATGTTCAGTGACATTGTAAAGGCTTATGCTATCAACAGCAACTGTCTTTGTGAAAAGAAAAGTTACATAATGAGGAAACGTGCATGCCTGAGATTTCTGTATTGTTTACTCTGGAAAGAAATCACCGCTATTGTCGTGATATGATTTTAAGTTTCACATCATCTCAACCCGCATCCAATAAGAACAATAGGGGACCCTGCCCTTGACATACTCCTCAACATAAAGATGGCCTATAAAACAACTATTCTAGTTCAAGACCCATTATTTGGGGCCGCCCCACAAATTTGTAGAGTTATGGTTAACTCTATTGAGAATTATGGTTATGGGATGTGATTCATATTGTGGTTCATGTTGTCACATGATGTTCGGTTACAAAGATATATCGGTTTTTGGCTGTACTAAATTGGACAGATTGAATCAACAAATTAAAGTGCAGTTGAGTATTAATTTTATCTTTCCAGTATTTTATGTTGTATGACTAGCTTTTAACCGGTGGTTTATATAATGTTCATAGATTTTATCCGTTAAATCGGACAAAGAGCGGAGGCCCTTAGCGATATTTTCATGTTATAATAACAGTAGGTATACTGGGTTAGCCGTAATATCGTTTCTTGTTACAAGCGATAAGCCGGTTGCACTGAAAAGTCCTTGCCAAGATGTGGTAAAAATGTAAATGAAGTGACGTGTTAAAGTAGATTAAAAATAGCCTTAGCCTTTCAGGTGATAGGAGAGTAGTTAAGGAATTGGCCTCCTAATCAAGAGCTCCGAGTACACAAGCTTTGATTTCCTCTCCAATACCTATAAGGAATTAAATTACCTAATACTGTTCTTTATAGTATTGTGGGCTATAATTTTTCTTTGACAAAAGAGCTGCAGCTCGGTTTTTCTGCCCATAGTATAGTGAACGGAAAACAAGGTTCGATTGGAATTAGCACATAGATTGGAGTTAAATAAAATAAAATAAGTATCTCATTTTTCCTTCCGCGCGACGCACGGAAAAATGAGGTATGAACAATTTATTAATTAATCATAATAATTAAGTATGAAGTACCTAACCTATAAGCCAAATAATATTCAAAGCCAATTAAATTACATACCTACTTTAAAATAGCTATAAATTCTTGGATTCATTTAATATGATTGATGGAGTTTATGTTATCTGTGCAAAATGCCTACACGCACTGGTTTGTCTGTGTGAGATGTTACCTGGTGAAAGTGCTGGACACTTTCAGCCTCAGAGAACCAATAGTAATTTATTAAATCAATAGTTTGCTTGAAAACTTAATTATTTTCATAAAAGTACTAAAAGTACTTTCCATTTTATTGTGATGGTGATTCTATTATGATCTTCATAACTAGCCCCTAAACGGGTCTGCGGATAATTGAAATTTTTCTTAAAAATTCAATTTCAGAATCAATCCACTGACAATTTGAAAATACATACACACACATTCATCAACAGAATAATAATACACAGAATGGAATATTATCGGTCACTACGTTACACATTGAAAATACAGTGTACCTGTGTGTACCTGAATTGATTCTGAAGTAAGAACATTATACATACATATATCATAAAATACATAATTTAATTAACGAGTATGTACATACATATTCTACTGACGTGAATAAAGTTTTACGTACATCCGTTGAGCTAGTTTTCAACCAGACTATCGGCAAAAATTAATTATTGTGCATCTCGAAGACAAAATTATATCATAGTTAAAGTGAGTGTTTAACAAGTAGGTACTGTAATTCCCAATTCTACCGTGGAATTATTAAATACTATGTACTTCTTTACTACTATGTTAAATTTGCATAATAGTACCTGGCTGCGACCCATAGACGTCCCACTGTTGGGCACGGGTCTCCTCTCAGAATGGGAGGGATTAGGCCTTAGTCCACCACGCTGGCCAAGTGCGGATTGGCAGACTTCACATGCCTTCGAGAACATTATGAAGTACTCTCAGACATGCAGGTTTCCTCACGATGTGTCCTTCACCGTTATAGCAAGTGACATTTAAATTCTTAAATCGCACATAACTTAGAAAGTCATTGGTGCGTGCCGCTGGGATTTGAACCCGGACCGCTCGAGTGAGAGGCGAGTTCGATAGCCACTGGGCTGTCACCGCTATGTATAATAGTACCTACTTAAGTTAAAATACTAATACTAAGATACTAAGTTACTAATGTACAATTAAAAATATTACTTAGCACTTAATCAAACTAAAACGAATATTTTGACTACGTTACCTAATAGTTATGTTCAATTAAATATTCACTACACATTATAAAAGCCAATAACTGTAACTAAAAAAAATGGCGACTTAGGTAGGTACTTAATATGTACCTCTGCGATGAAAATCCTGAAAACGACAAATGCGAGACCATTTCCTTTATGAGAATAGGGATACAAAATCTCTGCGATGGCATTTAAACCAAATGAAGTGTGAAAAAATATCTTATACTTATATATTAATAGAATATTAACAGTTTCATTTAAATTCATCAACGGAAAACGTTACAAATACTTTTAACAATGAGTCTTCTTACATTGATAAGAGTTTTAATATGAGATCGAAAACCATTTATTAGACCAATACAAATCCATTGTCAATTAAAATCAGAATCAATGTGGTTTTCAATTAAAAGGATGTACTTAGGTGAGTACGTAGGTATTCCTTAGAAAGGTAGTAAACTCTGACCAGAAAACCAGATGTTTCGAATATGTGCTGAGACATTGTCTACCTAGAAGAATGATAAATCAATTGTTTCCGAGTTTTAAACCTCTCTCTTCTTCCCTTTAAACATGTAAGTACAATTTAATGAAACTTACCATGAAATCTGTTTCCCGGTCCGCCCGCCGGTTTTCCCGCCACTGTTCTTCTTTTGTTCTTTTTTTAATTAGATTCGAAATTCAAAACAATGTCACGTAACGAACGTGCGCACAGATAATTGAAACGCGTGCGCGTTTAGCGCTGCAGCCCTGCTACTGACAGCCATTCTAACCCACCAGCTGATTTTGATGTACTTATCTGTCCCGAGATGAATATCAACTTTATTTCCATCCATTACAGTTAAAATTACACTGAACGAACATACCATGACTGTCGCACCAGTTTCATCGATATACAACTTTGTAGCTTGAAGCATAAGGCTCAAACGTCGCTGTCAATGTGAGTGGGGTCGTTACAAAAGATTTTAACTCTATATATCGATAGGTGTAAAGGTGATAATTATAAGGAGTTTGCAAGTCAATTCCAAGATGGGATTACGAAATACCATAGATTTATCATTACTCTATACTAGATATCTATTCGAAATACAGATTCCGGTATGTCACTTATAGTACGCAGCCTTGTCTATGAATCTTGGGATCGATTCTTGGAGCAGGAACTCGAAAAAACACAAGCTCAGTCCGGACTCCGAACTAGATGGTAATAATATGGTATCCATGAGGATTTCCTTCGACCTAAGAAAAAGAGATTTTTGGTAAACATAACATCACGCCTGTATTTCCCCGAAGGGGTAGGCGGAGGTATGTACCTACCACTTTATAACCGGAAAATACCAGTGTTTCACAAATGGGCTGTTCACTAAACTAGGAATCTTACTTTGTTTGCCTCGTTGGCCTAGTGCTCGCAAGTGCGTTTGGTAAGCTTGAGATCCTGGGTTTGATTCTCGGATAGGGTCAACAACTATTGGGTTTTTCTTACTTGAAATGTCCGGTAGGTGCTCGGGGTCTGGCTTTGTGCCCGCAGTATGGCAATAGGGTCAACTCACCACCACAAGGTATACCTACTACACACCTCTGCCTACCACTTCGGGGAAATAAGGGCGAGATGTTATTTTATGTAAGTTATGACAAATAGGCGACAGCTAAAGATTTAAGTGTTCATAGTAATTCAAAACGACAGGTCAGCAGGATTCCGAGAACCTTTAAGTATCTACAGAGCGTTTAAGATTTACACTATGAATATGTACTTGGAAAACCTTTACAAAGCCAGTAATTACGGAGCCGTAACTTAAAGCAATAAACACAAACGGCGAAACTATCTATTACAGTCTTGACCCGCTAACCCGTTGAAACACTATGCGTACCGCTGCAATAATAAGATGGAAAATGAACAAACCTGAGGGTTCCTTACGATATGCTGCGACCCATAGACGTCCCACTGCTGGGCACGGGTCTCTCCCACAGACATAGCTGTGGGAGGTCTAGAGCATACTCCACCACGCTGCTCCAATGCGGATTGGGGGAGGGGTTAGTGGCCAACGTGTCGAATGTTCTCAAGCCACCGGAAGGTCTTCGACAAGGCTTAACGAAAACCGGGATCGACGGCTTTATATGCCCTCCGAAGCACGGTAGCTTCCATGAAATGTAGCTACTAGCGGTCACCCAGCCACAAACCGACCACGCCCGTTGCTTAACTATGTATTTCGATCATATTGAATCGACGCGAGCCATTGGGCTAAGGACGCTGCCTCAACTTATCGCATTACAAATAGATTATTTTACCTAGACTATGGTAAATATGATACATAGATGTATATATATTGTCTTAATACCCAATAAATTATGACATAATACGCAGATAAAAAGGCTTTTAGTACACACAGCTACATCTGCGGGAGGTCCAGAGCATGGGTACTCCATCTCATAGATTTACCACAACCCACTATTGATTACCTACACGACTATCAAATTTAACCGCAAAGGGTAAACGAAACTTAATAAACAGTACTTATAAGTACCGAGGTTTCAAATAATATTAAACAATGAAATTAATTTAGTGATAATTCTTACAGCAATAGTCGAGATGAGGTCAACGCACCCTTATCAACTGCAGGTCAACTGCACCACGGTACTCGAGCGTAGTTAGCCTATTTGGCCTATCCTTAAAAGGTAGCGGGCACATATTTAAACATATACCTACTCTTTTTATGTATATAAGATAGCAAACGAGCTTGCACCGTCCGCTGCCGCCCACGACAACTGTAAACGGCTTTGAACAAGGCTCAAACAGGGACTGGGATGGTTAGTCCAGGTAACAGAGGGTTTCAATTAGAACATTAGTTTGTCAGTTCGCTAGTTGGTATGAGGACTTCTACAGGGACTGTTAGTAATAGTTAGTCAAGTTAACAATTGTTAGTAATACAGATATAAATAGATAAGATACCACCACCACAACCCCTTCTTTGTCCGACTGTTGGGCGCGGTCTCAGAATGGGAGAGATTAGGCCTTAGTCCACCACGCTGGCACGTGCGGATTGGCAGACTTCATATGCCTTCAAAAACATTATGAAAAATTTTCAGCAGGCTTACTCACGATGTGTCCTTCACTGTTACAGCAAGTAACATTTTCTTATGGATGGATAAAAAATTTACTGTTAGAAAATGCCATTTGGCATTAAGTCCGCCTATTGTATATCTCTTTAGAGGTGTCAATAAAGTTGTATAAATAAGATAGCACAAGAATTATTTGTAATAGAATAACTTAACTAAGGTTGAGTCTACATTGGTCGTAGTTACCGGTTCCGCCTTCGCACACTAACCCTTTATTACGTTTATATCTGAACGCTAAATGCATATCAAGTCCAGCGAAGGCGATAGCATCGCCGCATGTATTTAGAACAATTTTCGTTTCCCAAAGTGTTGATGAAAGATTTGTGTCCATAAACTCGCCCGTTGTCTATTCTTGCGAGTGTGTTAGGTAGCCATTACAATGTCGATCTTAATCTTAATGTACGGAGAAAGATACAAGTTCACTGATTAAACGCCCAGTACTTATACTTTAAATTTAACGATTAGATTGAGTCTACGAGTAAGTAATTCAGGTTTAATTTACGCCATAAATTATACCTGCGTAGCTGTTGCAGTTCTTGCAATGGATTTGTTTATCTATGATAGATTTAACATGAATACAGATGAAACTATAGTGAAACTTTAAAAAAAAAAAAAAATCGTAAACTATATTCCATCATACTTCTCTGTACCAACACTTCCAACCATTTTTAACTTTTACAATGAAATTTCTTTAAACATTCTTAATCGTTATATCCTTAGTGATTTCAATAATCTCACCGCCTTACTCCAACCATCCATCCATCAACCTTATGAGGGTCGTGCTGGACATAGGCCTGTCTAAACGACACCACTCCGACTGGTCTGGTATTATATTAACCACTAGCTGACCCGGCAAACGTTGTTTTGCCATATAAATAATTTTTCCCGCTTTTCTGTTGAAATTTTTCCTGAATTTTCTTTGCTATAAACCTCACGGAGCCCGAGACCTTTCCAACGAATGCAAAACCGTGGAAATCGGTTCGTGCGTTCTGGAGTTATAGCGTCAGGAAGGAAAACCCGACTTATTTTTATATAGTAGATAACGGGTTACAAGTATAGTACAAAGCCTGTGCCTACACTGTCAGAGAAAAACGGGCGTGGTGAAAAAATTCGTTGGGATTTTTTTTTTGATATACATATATTTTTATTAATTTTTACTGGACAGTTAATGTACCTAATAAGCAAAGCACTTATAAGCATCTAATGTGCTAAGAGGTGAGAGACTAAACTATGAATAGGTATATTAAAATTTGAATTAAATTTGTATTCAGCTCCCGTCAAAATGTTCAGAAAGTTTTAACACGTGTTTCGAACAGAAAACAAGAGTGTTATGGCATACGATTTATACAGTCTCCATTCAATGTGAACAACTTCCGCTGGCTAAATATCATGTTGAAAAACACTGTTGCGTGAGAATTAACTTTTGATTTAGAGTTATAACTGAAGTTATTTGAGTTCTTTGATAATGGTTGAATATGTTGTATTATATCATATGACAAGCATGATGAAAGCGGCGATAGCCCATAGGCTCTAAATCGGTATCTCTCTCTAGAGTTTGATGTTGATGTTTCCTACACTGTTACATCAGGTGATTTTTTTTTTTAATCGCCTAAACTTGTCAGTCCTGTGTCGCGTTCGGACTCAAACACGGACCTCTCGAGAAAGAGGCAAGTTCTATAGCCAGTGGGCTATTAATGCTATTAATGAACGGGGTAAAATGTAAGTAATCGTTTACAAAAAAAAAACTTAAAATGTAAACTCAATTAAAATATTAGTAAACTAGCTTTTGCCCGCGGCTCCGCCCGCGTGGTCAAAGGGAATTTAACAATGACTTTTTTATCATACATGACACATCTGTGGTACACCAGTCTGTTCTGTGTCCATTACTGTGTCTATTGATAAATATTCTGTCGTATCTCCTGCTACTTCACTCAATATGTGTGAATTTATTTTGTTTACAATTTCGTTTTTAGGTGCTAGAATCCCCCTTTGACATAGATATTGATCTTCATATATATTGTTTTGTAAACCTGGATAAACACTTGCAATCAGTTCTGAATTACTCTGTATTAAGTTACAAAAATTTCCCGTTAGTGTCACACAGCCCTCGGCATCAGTTTCCAGAAACGCCCATCTCCAATTTTCAAGAGTGTTTCAGCATAGTTTCCAGCATTCATGTCATTGTACAGATAAACCCTCATATTTGTTGTGAGACTGATTATTTTCTGAGAGTTCCATAGAGTAGACGACTTATAGCCAAAACAACAACAGTCGACAAAACCAATTCAATAAGCGAACCAAAACCAAAATCAAAGCGTATGTCCTTTACCTACCATATTAATTTTAAACCAAAACAACAATTTATCCAGCGCGAATTCAAAATTCAATTCAATTTATTAGTTGCCTATGACTTAATTAATTTACATGTATCATTTGTTAGCGTGATTCAGAACTTGCAAATGAATTTTCTATTAACAACAACCGGAACTAAATATCTAGCAAATAACAAAACATCGATATCTTCCCATGGGGATGTTTTACCGGGGTAAAAAGTAGCCTACGTCACTCTCCACCCTCCTCACTATCTCCACACACAAAAACCATACCATTTAATAGCTTCGTTGCGACGTGAAAGCCGGACAAACAAACAAACAAACAAACAAACAAATAAATAAATAAACAAACACACTTTCACATTTATAATATTAGTATGGATAAGCAGACAGCGTGAATTAAAAAAATATATATTTTATGCTTCTAATGAAACAAAACAAGTTGGATTTTTAAAATAAGCGGGATACAAAAAGTAAAGTAAAGTAAAATTAGACCAAACTAAAGAAAACTATCAGAAATAGTTTATTAGTTTTTAGAGTTTGAAGGTTTTATTTACATCACAGCGCATATGCTTTTGTCAATCTCGATCCGTGAGTGAGGTGAGTGACATAGACTACTTTTACTAAGTACAAAAATTGGATACTACCTAGCGTCCAATAGCAGGGATCGGTCTCTTCTCACAACTGGGAATACTCTAAAACGCTACTCCAATGCTGTCTTGCAGAGGGATTAGTGCTATATTGGTTATTAAACCACCCACAAGTTTGCTGCAACCCATTAACGGCCATTGCAGGGCAGGGATCTCTTCTCACAACTGAAAGGCCTAGAGCACCCCACCACGCTGCTCCAGAGCAGGTCGGCGGAGACCTACATGGCTTAGGTGAAGCTTTGTTACAACAACTACCATGAGTTTAAATTGTAGCTTTAATTAAAAATGTTTTAGTGACGAGAAATGCTACCGTTTAAACCAGAGCAGCGACTACAAAAAGAATGCGCTACGACGCGACGTGACTACGCCACTCTACAATGCTCTACAATCTCTACATAGTCCTTTTATAAGACCACCGTAGTAGATTTCAAATCACAGTGCGCGTATATGTATAAAAACTTAAAACGGCGCTTGGATTAATAGAGTCGGTGTTCCGTACAATAAAAAAAAAGTGCGTGCGTACAAAGTACACATGTCAGAAGTGAAACTTCTTTGGCTAAATATTCAATTCCAAATATTCAATCCAATTAAAAAGTAGCCTATGTCCTTTCTCAGGCTCTACACTATCTGTTTATCAAATTTCATTTAAATCGGTTCAGTAGTTTTGGTGTAAACTCGAGACAGAATTATATTATATTTTGTTCATAATTTTCTTTTCTTATTATTTTTCAGATGTTTTAATAGCTATTCTGCTATTCGGAATGCCAATATATCCAACAAATCAAAGATTGGTCCAGCTGTTTATAAGTTATAAGTGACGTAACTAACACGTGTTTGTTTTATAGGTATATTATATAGATGCATTAGAAAAAGATAAAAATAAATATAAGAAAACACACTACCATTGGTTTAACACAACTTATTTAATCTTTGGTTTCCTTGATAGACTTGATATGATGGCATGTTATTTGTATTCATTTTGAACATTGGTTTGGATTAACCTTAATATTTATAGCCCTAGACTTAAACCTTTAAAAGAATCAATCTTAAGTTTTCAAAAATGATTTACGCCCACTCTGTGAACACTAGTAACCATAATTGATTAAATTATTACACAATATCAGATAATTACATCGCAGAGTCATTGCCCCTTCATTTTCAAGAAAACAAGGTGGCATCAAAATCACGTCATTAAAATTAACAGACTGTTTATATGTAAGAAAACAACAGCTGCTATATAGACAGGTGCTTTAAATGTACCTACAAAATATAGGCTTATAAAAAAGTATTCATAGCTAAATAATAACTTTGTTGTTTAAGAAACAAACATTAAATAGGTAATTTAAATAAAATTTCTAGGAAATTAATATTTTATAATTACTTAGGTCTCCTTAATTAAAATTATGTATGTTTTAAATCACTTCTTTCAAGGCTAAAGTAATATATTCTATATTTATATATGACTTAACTGTCATACAATACATCATAGAATAATTAATAAAAAAACTAGAAATTAAATTAACTAATTCCATGTAACATTTGCAGGATGCCTAACCCGGAAAGCAGATCAAATCCGATGACAAAAGAAGTATTTACGGGGTATGGTATCTGTAACTACACCTTACAAACTATAGTTAATTATCGACTAACAAGTTTTTGGTTGGCGAAAATTGGAAAAACATTATAACATCCAATATTGAACGGATTTAAAAAATTCATCAAATCTAAATAATACTTAAGTTTTCCGGAGTTTCATTTTATTTTCTGGGGACAACCGATCTTATGTGATCAAAGTAATTTATGTTATTTGATTGGTGAGGCCTGAGATGGTAAAATACAAATTTTAATAGATAATATGTAAGAAAATAAAAATTAAATATCATCTGCTGTAACGAACGGTGCAGGTAAATCGTAATGAAACCTTCATGCCTGAAAGATTTCCATAGTGTTCTCGGAGGCATGTGAAGTCTGCAAATCCGTACTTGGCCAGCGTGAAATATTCAAAATTATTTTAAAACTTTTGCAGCCTGTATAAAGTTGATATTCTTAAATATGTTACATTTATTACGGATCCCTAAAAACAATTAAAGGAAAAGGATTGCCAGGTCATCGCCCTGAGTCGACCCTTGGTTTGGGGACGTGGTTCAGCGTTTATCCTTAAGAATTTTTAATCCTGCATTCTTCCTGTTATTCTAACAGAGGTTTACAATCTGAGAATGTAAAAACGTCCTTTACAACTGCAACACTGCAAAGTACATATTGGCAGATTATACACCTTATGCAGATAACGATCAATTCCGAGGATAGGATTTGGTTTTAGAATTCGAATTGAATTAGAAGAACAGTCTCATCATCATTATCAGGTCATCTATTCTACAGTGGCCCTGAACCGAAGACTTCGCTTGCATTTTCCATATTGACTGCATTAGTTCTCAGTGTAAATTTGTAACTTAATTTTCTTGAGAAGGTACCACTGCTGGTAGTAAGAACTATACCAGCGCCAAGAAATTTAATTGCTGTTACCATTGTTCAAATTGTTCCAATTTATATCCGTTTTAGTAACTACAGTAAAAGTAACTAAAATTTGTTTCATTCCTCGAAAAGGGTAACACTGAAAAACAGCGTCATAATTTCATTGAAATCATGGCACATGCTGAGTGTGGTCCTATTCTTGCTTTGTGTTATTATATATGTAGGTACTTATGTTTTATTTTATTGCTGTTAACTTTAATTTTACAAAGCAAAATAAATTGTATTCTTATTCTTATTCCTTGCGGCGCGAAAGTTTACTTAGATTCAAGATCAAAGCTAGACTTTGATGCTGGTCTCTATATATCTATACTAGAAGTCCCTTAGGTACCTACATACGAAGCGAGGACTTTAACCTCTATGAAAACCTTCCATCAGATATATATTACCTACATGCCTCAATTTTATTTTATTGACGTCACCGACCTTTTAATCCCTCCAGCTTGTCTTTAACTTACAAGACACTTTGTGTATCAGAAGTAATAATCAATTATTCAATAGTAGTTATATTCGAAATATTGTGTCATTAATTGGACAGGTGATAATTACACCTGTAAGGGATATGAGTATTAATAGTGCCTAATCAAAGCGGTTCAATTTAATAAGGTATATTCGACAGACAGCAGGTACAAGGAAATTGAATAAAATTCCATAACCATCTCATATGAAAATGGATAAATGGATTATCTACCTACCCTAAGACAAAGGCCAATGCGAGTTATTGAGACCATTTGATTGCTCGTTACATGATCGAAGCCTACAGTACTTATAAAATAAGTAAAATTAGTGAAAATTTGAAAATATAAGTGAAAATCCAAGATATTTTAACAACTTGGTTTAAGTAAGAGTTACTGAAACCAACAAAGCCAATTGAAACTACAATTGTATGTAAAACAAACAAAACACTTAACGAGAGTCTTAGAAAATCCATTAAATTGTTTAACGGACCTTACATTCAAATCGGCCATTCAGCACTACCAAATTTCCGTTTATAGTGCAGCTGCATAAAAACAAAAGATGATTTCTTCAAATTTATGGTCCATTCAAAAACGCTTCCATAGACAAATCCATTTTTTTAAATCAATCAAGTGTTAAAGATTACTCGATGCGATGTAGGGTTCCATAAACAAATCAGTTTTATTTTTCGGATCAAGGAAGGGAGGAACTAATGAGCGCATATTGTTTTTTGGGACAGGTCGTTGACCCGGACGGACCACGTGTGGACTCCATGGACACACGTGCAAGACTCTTTTGTAAAATCTTTATCCTTTTTATTACTCCCTTCTAAGTCCTAAATTTTGTGAGGAGGGTTTCTAAGACATCGGAACAGCGCTTATGAAGAGTCAGTATTATATTAATAGAAAAAAATATAGGTACCTACATCAACAAATTTTGACTCAATTTTATTTTTATACTACATAATATTATTATTTACTAGAAAACAAAAAAAATTAAACAACTAAGTGGAATAGCTTGTATTATTTAAACAAATATCAACACATGCATTAATTAAGTAGTAACTACCCACAGAATTTGCTGTGTTGAACAGTAGGTATTTGAATAGGTTTAATAAATTCATTAATAGATCCTTGCACGAAATTGTACTTAGGTTTTGAGTTCTGATTGTCTATTTGAATCCACGTCGGATTTTATTTAGCTTCTTCGTTTCTTAGCTTTCAAGCCCAGTTCAGTCGTATATAATAATATGAGTCTTGTTCAAATCGGATCACTGTGGTACTGCATGCTTGTTTGCAATCTTTTATTCATAAAAAGTGTGCAAAGTTACTATACCCAATTTGTTAGGATAGCCGAAAGAATAGAGTCAGGAATTTTATTTACGAAATAGTCATCTTACCGAAATAATTATTGAAGGTACCGATTAATTCAAGTACCTATCTAAAATATTTAAAAATACAAAACGAAAATTATCAAAAATATATATACATATTTACAAAATATAATATCAAAGATTCTCCACGTAATTCCCTTTGCCAAGCCCTAATCGTGGGACCCTGCTTGCACTTGTTAACAATGGTACCCTCTGGGATCCGCCTCTCGAGCGACACCAAGTGTTCAGTGATACAAAAGAACACTAACTCCTTTTGTTGCTGCGACTTGCTTTGGAACTGCTTTAGGCATCCCTATACATACTGCCGTTAGTGTCTGTTGGTTTGTTCTTTACTACGCAACCAACTAAGAAAAATTGAATTATTAAAAAAAGTTTCAAAAAAAAAGCTTTCTATAACTTATTTTTTATTTTCGTGCATTGTCATCGGAACCGAATATGTGTGCCGAATTTCAGCTCGATAGCTTCAGTGGAACTGGGTGAAATATTGATTGCAAGATTCCAGGACATACATACATACATACCTACATAGATACATACGAGTGAAGTTAAATAAAAGTTTTTAATAAAATGAATCCACATGGTTATCAAAAAGATATAATATGGACTAGAGATTGTCGTGATAATTTATTTACCAAGTAATAGTTCTTGTCATAAGGCGTAAAACAGGTCTAACTATCACTAACAGTCCCTAGTCCTGATACCCACTAATGACTGACCAACTAATGTTCTAATTAACTCTCTCAGCTAACTGGACTAACCATCCCAGCCTCTATTTGAGTCTTGTTCAGAGTCAGTCACAGTTGTCATGGGCGGCAGCGAATGGCTGGTGCTGCAAGCTCGTTTGCTATCTTGTTTCCAATAAAAGAACAGTATAATAATAATTCCTCTGTGAGAAATCGTTAGTGAGTGGATCCAAATTAGGCGGATACACGAAATATACGCATCTCTATAGCAGCTTTTATCCAAAATTCTGTCGAAACGGAAAGCAACACTAATCGATTTGCCTTGCCAACTGAACCATCTGTTTCTTTTTACACTAATATTTCCGAGTCCTTGGGAACGAGTCAGCAATCACTTTTATGGGCAAGGACAAAATAAAGTAAGAGTAGGTATCCTATTTACTCCAAGCGGTCACAGTCGAGTGGATAAGGAATCTGGCTTGCTACGCACGAGTGTCCTCTTAGTGGGGCACTCCACCACTCTGGAACATTTTTTATTTAGCTTTTATTTAACTTTACTCGTATGTATCTATGTATGTATGTCCTGGAATCTTGCAATCAATATTTCACCCACTTCCACTGAAGCTATCGAGCTGAAATTCGGCTCACATATTTGGTTCCGATGACAATGCACGGAAATACAAAAAAATATAAAAAGCTTTTTAAAAAAAGAAATTATCAGTATAATTGAGAACAGAATCAAGAATTCTTGAAGGTGTATTATACTGTCGAAGAAGAATATCACATTTATTACATCAAGTAGACAAAGACTTTACATTAAAAAATATTTACAAAAAAATTGCCTTTTGTTTTGACTAGGTGAAGAAATGGGGCCGCACTTACCGTTGGCCGTAGTAGAACACAGTTGCTGGTTTTTATTACGACCCAACTACCAGCATAACCCAGCAAAAGTATGATCTATGTAGGTATGTATATCGCATCTGTATGACACTCAGATTAAGACCAAATAAAGTATACTTACTTCAATTCTACTCTAGTAAAGTATGTAGGTACTTACTACCTACATGTACCGATTCGAAGTAAGTTGGATATGATTTCTAGACTCTTCAATAAAAGACTCGTCGCTTTGAACAAAACATTATAGTAGCTTAAACATAAAATTAAATATCTGTTAATTTAATGTATACCAATTTTCTTAACGTTCGTGAATGACACGATAATTTCAATACAATGCGACATCTCGATGACAAAGCCTCATTATTACTTCGCTCCATCCGTAATTGGCTTAAGGCTAGTATCGCCAGGCATAGCCAGGCTATTTGGGACATATTGACTGTCACTAACAGTCCCTTCCCCAGTCCTCATCTTACTAACGGACTGACCAACTATGTTCTTACCTATGCCTCTGCTCACTGAACTAACCTTCCCAGTCCCTATTTGAGTCTTGATCGAAGTCTGTCACAGTTGTCATTGGCGAAAGCGGACCGAATGCCCATTTGCTATATAAAAATATGCATAAAAAACTGCATTTACACAAAAAACAACGTTTATAGCTTAATTATTCACCGTGTTTGTATCTGTCCATATTCGATGCAACCTTGTCAAAGCATCGAATCGGTTATTCAGCCTAATAGGTTCTTGTTCCACGTTCCGGCTACATTTTGGTAATAAGTTAATAAATAAATTATTAAAGAAGAAATTTTAAAATGGAATATAAGACTAACCCCTTATTCATAACAAATTATTAATCCAATTAAAGCTATAATGTGTTATGTCACTTTCTTTTGAATTTTGAATTACTGCTAAGACGTTTATTAATTTCGCTAAAGTTTAATGACACTAATAACGCTATAGGTATGTTTATTAATTTGTTAATGTAATATGGAATAAATAAAGATAATAAAGTAGTATAGTATATTAAAAAACGAAAACATTATTTTAATACATTTAAGAAAAACTAAACAATTTCAGGATGCTTGTCCTATTTTTATATCCATAATGTGGTGGGTCACTATGCTTTTCGTAATTGAGGTTGCGTCCATTGTTCAACCGTATTGTACTTCCGTTTTTAATATAAACAATTGGTTAATAAAAATGCGTTTCAACTGAGACTAAATTAATTAAAGTACAGCCATTTATCTAGTTTTGGTGGTGAGATTAATTCTAAGCCCCTTATTCATAACAACATAATAAACCTAGCATAGCTATTTTGTTATATAAACCTAATTTATTAACTAAGGTGTTGCTAAATATACAATATTTATTATTATTATTATTTATTATTTATGTAGGATTTATTATCTGTGTAAGAGTAATTTAAGTATATTATCTATGGTCAGAGGGGTGAGGTGAGAGGGGAGAAGGAAGATGGCGAATATGGCGATAGATATAGATAGAACGGTGATAAAATAAAGGTGTTTATAGGTGTTATATCAAATTAAAGGCGTTTATAAAATATAAGTTGTATATTTCTGCACAAAACCGTTCCGAACCCATAATTCTACAACTTTGGGGGCTCGTCCGGGATCGGGAACAAGATTTGTGCAGAAAGTGTGTGCGCGGAAACGTGGGTGACAAGGCGTGGTTACCGCACAGTTACCGCTACCGGCCGGCAACCGGCAACAACGAAGTCGATTTTAAATATTTTCAAGATGCAAGACGATAAGAACGCGAGTGACACCCGCATGGGTCCCGTCACCGCATTCGACGGAATTACGAAGTTCAGCGGGGATGACAAGACATATTCGTCTACGAAGTGGGCGCAGGATATTGAAGACAATGCCGAAATATTTAGCTGGACGCCGCAACAAAAGCTGATTGTGGCGAGGCGATCTCTCATTGGCACGGCGGAACTGTGGCTCAAATCTGAGAGAGCTCACAAGACTTACGACGAACTGAAGGCGGCGCTGCAGAAGGAATTTCCTGATGGTGCGAATAGCAAGGAGATGCACGAACTCATGAGTGCACGTAAGAAAAGGCGAGACGAAACATATTATCAATATATGTTAGTAATAAAGGAGCTGCATTCATGAGTAAAGATTTTTCAGATTATTGTCAGGCAGAAAATATACAACATATTACTTAACTACTGGTGTGCCCAGAGGCAACGGACAGGTTGAAAGGATTCATCGTATTTTAATTTCAGTTTTAACTAAGTTGTGCCTGGAAGATGAGAAACAATGGTATCGGCATGTGAGCCAGGTTCAGAGGTCAATTAATGGTACATTTCAGCGTAGCATTGGTACAACTCCTTTTGAATTACTAACTGGGGTTAAAATGAAATTAAAAGAAAATGTTGAATTGTTGAACATGTTACAGGATGAAGCAAAAGAAGGATTTCTACAAGAACGTGAATTACTAAGACAGAAGGCTAAAATTCAGATTTTAAAGGTGCAAGAAGAGAACAGGAAAACGTATAACAAAAGGAGAAAGGAGAGTAAGAAATACAAAATTGGAGATTATGTGGCTATCAGAAGAACTCAGTTTGGGAAAAGTCTTAAAATAAAAGCAAAGTATTTGGGACCATACAAAGTGGTTAGGATTCTGGGGAAAGACCGCTATGAAGTGGAAAAGGCAGATAGTGGGTCAGAGGGTCCAGGGAAGACTAGCACAGCAGCAGACTATATGAAAAGCTGGCCCCTGGTAAGCTTTTGAAAAATTTCATAACTACTCATGTACCCAGTACTCAATTTACATTTTGTTTTTTTTTGTAACTTACAGTATATGAAATAAGGCATTGAATCTTATATGTTTTAGTTATAATCATAATAAAATTGCTTATGTAATTGGTAATTCTTAAAAGTCAGTTTTCCAAGAGATATGTGTGTAGAATTTTATTTAGTCATATAATGTAATGTGTTAAGGTAATATCTAAGATTTCATATCTTATATCAAAGTGTTCTATATAAGTAGTAAATGTTATAAAGTAAAAGTTCTCATATAAAATGTAATTTAGTTTGGATTTGTTGTTTGATAGTATTTAACTGTTTAATTTAAAAGTAGCTAAGTCTGTGGCCAGACTGCCCAGGATGACCGAGCTGTAGGATTTATTATCTGTGTAAGAGTAATTTAAGTATATTATCTATGGTGAGAGGGGTGAGGTGAGAGGGGAGAAGGAAGATGGCGATAGATAGAACGGTGATAAAGGTGTTTAAAGGTGTTATATCAAATTAAAGGCGTTTATAAAATATAAGTTGTATATTTCTGCACAAAACCGTCCCGAACCCATAATTCTACATTTATATTTCTTATTTATGTTGAATACTAAAAAAACACTGCCCATTTAAATCTCAGTAGGTAATACACACACAAACCAAAAGCTTTCAAAATAAAACAAATGCATTTTAAATTACACTGAAAGGGTAAAAAATGGAAGAACATCTTGTGGTGAGTCCTGGTAGCTTCCCTTTTATTTTTTACTGCAATAGACGTGAAGACGAAACTTGGACTAGAGTTCTTTTAAGACGAGATAGAATTCGATATCTATAAGTCTTTGACAATCTGTAGCTCGTCAATATTACTACCTAGGCTAGAATTGACTGCTAGCGGCTAGATCACAGGTCACAGGTCATGAAATCCGCCCCTTATAATCTTATTATTATGTCCATTATCACAACCCTTTCTTTGTCCTACTGTAGGGCACTAAAGTTTGGATGAATTTGATCAAGGACCGATGACAATGCAATAATTTAAATAGTTTGTCCCTTACCCTGAAAGGGATCTTCAGGGTTAGCGATTTTCGATTATCTACAAAAGTGTTTAGTTTTTTTTTAACTATAAATTTGTAAACCTGACTGATATCACAAAATAACCAAGCCTATTATAACTCAAATAGGTACCTACCTATCACTGAATTACCTCATGTTAGGTTGTGTATAGTCAAATATATTTTGTATGGTCTGTTAATAAACGAGCAATATTTTTGGATATTCACTTTAACTCTCTCTGTCTCTCTTCAGCCCACAGTAGTCCACTGTTGGACATAGACCTATTCCAAGGCACGCCACTGAGCCCGATCTTCTTCTCTCCTCATCCACTTGTCCCCGCCGCCTTGCGCAGATTGTCGCGCCACCTAGCACTCTGTTAAATAGTAAATTTGCAAAATTATTTGTTAAAGAAATCAAATTCTGTGATTAAATGACCACCATCACCAATGAGCCAAGTTTTGACCTAAGAATTTTCGAATTCCCGATTTATTAACCGGTGTAAATTACAAATTTTCCGAGCTGATAGCCATTGCCCTCAATGTACACTGGAATAACTCCAACGGCGAGACTCACCTTGGTCACGATTTTGTAATGCTTGTGAATGTAAGGAGGGGTCCTGTAATGGCCGGCATCCTCCCGCAATCACAGCAGGATTCTGTGACGCGTGAACTCATTTGGGCGGGCGATTCACACGGGGGAATGCAACAATCTGTCACATTCTATACGACTCCACTTTAGTCTAGATAACACCCGGATATAAGATCCCACGACATAATTTCTACGCTCAACTGTCATTTAATTAAAATTAAATTCGTTATTTGTTGTTAAATTTTATAAATGTAAAAAGTACTCTACTACATGCGGCCAATTTTTTTTGGCAGCCCTGAAGAAACACATTCTCCTATTAACAATTTATCGATAAAAATTATTGGATCTTGCATTAGGTAAATAGATTTTACAAAGATAACGTTAACAAGATGAATTCCTTCTAGAGCCGGATTTAGGGTAGATTAGGTTTATTTGACGATATGATCCCTGACGATCTGCTGCCTATATTCTCGTCCCGTGTGGTCCTGGAGCCCACCGCAAACGCACGAAGATTGGCACCTGTCGACCTCCGACACGGCGAGCTACCATGCTCCACTTTATACCAGCCTATACCTGTACAATGCATGTCTTTATGTAAGTATGCGCGTATATACTTACGCTCATCGATATAATATGAATGAATTGTAAAAAAAGGTAGCACACTAGCTGATCAAATTGGGGCCACTTTTTGCTCAATGTCGCGTCAGTACCTGGCGTATATTTAATGATTCTAGCGTCAACGAAATTTGCTAATAGGTAACATCTACATCTACCTCTTTCTTACTTACTCCAATTAACATTCGAGTGATTTATGATAGAAAAGACCTAGTGAATTTAAAAAATTGAATTATATTGACATGAAATTAGTAGACCTATTGGTGACTTGAGTATATAATATGAGATTTAAAAATAAAAAAAATCGTTCAACAGATCCAATCGATCGCTAGGGCTAATCTTGATTTGGCAGGTTTGCTTTGTACAGGGCATCCTGTAGTGTCAGGGTGTGATTAATTATTAAGGTAAATAAGGTAATATAATCAATACGATTATTTTTATAGGTACATTATTTATTTACTTAACTCATTTATTTGTATCATTGTAACGGAATCCTGAAAAATGATTCTACGCTTCGCTGTGTGCTCAGATTGCATCTTGAATTTAAAGCAAAATGCATTAATACACGTCTCCGTCAACATGGAAATAACAATAAACCACAGTAATTGGTACATTCGTCCGTTCGTCCGTCACCACAGATCATTACGGCTGACGGGTAGGCACGGCATTCAAAAATGAGTTATGGTAGGTCAGTAGCTATGGACGTAAAAAAGCGATTTATGTAGATAACGTAAAACTTTAACGTACCTAGTTACTTTTTTGGTATATTTCCTTTACCATTTTATTACTGTATCACGTGTTAAATAGGCTTGGCAATTGTTGGCAAACATCAACCATAATAAAATGCAGAGAGTCGGTGTCAATCGTATAATCAGATATTAATGCTAAAATGTATGATTTATGGGGACTTTTTTGGAGAATTATTCCAATGTTTTAATACTTTTCTTATTATTTTGCGGGCAGACATATCCAAACAATCAAAAAACTCCGTCCAGTCGTTCATTCAGCTACCGGAGGTCTAGAACATACTCCACCACACCCGTTGTTGCTTAACTCTGTTGATCACATAGAATGGACGCTACAACCGCATCTACTGTCCCTTGATTCATTTCGTTTCGAATTTTTACAGACTATAAAGTAAGTGCTTATTTTTTACATTAAATAATTTGTATTGGTTGGTTACCTACGTAGTTTTTCAATATTAGCTTTATCAGAGCGAAGAACTGGTTGTTTAAAACAAATTAGGCATACCTAATTCACTATTCACTACTAACGCACTATCATAATAGTGCTTTTTTTCTACCTTTTTCAGTGCAAATATTGAATTCAGACATTGGTACTCGTAACTAGGTACGAATAGTTAGAATAATATTTATTTACCAACTAACACACAAATTCTTTGTTAATCAATCCAAAATATTTTCATTCGCTCGTCAGGGTAACCAATTCATTTTTTAATCACATCCTTTTACAATGCTTCAGTTGTAATCATCTGAGGTTTTAATCGCTACACTTGACCGTGTCAAACTGTAGGCATTTCGGCGTTTTAGGGTTAAATCGATCAATGCGTGAAGTTGCATTAATTTTAAGGGTAAGATGTGTAAAGGAGTGAGGAGGTCTATTGTTTCCATTGAAGAAGGACTTGAGGTAAAAACTGCGTTATCTTCCATGCGCTTCCAGTTAGAAACACTAATGATAAAATGTTAGAATAACATAACATACCATACCACGCCTATATTTCCCCGAAGAGGTAGAAATGAAAGACAATGGGATTTTTTTAATTCCTACCCATCAATATTAATTGAGAGCTTAGTTCTAAATTGCAAATAGCAATGATTAAAATGTACACCTACACAAAAAAAAATCTATTTTGTCATGTTTATCACGTTTCTCAATTTTTGGATCATGAATTTTAACCCGCCCCGTGGTCGTCTTAATGCGTTCCGAGAAAAAACCAAGTCACGGTTTCTTTTTCAATACAATTTAAAGTTTACCACCCTTGATTACCAATCATCAGTCCCACACTCCAGACCGCGCCGTGGCGTGCCTAATTGACACATCTATCGAAATAATCGATCAACGCGTGCCATGCTTTGGCCTTGACCTTGAGACATTCTAGTGTTAAGGGCACTTAAGTCTTAAGTGGTTACTTGGAATTTTAAACGAAAAGTAAACTGCAGACCATACTCGTAGATTTTTTAAACTGAACGGTAAAGAATGTATGTATAATTTATTTGAAGGTTATGAAAACTCTTTTCATCACTTTTTTTTTCTAAATTTCGGAGCTACAAAGTTATAAAATGAACATTCCGAAGTTGTTTTAGACATTTTGAAGATCGGACGACCAAAAGGTTAACAACTTTAAAGCGATTTAAACTATTTTAACCCTATTTTGCTATACCCTTGCTTGAGTTCGCAAAACCTTCTATTATAGACTACTACTATATATTCTATAAATTTTATGCTTCTTTTCTTTCGACTGGTAGAAAAGAAATACCTACTATGTTTAGTTTATGTTACTTATTAGGTAGAAAATATTTTATAGTAATATTTAACTTCCGCAGCGGAAATACAATTTATCAAGTGTTACATTACAAACATTGCCGAAGAACGCGGCCAACTGTCAGTTCATTGACCTTAATTAATGCAATATTCACCATATCTATTACGATTACAACAACCTGCCTACGACGGATGTGTCAAATACGAGGAAAACATTTATGGGGCCAAAACATCTCGATACATTATGGGTTCACCTGCCGCTGGCCTAAATGATAATAAAGTAGGTACCTATAACTAAGAGAGGGCAATAACCCGAGAAAAATCGTTTTAATTATAAAGGAACCAAGTTTTAAAACTGTAGCAATTAAAAAAACGTAATTTAGGATTATTACGCTCAGATTACAGAACGAAAGGACTGTATCAACTACTTACCACCGGTTTTTTTTCTCGTTTACCCAATTTTTAATGATTGTACACCTACTATTTATAACTGACATGTTATGGAAATATTGAAAAGTGTTAAATTATATCTTATAATTAACTATACAAGACTTTGTAGGGAATGAACGGAATTACAGCGGTGACAGCCCAGTGGCTATCGCACTCGCCTCTCACTTGAGCGGTCCGGGTTCAAACCCAAGTGCCGATGCACCAATGACTTTTCTAAGTTATGTGCGATTTAAGACTTGCTGTAACGGTGAAGAACACATCGTGAGAAAACCTGCATGCTTGAGAGTTGTTCATAATGTTCTCGAAGGCATGTGAAGTTTACCAATCCGCACTGGCCAGCGTGGTGAACTAATGCTATTCTGAGCAATCGCCAAACTCAAATGATGTTCCCATGCGTTCGGTAACATGTACCTAAGTGGTGGATAAGATTCGTTGCCAGGAAACAACTGTTCTAGACGACATCGAACCGACTGGATTTCTGGAGGAGTACCAAAACACGGTTCAGTTCAGTCGTTCTTATGCTTCGCACTAGCAAATTATGGAATGAGGTACCATATCACAAAAAAAGCCGTTCTTCATGTAAAAGCTTTAAAAAATCTCAGCTTAACTGCTGCCTTGGCGAATATCTTGTGTCCATGGGCGACGGTGACCACTTACCACCAGATGGACCTTTTTATTGTTCGATAGGTTAAAAATTACTGAACGATTCGTGAGTGTCTATATTCATAGTTAAAGTTACCGGCTTACTCATACGATGATCATCTTCAGGAGTGAACGTGCTCGCGGCGGGCACAGTGAACGCCGTGCCCGCCGCGAGCACGTTCACTCCTGAAGATGATCATAGTAATAGATCGAAACTAGTCGGACTCGGACTATTTTCGACTTAAATCACACGTGAGTAAGCCGGTAACTTCAACTATGAGGTTAAAAATTATTTAAAAAAGAAAAAAACCTTCAAGCAAGCCGAGCAAACGATTCGTCCTTTCAACCTGTGATCCTGTAGGAGCGTATCGGCATATTAGGTCGGGTCCAATCACCGTGTAATTGCCATCCTACTACTGTGCACACCTGTAAGCCTGGTGGAATGGTCACAAACATTTTTTTATTAGCGCTTGACTATATTTTACGTGACTGGAGCTTCAACTCTGCCCGCCAGCTTACTTTAAGAATATAATAAGAATAAGAATGTTTTATTGGGACCTCTAGAATTTACATAATGTACTTAATTTACTTTGGATTGGTGGTTAAAATAGGAAGATGTAAGAACAAAGAAGCTTTGTTGTAATTCGTCAGGCGTAATTATTATCTATTATCTACCAGATACTCGTACCTCACGAGATTCACGAGTCACGAAGATAGGTAAGGTGAATATTTGATGATTTGTATGAAGATTAAAATCACTATCGGAAATAGCTAAATAAAACCTATGTTCGCCAGGTGGCGCGGTACGTTTTTGTTTTTGAATGGAGGGCGAAAGCGGCAAAATGTGTTTCGAATCAGCCATCTCCTGCGTCCGGAAGACTAGTTTAAACTGTAAAACTGAAATTAATTGATATAAATGTCTGATACGATGCTAAGTTTTGTATTTCATTCATTAGATAAACATTCAGACATTTTTTATGTTTTAAAATTGCATTAAAAATAGTAAAATAATAACAGCGAAATTAAAACATTATAAAAGAACAGGTAGCACTAACTTGATTGTACTTTCAACTGTATAATATCAGAAGATTCAGAAGTTTATTATTATTATCTGAATCTAAATTACTTAAATGCTAATTACAACTATAATAATTAGTACATCATCAAGTGCATTCATCAAGGGATTTTATAACTCTAGTTTATAGAACTGTAGCGTAGAAATTAGTGCCTATAAAGGATTTACCTACCTAACTAAGGTATACCTATTTGATACAGTAGCTAGCAACTTATAAATTAATAGGGTAGATAGTACAGAGATCGGTTATAGTGGATTGGATGTCTATGACCAGCAGTGTTCTCTGAAAGGCTGATGGATGGATGACATTTATAGTTGATAATACCATAATACAACCCTTATACAACTCCGGATAGGTCCATAGGGCTGTCCAAGTGCTTTATTTATTTATTTTTTTTTCTTTACATTATTATTGTTATCTGGATAGGTACCTACTTAATAAAAAAAATCAGCGTGCTGCTGGGATTAGAACCCGGGCTTCGTGTGGCTGAATTAGCCACTCGGCTGGCCCTCGTAACGCGCCATACCTAAATGTTCCGAAAATCCCAAAATCAAATTATCGCCACACCTGCAGAATGAAAGAAACCAAAGCCGCCTTCCATCATCGTGTGCAACGAGCCACCGACAGCGACAGGAACATCTGCATGAACGGAAACAGTTTTTGTGTTCACCGCAATACGAGGCGGCAAAGCCACTGGTTTCCGTTAGAAATAGGTCAATAAGTCACCGCACCGGCGTCACAGATCCCATATTTTTCTAACTAAAATACAGTTCGAACATTAAACATACAGATAATATTGTAAGTAAAGGGCCCCGATTTTTTATTTTCACCGACATGATTAAACTGTAAAGATTCGAAGATTTCGAAGGGCCTATAGATATTTTATTTTAAGATTGTAGAATATTCATGAACGAATGGTTGATGCAAATACATTAGCATTGTCTCTGCATTATTATTATATTATTATTTAAGGGTGTATTTTGATAGATGCAGATCTGCGAAACGAAACGTTGCCGCATTTTTTCCATACCTAAATATTGCAACGAGTTGACAGCGGGCCGGGCATTCAATTAGGTACAAATACAAATAAAATTAATAATAATAAAATTGGTGACTCATAATATTATAATTTTAATACATAGCCAAGCGGCGAAATTATATATTTGCAAAAATTACTTAACGATAGTGAATAATAAAAAAGTAAAATGTACTGAAAGTAAGATCTAAAATGTAAACTAGCATATAAAATGTAAGTAATCGAATTAAATACGAAAGCGAGCGAAAAAAATACTGAATGGGCGATTATTATGTTACAAAGATACAAAAATAATGTTTTTTTTTATGGTTATGAGCGCTATTAGAGGCAAACAGGTCCCCTGAGAAAAAAGGTGACTCAGGGGCCAAGACTCTCGGCATGGAAGAATTACATCGCTGCGACCCATAGACGTCCCACTGCTGGGCACGGGTCTCCCCCACAGACACTGCTGCGGGAGGTCTAGAGCATAATCCAACACGCTACTCCAATGCGGATTAGTGGAGGGGTTAGTGGCCATCCAAGTACCTATCGAATGTTCTCAAGCCACCCGAAGGTCTTCGCCAAGGCTTAACGACTGTTTCCAGCATTGAAAAAACCGGGACCGACGGCTTTACGTGCCCTTCGAAGCACGGTAGCGTCCATGTTTTTTTTTGCCACTAACAGTCACCCATCCACAATCCGACCGCGCCCGTCGTTTCTTAACTCTTTCGATCACATTGAATCGACGCAAGCCATTGGGCTATGGACGCTACAATTACTTAATCAACTCGAATTTTTTTAAGTTAGGTTCAGGTTTTTTTTAGGATAGGTTTAGTTCAGGGTTCTGACTTTAGTTATTAACGCAAAACTAACTTATGTAACACGGTCACATCTGAACACCCTCCTACCCTACATAATTGTTAAATCACATGAATTAAAAATAACAAGTAAAATATATGCAAAATTTTTTATAAGTATGAGAGTTGTCAAATTGTCAATAAAATAGTAGGTAGGTATAATATTCTCTTGAGATTTCCGCCCGGTGAATTATTTCACCTGACCTCGAAACCTACATAATGTGTGGATAAATTCTTGGTAGCGAAATGGCTCTAAAATCGAATTTGCTGTAAATCCGTAAGAAAAAAATCTAATCATTCACTGAATCATTGAAAATAAGAATCCAATCATAAAGTTCATGTATGTTCACAATTCGAACTGTTTGACAAGTGAAATCTGAAGTAAGTACACTTGAACTGGAAATATAATAAATATGCATTTGTTATTTAACTGAATAAATATGTGAATGTTAAATTCATTATTCATTATTAATTATTTATTTAAATTAAAGGTTTAGGTACCGCTTAAACAACCAACAACATAAACCAATAACCCAACTATTCCAACGACTACATTCATGTTACGATCAACTGTTATAACGTATTGAAAATTTGTCAACTCTTTTTATTAAATTCAGAACATATAGAAATATAATAGGTAGATATTCAAAAGGTAGGTAATTAAATAGTAAGATAAGCTAAAGCAAACAGAAAAATAATTTCTAAAATGCATAGGTTTGCATCATCATCATGTCATGTCATATTAATATAGAATGGCGGAAGCAAACCGCGCCAAACATGATTTTCCAACAAACTCGTGCGCACCGGAAAGCCTGACGCTTATTTCCCGCCATCCGGCGTCTCGACCAACCGAAATTTGGCGCCCAAAATCCTCAAGCCAATAAGAACAATGGCCGCCATTTTCAACCAATCGCCTGCGAGCCCGCGCTCTCGCCATCGCGTCGTTGTCATATCTCGAAAATTAGTACGCCAGTGCAGTGAACCCCGACGGTAAATTGACGATTTTCCGTAGAATAATCATTCAAAAACCTCAGGGTAAGTTATCCTTTATTATTAATGAAGTTATGTATCAAAATTCTAAATCTTTTAAACAATTTTCTCGACCATAGATAGCAGAAGATAATTTTATTTCGTAATTTTAATGTCTACCACGGAGAATTTAACTCAATCACTTCAACTTTTATTTACCACAAGGTACTTCTGAATTTGTTAAATACTTCAATTGAAATCTAACTTATTGAAAAATAGATGTTTCACATTGTAACTGTTCAGTCAAGTTTAGTAATATAATCGAAGCTACAAAATAATGGTTACTTTTATTGAAGAAAAATGGCGGCGCTGTTGTGTGCTATTAATATATTCACTATCTCTTTCACACGATTTCGACGCTTGCTTGTGTAAAAGAGACAGATATGCTTCTGATAAGAGGTTTTGAGTATGCTGCACACGTAACTAGACACGTCTTCGTTCTTCGTAAACAAGTTCGAGCACAGTGTTACCATGCACATCATTTTGATATTCCCTTGTTCCATGGACTTTAAATGAAAATCGGATATTATTGTTTATATTTTTATTGAAATATACGATTTAAAAAAGCTATAGGTTTATCGTAATTATGTTGATCTGCCAAGTACAATATGTTTATATTATTGTATTTAGAGGGTATTTATGCCCTATTTGCCCAGTTATTTAGTTAGTACATAATTATAATGTAGTATTTTATCAGATATCAGAAATTGGAAATGTTTTGTACAGAAAGTAAAGTAAACAAGCAGTAAAGAAATAAAATAAAATAACATTCAAACAAAAAATATTACTTTATTAGGCTGTTTCAGTAATAAGTTAAATAAGTAAATTTTAATTGTATTTTTATTACTTTAATAAGTATATAATGTTCTTCAGTTTGTAAAATAGACATGAGATTTAATAGTATAATATCATGACAGATAATGTTACTAACCCCTATCTTTGTGATCGCCAGCCATTGCCACGAATATACTCATACCAACTTGCAGTTTCATTTTTCGCAACATAAAAATGACATAAATTATATTGTTAGTTTTATTTTTCAAATTACTGTTTTTGTTATGCAATTTAATTAGATTGTATAAGTGAAGTTTTAAAATTTAAAACTTAATTTAAAACTCTTATTGAGAAATAAAGTTCATAAATCACTACAACTGTTGCTATTGAATTTATAAAATGTATTGTATTTTTTTACTTGCACAGTAAAAAAATTAAAAGCTTGTTTGCTATACACTGGTCCGGGGTTCGATCCTTAACTCACCGCATTGTGTTTTAAGAATCTGCATTCTAGTACTTTTTACTACACAATCAGGTATTTTCAATGATAGGTGGTTTATGATGTACTTACCAGAATATCGATGGTTATTTTTTTAACACCCACGGCAGATTGAATTTTTTGGTGATCGCTTACTGTTAATCACGGGACACTGAGTTTTACGCTTATGTATGTGTTAAATTTCCTATATCTTTTGATCGATTACATGTTTTATTTTATGGTAATAATAATGTATATTCAATTTATTAATACATATATTATTTTCTACTTATTTTTATTCTAACACCTGCTAGAAGATTCCCTGTGTTCCGGATAGTGACATTCACCATACAACACCATACAACAACATCTAAAACCGGCTCCTTTTTTTTCCAATATTTTTTTCCACAAATTAGAATTATTTGTGGTTATTGGTTTTAGATGTTGTTGTATGGTGTTGTATGGTGAATGTCACTATCCGGAACATAGGGAATCTATATTTGCGAAAAAATTTTTGTTCCGGCCGGGATTCGAACCTGGGCCCAACTTTGTATCACACACTAATATTCAAAATTCCTCTGTACAAACCTACTTGTGGTATGTCACAGATGTTATGCCGTCTGCATTAGTTTGGTGAAGGTGCATGCTCGTTAGCTTTAGTATTCTGATGTGATACATTCGATAAAAATATTAAATTTATCTTCAAACATGCTACGAGACTTCGATCACGTCGACTTAGACTTTTTAAAATATTGTGGATAATAAAACACCTTTCTCAAGATTTTGGACTGATTATCATGGTTCTGGGCTCCGATTTCCGCAGTTAGCGCAGTTTATCGGACTATCTTAAGCAATTGAAAAAAAATATTCAAATCTGAATGGTAATTCGAAAGATAGGCGCGTTCAAATAAAAATAAAAACAAATAAAACAAGCCTTTTTTTGACCCAAAACATAAATTTTAGAAACAAAGTCTTCATTGAATCACAACAATAACAGCGCCGATTAGGACACTGCTTTCACGGCAAGGCAGAGAGTGTAGGTAGCGCCACACTGTGTCGACTTCTGGAACTACTAACGGGGCTTGGTGGAAATGCGACGCGACCGACGTGGACGCGATCCGCTCACGCGCACCGATGCGACGCCGCGGAGACGACTCGCTTCGCTTGCCTTTCGTTTCGTTCGGTCAGTCGTCATTCGAACTCGCAGAGTGTGGACGTATTACGTCATGCGCGTGCATCGTCGCGTCATTCACGACTTGTTTACATTCAATGTTTCACACTAGCTAACCTAACTATTAGTATTCTTTCTTATTAGTGCGTGATGAACCAAACACTCGGACACGTTACAGATATAACTATTATCGTGCAAACCAACTGAATTTTGACCTTGTTTGTGATAGGTGAAGAGCTTCGTGGGTGCTATCAGGGAAGTGCGTTCGCGCTGTGTTTGGCCGTTTTGGACTTTCGCGTCGAAGATGTCTGCGTTGAGTGTGAGGGCTCCCGGCTTACAGGCCACAACAGTGCTGGACACGAGGGCGCTGCGGGTGCGCGGGGTGACCACCCTCGACGGAGTGAGGAGAAACTTATTCGGGTGTACGGACCGAGAAGAGAACAGACGGTTTGCTGAGAGAGAGTTAGCCCGGCAGTTAGAGTTGGACAGTCAGAAATGGGGATTCGATTTTGCTAATGAGAAACCCTTGCCGGGAACGCAAAGGTTCGCATGGCAACTGGTGCCCGCGTCCGCTGTCCCCGCAGCGCTAAGAAGATCGCCAATCACCATTACCACCCCCAAACCCAGCTCAGGCTGCGCACAAGAGGCGAAAGTTTCGAGTCCAGAGAGCAGCAAAACGCAGAAGAGAATTACAGGTCAGTGTCGACTTTTTCATATCCATAATCAACAAACCATTAAAGTTCATTAGTTAAACGAAGCGTCTAAATCGACAGAGCATTACTTGCCACAGATACTCACAAATATTTTAGCTACTATTTCATTCATAAACATTTTTGAATGGCATCAGGATTATTGATCGAAGGCATTCGAAGGGCATAGTGACAAAATTGAATGATTATAGATCATTCAATCAATACCATAGATTATTAATAGCGGTTAATAGCATAATTAACTTTCCTAGTCTAGCTTGTATGTATTGTATTGTAAACATCCACGTTATCTCTCCTAGAATCAACAAGTGTCAGTTCCGATAACCAGTGTAACTAAACATTAACGTTAAAAGCATTCTATAAAGATAAGTAGGTAAGTAATACCTACCTATGAGAATGCGAAACAAAATTCCTGTCATATAACTTAAATCTAAATAAGTATGTAATTAAAAATATAGTAGTATAACTACATAGCTAGTAAGTACATACTTACTTGTTACTTGTGAGTTTCCAGGATAGAAAGTTGCGTTATTCTCTAGACATTGAGTAGAAAAAGGACAAACCATGAAACCAATAAAGCAACATACACACTTTCCCGTTTTTATATTAGTAAGGCTATGGATGCTATTGAAATAGCCAGCTTTAGGCAGGTTCCACATATGTATTACCATTTACGATTGGTGCAGTCGTTTCGTTATAAAGATTCAGATTCATTTATTTTTCATTATATGGTATTTTGTATACGCTTAATGAACGTCATAACATTTTTTATCTACCGTATTTATCTATTAAATAAAATGATATACAGTTTTGAAATTTAGAGAAACATCGCTAACATAATTATTATCGAAGGCATGTTAAGCGTGCCAATCGAAAAGCGATATAGGGTTTAGTTATGTTAACGCAGTTCAAAGCAATTACTTACTAATTGTCTGCAAATTCATGCAACGAATAAAATTGTCGAGCTTAGACATAATGGCGTCGACCATAGACTAGGTACTTAAGATTGTGTCTGTACCTACTCATATTAAAATATACTAGATCGTGACTAGGTATTTCATAATCTAGTGTGTAAATATGTACTATGCTGCAAGAGTAGTTATGATATGTTTTCGCGTACCGACTCGCCTTGACATAGGCATAGGTAATTTTCCTTGTGGCCTCGTAAACAAACATTCAATGTTAACTGTAATAACAGTAAAAGGCAAATGTGATTTGTTTGAAATTGTTTGTTTCTTACAACAAAGGATTTTCCTCAGCGGTTTTTTTTCTTCATATAAACATGCTACATGACTTGACTTATTCAGGACATTATCGGTTATTTTGTAAGCTTTTTTTAACTTTAAAGTTTTTTAAAATGTTATTTATTAAGATTTAAAATTATATTAAGTATTCATTTAATAATATACAATATAATATACAAATATTATAAAGAGGAAACATTTGTTTGTAATGTTTTCACAAAAACTACTGGACCGATTTCAATAAATTTCACCATTAGAAAGCTGCATCTTCACCGAGTGACATAGGCTATATAAAATTACTAGGTGTAAACGAAACTAATTAAACGCCAGCGAAGCTGCGTCCACTAGTTTTTAATATTGTTAGTATTCTTCTGAATATATCCGAAATATTCGTACTAAACTGTAAAATAATAATAATACTCAGTGATAATCTCGTATACTTATAATTAAATAAGTATTATAGTGTTTCAGATTGAGTTCTTATCGCAAGCAATATTCTGCATACAAATTTATTAGTGTCGAGTATATCGTCAGGTATCAGGTCGTAAATATTGCTACCTCCAACTTGTATAGTCTCAGATAACATAATATAACGATTAAATAAACGATAAGACACGATGAACAAACACAAGAGGAGAATGAATGTTTTGTGTTCATATGAAATTCATATGTAGGTACATCTGCTTGCATTAACGATTATAATTTTTTAAACTTTTATTTACTACAATAGATACGTATGGTAAATTAATTCGATGACATGATCGACATTAACATGAAATATTTGACATAAAAAGTGCGAATCGAATGCTGGTGAGCAAATGTTATTTTGAAAGCTGCAATTTACTTTTTTTTTGCTAAAATTATTGTGTACCAATGCCACACCTTCCGCATACGCCTCTAACTAACCCTTCTCACTAGCCATTACATTATTTTTTGTCCATCAAGGTGTCAAGAACTTCATAAAGGGCCCAAAGGAAGCTCTCATTAAATAATTTGGCTGTGTGTGATTAAAAATTAAGACGTAATATGTCTTTTCTTAGTTAAGTATTTTTTAATGAACCACTGAAAGGGTATTAAGTTTAATGCTTAGGTGCTTATTATAGTGTTTTTGTACTGTTTTATTGAACAATACATGAGTTGTTTCGCAAGGAATGACTGTTAACAGGGAGAGCAATTGTCCCAAGTGCGTATAACGACGTGACCCAGATACGCGGTTTGTTTTGACACATCGCCACGAGAGCGCGTAGTGCTGACTGGCCTCCCACATTTGTCCCATTTTAGATTGCACATGTGTGGTTTATGCCGTAAAGCGACTGATAATAATAAAATACTATGTAAACAACGTCGTAGTAATTACTATACGTTGGTACAATTGTAGGAATTGTTTGTATAATATAATTGTTTTAAAGTAAGAACTCTTTCACATATTATATAATATAGCCGTAAAGAGCCCATAACTGAATTTTTACCGCACCTAAGTAAACTGACGACTGCACCAGAGGTACCTAATGTGAGGTACCTAATTATTGTGTTGTTTGTATTAATATAGGTAACGACTGCATAATTTGGACTGGATTATGTAGTCGTCACCTATATTTATTATACAACACAATCAATTAAGAGTTATAGTTGCAAAACAGTTTACGCTGAACATTGATGCGCTATCTCGCGTCCTTGTCGCACCCACGCCGCCGCGCGTGAGTTGATAATTTAGGCTGATTATATATGATGCTTGAAGTTTAGCGTACGCCAAAAGCGCATGCAAGTTTGTCAGTGATGATTTACCTATTTTATATTTGACAATATAATAACAATAAATTCACTTACGACAACTGTTAAACTTCAGCCTTAAGCGATTACAGTAAATATGATTGTTTAATCTACATGAAGTAATTTGTATAGATCAATATAATCCGCAACTGAACAATTTTCCTTACACTACAAATTACGATTAAACTGAACAGTCCAATCCATCTGCATACATTAAGTTGATCGTGTGTATTCAGCCTAAACACGGCGGTGCGCGGTGCGCGGGCGCGGCTGGCTGCTCCCGCGTTTGCGCAAAATGGCGTCGCTCTATCAGTGTTATCGAGCGCTCTTCTTTTTATTGCTGTTATTACGCCCGTGTATCTTTGATCGCTAAACGTTCGGTCATATTGTTGTTTATTTTCCCTTCTTATTGAACTTTAGTAATCTCTTTAACGTAGCTACTATCTTCATAATGATTTTGCAGTGCGTTTAGGTACATGAAATGAGTGCCAAGCAATGATAGGTACCTATATTCTACTACAGAAAAAATAAGTACCTAGATTAAACAATGTGTGTAAAAAATATGGATGTTCATTTTTTGACCATTGACTTTCTACGTACCCTGTCGTTCATTTGCGACGCTTTTAACCAATTTTTGTAGCCCATGTAAAAAAACCTTTTTTTTTTAATTGTTATAATATCCAACGTACACCTGGCAGCATTGATCATAGAAATCGTAGCGCACACTGTTATTACTGCAGATGTAAATTTGAGCGTTTCTAAGAGTTCTTCAAACACTTAAGGGTCACAAATCTCATTGTCTGAAACTGACCAACCGTACAGACGGAGTAGGGGGTCTAAGAAACAACCGGGTCACCCAATTCCTTACGTCCCTCCGAGTTCGATTCCGACGGTAATTACACCTTTCCTAGTGTCGTTGAACTTTCAAATGTTTACGCTCTTAGAAATATAAGTGGACTCACCTGCGGGGTTCCTAGCTGCATGCGTTATGGATGCATTAGAAATTGCTACAATTGAATCGAGCAGCGGTCAAGTTACATTTTAGATTTCCGTTGGAATTATTAGATGCAATTTAAATAATTCCGTCAGTTAAATTCAAAAACTTAATACTTCCAGGCAACCTTTAAATATTTTTTTATGAAACTGGTCAGTTTTAATTATTGGCATGGCAATAGTAGGTATAAAATGTAAGCATTGTATTTTACCAGTAGAATGAAATATGTTGTCATTACTTGTCATGGCCAGAATTAGAAGTAATAAATAAAATGTAGGTAGGTAGTAAGGAATTCAAAATATGTAACATCTTAATAACGATAAAAAATCTCAATGTTGTCTTTCAAGTAAAATCAAGTTACACTGGTAATTCCAATGAAAATGTACAAATATTAATATTTAAATGGTAAACATAATTTGCTTTCAATTAAACAGTTCACTAAAAATAAATCCAAGTAAGCTACCAGAAAGACAAAAATCAAACCAGCCAATCAAATAATGGGCCGACAGCGTGCGACGCGAATAAAACTTGAATAAAATGATTCGGTTAAAATTGTCTGATCCCTAATAATAATATGTAGTTATATTAGCGAAAGTGCGCGGCTCACGCGACAGCGCATTGTCCTGTTGCCGCTGATTCATACCCGGCTACAATAAGGCGCGTGCACACTGCACTGCACCCTTTGTGCTGCACCCTCGCGGACACTGACTTCAACGGTCATATTGATTTTTTAACTGTCACTCTCCCCACGAGCTTGCTTCCTGCACTATTATCCAACTTTCACCCATATTTTACTTAACCTGATTGATTTGTATTTTACTTAACCTGATTCAAAGTTAAGATTAAACAAAAGTTCAGTTAAGATTACCGAATACAATTTTTTGTTTGTTTAATGGAGACATAGTTGTAATATTTTTTTTTTCTACTCAGTAATAAACGTATTTATATAAAACTTCCAAGCTCAAGGATACTTCAAACTTTTTATAGATTGAGTCTTTTCCACGTGTCTCTCACAAAATCTCGCAAAAACATAACACCTCGTTTCCGAGCTTAAATTGCGAAACGAAAATGAAAAAAAGTTGTCACCACACGTGTTCGATTTCCTAATTTGAAATTCAGCCAGCAGCCAGATAGGGGAACAGTAACGGTTTTACCGCATCTGCTGTATCTACCCCCGCGTGCGGTGCAATATTTATAGCACCCTCTACCAGTGACCGGGGGATGCTATCATCTGTTACAACTCAGATCGGGTTCAGTAGGGTAAAGCATCCAATTCTATTAAATAATTAAATTATTATTCGGGCTCGTGTAAAATACCTTTAACCACATTTTCCTGCAAATTGAATTCTAATTTAAAATGACTACTGAATCTATCCTGAAATATCATATAGTAATATAACGTTTACTAGTACTGTCGTAGAAGCGTTTTACATAATACTAAAAACATTGTTTATTTAACTATAACTTAACAATTACGAGTATTAACGGACGTTCGTTTAATTGTTGCAACACACTTCCAGTCTTAATATTTCGAGTGACAGTAAAACCACCTGCACCTGCTTAACCTTTTAATAGCCTAACCTCATTACCAAGTAAAAACAGCTATCCATCCAATGTCCAGTAACCATTAGGCACTTGTAAATTGAGTTCGTCCTACGACAGGTACTTACTAGCACTTGCTAATGGAGGAACGTAATCGTCCTGCCGTCCTTAGTTCCCACGGAGGCACCTGAAGTGTGAACCTACCCTAAGGAAGGTAAGATATGGTTCAGCGAGCCTAACGAACTCCAACGTACAGGATAAAAACTACGCTTTCACAGGGTTTTGCGAACGAACGCACTGAATGGAATGAACGATTACCATACCATGTAGGTGAGCGATAGTGTCATCAGGTCCCAGTTCCTGGCTCCAGGATTCCAAGTATCTAGATTGTTTACGCACTTCAAGAACTCATGTTTCTCTACAGCATCTAAGTTAAACTTCTTAGCACTCCTCCGTCCATATACATATTATAACGTCATCGTAAGAATAAATTAATAACTAAATATGGTAATTTGTATGTACTACATTTAAAACCATATTTTTAACGGACTATTTCGGACAAAAATTGTAACGGAATTCCGTAATTGACTACGATGTGGTACGGAGGCCGCGTGGAGTCAAATTTAACTCGAGATAAGCGTGCGGGGAATGACGCGAACTTTCTAATTCACGTGCGATGAAAGTACTCTCTATGAGTACGCATTTCACTGCGTTTACGCCGGCGCGGCCGCGGTGTTTGTGCGAATGAAAGCAGACCTACAAGGTAACGTAAAAATTTGCGTACGACGAGCGATACGTATTAAGTTGTTAGGTAGATTACGAATATGTCTCAGAAGCACTCAATAGCCCAATGACTCGCTTCGATCATAAGTAATCAAGTTAAGCAACGTAAGGCGCGGCCGGTATGTGGATGACCGCTAGTGGCAACATTTCATGAGCGCTTCCGTCCTTCTCAGGGCACGTTAGTCGTCGGTCAATGTTGTTTTCAATCGTAAATCAATCGTTAAGCCGTGTCGAAGAACTTGGTTGGCTTGAGATTCGACATTGGGGCTCATTGGGCTGGCCACTAACCCATCCGCTGTGGAGTGTCCAGGATGCCTATGGGTTGTAACTTAAGTAAAGAATTCCTGGATAGGACAGAAGATTACGTGACTGATTTACTTGAATATTAGTTTCGTCAAATTGTCTTTTTTAAAATAAAATTAAACATTAGGTAATGTGTTTTATTCCATCCTATTAAACACAAACTACTTTTTTGTACAGAATTTGTACTATATGCAAAGTAAAACAGCAAAATAATTTACGAGCCATAGAATGCGTTTTATTACAAATCAAAATTTCGTATCATACTTAATTGGATAGGATCTCTGTATGCAATTAAGTATGATACGAAATTTTGATTTGTAATAAAACGCATTCTATGGCTCGTAAATTATTTTGCTGTTTTACTTTGCATATAGTACAAATTCTGTACAAAAAAGTAGTTTGTGTTTAATAGGATGGAATAAAACACTACAGAGATCCTATCTGAGCCCAGTTCCATGAAGTAATCATGACCCCTCGCCTTAAAATCTTGGGTTGTACACTTCAATAATTGTTACTTACGAATTTGGTGTTCCTCCCTTCCAAGATGTGTAATTATGGCGTTCGCATGCCATAAAAACAGCTGATAAGTAACTCTTGTTCCGGCCAGTGGGTCCTTGGTTTTTCTATGGGAAACCTCCGTCCCGCCAAGCGTAAAATCTGAGATCCATTCCTGTTTGGATGCCCAGTGAAAGTTCCACTTTTGCTTTCAACTGAGACATTGCAAGATAAAAGCTCTCGAGGAATAGCTTTCCATTCATGTTTTATATAAAAACGCTGACATTGTGTTATGACAACAGTTGTTACGTTGTTCCAGTAAGGGAAACGCTAACATAGTTTAATATAAGTTTTAATAAGGCTCTTATTATACTTTTATACCTTTTAATATTACATAAGATTAAACGTACGTGTATAGGATGGAATAAAACACTACAGAGATCCTATCTGAGCCCAGTTCCATGAAGTAATCATGACCCCTCGCCTTAAAATCTTGGGTTGTACACTTCAATAATTGTTACTTACGAATTTGGTGTTCCTCCCTTCCAAGATGTGTAATTATGGCGTTCGCATGCCATAAAAACAGCTGATAAGTAACTCTTGTTCCGGCCAGTGGGTCCTTGGTTTTTCTATGGGAAACCTCCGTCCCGCCAAGCGTAAAATCTGAGATCCATTCCTGTTTGGATGCCCAGTGAAAGTTCCACTTTTGCTTTCAACTGAGACATTGCAAGATAAAAGCTCTCGAGGAATAGCTTTCCATTCATGTTTTATATAAAAACGCTGACATTGTGTTATGACAACAGTTGTTACGTTGTTCCAGTAAGGGAAACGCTAACATAGTTTAATATAAGTTTTAATAAGGCTCTTATTATACTTTTATACCTTTTAATATTACATAAGATTAAACGTATGTTACGAAGCTTTTTTTTTTATTTTTACTAATTTATGTTAAAATGGTAAATTGCGTTCGTACTAACGAGGCAGCTAAGACTCAAATAAAACTAGAGAGAGCAAGATCACTATTCAGTAAGGTCAAGCATGCACGTAGGAACTAGTGGTGAATCACGTACCAATACCACTACCAGATGCAATGGCAACCAATTTATGCCATGTTAATATTATATTATGTGCCTACCTAGCATGAATTGGTAGCAAGAAAAGCTCTAAACACAAATATCTTAGTTCAGATGCCATAAACTGCTAAACATGAGCATTTAGATTCTGTTTGGCCTTGCTTATAAAGAATAATTGAAACTTCCAACCAATACGTATCCCATGGCTCCTGTACCAAATAAAATAAATAACGTCCAATTTAAACAAAACATTTGGGGGCTTCCGTGCTTCCGTTTATCAATTTGTACATTTATCTCGTTCCCATGGCCGGTCGTTGCTATTCAAACACCATTTTGTGATATCTATAATTTGTCAATAATAAGGCAAATCGATGGAAGCTCATTCGGGGTAGATAATTGACGGTATCAGCACCATGTCGCCCTTGTTAAACGATTTCCCATGAACGGTCAATGTGCACGTGTGATCCCATCCCTACTGTTACGCTACGGTTCATAGAGTTTACCGGTCTTGTTAATGATAAATTTCGTTAATTGGCTGCTCATACCATTGGGAAATCGATATGGGAAACGCACACATCTTCTATTCGTTTATGATTAACCTGAGAATATTCAAGTTGAAGTGCCGTTTCTGAATATTATATCCCGGTATATGTATGTTTTTGAAAAAGGAAGCATGCGTACATTCCGACTAAAATTATTTGTTTTGGTTCTCTGCTCAGTAGTATAATAAAAGAAATAATATCCATTACCTACTACAACTTCATATAATGTTTTTTATTTACCCTGACTTTCAGCTAAGGTTCTGGGTTTGATGCCTGTCGTGCTGTCGTCCGGAATCAATTGTTTACAAATCTCAATTTTATAATCAAAGCGACATGCTTCACTATAACTTTGCTATTTAAATTATTTTTAATTCTTAAGTATTAATATCTTGTTCTGTTCAATAGTCGTTTATTTAACGAACTGATCTGTGAACTATATAATAATACCGCCCGCACAAACCCCATGGTCATGGTTCTGACCACCGACGGTTAGATCCCGTGCACGATCCTGTTGAAACATAACGAGGGGGATTTTTTCTCGCACCACTTCACCAGTTCACCAGTCATTTTGCACCGGATCTATAAATATTTACAATCAAGCCCATGTGAATTTGACCTATCTGAACTAGTTATCGGGGAATTCAGCGTTTCGCATATGGATGGTAAGAACTTCATAATAAAAAATAAATAAATAATAAAAGGATTGCCACTTTCCAATGGGAATGTTTTTTTAATCTAATCCGACGACCGGAGAAAAACATTTTTGATCATAGACCTAACATAAATTTTTGCTCCAAATACTTTTAGTAATGTATAGGGTTTTCCATTAAGGGCGGGTCGATTTTAAAATTGAATAAAACAAGTTGTATAAGAGATATCAATAAGGTTTCATCTATATTTGAGAGCCCTATCAATGCCATTATGAGTGAAATATAACATCGTTTAAATGACCACCGTGGTTTCGCTTGGTGGCGCGTATTCGAAAGGTCCAATTTTCGATGACTTTGGCGCATAAATCAGGCTGAATTTGACCGATGGCATCGATTATGTTGTCTTTGAGGGCCGCGGTGGTTTGCGGCTTATTCGTATAGACCTGTGACTTAAGAAAGCCCCACAAGAAAAAGTCTAAAGGTGGCCAATTCACGTCGCCTCGGCGCGAGATAACCGTGCTATGAAACCGCTCGTGCAGAATATCGATCGTGTCTTGAGCTGTGTGGCACGTAGCGCCATTCTGTTGAAATCATATGTCTTCGGTGTCCATATCATCCAAATCAGCCACAAGAAGTTTGTGATCATCGACCTATAGCGATCGCCGTTGACGGTGATGGCTTGGCCAGCATCATTTTCGAAGAAGTACGGACCGATGACGCCTCCAGCCCAGAATCTACACCAAACAGTAACTTTATTTGGATGTATTGACACCTCGTGAATCTCGCGTGGATTGATGTCGTCCCAAATCCGGCAATTTTGCTTATTCACGTACTTATTCATCCAAAAATGGGCCTCATCGCTAAAGATGATTTTTCGACCAAAATTGGCTACTAGAGAACACCCATTTTGATAATAAAGTTTTATCATTTGTACGTGTTGCTCGACGCTGTAACTTGCCATGATGATTTGGCTTTTGTGACTGAATATAGGACGATATTTTGACAGAAAGTAAAATAAACAATATGGCCGCCACGAGGTGTGTAAATCAACCCGTCCTTATTGGAAAACCCTTTAGTATATCTACTACATCTACTTTGCGATTTATCTACGTATCCGTATATCAATCATATTTCAATATTTTCAATCCAAGATTACCTCAATAACCTCCAATATGACGTAAAATGACAAAACTCCTCAGAAAACAGCAAAACTCAAATACGTTGTAAAATAATATATTTACTCTAAATTGACACACAGAAAGCACAGAAATGATTTTTTAATACAGTTGCTCAAAAAGTGGCGTATTACAGGGACGTATAGCGTTCGGGAAGTGAGCTATTACACACTCGTGCTTTTTCTTTACCATTTCCGAACTCGTGCGTTCTCTTTCCCAACTGTCAAAATAATGTCTATTAAAAAGAAAAAACCAACCACGAAGTTTTTACTAAAAAAAAATTCGTAGAAGTTTTTATGATTCATGCAAATATTTCTAAAAAGAAGCTACTAATTTGTTTCAATATCAGATTTAATGTTTTGATTCAATGAGTTAGGTTAGGTTTCACTTCATTTCATCTCATTAAATTTCATGTCAACAAAAAAATTCTACTGAAGACCTGGCTGTATGGGCATAGTTCCCTTTGCCTACCCAGAATGGGTGAAGAAAACAAAAAAAAATCTCTGCAATACTCTGTATTCTTTTACGGTTGGCGCCATTTTCCAAAAATGTTCTTTGCGAGTTTAGTTTGTGTTTTTATTATTTTATTAAATTGCTTCATTTTTTCGCAACTGTATTAAAAATAGTTGTTCAGTACACGTGCGGAACCGTCATTGCAACTTGTTCCGACTGTCAACCCTCGCCTTCGGCTCGGGTAGACATTTGTCGGAACTCTTTGCAATGACAGGCTTTCCGCACTTGTAGCGAAATATACTATTCTACAAATACATCAATCAAATTTCATTATTTTCAATTCACATCGCGCTTCGTTATTGTTTTAAATGGAACGCGTCAATTTCAATTTGGAACCGCGTCGGATTTTTTTTTCTCAGCCCGACAGCTGTCCGAAGAGAATGAAACTGCAGCTAAAAACTCATTGTCACTATATCACACGTCGAGTTAAAAAGTAAAAATTGTTATGAAGGTTATTGTTTTGCGCGAGCTGTTGAAATTTTGAACAAAAAATATAGTTTATGGTGCATTGCATCTAACGGTCGATGTTAAGCCGACGAATTACACTGCCTGTACCCGTTAAATCGCTGGTGAAATAAAACTATTTGCATGACGGTGCAAACTTTCTAAAATTCGTAAGCGGAGTGCAGATTTACACAATACGCTAGGTACAGAGTGACAAAAAAATATCATGCACATTTTAGTATACGATGCAATGTTTTAGAAGAAGAGAGATCCATAACTAATCAGAAGTCTTTCTCAGTTTGAAATTGTACCAAGACCTCGTCCTTACTCAAAGGCATTTTTAAAATACGTTGTGCTATAAGTGTTTTTTTTACTAATAAATACACTGTAAAGTGCGCCGGCGTATCTTTGGTCAGTTAGTCACGATAAGTCGGAAGTCCTAACGACTTGTCGTGGGAAAGGCCCTCCATAATTACATGTCTCAAGGACTCCTCCTAAGTGCCTCCGAATACGTGTGATAATGGAATGTTAACTTTACTTTTTGGGTGTCTAATAACAGATCCAAACCATTCCCATGACAGAATATAGTTTTATTTGTCCTTATTTGTGACGCCGTATTATTACTAGACTGACCACTAGATGTAATTTCATCAGCATGTAAGTGAAACTAGGGAATTGCAGAAAAGCCGCAAATCTAGGTCTACGCAAACAGTTGGTTGAAATTGATATGGCTACAGTAATATACGTGGGATTTCATTTTATGATCATAACTACTATTTCATCGTATTAATTTACTAGTGGACGCCCGCAGCTTCGCTCGCGTAAAATTAGACCCATTAACGACGTCTACCCGTCTAACGACTTCAAAAACGGCAAGTTTCGTACTAACTTTGCACCCCCGTTTTACCCCCTTAGGGGGTGAATTTTCAAAAATCCTTTCTTAGTGCTCCCCTACGTTATAAAAGGAAACCCTGTGCAAAATTTCAAGTTTCTAGCCCTTATAGTTTAGGCCCTGCGTTGATATGTCAGTCAGTCAGTCAGTCAGTCACCTTATCATTTTATATATATAGATAGTAGGTACATACCTTTTTTTGTTATATTGTTTTACGAGTGGTTTACCTTTAAATGGTACCCGTACTTCGTGGGACCGACGCCGTGTTATATGGGACTAACTCACTAAAACCCGCTCGGTTGCCTATCTCGGCGCAACAAGAGGACTCTGGGATCTCTGTCCGGTATTCTTGCAGCCACACACAGCACTGCTGCACTTGGTAGACGGATCGAGCCCCCACTCTCACCGCCCGCAACCCCAGAAATCTCCTTGTCGCCTCTAGTACGACAGCCAGGGGCTACCTTAGCACTATTCTGGTGCCGAGCTACAGAGACACATACAGCACATAATATATATTGCTTCGAAGAATTAGGTGTATTATCAAAGAACATTGTTGTTGGATGGCAAACAAAATTTTTTTTGTTCGAATGCACTCGTACGACACCGAGACGTTGTACACACATAATTAATTTCGGCTCATTAATAAAACATGTATCTTTTGAGCGTCTCGTATTTCCATCATTATGTAAATCTTGCCTTTGAAATGTTGTCACCAGGCGAAGGGCGTGAAAATACTTGATGTATTGCTTCATTATTCGGTCAATACAAATGTCCGGGGTGTATTTATAAATCAAACGACACACACATTAGTTATTCTGATATATCCACTTCAAGATGAAGGACAACGGCCACTCCATACGTGGTTGGATTAGCCTCTTCATTCGTACATTTTAATGTATCTTCCATTGTCATTTTCCGAATTCCATTATTTCCCGTTACTCAAAGGCGATGGGACTGCATGACGTTCTCGGAACTGGGATAGTCCGAAACGTAATCCGTTGTTGGCTAGGGAAGCGGGAACACTCGACGGTATTTTGACCTACACAAATAACACTAGGTGCTTGGTTAGTAAAACTAATTCTGTGTAAGAAGTGCAAACAGATGCTCAATATATCGACAGGCCCTTCAGGCAAAGTGTTTGTGTTAGTATATTTGTACAGACCTAGCGGGCGGTGCGTGATTTGAATACGCATTAGCTTAGGTGGCGTAGGAGTTGAGAATAGGGGCGATTTCGACGCCGCTGTCGCAACCAGTCTTTTAGAAAGTTGAAAAGTATGAAACATCGATACGATAGATTTTTTATTTATTTATTTATTTTAAAGTTTATATACACACAAAAGCTATGAAATAAATCAGTATGTAATGACAAAAGTATATTTTTTCTCACTGATATTGATTTATGTTAAACTAAATACATACATTAATTCAGCGTACCTACATATTATTAATTAACGTCAATACGATTTACTTTAAATTCATGCTTTTGATACGACAAGAAACTTAGTTAACAAATATATTTTGCTAAATATTAAGCATAGATTGATGCGTATTAACTTCAGTGTATACTTTTAAGTATAATTTTTTTTTAATTTATAAAGAAAATATAAGTAAGAAATGTTAATAGATTTGTCTTCTCTACGAACAACTCTTGGTCAATTCTTTAACCCTTTATTGTCGACACCACTGTCAAAGAACACGTGTGAACTTTAACTCTTGGTCTCCACAGTCCACTATCAATCTAACACTTCATTCTTCGCGACAATTCAACTGTCTCAAATGTCCATCCCGGGTCCTTCATACCAAAATGACGGATAGCTCCGATGAATAGAATTATGGTAATGCCAAATAGATATGTTAATGCACAATCATTATTGAGTCGAGTCCATCTGTATAAATAGAATATGTATGTTCATTTTCAGTTTCACACATTCGAATAGGATTAAATATAATACGAACTTTCCGTTTCTTTTTAATTCCGCCGTAAAATTTTTCTTTCAATTTCTATAAGAAGGTATGAAAGTGACTCGAATTTCAAAATTGTGCAAATCATGCTTAAGAATGCATGCCGTTCCCACTGTCACGATGTTTTTCACGTAGCCCTGTTTAAACAACCCAGTTTCTCATGAGCATATTATTATGTGTAATGTAAATTAATTAACTTCCTCTGAACAAATATTAGTAGACCCGTATCAAAACAAATTTTATCAACACCAGCGCAAGCATAGCTCGCTCGTCGTTTCCTTTGTGTACAAAACGTTCATCTCCATGGAATAAGCCACGAAGAACTCGCAACCCTTTGACCCATCCATTCATGTGACATTCACTCTTGATTGATAACGAATGCCATAGAATACGAGTAGAGAGTCCCATAGACGTGTCTCGAATGGAATCTCTTGGAGATCAAATTTAGAATATAACGCCCCTTCACGCAGCATTCAAACCGCTACAATAAAAATATAGTATTGTTAAGAAAAATTAATATTTCATTATACATATTCTAAGATTAGGAGATATGGAACTGAATTTAAGATGGCTCCTTGCATTTGAATAGCGTTGTATAATGGGGCTAATTGTGTGTGAACGAAAGCTTATAACTCAGTATGAATATTGATTATGTTAATCAAAGCATGGATTGTACATCGAATGAGGTCAAGTACGAATCGTAATCGTATCGCTCAAACTGAACTGTTTCTTTCTGTATTTTATTCGAGTTAAATTTCAAATAGGTACTACGTAAATATATTCGAACGTAAGTAATTTAAACAAGTAGCTTAAAATAAAAGTATCTACTTAATTTAGCTTTGACGTATAAAAAGAAAGGAAAGGTGGAATAAGTCCTTTACCTGTCCTATTGATATATGTACTTTATCTTAAATCTTAGTTACTGAATATTTAATCTGTGGTTACAATACGGAACAAGTATCTATCACGTGGGCTGGAAGTAACATTCCTAACTCGTTTGGCTACTTATAAAAACTAAACCAAGAGGTCCAAGTACCTCAAACCAGAACATACCTCATAAACCGTGTGCCGTTAGCTATGAGGCCCTATAGGGTTGCCTATCCTATAACGGTATACGACATAGAGGTCTATGGCGGCCTTAGAGCAGTCGGCAGGATAACATAGTGGGATTTGCGGATTACAGTTCTGAGTATTTATTGTGCGCACGAAAAAAAATTAAAACATTTCTTTTTAGACTCGGCTTTATCGTTAAAGAACATTATAGAATTTAATATGTGAATGTATTTGACTTTTAATTTAGGCGGGAATAATACTTATCTAAAACATTTAAAAAAAAATCTTAAGTTAGGTATAATTTGTAAGCAGATAAATCGGACAAAATTGACATCTGCAAAGTAATATAATGAACTAGAATTTCTCATAAATAAATGTATGTAGTAACAATTTAATTTACACAAGGCGTTCATCACTCATCACGTTCAACGACGATAAATTAAACTACTAAATACCACTTTGCCTATTTCACAAATCCATCAACTTTTGGCAGTTTTCCAACGATATCGGTACCCAGCCTTGACAACAACTACGTAAATATATTCAAAAACTCGCGCTTTTATGCAATGTTATAACTGATTTTTTAATTAAAACTAACGAATTAAATGAATTTTGTTCATAAATCTGTCATTCAGTCAAAAGTGTAATAACTACGTATTAAAAAATAGGCAAATTTGATCCGCTTTCCCAGCCGTAACCCGTAACACACACTGTTTTGCGATAGAACAAACAAAAAATATCCAGCCAGTGTTAGATTCGCAAGAGGCTGACCTGTCTTCGGCGCCGCGGGGTCGACGAACCGACGCCGCCCGTGTTATTGAACGTACAGACAACATCGAAAGTGGACGGACGTAGGTTGCATTTAGCAAGCAATTAAAAATCTTTGCAAAAAATTTTTTTAGTAACAACATCTCGCCACGATTCGGGAAAAGTATAAAATTGCCTGAAATATGTTAATAAGCCCCCCACCACCATGGTATATTTCATGGGACCTAAACATAACTAGTGAAAAGTGGGTGTACCTACTAAACTTTGTATAGGTAAAATTTTGTAAAAACTACTACAATTTCAAATTTCAAACCAGGCAATCGAATATGATTTACAATGAGTCATTATTAATAACCTCCACCTCACCACATCAATTTTTTTTTTTTTGTAATTCATGTTAACTGTACGACAGACCGCAAATAAAGCACACGAACTGCTGTCAGGCATGTTATTACACGTGAACTCTACTCTAATTAAGTAGGCCTATCGAATGATTACAGGGTATATGAATATAGACGAGTTGAAATCGAGTCGACTTGTCGCGCCGGTACAATAACTATATAGTCAAGGTCCATTTTCAATGTAAATCGTGCCGAAATACCACACCACGGGTCGGGTCGGGTCGGGTCGAGGTTGCCACATTGCAACCATTTGTGACAATCACGCTGAAAAAGCTGAGCGAATTGGGATGAATGCTCGATCAGGATTAAATAAACGTTCATTGAATATGCCAAACCGTTAAATCAGCTAGGCTTGTTTAGAAATTTTCAAAGCAAAAACGTATAGAACGAAAATAAAATAAAATAAATCTTGTGACAACCTTCAGTTGGAGGTCTCCATAAAACTACAATTAATAACTGCTTCGTCTTGTATTCATAGTATAAAAGCAGGTGATCAGTGATCACTATTGTTAGCATAGCTGTTCGATATTTGACAACAACTAACACGGTGTTTGAGATCAAGGATATAAAGTTGTCAATTGAAACTCATTCAAGTACACATTTAGTCACATAAAACTAAGTAGGGACAAGTCAAACATCGTTGGACGCGGTCGGTAGCTCAATTAACGGTACTATGACATCGCCATTCGCGTTGCCTACCTACGAGTACGTTCGTGCGCGTACGCATTTCGCTGACAACGCACCACACACCTTTCTGCACTAATTAAATACAATGTCTTTAATAAGTCAACTGGTTTGTGAGAGGTGTATTTTAAGTGCATTAAATGCTTTGCAATTTTAAAATCTGATTTGAATAATTACGATTTGCGATCTCTTGCACAATAATTGATTGGTTTTCAATTCTGTTCCACTTTCAATTAAGATGTAATAGTAATTTTGTAAACAATTATTCGTAATTATTCGTAAGGTTGATAAAGAATGAAGTCAAATTGTGGACGCATGCACACCACACCGGAAACAACAGCAATTTTGCGCGCTAGTTTTATCCTTAAAATGAAGTAGGCGTCGGGGTAACTGAACTCAATAATTCAAATTTACTGTTCACTTTGTGTTCATGCAAATTGCATATTGCAACCTTCGTTACGTTTGCAAAAGCATACGAATTCAAAAGAATGCTTTCTAAAGGAACGTGTCTGAATGGGAAATGTTATCATATCTATGAAATTACCCTATTATCAGTCATTCAGCACACCTATGCCAACAGTCGCGAACACGTGTGCATTATTTATATTGCGTATAAACAGCCATTTATAAGAAATACTGTATCAGGATCGATGGCAACAACCGCGGTGTGGCCAAAATGGACAAGTTTACAAACAAATACGTCGTCTCTCTCGTTCCGTGTAATTGTAAGCGAGACGGTCGAACCTCGAAAGCACAATATGGAAGTAGAGGACGCCGCCGTTCGATTTAAGGTTATTCAACTTGCATGATTTGTGAGGAAAATTGTACCTAAGGCAATTTTCGTAGACGCTGTGCCAACACCCCGACGACGACGGGCTGTGTGAATTTTCAGAACAATGGGATTTCGCGTTCATTGTTATCATAATAAACATGCTCGGTAATCCAGCTGAAAAATAAGATTTCTTTCGTTCCTTTTACATTAATTGATTCTGTAGAGTGAATCGAATCAGCCATTATACGCTCTCATAAAGTTTTTAATTTATAAAGACTAGTGGTTCCTCTAAGGTTACTAATTTTTGCTTTGATGATATTTATTTGCTAATACAGGTTCTTAATTAACTTCTATGCTAATTTATTGCAGCAGCCACCTGCAGACACTATAAAACTTAGTGTTTCACTGCCACCACGATTTTAGTAATTTATTGATCGCTATAATAGCGATATCTGGTTGATCTATCCTCTTAATACATTGTATCTTGATTTTAAATCAATTAACTGCAGATTATTACTGCAGCAATAAATTCATCTGCAGCATAAATTGCAGATACTGATGTTTTTGTAATTCTATCGTAAATTGAATTTACTCAGAGTGTGGAATTAGCAAAAAGCCGTTCTCGATGACGATGACAAGTATTGTGTAACTAATTCGCTCCAAACTGGTCTCTGTGGATCCTAGAATAATTATAGGACTAGAAAATAAAAAGGTCATTAAAGATGGGGGATGATGATAGATGCGTTGGAACATGTAACAAAAAGCTCTTGGCGACTCTCGCTTCGTCCAATCTCTGCAGTCGCCGCAGCGCTTAACTATCGTTTTTTGTCTTCATAAACCACTCTTGTTCAACTCTAAAAACGTCGATGTAAATTATTCTGGCCCTATACGACGTGTAAGACACGAGTATTACTTATTCGTAACACAATTAAAATTCATTTCTACTAAATTGTTAAATGTTTAGTTCTAGTCTTTTCTAGTAAGTGACATTTGTCAGTATTTTCTTATGTAAAATAATCTGAACATCAACATTGCCTTGCTATGATTTTATGTTCAGTTAACTTAGTTTCGGATTAGGAAAACGCTGACATAAAATAATATCTGTGGCGATCCAATCAAAACCAGACAAAGAAATTTGCTAACCCTAAACTGTTATAGAAATATGAATGAAATATCTAACACAATAAATGTTAGGTACTTGACATGGTCCGGAGATGCAATCTGATCACAGACCGGTTGAATTAGAAATCTACCACACAATGTTGATTGCAGTCACTCAGCCCGTCCTGGTAGACGATTATTTTAATAAGCGGTCATTTTGTCCTAGACGGATAATTGTGCCGGCCGTACCTACCCGGAATATTTCACGTAGAAGAAATCTTTTGAAAAAAGTAATTGCTTGCGGGCCCATTTATTCTGATAAGCCCAATTACATTTTTAACCTAAGTATTCATTTCAGAGGAATGTTTTGTATATCATTAAGTGTTTTGGATAGCATGTAAACGGTTTGTTTTCTTTATTTTTACAGGTAAGGATCTTCAATCATCTCTGATTATGGTCTTCTTATTGCGTAAGTTATAATAAACTTTATTTCACATCAAATCTTCCACACAATGTTTTCCCGCATCAAAGTTATTCGCAGAGACAACCGGATAGAAAGCTTCGAACCACGTATCCAATTTGCTCTGGCTTTCCGATGCAGAGATCATATCTTGAATCACGAACGACCATTTGATCGGTAAATAAAATTGACATGGATTGAAATTTATTCACATAATCGCATCTATCGAATGCGAACTATCTGTCGAATAGATGCCGTTGTTAGAATAACAAATATTTTCAAAGTTGGAGTGAACGAACGCCCAGGTGTTACTTGAAGACTTCTGTCTAACTCGACAATTTATGTGTCTGTTCTATTTTTATACATTACTCGTTCCATTCAACAATGTCCTACTAGGGGTCTTCTTCCATTGCCGCGGCCTTCTGCAGGCTCTCTACGGCCGAAGGGTACGCGTCTCAAGGACTGTCCTTTCTACTACGACAGTGACCTTCGCTGTTTGGCTAAATGAAGTGTTGAAAAACACTGCGTACTTCCCGTCGCCTACCTAACTGTCAGTCTCAAAGGTCACTCGACCCCAAGATGGTCAGGGGTATGTGTCCTCAACATTGACCTATTTACTTTACAGGGTCGGTATCTTGTAGCAATACTTTATTAGCTGCAACCTCCTTTCTAAGTATGACGTATGTGGCACAGTCGCAATAAAATATCACTTGGCTTAGTTGTGGAGGAAACCTCTTGCCAACTTTGCCAATGTGTAAGAAAGTCTGATCTCGTCTAACATTTCTTCGGTCGGCATTTATGTTGAATATGATAACCTAACTGTGTTTGTAATCATTTGTCTGTTAAACAAATTCATACAACAAACCAGCAGAACTCAGTCAAATTCAAAGTCTCAGTTTTCTTGCGTCTTCCGATTGATTGTAAAGAATCGATCGTGTTATTTATTATATTAATAAAATACATTTTTTGAGATCTCTCATATATGTCAGTCCTATTTGCAGTCTGCTGTTACTTCTAAAACTCATATCTCACATATTACCCTCGTATTTACATAAGAAGTGTGTGAAAGCGATCGGCCACGAGTGCTCCATTTAGTAATATCAGGTCAAGAGCGGGTCGCGATAACGACGACCCAGACAAGTGGCAAATTCCACGTGGAGTGGTTATTTAAACACTGCAGATTAAAGACTAACACTCAATATTAGCGTGACATTATAGTACGGTAGGACAATGGTATTCTTGTGTCGTAAAAATTTATTTTTACTATACAGTTACAAACCCATTTATCGTTTAACAAAAAAAAAACGTTAAAATGTCTGTTATCATTTCTATCTCATCGCATATCACACTTCTTAAATTAAAACTTGATAAAAAAAAACGATGTGAATGTGACCCCTGAACCTTGCTCCTTGAAAAATAATAAAAAAAGATTATAGTTAACAAATATTCATTTACTACAGGGAAATAGGCACTTAAAAGGAATGTGATAATCTGTGATCTTTAACCTTCATCCTTGAGTTACATCTGATAACAGATCGAAGGGTATCACAAAAAGCTGCAATGTGTCACTCTTACCCCAGATTAGTTTTTGTTTGACCCACTAACCGCCATTCGGGAGATAATATTCCTAACCGCAGTTGTTGTATAATCTTTCAGTCAAGAAGATGGGAGGGGAAAAAACTGACCTACTCTGCGTCAGGAATCATTGTCGTGGAGTTACATTCACACCAATTGTTCCCTTCTGTTTTGCTCAATTTACTATTAAATACTGATATTACTTTTCCTTGAACGAAGCGGACAAATTATTATAATAATAGTCAATTAAAATAAACATATTACTGTATAAGTGCTTGAGTTTTAATACACATTAATTTATGGTTTAAATTATGGTTTGGTATACAAATTAATTAATTAATTAATTAATTACTGTATATATATATATATATAGCCAAATATTCAAATTGACCGTTGCTATCAAAATTCAACTTTAATATTACCGACGTGACTTACGCGATACGTTTGTTTTGCCTCAAAATAATCTCATGCTTATTTGATGCTAATAACATGAACCAAATGATTAAACGCATCAATCATTGTTGTCCTCGAGCACTTAGCGTCTTATCCGAGCTCAATTATTTTGATTGATTTCGCAAACGAGCAATGCCTGTCTCATTAGCGAGCCATCCCGATTATTCACACAATTATTTCATGTTCATTATTCATGTTTAATTAATTGAATTATTTTTATTGGTCTTAAAAATTAACAAAACAGAAATTATCTAGCAGAATTCTGATAATAAAAGGAACCGGGCGTCAATGTTTTCAACAACGTTATATGAAAACATTCAAAATCTAATAAGAGCTCGGTTTTCAGTCTATTTAACCCCGACAATGCAACCCTGTTCATAACTATTTATAAAGGAATAAAAACCATAACTACGTAACACGTATGTATTTTTGACCGCTAGTATTTTCGAGTCCTTGAAAGAAAACGATCTTATTGGACAGGCGCAGACCATGCCAGTACGTTTTCTTAGAAACCTTAGAAATGAACTTCATCCAAAGGGCAGGTTCCTACTCCAGCATCAGACAGAGACAGCGATACGTACACCCGTCCCACTCGTTTACTATTCCACAGCGATCGTAAACTGATTTTGGGTGCACAAAAAATTGTTTTGGTTTTTTCAACACGGAGCTGGTTCGGGTATAAAAACGCACTTTTCTTATTGGACATTTTGTACTACTCCATAAATAAACTACTACGGGACGTTCGTAGTTTTTTTTTTGTTTGATGCAATTTGAATCTGTATAACCAACGGTCATTTATATGGTACAGTATGGTTTACAATTCGTGCTCGGTGTATATTTATTTTATTGCGACGTACTTTTTCTTATCTTAACTAACTAGGTCAGCTAATCTAAGGTCTACATTTATTTCACAAGCCTGCCTTAAAACCTTCGTGGCCTTAAAATAATGTACATACAAGTTTATCGAGTGTAAAACAAAGAGCGAGTTAGCTTACTCCCTTAGGATTAAAAATTATCTTTTAATTGGTCAGAACTTTGCTTCGCCTATCTGGGGAAGCTGCTTGGCCACTAGATGCAATCTCGTCGAAGATGGGCGGTCAGTGACCGTTAGAGCGGGACGCCGCTACCCGTGTGAGCGCGATAGGTAGGATGCGCGTACGCACCGAAAAGGAATGAAAATTATTGTTGATATCACTCGTGTGTGCCTCGCGTCGTGCTGTTTGCGTCTAACGCGTTGAGTTTTGTTATTGTTTAGTTCTGAGTTCGGTCTCTGTAACAGGGCCACCAGAACGCAATAAGAATATCAAGTGCGTCATAAAATATTTTCTTTTCAAACCTCGTCCCCATAAATTAGTCTGTATTAGTCAATCATCAACATATCGGGACGACGCATGAACTCACGCCTTTCTTTGTATAATCGTGGCTTTCATAGCCATATAACCTACGAAGGTTATATGGCTATAAAAGAGGCCGTATTATGTGGGGATTAAAGCAATTTCGTTCTTTATTCCTATTCCTTTAGCGTCGACACGTCCTCGCTCAACAACAAAAGCACAAATACCAATAAGTTAAATAGGTCACACGACTTAAAACTATTAAAATTAATCCCCTCCATCACAAAACAGAATCAAATAAAAAATTCAGACACAAAAACATTCACGTAACACTGCGGTCTATACACATTTAAATCCATCGCGATTCAAAATTCACAGACGAATCGAATAAAAATAAACGAGCCAACAAAAACCTGTCAACTTCAACGATACATCAGTTTTCCCGCCAAATGCGGTTTTCGCGGGTTTGCTCTCATGCATAATGGTCGTACCTCCATCTCCTCGTTTCGATCACTCCTAATAATTATGCACCAACGGTACCTGCAGTGCACTCCACGAGCTCGCAACGGACAATGTGCATTCACCCATTGATATTTAAATGTAAAAAAAAGTTACAATCGCATAAAATGCACTGTTTATTGCTCAAAATACACAAATAAGACCAGTCCTGACCATTGAGGGTCAAACTGCTTGCTTTGTTACCCTAAGTTGTTTCTTTCTCAAAGGGACAAAGGTGGTGACATGTCTAAGAGAGAATAGCTCCCTCCTAGGTTATGTAAATGAGATTTAATTGAGTCTATAATGGGGCAGAATGATGGATTCCCTAGGGGTACAGCGGGCGCGATAATTACACTGACTCAGCTGAACCTTTATTAACTTAGTACATTGCCAACTTACCGCCAATTATACAATGAAGTTGATCATCTTAATGTACTGTGGCACTTTTTTGCTTGCATTGCTGTATTCTTAGGCGCGTGTAAGGGTCGTTGAACTATATGGTGATGTCAACGCAATACCAATCAAACATTGATTGAGCATTGCACACCACTAAACCCACAGTAATTGGGTCAAAGCTATTTCGCGAAGGTGGCATAACTTAGAATGAAGATTCAGATTAGTAGCTATGCCCAGACTTAATCATCCTTCATGTGAAGAGTAAAAAAGTTGCGACTGAGCTTAAAAGTCCGACACGGCTATTTCTGAGAGACTTATTGTAAACAACGCGAACCAAATAGGATATTAACTTGCAACTCACATCTTCAAAGACATTTCAAAATATCACAAAAGCGAGCCGAACAGGAAACAGTGTGGCCCACATCTTGAAGCAAATCCTCTGTTTTGGAAAACAAAACGGCTTCTTAGCTGTCCAGAGACGTCTCACGTTCGGTGCGGTAGGTCCGTAATATATGCGACGGTGGCACCAGAAATATACAAAAACTCATCTACGACGGATGCATAATAAGTACAAATATAATAAGTTAAACGTAAGTGTCCGCTAGTAGCGGATAGCTTAGGAATGTAACTGCGAACTTTATAAATAATGATAGTCATTTAGACGACTATATTATGAGAAATGTACCTCTTGCTATCAGGCAGGCTTTAGAAATTCTCAATTCTAGTCTTCATTTCAAGCGCCAAGAAAAACCAAACGGAACAAAGTCTGGTACAAGCATAATAAGATAGCAAGGTACATTCTCACCCACGTCCTTGCCACAATATTAGGATTGGACTACTGTTTGCCATCCATTTTCTGTGACGAACAGACAAACATCAAGCACGTGCGTGTTTAGTTAACGTCTGGGACAGAGCCTGTTACAATTACACCCGAAATAACTGTAGTTTTAACATACCTACCGTAAGTCTTTTCGACTTCCGATATGGGTCAGACATTTAATTTCACTTTCTGTTAAGTAATCTCAATAATGCTTTTTATTAACAAATGAAATATCACTCTGATTAAGTTTTTTAATATATACATATATTAAAAGAATACGGTTAAGATTTAAGAAAGTTTATATTTTCATTAGAATTCGGAATAGAGTAAAGTTATTTCATATGAGACCATTAAAAGATTACTCATACAATGAATCATTTCATAATTTTGCAACCAACCGAGTCAATGCGTGATTTAAACACGCGAGCAATGCAGGTAACGCTTGCAACTGTTGTTGTTTTAACAAAAAATTAACACACAGATATGAACACAATTTCATGTGCCGTGAACGAGTCAGTCAAGTAACATCGCAAAACGAAACTTGCGTCATCTCGCGTTTCAGCTCGTAACATTGAGTTGAGATCTACAAGGTGACATAGCAATCAATTTTAATGACACATGTATTTGAATGATGGTGGCATTTCAGAGTTCTTGGGTATGCATCGTCGTGTTTCTTCGGTTAATTTAGGGTAAGAAAAAACGAAGAATCTTTAGTGACATACTAATCGCCTGGGTCTCAATTCAACTTTAGTTTTATCTCAGAAACAACCTTTTACTCTCTCTCTTAAAAGGTATATTCCTAGACATGCATTTTGCATAATGCTCTCAAAATACAAAATGCATGTCTAGGAATATACCTCATCTACCTTACGTCACTTCTTACAAATACGATACAATAACGTAATGTATCCATTAAACCACTTATTCTTATAGTCAAAGCGCTATAGTTATATAAGAGGGTTTCGCAAGTGTCACTTGTTCGTGTAGGTAATAGGGGCAAAGATCTTTTTAGGGCGACTCCAATATGGGGTTACTAGATCTTTAACACGGTTTGTTAAATTAAACATAAGTATAATGTTTCATTGAGAATGTTCAAAACTGAACAATGAATCCAATCCTACTATTACCGAATAGTAGCTTAGATATTTGTTGGTAGAGTTTTACCTAGTTTACCAGAGAGAGTAAATTAATAGTGGTAATCGTCATTACACTCGTGGCAACAGTTTCAACGTTTCTAGAATTTTCTCTCGAGCTGTTTTCTGCATCTAGAAACAGTACCACTGTGATAAATTTGCGAAAAACATGATCTGCAAGACAATGTCGTTTCTGTTAGACGACACATTTCATTTTCTTTACTCTCTTTCATTTGACTTTTTTTAAATTTTATTTCGATTACTATTATGGTAAATACAAACGTGTATACAAAGCTCCTCTACGATAAGGTAAACCAGTTCCTAAATCCATAACATCTTGAAATTTTATCACCTTTGTGTGTACATTGTTGTCTACTTGGACACTGCGATTATGTAGGCTTCCCTTTTCCTCAAACTGATAAATCGATCATATGACTTCATATTTGAACTAGATTTCATTCAATCTTATCTTCTGCTGAAGTACTGGTAAACTAGCAGTCTACAACTAGTTCTTTATTTACGTACGTTGTAGCTAAACTATTTAATTATATGAGGTCATACCTACTTTTATGTACTTTTATACATAAAAAGTTTAAAAGTTTCCAAAATCCACAGCAATTTATCAGTCTCATACAAATGCCAAAGACCTCTTGTTCCCGATGCTGAACACTTTCAGCGTTAATCTTCTCAATTTGTTTGGCTTTATCTGTCATCGACAGCCGGGCGTGGGCGTCGCCTGGAGGTGCATTGTTAAATCCGCTTGCACTGTTTACATACTGCTTGGTGACTGACGTGTGCGCTCAGCATTCCTCACATTCCAGGCGTGTTTCAGGTTCCTACTTTCAAATTCAACATTTATATGCGAATAAAGTAGGTAGGTATGCTATTCAAATTAGGTTAGGTTTTTATATAACTTTATTTTATAACTATCATGAATAAAGCCTTTTTGAGGTAGCTTTCTTCATTGTTACGAGCTATTAATGTCTATTTTTATGATTTAAATTTATTAATATTTATTGAAAAATAAGGGTTTGCCTTCTTTATTCAGGTCGACGATCTTTTAATTTTGTTAAATGGGTGTTTTTGCGCTTAACTTCAGCGTATTAACTCGTCACTGCCTCAGGCTTTGTTTATCTTTCCATTGTTTGTTTTAACGTCCGAGCTCTTAGCGATTTGTTATGGTTCGCGATGATACATCTCGTCCGTTCGAAGCAAAGATCTAATTCACTCGGGAGTTTCTTATTTTATTATAATATGTATCAACAGATTTGGCCTCGTTTACTTCAGAAGGTATCTGTGTTTTGACCCATTCTACGTATATGTTTGATAGAAATAAATATTGAAACTAAATTGATTACTTTTAACCCATAACCACTCATAACTAGGACGAATAATTAATTTTAAAAGACCATAGATTTAAGCGCAACCCTTCTCTTATCAATAAAATCAGTTCCCATACTTATTCAGTCCATTATTTTGGATATTTAATTAAAAGTCCTCACCCAACCTCCCTTGCGAAGCAATATTTGGGGTCCTAATTGGTGGGAACCGCTCTACGACACGCTCCCTGATTTTGTCATCGTGTGTAAATTCACATTACAGAACTATGATTTTAAATGTATTTTCTGGTCACTGCTTTATAAACACAGTTCGGAAGTATTAATAGGAACGGGCGGATGCGATAGTTGATACCTATATTTTAGTATGATATTTTATGTAATAACGTTCAAAAGCATGATATTCCTGGCAAAATTAAATATCATTTAATAAGGTGTCATTCAAAACCTTATCATATTTAAATTTATTTGTAAATTAGCAAACAGTATTTTTGCAGCAGTATTTTTGATAATGGTATCCATCTAATTAATAACAATTACATTATTAAAAAAATTAAAAAGTAGATGACATGTCATGTAGGTACAAATAAAATCTGAGTAAAAAATCTTTTGGCGTAGCAATTTTTATAAAAATCATTACATGTCATTCATCAATGTTGTTATAAAAACTAATAGTATTAATATGAACTTGAAGTAGGTAACTGGTAAATAGAACTGGTGAAGTAGGTAACTGGTAATAGAAGATATAACTGATCCTTCCTCATCATAATGTCAAAATTCTCAACGAAACAAAGAGAAAAAATGTCAAAACACGGAGTGAAACGTGCGATAACGATCGGATTAATACTCTTACCTTCAACACCATGGCGAGTTGGGTACCGTTATTGGCCAACCGTAGGCACAACCTTGGCGATTTATAACCCATAAACGTTATCGACATCATAATAACTAAAACATGAATTAGCGACGCTTGAAATTTCCATGAATTTTATAGAGAGACTTGAAAATACCACTGTGAATGTACAGCGTAGATTCTTACCACTGGAGCTTTGTTTTTGACTAATTATCGTTAAATATAAACAATACCGAACAATTTATGTAACTAGGTTATCCAGTCGAGTATCTAGTAGTACCTACCTAGTATGAACCATTTGATTTACTTAGTTGAAACTTACAATACTAACTAATACTTTAACTAGAAACCGTTTGGAGCCCTTGGAGTACAAACTTAAGATCTACAGGTGGGCATTACAATAAAATCGTTACAATTCCATTGTTTTGTAAATGCAGCAATAATTACAACTGTAATCCTGTAATTGTAGACATCTATCGGGGCGGAATGATTTCTTTGAGTCTTTATGCTTATACAATGTTTTGATTGTCGCAAGTCGCAAGCGCGGTTCGTTAATGTATGCTAGCCTTTGTATCTGCATAGTCCCACGGGTGGGAAACGGACTTTTTGTTTTTATTGTTTTATTTCTTGTCACCAATCTCTACCGATTGTCTTGATACAGTTTTCTCTTGATCTCGTAAACGGCGTGTATCGGTTTCTTAACGAGTTTTTGTCTGCGTGCGTGCTTGCCTGTTACCTAGGTGCAATAAAAAATAATGGTGAAAGCCAGAATCGAATGTAAATTGCTTAGTAAGTTTTAGGCACTAAAATGAACTGCTTTCTGTGTGTCTGTTAAAACAAATAGCATATGTCAACATACAGTATAGCCCAATTAGATGTACCTAGTTAGTATTGCATGTATGTAGATCACCCACTTCAAAACGCAGATATAATTTTAAATTTTGCACACTTATCAATGCAAAAATTTAAAAAAAAACACTACTTTTTAGTTCGGTTATCTACAAAAACGTATTTTTAAGATTTTTTTAAAAGATCTTTATAACATTTTGTTAAATACAAATAACATTTAACACTAAAATCCTTACACTAAAATCATTAGTTAAATTTTCAAATGGTGAAATATGACACATTGTGTGACACAATTGAATCTTTACAACCAGTTCTATCGAAAAGTTGAAAATCCATACCGAGGTGCATCTAATTCAAATTTGCATACATATACGATGCTCCCGCAAAACGGGTCCGTTCAGTTTTCAGCGATGCGGTTCCCACGAGCGTTGCGAGAATATTCTGATCTAAATGTCAACTAATAAGTATTCAAATTGTATTAGTAATGATTAGTTAATAAATGTTATTAAAATGTATTTAAAATGTAGAAGATGTAAATAGATCCATCTACTCATTAACCCTAGAAAATAGCGCACAACAGATTAATGAATAGACTTATTTGATACCTATGGGTATATCTATGATTATATTGATGATTTCTTTAGCTCAGAACATAATTGGTGCATGATCATCAATAATGAGTAATAATCTAGTGAATACTCAATACATTATCCATTAATTTGAGGTCAAAATTCATGTTTTTGTGTAATAAATACCGAGCTATTTTAAACATGCTAAAACAACAAATGATATCAAACCTCTTCTAACCATTAAAATTCTTACGTGTCTATAAACCATTAACGTTTTATGGCGCGAACAATAAAATCGATACAAGTCACAACAAACAAACAAATCGATCCGTTATTAATTGGTCGGCGAGACACGTGCGAACGCTCACGGCACGACACGTGAGACGTACATGCAAGGCTTTTACAGTTATCTACGAGTAAGTGACGGTGAGGACACCGTAGCTATATGAACTACGAGTAGAGTGCTGCCATTGTCTATGGCGTAGGGAATTTCAGGCTTTTACTTGACATCACCACACTTTTATTGTATCACTGTTGGTCACTTGTCTGCTCTCGGAATGCGAGGTTGCAGAGCCCAAGTGTAGATTGGCAGACTTCACATACCTTTGAGAACATTATGGAGAACTCTCAGGAATGCTGGTTTCCTCACAAGGTTTCTTTCACCGTTCAGCAGGTTACATTTAATTTTTAAATCGCACATAATTTGGCGAAAATAATGGCATAACAAAAGTCATTGGTGCATGCCGCTCGGATTTGAAGCCGGACCGTTCGAGTGAGAGCCAAGTTCGCTAGCCACTGGACTGTCACCTGTAGACATATGCATGGTCAACGGTAATCTTTTCGGCAGTTCGTCCGACGCATAAAAGTCCCAGATTTTACGAGCACGCAAACCGCTTCCATATTCATAAAACGTAACCGGCGTTGTACAAGTTCCACTTTGCCATTTCCTTTCCCAAGACACCGCTGACCCATATTCATAGGCTTTAACTAAGAACATAATCATACATATTTGATCCGTCAATGCTTGACCAATCGTTTTTACGATACGACCCCGGCCCTCCATTATTCTTTTATAGCTAGTGTCAAACGCACACCCTTTCAATGTTTTACTTTCACACGTTTTAAAATGTGGAATTTGTCCAAACCGAATGAGCGGTCAGCTCGTAAAAGCTTGTTAGTAAAAAATATTTACGCATCGAACGAGCCCTGCATAATAATGTCGTAAAAATTATATTTATGTTGAAAATCATCTTGCGCAGAAGTATTAATCTCAATTCTTTGTCACATTTATATGTGACTCTTTTTGATTCATCGTACCAATGCCTCGTATGTACTACATATTATTCTCACGTTTAATTAACACCCAGTAGATATGTTAAGCGTAGCAACTAGTTTTTAGGAATAATCGTGACTGTGTTATGGACTTTTCGAGGGCAGGTTTAAATAAGTAGATCAGCCCTACATGGGTGGTCCTATGACTGCCCTCCCACCTTCCGCGGTTGTATCAGATTAAACTTTTTATGACCGCTTCGGTGAACTATTATCGACCGACCAAAACAAAACAGTGTTATGAAAATTCTTACAAATTGTTTTAGAAAAACCTCCCGACGCTTCATAGCTAATGATGTAAAAGAGCCATTTTTTACTTCGATTCTTTGACCTAAAAACTTACGGTTTATGAAGAGAACTCTTAAGTAGCCTTTAGGGAAATCTGGCAAATGGCACCGCGGCATGGCTTGAGACGCCCCATTACGAAACATTAAGCAACCTTTTGCCGCGTACTCAAGATAAACTGTAATCTTTTAGCACTTAATGCGTTCAAATGCGATGTCAAGAGGCCACGGCTGAACCGTAGCGAGTGTATCGAAGTTTTAAAATGACACGCCGTAATCTTAGCACTAGGGGGGCAATGAGCTAGTAAGACGAGCACGTAACGCGAGACGCCCTCATCAAGCGAGAGAGTGGCTAATGCAGGCCAGATGTGTGCACATATGCCCCGGACTTCTAAACCACTACACCGATTATAATTGCCCAAATAGCTGCATCTGCCAAATGTCGTTGCATGTCCCGGTGGAAGGTTATCATCGACCGTGCATTTACACGCGCTAGTACCTACCGAGATATTGCCTATTAGTATGAATATTATTTAATATAGTCATCAATATACGAGTACAAATAATGCCAGGCTTCTGTTACCAACAACAGCAGCGACTAAGCTCATAACGATATATTGCACGGAATGTAATGCATACGACTACTGTCCATTGTCTACAGTCCGAGTGATCACTGACACGGAATACCAAGTGGGACAGGGAATATAATTTCATTAATTTACTTAACAATGCTGCACTGTAAGCAGAAACGTCTAAATAGACCATTTAAAAACGGGATTACACCGAACAATCCGTAGGTGAGTATGCACGATTTAACTCCAAACGCGAATTCGTTATACACGAAGCTTATCTTGAGAAAAGTTGTTATGAACCTGTTGTGCATCCTATTAGCATAGCACCGGCCATTGTGCTATTATATTACACATATTCATGGGTAAACATACCCCGGCTTTGTGTCTATTGTTCGCGTAATACTTAGCAGCTTCGCCCCTGTGTGATCTCATCCTTGGACCCATTGTAGTGGACAATGCGAGAGGAGCTATCTAGTCGCTGCGCTCCCGAATATGGTCCAGAGGTCACTCCCGGTGACCCTAGGTCACATCTCACAAAGCACTACACCGTGTTTTCTTTTGAGAAAACCGATATTTGCTTCCACAATGAGTACCAGTATTGTCAGACTAGTTTGTTTTCGATTGTTGCCGAGAATAGTGGACATCTCAGAACAATGCGATATATACAATAGGATCATTGTTCTTTAGAGTTATTTGGCTCCCGTTCCGACCGTTACGCGTCTCAGTATTATCGATCTCTTTGTACTCCCAATTTATGAAGCTATTAAAGCTTTAGATTTACCGGAATTTGAATATTTACTATCATGGGAGCGGAGTTGCGTGTCTCACCTTAATTTTTAACGATCTTCGCCCGACCCAGTAATTTATATTTTTTTATATTTTTTGTAGTTCTGATGGCAGCTTCAAATTGATAGTTAAATGTTGAAGCGAGTTAGAAGTCTAGGGTGTCTGTGGGGCATCGGCGATCGCAAGTCAATCATAGTTTCACTCTGCTGAACATACCTGTCGGGATGATGGATCGCTTGGCCGTGCAGATAATATTGTTACCTGGCCGCGTGGTTCGGTAGCGGCGGCAAATTTGATTTACGTTTATGGTTGACGTGAAGTGAGGATGCGGTCTCGCCTTGATTGCGTTGCTCGCTTCCAGACGCATCTGCTGCGCAATTTGTTTAAACTGATGCCTTACTGCACTCAGATTACAAGTAAAGGAACTGTTGTAAGCATCGAAATTTCAACGTGTTTTGTGGTCATGTCTGTAGCTTTTTTTTCACTTTAACGATTACAAACGAGATATATTTTTTATGAGTTGAAAATATTTAGAATTGATGGGCATGGTAAAGAGAAGGATCACATTCCTAAAATGTTATCGGGGGGACTTGTAGCGTTTATTGTAGATCGGGCCGCGATAGTGCACGGTAGCGCTGGGAACGAGCCATCGATAGTTCATGTGATCGAACGTCGGCGCTTTGATCGCTGCGCGGGCGCATGCGACTAGGGCACTTTGTTCGAGCCGCGCACCGGGTGATCTTTATTAGCCATTCATTAGGGTCCTGTGTGCCCCGGTATTTACTGATCTCAAATGCCCGCACTCGGAGAAACATTCAAATTATCCGTTCAAGGAACGCACCACGCCTTTTTTCTGGTTAATTGACCATCTCGCACGTTAATGCTACATTTTCTTTGTTTTGAATTTATTGCTGTTTTTATTAAGTACCTACGTCATTTTTAAGAAGCAAACCTCGTTTAAAGTGCACTAAAATTTGTGAGTCATTTAAAGAACGCTTTGATAAAAAATAACTACTAGTTCCACAATATACAGTTGTTGATCTGATCTTATCAACCAAGTATTAGACTTTGTTGCTCATCTTAAAATACCATTTACTGTTAGTTTGATCTCAATCTGCCAACGACTCGTAACGTAACACACTTGTACTGTTTTTGGATTACTTTTGTTGTTGTTGTGTTGAAAATTATTTATGTACGAGTATTTGATCTTTTTTTAGAGTTTCTTGCGCAAACTATAGCCCTGTTCGGTGACGCTTTAAAGGTCAGTTATCAGCAACTGTCCTTTAAAAAAACTTGCGCAAACCAGTCTGTATCGTCTTCCAAGTAACTATAGCCGTGTGTCACCGCAGCTTCCCCTTGAAACTAAATCCGTGTTTGTCCACTCTCACCTGGAGAGCGAGGCGATGCTCGGATGACTCCCCTTAGCTAACCCGTAGAGCATTTCCATGTTCCTAGATCACACTTGTAACAGAATATCTAATGGGCATGGCTGCCGATTCATGATAACACTCAAAGGTATAACTGATACAACACATACTATATTTGGGTTCAAATCAGCAACAGTTGCACAGATTCAAATTCATTTCATTTTCATTAGGTATATGACATTTGTATTCTTATGCTTGATGAACATCGTTACATCAATGCCGTCGATTCTCGATATCGTTACATTTTTAACTGCAGTTGATTCTACCGAGAAGAACACGTTGCTGTGTTCTGTTTGAAACGATTCTGTTTTCAAAATTAACGATTTAACAATTTTGATAGATACCCACTGCACAATTAGGTATGTTTCGATGTACAGATGAAGCTTACGATATGCCAGATAACAACTTACAGTAAACGACTGACTCGTCATTTCTATCGAAGCCCTTAGCCACATTGCTTGCTCCTTGAAAAAGGAGATCTACCTAGTGTAACAGAATCCTCGCTACCGGCGCCGGCGTCTGTCTCCGCTCCAGAGCAGCTCAACTGCTCAAGTCAACGCTCGCCAGGTGAACGCCCCGCGCCCGCAGGATCGCTACATCGCTAGATACACCCGTGTGACGGATGCGGGATTAAAAAATTCTTCATGCAATTAAATTGCCAAGCTTGGACATACGACAAAAAAATATTGGAGATCTAGTCCTTGTAGGTTTCCCTGTAATATCTAAAATACTCAATATTGATTTAGTAAACCTATTTAAACATACCGTTTGATCTGTCTGTCTGAATGTGAACTACTCAAAACCTACTCGCCCTGAAAACCAGCGGTCGTGGTTCGCTGTGACCATTGCTGTTCCTTTTCGGCAGATTATAAGCCTTTCCTAATTTTCACTATAACTTTTAAATTATGTGTTTGTTTTGTATTACAGTGTCCAATTGGCGAAGTAAATTAATATTTTATTCTACCTTAAATATCCAAACAGTGAAAGTTGACACAGGAATACGAACAAACAGAAAGGCCAGTTGCTTTATCCGATGCAGCTGCTTGTAAATAAATACCAATTGCAAAACTAATAAATAATTCAAAAGCACGAACAATGAAGGACAGGTCTACCTAATTCGTGATTACTGGGACGGCAGAGACAATAGAATGGCAGATTAGGAGTTTTTGTGGCTGACTGACTGGTCGAGGTAATCTGTTGATACCTATCGGGACAATGCGTCAACCGGGGGTCACGTAAATGTAGGGTTGTCACATGCTGACATCACCATTTTTCAATTACAGAAAAAACTAACAAAAACAAAAAAAAATTAAAGATTTGTACATAGAAGTACCTACCCATAGTCCGCAGTTATTGTCATCATCTATCATGTTCTAGTCCTTTGCTCGGTTTATGATTCGTTCTTTAAGTATTCAATCTATCCATACAATGCATAGGTACTATCATGACTGTTAAAAAACCGACAGAAATGACATCCCAATCCCGACATTTCTACCCTATATATATAATGAATAATTTCAAAATGGACGATGGACGTCAGTACGTTGAACCACGATCCTGCACTACATACTGAACCGCCATCCGATATCAATTCCAATGCTCTGAATCACGTGATAAAGAAAAACGCAACCTCATTCAGACTTTAAACCAGAATAACATTTCGCACCAGTTTATAGCGGCCCATTGACTTTGTACGAGGCATGCTTACGTGACTTTATATTGCGAACCGGTGTAGTACCACAGTACATAGCGTTTACCTCTTTTTAGATGGTTCCATTCGACTGGCAGAGGTGAAAGGCGAGACCTTTAGGTTTACGAGTTTGTAGAGGTAGCACGTAGCGGTTACGACACCTAATGTTGTTTCGTTTATATGTAGAGTTAACTTGAGAGAGTTCATAGGATACATACTCCTAATCATGTCCCTAGGAATTGAGCTATGGATTGGCTTTTTTTATGGATACAAGATAGCAAACGAGCTTGCAGCACCACCCATCCGCTGCCGCCCATGACAACTGTGACTGACTTTGAACAAGTCTCAATTAGGGACTGGGGATGGTTAGTCCAATTAGTTGAGAGAGTTAATTAGAACATTGGTCAGTTCGTTAGTAGGTATGAGGAAGTCAAGCCAAGTCAAGTCAAGTCTAATATAAGCCAAATCTCCGAACAAAGCATGAATGAAGGTTTTAATCGTGTCTTATTACGAAAACAGACACTCGAATGAGGTCGTCTTTATTACTTATTTGAGACTGACTGTTAAAGTCAATTGTATAACAAGCTGCAGAATTGCAATATGCATAAATATCCCTAGACAGTAAAGTAACCACTCGCCACTGCCTCCGGTCCGGACACGCAACAATGGCTTCCATCTCACTTTCACAATTAGGTACGTGCGCCTCGACAGCAGCCACCAGCTTCTAGCTTCTAGCTTTAGCTTGTTACCTCGCAACTACATATTTGCAATAGCTACCTTGAGGGAGTAAAGGTCTATTTAAACAGGTTGCAGAAAAAATAAGACTTCACATTTTATTGTCAGTTAAGTTTTACGTATACTAATTAATGTTATTGCATTAATATTGTATGTGAACTTCATATAGTTTATGGACTGAAATCTTGAAAACAAGTATCAAAAACTCGTAATTTCCACCTGGTACTTGAGTGACATTGGTACACCAATGTAAGGAAAACACCTATTCAACGGCCAACAACTTAGTTTTGCTTGAAATACGCCTTATCGGGGACCTATCAATCACTCCAGGTTTTTGTCAAGTGAACGCGAAAACCACTGCGTCCAAGCAAACTTATTTAAACAGCCATTCACTATTGACTTTGACATTTCACTGTTAACTTTAGTACAAGTTTCACACGACTGCCTCAATGAGTACACTATTTACTTGAAAAAGTATATTTGCTGACAGAACTTAAACTTTGTGTTGTGAAAATGTGATGTCAGACTATCATCGTTGTCTGATGAAAAATGTCAATAATTCTGTACAAACATGCACTGCTTGACAAAAATTAATACCCAAGGAAATTGCCTAATTCCACGATACGTTTTAGAATTAAATGCAGAGCAAAACAACCAATTTGAGACGTCCGTTTTGGAGATTAGATCTAAATAATTGTAGAGGGTTCGGTCTAGACTTATCTGAATTATCTGAGTTAAAAATCTCTTGCAGCTTGCAGTGCAGGTAGTAATTTAAAAACCATTAAAAAAGATACCTTGCGAATCTGTTTTCGGCAAAACAGGATGTAACAATCGTGTTTTAATTTTCATATATTGTTCGGTTTTAGATTTAGTTTTATAAATAAATATTATGAAATATGTATACTAATATAGCTAAAAAGAAACGTGTTTGATTTATTGTTATTTGCTTCATTTGCGAAATAAAAATAGTGTTCATTTTTATCTGCTTTGAAACTGATTATTGCGTGAGGAAAATGAAAGCGACGTATACTATTTCATAACAAGATTACGGTATGTATTGTGTGACAATGGATAGGTAAGAAAGGTAATAACTTGTTGTGATACGTGTGCGACTTAAATATATGCATAGGCGATTATTTATTATTTTAATAACAGAACTTCAAGTAGGGATTTCATGGTAAAATAAATAAATGTAAGTGTACCTAAAGGCACAGAAAAACCACACGAACAGAATTTAATACATATAAGACTGATACTTGTATTAGGCTCGATGATATAATGCACAGTAGATATCAGGTTACAAATTTAGTTTTTTTCGGCATACGTCATATCAGTCGAGGAAGTCGGCGGGACATATCCGTCACGCACGCTCCATCCTCCTTTTGTCACAATAAAACGTCTTAAATAAGGGCGGCTCTTCAGCCGAGGTATAAAAACCCGACGTTAACCGCAATTTAAATAAACTATATCAGATAATATTGAACAAACGTTAAGAGCGGGATACAATGCTACCTGCTGCATGTCACTTATTTGTTTAGGTTGCCATCTCAAAACCAGTAGCCGGAGCTAACAGCTATATTGTATATACGTATTCGTGTACGGATACGCGGGCGCGGGGAACGTTTTTGTTGCTTTTTATCATCATCCAGTGTCGTATACTAGACCTGACTGATAGGGCTGCCCGAAATAGAATAGTGCTTGTCAGGCAGCGATCATTGTCACATGTTTTGATGAAATCTCTTTTTTGGATACGGTTATTTATAAACTGAAAGATTTATTACTTATTACCTTTCCTACCCCATGGTCTCGTCGTATATTACTAACGAACTAATTCCTCCGAACGAACTCCCCCTTCTGTAACGCCTGAAGCCCCATTCAGTCGTCTCGTTCATCAGACAATGAACATCGTAGCGTAGAACCAATATTACTTAGTCCACGCTTTGCTCAAACTCTACCGTGCGTAAAGCACGGTAGAGTTTGAGCAAAGCAAATTTGTCAAGCGTCCGGCTAAAGATGCATTCGTACGGCGTGTCCGCGACCAGCCGCGATTTTGACATCGAATCGCCTTTCACTTGACCCAGATATTTGGGAACTGGTTCGTAATCACAATGCAACAGCGGCATTCCCTCGCGATCTAGTCGCTGACAACAAATTGGTTTCCTGCGCACGCCTGAATGGAGTCTATTGTGCAACCGGCTGCTATCGTATTGTATGCCACAATACCGATGCTATGGTTTCCTATGGTGACGTACAGCGACCGCAATACTCAAAAGGTACTCGAATGACGGTGTCCACCGCTTCGGTCATAGCTCATTTTGAACAATGTTTGGCAGTCTTACTTTTCCAGTGAACCAATTACAATCTACAGCAATTTTTATATTTCAGTTTACTCAGTCCTTGCTAATCTACCCTCCGCAGATTTACACCTTCCTCAGATTTGTGCCTTCCCCTAATTTGTCTGGGGAGAGACCCGTGCCTTAGCTTTGCTGATCTTGGATGTAATTTTTCAAAGGAGAAATCGCTGCTAGAGGTGTGAAATTGCGAGATTGATTTCGCAGCCCTATAATGAAGAGAATAAAAAGTAAATCGGTGCGCGCTAGGCCAGCGGAACCTGTTTGGTGGCGGGCAGCCGGCCCACGCCTGACAAATCCGCGCCCGTTTTTTTCCAACCTCCCCTCCCGCGCCTCCTACAAACACTATTTGTACATTGAGATGATAAGAGTAGTCATGGTTACTTAAAAATAGATAGGTAACAGGTTGATTTTAAGATGCGGGAAATAATATTCGTTGGCAAAATAAGTATCTTATAAGTTTGTTGGCGCGTGTTTTTGAAAATAGTTGGTGGGTACTTATGAAAAGCTCGTGGATTTATGTTTATTTTCACTGTGAGCACAACAGCTAAAAGTGGTCAAATATCCTCTACGAGAGTTATGCAAATGCACCTGTGTATTTTAACCTCATCGTATCTCTATACAGATTAAGTGTTGCGCGCTGGGACGCGCTCGATCAAGTCGGGACCTGTCGAGGCGGCTACGGTTTGGAGCACCATTTTTTATTCTCGGCACACGTCACCCCAACCGGTCGCAGGCCAATCGTTCAATACAAATGTTTGCGAACCGTCCGTATACCTATTCTGCAATTTACGACACGCGTTTGCAGGCGACATGTAATGTAAGCTCTATCACCATAATACTGTGCCTCTATTGTCCGATTCGTTTCTTTCTCACAAGAAAAAATCTCCTTCTAGATCTAACTGATATTGGTTTGTTTCTTTTTGGTCATTCGAAGGAATACTTTATAAACAATCATAGAATCGTTATCCCGCAATTTACGTTCCCGCTGGTGGAATTTTCAATTTGTAAAGGCGAGTCGGGCTCCGTGCAATGACGCCGTAATGACTGCCACGACTCCACTGTATCCTTTTGGATCGTGACCCGCGGCCGTCGCCCACAACATTTGGACAACACTTTATGCAAGGAAATACTTTTCACTCCGCACGAACCCTTTGTCCGGCACGTTCTTTACAATAAACAAGGGACCGTAAACGCTGTAATTTTTGCCGCTCTCGACGTAATTTTCTTGGACGTAATGGGATTTTTAAGCGCTCATTCGAGATGTTTCCATTCCATACGCGGACAATTAACTATTCACGGTGCGCACGGCATCCTAGCGTGGAGCGGCCGCGGTCAAAGGATTAGTGACAAACACGAAAATGACGCTTCCAACATCGATTTCGTCCCCGAGGAAGCGTGACTGAAAAAAACCAATTTGACGGTTCTCAGGACGACCCTTCACGTTTCGTGTCGATTATTACTAGCCTTTATACATTTTTTATTCTCACTCCATCAGGGATTCTTGTCGGGTAGGAGACGAGAGGATGCGTGTCCATCGATCGCGGCCTTCTAGGCACGTGCACTGCATTCGGTGCATGTTGTTTCCAGCTAAATATTTCATTGTTGTCTCACTTTTCAGACCTCGGCTTAAAAATATACCTACTAGTTAACCCAATAGTTTTTAAAGTTCCTTGTATGGTGTGAAACTGTGAATTATAAAAAGATTGCTAGGCTGTGCTAGATTTGACGAATTTGACGTGAAATTTCGTCTTTGAGTTTCTCAGGTGTCTCAGCGTGTTTCGCATAGACCTTGGTTATAAAAAAAAATCCAAACAAAACGAGAAATGACATCGACCTGGAAACATGGTTTGCAACAATGTCGTTGTTTCACTTGCGGTGTGACAGGTGGCGCCATACCGTTGGAACCTCATCTTTTTTTATATCCATTAAGTGGGCACCTCCACGATTTAAAAAAAAATTACGATTCAGTTATACGCCGAAATGATCACGTAACTTGCTAACCGTCACAGTAAAATTTTCTCCTTTTTGTTATGGGTTTTCACTATTAAGAAGTGTTCTTCCGAACTGTATGTTTTAATAAATGTCTTATGTTTTTAATCTATATACAGGGTTATTGGTAATTCGACGTATTCCCGTTAGGAGGTGATAGGGGTGACTATTTGTGATAATTTTAACTCCCATAAGCATTATGCAAAAGTGAACCATTTTCGAGTTATCAAGCTTTTCAGCTTTTTATAAAATAGGTCAGAAATGCAACATCAAAAATTTATTAAAAAAAAAAGTATCAATTAAAATCTATTTTTTTCTTCTGATTTATAAAAATGATTAAACAGTGGTTATTTATCAACATTAAAACTACAGTTATCGGTCCAACTTTAAAAATGCGAGACGATTAACGATATTACTTCAATATTTTTTGAGATTTTTGTCCACTAAGATGCCTTAAAAACAAAAAAAACTTATATCAAACTTGGCTTGCAGATTATTTTAAAAACATAACCGTTTTCTTAGCTTTCCAACAAGGCATAACAACTATGAACTTATTTAAAAAAAACTGAGAAAAACCGATCACAAAGGAAGCAGGCGGAAATTTGTATTCGAACTAAACTTATGGTCGTTCTTTAAAATTTCAACAAAAGTAATTAAAAACAATGCCCAATGTAAATAAAACAAAAAATATAAATATAAAATTAAATTTAGAACCAGTAAAAGTTTAGTAACAATATAAAAATTAATACTATGTAACAATTACGACATTTTGTAATTTAGCCTAATAAAGTTCTTGCTCGAAGGGACTTCCCCTATTGCGTACGCAGTCTTATTCTTTTTCTGAGGTGTAACTTAACTACCGAAGTGTTCAAATTATTCCGAATCACATTTTCAGGACATCCGTCTTGCTAGTATATCATATTTTGCCTATAGCCAAAGGCACGTCTTCAAGCATTTCATTTGTTAAAAAAATTCGTAAACGAGCAAAATTGGTTCATCGATAAATTCTTGCACATTTGCACATATTGCAGAATAATTTCCCTTCGAGCAAGAACTTTATTAGGCTAAATTACAAAATGTCGTAATTGTTACATAGTATTAATTTTTATATTGTTACTAAACTTTTACTGGTTCTAAATTTAATTTTATATTTATATTTTTTGTTTTATTTACATTGGGCATTGTTTTTAATTACTTTTGTTGAAATTTTAAAGAACGACCATAAGTTTAGTTCGAATACAAATTTCCGCCTGCTTCCTTTGTGATCGGTTTTTCTCAGTTTTTTTAAAATAAGTTCATAGTTGTTATGCCTTGTTGGAAAGCTAAGAAAACGGTTATGTTTTTAAAATAATCTGCAAGCCAAGTTTGATATAAGTTTTTTTTTGTTTTTAAGGCATCTTAGTGGACAAAAATCTCAAAAAATATTGAAGTAATATCGTTAATCGTCTCGCATTTTTAAAGTTGGACCGATAACTGTAGTTTTAATGTTGATAAATAACCACTGTTTAATCATTTTTATAAATCAGAAGAAAAAAATAGATTTTAATTGATACTTTTTTTTAAATAAATTTTTGATGTTGCATTTCTGACCTATTTTCAAAAAAGCTGAAAAGCTTGATAACTCGAAAATGGTTCACTTTTGCATGATGCATATGGGGATTAAAATTATCACAAATAGTCACCCCTATCACCTCCTAACGGGAATACGTCGAATTACCAATAACCCTGTATATAAAAGGAGAAGGTGACTGACTGACTGACTGACTGACTGACTGACTGACTGACTGACTGACTGACTGACTGACTGACTGACTGACTGACTGACTGACATATCAACGCAGGGCCTAAACTATAAGGGCTAGAAACTTGAAATTTTGCACAGGAGTTCCTTTTATAACGTAGGGGAGCACTAAGAAAGGATTTTTGAAAATTCACCCCCTAAGGGGGTAAAACGGGGGTGCAAAGTTAGTATGAAACTTTGCCGTTTTTGAAGTCGTTAGAGGGGTAGACGTCGTTAATGGGTCTAATTCTACGCGAGCGAAGCTGCGGGCGTCCACTAGTTAAACATATAATTATACCAAGTAGGGCTAACTCAACAGTTGAAAGTCGATATATGGCGCGCTATTCAAAATTCAAGTTCATGCTAAACCCTATATAACCCCTATAAACATACCTGGTTAAATACATATAAGAAGATTTAAAATTAATGACATTTTCATAAAACGGTCTACTCTGAAACTGAAAGAACGGGGCGTCGTCGTCGCGTGCGCAGATATTTAGGTCGACCAAAATAACCGCATTTCGACTGCCGGATAAACTACAGCCCGCGAACTCTGTCGTTATTGTAATTTGCATCCACAATTTGAATTTTAATTCATGATTCCATTGTTGAACAGAAAGTTGAAGTATGCTACCAGTCTTGTCAAAGAATAAATGTAGAATGTCGAAAGAAAAAATAAATAACGATGTAACGATTGATGCAATAATAGCGAGTCTAACGCAATCTTATCGCAAATAGGCAGAATATTATATTTAAAATGAATATAACGATCAGTAACCAACAATTTAAAGTATGACTGTATTAGAAATACAAGTGATAAGAGAGTGATAACAAGGGCTGTGTTACAAAAATATTTGTCGACAGAACAGAATCATCCGTGTTGGTGCTGGAAGCACGCGCACGAACTCCAAGGCCATAGTTCTTACGCATACACCCGCATGTTTACGCGAGGCTTGAGCCTATAATCCGGCCGCGACGAATTTAACGAGCTTCTAAACCAACAACACCGAGCGAGTCCACTCCGAAAACGCGTCGCATAAATTCGCACGAGAAAATGGCGCGAAACGCTTCATTGAGCGTTTGGCGGGAAACTGTTGCGTAATCATGTGAAAGTATTTTCTCGCTGCTTCAGCAACAAGTGCGCTTTATTGCGACGTCACTAGATTTGTTTGTGAATAATAATTACCACATTGTTAGTTCATTCATTATTTTGCCGATAGGTTAAGTTTACCACGTTTTTGTTACGTAACGCCCTGAATCACTAGCACGTACGGATTAGCTGATTAGATACAATTTGTGTGTGCATATGTAGTGTTAGTTTATTTGTGGCACGTGGTCGGCTGTCAAGTAAAATTGGCGGGAAATGTACGATGAGGCGGCGTGATCTACCAGTCGGCCTTGGCTCAACTGCCACGTGACGTCACTGACATAGTTCCCGACTGCAGAATCGGACGCTCGTTGGTTTTTTTACGGTGATTCAGACGAATACTGTTTGTTATTATTACCTTCCTGATAATCCGGTGCCTTCGTTATTACCTTGACTCGTTTCAATATCAAGATAATTTGATCACAACAACACACATCTACTTTTAAAAGATCTTTTTCAATCCGTAAAATATATGTTGTTGAGCTATTTGAACAGTTTAATTAACTGCTTTTTTCTTTAGATGATAAATTAAATCTTGTAAACATTGAACAATGTGTATTCTTTTATTTATAATTGTGCATAAATTGTTTTTATTAGTTCAAATGGGTGTTGAATTTACTACATAATTAACTTTTTCCATGTGTTCAATAATAATCTCGGCTAACTCTACCTAGTAAAGATAATATGAATTGAGTAATAACAATATAAAATATCTTCTCGTCCAGCCAGTAAGAAGGCTATTTAGAAACATCAACCTTGAAATAAGCGTAGCCTGTTATCTGTACAGCACAACACATTGGCCAAACGACTTTATTATTCAAATATTGATCCTAATTGGTATAGTAAAACAGTAGAATACGACGCGACGAGACCGAATGATCCTATGCTCTCGACCTTGGGCCTTGTTACTATGCCTGTGATTGGCCAATCATTTGAGGATCATCTTGTATTATATTCACAATAGCTTTATTTAGATTACACAAAAATTTTGTTTACCTATACATTTTTCCCAATCTTTGCAGCAATGTTCAATTTCCTCGCTGCTCCAGCTGTGAGTCTTTTCCCTTAGAAATTATCTTATATTCCATTTGTATGCATGTAGCAAATAATTTCAATTCAGAAAATCTGATAAGTACTCCACTAATTTAAACAGGTTCTAATCATTATGTTCAGGTAGTATCTAAGAAACATCGTTTGTTTTCAATCTTGCTTGCATTTTAAAATGTTAAAGCAATCAATTGTCCATCAATGATTAGATTTACATCGCCTTTATTTGGGAATGATGAGCTTTTGATTGTTACTTAAAGCCACGAATGTGAATATTATGACCGCAATCAAATGTTATTACTAATAATACTTTTAATGACCAATGGATACCTGTATTGAGTGCATATAAAATGAACAAAGAAGTAATGATCGGTCTTTAACAAATTAGAAAATTTAAATTAACTCTGAATAACGTCAAGCATTACCGATTATGGGCTCAGTGTTAATTTGTAGTAAATCTCAACACTACAAATTTATAACAGCAATTTCTTCTGATATTTTAATGACTTGTATCATTTGGAAGAAGGGGTAATAAACTATTGCAGCTACTATTGTACGAGATTAAGTATACTTTATGGACAAGGATGCGTTGAGAACTGTCACATTAAATGAACGTAGTAAATCAGTGCTCTGGGTTCACCGTATGTTGCAATTTACAACCCGCATTATCTAATGACGGGCGCTCGTGAACTTTGAAGTGAACATGCCGATAGTTTGTACTACTTACGCCACGCTGCATGTAAATCTCGAAACTGTAACTCACAACCTTCAACCATTACGGCGCAGATTAAACAGTAGTAAAAAGATAGTTAAACTTTTATTGTTAGGCCATATTTTTTAAAATTAGAAATGGTCACAAAGGAGCGGGCCGACTCCAAAATTTAGTCAAAAGCATTTGGGGAGCATGAAGAGCGCTAGAGAAGCTTTTTACCGGTCTATCCCGCGGATAAAGTCGTAAAAATGTCAACTGCAGTGGCCCAGCCGCGGCAGGCATCCGGGTCTTAACGAACCTCCAGTTTGGAAGGTCGTAAAACACAACCAAATCACTCGTTGCAGGCCACGCCTCTGATATAAGTAGATTTTACGACCGTTTTTATGACCTCTTACTTTACTGCCTGCATACGTTGCACTTTAACAAGATTCAAGAAAGCTTTTGAGAACGTTATGGGCTCCGTATTTATTTTTAGCGGATAGATAGCGGATGGATTCAAATTTGGAGTTACGAAATATTTTCATTAACCCCTATTAGTTGTTTTACAGAACTTTGAAATCAAACATTAATTAAACTGGGTTATCCGATCACAAATGACACGGGCCATTTCTGCCTTCAACCCAATATGATAATACCTATCCGCTAACCGAATCTTTTCCGTCTTTCCAGAATTCCTGAAGCCCCGCAAGCGGCTATCGAATGGCGCGAAGAAGTCCCCGTCACACAAGCACGAGTGTTCATCGGGAGCACACATCCGCCCACCCAAGGTGGCGCGTCTGTCGCAGACCTTCAAGCGGACCAGCTAGGCCTAGCGCCCGCTTTGCCAAAATTGAATGTCCGGCAGCTGAGCCCCATCGCGACCAGTTCTCGACAGAACCTCTCGCTAACTCTGTAACCGGCAACCGCAAGCGAACCGCTCGCTTGTCCGGTAACCGCAAGCGAACCGCTCGCTTGCCCGGCAACCGCAAGCGAACCGCTCGCTTGCCCGGTAACCGCAAGCGAACCGCTCGCTTGCCCGGTAACCGCAATGGTCGTTGTTACCTCAGATCATGTAATTTTACACTATCCCTTAAACTATCATGGTGGTTCAATTTTGAGCGCGCACTGTTATAAGGCAATTGTGCAAATTAATTTACTATCTCTTAATTTATTTTTTGATGTCGCCGACGCGTTAACATTGTGGAGAACAATTTAATTATGTTAAGTAATTTGTAAGATAGTTTCAGACATTATATAGTAGCGTATAACATGAGTAATAATATATTATTTTGTCACCGCATGTCACTTAAGCATCACAAGAACCAAATTTTGCTCAAGACTTCACACACCAGTCTTATTCTCCCGAACACTTGATACAAACTTGAAATTCAAAAGTCCGTAGCAATATTTATTTAATATTATGTGACAATTAGAATAAGTTTATTATGATCTCTTTGACAAGTAAATTAGGTTATATATAATTAGTAGATGTAGTGGTAATTAAGTTCTATTATGTTGTCAGGACTTAAGGTATAAGGTATTGAGCCGGCGAACGGTGACCCGATTTTTAAATGTAAAGGTCACAATAATGGATACCTCGAAAATGCTAACGCGTCTCTATGAAAATATAATTTTCCTTTCGGAGAAATGGGAGTATTTTTGACGCATCCTTAAATATATTTAATGAGAAGAAAGCGTTCTTTTGGGACCTCATCCCATACATAAGTTGAGGTTCCATGAGATGTTTTTCTCACTATACCATATTCGATTTGAACACGACAACACAAAGCAAACACCCAGACAGAAGAGAAATACGAATACTCAAACGCAATTTAGTTACCTTATTAGTAAGGTACTAATTAACGTTTGCCAATATTAATTTAATCGAGTAGTTTAAGACATTTTTATCGCAGCAATTGAGTATTTGTATTTTGTTTAGGTACGATTTCTCCTAACTATCGCGAGTTGTAATGTTAATATCGTTGTTGTTGTATTTTAATTATAATATCTTTGATTTTGAAGATTGTTTGTTTTTAATATTGGATTGCTATTGCGTTTGTCTATAGTGGATTGATAGCGCGCAGAGTTTCTGCGTCGCGGCGCGGCCCTTCGGTGAAGTACAAATTATTCTCATTCTGTTTTAGGCGCAAGGGCCGCCGTGCAATCTTTAAAGACCCCTTCATGTATCATCTACATCTTCGTAACACATCATTCGGTAGAATTTAATAAAGTTGGAGGAACATGGTGTTAGGGAAACTTTTTTAGCAATGTGATCGCTGGGGAAGTGATTTTATTGAAACGTTTCGAGTCGAATGATTCGAGTCAAGTACCTTGCAATTCGTCCTGAAAATCGATAGTTCGGTTTCATGCTTCCTCTCAAGTTCGTCAACACCCGTGTGCCTGCATCCGTGCGGTCCAACCAAAGTTTGTCAGTAGTGTAAAGTCTGACTAGGTCTGACAATAATGAAATTTTGTAAATGAACTTTTTGTAATTTGACAACTATAAGAAAATAAACCTATTTTTATATTCTGTTGCGAGTATCGCTAAAGATGTTCGTTTACTTTATGACTTGTTTAATTTAACGTTGTTCATGAATTTATTGATCGTGTTTACGTGCCCTCTCGGATCATGTGTTGGTATTTTTACAATGAATATTGCGCGTTATGTAATATTTGTATTAATATGATAATTATGCATGTATTTTAAAATGGCTCTAAATTAAATTAGAATTATTTATTATTTGACATAGAAAAACATGTAAACGAATGAAGCAATTAATAACTTTATTAATAATTTTTAGTTACGCTAATTTATCACATGGGTCTGAAGTTGTTAGTTGACTATACAATTTGTCGCAATTAATATAACAGGGTCATTCACTCGGCCAGACTCCAGACTCGTTATTAGTCACCTTAGCTGCAGACAGTTCTAAAAATTCATACAAAAGGTCAAATATTTCCCAGCGTGCAATATGCGTTATTAGATATGGCGGCCGACCAAAATCTTTACTATTTTGGTCAAACGCGCCTCCATATTCATCATTGCATCAATGCCAACCTTTGCTTGCGAGACCGCACTTATTCTAAGTTTGATATAATTTTATTTTTAAAATGTCTATTTGGATGTTGTTATGTGCCAAATAGTGTCGTAACGAGATCCGAAAACGTTTATTAATTTCGCGGAGTTTTTGAGAAAACCACAGCAGACGATGTTGTAATTTTAGTTAATTTTCTCTTAACTCCTGTGATGTATTAAATATGATCTCAGAACATAATTTTACGATATGCAATTGACATATTTAATATTTTTTTGTTTAAAATAGTGTTAGTTAGTATCCGGTCGTGGTCGCGAGCGGCCGCGCCTTAATCCCAGTAAACGAAGAGATAATTTAATACATCAGATATAATTTTATGTTGTTAATACATAATAATATGAGGATAATATGTGTCTGTACGATTTGTGTAAATTATGACTGATGATGATTTAAGTGTGTAAGGCGTGGACAGCTCCGTGCAAATTCACTGTAAATACGATGCACCGAAGTGTATTTATTGCGCGGGAAACTGTACGGTACTTACCTTTCCTCTCACATTATGTAATATCTTTATATATATCAAACTATTGTATTTAAGCTCCAGAGGCAACATATATCTACTGTAAATCCGAGCCGAAAGCCTGTAACTACTGATAATTTTGAATTTTATGTAAAACCAGCCACCCCTTAGTCCGATGATCAGCGATCTAAGACGACTCGTTGTAAATATTCGGCCAATATCTTCTAATTAATGTTTTATAGTGTATTGTGTTCCATATAAAATTTAGTTAAAAAAAGCTTACTTGATACGGTAACCTGTGTTTTATTCGTCTTTTGCCTTTTCAATGATCCCCACATGTACGAGTATCCTCACTCGTCTCCTCACATAATTATGGTTTGATTGAGATTAAATTATTTAACTTAGTAGATAGGTCATAAAAAATTAGTGTCATAAAATTTGATTCTAATTTTATTTACTTACTTAGTTTTTTTTCCATTATTTAATTTTCCTCACTCTTGATTTTAATTACACTAGTTACCTTAATCAGCTTACACACCTGTTTTAAAAATAAATACCCGATTAACACTCAAGGAGTAGAGGTGAAGGATAAATAGTAAATGAAACAAGTTTTGGATGCTCGTATGAAAATGTTTACTGATATCACAATCAAGTCTACAGAACTACCCGATTACCCATCATATCGTGTACACAGCGAGTATGAATGATACATAGACGACACCGGTGCCCTCCGGGGCACTACTCCGTACATAACGTCACAATTCTATAACATACATAACGAAAACTGCTAGATTAACATTTTTGCCTTGTGCTATAAGTTTTAGGGAAATCTAAATCACTAGTGTAGCAAGCTACGTGTGACAATCAAGTGAGGCCAAAGGATCGTCTAAGACTGAATAGAAAAACTACTGCTATTCAGTACGAAACTATTGCAAGGATCGAACTCCATTGACTTGGAAAATATTATAACAGAAATGTATCTATAGCAAATCTTATCGATACCTCGTTAACCGGTGAGAAATAGGTAAAAGTGAATCAAAGGTAAACAAGCGAATGTGGCAAATAAGAAGTTATTGTCTCAAAATACATCTCAGAAATACCAAGTGAACGCATCGCAGCGCGCCGCCCGGCTCGCGATCAGTAAGTGTCAGTAATCTCGCCACTATTCAATATTTATATACATTTACAATAATACAGTATTACACTTAGGCACATCAATTGTTATTAATACGATTTAATTCGAAAACGTGATCATGTCACCGATATTCAACTATAACTACACAAATCTAATACATAAAGTGATATATAATACAAACAATTAATTAAACATGAGGTTATCGTGATTCGTGTAACTAGAATTATTTAAAATAATTTTCAGGATTTTTTTAACATCCAAAAGATGAAAAGTTGTCAAATCTGAACGAGACGAATTTATCTAAAAGGTACGACATTTATTAAAGTTCAGAAAGATTTAGAAACAATTTGAATCTGACTTCTGTTTCTTATATAATATAAGATATTAGTATATAAGAAAAGAACCATAAAGCATCGCAGACTGGGGAACGTTTGATAAATTTGTACTTTAAAGTCATCCCCTCGACTGCACGTTAGTGCTTCGTAGCGTACAATTTAACGTTAAGTATTATAAGTATTTGTTTATTAAGATATATTAAAATTACTGTCTAATTTGGTCGTAATCCTACGCACTGACACTATTCTAGCATAAATAGGTGTTAGGTAGACACATGTTAATTTCGTCGCCGCTAGACGCCGATAGACACTGATACACAAAGATCTCACTGGACGCTAATAGGATATCCTTACATAACAAGTAATAATATAGAAGACAGCAAATATTGAATAATCTGGACATTGAAATCACATTTTATAGAAATAATCTCAGTTACCTATCTAAGACAATCAAATTTCATCTACATCCTTTGAGCACAATAGCTTGTTGGCAACAACTAACATTTCTGTCGGACATATAGGGTTACGTAAACAAAAGATGGGTCGATTACGAAAAGTTTGGTTAAAGAATTATTTTATAAATCAATTTTTGGTAATATGTATTGAAATCACGCTTAGTAGGTATTTTAATTTATTTATTGGTCCGCAGGATTTTAAAACATTCGCCTCTAAACGTCATCTAAAAAGATTATACTATTTAGAAGACTAACTTTTGGTTTAGAAGGAGCTTAGAATTTTAAAGTAACTGAGTTCATTTATCAAAATAACAATCAGTTGTCTGAACCAATCCAACGAACACAGATATTGAAGATATTGCCACTCTCTCACCTCAAGCGGTTGTACTCAAGGGATACCGCTGATATAAAACAGACACATATACGAGTACATCTAGCGCTAATTATCAAGTCAGCCTATGCAAGCAAAGTCTGGCTAACGAAAGTTGAAAATATAATTTCAAAAGTAGAGAAGGTAGAACGTAAAAAAGAACGCAGATTATCTAAGTAGGTACCTATGTATATAAAATTTAATTTATTTTTTTATATTTTGTACTACTTATATGTTCATATTATGTTATTAACAATAATTATGCATTGAAATGAATGAAACATTATTAACCTTCACTACCCAGACTTACCCCACATTCGAGCAGCTTGTATCTTTGATAAGTCATCTAAGTTAAAAGCCGACGCAACCGCTAAAATATCCCTGATATTCTTGTTATCTAAGATATTTGGATGCTAGGATTAGACTATTAAAAATTATAGTGAAACTGAATTTGATTATCTTCAAAAACAAATAAATCTAGGGGTATTGATTTCAATGATCTATCAGCAATCTTCTTATTACATATTTTATATTTTTATTTCTTGCGATTTATTGTCTGTGTAGGTACAATTGTACCTACCTGTGGCTTATTTGTTTTAGGTAAGTAAATTGCCCTCATTGAGCCTCCCCACTTTAACTGGTATTCGGGTAAAACTAACTAAATATTAACGGATCCGTTAGTCATTTTGAATACAATTAAATAGTAAAATGTATTATCCAAAAAGCATCCAAATACACGTAGCTCCTCTCGAGTAGTCCGCAGCTAGTCATTCTATAAGCTCTAGATAAATATAAAATACCTTATACATCTATAGTTAAATTTTAAAAGTCGGTTTGTGTCGAAAGATAAAAAGTAAATACCTATATACGAGTAGTAAATAGAGCAGTCCAGCTCTGCCGTAAGAGGTACGAAACTTGGACGGCAAAATATTTTGGTGAGAACAGATTTGCGAGAAAAGAGTGTGTTGTGTGGGGACTGCGCCCGCCGCAGCTGATGGAGGATGGGCCCTGATTAGATTTCCCCAACCGGTAGCAGTTTATATGTATAATAGACGACAACTATGTCATAAGTATGTTATTATTCTGTGCTTAAGCTTAACCCTTATGAAGTATTTTGTATCAAAATGTGAATAAAGACAATTAAATAGAAACAATTTTGAAAACCTTTGAAACAAGGTACCTACTACCTTTACTTGTAAATGTTCATACACGAGACGAAGTGTAACTAGCTCTGCTCAAGCACGACAGGTAGACACTGGACTGCACAGTAATCTAAAATGTTACGAACTACTGACAAAATCACATTTATATTAATAGACAGTGTAAAAATAATGTTTATAAACATTGGCCTATAAGTAATTAGAATTCATTGTACTTCATCTAGTGGAAAGCTTACCGTTATTATCACACATACCTATAAGGTAGATATCGAGCGACGAATATAATATAAAAGTTAACACTATAGAGCCTAAATATAGCAGCACACTAATTATCAAATGCTACGATAACAAACTTGAGACGTCAGACTTGTAATCGGAGACCTTACGAGTAAGATTCTGTGGCGCGAGTGATCCGTCCGCTACACCCGCCTGCCCGCTCGTCGCCTGCGACTTACGTCTGTGACCGCGAAGAATACAGTAGGTATATTAATATCTAATAATAAGTGTACATACATTCCTATATTTTAACTAATTTTGTTTCCACCGCTGTCGCAGACCGCACGAGCGAACGGGCCTAATGGTACCTAATGTTGCTCCTGACCTACCGTTTTCAAATATTCAAACTATTTTTTTTAAATTGTGTATTCAGGTCATACTCAAGGAAGTAACCTCAACCGTAACATTTAAGATACAAAAAATCTAATTGAAATATTATGGTGCACACATTATTAAAACTTAATTTTATATCTTACGTTACCATCGACATTTTAATTATTACTTCAGATAACAATTGGGTGCATATGCTATGATATATCTACTATAGATAGATACCATTCTATGTAAAAGCTGAATGTAATCTAAGCAAAATATATTGTAAAGATTATTCGACATTGAAACCTATCGTAGACCAAATTGATAGTGAATAAATCGTGTAAGACAATAACGACATCTTAGGTAATACAATAAAAAATATACGACGATGATCTAAGTTTGATCTTTACTACCTTCAAGGAAAGCCTTACCCTAGGTTTTTACTCCTTTTTTTAAGTTATGTATCTTTATACAGGCCGAGTGGAATTAACGAACTATGTTATAGGAATTAATGAATTAATTATGTAGATACCTAACGTTTCAGTCACATACACCTTGAACACGAACCCGATTCTTCATTCGGGTTTGGTTCTCTATTAGACTTATAATTGAAAGGGTTAGTAGGTACGTGTTTTATTTTAACACAGAACCCAACGTACATATACGAAGATTTTCTTTCATTCTTTTAATTTAATTAAGGTTTCATTTTTAAAGGTCTCATTTCATATTTGATACAGCGTAAGCGGAATGCATGTTAAATGTATGAAAACAACGCTTCGCTCCGCACATCTGCATCTATCAAATACAGAGGGAATGTGCATGTGGCCCCACATTCATGACAATCCTGCAGTCTTAGGGTCTTATTCATAAAAAAATAATAAACCTATTTTAGGTACAGTGTTTTGTTTTCTTTATTCAAACTCAATATAAGAATTCGAAAGAAAAAAGAGATAAGAGGGTTAAAATAAAACATCTATCTAGAATCACTGAGTTATACCAAGAATAAACTAACTATACGGCTTCGGTATATTATTGATCGAAGCTATACGGTAATGCACAGACCTTTTTACGAATTCAACTCGTTTGCATCTATCGAACCAAATCGCCCTGCCTAGTAGCGCATGAAGTTAAAGCTTGGATTAAATAATATAAAAATTGTGTAAAAATTTATTTCTCATTTATCCTATCTTTTAAATGTGTGCATAAATAGTTGGTAGGTACGAGTATGGTACATTATTTTTCTTGAGTTTAACGTTCTATGTGCTCTATGTTATTTTTATATAGGTATCATTAAAATAAGTATCTAAGAATTTCGAGTTAATAAAGAAAATTACGCAGGTAGTAAATAAATGTACCAATAGTTAAATGCGTGGGAGATCATACCTAATACAAATATTTCAACTTTTCAATATTTACACGGATCTAGAGATATATAGCCATTAAATCTACATTTAATATCGTTAGTAATAAAACAATCTACTGTATTCTTATTTTCACGTACCGGAGCGGACTCCTGTGTAAATTCTGTCATACTGCAAATTCTCCTTTCATATTTTTTTGACGTGTGCTCATTAAGGATATCAAGTTTGTGCTCCTAGATATTTACAACTACAAGGATGCGTATAGGTATAGAAAGTATTGACTCTAAAAAATGTCCGTGACTGATGCCGGTATGCCAATTCCATTGGCAATGAATGTTGCCAAGAAATTTTCATGTTTAGCACCTTGCAGGTGCAGCGGTCAGCATAGGTTTACAATAACTGAATAATAAAATCAATGAAATCTACAGTAGATAATACATTACAGTAACTTTACTATATATTCCATCTAATTAATTAGATTTGGAGCATTGATCAACTCTTAAAAGCTTAAGTATTCTCACCAAAAATGTCGACTCGATAGTCATTTTGTGGAATCAGTCAACTGTCGTAAAACCAAATGTTCATGTAATTTGTGAAGATATTTTGTACAGATGATTTGCATTCAATAAATATCTGTAAACACTACCAACAGATTATTTCGGGCGCAGTCACGGGCACCACTAAAGGTAAGGGCCAACGAAATGAACTACAGAGGCAAATTATAGTAATGATTTATTGTCTCACACTGGTTTATTGTCGAGACAGCAGTTCTGGCGGTTTCGCCTCACTATTTATTGACTATAGCATTTCAGCGGACCGCCGGTGCAAAGCGCTCTATTTCAATACAGCTAGATCCAAATAAACTTTACCAGTAGCGAGGGATGCTTACTGCTTGCAAAGAATGCTGTGGAACACATTAGCATTTAAACGGTTAAATCTATTTATCTATGTATTGGTTGTATGTTATCGCTATCGAAAGTATATTTAAAGATTATTCGTGTAATGTATTAATTTAATACTTTTTGTCCTGGCAACACAGCGTGCTTCGGATGTAGAGTAGCAGTTGACACCTACTGTGGCTTCGGCCTACTATTGCTACGGTCACTACAAGTAACGCTTCTGCGCGACGGCAATAGTTTTAAACGTGACAGGCCCAAAAAAAGTCAAAAGCAAAATTATAAAAATTATAATAAAATTAAAAGGGAAAAGGATAGAAAATAAAAATTAAATTAAAAGGGATATTTGGATGTTTATTTACAAATTTTCTCATAATAATTATGCGATTATTATAGAAGAAAAAACTTAAGCAACATCAGTGCTATATCCCTGATCACCCACCTATCGAATTTAAATTATGTTAATGATTCTCGCCTTGTGAAACACAAGCATATAAACGCTAAATTAAAACATAAAATACCCATTATTTCATAAAATTAGCTCTCAGCGTACCAGCCGGTACTATACAGTTAATTGTTACATAAAATCATTAAAATCGAATTACAACTAGGATAATAGTTTTTCCGGCGCATTAATTTATGATTAAATAATAATTATTTTTACAATGATCACAGTGGAAGTGAACACGCTAACGTCAAGCGTGAGTGCTACATCGTGAAGGAAATATCAACATTCAACACCTTATCAGGGTCAGATTATTTGTACATCAAATCAGCTGTAACATAAGCGGCTAGGTTGGTGCATAACCATACGCCTAAACTATGCATACACGGGGCATGATATAGCAACTGCTGTGAAAACTTCAATTTTATCCACGAGACTAAGAATTGCAACATCCCAAATCATAATTTAAACATTACAAAAAATTAGATAAATCGAACCAGCATCGCAACGGATTGTGAAGATGCAGCAGAAATTTGTGTCGCTAACATGCCCCGAGTCCCCAAAATTTATAAAATACAATGTTAACTTATGTTAAAACCAGACGTTTATAGTCTAACAACGTAAAAATGGGTACGTTACGTACATACGAAAATAAAGTTAACATTCCATCACTTAATAGTTAATAAATCCCAAAACTCCGTAAAACATTCTAAGTGAAGTAACTAAGTGAAGTGTGCAACTTGCTATATAGTGAAGCCATTGCCGGTTAAAATGTAGATTGTTCATTCGATGGGTGATGTTTGGTTGCAGAAACCTATTTTTAATGGTAATGGTATGGTAATACCCATGTTCTGATGATGGTTATTTGATAAAATAAAAAAGTACTTGTAAAACTAAGTTAACTATCCTATACATTTGACAGATACATATATAATAGTTATCATCCGACAAACTGACAGTTTCTCTGTCAGAGTTCAGAGTTTAGTACATATGTATTTCACAAACAATAGTGTAATTTTAGAGTCAAATGTATAACAACATGATTGGCCGTTTAAAAGCAAAATTAATTAAATCAATAGATATTAGGATTTGGCTGTAACACAACATTTACATAGTGTATTTGCTTTTTAAATGTTAACATATCAAGGCAGAGATCTCTAGACAACTGAAGAAGTCAAATGTATATATTTAATCTACATTTTCCAGCGCATGGCATTACAAACTGCATACATATAATTATAAAGGTAAATACGGGTGTACATAAGAGGCATGTTTGAATATACGCGAACTGATCGGAGGGAGACAGGCGCAGAGATCAATACCATCCCAGCGGGACAGACACAAATAAATTAAATACATTTATTTGTATGTTTTCAAAATACTACTCTTCCAAACGTATGAACAAAAACATGGGTTGCAAATTAAATTAACACCATCTAAGATTAGTAGAATTTATATTTGAATTCTCGAAAATATATTAACGCAAAATTAGCAAAAAAGCTAATTAAAAATTTGAAAAATTTGCTAAATATTTTATATCAAGCCCATTTTGCTAATTATCTAGCTGTATCCAATGGGATTTTTTATTAATAGAATTATGCCATTTTATTGCGTATACATTCAATCGAATATTAAAAAACAAAATATCGACAATAATTAATTACATACCTAAATTAAAAAAGCTCTCTTTCCATAAGTTTATATGATACTGATACATTCTAAGAGATTTATTTATCATTAATTATAAAAGGCACATCCGATAAGTTAAAATATTATATTTAGGATTGCACAGAAGAAACAAAATGCACCTGGGAAGTGTAGTACACAAAAAAATATATTATTATTGCGTTGATAAATTCTAATATTTCCACGATTTAGATAGAATTGAATCAATAACCAATAAACATCCATGAATTTCATTTCCTCTGGGCAACGGTTAAGTTTATGATATATTTAAAGAAAATAGAAAAATAAGGAGGTAAGGAACATATTGTAATCTAACTACAACCATAACAAAGTACAAACATAATATTATTATTGTCGGGCAGCAAGTTGGCTGAATGCAATTAAAAATGATGTTGCATCGTCGCTAATAAACAAAATGGCGGGAGTTACCCACGCAATGTCGGTGCTCTTAAAAATAAAGCTAGGAGAAGTTATTTTTTTTATTACATATTTTAAATCAAATAGTAGTTAAAAGAGCAATAAATCGATTATAAATTAAACAACTTAATTAATAGTAAAGTCCCCGCGATATTGGTGCGCGCGACCGGAACAAATATTGGAAATCAGTGCAAAAGCTTGATTTAAATGACTACTACTCCTTGTACACTTAACTATAATACTTATATACATGACCGCTTCGCAAGTGTAGCGTTAAAATTAAAATCGGTAAAAAGATAATAAAATGAGGGCCTGTCGTTATTTTTTCTTACGATTCCGCTCATTATAACAGTGGCGCCGGACTAGCCGCTAACACCTACAAAATAAAACTAAAACAATAATTGTAGTCATGATACTATTTAAGGGTTGCATTACGCATTTTACATTCAACTAACATCGAATATGCAGAACGATTAGTTAAATACCGCGATTAAGAATATTACATCAAATATATCTATGCGATAAACGTTAAGTCTGTACTAGTAATAATAATGTTTTATAAAACCGAAAACGTGTGTGTACGTACGTTAATATAATCGAATCTAAAACTATACAAATAATAGTCCATCACCGCACCCTACACTCGTAATTATATCTACACGATAATAATATAACCTCCATTAATATATGATAATACATATTTATTTAAACACAAGCTTGTATGTTTTGTATGAATAGACACGGCGACTACGCTACGCAACGTGGAAAGTAATATAAAACATCAATAAATCTCGCGATACGTAGTACCTAAAGCAAACATTTAAATCTACATTATACGAGTAAAAATCAAACTGTAATTGACAAAATCACCGTCACGTAAAAACTTAAAACACCTAATTGAATAGTATTCCTGTCCCCACGCTCTATGCGAGTGTTCCGCAAGAAAATTTAATATACTCCAGTCGAAAAGATTTTCAAACAGATTGAAATGCGCAGACAAAACGAATCTATTCAGAGAGACACGCTTCTCATTGTGAAGTTTTATCTGCGAATTTCCCAAACAGAACTCTAAATCCTCCAATCTATCAATCCTGGAGTTATTATATATATATAATTCGTTGCGGACCTTTCTCGCTTCGAACGCAACGTTTCCGTCACGCACGCGTCACACTAAACACCACATTATAATGATTTGGTACAAACACTAACGTCTACGATAAAATATTAGTAAATGCAATCTACTCGCTTTGCTTTTACGGCAAAAATATAATTAATTGAAAGGAAAAAAAAATTAATATACAATCATGTAAACGAACACAATCACTAATCCTATACACGGAGTTATACGAAATAAACTCGTGTCTTGATGCAAATAGTATGCGAATTCAATATAAACCTAGCGTCGCATGACAAGCGACATTGAATCGAATTAGCTCACGTAAAATAAAACGTTATAAAATACGACATAAACGAACCTACATATCATATTTTGTACAGATACGTCGATCAACTATTAACAATAGAATAGCCATCGGCCACGGGCCCAAACACACTAGTCATAGTTTTGAAATAAAAAAAATTGCAGTGTGATAGAATCGATATTAATGTTACACCTTAAATAATTACCGCTCGACCGCATTTATGGACAAAAGGGATAATAAACTATATCCAACCATATACTTTTCGATCCCGTTCGTCTATAAAGACGGCGAACGTACGATTGCGACGACCGTTCGTTAAATGTCTCTGCACTCCTTAATTCTTCAAATCACTTATTTATTTATTTATTTTATTTATTTTATTTATTTTTCATCACTTCATTATGTCACTTCTGCAAACGTCATAATCCACACAGGCACTCTTCAAAAACGCACTTTCAAAAAAAAATTCTTCATGTGAATTTTCTCAATGTTCTAATCTCTGTCAAATTGACAGTCGTTTTTTTGACGTCGAATTCTTGTCAATTATTATATTTTACAAATTGCACCCGCTTGAGAAATAACGCACTCAGGCTCCGTATTTGTTATAAACGTACAAGTGGACTTCAATCTCATATAAAAACCAGTCAGAAACTATTCCAATTTCTTAAGCTTCAGTCAATGTTTTCAGAAAATTTTCGATAGAATCTTCAGTAGGTACTTATTAAAACCATTATCTTGTGATAATTCTATAAACAGCATTATGTTATATCTAAAAGCGACGTATTATTCGTTTTTAAACTTAAGCACACTCGTATATTGTGGGTTGCTCAAGCGCGCGTCGTTTGTTTACAATTTAATACTTGTTGTACCAAGGGGTTAGGTATGTCCACTGTTATGAAATTCCATGTGGCATCTATCCAGCAAAGGTGCCTTATGAAAGTGGTTTATATTGGTTTATGTAGGAAAATATTACTTGGAATATATACTTGTTGATAGTTTTCCATGTGGCATTCCTCAAGGAAGCCTTTTCAGACCACTACTGTTTATATTGTACCAAGTACGAGGCATCCTTCAAGGGAGCGTTTTCAGACCACTATTGTTTATATTGTAAGTACGAGGCATCCTTCAAGGGAGCGTTTTCAGACCACTACTGTTTATATTGTACCAAGTACGAGGCATCCTTCAAGGGAGCGTTTTCAGACCACTACTGTTTATATTGTACCAAGTACGAGGCATCCTTCAAGGGAGCGTTGTATGACCACTGTTGTGTACATAACACTGCATCCATGGCATCCTTCAAGGTAGTATTAACTCTCCACGATTATTGCTTGTAATAACTTCTCAGGCTCCTTTGCTGTCGCCGCCTCCTTTTCCCATGGCATGGCGAGTGGTGCTCAGTCGGTGTACCAGAGGTGCTGCTGCGGGTGCTGCGGCACGAGGTAGGTGGGCGAGTAGGGCTGCAGGTAGATACTTGTTGATAGTTTTCCATGTTGCATTCCTCAAGGAAGCGTTTTCAGACCACTATTGTTTATATTGTAAGTACGAGGCATCCTTCAAGGGAGCGTTGTATGACCACTGTTGTGTACATAACACTGCATCCATGGCATCCTTCAAGGTAGTATTAACTCTCCACGATTATTGCTTGTAATAATTTCTCAGGCTCCTTTGCTGTCACCACCTCCTTTTGCTTTTGGTGCTCAATCGGTGTACCAGAGGTGCTGCTGCGGGTGCTGCGGCACGAGGTAGGTGGGCGAGTAGGGCTGCAGGTAGCCCGGCAGGCGCGAGCCGCTCGCGTGGTGCGCGGGCGGGGGGCCGCCGACTCCACCTACGCCGGTTACACCGCCACTGGAAAATTAATTTATTCATTGAAAATAAAAATTAATTAAAAACTATTTTTAAGAAAAAAAGTTTTGTTATAACTTTTTATATTTTTTATTTTCGTGCATTGTCATCGGAACCTAATATGTGTGCCAAATTTCAGCTCGATAGCTTCAGTGGAAGTGGGTGAAATATTGATTGCAAGATTCCAGGACATACATACATACATACGAGTGAAGTTAAATAAAAGCTTTTAATATACACGAACATTGTGTAAAACCCTCTGTTTGTTACAACAGCATATATTATACTAGCTAGCTGACCCCGCAAACGTTGTTCTGCCATATGAAATGTCAAAGTGACGCGACGCTTCACGTCAATGAACGAAAGTTCATTAAAAATACTAAAATAGTGTATAAAAAACATTTTCAAGTGGACCAAATTGTGAATCTAAACCATTCTCGAATACCCTTGAACACACACAAATATAGTATAGAATCCAGTTTCTCGGATGTCCTGTGGGAGTGGGTGACTAGCATGTATCATCATCATGGAACATCAAACTAAATAAATTATGCCACCTAGGGTATTGTAGTTTTTTTTTACATAGGAGATAAACAACTATTGTCTCACACTTAACAAATTATATATAATACAAATAGATAGAATTTGTTGTTAAAAAGTAAAATCCGAGAAAAGTATTAATGACTAGAAAAGTTGAAAAAATTGACAGAAAAACGTAAAAACCTTTTTTTTCTTTTCTTTTTAATTTTAATGTGGGTCTGCAACAGTCCAATAGCTTTTAACAAATCGATATCAGCAGGTAGGCTAGTTTAGAATCAAATACTCATTATCATTAACAGTAGTTGATGATCGATGGTGTACCACAGCATTTAATTATGCGTATTCTGTGTACCCAAAAATGTCGGTCCGGATAAATCTGGGATCTTCAAGGGTAAAAATATATACAACTAGTGGACGCCCGCAGCTTCGCTCGCGTTACACATTCACTAACTTCAAAAACGGCAAAGCTTCATACTAACTTTGCACCCCCGTTTTACCCCCTTAGGGGATGAATTTTAAAATTTTTCTCGCCGTAAAAACCATCCTTGACCTTCAACGAACATTTAAAAAAAAGAATTGGCCAAATTGGTCCAGGCGTTGTTGAGTTATGCGCTTACCAACACATTTTGCGATTCATTTTTATAATACTAGTGGACGCCCGCAGCTTCGCTCGCGTTACACATTCACTAACTTCAAAAACGGCAAAGCTTCATACTAACTTTGCACCCCCGTTTTACCCCCTTAGGGGATGAATTTTCAAATTTTTCTCGCCGTAAAAACCATCCTTGAACTTCAACGAACATTTAAAAAAAAGAATTGGCCAAATTGGTCCAGGCGTTGTTGAGTTATGCGCTTACCAACACATTTTGCGATTCATTTTTATATATTAGAAGATAGATGATGATAACTTACGTGTGATAGTGATAAGTGGGCACGTAGAGAGGCGGCGGCAGATATCCGGGGGACACGCCCCCGCCCGGCGACAACACCCCGCCGCTCGCGCTTCTGGAAAACAAACAAATAGGGAAAAATTATAAATCGCAATTTTCTAACGTCCGCCATATTGGATTAAAAATGGCGGAAATTATTGAATCGTGCATTGTCATCGGAACCTAATATGTGTGCCAAATTTCAGCTCGATAGCTTCAGTGGAAGTGGGTGAAATATTGATTGCAAGATTCCAGGACATACTTACATGAATACATACGAGTGAAGTTAAATAAAAGCTTTTAATAAATAAACGTTCACACCCTAATCTTACTAAGGTTATAAATGTGAATGTTTGTATGTTTCGATGTTTGAGTGTTTGTTATTCAATCACACTAAAACTACGAAACGGATTTGGATATAACAATACAAATACAAATATAATATTTTGACAGGCCCGTTGGCGCAATCGGTAGTGACTCTGTCTGTTGCGCCAAAGGTCGTGGGTTCGAATCCCACTCAGGACAAAATATTCGTGTGACGAACACTTGTATTTGTTCTGTGTCTGGATGTAATAATAATAATTTAATAATAATTTCTTTTTTCTTTCGTGCGACAAAATAAATAATAGAAGCGGTATTTGATTTAATCTAGTGATCGCATAATAGTCGAAATTCGACTGATTTATGAACTCGACCGGGGAAAAATAACAGCTCTCTATGAATTGAGAGTGCTTTTGTTAGTGACACGATTTGGATGTTACATACGTACTATGTTAATTGTCTGTGCTCGCCATACCGAATAGTTTGTCTGTGGTCTGTCTGTAATAAAATCTCTTCTTGAACTTGAAATGGCCGCCGTCCGGTCGTCGCCCTTTTATTTAAAGCCCCATCCAATATAACATGGTGTCAGAAGTTCATATTAATTGATTGTGGCAGACTCACTTATAGTGCGGATGCGGATGATGGTGCCACGCGTGGGCGGCGTGCTTGTGCGCGGCGGGCGGGCCGACGCCCACGTTGCCCAGCGCGCCCACGCCGTTCACCGCCACGCCCACGCCCACGCCCACGCCGACGCCTACGCCCACGTTCATGCCACCCACGCCGTTCACTGCGCTGCTAACCGCCGGCAGGTATTCGCGGCAACCACCACTCTGCAAAAGGAAATTTATATTTAAATAAACAGAAGGCAGAATACTATCTAGTTATCTATATATATAAAAGGAGAAGGTGACTGACTGACTGACTGACTGACTGACTGACTGACTGACATATCAACGCAGGGCCTAAACTATAACAGTTAGAAACTTGAAATTTTTCACAGGGGTTTCTTTTATAGCGTAGGGGAGCACTAAGAAAGGATTTTTGAAAATTCACCCCCTTAAAAACAACACGGGGGGTAAAACGGGGGTGCAAAGTTAGTATGAAACTTTGCCGTTTTTGATGTTATTCTAATGAAATTCAGTACCTATGAAGGTTTTTTATTGAGTTTCAAAAATCATCTCTTAAAAGGGGGTCAAAGTTAGTAGGTATAAAAGTTTTTCGTATATACCTACATTATTTCAATGAAATTTTTTCAAAAAAAGGCGCAAAAATAGATCTTCCAGACTGACGATGCATTTACAACCCTGACGTTACTCGTGTTCATAAGCATCTCTTCGATGTCCATACGACATACTTAACAACTATTTCAAGTTAATGAATAAAGGCCAAAGTTGTTAAGTAAGAAATATAGTTATAAAATGCAAGTATGCTTACGCTATCTCTCTTATTATGCTGCACAGGCACATATTGATTGCACTGATAGTCGTTCGCTTGGCGCACCGTCGATCCATTCTGAAAGAAATTTTAAACGTTAAACTAATAAAAACTTATACTGTATCCTTACTAAATATATAAATGGGAAAGTGTTTGTTGGTATATTGGTTTGTCTTTCTCCTAATTTTTACCCCGGAAAGCTGCATTGTTCCCGTGAAAATGGACAAAAAACCTGTAATAATTTCGATTTCATTCGATTTTTAATCGATTTTTGGTTGGTCTGTTGGTTTCTCCTTATTCTCCTTCTCAACGGAACCATGTATCTATATCAATTCATGCTAATTTCCAACGGCGCGTAACCATAGCAACGAGGCAAAGTCAACCTCGCTCGCATTCACTCATTCGATTCCTAATCTTACCGATTAATTGTACGTCTTATGGCAATCATTTAGAGATATTTGATTCACAAATGCTTTTTATTCGTCTCGTTAAGATGAGTACAAAAATGCAAATAATTTCCCACTCTTTTGTACAGGAATTAGTATTACACAAAAGATATAGTACTAATATCTTTCATCTTTTCCAATATGAAATAGTTTGATTACTTTGACATGGATCATGAAATAGTGCGTTATGCCTTTCTTTGCAGCCTTTTACCCACCCGACAATCTCTTTCTGGACTACCCTGCCTGAGGCAATTAACACACAACTTGTATTTAATGTGTATAGTTAGCGGCAGGAAAGTGTAGCTATCCCCTCTACATTTCGTTCAGAGCTAAACCTTCGTGCCGACAGCTGTACTGATGCGCAGCGTCCGGCGCTTGCTGTTTTCTCTGCTGTTGTTGTGGTTATACGCTCACCGTATAGTGATGAGCAGCCTCCTGCGTCAGGTCCTGCTTCGCTTGCTGCTGCTGCTGTTGCTGCTGCTGTTCCTGCTGCGCGAGCGCCAGCAGGCGCTTCTTCTGGCTCTGAGGCGTGGCCTGCGCCGGCGCCGGCGCATGTTGCCGCTGCGGTTGCGCTTGCTGCTGCTGCACTTGCTGCTGCTGCTGCTGCACCTGTTGCTGCGCTTGCTGCTGTGCTTGCTGCTGCGCTTGCTGATGCTGTTGTTGTGCCTGCTGCACTTGCTGCTGTTGCGCTTGCTGTTGTTGCTGGTGCTGCTGCTGCTGCTGATGTTGCTGCTGTTGCTGGAAGAATTGAAAAAAATTAACTTGTTTAGCAAGAAAGGTCCTTGAGTTAGAAAACGGAGGCCGCTCTCCAATCAGGTGGACAGATGACCTGAAGAATTCAGTGCCTTTTGAATTCAGCGGTTACTCTCTGACGAGTAACCGCTGAATTCAAAAGGCACAGGTTCCGGAAGGAAAGACCCTGATTACAGGAGACCAATGTCCAGTAGTGGAGCTCAGTTTTATAAATGAATGATTATTAACGGGCGAGGATTCTCAGTGCGACAGATATTTTTCAAAGTAAAATATATAAATATTTGATCATAAAAACGTGACTGTGAAAAATATGATACAAAAATCCATCCATAAATCAATCTTCTTAGGTCCACTGCTAGACATAGGCTTTTCCTAAACAACACCACTCCGACTGGACGAATCCGCCGTCTTTTTCAGGTCATCTATCCATTAAATTTGTCCATGTTCTGATGATGAGCGGCAGCGAATGGGTGCTGAATGGTGATGCATACTCGTTCACTGCCTTATCCATACTAATATTATAAATGTGAAAGTGTGTTTGTTTGTTTGTCCGGCTTTCACGTCGCAACGAAGCTATTATATGGTATGGTTTTTGTGTGTGGAGATAGTGAGGAGGGTGGAGAGTGACGTAGGCTACTTTTTACCTCGGTAAAACAACCCCATCCATGGGAAGATCGATGATTTGTTATTTGCTAGATATTTAGTTCCGGATGTTGTTAATAGATGGCGTTAGTAAAATTATATGATAAACAAGTCATTGTTAATTCCCTTTGACCACGCGGGCGGAGCCGCGGGTAAAAGCTAGTATCTATATAAAGGTTCCGTACCACGTGCTGATGGTGACACGGCTGCTGGTGGTGGTGCCGCGGCTCGTGCTTCACGTGGCGCTCGTCGCGCGGCGACCTCGCCCTGCAAATCACTCCCCCCGCGGCCCCCGCCTGGGGGTGCATCGGGCCCCCGCTCGACACGCCCCCCGAGCCGGGGTGCATCGGGCCCCCGCTCGAGACGCCCCCCGAGCCGGGGTGCATCGGGCCCCCGCTCGAGACCCCCGAGCCAGGGTGCATCGGGGCCCCGCCGTTGACGCCGCTGCCGTTCGTTATGATCGCGTGCGCGCCCGTCGACACACAGTCGCCGCTACCTGCGGACGTATACACATTTTTATGCTGTTGGAAAGGCAATAAAATCTGGTGTATAGTATTTGAACTTCATTTCTTTATGTCGTGCATGCATTAGGGTTCTCTATAATGTTATCAAAGTTACCGTTACCGTGTAACGCAACAGACGATTTTGGTATATTGGAAAGTATTTTGCACTTGACAGTGCCCAAAGCCTCCTTCATAGATGAAAACACATTTGGTTGTCCCAGCAAAAGAGTAGCGTAGACTGACTTTCGTAACGTCCATAGCACAATGGCTCGTGTCGATTCAATGTAATCGAAAGAGTTAAGCAACGACGGGCGCGGCCGGTTTGTGGATGGGTGACCGCTAGTGGCAAAATTTCATGGACGCTACCGTACTTCAGAGGGCACGTAAAGCCGTCGATCGCGGTTGTTTTCAATTGTGGAAACAGTCGTTAAGCCTTGTCGAAGACCTTTGGGTGGCTTGAGAACATTCGACTAGGTTGGCCACTAACCCCTCCACCCTTTCGCATTAGAGCAGCGTGATGGAGTATGCTCTAGCTAGACCTTCCACAGCTGCGTCTGTGGGGGAGACCCGTGCCCAGCAGTGGGACGTCTATGGGTCGCAGCGAGCGAGACAGACTTTCGAGATTCGTGTCTCGGCTGAAGTTGTTTGGTAGACGCACGCTTCATACGTTATTTATTATGACAGTAGTCCCATTTTAATGACGTTCAAGCCATAGCCTAAGCCTCCTTACAAATAGACTTATGTCCACCAGTGGGATGAGTGAGCGAGCGAGCGACATACCTCTGTTGGCGTGCGGGTGGTGCGGGTGCGGCGGGTGGTGCGGGTGCGGCGGCGGGTGGCGGTCGGCGTCGTCGTCCGAGTCGGAGATGGTGATGACGGAGACGGCGGGCGAGGGCGTGTCGCGGATGGTGATGGTGTGCCACTACCGATCGCGGCAACGGGCCCGTCAAGAGGAAGTCTTTTGTCCACCAGTGGGATGTGTGAGCGAGCGAGCGAGCGACATACCTCTGTTGGCGTGCGGGTGCGGCGGGTGCGGCGGGTGGTGCGGGTGCGGCGGCGGGTGGCGGTCGGCGTCGTCGTCCGAGTCGGATATGGTGATGACGGAGACGGCGGGCGAGGGCGTGTCGCGGATGGTGATGGTGTGTCACTACCGATTGCGGCAACGGGCCCGTCGAGAAGAAGTCTTTTGTCCACCGGTGGGATGTGTGAGCGAGCGAGCGACATACCTCTGTTGGCGTGCGGGTGCGGCGGGTGCGGCGGGTGCGGCGGGTGGTGCGGGTGCGGCGGCGGGTGGCGGTCGGCGTCGTCGTCCGAGTCGGAGATGGTGATGACGGAGACGGCGGGCGAGGGCGTGTCGCGGATGGTGATGGTGTGTCACTACCGATTGCGGCAACGGGCCCGTCAAGAAGAAGTCTTTTGTCCACCGGTGGGATGTGTGAGCGAGCGAGCGACATACCTCTGTTGGCGTGCGGGTGCGGCGGGTGCGGCGGGTGGTGCGGGTGCGGCGGCGGGTGGCGGTCGGCGTCGTCGTCCGAGTCGGAGATGGTGATGACGGAGACGGCGGGCGAGGGCGTGTCGCGGATGGTGATGGTGTGTCACTACCGATTGCGGCAACGGGCCCGTCAAGCGGAAGTCTTTTGTCCACCGGTGGGACGAGTGAGCGTGCGAGCGACATACCTCTGTTGGCGTGCGGGTGCGGCGGGTGCGGCGGGTGGTGCGGGTGCGGCGGCGGGTGGCGGTCGGCGTCGTCGTCCGAGTCGGAGATGGTGATGACGGAGACGGCGGGCGAGGGCGTGTCGCGGATGGTGATGGTGTGTCACTACCGATTGCGCCAACGGGCCCGTCAAGAGGAAGTCTTTTGTCCACCAGTGGGATGAGTGGGCGAGCGAGCGACATACCTCTGTTGGCGTGCGGGTGCGGCGGGTGCGGCGGGTGCGGCGGGTGGTGCGGGTGCGGCGGCGGGTGGCGGTCGGCGTCGTCGTCCGAGTCGGATATGGTGATGACGGAGACGGCGGGCGAGGGCGTGTCGCGGATGGTGATGGTGTGCGCCGGCGCCGCGGGGCACGCGCCCGCGTCCCACCCCGTCGCCGCTGCGCTGCGTGCGCTGTTACAAAATAATATACCGCCTTGTAACATCGCTATAGCTTTCACTGATATAAGGGATCCTACTACTAATGTACTATGTATAATAATAATAATAAATAAATAAATATCTTGGACATTTTCACACACGGCCATCTGACCCCAAAGTAGGCGCGAGCCTGTGTTATGGGTGTCAGAGACTGATATACATACATAGATATTTTTAAATACATACTTAAATAGATAATATTGACATCCAGACACAGAACAAATACAAGTGTTCGTCACACGAATATTTGTCCTGAGTGGGATTCGAACCCACGACCTTTGGCGCAACAGACAGGGTCACTACCGATTGCGCCAACGGGCCTGTCAATGTATGCATTAAGAGAGAGTTTTTTCCTCCGGCTTTTTTCTCTCTCGGCATACACTAGGGCATAGGATAAGAATTATACATATTGTAGCTGATGAACAGATAGATAGTCTATTGTGACTTAGTTTAGTGGTAGGTAATTATTGTAAACTAGGCAGGTTAAGCACCCGTGTAGGATTAGCTATTCATTCAATTATCAATAGCTAATCCTTTGCCTTATATTGATCAGTTTAGAATAGTATTACATCTCTTTTCTTAAAGTAGTTTGTAGTTACCTAGACTTTCGTTAAGCGTGTCCAAACACCTCATAGCGAAATAAATTATTTAAATATAAATCTTGTTCTAGCAGTGACAGCCCAGTGGCTATCGAACTCGCCTCTCACTCGAGCGGTCCGGGTTCAAACCCAAGCGGCATGCACCAATGACTTTCTAAGTTATGTGCGATTTAAAAAATTAAATGTCACTTGCTGCAACGGTGAAAGACACATCTTGAGGAAACCTGCATGACTGAGAGTTCATCATAATATTCTCGAAGGCATGTGAAGTCTGCCAATCAGCACTTGGCCAGCGTGGTGGCCTAACCCCTCCCATTCTGAGAGGAGACCCGTGCCCAACAGTGGGACAAAGAAAGGGTTGTGATGATGATGAAATTATGTTCTACATACATAGACATAGACATTTATTTATTGACAAAAACTTACCACTAACATTACAGGTACTGTGCCTATTGCGTTAGCGTAAACTGCAGTCAGGGTCACTGACCATCGCGTCACTGAGTCGTCACAGACACATTTATTACAATGTTTTTTCTAAATATTCTCCTGCCGAACTGCGAAATACAGCTATAGGCGTACAGAAGATATCTATACTAGGATTCCATGCCACTAATTTGTTGAGCAAAGTTAACGCCCTAAACAACGGGGACTCCGTTAGCAGCATCAACTACATCTTCGGACAGCAAATAAAGTACGGCGCCGAATTTTAAAATAATTGGACGGTGCATTCAGTCCAATCAGCTCCAGTACTGACGGGTTAAACATGTTACCTCGGAGTAGTTGCACAAAATAGTCTAACAATCTGTATATATAAAAGGAGAAGGTGACTGACTGACTGACTGACTGACTGACTGACATATCAACGCAGGGCCTAAACTATAAGGGCTAGAAACTTGAAATTTTGCACAGGGGTTCCTTTTATAACGTAGGGGAGCACTAAGAAAGGATTTTTGAAAATTCACCCCCTAAGGGGGTAAAACGGGGGTGCGAAGTTAGTATGAAACTTTGCCGTTTTTGATGTTATTCGAATGAATTTCAGTACTACCTATGAAGGTTTTCTATTGAGTTTCGAAAATCATCTCTTAAGGGGGGATAAAAGGGGGGTGCAAAGTTAGTATGAAACTTTGCCGTTTTTGAAGTTAGTGAATGTCTAATACCACGCGAGCGAAGCTGCGGGCGTCCACTAGTGCTATATACTAGAGTTCGGTACCAACCTGTGGTCGTGGTGGCGCGGGCGCGAGGGCGGCGTGCCCTCCTTGACCCGCTTCTTCACCGGCGACAGCTGCGTCGGCTCCTTCTTGCCGCCCGCCACGCTGCAACAACCGCCACACAACGCATTAAAACTATGCAAACACTGAGTAAGCGATATATATTCATATATTACCTACTTTACATCAGTAAAATATTAACGAGCAAATATTACAGTGTCACTCCAAATCGTTTACGGTGAGGTAAACTAAACGACCGTTCTGCGAAATACAACAGGCGAAGAATAAAATAATTCCAAGCTCTGGTATATACTTAATATTCATTCACTCGAAACTTTCTCTTTCGAAAATCCGCGTTAACAGCTTAAGAATTAAGCTGTTAATACACATATCCCAAAGTGAATAAATTTGGTAGACAGTTGTAGACTTGTAAATAGATTTATCAGATCCAATTCCGCCAGTGGGGAGCAAACGAAACTATATAGTACACTTCATTACCAACAACACTACTTTCTGAAGCAGGAAAACCTTAAGGTTTTCCTGCCTGAAAGTTTTAGAGAAAAAACACAGAAAATTTATGCATTGAAAAATTGTTTCTCAGTGAATATATATATGGCTTTGAGGCCGAGCGCACGAAATCTGTGGCGGACAAGCGGCGGCCTAGACTTATGCACATACTGTGCTGAATATAGTGACCGAAAGCATGGTAACGTAGCGACAGAAATGGCTTACCAATATGCTAACAAAATGGAAATGAAAACAAAACGCATCATAATACTTTAACATTATATTGATTCCATACGAAAACAACACATGTTTATTTCACGTATGTAAAGTTATCTCTTGTATGAGTATGTGCTATGTAGCCAGTTTTTAAAATAAATAATTCCAGAAGATAGGCCGCAGTGTTTACAATCATGCTACTTTACTATTGCAACAAACTGTAATGTAAAACTCATATTGGCCAATCAAAATTTCAATAATATACATACCCACAATATACCTACAGACTACACAGTGGAAAAACTATCAATACGAGGCCTATGGATGGAAAAGTGCAAGCAATCAGCTACTATCATATTATTGGAAGATTAGAATATACCGAGAGGTTATAGACAAAGAATGAGCATGGGGTGAAGTCAATTAAAATAAATCGAAATTGGAAAACAAAATCTGAAATTATCGGAGAATTATACATTTTCTATAGCGGAAATAAACATAAATGTAACAAAATCGTATTGTGGTGATCATTGGTGTTTATGTTAAGGGGATGCCGAGGTATTTTCAGAGAGCTAAACTCTAAACAGACTTGTCGGGTAATATTGCAGAGGTCATAGAGGAGAGAAAGGTATCAATGGTGATATTAATGTTTTGAGATCCATATATAAAGAGGAAAGATTTGTTTGTAATATTTTCACACAAAAACTACTGGACCGATTTAAAAAATTATTTCACCATTAGAAAGCTGCATCTTCACTGAGTGACATAGGCTATATAATATTATTAGGTGTAAACGAAACTATTGTTGTCTAATTCCACGCGAGCGAAGCTGCGGGCGTCCACTAGTGGTCGATAAGGGTGGTAAATGGGGGATGAGGGATGATATAAGGGTGTCATCGCACCTGTACTGATGCGACTGGTGGTGCGGCTGGTAGTGGGGCGCGCCCGTCGCCTGCTGCTTTGTCGATCTGTTGAGAACCGTTGCGTTACTCTAATGATAATATTTCTACTGTCTACTCACATTAGCGTCCATAGCCCAATGGCTCGGTTCGATTCAATGTGATCGAAAGAGTTAAGCAACGACGGGCCCGGTCGGTTTGTGGATGGGTGACCGCTAGTGGCAAAATTTCATGGACGCTACCGTGCTTCGGAGGGCACGTAAAGCCGTCGGTCCCGGTTGTTTTCAATGTTGGAAACAGTCGTTAAGCCTTGTCGAAGACCTTCGGGTGGCTTGAGAACATTCGACACTGGGTTGGCCACTAACCCCTCCACCAATCCGCATTGGAGCAGCGTGGTGGAGTATGCTCTAGACCTCCCGCAGCTGCATCTGTGTGGGAGACCCGTGCCCAGCAGTGGGACGTCTATGGGTCGCAGCGACTCACATTAATATATTCCTCGGCTTTTATGTATATTGTTCTTTATATTTAATAGTATAATGTAATCTGGTTACTTCGTCATGTTATAAACAGCTGAAGCAGTCTGGATTTGGTACTGACATCAGTTTAATGGTCAAAATAGTTTACTTCCATACTTGACTAAACCCATTTCGCAGAAACAAATTGTCTGGCATGAGTGGAAAATAAGTGACTTATTAAACTTTTTTTACGCTGACGATTTTGAATCCTTGCATAGAATGATGGTATAATTATCCCGACATTTTTATTTTCCGGATAATTCTCAGACAATTTAACATCCATTATGGTACGAGTTGAGTGTAGTTAAATGCATCTCAGGTTAATATTGTCCTGCTGATCTAAGGCATCTGTTGATACGAATGTAGTGGTGCGACATTAAGGTTTGGCGCTTTATTTATTGACTTGCTTCGGAGGGTACGTTACGCTGTCGGTCCCGGTTTCTATTCTTGTTAAAAACAATAGCTAAGCAAAGACCTTTGTGTGGCTTAAGGCATTCGACACTGGATTGGACCCCTCCACCAATCCGCTTTTTTTTAAAAATGGATACAAGATAGCAAACGAGCTTGCAGCACCACCCATCCGCTGCCACCCATGACAACTGTGACTGACTATGAACAAGACTCAATTAGGGACTGGGATGGTTAGTCCAATTAGTTGAGTTAATTAGAACATTAGTTGGTCAGTTCGTTAGTAGGTATGAGGACTGGGGACTGTTTGTGACAGTTAGTCCTGTTAGTTGGTGTTAGTAATAGTCCAGTTAGTACTTGTTAGTAGGAGTCTCGTTCTAAGTCAGTCACAGATGTGTTGCTACCCTTGAGAACTAAGATGGTCGCCTCTAAAGAAGTGTAACCGGAAACCACAAACCTTTCCAACCTGACCATGATTGCTTTAAAAACAATTATTACACTGCAGAAAAGGTAATAGATACCGTGGCGGGCGGTGGTACTGCCCCGGGCGAACTCTATATGGAACCAATTAGCTTTCATATAAAACCTATTTGGTTCCCTATAGGCTCTACCACCCATGTTTGTGTTGTATATGTATAAATAAATAATAATAAATAAATATCTTGGACATTTTCACACACGGCCATCTGACCCCAAAGTAGGCGCGAGCCTGTGTTATGGGTGTCAGAGACTGATATACATACATAGATATTTTTAAATACATACTTAAATAGATAATATTGACATCCAGACACAGAACAAATACAAGTGTTCGTCACACGAATATTTGTCCTGAGTGGGATTCGAACCCACGACCTTTGGCTCAACAGACAGGGTCACTACTGATTGCGCCAACGGGCCTGTCATATACCACACTAGTGGACGCCCGCAGCTTCGCTCGCGCAGAATTAGACCTATTAACGACGTCTGCCCGCGTTCGGGTAAAAAACGGCAAAGTTTCATACTAACTTTGCACCCCCGTTTTACCCCCTTAGGGGGTGAATTTTCAAAAATCCTTTCTTAGTGCTCCCCTACGTTATAAAAGGAACCCCTGTGCAAAATTTCATGTTTCTAGTCCTTATAGTTTAGGCCCTGCGTTGATATGTCAGTCAGTCAGTCAGTCAGTCAGTCAGTCAGTCAGTCACCTTCTCCTTTTATATATATAGATATGTTTGTGTTGTAGCAGCAGTCTACTAACCTCTTGTGCGGATGGTGGTGCGGCGCGGCTGCGTGCTGGTGGTGCGGCCGGAACGCGTCCCACACGTCCGCCTCGAGCGGCGCCGGCTCGACGATGAGCGGCGCGCGCCACGCGCCCACGTCCTCGCCCACGCCCACGCCCACACCCACGCCCACGCCCACGCCGTGCTGGTGGTGCGCGGCGGCGGCGGCCGCTGCGGCCGCTGCAAGCTGTTGCACCTGGAAACAACAGCACGCCAATGTATAGAATCTTAAAGCATTAAGAAGAATAATAATAATAGTTTATTGGGTCCTAAGACGACACAACGATTTTTCTGTCTTTCTTCTATTTTATTTTTGTAGAGCTAAATATTTAAAAAATATATGTATACAGTAACCGCACAGCATCCTTGCCCATGTTTAAAACAACAGATTGAAATCTTCGCGTTTGTCGCTCACGGATGTCAACATAATATTAGGATACACGCCGCGAAGTATTGGTCGCATAATGTCGTACAGTATCGCGTCGCGTTGCATCTCTACTGAATGTCGCTCATCTAGGACAACGGGTATCAACTATTATAACCTCCGCTTTATAAGAAACTAGTGGACGCCCCGCAGCTTCGGTCGCATGGAGTTAGACATAGCAATATTTTCGTTTGCACCTAGTAATATTATATAGCCGATGTCACTCAGTGAAGATACAGCTTTATAATGGTGAAAGAATTTTTGTAATCGGTCCAGTAGTTTTTGTGTGAAAATATTACAAACAAATCTTTCCTCTTTATAATATTACCAGCTGACCCGGCAAACGTTGTTTTGCCATATAAATACTTTTTGGTTGATCGTAGAGGGTTGAAAATTCAGGGTTGTATGTATTTTCTAATGTTGTATCATAAAAAAATACAAAAATAAAAATTTATCTAACAATTAAAAAAAAAAATTTGGGATGGACTACCCTTAACATTTAGGGGGATGAAAAATAGATGTTAGTCGATTCTCAGACCTACTGAATACGCATATAAAATTTGGTAAAAATCGGTAAAGCCGTTTCGGAGGAGTACTGCAACAAACATTGTGACATGGAAATTTTATAATAGGTTGGGGAAAAAGTCTTTTCGCATTATAGTATGTAGGAACTTGTAATAAGAACTCTTTGGCTATACTATTTGTATCTGGCTGGTTTTGGTATCATTAAAAGTTTAAATTTTAAAGAACATAATTCCAAATTCACATTAGGAAAATGTGTGATTTTCATTTGTTTTTCGTACCGCCAAGATGAGTGAATCTAATGAAGAAATTCGATACATTTTAAAATTTTACTACAAAAAAGGTAAAAATGCAACGCAAGCCGCGAAAAAAATTTGCGACGTTTATGGACCTAGTGCAGTGTCTGTGAGAGTAGCACAAATTTGGTTTAAGCGTTTTCAATCCGGAAATTTTGATGTCAAAGATGCACGTCGCTCTGGTCGCCCAATTACGGATAAAATGGATGCCATTTTTGAAAAACTGGAGCAAGATCGGCATGTCAATAGTTACGACGTAGCTGAAGAACTGGGAATTGACCACAAAACAGTTTTGGCGCATTTGAAAAAAACTGGGTACACAAAAAAGCTCGATATTTGGGTACCTCACGAGCTCACTGAAAGAAACCTAATGAACCGTGTACTCATTTGTGATTCTTTATTACGACGTTATGAAACCGAACCATTTTTGAAGAAGCTGATAACTGGTGATGAAAAGTGGATCACGTACGACAAGAACGTGCGAAAAAGGTCGTGGTCAAAGGCCGGTCAGGCTTCACAGACTGTGGCGAAACCCGGGTTAACTCGCAACAAGGTGATGCTGTGTGTGTGGTGGGATTGGAAGGGCATTATTCATTATGAGCTGTTACCACCAGGCAGGACCATCGATTCTGAACTCTACTGCGAACAACTGATGAGATTAAAGCAAGAAGTTGAGAGAAAGCGGCCGGAATTAATCAACAGAAGGGGTGTGGTTTTTCATCATGATAACGCTAGACCTCACACATCTTTAGCCACTCAGCAAAAATTAAGAGAGTTTGGCTGGGAGGTGTTAATGCATCCGCCGTATAGTCCTGACCTTCAGATTTCCACCTGTTTCGGTCTATTCATAATTCTTTAGGCAGTGTCAGGTTAACATCACGAGAGGACTGCCAAAACCACTTGTCGCGGTATTTTGATCAGAAGTCCCAAAATTTCTATAGGAATGGGATCATGTCCCTACCTACAAGATGGCAAAAAGTTATCGAACAAAATGGTACCTACATACTTTAGTTAAATGTAAATAAACTATATTAAAAATAGTTTGGAATTTTCATAAAAAATGCGAAGAAACTTTTTCCCCAACCTAATATATAAGATTAAACATCGCTGCGACCCATAGACGTCCCACTGCTGGACACGGGTCTCCCCCACAGACGCAGCTGCGGGAGGTCTAGAACATACTCCACCACGCTGCTCCAATGCGGATTGGTGGAGGGGTTAGTGGCCAACCCAGTGTCGAATGTTCTCAACCGGGACCGACGGCTTTACGTGCCCTCCGAAGCACGGTAGCGTCCATGAAATTTTTGCCACTAGCGGTCACCCATCCACAAACCGACCGCGCCCGTCGTTGCTTAACTCTTTCGATCACATTGAATCGACCCGAGCCATTGGGCTATGGACGCTACGGCTATGGACGCTACGAACGCTACGGACGCTACGATTATTAAGCATAGTATAGATAAATATAATAATAATCGTACCTGATACGCGGGCTGGCACAAGATGGACGAGACGAACTGGTGCGGGAAGGGCTCCGCCCGCGCGGCGTACTGCCGCGCGCCGCCCACCGCCACGCGCCCGCCCTGGTACAGCTGGTACTGTGGAAACCATAAGCGCTCCTGTTACAACACAACACACACACAGTTCAGTCAGTCAATGTCTTATTTTTCATATTCTGTTCATTCAAAAACCATCTACAAATACCATCTACAATACCCTGTTTCTTTTACAAAAGTTTCTTTCTTTCATAATGGTTGTCTGGAAGAGATTACTTTTTAGTGATAAGACCGCCATTTGTACTACCACTCTAAGATTTTATTATTTTTTGTATGTACTTATTGTATGTTGTATGTTGTTTTGGTGTACAATAAAGGAACTTGTCTGTCTGTCTGTCTGTCTACAAACGAAGCGTCTAAATCAAAGAATATCTATACACACAAATACTCAAAAAATACTTAGGTCAATGACTTATTGTTAAAATTTTAATTTTAAATTAGGTTAATAACTTATTATAGGACTTAAATAATGTAGCTAATATTGAAATAAGTCATTGATCTTGCTTAATTTGTTAGAACAACATTTAAATAATTTAAAAAAAAGTAAACAGTCACTCCACCGATCCGCATTGGAGCAGGGTGGTGAAATTTGCTGTTGATCTCCTGCACATGTGCCTGTGGGAGAGACCCGTGCCCAACAGCTGGACGTCTTTAAGTTGTATGGTTGTGCGTAACAAAACTGTCAATATAAAAAGTTGCGCATGCGCAGCGTTCGAAGCTACGCCTCGACGCCCGCTGCTCCCACGCTCAACAGCGGGGAAGTCACCGACGGGGTTCACCCCTGGAGCAATTGCCCGGATAGAGGGGATCTCCCCTAACTCCGAACTCCCTCAGCGCAGGAGCGCCTACAGCGCCGCGTGAGAGGAGGTAAGGTCTGTCTGACGCCCGTTGCGCAGAACATGCAACACTCACACTCACCAGGTTGTCGTAGGGCGCGGCGCGCAACCGCTGCTGGTTGATGGTGAGCGCGAGGTGGTGCGCCGGGGGCGCCGCGCCGTGCGCCGCCACGCCGCCCGCGTACTCGCCGCCCACCGAGCCCACGCCGCCCACGGAGCCCACGCCGCTGCGACGGCACACCTACGAAGATAACCGATGTAAGGTTAAGTTGATTGTACCTAGCTCTAGACTAAGTAAAGTATCAAAATCTTTTATGGGGAACTGTGTTCGCTTCTACAATAAAAATACCCGGAAATATTACTTGTCTCTCAGAGAATAAATTTAAATCTTACATTAAACAAAACCTCCTTAATAAAGCTTTCTATAAAATGAATGATTACTTAAACGATAGAAATGCTTGGTGCGAAGTATCTCCAGCTCCACTTGTTCAATAATAATGTAATTTGATTAAATTATAAAAATTGTAAATTTTGAAAAGAGTAACTACCGAATTTCTTGCCGTGTTCTTCTCGGTAGCATCAACTTTGTGAACCGGCGGTAGATAAAAAATGTTATGACGTTCATTAAGCGTATAAAAAAATACCATATAATGAAAAATAAATGAATATGAATCTGTTGATTCATATGTAGAGTCATAAGAACTAAAGAACCTCCACAGGCCTGCCGATAACCCAAGCACTAAAGACCGCCGAGGACAGAACATCGTGGAGAGGAATAGTGCACCGAGTGACCATGACCAATACTTCAGACTAGACACGACCTTCAGCAATGAAGACACCGATTGTGAAGAAGATGTAGAGTCATACGATGCAATCTTGTGTAAATTGAGACGGCGTGCCCCTTGGGTTTAACCCTCGAAGGCAATCGTTTCCAACACCTCGCAAGCGCTTGTATCTATCTGTGTTGGAATACAAACGTCTAAGAATAAATCATTTTATTTAGATACTCGTAACAATTGATGCGTCCATAGCCCAATTTCGATTCAATGTGATCGATAGAGTTAAGCAACGACGGACGCGGTCGGTTTGTGGATTGGTGACAAAATTGTGGCAAAAAAAAAGTGGCAAAATTTCATGGAGGCCTCTATGGCACGTAAAGCAGTGTGGCTTGAGAACATTCGACACAGGGTTGGCCACTAACCCCTCCACCAATCCGCATTAGAGCAGCGTGGTGGAGTATGCTCTACGCCTCCCGCAGCTGTCTGTGGGGGAGACTCGTGCCCAGCAGTGGGACGTCTATGGGTCGCAGCGAAGTGTCACGTTTGATAATTCTTATAAAAATACTCTATAAAAGGCCAGAGCGCCCGCAAAGGGATTGGTTACGTTGCTAACTACTAACGCTTTATCCAAAATTGCAGACAAAATGGCCATAGCATTCATTTTATTTGTTACCTCCATCATCTGAACGGAGGCCTTAACGTTGTTGCAATGAGCGTAGTCGACGAGGTGTGCGAGAGTCACGAAAGCGTGGTTAAGCGCCTCGCCCGGCGTTATTCGTCGCTCCTTAAATACAAAAATAACGTTAACGTTAACACATACAGCCACACCCACAAGGGGGTAGGCCTGTGATGCGGATGGCGGACAAATAAAGAAAACAACTACTTCACCACTTAAAGTTTATATGGGCATGAAGTGCAGAAAGTGCATATATCTATATATATAAAAGGAGAAGGTGACTGACTTACTGACTGACTGACTGACATATCAACGCAGGGCCTAAACTATAAGGGCTAGAAACTTGAAATTTTGCACAGGGGTTCCTTTAATAACGTAGGGGAGCACTAAGAAAGGATTTTTGAAAATTCACCTCCTAAGGGGGTAAAACGGGGGTGCAAAGTTAGTATGAAACTGCCGTTTTTGAAGTCGTTAGACGGGTAGACGTCGTTAATGGGTCTAATTCTACGCGAGCGAAGCTGCGGGCGTCCACTAGTTATTTAATACGTAGATATATTATTTAATAAGTATGAATAGTACACAAATTAAACATTAAAAAAGAACAACTGAAGCCATAATACGAGCGTATTTGATAACTATTTTGATAGATTAATAAATGATGATTTTGTTATATAAATGTTAATAGAACAATTTTATAAAATACAGATAGTATAGAATTATAGATAATAGATAGTATAGTAATAGATCTCTTCTGTATTAACTTACTTGGTCCATTGTAAGCATTCTTTTCAATAAATCAATGAATTCCCTTCTATCCGCTTTCTCGGCCAACAGTTGGCCGCCTTCAAGATCCGTTGGTACGTTAACCTGTAACAAAAAAAAACATACTTTTTCATACCTAGAATTTAAACATTTTCCCTCAAAGTAATATTTTCTCCCTTTCCGCATATTCCAACGGCAGGCGGCTAAGTAAATACCTTATGTCGCAATTGATTCATCTTGCTTGTATTTTCAAGGCATCTCATAATATGCAAACGGCGTTGTAATTTGGCATGTCAATGTGAGGATATACTTGGTATTGTTGGGTTCCTAAATATAAAATATTGTAAATAAAAAATTAAAAAATCATCCATCCATCCATCATTCATAGAATTTAAGCTACAACCAAACATCGTCCAATCGGTCCAACTGCAGGTACTTGCTTCTTCTATTATTTGAGAAGACTTAAACCATACTTCAGATCGCTGCTTCAGTGTGTATTGTCAAACCCATTGTCAGAAGTTTTTAGGCTGCCCGAAGGCCTCTTACTTAACAACTGTTATCTACGATAAAAACCGGGGCTGACACTCCTTACCTACTACTATATCCTAATTAGTAGATTCTAATTATCAATTAAAAGTATAATATTGTTTATTGAGATGACGATTTAATGATTATCAAAACTGTCAAAAATCCTGTTTTCATCAAATGAATGAATCAATCCACCAGCGAGGCAATTGTGTAAAAGATTTCATGAGATGGATACATTCATGTCGTACAAGTTCACTTGTCAAACAGCTAATTTGAATTGTGTATGAAATTCATATGAACTTGATTGGATTGAACTTAACGTTATTTTAGATGAATGATTTTTAAAAAAATCTTTGGGATATACAGCTGATTCGAACTGTCTAAAGTTTTCATTGATGACAAATTCGCTCCAATCCACATCCAATCGGATTGTGTTTGGTTCTGTGGTGTGGTTTCGAGGTAAGTCGGAATAATTGACCAGTCACTTTTAGATCTTCATTGAACTGACAGTGTTACACAATGTGAATGGACGATCGCAACTCTCTCGCATTGTAAATCCATCGATTAAATCTTTTACACAATTACCCGGCAACAATCGAGCACCAGGGGGCCTAGACAAGTTGCAAAACGCTAGTAGAATAGAAGTAGAATAGTTTAACAAATGTATGGGATTGACATTCGCTTACGACTAATTAGTCGATAGCGAATGTCAGTCCCATACATTTGTTAAACTATTCTACTAGCGTTTTTGCCACTTGTCTAAGCCCCCTGGTCTGTAAAAGGCCGAGTCCTCTAAGTAAGCAATGTAAGTTACCTGTCCGATATCGTCGAGGCAGTTGAAGATGTACTTGCGCGCCTCCTTGCTCTTGATGCCCGTCTCCAGCTCGTGCTCCTCGGGGGTCTTCAGCCTCCAGAACGGGTACGTGCTGTCCATGTCGCGGTAGAAGAACTTTGTCGTCTTTGATGCGCTGTAAACAAATTTTGTTCGCTTTAGTATACCGCCCGCCACGGTACCTAGTACCATTTCTGCCGTGTAATAATTGTTTTTAAAGCAATTATGGTCCGGTTTGAAAGGTGTGGTTTCCGGTTACACTTCTTTAGAGGCGACCATCTTAGTCCTCAAGGGTAGCAACACATCTGTGACTAACTTAGAACGAGACTCCTACTAACAAGTACTAACAGGACTATTACTAACACCAACTAACAGGACTAACTATCACTAACAGTCCCCAGTCCTCATTCCTACTAACGAACTGACCAACTAATGTTCTAATTAACTATCTCAACTAATTGGACTAACCATCCCAGTCCCTAATTGAGTCTTGTTCAAAGTCAGTCACAGTTGTCATGGGCGGCAGCGGATGGGTGGTGCTGCAAGCTCGTTTGCTATCTTTTATCCATAAAAAAAAACATATTTTGAATATAGGATTACGAGTGTTGAGTGTGTCTATGGATCTCTTTCTGTGGCTCTTTTGCAAATCCCAATGTCATAGCCCAGTGAGAAAGCGGTAAACTTGAATCAAAAGTTTGCCTTCAATCCATAGGCGTTATACTGTTTGTCACGGGTCTCTTGACGTCCCTTAGCTACAAATGAAATAGGCCTAGTACATGCACGCTGCACCAATGCAAATTAGTAGAGGGGATAGTTCGACAAGGTTAAACGTTTGTTTTCCAATTGAATTATACTGATACTCTGTTTTTTTTTTTAAAAGCTTCTTTTTTTTATTTTCGTGCATTGTCATCGGAACCAAATATGTGTGCCGAATTTCAGCTCGATAGCTTCAGTAGAAGTGGGTGAAATATTGATTGCAAGATTCCAGGACATACAAATGAAATACGAGTGAAGTTAAACATAAAATCTTTTATAAATATTCATTCAAGGATAAATAGCTCATCCTTTGCTTTATATTAATCAGTTTAGAATAGCATTATATCTCTTTAAGTAGTTTGTAGTTACCTTTTTTTTTTTTTTGTTTAACGAGTGGGAAACCTTGAAAAGGCACCCGGACGTCGTGGGAGCGACGCCGGGTTATGTGGGACTTTCACCCACTAAAACCCACTCGGTGGCCTACTCCGGCGCTACAGGAGGGCTCCGGGATCTCTTGTAGAACGCGCCGGTGCCCTCCAGCGCTGCGCCCAAGACGGGCTCTTCCCGTATTACAACGCTGTGCAGCCACAAACAGCGTCGTCTTTCCCGGGGTCACAAGGTGGACGGTTCGAGCTCCCCCTCTCACCGCCCGCAACCCCAGAAGTCCCCTTTTACGACAGGCAGGGGCTACCGTAGCACTATTCTGGTCCCGAGCTACAGGGACAGACTTTCGTTAAGCGTGTGTAATCACCTCATAGCGAAATAAATTATTTGAATTGAATTGAATTGAATTGAATAAACGGAAACGACGCCTGAACGTTCCTCCTATGAACGGTCAATTCGGGCCTCGCCGCTCACCTGTTCAGCATGTGCTCGGTGGGCAGCCCCTGCGTCTGCGAGATGTACCGGATCTGGTCGTACTCGGACGAGCCGGGGTACAGCGGCCAGCCGAGGAACAGCTCGGCCGCGACGTTCCTCCTATTAACGGTCAATTTAGACCTCGCCGCTCACCTGTTCAGCATGTGCTCGGTGGGCAGCCCCTGCGTCTGCGAGATGTACCGGATCTGGTCGTACTCCGACGAGCCGGGGTACAGCGGCCAGCCGAGGAACAGCTCGGCCACCACGCACCCCAGCGACCACATGTCGATCGCCTCGCAGAACGCCAGGCCTAGGATTATTTCCGGTGCCCTGTAAAGTTCATACTATAGGATAAGTAAAACAAATTCGCGGTGACAGCCCAGCGGCTATCGAACTCGCCTCTCATTCGAGCGGTCCTGGTTCAAACCCCAGTGGCACGCACCAATGACTTTTCTAAGTTATGTGCGTTTTAAGAAATTAAATGTCACTTGCTATAACGGTGAAGGACACATCTTGAGGAAACCTGCATGCCTGAGAGTTCATCATAACGTTCTCGAAGGTATGTGAAGTCTGCCAATCCGCACTTGGCCAGCGTGGTGGACTAAGGCCTAATCCCTCCCATTCTGAGAGGAGACCAGTGCCCAACAGTGGGACGTCTATGGGTCGCAGCAGCAGCAAAAACAAATTCACAGTTACACTCCCACGCATCGCAACGGAATAACAGTAGGATTGACGAATGTTTGCGCGTACAACTGATACAAATGTGACCCTTGTCTCTCATATGTGGTATATTAAACGCATATTTCGAAATATGTGATGTTAAGTTAGACTAAGATGCTGCAGAATTTAAATACTGTGTAGGTACGTGCCAACTTTCGCTAACCTAACTCTAACAGAGTCGCTTGTACGACAGATGTTGAATGGAAATTTAAGATATCTCTTCTTGGTCGTAACGCTTTTGGCAGAGTGGTCGAATATTAAAGATAGTATTTATTCCAGATAAAAAGTTCTACAATATTGGATTTTTATGTCGGAAAGCCATAAAAATCCAATGACCAATGACTTTTCTAAATTACTTATGTGGGTTTTATGAAATGAAATGTCATCAACAGCAATCATCGTGAGAAAACCTGCATGCCTATGAATTCTAGGTAATACTCTTGAAGGTATGTGAAGCCTGCTGACTATAGCCTTTTCCCTCCCATCAAGTCATAGGCTTATATGGCCACAGAGCATCACGCAGTCCGTACGCACGTTTGTTAGTCTATAAAAATATTAGACAGTAGCTTCACCTGTAGTATCTACTCTGCAGGTAAACTATAAAAATATTAGACAGTAGCTGCACCTGTAGTATCTACTCTGCAGGTAAACTATAAAAATATTAGACAGTAGCTGCACCTGTAGTATCTACTCTGCAGGTAAACTATAAAAATATTAGACAGTAGCTGCACCTGTAGTATCTACTCTGCAGGTAAACTATAAAAATATTAGACAGTAGCTGCACCTGTAGTATCTACTCTGCAGGTAAACTATAAAAATATTAGACAGTAGCTGCACCTGTAGTATCTACTCTGCAGGTAAACTATAAAAATATTAGACAGTAGCTGCACCTGTAGTATCTACTCTGCAGGTAAACTATAAAAATATTAGATAGTAGCTTCACCTGTAGTATCTACTCTGCAGGTAAACTATAAAAATATTAGATAGTAGCTGCACCTGTAGTATCTACTCTGCAGGTAGGTGTTGCACACTGCCTTGCTGACGTGCGACGCGCTCCCGAAGTCGATCACCTTCACCCGGTAGGGCTGCCGCGCCGGCTCGACCAGCATTATGTTCTCCGGCTTCAGGTCCGCGTGGATCAACCCTAGTTGCTAAAACACGATAATGCAAGTATGGTTAGTCTTTATGCAGGCTTATTGAGGAATAAATTAATAAATCTATATATATAAAAGGAGAAGGTGACTGACTGACTGACTGACATTATCAACGCAGGGCCTAAACTATAAGGGCTAGAAACTTAAAATTTTGCACAGGTGTTCCTTTTATTACGGAGGGGAGTACTAAGAAAGGATTTTTGAAAATTCACCCCCTAAGCGGGTAAAACGGGGGTGCAAAGTTAGTATGAAACTTTGCCGTTTTTTAAGTTATTCGAATGAAATTCAGTACTTTTTTCATTGAAAGTTTCGAAAATCATCCCTTAAGGGGGTAAAAGGGGGATGCAAACTTAGTAGGTATAAAAGTTTTTCGTATTTACCTACATTATGTATGTCCTATGTCTAATTCCACGCGAGCGAAGCTGCGAGCGGCCACTAGTTTTATATATTTATCTCACAAAATTATAAGAAATCTTAATATGAGTAGTTAGCATATTCATAAGACCTAGTTTGTGAGAGCCTGGTGCCTGAGCTAGGTTTTTCCCAAAACCTGTGGTACAGAGAATGAAGAGAGAGGTGTTCAAACTTTCGAAATAACCGGTGAAGCCAACTGTTACCTCGTTAACAGCATCAAACATAAGACCAAACAGTGCAAAATAGGTTACAGTGTTTTCTAAATCGGATTAAGATGAAATCGATTTAATCGGAATATCGCACATGGACGTCGCTTCCAAAGTATTTAAAGCACATCTAATAACTGATTTCTGCGTGTTCAAGGTCAATATTTTATTTGTAACTAATGGACGCCTTCGCTTCGCTCGCGTGGATTTAGACTTTGTTCCGCCTTAGAGGAAATAAATGAGCAGATTTTTAAATATTTTTTTTTGTATTAAAACCTTCCGTGGACCATAAGGAACATACAAATGACACCTATGAGCGTTTTCGCGATATATTCAAGTACGTAGATAGGAAAAACTTCAATAACTTACAAAACATACAAAAAAATAAATTAGCCGAATTGGTCCAGCCATTCTTGAGTTATACGCTTACCAACATTCATTTTTACTTATATAGATAGACCAGATGACTAGAATATCAAACGAGTATGCATGTATAACTAACCTTGAGCTTGAGCAGAGCAGTGAGCACCTGCTGCAATATGGGCCTGATGTACTTGAGCGGCAGCGGCGAGAACTTGTTCTGCTTGAGGAAGTCGTACAGGTTCTGCTCGAGCATCTCGAACACGAGGCACGTGTGCGAGCGGTGCTGGAAGCACTCGTACGCGCGCACGAAGTTGAACTCGTCGGCGGACTCCTGCGAGAGCCGCGACAGGATCGACACCTGAAATTTGGATACAGATTATCTTTAGATGTCTGCCAAGTAACATTTGAGAAAATGATAATTTAACCTCTCGTAACTATATCGGAACGTAGATCTATAAGAAACGCAATAGATTTTTTTCGGGTTATGGGGTGTGACAATCTATACATATAAAAGGAGAAGGTGACTGACTGACTGACTGACTGACTGACTGACTGACTGACATATCAACGCAGGGCCTAAACTATAAGGGCTAGAAACTTGAAATTTTGCACAGGGGTTCCTTTTATAACGTAGGGGAGCACTAAGAAAGGATTTTTGAAAATTCACTCGCTAAGGGGTTAAATAGGGGGTGCAAAGTTAGTATGAAACTTTGCCGTTTTTGAAGTCGTTAGACGGGTAGACGTCGTTAATGGCTCTAATTCTACGCGAGCGAATCTGCGGGCGTCCACTAGTAGGGGCAAAATTAAGGTGGCATTTTTGGTTGTTTGGTAGCGAATTCTTTCATCTCGCCTCGCCTAGCTTTTCATTTTTATTGTTTAAACCGCACCGCGCTATGTGATCATAGCTCTCTTTTGGTTGCACTATTTAATTGTAGAAATAAACTAGCTGCTTCATAAAGTAGATACGAAGATTCTTTTTTAATTTACGGTGCTGTAAAGGTAAACCTAAGTTGTCTTCAATTAATAGTTTATTCAGCTGATATGACTAACTAATTATAAATCTTCAGCTGCCTTAACAGTTCTCTAAAGGAGAACTATCACGGGTCGACAGCCAAAAGCCACATCCGACCCTCAAAGGTAACATCATTCCTGAATCGTCGTTGACATAACATTTACTTAGTATACGGTAGATACTCGTATCTTACGCAATACACTTATCTCATTTCCATAACAAACCAAATTTTGTATGTGTTTTCAATCCCTCGCATTCTGAAAGAAGACCCGTGCTCAACAGTGGGACAAAGAAAGGGTTGTGGTGATGAGGTTAAATAAAACATTGAATTTTAACTATCATTTTATTTATTTCAAAAGTAAGAGTAAGCCAGAGTAATCACAATCGGTAAAAGTTAACTGGAGATATAAGATATAGGTGAGTTATTCTATTTCGAGCTAAAAATCCAGTATCTTCTGAAGCGTATATTTCAAAACGGACAGCTATTTCGGACATGCCGTCATAGTATTTTTTTAAATACACTTGAGAAGAGCTATCCAATGGTGTGTGATTCATCTTGATTGGACATGGGTACCAAAATGGCCATCATCCTTTAAACATATTTCTTTTTATAAATATATTCACCCAGGACTAATGGCATTCTCTAGCAGACAACAATAAAATTAAAAACAGTTTACAGTACAAATTTGCATGGATAGTGCAATTGCATAGATCCATGTATATATGTATACACAGAGGCTTATGTTCATACAAATATACATGCACAATACATCATTACATCATCATCATCATCATCACAACCCTTTGTCCCACTATTGGGCACGGGTCTCCTCTCAGAATGGGAGGGATTATGCCTTAGTCCGCCACGCTAGCCAAGTGCGATTGGCAGACTTCACACGCCTTCGAGCACATTATGATGAACTCTCAGGCATGCAGGTTTCCTCACGATGTGTCCTTCACCGTTATAGCAAGTGATATTTATTTTTTTAAATCGCACATAACTTTAAAAAGTCATTGGTGCGTACCGCTGGATTTTGAACCAGTGAGTGAGAGGCGAGTTCGACAGCCACTGGGCTATCACCGCTATAATTACATCCGCATCATTACATACATCATACATTAAAAATCATACTCCTTTCATAATAGGTATACAAGGCACTAAACACTTTTATGTTTATTCCTTTTATTACTCACAACCTGTACCAATTCTACTACATATATCCAATTATATCCCCTTCTAGATTTATGGAATGGTCCCTCGATACCGATCTCCCGGGGTGAAAAAAAAGAAGTATTACAGAGAAAGTCTCGCCACTCCGGCGGGTAAACAAAAACAGGCCTCGTTGGAACCGAGCCAGCGACAGTCTATAACGGATCGCCGCGCGACGAACGGGAGCTACCACGATAGATATAGAGGGTGTGCCATAAAAACATGAGACATAATATATCCAACGTGATCACTTGACTTCCTAACTCGGAAACACTGGGTTCAGCATTAGTTTAGACTTTAGACATATAGGAAAGAGCAATGCTACCAACGGTCACAGGACAGTGGCAAGATTCAAAGAGCTCATGGCTGGATGGAAAGCTACTTTGGTAGTGAATTTATCAGAAATTATCATAACAAAGAATACCGACATAGAATGCAGACGATGTGTGCGTCGTTTAGAGAAGGCCTATGTCAAGCAGTAACTAAGGCTGAGGGATGGATAGGTAAAAAGTTTTACTATGCAGGGAGATTATTTGTATATTTTAAAATAAAATAACATCACTACGGCATAAAATATTTCCTAATTGTTTCCCTACATACCTACCCATTCCAAAGAAAATCTTACCAAACATTTTTAATTTATTAAATGGCTAAAAATATATTCTGTTGTTTTCTTTAAAACTTTATTGTACATATAATAAATTTTCAAATAAATACAGATAAATTTCGTGATAAACCATTCTACGGCGGTTTGCATCACTGCCTATTTGGCGAGCCAAAGTATCTTTGTTCAAGGAGATTACAACGTTTCTATTACACGATAAACATATATCAAGGTATAATAATGACGATGAATCAGTAAGATATGTTAGATTGTTATTTTGCCTCAGTCATTTGGAATAAATCATAATATATTGCGTATTATAATGCTGTATTTTTGTTACTATTGTTTTTCTATTTACTTGGAACAATGCTCGAATTCTGAATAATTGTCCACAAAATTTGCCAAATGCGTGTTGTTCTAGTAAAGTAGCGTGCGAAGGCTCTACGCTACTGAGAATGCCGAGGTGTTCGCCTATCGACCATTTTTCGTTGAATTATGTGACTTTTAATTACTTAAAATTAACAAACTTCACCTCTGAAGAAATTAATAAGGTAAGGTAGGTTAATACGTCAAAGGATTTCACTTGAACATTAGTCTTACAATATCAGCGTTGAATATAATAGTGCAAGTAGGTACATTGATTAATACATTGCCATAATTATAATCGTTGCCATTTAAATCTGTACATATTCTACTATGTCACTTACTGACGGCACTATAATCAAAAGATGCACAGATTTAATTGGACTTTATATAAAAGCGTGTTTTTTAGTTTTTTTAAACTATTAATTTATACTCACATAACTCCTGATAAATTGCATGTTTGTGAAATACATGTGAAATACATTGCATGTTTGTTTACCTCAATCTGTCCTTGGCGTGCATAGCTGGGGTGGTTCTTGAGAATCTTGATGGCGACTATCTCGTTGGTGCCCTTCTTCCAGCACTTCACCACCTGTCCGAAGGTGCCGCGCCCGAGAAACTCCAACACCTCGTACCTACGGGAAACATTCAGATATCATATTAATATTCATTTATTTTGCTTTCATGCACATTACACGTAATACAAATGTTGAGCCCAATTTATTTGTATTGCCCATTCAACTGGCGACCTACATCTACATAACTATCGATCGATAAAAGTCATCACCACTTTGAGTTGAGAGTGCGTCGCTATAAGGCGAAAAGGGGCGGAGAAGTGGTAAGTACGTATCTTACGTAGCATTTCATTTATACAAGACGAGTCGGCGCCGCTGTTTTCCATTCAATCTACTCTCTACTAGCACACGTCACCACAACTTTTCTTTGTACGATTGTTTGGCTCGGGTCTACTCTCGGTCATGGTCTACCACGCTGGCCAACTGTAAATTAGCCAACTTCACATGCATTCGAGAACATCATGAAGATCTCTCACACTTTCAGGTTTCTTAACGATGTTTCACACATTGTGCACCGGTGGGAGAGAAAAGTCCACGAATGGAGACTACGACTCGGAAAAAGGAGCACAGGTCGCCCTTTGACAAGGTGGACTGACGACCTGAGGAAGACGGCGGGAAACCGCTGGTTTCAAAGGGCAGGACCGGTGGGAGTGGTGTCGTTTAGGAGAGGCCTATGTCCGCCAGTGGACCTCAAAAGGATGGATGGATTGTGCACATTTAAATTCTTAAATCACACCTATTAGAAAAGTCGTTAGTGCGGGCCGCTTGTATTTGAAGCCGGACCCCCCGGGGCCATAATTGTGTAGGTACATAATGTGACGTCATTCCTCACCTATTGGACGAGGAGAAGAGCACCTCGTGCTGCACCAGCTGGTAGTCGCCATCGCCGCCGCAGCCGGATCCTGCGGTGTTAGCGCCGCCGTCCAACGCAAGCGCCGCCGCCGTCGTATCGACGCATGAAAACACACACGGTACCGACGCGTTAGCTATGCATTGCATTAACGACATCAAATATAGTTTACATCCATCTATCTATACTAATATTACAAAGAGGAAACATTAGTTTGTAATGCTTTCACACAAAAACTACTGGACCGATTTCAAAAATTCTTTCACCATTAGAAAGCTGCATCTCCACTGCGTGACATAGGCTATATAATATTACTTGGTGTAAACGAAACTATTGTTAAGTCTTAATACTTCAATTCAAGATAAAACTTTGTACCCTTATGTTTAAGTAATGCGCAGAAGGAGTTACAACAGTTGTATTGATGTTTATTTTTAAACAAATACAAGTAGGCATACCAGCTGATGGTGAATGGTCAGGTCTCAATTTACAATATCAAATGGGTTTAAGTATTTTAAATAATTAGTACGCATGCGAATATCGATGAAAATAACAAAATAAATGGAATGCATAAACTTAAGTTCAATTGTCTATTGAATTTAAAAAATCAGTACTTCTCGAAACTTACGAAAATAAAGCAAACCATTTTAGTGATTACTTAAGTCGAAATTAAACATGAGAATGACCAGAAATTGATAAAATAATTGAAAACTAAAAATTTAAAAACATTATGTGGAGCCAGATGAGAAAAACCTTGATAAAGGCAATTACATATTCATGCATAATAGTAAACTATCGGGTCTCTAAGTCTTAAACATCAAGCAGTGTGTATCGGGTATACCTATAGGACAGTGCATGAAAGTTCAAACAAACTACAATAATTTTTATCTGGTTGTTACCTCCAGGTAGATTGGTTGAAATTTTATACAGAATCCATTTTTGTGATGGTTTTATGCATCATGCAAATTTAAAAGGTGCGTTAAAAAGTTAGTCATTACCTACAGTCAGTATGTAAATTATGTAGGTACCTAATGTAAAATCGTGTAAATTATGTACCAAATCCCAAATTAATTATAATTCATAAAAATTCACAGAGAGTTGTGTCTTTTCTTTAGATTTCTTCTTTGTTATATTGACTACTATAGTATATTTCATTACGGGTGCGGAAAGTCTGTCATTGCAGAGTTCCGACAAATTTCGTAGGGTTGACAGTCGGAACAAGTTGAGAGAGAGCGTAAGAGTGTCAGAGTGTGAGGTGTTGTATATCTTGTCTAAGCGATGTGTATGTGTAGCGTGTGTGTGTGTGTGGGGGGGGGGTGGAGGGGGTGCGATAGCTGCAGCGGGAGGTAACAACAAATGGTTGACATTACGTTTGTGGTTACCTTGCGGCTGGGCCGGGTGGTTGGCCCCGCCCGCCGCCTGCTTGCTGTGCGCCGTCGTCGCGGCCGCGTGCTGAGCCGGCTTGTGGCGCGCGCCGCCGCCGTGGCCCGCCACCTCCGACGCCCGCCCCGCTCGCCGAGGATCGCTGCTATCTCCCACGCTGAAACATATTTGGAAATTAAGTGAAGTTTTGAAAAGAGCAGCTACCGAGTTTCTTGCAGTGTTCTTCTTGGTAGCATCAACTTTGTGAACCAGGAGTAGATAAAAAATTTAATGACGCTCATTAAGTGTATACAAATACCATATAATTAAATGAATTAATTTGAACAATCGCATCGCCGCATTTTACTACCGTTATTTATATTCAACTAGTGGACGCCCGCAGCTTCGCTCGCGTAGAATTAGACCCATTAACGACGTCTACCCGCGTTCGGGTTGCCCACTTGACCTCAAAAACGGCAAAGTTTCATGCTAACTTTGCACCCCCGTTTTACCCCCTTAGGGGGCGAATTTTCAAAAATCCTTTCTTAGTGCTCCCCTACTTTATAAAAGGAAGCCCTGTGCAAAATTTCAAGTTTCTAACCCTTATAGTTTAGGCCCTGCGTTGATATGTCAGTCAGTCAGACAGTCAGTCAGTCAGTCAGTCACCTTCTCCTTTTATATATATAGATTTAATAATACATATTATGAATAATCGATTATTCTCTTTGCGTCGTCCCTAAACCATCAATTATTTGAGTGTGCTGAAACGTTGGTGAATTGTTTCCGGAGTTTATGTCGCAAAATATCAGTTAGTAAAAAAAATTAATTTCATTAATTTAAATAATTATATGAAAAGTAGAAGTCGAACTGTTTTATTCATATTATGAGTTATGTACAACCATCAGTGCGACCGGACCACGTACTCCCAAGTACATTAATTGGACACGTACACGGTAATTATATAAAACAAGCTATTAATTGAAGTGCTTATTCATTTATAAAGATAACTAGTGGACGCCCGCAGCTTCGCTTGCGTAGAATTAGACCCATTAACGACGTATACCCGTCTAACGACTTCAAAAACGGCATAGTTTCATACTAACTTTGCACACCCGTTTTACCCACTTAGGGGGTGAATTTTCAAAAATCCTTTCTTAGTGCTCCCCTACGTTATAAAAGGAACCCCTGTGCAAAATTTCAAGTTTCTAGCCCTTATAGTTTAGGCCCTGCGTTGATATGTCAGTCAGTCAGTCAGTCAGTCAGTCACCTTCTCCTTTTATATATATAGATATGTCAACCAGATTGCATTTCGCAAAATTATTGCACTAAATTTAGCATAAAACAGTCAGTAATTGACGCCAACAACCGAAATTCACGTTCCAACTAGCATTGTACGTTTGATTTATTTACATTAGGATAACAGAATATTGGTAAAATGGCTAGATAGATATTGATCCTTGTCATTTCGTTAAGCGACACTGAGATCTCTAGTTCAATAGGTAATTCTTTGACGATAAATCGAATGGGAAAAACCTGATAAGCTGATAACCATGCATTGATCATCTCAGTAAGCCAACATTATATTATTTAATAAACATTTATTGAACGTTACTCCAAATCTAGGCACTCGTATCTATGGATGAATGTGATGACGAAGTGCGGCAATTATTTATTTTAGCAAACTGCGCTCCATCTTCTTGTTACGTTATGTTCAAACCTTCCCATGTTATAAACTACAAATGGGCTTTTTATTATATTAGTACAGTTATGAATTTGACGATTTTTTTCAATACCTTAAATACTGCCTGATGTGATGGCAAACATTAAAACAATCCCATTTTATGCGTTGCCCAATGACACTATATTAAAAGCTTCAGAAACATTTGTCGACACAGCGACGCAAATGTTCTGGCGCCTTGCGTGTTTTGCAATAACGCGGCATAAAGGAAATGAGCGTGATCGTTTACGTTTACTGAAATGTGGCTGTAACATACTCGTATATATCTCGTACACATCTCTTTCGTATTAAAACTGAGCATGTATTCATTGAATACGATTGCAAGGGATGGTACGAAAATTTGAAGAAGCGCAAATCAATTAACGTTGAATCCTTTAAAAATAAATATTCAACAAAATCTTACACATCGCTAAGATCGAAGTCGTCGTCATAATAATCCTCGGTCTCATACTTGATTCTCGGCACCGAGAGATCCATTTTGAACTACATGGGATTTACACAAACAACACTTCACGTACACACTACACACACTACCTATATTACACTGTACAATTTTGCTTTAACATCACCGATAGTGTTGGGAAATGATTTTTAAATATAACAAACATTTATTTTGCAGAAACGACGCTGATCGTCGCACGCGCATCATCGAGGGTTGGGGATGAATGACGCCGCGCGAGGGTAGCCGCGGGTAGCGCGCGGGCAGCGGAGGGAGGTTCAGGTAGCTAGGGGGTCGCATGTAGAGCCGAATTCCCCGTACTGTTTCGGAATGACTTCGTAAAGTAATAATAAAATTATTCTAACATGCGCTTGCGCATGCACCGCTATTATATATTATGCCGTTTGATTTTGAAGCTAGCCAGTAAAATGTGGATTGGAACGATTACAATTTTCGTTGCTAGACCCCTTTTTATAAATGTTTACCTTAGGAATGTTAGTAAGTTTCACTGTACCTTAATTACTAACTAGGTAGAGTTACTGACTACAAACAAAATAAAATATGGAAAAAATGTCCGCTGGATTCTGCTCCAAGTAAATCGTTAATCTTAAGTAACTTTATAAGAATAGAATAGAATATATTTTACACAGTACAGTAGGTACAGAAATTAAATACCTAAGTATATTCAATTCTTACACTTAACTTTCTAACTAACAATTATTCAAAAAGTCATAGACAATCTGCTTAGGGGAAATTTAAAGCAAAGCTTTCTCGATACTCATCGATTTCGTTTCCCAAAAATCTATTCAATAGGCAAGTTAATGAGCTTAACTCTACAGCTGCTAGTCAGAAGGCTAACCAAACGTTTCTCTTATCATTTGTCATCTGTGGGACAGTAGGAAACTAACTGGTCTGGTTACATTAACCATGGAATACATTATGAGTACCAGATACGAATTTTGCAAACGTAAGAAAATATTTTCTGCATCTTACTACGTAAACTCATTATTCCTAAGCCCCAATACCCTTTCAACTTAACTAGGTATTTAAGGCTTAGTTTAAAACTAAGCATCATTAGCTAATTAAATAAGATTGCCTACGTTAAATAAGTATGCTCGATAATTAACGAACATTAATGAACGAAATAATTTTTACTACCTAACTAATACTGGCAGGTAGGCGTATGTCTAAAGTTTATACCTATTACCTGCGAAAAGTTTATCTAGCTAGCATTATAGGACACATCTCAATCTTAAAGCTATCCTTGAAATAAACTTTGAAGTACCATTGTTATGATAGGTACGTACTAGTACGTAACAAGAAGTTGCGAATAGATCACAATAAGGTCATGCAAGCAGCCGAGCCCACTATAGACGTCAACTACTAATTAGCTGTATCGGAGGTGGTGAGGTAGTTAAGGCGGGCGCTTATCGTGCTAGTTGGCACTTCACCTTAATAGAAATGGACAGTAGATAGTTAATTGCCTTCGATGAATCCTTATGCCAATCTGTGGCCTATTAAGGTTCCATTGATGCGCTGCTTAACTTAGTTGTTTGCACTTGCGGCTTGCCAAACGTTGCTAGAAGTTGAAAAATGGCAACTGTTAGGCAGATAGGAGGAGTGAAGGTATCTCCCTAAATCTACGACTATTGAAAGACAAGTCTTAAATTTAAACAATTGCAATTGATTTCTATAAAGAAAATGTATTCAAGACAACTGAGCAATTTGGGTACCTAAGTATGTCAATTTGTATTAAGCCAAAAGGGATAAAAATTATCCTTCTAATCTATATTAATAAGTTCATAATAAGATTATTAATTCTTGTAATTCTAAGTTGCTTGTAATAAGTCTAAGATAAGTATGGAATGGAAAAAGTTCTTAAATATTGTGTTTTCTTTGCCATTTGCCTAACTTGCATGTGCTACAGGATTCACAAGCAAAATCCAAAGAATGAAAAATTAAAGGATGTCTGTCTATTACCGATTCCATTATCTATTGCTGTCCTGGCTGCTTCGTCAGAACACAATGGATGCACCGTTATCGGTCGACAGAAATAGACAGCACTAAGATGCGGTGCGGTCCTTTAAAGTGTAAACGATTACTAAACTTTGTTTTATTATGTTCTAAATGTTCTAATAAGGTGTCTACCATTGGAAAGAATGTTTTCTTTGTGCTCCGATGTGTACATCACATCGGAGAACAGGTAGAGCAAAGGCGATTACGCACTTACATTTTACAACGAAATTCGGCTTTTATTAGTTTACCTACCGTCACTGCTGACAATTCTTCTTCAGTTTAATTTGACTGTAATCAGCCGCACGCTAGATAAAACTGTACGACCAAACGGACCTTCAGTATACTGACGTAGGTTCTCGGTTCGGCAACAGGACGACGCGCCATGAGCGGGCGCGGCGGAGACTGCTCTGCATCGTACACGCGTCTGGGCGCGGCGGGCGCGGCGGGGACTGCTCTGCATCGTACACGCGTCTGGGCGCGGCGGGCACGAAGATACTAATCTAATCTACAAGCAAACGGACCTTCAGTATACTGACGTCGGTTCTCGGCAACAGGAGCGCGCGCAGAGTGCGGGTGCGGCGGGTGCGGCGGGGGCGGCGCGGTCAGCTGGCGGCGCGGGCGGCGGGGACCGCTCCGCATCGCACGCGAGACTCGGCGGGGCGGGCGCGGCCGGCGCGGCGCAGCACCCACCACCGGCGGCCGGGGGTGACCACCACTTGATCTGCTGGAATCACACGTCGCCATCAGTCTACAGTCTAAGCGAGGTGCAACGAAACGAAAGTGTGGCTCTGACCTTGAATGCGCAGTTGTCGAAATTTAAGCTATCGTATTGCGCGGGGCTAAATGCGTAAGCGCTGATTGGTTTGCCAGCCGTATTATGTCCCTCGCATTCATAATACATACATACATAATACATAATACCCCATATGCAGCTAACCCCTCCTAATTTATTTCAGAGCTACACTTTCGTGCCGTCACTTTTACTATCATCATCATCACAGCCCTTTCAGTGAACACAACGACAAGGGACTACATAAAAAAAAACAATTGTTGCGGATTGATAAGAGTAAGGATTTAGAATGCAACACGATGGCTAAGTGCGGATAGGCAGACTTCACATGCCTTCTAAAACTTTATGAACATGTTCGGAATCGGTTAGCTTTTCGATGTTTCCTTTCACCGTTACAGCAACAACTAATTAGCTTCGAAAGGTGAGGCTGAGGTGTCAGTAATCTCACAATTACGAGGCCGAATTATTATTCAATGAGCCAAAAAGGTTCGGTATGCCATGTAAAACATTTTTATGAGAGTTTCGGAAAAAGGAAGATCGTATAAGTTTTAATAACCTACTTGTTTTAAGTTAGAACAAAGTGCCAATATAATAAAGAACAACAGAAATATTTTTAACGAATACTATAAATATTCGAAATAAATTCCGCTTTCAAAGAAAAGTAAAATCCAGTTAGTGGATCCATAAGTTTAAGTTATGTCGCTAGCTCGCAAATCTCTCATCGCACCGGAAACTTAAGACTTTAGGACCTAATTAATGAGTTCCACTTTCTTATTGTTATAAAATTCTTTAACTTTTGTTTAGCTAATGGACACGGCTGTTTTCTACATTAAATTACTAATATTAATTAAAGTTAGTCAGACATAATAGATAGTTTTGATGACTATTTAAGTAGATATACTCGTATTAATCGTATTCATAGGACGCTCGTCGTATCTCATCGATACACCAAGTACATTACCAGATTATAATAAACGTTATTTCAATGGTTGTCTGGTAAAGATTGGTTTTTAGTGATAATACCGCCATGTGTACTACCACTCTTTTATTTCTATAATATTTTTGTATGTACCTGATGTATGTTGTGTTTGTCCTTTTGATGTACAGTAAAGAAACATACATGTCTTGCCATATCTCACCTTCCTAGGATGCTTCTCCTATAGACATTTAATAAATGTCCCTCGCGTGTATCTTCAGCTCAAAACATTCTTTCTTGCCATTTTATCGCCAGGTTTTACTGCTCTCAGTAATTTGGACGCTGGCTTTATAGTTAGCAGTAAAGAAGGAGCTAGCACTAAGTATCTAGAATCTTAGTATTCTTACATTCTTACGGCATGCGGCAGCGTGAGTGTGTGTGTGTAATTTACTCCAAATACTACCCTAACTTCGCTCACTTCGCTCAAGGAACAAAAAATACCTATCTACTTATATTTTTCTTAATAATGATGGTTTTTATAACATTACTATACACACTACCACTAACACACACACGTGATAAACACAATGAACTAGAAGCATCCCAAGCAAGCAGTATTCAGGTAGCCTCACAACCGTAAGAACTGCGTAAACAAACACTTGACTTGAGGTCTCCTTGAGGTCTCCCGCACCGCACATAAAGCTACACCTAATTCGTCATCGTTATTTAATTAAGTGACAGTTATTCACCAAGTAACAAGAGGCGGCGACAGTTACAGTGATCATTAATCAAGTGGACGGGGAGGATCGAGATGAGAGATTCGCTTTGCGAGCGTCCATAATTGCCTTGTTAGTGTTCAACAATTAACTGGACGTTTTTGTGACCGCTTTTCTAAAATGTGTTTAAATATTTCAAAACCCAGTTAAAATTATGCAAATCACGCATGGCTCAAATTACCTTTGACCCCTGGCTTAACAGGTAGGGTCACTACGATTGCCCCAACGTCAAACTATAATCAATACTTAATACTTTTGCAGTTACACTAAATCTCAAGCCAACTGAACACAACAACCCATGTAAGATAATCAATTTGTATGAATAATAGGATTTCAGTAGCTATCCAAGTAATAGTGTAATAAATACCTACCCAAGGACATAGTAGTAGTATTCATCTGCAAGTAAATTGAAGCTAACCATAGTGGCGTGACGATAACGACTGTAATTGAGAAATAACGATTCAACTGAAACTATGCTTCAATTAATTCCAAACGTGAGAAATGGCAATGCTGCAAGTAACAATTTATTCATGTAGTTATTATTCTGTCAACGGCCATTTTGACATGGATTCGTTATAGACATCTGCGAGAGTAGTACTTACATATTTTATTTTTCAATTGGGCAATATAATTGCTAACCGAGGTAAGAATCATATTATGTGCTATGTATGCTAGTCATTTAATGATATTGCAATGCAATAATGCACCAACCAACATACCTAATCACATCACCACATTATTGAACAAAATGTCGTACAACCCACAGGTGCCGTACCGCTGCCCTGCCGCTAACTTCACTTCTAAACTCAACGTCATTGTTGTTCGAATATAGTTACAACTCGCGTTGTATATTTATTTGAAGTAGAACAATTATTTAAATAAACAGTTTAGAATCTCACACATACCTAATAAATTGTAAAATAATTTACTTTTATGGTTTTGGACATCATTTTACTAAATACCGCAGTCGATACTGTATCGAGGACGACAAAACGAAACATAAATCCCATGCGTAGTGCGTCTGATTTTAAATTTCATATAAAATCGATTATTTCATTTTGTTTTACCTGAAAAATAAATAGGTACTTTGGAAGTTGGGCCAATTTAACGCTAGTTTTGTTCCTGCGGTCAGTGTACTTTTATGCCATAGCGTTTTACTAACCACTAGACTAACGACTGTAAAAAACGTTTGTAAATAAATCTTAGCAAAATATAGTTATATATTTTTTAATGTATGTATACATAAGTGACATGTATGATTCTCGATAAAATGATAAACATAAGGTATCAAACTAGTACATCACATGGAGCACATTGACGTCACAAGGAGCTTTGCGGCGCGGGTGGTGAGGCAACGTGAAACTATTATCGTGTGTAACACAAACATACGTGTTTACACGCGGAGCAAACACCGCGCCGCGCCGCGCCACTGCAAACGCGGAGTTCAAAATATCACCTGTTTAATCTATCAGTAATTTAATAGCACCTACATCTTATCAGTGGGCTATAATCGTTTGTTTTCTACGATAGCTTTTGTGTTATGGTGAACGACGTCACAAACGTGTATGTACACTACACCTAATGTGTATGAGGTCTGCTTAGGCAGCGCTGTTTTAGAATACCTGAAAATATAAAACCTTCTGAAGCGGGTAAAATTAAAGTATATTTGCTTACTATTAGAACGCATATGACATGGAAAAGTTATAGATTCGTGCCTGCCCATTGATGCCTTAGTCATTACCTCATTACCACTGCTGCACTGGTATTAAAATATAGTACAAAAAAAATTAATGGTTGTCTGTAAAGTCGGTTTTTAACGTTCACATCGAAGAGTGAAAACCCTTTTATAAACCTTGAAATGTTCGTTACTTCGTGTCTCAACTACTTTCGTAAGTTTCCAACGGGACAGCTATAGGCCCCGTGCGATGTCGTAAAAGTCGTCTTGGTGTCACAAGGCCTACTTCGCTCATATCAACTCTCCTTTCCATACATCGTGCATATAAAATACTTCAGATTGGTTAATGGCTTTTGATTGGGCCTTGAGACCTATTATATTAAATATTCGTCAGCAGCACTGAGCCGAGCTCTACATTGCATTTATGTATATGACAAAGTGTTCCATGAATAAGTGTTATAAGTACGTAGTTCGAAATTTCCAGTAGTACCAGTAGTAGTGTGGGTTTGTGACCAGTGTGCAGCAATAGGCTCACTCAGCACGAGACGTATAACTCCAGGAAAATGCAGGTTTAGTGCGCTTTCAGACTAGCTGGTTATTTGCGCGTATACGGTCGATTCAGCATACGCGTTTACACGCGCGCTTCATTTCGCGCTTTTAAAAGCCGAACCGCGCGGACTCGAGCCCTTTTCGACGGATACGCTTGAATTGAACCATGTTTATGTTCATTAATACAGATTTAATTTTAGTTTCGGATCAAACTCAACTTCGAGTCTCTTTAGACTTGACTAGACTATTCGCTAATAGTTTAAAGTTATGAGAAGATAAATAATGCGCCAACTTAATACCAATGAAAGCCAATGAATAAAAAATTTTTACACTTCATTACTTGGAAGTACTTTCTTTCCTCACTGGTATGTTGTTGGCAACGAGTAGCCATGCTACAAGCCGAGCTATTATCTGCTCCGTAGAACAAGCCCTAATCAGCATAATTAGCGATTACCTCGTGCCCGTTTTCACTATCGCCTTTGCCTTTCCGTTTGTTAGCTTGTGCTGCAGGGAAGTATATTCCGCTTATTTTAAAGAGTTTCATAAAAGCTTGTTTCATAATAGTAGGTATGATTATAGTTATTCTAGTGAATAAGGATGAACATTTCCAGTTTAGATATAAACACCCCAACCGCGATAATTTTGTATAGTACTGTTCCGTGACATTGTAAGCGTTCGAAACTTTCACTTGGTCCAGGCAAGACTAAAAACGGTCATTTTCATAGACATCGACCAGAAAATGTGATCATAAAGTAAACTGGTAAAATTTGACTTAATTAATTACACTTCCATTGAAGTTGCGGAATAAATTGCAGCTATAGATTTTCTTATTTATAGTTTCATATTAAGTAGCCGGTACAACGCCTGGCTGGCGAATGTAACAATAACCTAGTACTTAATTAAATTTATTTATTTTGCCTGCTTGGTACATATATAAAATTTATGCAACAAAGAATGTTGCAGCCTTGACAGTAAAAAGTAAACGCCGCCACCTACTGCTTGAACGGTCGTAAATTGTTAAATTTCGCATTCCGCAGAGCAATGCATGCATGAACAAGACGCGAGCAGCGATCTTATCGGTCGCCAACCGATATAGTTAGATCAACCGCCAACGGATTCACGGCGACGAGCTGAATCCAGATGAAGTTGACAATGTATGGCCACTAACTGCAATTCATTACATAAAGACAAGACTATCTCTTAGCTTAGTTTTGAGTTGATTACCACCAAAATTTTTTTTTTTTATTAACGAGTGGGTCACCTTTAACCCGGTCATCGTGTTAGCGACACCAGGATATGTGAGATTTTCCACCCACTAAAACCCACTAGGTGGCATAATATACCTCGGCCCTTTAGGAGGGCTCTGGGATCTCTATTAGAACGCGCCCCTGCCCTCTAGCGCTGTGCCCATTACGAGCTCTACTCGTTCTTGACGTTCGGTCATCAACCCCTGCCCTACAAAATGCTATACAGCCACAAACAGCGTCGTTTTTTCCGGGGTCACTTGGTGGACTCTCACTTTACCACTGCAGAAGCCCCCTTTTAGTCACCTGTTACGACAGGCAGGGGCTCCCGTGGATATTCCGGTCCCAAGCTACAGGGCGACCGAGCAGAAACTGCCTGATCGATCTAACAATTCTTGTGTTCATGATACTCGACATAAAATAAGGATCCATAAAATAAAACAATGTATAACACACACTTCTAGTACTACAGGTATTACTTACTACAGTGATAAGTAAAAACTACAAACTACTTTCAAGGGTCAACTTAGGCATAAGTAAAACGTTCGAGCTTGCAGTCAACCTTATCCAATTTAAAGAGTGTAATCATATGCAAGACAATATTGCTTCAAGGCGAGTGCAAGCATAAACTTTTCGAAACAGTTCAAAATCATGTTCGAACTATCATTACTAAAGTTTATAAATTACAATTCAAAACACAACAACATAGTAAAGGAACACAATATGCAATCGATGACTATTCTTCTTCTGAGATTGCACGTTAGATATCCCATACAATGATGCCGTCTCTACTATACTAGCTACTGTGCAATTACTTGTCATGTAAGATTGAACGTGTAAACAAGCCACACTCATGCAATGCATGTCCTGAAGAGCATAAACGCAGCGTCTCTGGAGCACGCGCCGTGTGAGTGAGCTTCAGTGTTGATGTCGCGTCGAGGAATCCGCCCGCGGCGATAGCACCGCGGACAGCTAGTAATGACGCGTGTCATACAACAGATGCCACTACACAACTACACACAACACTAGGCACTAACTAAACAGCCAACATCACAATACGTTTCCAACTTTTCTTCCTTGATGGATTATTTCAACACGACAAAAGTTTTTCGCCGAATAGCCATTAAAATTTGAATCTACACAACTGGGGTAGTGGGTAAAGATTTTTATGAAGCGTTTCCGACTGCATAGAACCTATATAGGTTCTAGCCAGAGTTCAGTCGTAACTCCCTCTATCCAAGTTTCGTCCACACTTTTCTACAAGCGACCATCATAGTCTACACGAGACTTATGTGCCTTGCCTTATTCAAGGTCTGTCGCAATGGCTGTGGATAGGTCATGTCATGCTGCATGCTCATTTGCTATCTTACAAACATTAAAAAGAAGTTAAAAACAAATTACAAGCTTACCAACATTCTAATATTGCGAGCTGTTCAAATACAAAAGATCTGATAACATTTTATTCGAAACGTAATATTAGTCAAGAATAAATGTAACTTTAGATTCAAAATACTTATTTCAAACAAAGGACCTCTAACCCTTCATGATTATTTCACATTTTATAATGTTATACAATTTCAAAAAAATTGTACGGTTACAGTAGCGCTTTTGAGTTCAATTTGAAATGTATTACAAAATGTTATCAGCAACTACGAGTTGGAGTGTAAGACAGAGTTTACAAAACGGTCTTTTAATAGCCGCATAAAAAATACACTTACATGCACCAATAAAATGTCGAAGTGGAAGTAGAACTCATTCAGCAGACTTCGGTGGAGCAGCCATTCGGCTGAAACGTATCAGCCGAATGGCTGCAGTACGTTATTACTATCTACACTAAGATTAGTAAGAGGATATTCCGTTGTATAGCAACCCTTTCACACGGGCTGTTTGAGAGCGCATACGACGAGATAAATATGATAAAAATGCGTACTATTCTGGCTTGTTTTGCTACAACATTGATAATGGTAGTTTTATTTTTATGTCCATAATGTGTAATACTTTTTTAATTCATGTGAATGTTGCAGTATTTAATTCAAATAAATTATTCTTATTCTTATAAAGGATATTCTTTGCGCATAACTAGTTGCCAACCCTACTATAATATATTAAAGTAATGAACTATATTTCGGGTCTGCGTACATAATATACTGTTGAACAAATATATAGTAGGTAGGTACGCAAAAATACTATTTCAATTACAATATGTAACAAATCCTCAATTTCTATTTATGAACGAGACACATTTATTGAAGGTAAAAAAATAATAAGAAATTCAAAACGTGCAAGAAAATGTTTGTATAAAAATAAATAATTAACTAAAATATCTTTTCTTTTCTTTTTTTCTATCTTTTCTTAAAATACTACTTACATTTTTTAGTTTATTAAAAATAAATTTTAAAAGTTGAATTCGAAAAATACTATAATATAGTCGAAAAAATGTTAGCAACCCTACGAATATTGCAAATTTAGCTACGCATAGTTACCAATACTAAATTTATAGTCCACAGCAAGTAACGGAATCGGAAACTTGAATACGGTACGGTAGTTGTGCGTTCAGTTCAAGAAGCCATAAACAATGAAGGAAACTCCGCAACACGGCACCTCTTCGAGAACCCCTACCTAGTCTAGTACCAACGGACCGTACTTAAAGTATTTGTTTCAAAATTTACGATGGCACCAAGAAAGCTGGCGAGGTCACCGACCCATGATCGAAGCAATAAAACGTACGTGCACCTTTACATTATAGAAAGAAGCCGTGTCGTAAAACTACAGCGTTCCAAGCATATCGTGAGAGTGATGTGTCGATATGTACGTGAGCTAGATCGGCGGGGAGGTAGAGGAATGGTCGCATGTCTTGTATGACATGTGATGTAGTGCAGTGCAATGAAGCTACAGTCACAAAACAATGTACCTAATGTAAATCCCGGTGAACGTATTCATGTTACTAATTTAATATTGCAGTTTGAAACAGGTCATCCTTCATTTTTTATATGTTCTTGTTGTATGTTGTATGTTTGTTCTTAGGTGTACAATAAAGAATTTATCTGTCTGTCCTTCAGAGTCAAGGAACATTTGCTGTTATTTATTTTGAAGTTAACAGAGACAACTTTGAACCCGTTTTCTACTATGCTCTCTCTCACTTTATACTCGTATGTACCTACAGCTGCGTTTCTGACTTACCAATTACAGTTGCACCACGCAAATCAGTCAATTACCTGAGAAAAAAAAAATTGGTATTTGGAAATTGATATTTTGAGCATAAAAATACGTTTCAACATGCAGGTACCGCCGGTCCCGTAATCATTGAAATTTAATTTCAAACTTATATACTTTCTTAGAGTAGGTAGGTATCACAAGACCATTCACAAGATGAAACCATATTTTTCTGAACGTTAGCTGAATCAGATTTTCCACAGGAATTTTTAAACAATTTGCTACAACTTTTTTTTGTCAACAACAACAAACAACAACGTGCTCGGCTCCTCTCGGTAAACCTTCCATTGAAGTCACACGGCGCGTCACGTGACCGGGCGGCGTTCTCAACTCGCTACATAACAGCTGAAACTGGATCATTGAATCAGGGTTGCTCGTATCTATTGTCCTTATATAAAATGAACTCCGCTTCACCTCCACACTAGCGGAGCGTGTCGTGTGACTTATTACGGGATCCCCCCTCTACGGCCTCCCCCCGTCTAGCTAGCTAGCTAGCTCGCGTGCACACGATGCGTATTGTTCCCCTAGCTGTTTCTAGCGCAGTCTTTTTCTCTCTCAAGTGTATTGTTTAACTATCTACCATTGTCTTCGCAGCGCGTTTAAACCCCGTTTCGGAATAACCTAAGAATGTTTTAATACACAGTATTCAGGTTGTCCGCTAAGCATTCGAATGATACGACGGCAAGTAATGCAAGTTTAAAGAAATTGACAAGGTATAAAAAGAAGTACGAGTCACCAAAGGTTTTGTTATTTCATGACATGAGAAGAAAATGTGATCAAAGGAACTCTGCATGGTCTTATGTTGGGCTGGCGCAGCTATTTAAACTTCTCGTAGCCGGCGGGCACGTGCACGCCATGTATGCAGGATTACAGGTCGAATAAACACGAGGTAAGGCATGATAAGTCGAGAACCAAATAAAGCGAGGCGGGACAAGACGTTGAGGTAAAATTAAAGTTGACATTAGTAGAAAATTCGCCCCCGCAAATTATCTATATCAAATTTTCTAATGCGCGGATAAAAGATGAATGGACGGTCATTACTGATGAATCATATTGGACGGTGGACGGTTTTGGGCGGCTACAGAAACACCACATAAAGGCTCTACCACCAACACTTATCTCAGCCAAGTGATGAGAGCTCGATAAACTCTAGTTGCACTTCTTATACCTTTACTATAACTATAGCTAGTTCTAAAAGTTTATTTAAAAATAGCTATTACCTAATTATACTAGATCTAAGGTGATGAGGGCAGACCTATCACGTTCATTATCTTTATCATTAACAGACTACTCGTACTCTACTACTACTATCTATACGAAGTACATAACAAACATGCTTCGTTCGATAGTTACTTAGGCGAAATACCCGAGTATGAGTCAACTACATATGTAAGTCGTTTGAAGAACTCCAGCAAACGTGGAAGCCCGATGTTACGTAGCAGTTTGTAGAACTTGTGCAGCGGATAGCAACCTGGCAACTAGCAACATGCACCTACTAGTAACAAACTCGTACATAAATGAGTGCGCTGCAGGCACTCCAGTTCAATAGGTACATCGTATGAGCTTACTTTGCTACGAGGTGCGGTAAGTAAATGGAAAAATTAAATATACATATAACAGCAGCTTTTATTTCGATGGTCATTATCGTGTTATTTTCAAAATTTAAACATCGTTAATTATTTTACCGACACACTAAGTTCCACGCAATTGAAAACTTGAAGTAGAACATAAGTGGAACATAATTAACTAATTTAAAAATATAATACATACTCGTCGTGGTTGTTATGCCGGCAGTTGGTTAAATCGGAGAATAAATTTTAATATCGTAACGTAACGTTATCCATACTTCCATACTAATATTATAAATGCGAAAGTAACTCTGTCTGTCTGTCTGTGTAGTTTTCACGCCAAAACTACTGAACCGATTTAAATGAAATTTGGTACACAGTTATTCTAGAGCCTGAGGATGGACATAGGCTACTTTTTAATCTATTATTATGTCTAATTCCACGCGAGCGAAGCTGCGGGCGTCCACTAGTGGTTACATATTTTAATAATGTTATCCGCAATAAATCCTTTTCGGGGTTTGTGGCCTAAAAGTTTCTTACACTAGATTGAATAGGAATACCTATTGACCCCGCCTTCTTCAATCTACAGTAATCCGCAATAGTTATTCGTGATATATACGATAGATCCACTCGTCTATCGCAGTTAGAAGAGTTTACTGTACCTATAGGTTATGAAAAAACTCGTCCAGGCAAGCGGATTCAAAGGAGCCGACATCTGACCTAGTGGGTTGTGTAGGTACCTAGGTACTAGGCACAGTTGTCGGCCTACCGTCGAAATTGGTTCAAGCGTGCCGTAGAAAGTCTGTCTTGCTAGATCAAAACATAGTGGGAAACTGTGTTGCCTGGTGAATTATAACGTTGTTTTGCCAGCGGCTACCCATTAGCGGCCCACTGTATAGCACGAGTTTCTCCTTACAAGTTATAAGGACTTGACTGTAATATACTCCTCTGGTTTCAACCTGTTAAGAAGCGATTGTATACTAAACCGAGATTCTAAAAGGTACACAACAGTGGAATGCAATGATTAGGATGTATGGGCTGACAATGAGCTACTATGGATTAGATTGAATTTAAGCCTCCCCAAAATCATTCGAAAAGGTTTAAACATCGTAAAACCGAGATTTAGGTTATACCACAGTATATAGACGTAAGGTGACGTTCCTTCACAAGTAAATTATGCTTACAATTATACCTATGTTTGCTACTATAACTACAAGCATAGCTGAAACTGCATCTCTCGTCATTCTATTGACACACTTCGGCACATTCACTACACTGCTCTAATAAGAAGGTATGTTATGTAATATGTAGCAGTTGCTTAAAAGTTCTTAGGCGGCTAGAAGGCAAGAACATTGCTTAACATATCGCTACCCGACTATATTTTCGAGAGTACCAGTCACCGGCGCTATTACTCGTACCTAACTACCTGCATTCCCAGCGGCACTGAACTCGCGAGGCTGCAATAAATCTTTCAACTCTACACTTCCCGATAGAGAAGCGAGGACGCGTAATGGATGAACCTGAAGTTAGCGGGAACAAAGCTTCGGAAGCGCTATCATGTGTACTTGTCATACATGCTCCAGGATTTATAACGTCAACTAAGCGAAAAACTAGTTCACAAATTAAACCAAGCTGTTACACTCAGGTATTTCGCTACGCGACTGAATTTTTTTTTAAATCTTGGGCACAGACAACATCTGCCTCGTCCTGGAGAATACTCGCGACCGAGCTTAGATCCTGGAGTGCCATTATCAGGCTGTATAGTCCTTTACTTCCGCACGATTGTTTCCGTGTCCACACGTGATGTATAAGTATGCCAATTATTTAAATAAACTATATAATTATTTATTTTTGTTTTAGGTTATACTTTTAAGTTTTTTTTTTTTTGTTTTTTTAGTTTTAAATTCATTAATTTGTAAATTTACTTTTAAGATATAGGTTATATATTAGGTGGTTAATTCAATTTTGATTTTTATCCTTGTTGTGATAATTTAAATAAACGTTAGTATTAATAAATGTCTTTCATTTAATACTAGACCGACAATAGACGGACCACAGCGAACAAAAATTATGCTCCCGTAATAAGTTAATTTTTGAGTTGAAAGCAAAGATATTAGATAAATGAAAGGGCCACAGTTGATACCTCCTTGCTTCCGACAGTCACATGACGCATTTAATGATATATTTTTCACGTACAGAATTGAACTGACGCAGTTGCGAAACTCTATGCGGGTATTTGAGGTAGACATAAGCAAGACCCGGGCAACCGGGAGAGCGGCCAAGCGACCAATTTCATTGGCATCATGCACTACTTTTGCATTTCAGCATACGGCGGTATGCACCCAGATAACGAAAGAGAGAAACCATGTTATATGTTATTTTCCTTGAACCCTTAGGGAAACCAGCTACAGTGCTTATAGCTGATACTAGAATACATAATTTAATTAAAAGCATCGGAGCTTGGGGTATTGACTAAAACTGGCCTTTTCAGTTGTTTGCTCTTTGCTTTGACCGTACACTAGTCTGAACAACTGAATATTGAAATTTAAACTGGCAAGTGAGAGAAGATATTAGGTTTCTCAGTAAGATACTGCCAAATTGGCATGACTGCCACCCTTAGATGCAGTATGAGTTGTCACGCAACAATTATATAAAGTTTAATCTTAGCCCGTCTGCCATTAATTAGTCTAGTCATATAATAGATGCAGCAGCGCGCGACGTCAAATTTGGCACAACTAGTTAGCTACCTAACTAGTTAACAACAACGTGAGTCATGCTCGCTTACCGCTAGGAAAATTCGACGAAAGTTTTTTTCAATTTCATAACATATTTGACATCCTCATACTAATATTCCTTACTAATGAACTGACAAGCTGGTGTTCCTACTAATATACTCGAACTATACAAACTGGACTGACTCTACCTACTACCAGACCCTTTCCGGCTCTTGCTATTTTACTGTCATGCACGGCTATATCAGTAAAATAGAAGCAACTCGACATGACGCAAGTTTTCCATTTCAAATTGGATGCGATCGACTGATTTTTCATAAACCCGTAAAATACTGAAAGAAATTCCCGTTTTACGTAAGAGGGTTTTTACGTTTAAATCTACGTGCTTATTCACGTGCATATTAGGGTGTCACCAACTGGTTGCGGAATTGGAGCTAGAAACCTACCTACTGCGGCTGCACCCTTGGATTCAGTGAATTCCTGCCACCTGCTACATATTGCCAATCTACCTTATCATTGATCACCTCAGCCCATCCATTATTAAGTTAATATTCATTATCATATTACGATGGCAATTAACCATTTTAACACGAGCGCTAACACACGGCCTAAATTTAACATCCATGACCCGAGTACGAATATTTATCTGTGAAAAAAATATTCAGGCAGTACGGCAGTCAGGGTCTCTCACCACCACGCCACAGAGTAGTCACTACGCGAGAAACTTTTGAAGATAGCCATTCCGTAGGAAAATTCCGTTTTACGTAATAAGGTTGGCCGGTTGCGTCTACATTCACGCCCGACTCCCTGACAAGCTGTCATTGCTGTCTTTGTCAGCGCTGACAGCGTCAGCGGCAGGCGAGGGGCAGTTAGCCGCCCGGAACACAGCTATTCTGTTACGTTAATAACTAAACTTTAAATAGCCTTAGTGCAGCCACACTAAATAATATCACTTACATTCCATCAAATAAGTTTAACTATCTGAAATGGTGAAAACTGACTCCCCACGCTGTTCAGTGTGTGGGGTCATTGAAGACTTGTACCATGTGAGTGTGACCGAAGTGCGGCTGTACGACAAAAACTTTGTTATGGGGATAACTACAACCTGGGAATACCTAATAGTATCTTGGCTCTCCTACACACGGAGAGGGCGAGGGATATGTTTATGTTTGGAGTAGGTTTATTTGTTGTTATTATTTTATTGTATAGTTTAAGATGTATGTTGTATTTTGCGTGTTGTATTACGGGAGTGGCATAGTCACATTGTGACAAAACTCCCAGGAAATAAAAAGATTAAAAAAAATATCACGCCTTTATTTCCCCGAAGTGGTAGTAAGTAGGTAAACTGATAATAATATAGATAATGTAGTCCAAATCGAAACCGTTGAAGCCGTTCAACGTACAGCGTAATTGGCATTGCGAGTCAGTACCCGATTTCGTGAAACCTATTACGTAAGTTTAATGAACGTAACATATATCAATGTTTTGCTAAAATAAACCTTATCAGTAGACAACATTGATAACTGCTCAGAATTTTTTGTACTGGAGACCGATACAGAGTTTAGTGATCGTTCATAAAATACTATTTTACAGTAGTAATATAGCATATTTACGTTATGAGCAAAACGTACTTTATTGTCTGTTCATGTGACCGGTAATAAACAAAATATCAACATCATATCCATACTAATATTATAAATGTGAAAGTGTGTTTGTTTATTTATTTATTTGTTTGTTTGTTTGTCCGGCTTTCGCCGGACGTCGCAACGAAGCTATTAAATGGTATGGTTTTTGTGTGTGGAGATAGTGAGGAGGGTGGAGAGTGACGTAGGCTACTTTTTACCCCGGTAAAACATCCCCATGGGAAGATATCGATGTTTTGTTATTTGCTAGATATTTAGTTCCGGTTGTTGTTAATAGATGGCGTTAGTAAAATTTATTTGCAAGTTCTGAATCACGCTAACAAATGATACATGTAAATTAATTAAGTCATAGGCAACTAATAAATTGAATTGAATTTTGAATTCGCGCTGGATAAATTGTTGTTTTGGTTTAAAATTAATATGGTAAAGGACATACGCTTTGATTTTGGTTTTGGTTCGCTTATTGAATTGGTTTTGTCGACTGTTGTTGTTTTGGCTTAAAATAATAATAACATAAGTCGTCTACTCTATGGAACTCTAAGAAAAAAATTAGTCTCACAACAAATATGAGGGTGCATCTGTACAATGACATGAATGCTGGAAACTATGCTGAAACACTCTTGAAAATTGGAGATGGGCGTTTCTGGAAACTGATGCCGGGCTGTGTGACATTAACGGAAAATTTTTGTAACTTAGTACAGAGTAATTCAGAACTGATTGCAAGTGTTTACCCAGGTTTACAAAACAATATATATGAAGATCAATAGATGAAGGTCAAAGGGGGATTCTAGCACCTAAAAACGATATTGTAAACAAAATAATTTCACACATATTGAGTGAAGTAGCAGGAGATACGACAGAATATTTATCAATAGACACAGTAATGGACACAGAACAGACTGGTGTACCACAGATGTGTCATGTATGATAAAAAAAGTAATTGTTAATTCCCTTTGACCACGCGGGCGGAGCCGCGGGCAAAAGCTAGTCATATCATAAAATATCAAACATCTCCACCAATCCGCATTGAAGCAGCGTGGTGGAGTATGCCACAGACCTCCTGCAGTTGTGATGTAGGGGAGACCCGTGCCCGCAGTGGGACGTTATATGTATTTTGTTTGCCAGTTAATTCCACTGCTTACGACATTGAAACAACACACCGCTTTCGATTGGATGCGTAATTGTATAAACTAGCATATCTTAAACATTTTATTTGTGTTTAATCTGAACTTGTTATCAATTGAAGTAACACTGCATAAAATAAATGATTTAGAGATTTAAAATTCGATGTCAAGTTTTTATTGTACACTATATCGACGATTGCAGTAATAAATGTAATTTACCAAGTGTTATTTGTTAAAAATACATGAAGACATATTTTATTAAGATAAATAAATTAAACTGTAAGCAGTCGCAGTTACTCGTAATCCTTGCGATTAAAACAGGTAGACATAAACTGTATCAATTAGATCCCGAAATCAGGGACACAGAAACATTAAGTTCCATAAAATTAATGGGCAGTGTTAGAAAATCATCAGTTCTTCACAAAATTCCCCGATCGATTCTGGCAAGCAAATACTACCTATACCTACAACAAGGAATCGTTTCAATACCAACTCACGTTCTTATACGTAGGCTTATCTGACTCAGCCTGTTTCTTAACATTCGAAGTGAAATGTCACAATGGATTACGTCACTCCGCTTACTGGCCGAGCAACGGGACCAAAGTTACAAAACACAATGTGCACTTTAATCTTCGACCTTTTCGAGGGATCATAATAGAAGTGAGGGAAGAAAAGCTACAATTTTGATTAGTAATCGGTTGACAATATAGATGTTACAAATACATGTATCCCAATAATCTCAACAAGGCGAAAAAAAAAAGGAAATTCATTCGAATGAGAGAATGAGACGAACGTAATCAATTTCGAAGCCCTGACGGATACGACACCTCTTTATCGGAACTAGGTACATAACTAAAAATATTAAAGCCAGTGCCGATTACACTGGGAAACCAAATACTCGTACCAAATTAATGTTTCCTTCGAAATTAAACGTTGAATCATCAATCCCTGCCGAATTCACATAACTTCTATAAATAGATGACAATACTGAAATTCTCGCAATACCTCGCTTATAGTAGGGGAGCCCAAGAGGGGATTTTGCGGGATACTCCAGCGCGTAAGTTTAATATACAGTGGGATACCTTGTACCCGGTTAAGTACCTCCACCAAATATGAGCCCCATATATAAATGGGGCCGTCAAGGATAAAGGATCAGATTAGTAAAAAAAAATTTGTCATCAGAAATTTTTGAGCGCGTCAGATTAAGGTAGGGTGAGTTAATTACATGCTAAAAAGTGTATATTCCACTAATCTTACAATTTGAGACTAACGTAAAGAAAGGGGAGGGCTACAAAGTTGTAAAAAAAAAACGTCATCTCGGCATTCTCCAGCGTGACTAAATTTATTTTTATTTTAAAGGAAATAATTCAAGGATAACGAAAAATATACAATCTGATGATTTCCACAAGCCGAAGTAACAAAAATTCGTCGATAAAGTTAAATGCGTGCAGCTGCGTGATGCCTATATTCCCCTCTCCGTGTTTCTATTCCTCTCTCACTTATTTCTCTATCTATTATGCTTCATTAATCTCGTGCTTTGGTCCGCACCTCGCGTGATTGATGGTAAATGAGCTTCCTGTTTACACTCTCGTTGTGAGTTCACAGTTGGAGTTGGGTTTGAGTTAGCGACAATGGAGGACGTCGAGTGTTAGCGGCAACAAGCCTTTCCTTACTGCTTCTACTACTACGCAATTAATTTAAATAAATGAAAATTAAGACATTTACGTATTTTAGAAAATTTTGGTTCATGAAGCTCTAGAAAATAACTTTATGTGTGTGTTATTCATTAGTGCGACCAATCCATTGCTGTAAACACATAACCTGAGTGGCACAACGTTGGAATTTGAATGAAGCGAGACCGCGAACGAAAACACCAATCTCGCATTGGTCGCGAGGTCCTTAACTCGTGACCAAAAAACCGCTTCGGGCGCGAGCGTTGCGAGTCGCGAGACGAGTTGCGAGACAAGCCGAGAACGTCTATTCACACTCCTTTCTCGTGGCTCGCCTCGCACCTCGTCTCGCAACTCGTACGCGAGTGTAAATGAGCTATTACTCTCTCACTCCGTCCCCACTCTGGTTTCTGTTGCCATGACGCCATAACACAGACTCGTTCTTGGTATTATTAATAACGTATTTTATTCCACTCCATTGTCCAAATTTGACAGCTAGGTGACAATGAAACATCCGAACAATCGATCCGATCGGATTTCGATCGGAATCGATCGAAGCCCCATGCCATTACTAATTTAAATTTATTTTCTAGTAAACTACTGCTGCTTTTAAAGTAAAAAATACTGTATGAAGCTGACTCTATAGGGAATCAATCTATGTTAAAAGTAAAGTACAAAATTAATCCAAAAGGTATAAAAAAAATATTGACCTTGACATTGCGGGTAAACAGGCTTAGGACTATTTCGTTCAAACAAAATTCAAATAACGTCATTGTTTACAAAATGTAACAAATCCAACGGGAAATTCAAAACGCAAACCATTTTGTGCTTTATTACCAAGATTTAACGTAGACTTTCTTTTGCTACTCTTTCGATTCCCGCTTGCTCTTTCTTATCACACTCGCAACGCGCAGCGGGAACGACTATCTCTCTCTTTCACAAGGGAGCGATGCATCTTTTTACTCATCTATTCTGTGCCGGATTGAGTTCATCCAAAATGAATCTTATGATTAGGATATAAAGATATAGTTTAGAAACTGGCGAGCGAGAGATATACTCTCTCTTTGGGCAGGATTATATATCATTTATACTTAAGAACATACTTATTTTTATTTCTGAGATTTTCAATAAATAATGTTCAATGATTTAAAAAAATATTTTTTTTTTGTCAGATTAGGCGAATCCTTATAGATAATCGTTAGATTATGAGACAGCATGTCTAGGACATAATGATGAACCATATATATCTTAATCTGACGCGCTTGAGGATTTCAAAATGGCGATTTTTTTTTGCACATCTCAATAATGGCCGCGAGTTTGCGTCACATCGAAATCGTCAGATTATTGAATGAGAGCTTTTTTTAGGTTCACATAACATCCTCCTAGAAAATCTGACGCACTCGATTAATTTTTATTTTTTTTCATTTTCAACCCTTAAGTGCGACCACCCGCATAATGCAAACGATCAGATTAACATACGTACAATATTAAAAATACGTAGAACATTGATGCTATCAATATCTGACGCGCTCAAGTATGCCCATGCATCTGTTTTTTTTTACATATTTGAAGATCTATAGCCGCTCCCCCCACGGATGAAAAGGTACACATTGTAAAACATTTTTTTCTTCTTATCATCTAAGCTTTCAACCCAATAAGTCTCTATGACGCTCGAGTAAACACCCATTTAGCATCGTGGGCTCCCCTACTATTAAGCAGTCCTCACCCCCGCGATACACATGAGTCATAGCCGGGAAGCCCGAGGCGCGATGACGCCATTACAACTTCGGCCAACCAAGACGATGAAACTGCGACAGCTATAATATAATAATACAGCATCTACACCGAACCATAAAGCAATTTTAGTTTACTTAATGTCCATGTAAATCGTGAACCTCAATCATCACAATCAAGATTCGACAGATATACCCGGTGGTAAATTCAAGTTTAACTCAAAGCAAGATACAATGAAGTGAGTGAATATAAAAACTACAAAATAGCAATAAAAGATTATAAGGACAAACAGATATCCAGGTCGTTTCCACACCTCTTGGGGTGCGCCTTGCTTCAGTCAAAATAACAGTAAGTAATAGATCTGTAGTGGTATTTAGTATGTATACCTGTGAATATTAGTGAAAACCTACCACCCAAACAAACTACCGTTTACCGATTGCCTCGGTACAATCCAATCAGTTACGGAAGAGAAACAAAATAAGGTTTTACAGAATTCTACATTAGGAGACTAATGCGTATTCTAATGTATTCATAGCGCTGAGTAGATATAGACTTAATTGGCCCTGACTTTATACTTATTGGAGTGAGGGGCGTGGCTGTGAGAGATGGTTGGACCGTTGTGTTGTCACACATTCCGCCTTCACAACTAAAATTATTTAATTAAGATCTAAATGTGGGACCTTATTGATTATTTGATTTAGATTTTAAAGATCTATCTATTATTAAATAACAGCTACGAGTATCACAGAGAAGCAAGCGGTTACATATTTTATTGAATTTAACCTTACCTTAAAAAGTATTTCCTATCGATTTAATCGTACCTTAAAATCGATAGAAAATACTTTTCTACAACAGGTTCATTTTACATTTGCTTCTTTCCCGTGGTTAGTTGACAGTATATTCTGTACAGGCACAAGAACACAAGATGCCGAAAGATGTGGGAAACATGCATAGGAAGATATAAATCTTTCATGCAATTGCCTCATCCCGATAGCAGATGCTGCGCCCGCTATTACAAATTGTGCATGCGTCTTAAACCGACCGATGGGATCTGGATACTTATAAATAAACAATCCACAATATTTATCACTATAAGTAGGTACTGCAAATATTTTATTTTTATATAAAATAATAGATTGTTGAAGTGGATGCAGAACACATAAATACAATATGTAATTTTGATTGAAACAAAAGTTATAAGATTATACCTGTACTCAGTACAGTACTCAGATGTAAGTACAAGAACATCTAAAGAACATATTCAAATCCGCGTCGGTCGTAAAACTAGCAAGCAAGAGAATTTGTTATCGTTTATTAGACTGAGTGTAAAACAGTTTTACGGCTACGTTTTTTAACCATCTTACCGCCGGCGAATCTAACAATATCTCCCGCTTATGTAGTCAGACATCTCTCTAATTTTCTAATAAATATCTACTAGAAAGAGATTCTCAATTCTCAATATTTATTTTTGTTTTATTATGTTCATGTTCATCTGAGAAGCGCTCATAGCCATTGGTGGGAGACAATCCAATCATTTTGGGTAGATTTATAGATGATGATAGCTATAGTTTAAAATGTCCACTTTCGTGCTCCGGGAGTCACGGATAGAAGCACTTTCCGAACCCTGACGTACTTGTGAACCTTATAGCATAAAATTCATCATATAAGAGCATGAAAAATATGTCAATGAAAATGATATCAAACCGAAGGTTTAGTGGTCCCAACTATCGTTTTATTTAACCGAAAATAAAACAAGTGTAAAGTAAAACAAATTATTACATAACGAACTTTCAAATTTAATTCGTAATTAAAATTCCCAGAAATTAACAAGAACAAATTAAATAAGAAGTTCTGTTTATAATTAGGTACATAATTTCACTAACCCAACCCTTTCGAAAAGCTCTAGTCACAGTCATAATATTCTTTTATTAATATGTCCGAGTGCAGTTACGCGCTAACTAAGCTTAAGTAATTGCTTCATAATTTTAAGCGCTGCGGTTCGAAGGTTTCATTCAACAAGCTTTTAGCCGTATTCTTTTTGGCGAGATATTTTTACCAAATCGTATAACTACAAAATTATTTTTATCAACAGCATAGCATAGCCATATTTACCTCCATAAGTTACTACAATACCTTTCTATGTATGTATGTATGTATATCATTTATAGATATACCTCACCTCTAGGTCATTTTCTCTGCCATAAACCGCCATTTGTACTACCACTCTTTTATTATTTTGTATGTACTTGTTGTATGTATCTGTGTCCTTTTGGTGTACAATAAAGGAATTTGTCTGTCTGTCTGTAACATCAGGTACTTTCATCAAGTAGTCAGCTGAGTACTCCCAGTACGTACTCGATCCAACCCACGCTCGAGTTTAACGGTACAATGGCCCTCTTCTCATTCATTCTGTATATCTTCTCGTAACTGTTGCTAAAATACAGGACTCATAAATCCTCATAATAAACTCATACCATTCTACAACACGCCAGACGGCAGTCTTAAATTATTTTACATCCGCTGGTCAAAATTAGTGAAATGTGCCAAATCAAGGTCAACGTGTGGTCGAAGAGACAGGCCAATGTCACAGAGTCGCAATAAAAATGAAGTGGAACAGATAAAGCGGATTATTGTGGAGTGGCTAGATATGAGGAATTCGATTGCAGACATTCGCTGCTTTTTACTCGTAGTTAATGTGGCCTCATCATAAATCCAGAATATTCAATTTATTTGCATCAAGTCAACCGGGTATACTGTATTTAAATAATCGGCGCTGCTGTTTGAATGTGTAGAGTGACGTGTGATATCCTTGTATGCATGCGCGTGTTTACACATCATAGGACCATAGGTGACACCATTAGACCCATTAGAATGTTTAGCAGTTACATTTGGCTAACGAAAAGAGTAGTTGTAAAACGAAATAATGGCTGTTCCTAGAACATGGTAACGACATATCGTTACATAGTCATATCATAACTATCCATATACTAAACCATACAAGTTTAGTTTCTAGCACTTTGATATTAGAATAAAAATAACAAGAAAAATTGACTTCAGCTTACCTACATGCTGATGAGGTATTTCCATATAAGACTATAATATTGTTCGGATAGCGGCTGCGTCAATTATATTATTAAGCCAGTTATCATTAGGGCATGAGAATAATAGGCAGACAATCCTACACAGCGTTTCATTAGACACGTTGCTTAATTTATTCAATATACCAATTACTAACACACGAGCATGTACAAGCTAATGTATTGACAACGGCAAGCAATTCATACATAATGCAATCAGCAATCTCGCTTCATTAGTTAAATTACCTAGTGGTAATTTAATTTGATTGTAATTCTCTGATTAAGCCGCTTCCGCCCTTGCTTTCGCCACAATGCGTTCTATTACTATATCTGATAGAAACAGGTCTCCTAGATCATATTTTCAAATATGTATTTTTTTATCAATTTTAGCATAGCTAAAGATATCTGGAGATTTACAGCTCCCAGACGTTATATTCTTTCTTGGATCGGAAACATTACAAAAACATCCTTCAAGCCTCCCCTTCGGATACGCCACCGATTTACTAATCTTGGCTAGACTCGCCCGCCGCCGTGTAAACCGCTCAATATTTGCCTACACCTTGCAACCCGAATGGTGGAATAAAAACTGAATTGATCAGAAATTATATTATCGTTCAGAATTCTGGTAGTTGCCTACTTATTTTATTAAAGCTTAAAGTTTATTGAATTATAAATTATAACAATTTTTGAGCGAACATGTTCAGTAACTAGAATCTTACTTGTAAGCATTTTATAATGCCTGTGACAGAAGATTTTATGATTCTATGATATTCTGGATTTGTTCAGCGATCTCTGGTTCGCGAGTTCAGGTTGTTACTATGTTGCAGTTTCTAGATACACCTTATAGGTACTGTTATCACCTATATACGGTTAATGTGACTTACCGTTACGGCGAAGTATTGTATTTGGGGGTAAGTATTGAGGATGTGTCATGTCGTTGCATACCTGGAAAAAGAAAAACACTTATTTAAAACTAGAAAAGTAATAAGTAAGTAAAAAAAAGGCACTTCGTAAATAACAAAAAATGTTTATTATCACTATAAGAATTAGAAGACTGATTTCATTTGGACATAAAAATTTCGATGGAACAACATGACATTAAAATTTGTTGATTAATACAAATCGATGATCTGTTGTTTCAGACTTGACCTGCAAGTGAATTACACGAAACAAACATTGTTGAATTAGTTAAAGACATTAAATTGCACGGAAAACCAGCGGCTGTAGTCATTCTACTCCGTGGCCAGTTGTGCGATTTCATCAAATATTACTTCAACAAAGACTGGCGAGCGCACACGCGGCCTCAATTGATGCGCAAGCGCAACTATATCGACAATCGAGTAACGTCACGGCCGCCGGCGCCGGTCTACATTAGGTATATTGGTGCATCTTGCATATTAATCTAATATGTATAACATCATACCCGTATTTCCCCAAACGGATAGACAGAATGTGTGTACGTAATACATCCACTTTACACCAGTTATATTTATCTCGGGCATGCAAAAGATATTTTCCTTGACAACTTTTACATTTATTATTTTAAAGCAATTTGTACCTATAGCAATAATTTGTATGCATCATTTACTTTGGTAAACCTCAAGAAAATCATCATGTATCTGTCACACATAATTTTGTTGAAATGAGGAGCGTATACTTCACTACAAAATCTCCAAAACCATAGCCTGATTATAATTAGATAGGACCTAGTAAAAAGCTGCAACAGCAAAAACCAGCGGTCGCCCAACGAAATCCTGACCACGACCGCATTGTAAAATTGTGAAGGTCGGTTGTGATGTGGAATACGTAAACAGAGTTATTTGTATTTGTGTATATTTAATGTATATCACATGTTTTCGGTAGCTGTTATCTCAGATAGCGGTTATCAAACAAGTTTCTCTATCAGAGTATGGAAAAAATCCATATTCGATTCGCATCTGGTTTTACTTGATAAACACATAAACTGCCTACTCATATAAACTAACCTACTCCACACGTGAAGTGACGCAATCTTTAAGGCATTCCATATTATTTTGATTGAAGTCTAGAGCAGTCAGGTCTCCAATAGTAGTCAGAGCATAACGAATTTCATTTAGGAGAAATCTGCCAATCTCTAACCATGTTTTACAGTGAATTTTAAGCCACATAAGCTTCAAACAAGCTAAATAAAACCATTAAAAAAACGTTGGAATTAGCGGTTGTAGGCCATATTGTCACCAGACTCAGTAATTGGACTGTATTATTTAGGTTCGTTTTATATAATGGTGTGAAATATAATACTTTGTGATATTCAAGACGGTATATTACAATTACAAGACACGACGAGACACCTGACATGGTTGACAAGGAGGGAGAGGACGCGTACCATAGATCTAATATAAGTACATGGATCATTAGTTATGGACACGTCACTCTATACTTAGGGCTGCCATCCGTCCGGGTTTCCCCGGATTTGTCATAGTTTGGAGGGCGTCCGGGGAGCGTCCGGGCGGGGTTTTAATTTTAGTCCGGGTGAAACCCGGACTAAAATAAATGTCCGGGTTTTCGATCAGATCCCAGATACTTTATGTAGGTACCTAAATAAAAACTATGGGTTAGGTTTAAGCATGGCATGTGTTCGCAAATACATAAATCGACGGTCCCTACGTACATAAGGTCAAGTCAAAAACCGAGGTTTTCAGGAGAGCGTAATTTGTGTTCAACACGCCCTAGAAATAATTCTATGACAAATAATAAATATTTTCTTTCTACAATATTTTAACAGTTTTAAGAGCTTTATAATGCTACTAGTGGACGCCCGCAGCTTCGCTCGCGTAGAATTAGACCCATTAACGACGTCTACCCGTCTAACGACTTCAAAAACGGCAAAGTTTCATACTAACTTTGCACCCCCGTTTTACCCCCTTAGGGGGTGAATTTTCAAAAATCCTTTCTTAGTGCTCCCCTACGTTATAAAAGGAACCCCTGTGCAAAATTTCAAGTTTCTAGCCCTTATAGTTTAGGCCCTGCGTTGATATGTCAGTCAGTCAGTCAGTCAGTCAGTCAATCAGTCAGTCACCTTCTCCTTTTATATACAGGGTTATTGGTAATTCGACGTATTCCCGTTAGGAGGTGATAGGGGTGACTATTTGTGATAATTTTAACCCCCATATGCATTATGCAAAAGTGAACCATTTTTGAGTTATCGTGGTTTTTAACTTTTTTCAAAATAAGTCGAAAATGCAAAATAAAAAATTTATTAAAAAAAAAGTATCAATTTAAATCTAATATTTTCTTTTGATTTATAAAAACGATTAAACAATGCTTATTTATCAATATTAAAACAACAGTTATCGGTCCAACTTTAAAAATGCGAGACGACAAACGATATAATTTCAATATTTTTTGAGATTTTCGTCCACTAAAATGCCTTAAAAATCAAAAAAACTTATATCAAACTTGGCTTGCAGATTGTTTTAAAAACATAACCGTTTTCTTAGCTCTCCAACAAGGCATAACAACTAGGAACTTATTTAAAAAAAACTGGAAATAAACCGATCACAAAGGAAGCAGGCGGAAATTTGTATTCGAAATAAACTTAAGGTCGTTCTTTAAAATTTCCATAAAATTAATTAAAAACAATGCCCAATGTAAATAAAATAAAAAATACTAATTTAAAATAAAATTTAGAACCAGTAAAAGTTTAGTAATACCTAATAACAATTAATAATAAGTAACAATTAAGACATTTTGTAATTTTGCCTAATTAAAGTTCTTGCTCGAAGGGACCCCGCAAAGTTTCATTCTTTTTCTGAGGTGTAACTTAACTACCGAAGTAGTCAAATTTGCTGCGTTTATAATTCTTGTTTTGAGTTCTTCCGCGAATGACACAGGGGCGAGACGTCGTAAACTAGGGATTTCATGTGACCCCAGACATAGAAATCAACCGGCGTTAAGTCCGGACTCCTCGCAGGCCACGGAATGGGTCCTCGCGCTATCCAACTATTAGGAAAATGGCTATCAAGTCATCGCCTAACATTGACACCAAAATGTGCAGGACATCCGTCTTTAATTAACTCCAAGAACTTTAATTAGGCAAAATTACAAAATGTCTTAATTGTTACTTATTATTAATTGTTATTAGGTATTACTAAACTTTTACTGGTTCTAAATTTTATTTTAAATTTGTGTTTTTTGTTTTATTTACATTGGGCATTGTTTTTATTTAATTTTATGGAAATTTTAAAGAACGACCTTAAGTTTATTTCGAATACAAATTTCCGCCTGCTTCCTTTGTGATCGGTTTATTTCCAGTTTTTTTAAAATAAGTTCCTAGTTGTTATGCCTTGTCGGAGAGCTAAGAAAACGGTTATGTTTTTAAAACAATCTGCAAGCCAAGTTTGATATAAGTTTTTTTGGTTTTTAAGGCATTTTAGTGGACGAAAATCTCAAAAAATAATGAAATTATATCGTTTGTCGTCTCGCATTTTTAAAGTTGGACCGATAACTGTTGTTTTAATATTGATAAATAAGCATTGTTTAATCGTTTTTATAAATCAAAAGAAAATATTAGATTTAAATTGATGCTTTTTTTTTAATAAATTTTTTATGTTGCATTTTCGACTTATTTTGAAAAAAGTTAAAAACCACGATAACTCAAAAATGGTTCACTTTTGCATAATGCATATGGGGGTTAAAATTATCACAAATAGTCACCCCTATCACCTCCTAACGGGAATACGTCGAATTACCAATAACCCTGTATATAGATTTACACATATTTTATTTTTTTACGTTTTCTTGTAAAAACTGATAGATGACCGTTTCTACGCCGATAATAAAATAGAAGTATGTCAGTCATGTCTATGTTACCTTTTTATACGCAGGAAACAAAAAAACAGTGTCTGATATAGAATTTAAATAAAATGTTTTATGAAAATGTAGGATTATGTTACTATTTTTAAATCAATACGTTAAACATCCTGAAATCGTCACCCATGGATATAAAAAGTACTTCAATGACGACATATCACTTTATACGTGGTTTTAGTCATTCGGGGTAGGACTATTCTTGTAATGTAATAAAGACAAGTCTTTTAAAATTATCAGGTTTGTGTTTTATTAAATAAACAAGGTTTATAATTTATAAATTCAACATTATTTATTACTAGCTGACCCCGCAAACGTTGTTCTGCCATATGAAATGTCAAAGTGACGCGATACTTCATGTAAAATACTGTTTATACCATAGATTTATTATGTTTATACAATCTTAACAAATGCATTAATTTCGACCAAATTTGATTACCATAAAAACGGTTCTAGTGAGTTAATCTTAAAAGATAGACATATACTGTCGTGGACATTTATTTAGATCATTTCAAGAGGAATAATTCTTTCATACATATATTTTTGGTATCTTGAACCGTTTTCGCAGCGCACGCAACGGAAGCCCTTAGGGATGAATAATTTTCCCAGTTTTTTTCACATTTTCCATTATTTCTTCGCTCCTAATAGTTGCAGCGTGATGTTATATAGCCTAAAGTCTTCCTCGATAAATGGTCTATTCAACACAAAAAGAATTTTTCAATTTGAACCAGTAGTTCCTGAGATTAGCGCGTTCAAACAAACAAACAAACAAACTCTTCAGCTTTATAATATTAGTATAGATTAAAAAACAATCTTCTTAGCATCTAAATAATAGGTACATATATACCTATATACCTATAGACATATATACCTATAGACTCACTGAAGTAGGAACTAAACATAAAAAATCACTAGTTCTTTTAAAACTAAAGAAAATATTCTTAATTGTACGAAAAAATAAAAAGTTAAACATATTTTCATTTAATTTTATTAACTGAATAACTAATATTGGGTTTGTTTATCTTTTATTTAATACCTAAGGGAAAAAAATAAAGCAAAATTACTCAATTGACGTCACAAGAACGATTAAACATACTATTTCATGCAAAAGAGGCTTAAAATTAAAGTTGTTTTTTTATCGAGTATGGAGTAAAATATATTTTAATGAAGTTGTAAGTGGTTGAAAAAAGTATTGAAATGTCCGGGCCGAAAGCTCCAAAATCCGGGGAACTTACGCCTCCGGTCCTGGGGGGCAGGTTTTAGAGATGGCAGCCCTATTATACTCATAACTTGGACTTAAGTGTTTTGCCTACAGCAGAACAAGCCAGCACTAGTGCCTGCTAATATCTGCCGGCTTCAGATTAGTTGGTGGTGGTAAGCAGTGGGGATGTTGAATTAAACAAGTTTTAGTTCAGTACTGAATTTAGAGTAAACATATTTTTTGATATACGATAACGTTACGATACTTTTACTATAGTTTCGAACTAAATTTTAAACTTAAACTATGAACATTGAGCATGATTTTAAATCAAAATGTAGGTATGTTAAAAAAAAACCAAGCCAATGAACCAATTTTAATACAGTGGTGATTAATACGATTTCCGTAAGCTGGCACAAAATTACCAAGCCGATATCGATCGATAAAATTGCTGCTAAGTAGGAACTTATAATCGTATTAAGCTTATGACATAAACCTAATAAGCTTATCAGAATAGTCTGAACTCTGAACAGACCAAAGTTCCGCAAACCGTTCACATTCATACAGTTACTGTTAATTGACCTTCGGTGGTGGTAAAACATTGTCTTTTAGTCCGCATAAAACGTTACTGCCAGCGCCGCCTCCAACCCAGAAGTCACGACATTGACATTAGAGACACTGGCCTCCAATAAAACCTTTCCAAGCTATGTATTTACTTCCCAATTTCATAAAAGAACTGGTTTTAAAACCGCGCGGTTAAATACCGGATATCGGCTAGTCTTCAATAACATTTTAAATTACTTACAGGACAATTTTCACTAACAGTAACTACCCAAGACTTCATACCTACGAGTATTTATTTATTTATTTATTTAATTACACACCAACAGCAGTACATACATTTGATTGACAGACAGTTTGTACATATGGAGAAAAGGCAGGTACGTATGCCAATTACAGGTGTAAAAAACATTTGTATGTAAGACGTAAAACTAAGTATAATTAAAACATATATATCTATCTAGCAGCAATTTAAGATTTTAACTTTAAGATTTTTTATTGAATCGAAGAATATGTCAATGTTTCTTTCTATTGTGTGTGTATTAGTATGTGTTAGTACATATCTACGAGTAGTAACGAACTGGTCATCAAATGTTTTCACTAACATAATCTGCTATCTGGAGTAGGTAACCAATCTATCTATCCTAGAACATCTAATATATAAAATTTCCGTGTCACAATGTTTGTTGTAGTAGGTACTCCTCCGAAACGGCTTTACCGATTGTTACCAAATTTTATATGCGTATTCAGTAGGTCTGAGAATCGACTAACATCTATTTTTCATCCCCCTAAATGTTAAGGGTAGTCCATCCCAAATTTTTTTTTTTAATTGTTAGATACATTTTTATTTTTGTATTTTTTATGATACAACATTAGAAAATACATACAACCCTGAATTTTCAACCCTCTACGATCAACCAAAAATTATTGATATGGCAAAACAACGTTTGCCGGGTCAGCTGGTAATAATATATTATTATGAGTTTTGTTCATCAAAGTCTTTCACAGTTATAATAGGCGGCAGCGGATGGGTGGTATACTACATTCTCTTTTGATATTCTTTAAAACAACAAGTGTTGCGAAGTGGTTACCAATATCGTATACGTCTAGCATAATTTGAACAACGAATCTGACGTTCTAGATTCTAGTCATATATCGACAGAAGCGCAATGTTGGCCAAGATCTACGAGTATCACTTCTATGGGCATTGCATCGACACACTCTAATAATCACATTGAAGAACGCTTCATAGCCTATGCAACGCTAACATTATTACGTCAGCGGTCCGTACACTGATAATAATTATGTTGCTTAACATCATATGCAGCTGTTCAGAAGCTCTTTCTCCATTTCTCAATACTTACCTCAAAATAGGTACCTAGTCCAGTTATGAAAACTATTACTATCTACTTGAATACTTACAACAGATTTGTGATTTTTTTACAATCATACAGACCGTATTTTGACACATACAGACAACATTAGCATTTCAAAATAGTTATTTGGCTACATAAATTTTTCTCATAAAGAGTTATATTAAGTTGCAGTCTACTGGTTCCAAATCGATACATGGTTATACAGAAGTCATTCAATGCTGCGTCAGTAGGAAACAGAATCACGGGAAATCGTTACAGAACAATAGGGTTGGGGTTAGCAGCCGAGTGGGAAATCCCATAATTTTCTTTGACATTAAATTCCTAACGCAAGAAATGTATAGACAATAATTAGTGTATTTAATAATAATAATAATAGTCTTTGTTTTCAGGTAAAAACCCATAGGTACATACATTATAACACATACATTAAATCACAGCAAAAAAGTAAATTTAAGAAAAATTTAAAAAGAAACAATATAAAATTTGTAGTGGATTAAGGCCAATTAATGCTAAACTTCAGAGATAAAAAAGATAAAACACAGTGAATGCTATTGTAAAGGCACAATTCACAATACAATCAGTAACTGTCAATAAAATTGCCTTTTCAATGGGCTTAACCACCGGAAAACCCTTACAAACGATAATTTTGACAATTGTTATGTGACCTTCAACTACCGTAAATTATTCGGCGTTACCTACTTCCAGATTATTAGCTGAAGCGAACAGTTACTAGTGTTCCTCCGAACTATGTATGTTGAGAGTTTGAGAGCCAGGTTGACGATAATGTGCATGTTTCGACCAGGCACGTTTTCGTTCGAATTAGGACTTCTACGGTGGGTTCTTTTATGACTTCCATTGCTTGTATGTATGCTGTCTTATTGACTTGAGCAATTTCTTTCATACAGCCTGGCATATAAGAGAGAAGTTATACAATAACCAAACGGTACTCGAATACCTAAGCGTTAAATCTCATACGACACAAATCGCATCTATTAAGTAGATTTTCAACGACAAGCGCAATCGCAGATGTAACAGGCGAGAAATATTAAAGCCTAACGAAATCTGAGGCAGCGAGATTGCGATTTAACATAATTTTCTCGTAAACGGATCAAGCAGAACGGTCGCATGGTCGGTGTAATTCGCAGTAGAATCCTATCTGGCGTACAATATTGTACTATTTACAATCACCAAAAAAATTCAAGCCATGCCTACAGCAACATAGGTTATATAACTGTCTGCACACGACAACTGTTTGGGGTTCTTATGTTCGATTCCAGAAGATTTGCAGATGTCAGGTTTTGAGTAGGTTTAAAATAAAACAATGTAGGAAAAGTTTTTATTCCTTAACAAAATAATTTACTTTCAAAACAACAAATTACAAAATAATAAAACACCCTTGTCCGCACTAACTCCGTTCAGTCTCCTTCCCGCGAATCTCACGCTCTCGATACAAAAATGCGCGGCAAAACAGATGCCGCGCTCTGATTGGTCCTACGCATAGATGGAGGACCACAGAGTATGGCCCGTTCTCTTTATGCGTTTGAAGAAAAATAAGAGAAGTGTGTTCATATTCATTACAACAATTATTTAATCAGAGAATGCCGCTAGACTTCAAGAAATGTTTAGGCCTTAGTAGGCCTACTGATACATTACTTTAAATTAAATTACCATAATTAATTATATTAAATTACCTATTGATACATTTAATTATTTGTTTGGTGTGCAACGAGTACTATTTGATGTTGTTGTAGAGTAAAATTCGTACTGTAGATAGAAATTCGCTACCATATTTTCCCAGTCCATTGAAAACAAATAAAGTATGCCTATATATATGCCGCGCATTTTAACATTTGAAAAACACGTATATAATAAGCAAAATCCGGTTAGCGGGCTATCCATTAGCAAACATGAATATTACCTAGTTTATCTGTCTAGTGGTCAAAAGCGCGACTGCTAAGCTTGAGGTCTTGGGTTCATTCTCCTGATCGGGAAAAATATTATTATGTTTTTTAACTTAAAATTCCCAGTAGTAGCTCGGAGTCTGGATTTGTATCCTGTGTATGTATAAGCTAAACACCTATTACATGGGATCTAAACATAACTGGTGAAAAGTGGAGGTACTGCACACTTTTGCCTAATTTTTTTTTATCACTGGGCAAATGCATTTACGCATCCTGTCCGGTTTAAGGACCGATGAAGATTCATTTTTTTTCCGAAAGCAATCTTTTTTTATTTAGAATAAATGAGGCACGAAACCTGTATCGTTTAGTAAATTGAATGGTTGCAGTAACGGACTTATCGCACAGATACACTCGTGCACAATAATTTTGCAGCAACTTCATGTGCGAGTCAAATTGTATGATACAATTTGGCTCTACTTAATTTTAAAATTTAGACTCTAAATACATAGTTTTACGCTAAATATGCGTAGTTAAGAACCATAGCAATTTTTTATTGGTTATTCTCGTTTTACCCAATACATGGTCAGTCGGATGCCTTATGCTGTGTATCTTAGTATTATCAATATTAGTAGTAATAGCAGTCAAAGGCATACGATACCGAAAATGTCAACGAAATGTGATGAACAAAAGGCGAGCAAACTGAAAGTTAAGTTATTATAGCGTTAATTAAATAAAGTTCAAACAAAGTACGGAATGGAAACGTGAATGAGACCTTTTGTTTTCGAACCCTGAGTGGAGCTACGCGTCTTCGGAATGAAACTGGGACGTTCCGAAATTTCAAATGTCGAAATAAACAATCCAAGTTTCATTTCAATCAAGAATTCAAGAGACCGACCGACGCGACTTGAACAAAAGAGTTCCGAAACACGCTAAACAGTCTCCAACTTTTAAAACGTGCGAAACGTGCTTTGGAAGTTCGGCAAAAACAACAATACCTTTTGTAATTTGCAATGTAAATGCAGTCCCGTGTAATGTTTTCCATTTATATTCGGCGAGCGTTTTGATAACGGGACGATCGACCGCGCCCGTATCGCGCCGGCCGATGGGCGGCCTGGACCTGTTATTGATCAATTTATGACAAATGATTTCACATTTACCAACAACAATATTTACGACAGAAACGGGGTTTGCTGAAATTATAAAGGTTTAAGGTACTCAAATCCCGTACCAGGATTCAATGTGATGTGGATTGTGAACACACAGATACATATAATAAATAGCAGAATTGGTATAAATCGTTTCCTTGTTACTTATCTAGCCGTATGCTATATCTGTGCAAAAATGGATTCAATACATCATTCCGTTGTTAAAGACGAACCAACAGACCAACAAAAAATCGATTAAAAATCGAATGATTACCACAGATTCCTGTACATTTCCACGGGAACCGTGCAATTTTCCAGGATAAAAATATGCAATTGTCCAGGCCCTACGCTACATCTATGCAAAAAATAACTTTAATCCATCATTGCGTTGAGGCGGAGAAGGACATACCAACAAATCAACAAACACGCTCTGCATTTATATATGTATTGGTAAGGATTCTTTCATTGGAATTGTAACGAACGAACACTGTATCTGTAGTGACATACACGTATGCAACTGATTCCTCCAGTTTCAGTAAAATATCCGATGGCCATTAATCGCGCAGCTTTGAATCGGATGCAAACAAAAATAAACTCTTTGCAACGAGGAGGATATTCCGATATTTCTTCCATGATAATAATGATTGTAGGAAGGAAAACATAAAAAGGCAATCTTTGCCAATTGTCTTGTAATCGTAAAATTTATCGTTGCCAGGCGTGCCAAGTGCCAACGTATGACTATACGAGAACTACCTAGGGTGATAAATGAGATTGATCGCATGAATCTTTAGAACAAAAAGATAACGAATATATCTGCCTAATCTTTCCTTTTTCATTGTACCTACTACATTTGAGACCAAATCAAGATTTCTTTCGTTCTTTATTTCTTCCTTAACCGGCAAGTTGTACGAACTAAAACAGCGAGATCCTATTGCAAAACCTACAATTAGATTTTCGAAATCGTGGATGTATTTAGTGAATTTTATATTCTTATAGAATACATTTTAACTCCTCAGTTACCAAAAATTACACTACCCTTTATAGCCATTATTTTCAAAGGAATACCGGTAAATTTATGACGCAAATACGTTATTCAGAGCAACCATTTTGAACATAATTCAGATGACAACAGGACAGCCAGTGACGCCAGTGTCATAAATTATTCAAGAAATACTATCAAACCAGGCCTAAGTTAGATTGGTTTGGACTTTATTGTATTCATAAGACGCTCGATCGTGGATCAATCTCTGTCTCAACCATTAAAAAATTGTTATGTGTATATCTATATTTGAATTAAAGACTATATCCTACAACTTCATTCGCATGAAAATTCATCTTGTAACTTACCTAGACTGTCAGATTGCTTTTTAAGAGGATATGAGTCGACACTTTTTCCATACAAACGTAGTCCCCTGTTTCCTCCTAGGATAAAGAAGTTACAGAATTTAAAAAAATACCATACGATTTATACGTACCTCTGCCATGCCTGTACGTTTTGTTTTTTTTTTTCATAATTTGCTTAATAGAAGAGAAAAAAAATCTTTTAAAATCAAAAAAATCGACTTTTTTTACATACATTTTCAAACCTCAAGCAAACTGGTCATTACTAACATATCCCAAAAAAGCAAAACGTACGGGCATAGCTTAGACCCTGTTCTACATTTTAACTGAAAGAAATATTGAAATCGGTCTAGATTTCGAGGAGGAAACAGGGGATTACGAAAGGACGATTTTCTTAATTTTACGTAGGTAAAATCAGTTCGAGACTGCACTTCTCTCTATCGCACGCTAAGGGGTAAGGTTGGGGGTCAGCGCGACAGCAATATTTTTGGTAAAAACCTATTCTTCAAAAGTGACGGTCGACTGGTGTCCTCTTAACGAATGGAATTATAAACAATTTTTGACTTTTCTATTCGTCTATTCAATGAAAATTTATTTTAACTTAAGGAAACTAAGGTAAAAGTACATGTTAGAAATTAATACACGATTCGATTGAAGAAGTTTGATACCTCCTTTCATAGATAACTGCATTGATATTGTGTTTTTTTTTTTTTTTTTATAGATTTTAGCCAGACGAACAAGCGGACGGGCCACCTGATGGTAAGTAGTCACCGTCGCCTATGAACATGAGCAACACCAGGGGAGTTGCCAATGTGTCGCCGGCCCTGAAGGAGAGCTCTTTTTACGCCTTTTTTGAAGAACCCCATATCATAGCCTACCGCGAAGACCTCAGAAGGAAGTTCATTCCACAGCTGACAAGTGCGCGGTAAAAAGGATTGCGCAAACCGTTTCGTACAGGATCGCCAGAAATCCAGTCGGTGTGGATGAAACTTTAGTCTTCGGCGTGTAGTCATGGGAAAGTCGATGAATGGCGACGTTGGCATGACATTTTCCAGTTCCAGAGAACACTCACCATTGTAAAGCCGGTAGAATACGCAGAGGGAGCCTATGTCCCTCCGTAAAGAGAGAGATTCTAGCCTGCTGGAGATCTTGGGGCTGTTGATCAAACGGACCGCGCGTTTTTGTATTGAGTCAAATGGGCGCAGCTGGTACTCAGGTAGGTTGGCGATTACAACTTTATAATTATTTATTATTTATTTCAACCTTTATTGAGTCAAAAGACTACAAAGGGCGGACATAATGCCTGACGGCATTCTCTACCAGTCAACCCTTGGCGATGGTGAGAAGATGAGGCAGGTTTATAAATTAAAAGTAAAAAACGAAAAGAAAACTATTAATTTTATAAAATATATATACATAATAAATATACACGTAATCTAACATATAGCATAAAATACATACATACAAAATATACATAGAATACATAAATAGTATACATATACATATATATATATGACATTGGTTATAATTAAGTGAAAACGCGTTTAATAATAGAGTACCTACCGATCAAAAGATCCATGATTATAATATAACTATTCCCTTACGATAACATAATGACTAAATAATGTTAAAAGTTTCAAATCTTAAGTTGTATATTAAACCTTTCAACTTTCGCAACCCGCGCTTGTATATAAAAAATGCGTCAAGGAGAATTACATCCCACGGAATTTTGCAGTTCATGAGCTGCAATAATTTATATTAGAATATCGACATCACTTCGGCACGAGCCATGCGCGGTGGGGTTATGAATGGTAAACACCCACACCGTCTCGACACGGGCTTAGTGCCGGGTCGATCACTCCGAACAGATAACTTAAGGGTTTCCCTTTCCAACGCGTTAGAAACTTTTCTTGCTTCAAATTATCGTAGAATATCATATGTTAGAAAAATAATTCACCATTCAACCCGATATTATTTATTGATGGTCATAAATCCATCGCTCGCCACTCTCGCCTGAAAACATTCTAAAATTGTATTTTAAATCATTTTATCTAATCAGCTCGGCGAACAAGGCGAGGTACTTTAAGTCGAACGAATTTGGGATTAATCATTACACGGAGGATTGATTTGAAGTGATTAGGCCAACCCATATGCAATTATAGGCGACAAACACCCTTAATCCATTCCATGAAAGAGGTTCTATTCAATGTGCTCCACCAAGCTAATTGGAATTTAGCCATTTTGTTACGATAATAATATTCGAATTTAGCTATTTTGTTACGATAATAATATTCCTGTGTATATGTACAGATAAAATAAATATTGCACGATATGTAAATTTATTATTGGGAGAGGACAAACTGTCACATAAATAATATAAACAAAACTGATAACTTTGCGCTGCAAAATTCATCACATATTTATTTTAATCCACTACATAAATTCGGGTAAAAAGGAATGTTTTTGATGGAGGTGACTATGAAAATATTGTATTACATGGAACATTTTGGAAAATAGATTTTTCCGTTGATTCTCTTTTACTATTTATACTCAGTATTATTTAATTTTCATCATAAGCCTCATTTTTTAACTTCTAATATATTTAGCTAGTAAATATATTTAAGCAGTAGGTAATAATAACTTAGAGATTTGGACTTATTATTTAAAAACTAACGCGCTGCATTAAACATAGCATAGACTTAAAAAATATACAAGTACACAGATGTTGACTTAAAAATACATACATATACACATACTGCAATCAAGGTGAGCTGTTTTACATTAAAGTAATGTTACTCACTGCAATGTCAAAAGGAAAAAACTGGCAGTAAAATTGTTTTTCCTGTGAAGATTAGAATTAAATTAATACCAATACTCTGACTTTACATAATATCACTACTACACTTCAGTACACGACACGACACGTTAAACGACCATTCCTGGGAATTGGCCGGAGAACAATCGACAATAAGTGTTTTCGTATAAATTGTTAATTTGCAGTGTGAACCAGCGCGCGCGGCATAATAGCGCCGCTTGTAGAACATACTTCGCAATGGCTCGTTATGCTTTTCAATTCAACAAAGCGGTTCTTTATCTCAACGCAACTTATATATGAGGAATACTGTGATGTATATGTTACCGACAATCTGTATAATCCGGTATTCTATACAATACCTAGGTAATGTATGTCGAATTTGTAAAATAAAAGATATCAGAAAGTATGTATGTATTTAAATTGAAACACTAACCTAACAATAATTTAGTATTTTATTGCAGGTGATAAAGGAAAACTATGATTAGAATTATTTTCTTGAATTACACAGCTTGCCACATATATGTATACATCGTACGACGATATCGTCAATAAAGTAGAACACTTTATCTATATACAGGGTTATTGGTAATTCGACGTATTCCCGTTAGGAGCTGATAGGGGTGACTATTTGTGATAATTTTTACCCCCATATGCATTATGCAAAAGTGAACCAATTTTGAGTTATCGTGGTTTTTAACTTTTTTCAAAATAAGTCGAAAATGCAACATAAAAAATTTATTAAAAAAAAAGTATCAATTTAAATCTAATATTTCCTTTTGATTTATAAAAACGATTAAAAAATGCTTATTTATCAATATTAAAACAACAGTTATCGGTCCAACTTTAAAAATGCGAGACGACAAACGATATAATTTCAATATTTTTTGAGATTTTCGTCCACTAAAATGCCTTAAAAACCAAAAAAACTTATATCAAACTTGGCTTGCAGATTGTTTTAAAAACATAACCGTTTTCTTAGCTCTCCAACAAGGCATAACAACTAGGAACTTATTTAAAAAAAACTGGAAATAAACCGATCACAAAGGAAGCAGGCGGAAATTTGTATTCGAAATAAACTTAAGGTCGTTCTTTAAAATTTCCATAAAATTAAATAAAAACAATACCCAATGTAAATAAAACAAAAAATACAAATTTAAAATAAAATTTAGAACCAGTAAAAGTTTAGTAATACCTAATAACAACTAATAATAAGTAACAATTAAGACATTTTGTAATTTTGCCTAATTAAAGTTCTTGCTCGAAGGGACTTCCCCTATTGCGTACGCAAAGTTTCATTCTTTTTCTGAGGTGTAACATAACTACCGAAGTAGTCAAATTTGCTGCGTTTATAATTCTTGTTTTGAGTTCTTCCGCGAACGACACAGGGGCGAGACGTCGTGAACTAGGGATTTCATGTGACCCCAGACATAGAAATCAACCGGCGTTAAGTCCGGACTCCTCGCAGGCCACGGAATGGGTCCTCGCGCTATCCAACTATTAGGAAAATGGCTATCAAGTCATCGCCTAACATTGACACCAAAATGTGCAGGACATCCGTCTTGCGTCATAGGGGAAGTCCCTTCGAGCAAGAACTTTAATTAGGCAAAATTACAAAATGTCTTAATTGTTACTTATTATTAGTTGTTATTAGGTATTACTAAACTTTTACTGGTTCTAAATTTTATTTTAAAATTGTATTTTTTGTTTTATTTACATTGGGCATTGTTTTTATTTAATTTTATGGAAATTTTAAAGAACGACCTTAAGTTTATTTCGAATACAAATTTTCGCCTGCTTCCTTTGTGATCGGTTTATTTCCAGTTTTTTTAAATAAGTTCCTAGTTGTTATGCCTTGTTGGAGAGCTAAGAAAACGGTTATGTTTTTAAAACAATCTGCAAGCCAAGTTTGATATAAGTTTTTTTGGTTTTTAAGGCATTTTAGTGGACGAAAATCTCAAATAATATTGAAATTATATCGTTTGTCGTCTCGCATTTTTAAAGTAGGACCGATAACTGTTGTTTTAATATTGATAAATAAGCATTGTTTAATCGTTTTTATAAATCAAAAGAAAATATTAGATTTAAATTGAAACTTTTTTTTTAATAAATTTTTTATGTTGCATTTTCGACTTATTTTGGAAAAAGTTAAAAACCACGATAACTCAAAAATGGTTCACTTTTGCATAATGCATATGGGGGTTAAAATTATCACAAATAGTCACCCCTATCAGCTCCTAACGGGAATACGTCGAATTACCAATAACCCTGTATATAAAAGGAGAAGGTGACTGACTGACTGACTGAGATATCAACGCAGGGCCTAAACTATAAGGGTTAGGAACTTGAAATTTTGCACAGGGGTTCCTCTTATAACGTAGGGGAGCACTAAGAAAGGATTTTTGAAAATTCACCCCCTAGGGGGGTAAAACAAGGGTGCAAAGTTAGTATGAAACTTTGCCGTTTTCGAAGTTAGTGAATGTCTAATTCCACGCGAGCGAAGCTGCGGGCGTCCACTAGTTTAAAATAAATTAATAAACCTATCATATTATATCATCGCTATAGTATTTTTTTTAAATACTGAATTGTGTTTGATCTAAGAAGTCAAAACACTAAAGCTAAAATCAATCAGCTCAGAAATGCGTATTTCTCACACAGGGCAGAATTCCTAGCTAGAATCTATGGAATTCTCTATGGATTTTAACCGTCACTTCACATCACACGTCACATGCTTCACACGTTTTCTTGTCGCCGAGCCGCCCGCGTCATTAGCGAGCGGACGCTACCCCGGCGGCGCCGATCGGGAAAATAATTGGAAATACCAACACTCGTGCCCACGCAAAAAGCCAATTAATTAGAAGTGCTAGGTGTATATTACATGCGGCGGAAGACTATTGAAGCGTATTGACTCTTTGTACAGTCAAATACAAAGCTACAGCTTCCAAAAAACTTCCCCTATTTTGGTCTACAACTTAGGTAGGTTGTCTTAACAACAAGTTTGACTTTTTTCTTTTTTTAATCAAATACTTATTACTAATATATAAATGGGAAAGTGAGTTTGTTGGTTTGTCTTTCTTCTCCGCCTTGACGGAATGATGGTTCGACGTGATTTTTTTGCATGAAGACTGCCTGGTGAGTAACAAAGGCTACTTTAATCCCTTTACTACAAAATTGCATGGTTCTCGTAAAATGAACAAAACATTGAAATAAAGGCTATACTTATTATATAACAAACCCTGGATGGTAATTTTGCACGAAAAACGGTTTGACGTGGGCAAAGCTTAGAAGACACTAGAAAAACACACGTGATCAGAACACAACATTTGACTGAAAATCTTTGAGGACTTTTTAAGAAGTGCTTTTCATAAAAATAATCAACCGTCAATACCCAATTCCCATACCCAATATTAAATACCCATCACTGGTCTCCACTTCGAAGAGAAATTGAAGCACTATAAAATAGCTGAGAGCCCCTCAACAAAATTGTAAGTAGTTAACGTCAATGGACTAAGCAACACCAGGAAAATCTATGTGTTTTATGTGCTAGCTCAGATAAAGCTCATATTGCTTTTGTGTTAGTTGTCTGTATTTGTTGCTTTAAAAAGAAACCTAGCCAACATCGAGAAATAGTCATACGCTATTGCTGCTAAGTTACTTGCGTGTATTGTATTCTTTCATATCTCTTTTTGTCCAACAACAACAGCGTATTGTGTTTTTACCGGCTTACTCCCATCTTTTTACCGTACCTACTGTACGTGACAAGTCGGTCGACGTGGATAGATGTTGTCGTAATGGGACAATCCCACACTACAGTTAGTCGGCCCACAATTGTTCCAATGATTAATGGACACTACTCGGTCGTCCGATTTATGTTTGACAACGAAATAGGTGCACGTTTAACGTGAGTTTATACGTGATAAGTGCAAATGCAATTTTTAATTAGACAAAGTTGAACGATAGTCCCGAATAAGACAACATAATTATGTATATTTTTTCAAATGGATACGGATTGTTAGCCTAGGTGATAATATATGTAAATTGTATTTTCCCCTTCATTGTCCCACTTTTTAGCTCGGGTCTCCTCTCGGAATGGGAGGGGTTAGGCCTTACTTAATACACCAAGTGCGGATTGGCAAACTTAACATGCCTTTGAGAACATTACTCTCAGGGATGCAGGTTTCCTTTATCGTTACAGTAGGTGAAATTTAATTTCGTAATCGTAAAAATAGTAATAAAAAGTTTAGGCAACTGTTCTAAAAAGGGCTTAAGCTCACGTTGCATACGAACAGAACATAGGCGACTGTGACATACCGAACAGCCCTTAAGCCTGTTTTTGTCTGTTTAGAATAATTTGTTTATGTTTGATTGTCTGATATATGATGACATAGAAAATTATAACCTGTAATTTCTATCGATATTTTTGAGCCTCGTTCCTCCACTTTAGCGGCCTGACGTGAACCCTAAAAATTATAAAAGTACATCTCAGATCACTCTCAAGTACACGTTTGCCAATCAATAAATACATACACATACTAATATGTATAATTATTGAACAGAACACTGGTATGAATGTAGTACTCCCGACAAGTATTATATTGAGGTTGTTATGATCTCCAAAATATGCTCTTGCTCTTGCTCGAGACACTTGTGACATTCCTATAAATGGTTTTAAATTTCATATAAATGAATCCATCCATATAGATAAGAGAACTTTTATATTGTTTCGATTTAATCGGTTCTATCATTAAGAGTAGGTATTTAGTGTGTTGTATCTTGCACCACAACACATTCGAGTGTGCATCGTAGTTCGAACATTTTCAACGAGTAAATTAACCTAAGTATTACCAAAAAAAAAGTACCTACTTGGAAGGAAACATTTCGGATTATCACATTCTCTCTCTCCCTGTTATACCTATTTAGATATTTAAATATTTGAAAATACACACTTGGCATATCATAACAAAGAGGAGAAAGCAATTGATACAGGTCATTTTACTATATAAAAAAATAGGTTGAAGATATCTTACGTTACGTTTATTTAAGGTGTATTGTTATTCCTTGGCCAATAAGCAAACAAAAAACAATTTAAAAAATAACATTATAGAAATATGCAATGACGGCGTCTTTTAACATCAAAATATAAAAATAATTTTACTAAGTAGCTACCAATAGCAATGTTTAATCCGTTTATCCATAGATAGACTTTATTGTAAGCACTCACGTCGTGTACAGAATCAGGTCTGTAACGTCCTTACATTCCACGGCGTGATAAAGGTAGAGTTTATACGGTACACAAGTTCTGTTCCCGTGACCATTAAAGTTGCATCGACGCTGCGACTCGGTATAATTCATTATTAGAGGGAATTCACTACTCGCCCTCTTTTAATAGTGTAATTACAGGTCATTTTTTATTTTATTTTAGCGATAGCAAGAGCGAGCTGATTCCCTTTTTAACGCTGGGAAATGGAATTACGCATCCCATCTGACCTTGTGAGGGACAGGGAGGTGGGACTGGAAGATGTCGGAATACCCACTAAATCCCAGCGAATTACTACCGTGACGTGTTGGCGCGCGCTTTTGGCTCCTGCAGGAAGGATGTGCGCATAGTGCACTCTCCTTCTCCCAGGGCTTCTCCTGCGAAGCGGGTCTGCAAGGACACTTGAATCTTTTTCACGCTCCGCAGACTCTTTATGCGCGATCGCTTCCTTGCAAATGTTGGTCATTTCATACATCTCTCGCTGCTCAGCAACCTACCACAGTACGCAGCGAGAGATGCGTACTCACAAAATCAATCAGAATGTGTCTTTGCGGCCAAGAACGTTGGCCTTGGGTATCTTCTTGGAATGGTAGAGGTTAGGTTCACCACGCTGGACAAGCGCGTTTTGGCAAACTTATACATAGTAGGTACGTTGAAGGAACTACAGGGGTTGACTACTAGGACCTACCATGAGCCTTGATAACATCCTTTGTGAACGATTAATTTTTTTGTACAACAGCCGGTTCGCAAAAGATTTAAAAGCAATCAATATGATATTGCTAATAGGTCTCACTAACTCGAGGCTATTCACCGACATTAACACAGATTAGGTAAGTACAAGTACTAGATGACTAAAAAATTTTAATCGTTCCTATGAAGTTACGATTCCGATAACACAGTAACTACAAACTATGTAAGTAGTATGAGGAAAAGGCTCATTGTTACATGTGTGTCGCATAGTAAAAAAATTAAACAATGGCCGTCAGGATGTGAGAAAGAAAAGCAAGCTTATTTGCGAAACAAAACACTGTGGAAACAGGTCCGAGAAAAAAGTGAACACACGTAGAACTAACACGCGCAAGAACACAATAATAATAATTGTGGTCGGTTGGGAAACTTCATGAATAGAAAAGGCACGGAAGAATTAACACGTACTGTGCACAACACACACAAACCGACATGGGATACTATTTCGTGTAAAGTAAACGATGGATGGCACTGAATTTGTGGTAGTGCCTATATGGAGCCAAATAAGTTTTATATGAAATCTTCGCCCGGGGAAGTACCACCGCCGGCCACGATACCAAGTACCATTTATACCGTGTAATAGATTGTTTATCGATATGATTCATTTGAAAGTGATAAGAGAATGCGCGGTGCTCTGCGATCCTTACTACATATATAAGAGGATCAATTGTTGCGCAGCGTCTGTTTTGCCGTGCATTTTTAAGCAATTTCCAAAAAAGGAGAGGTTCGACTGTTAATTTTTTTGGTATATATTTTTTAGTTAACAAATATACACACAGTACTTATAGACTACTGTACTTATTATGACTCGATGTTTGGTAGACACACTTCAGATTTTGATGATTTCTTTTACCTTTGAGATTTGCATGTTACGTGATTTTTAAAATACATATCTTTTTTTAAAGGCTGAAATGATTTTGCACGTAACACCAGAGTTGCTCATTACCTGGAACAAATTAAAATAGTTCTATTATTACAGAGGAAAAGAAAAGTTATTATAAGAACTGGACTAGTACAGACGTTTTGGTTCCGATAGGTTTATGACATTTTATATATTCTGAAAAAAATACTTATAGTTGAAAGAGAAGAACTGAACGAGGTGCATCACTAAGTTAAACTTAACTGTGCTCGTTAGATAACTTTTACATAAGTGGCCTAAGAGAGAATCGGTATCCACACAATAGCATCAATCATCGTATACACTGAGAGCCGAATACGTGGAAGACAGAAAATGCCCGAGTGCTATTTAAACATTGCACATACGACCCCAATTGGAGCATCCTGTTCTAAGAATCAAATCAATTACTGCCCCCAACTACTTACATGTCTTGTAATGTAAGTGTACGAAATTGGGGAGTAATGGCCTATTCTACAATTTGTGTGGAAGCTAGCACCGCGTGAAATTGGCCGATATACCGCCAGAGTTGATTTTAAAAGATAACTGAAGATAGTAAAGATATGAAAAAAAACTTAGAAGTGGGATCGCGACTAACGTACTCTTAGCTCAGCACCAACTGTGCCGTGCTTTAAGCAGTTACTATACCAATTGATGCTGTAGAGGAGGAGCTAATATAAGGACAATTATATTCGCATTCGGTTTGTTCACATGTTCAAGTGATATTAGTGTTTTAGTTTATTTATTCTCAGTCTGTCTATCATGCACTTTCGGTCGAGTCATCGTATACCCAAGGTGCACGTGCTAACTTTGCAGACGCTAACTTATCGACGGTACTATCTCTCTCTTGTAACTTTTGTTTAAAACTAACAAGTTTTGTGAGTTCTCGTACAAACCAAGTTTTTATGTGGCTGGTTTGAGGACCATTTTAAATCGACTGTAGTAGTTCCGAGTTTTAGACCACCCCTGGTGACTTATTAAAGCTACTTGGATTTATATATAACACTAGTGGACGCCCGCAGCTTCGCTCGCGTGGAATTAGACATATGTAACAATATTTTCGTTTACACCTAGTAATATCATATAGCCTATGTCAATAAGTGAAGATGCAGCTTTCTAATGGTGAAAGAATTTTTGGAATCGGTCCGTTAGTTTTTGTGTAAAAAACATTACAAACAAATCTTTCCTCTTTATAATATTAGTATAGATTAAATATCGTTTATTCGTATTATATTTACTATATATTTTTATATATATGTTGTAGTGAGGTACAATGGTCATTATCAATAAGACTATATGTATATCTATATGATCTATAAGATCTTTGGTCTGTCTGAGGTGTCTGGTCTAGGTCGTCAAATTATATTCATAAATTATCATTAATCGTCATTAATCATCAATTATTATTACTGTTGCCATAGAATAAAATAATTATGTTTAAGCTTTTCACCTATATAAACCTAAAAGCGTTTCCAAAGTAATCCTTAAGGCTTTCATGATGCTTGTTTGTAGAAAACTTTACTACGAAGTACAAAATAAGTATAATGCATTATCTACTGTACAGTTTGCGGGTGCACTGGCAAGTTGTATGCGGGTCATAACTCCCATTAAAGTAATGGGCCGCCGCACAAATTATTGCACCCGCCGAGTTCGTTGTTAACAGGACCACTTAAGCGAATTACTCGTTTCCGAGCACCGTTACTTATAATCGAATTATCTAACCCGACCGAATGACAATGAAAATTAATGTTATATTTTGTTATCTTTTAAACAATTTGTTTGTTTCTGTGCGAAATGGGAAGAGGAGTACCTAAACATATTGTTCAGTAAAATCAAAAAACCGACTTCAAATCTAAAAATTCAGAAATAATAGTAATTTGTATGTGGGCACAGGTCCCTCCCACAGTCTCAGTTTAGGGAGGTCGAGAGCATACTCCGCCACACTGCTCTAATACGGATTGATTCGTTTATTCACGTAATATTTTTCAGTCAGACCGGCAGTTTATTTAATATCAACATTAAAGTTTGTTAAATAAGTGTTGTTGCACGCTCGGATGAAAAAATAAATAAATGTGTTTCAACACAAAACCAACTCAGATTCTTAAATACCTAGTTGAATATATGAATATAATTAATATATGAATAGAATTTATTGATTGATTAAATATGTTTTCGGGTGGTCCCGTGTTCGATCCCTAGACATGACTTTTACATTTGGTCATTACATACGCTTCAACTTTTTAAGCAATGAACTCTCAGTTAAACGATAAGGTTCTTAGCTTATAGACCTTTTCTATATTACCTTTTCTTCCAGTGCTCGACAGTAATTAAGACTTAGTTAAAGTGCTAATGATGAATGACCGCTGGCAACTTGTTTATACCACATCCACAAAAGATGTGTAATGTTTAGGCATTTCGTACACACTACCCGATTTTGGCGCGATGCCTACGGGAACGGTTGCCAAATAAGGGATCCACAATGTATGTCTAAAGCAACATAATTTATTTCAACAGAAATACTCTAACCGGCCCCTTTATATTGTTGTGTTTATTTATATACGATGGATGACTTCATAATATTATTTATACACCTCAAAGTATCTTGTAGATGGCCTTTACACTACACACTATCTATACACACCAAACTTCTATGGTACGTTCAACGAAGTTGAACAGGGTTCATATTAAAATATTGTAAAAACAGATTTTAATTATGATTGCAATAAATAAATGAAATGAAATGAAACGAAGTTTCTCTTGAGGAAAAAAATTTATTTTATCTCTAAAAACCTCTCTTACAAAATATTAATTGGTTTATAGCTCGAAATGCAATTAAGTTCTAACAAAACTCTAGTAGATAAAACTAAAGCTTGTTGACGCCAACAGTAGGAACGCTCCATCAGAGTGAATTAGGAAAATAACCAAATTTACAGACTTACTATACATAATATATATATACATTGGTGGTAAACATATCGTTTGAAATTAAGAACCAATAAGGCGTATCCATATTATCCATCACGTAAGTAGGACCTTGCGCGGACCTTGAACTTATCACATGTCCATTACATGAACCAAGGCCGCCAAAACACGACAATCGATCACACCGCCAGGGGCTTCCACTAACGTTTCTACGTATTCTGCGCCTGAATACATCATTAATATGACCACGTGTGAAATCTGTTAAGATTGTTATGTCTGTGTAAATATATAAATAAAATACATATACTGCAGTACCTGTAGTTAATAAGCGTACATAAGGAGATATGTAAACACAACGCGTACAATACCGTTAAGTTAAGTGGTATATTTAAGAGACGTCTTAAGTATAACATCAGTGGACATCTAAGGGTTAATTGTTGGGTGGATACTGGATACTCTAGCTATTTATACTGGACATAGAATGGTCGTTAACAACCATATAGGCAACATTAAAATTTCAAGTTTTTGATCAGATTAAGTTGATTCTGGTAAAATATAATGATAAATTAAAAATTTAAAATATATGATAACATATATTACTTCTGTAAAAATTATTCATTATATGACTCACCCTTGGCATTTAAGTGTCACCGATCGACTGTTCCGATAAAAATGTTGACTGTTCTGTCAAGTCAAATAAACCAAGTGAAAAAGTTATGTTGTCTCACTAAATCGACCTGCATCCCCATCTTTACGCCACAACAGAAAAGGACATCTTTAGTAACCTCAACACCGTATTTAAATAATAATGATAATGATTGAATAATCTGTCTTTTTCAGGCCAAACCACAACGGGCAAGCGATTAAGCTGTAATTTTCAATCAAACTCAACAGTTTCATGTTTATTAATAAAATAACAATACCCCAGACAAGATAAATAATTAGCTGTTATTGTGTCCGCAGCGCTGTAAGCGACGTCCAGGTCACGTCTAAACACTAGACACGCCGTGAGTCAGTCTTGGCACAATCCTTTACAATTTACATACTCGTATGTCCACAATTAGTCATTTTTGTAGACGTCTCAAGCGGCAGCGCGACTTATCATGGCATTGTTTTTACGTAATAATTTACGTAATAACTTACGTAAAAACAATGCCAAAACGGATAGTTAATCCTTGTGAGCGATACTAGTTCAGACGACCAGGTTTTACTTTACATAACTTTACCTTCGATCGATTCGCTTGGCATCCACCAAAACTTCAACAACCACAGTCCCAATGTTGGGCTTAATCTAGGAATGGAAGGGGAAAGCCTATTTGAAGATAGTCGTCTACCAATCAAAGTGCGGATTGGTAGATAGACATACTATCTTCGAACATATTTAAAGTTTGCCTTACTGTATTACCTGATCGCCCCTCATGAGTTAAAATTTCAAAAGCTTTTATGATGTTTGCGCGGATGTTTAATAATGATGTAACATCCACTTCAGAAATGTCCGCGTTCAAAGGTTCTACGTCTAAATTAAGCCGCATTCAACCTAAATCAACTTCAAATCTAATTTAAGAGGTCGTGTCATGTAAAATGACGTATCTACTAGTCAACGAAATCTCTATAAGCAGGTCTGTTGATGAAGCAACATAATCCCGGCCCGAGGTACTCTGCTCGGGCCGGCCGAAAATATTCCACCACAAATTGAGTTATAAATATGTCCTCCTTCCTCTGTTTACGGAGCACTTTAGTTACCTTCCGCTATCAACCGGCTACTTTTGTCCTTACATACATACAAGTACATAGTATACAATAGAAACCGTGAGTCGTACACGCTTTTACAACTAGTGGGCGATGAGTGGTCAAATCTCGACCGTAATTCTTTATGTTCTTAATTAGATTATATTATAGACATTATTAGATTCAAGTTATTTAATAAATAACACGTCATCTATACGTTTCAACATTTCTTCGCGGTATAATCTTTAGCTATGCGAAATTTCTTTTTTTTTCGGTTTAAAGAATATTTATTTCTCATAAGACATACATTCAGTAAAAGTCACTTAAAATGAGAAACTTAAATTAGGTAGGTAGTACAGATAGTTCGGCTTAAAATGATTTCTCCATCCGTTCCACTATCCTATCCACGCAATATTTCTACTAAACACTAAACAGCGTACAAAGTTTTCGCTCTAGGATTCCCTGTGTTCAGGCGATGCGACGGTCACGAAAAAATCGAAGATTATGAGCAATTGGCGATATGATCTGCTCAACAGAGAAAATGTTATTTATGAATCCCTCGTAGAGATAGCGACTGATTGTTATCATCCTCGTTTGCTTTGAAAACGCCATGTCAGGGACACATGTATATAAAAATAAATCGTTCGTATTACATAATCGAAACCAATGACAATTAAAAGTAAATTATTCGGTTCAGATGACCTTGTCCGCATTCACAAAAATGGAAGGCAACAGGTCTTAAATAATATAATACCTGGAAAGCAATCTCCAATCGATGTTATTGAGATACAGGTAATTATTTGTCAAATAGACTCACTAGTGAGATATTGATAGCTTAGGCAAGAACATGTAAGTATGAAAATCCTTTACAAATGGTCAGTGTTGACTTTATATTATTTGATTAAGTGCCGCTAATTCATTGCCCCACACCAGTTATTATTTTTCAATTATCAAGTGATTGCACATGACAGAAGTGCCCCTGAACCGTAATAACACTGGTACATCTTAAGTGTTTACCAAAAAATCTCCATCTTGATTGCCTTCATAGTTGATTTCCTATATTCGATTCCGGAATATACATTCAATTGAATGAAAAATATGTCGCCTCATAATTATTAGGATAGTTTCGTTCGAAGAACAAAAAATGCACATGGCGCGATACATTCCTGCCGTCCGACCGACCATTCGAAAATAGACCGACTGGCAAAATAAAAGACTAAAACACTAGAATGCTGCCACAAATACCAACCACCAAAAATTTAAAATCTAAATAAATTCTTGGCTATGCAAAAAAAAAGTTTGCAGGAAACTCTTAGAAAATGAACGAACGTCGAAATGATTTGCCTACGAGAAGAACGAAACTTCATCCCAGAAAAAGGTATCAATTTATAAATCACTCGTTTTATGCATTTATTAAACAAAATAAATTCAACTTAGCGGATATTTATTTACTGTTGATTTAATTACTGTATCTTGTAGTGATAACTTAGTTGTAGGCAAATGGAAAATTAATCTGAGTTCATAATTGAGCCGTGTAACCGCATCTTTCAAGAGATTGCTTCGGTTTAAAATAGACTCTCACGCACTCACGTGCTTCTCAATCGAAGAGCCCTTCATACTGACGTCGTCGACGTAACACGAAACGTACTCACAGCTACTGAAGTTTGTTGGAAATGACGAGGCACGTCAACAGACAACCGGCAGCGTTGGCACTGAGCCGGTACCACGTCAGCGGTGGTCGAAAAAAGTGTGGTCGCCGAAGGTTGCTACAATCGACGTCGTGGGTTCGGTTGGTAACAACACGCAATCGCCGAAACGAAACGCCTTTGACGAATAAAAAGGTCAGACATAACTTCTAAATAACTCGTAACAGGCGAAGCTTAACGAGGACAAGTCAGTAATCTGAAAGAATGATTTCGTATTGAAAAGCGATTTCCCCATGCAGCAGAGACGAGATAACAAGGGAGCAAGGACGATAAGCTAACAAAAAACAGCAAAAATCCAAGGTAAAAAACGTTTCAAATTTCTCATAAGACGAATACGGGCTCTTCCCACACGTCAATAGACACATGTTAAGATTCAAAAACCTCGGCCAACTTGCTCCAATCATGTACTGTACACGCATGTAAGTTCTCCAAGCCTACGTATACAGACATGTTGACGTGACCAGTAAAGTAAGATCTCTTGGCTTCGTAACATTAAGGGTTGAATGTTGAGTTCTTAAGGTTCTATGTAATCTGGCGAGCCAGACCAGCCACGGTGCAACCGGTTCGGCCACACTACCGGCCGAGCCACTACAGCAAGGTGGCGATAACGTGATATCGGCCAACATTTGAGCCAGGTCGAGGAGATACTATACAGAATTAACGGGAAGGATAGACGGATACTACTACTGATTATTTGAATGAGAACGAATAAAATTTAACTACAGCAATCAACAAATGAATCAAAGAATCATGGCGAGAACCATACATCGATTTGAACAAAAAAATAAAAAATATGGAGACAGAATTATACACTTAATATATTTTTAAATCCCCGCATAATTTAAATAACTGATCGAAACCAATTGATTTTCTGCTCACACTTGGTTCGCTATTAGCATATAAAACTGAAAAAAAAAACAATCTGATAACCTGTCAATGTCAAAATGAAACGACAACGTCAAACGTTAACTTTTACCGAGGATTTAGCCACAACTTCGTGTAATAGGAAGGTGCACTAAAACGACCCGACATGGTCAACTACAAATAGATATAAGGTCATGTCACATGTTTTACACATGGCACCTTTGGCCCGTTTTAATTTTTATCTAAGTATGTAAAAACCTCCACCAATCCGCATTGGAGCAGCGTGGTGGAGTATGCTCTAGACTTCCCGCAGATGCGTCTGTGGGGGAAACCCGTGCCCAGCAGTGGGACGTCTATGGGTCGCAGCGATGTAAAAACAAGGATGTTGAAGGGAACCATCCTATTATGTAATCTTTATTAAATCCATGGCGCTAGGTTATCTATAATGACACTTACGGAAATTAATTGTTTAACATTCGCATTAAAAAATTATTTACTAGCAGGAGTTTACAAATATGTACTTTGAATACATCAAAATATTCTTAAGGACCAAAGAATCTTATAAAAAATACTTTCACTCTACAAAATTTTTTGTACAAATTCTGCCATGATTCTTTTCAACGAATTGTGAATTATCATAATTTACAAAATCAAAACCGACAACCTGTTTTTTTGCAACGGCGGACATTTCACGCTGGTAGCCAAGAATTACAAACGTAATAATTCTGAGAAAAAAAAACGAATGTCACGTCACCTCGATGAATTACAGCACAAGGCAACACAACTGGTTAATGCAAACAAGATACCGCTGTCGTACGTGTAGTATGCAAATATAAATTAATGCAATTAAGAAAACGCATTGCTATGCATCGAATCTAAGAAAACAATTCGCTTGTATATTTCCGGGCGATACTAGACTGAATTGTAAGTAAATCACATTTAATTAATGTCCATTCATCATCTGCTACAAAGACCAAATATTTTCCACCACGTTGTTCCATTACAAAATTGGCGGAAGTAGATATCGCACTCTTGTTCATCCAGACACGGAACAAACACAAGTGTTCGTCACACGAATGTTTGTCCTGAGTGGGATTCGAACCCACGACCCCTGGCGTAACAGGCAGGGTCACTACCGATTGCGCCAACGGGCCCGTCAATTAAAATGTATTGTGTTATTGGATATACCATAGTTTATAATATATGGGCAGCCGATGGACATTTTGTTTGCAGTGGCATACAACTAATGTATTAGACTTGTTCGATCAATCCGATTCGACGGCTTGCACTGACCGAAAGTTCCGATTACCAAGATAGAAGCAATCTACGTACACAGTGATCATTCCACTTAGACTTTGCATCGTTTGCATTGAAAGTAGCTCTCGCCCTTGCGCTAGCCTATGGGGTAAACGTAGGCTATGACACTTTCCCTCATAGCATCCAAGCGTAGAGCTATTTGCTCTACACATAATTCGGTTCGAGTGCACCCTAAACGGGGAGCACTTGCGGAGACAAGCCACGCCATTCAACTATTAATAGTGTTAAAATCCACTCGGCCTCCACAGAGCCGGTACTGTCTATTTCTGGACGCACGTCGCGTGCATACCTCTACCGATATTGAGAAGTTTCCGAACGACATGGTGAAATACTTGAAATAACCTAGATGGTGTGCTCGGCCGCAGTATTAAACTTATTACATCAGATTTGGAATCTCCATTTAAGGCGCTGTCAGTCTCTAAAATAATAAAGTGACGGGTGGAGTTAAGGGCGATCGGTTGAGCTCCTTTCCTCCCCCTCAGCAGTGTAGTAATAATTAAATAAAATAGATTTAACGTCATTTGAGTAAAAATTATAATTATCTAAGCTCGTGTAATAAGTATTAGAAATTTCGAGCGTGAATAGGACTTCGCGGCATGAAGCAATCACTGTCTATTCGCGATGACGTAACAAAGGCAGAACATGGTTGTCGTACAAGCTTTTACTAAAATTTAGGAAATTAAATAATTAAAAATTAAGTAGTAACTTGTATTACAAAATTTGTTTTTAACTTTAATTAATTTAACATACAACATAAGTACGTAAAGTTTAATAGTACATATGTAATTATTTTTCAAATATGACAGATAAAACTGTTTTAAAACATTTTAACACAAACATGTATTTGAACTAAATACATTCTCGTAAATATGATGAATTTTACTGATTATTTTTCCCAACACTCTAAAGTGTTACACACACATTTTTAAATAAATTGATAATATGAATCCTAATTAGCTAGATTTGGCTACATACCGGGACCTTACGTGTATGACTTGAGTAAGACACTGAAATATGGCTAAAATAGTCAGCACGAAAGTGTGAACAAAATTCGGAGGGGATAGACATGGGGGCATAGTGCGGAGGATATATACGGGCGGCGCGATGGCGTACCCATCAGCGTTTACAACTTAACAACCCGCTCGCTCCGCACAATACGATACCTTAAATTTCGACTTCAGCACAATAAAGATCAGAGCTACACTTATTTCCGCTCCGTGTAATATAATATAACATCCTTTATTCCCCGCAGGGGTAGGGTAGGGTATTCAACCACTTTTTACCAGTTATGTTTAGGTCCAGTTATGAATAGGTTGTGAGCCTATTGCCATACACCGGGCACAAATTGAGACCTATAATAGTTGTTGCTCGACCTGGAGATAGAACACAGGACCTATCTCTAGCTTAGCAGTCGCGGTTAAGGCCACTAGACCAACAAGTCAGTTTGTACCCTATTCAAAAACCATTTTTCCTTAATGTTTGTCTTCAGTGATGACTAAATGAGGTGCAAAACGTGCATTCATAGCAGTTTGATGGATTTGCCAAATATTTCAAATTGCTCAATTATGTATTAGATTAATTGGACATGATAGTTAGGTACTCAAGATGTTTTATACATCGCAAGAATCTCCATTTTAAGTTATGTTGAGCCCCAGAAGAATGGTTAAGAATGGTAAAGCTAGCAAAAAGGTAAAAGTCTGAAACAAATTTTCCTCAAGAGAAAGATTACGACTTTTCTTTTGTAAGAAATCTTAAATGATCGCGTGGGCTTGATACACAGCGAAAAGACTTCGGTGAAATTATGAGAGCAATAAGAGACAATATTACAATGGCTTTAGTCAGTTTTATGAGAGTTGACTAGATTTTGTTTACTTGTCTATTATAAATATAAATTGATTCTAAATAAAGATAATCATAGTTAGGATTTCTCCTTTTCATTTGTTTAGGATTGCATTATTACTTTATTTTATACAACACGAGGTTGTATCCACCAAATATTTGGTGTAGGCGTGTGTGTATGTCTTTGGGAGGCTTTTGGTAAGAAATTTTAGTAAGAACAAAAAGTCAAAGTCAAATAATTTATTTCGCTATGAGGTGATTAGACACGCTTAACGAAAGTCTAGGTACCTAACTAAAAACTACTTAAACTACTAACTGATCTATATAAGGCCAAGGATTAGCTATTGATCATTGAATGAATAGCTAATCCTACACAGGTGCCTAACTTGCCTTAGGATAAATTTACAATAATTACCTAACTACCACTAAGCTAAGCTCTAAGTCACGATAGACTATCTATATGGTCATCGGCTTTAGGAAGAATTTACAATATTCTTATCCTATGCCCTAGTGTAGGCCGAGAGAGAAAAAAGCCGGAGGAAAAAACTCTCGGTACTCTTTAAAAATTCAAATTTTTTTTTTCAGAAAAATGTACAGTATGACCATGACTTAACTGAAATATGATTGCGTTACGTACACAGGTGTAATCGATAATATAAAATTACTACGAAAGCTACTATTATACAACTAACATGATATGATAATAAGTAGTTAACAATATAATTAGTAGTTGTCGCCGAGTTTGAGCGTTATTAAAGTTATATTGTCAAGACTATAAATATATAAATATTTATACTTAATCCAAACCTATAGTTATACTTAATCCAAACCAATGTTTGGACTAAGTAAATGATTATAACAATGTGACATAGGACAAATAACATGCAATAATGTCCAGGTAACTAACTATTAAATATGTGTCAAACCAATGGTTGTGTGTAACGTTCCTTTTGTTAATTTAATATATTTCTAATGTATATTTTATAAACTCCTCCATAAAATATAAACTTAAACAACCAAATTTCAAACACATCCTTCGGCGTTATTTTCGTAAAAAGGGATACAAAGTGTTTGCTTCACGTATTAATATAATTTTTCTTTTTTAATTTTTTTCAACTTAGTTTATGTTGAAAATAATTCTACGCTTGCTTGCAAAAACGCATTGGTGGTAATCGTTCAACAGGCCTCAATCGTAACTTATAACGTAACATTTACTAATTTAGAACTCGCGAACGTTTCAATTATAAGGAAAAATGTGGGTCAAGTCGAGAAACGAGAGTTATTATGCAGCGCAGCGGTGTGTATTCATTTTATTTACTTTGAACGATCACTTTGAATTTGAACTGCATCACGTAGCAGAGACGAGTCGAGACAAAAAACTAAAAAAAAAAACATTTGGTTTTTCCTTTTTGTTAAGTTTTTAACGTTTGAGCTTTCTTAATTCCGACTGCTAAGCTAGAGGTTTTGGGTTCGATCCCCGGGTCGGGCAAAGTATTATTGGGTTTTTCTAACATGAAATTCCTAATAGTAGCTCGGAGTCTGGATTTGTGCTCGATGTAAGGCTTACTACTCGTAAGTAGGCGTATAGTTAGTTAGTTAGCCACACACACACCTCTGCCTTCCCCTTCGGGAAAATACAGGCGTGTTGTTACGTTCGCTTCTCGCCGGTGGTACAGTTGCGTTGGACCACCGTCAACATTTCCTTCGGCGGTACAGTTGACTGGACCAGCGTACTCATGTTAAGATAAGTGTGTTTTCTTAATTGTACCAATACGTATGGTACAGCCTGAAAATATATTAGTATGCGAGAGTATGTTTAAATTTCAAATATATTTTTTATTTCGGCTGATAATACGCAGTAAAAAAGGAGGGTAGAAATGAATATGTGAAGTGAGTGTTCTCAAATCCTTGTAAAAGAGAGTGAAGTATACATTAACTTACCCTTGCACTTTATTTACTAACAGTGTAAGGAAACACCATTTACTACTACGTTTCCTTTCTTTTCAGTTACGAGAATTGCACAGAGAGCAACAAAACAGAGCTCTATTGCACAATCAAATCGACCTTATGCTGCAATAGGTACAGCATACAAGTGCCCGCACGTACCGCGGACACACGGACGAGCGCCGCAGCGGTATTCAAATATAACTCAGTAGAAAAGTTATAAGCGAAGCGAAAATATAATTTTCTGTATTCAATTTTTCAATATACTATTACGACACTGTTCTTGCGCACAACACTACAATTGGGTTCTGGATTGTACGAAAATAAATTTTATTCAGTTCACTTGACATTCTAATCATAGATTTTTCTCAGTGCACAAGAATCCCGAAAAATAATTTAGTGACGTACCGTACCTGTTATGATATAACTCGTAGCAGAACAACATTTTCATGTCACGTACATATATCACTATCAGTCGATTTGAATACCATTGATGATTAAACTACGTCGTAAACGAAATCATTATGGCGAAATAACTTGTATAAAATCATAATTCGCACTGCCTTGCGATTACAATGAGACCAAAACTAACATATTTCACCTTGGCGTATTGCGTTACATCTGTGTAAGGCTTTACAGATTAATGCAACATAACAGCACAAAATTTAACACAGAAGTTTGAAAACTGTTATATTCAGATCTGCTTAAATTTGCAGGTTAGAGTTGTAGAGCTAGTGTGACATCTAATACCAATGCGTTATACTTTAACGGCCGTTCCCAATAACCTATGAGTATCCTATAGATAGTATTCTATATAAAGAAGTAGTATAGTATTCTATCTATCTATGGATATAATATTGACATGGAGATTATGTCAAATATCTCTAGAAGATCGGCGGCAGAAAGATTTTACGATGCTTCAGGCACACGCGCCAAGGTGATCTGATAACATGTAAATGTTACCTAGATACTCGTAAAATTTTATATTGATTATTGGTGGCATTGTGTTCAAATGACTATTTGCAAGCGAGGGTTTGCACGTTGCACCCTACTACATAGGTCGTGGGTGGGTTTACGACGTGGGGTTAAAATAGGATTGGCTTGTTTTCTCGTTTAAAGCAAAAATACAGTGATTGTTGTTGTATGGTAATTTTTCTTCAAACCCATACTATAAAAATTGAAAGAAAATGGTCTCTTCTCCTCTATAATTCATTTCCACGAGAAGACTTAAGAATATTTCTATCTTATAAACAATAAGAATTTGTACTAGTCGCAATATTCGTAATCCGTGACCCTTTGCCTTTAGCTGTATAGAGCATTTAGGCTGCCTTTTACGAATATTTCGGTATTTGGGGAGGTTCGGGGTAGGGATACCTACCGACGACCCAGGACAGAGGGATAGCTACGCCAAAAGAGATGCGCAAAAATATTTCTCCGTACGCAACGACCGCAGTCCCCGGGAGGGGGTATGGGGAGGCAAAAATCAATTTGGGGGTCGAGGGGGCCCTGTGCGTGCCGCGAGGAAGCCGGGGAGTCACGGCCAAGGTCGGCGCACCCCTCCCGCGGGCCACGCCGCTCCATTGAGAGGCACCCACACGATCAAGACGGGAATGCTGATGAGAATAATAATACAGGCTGGTAATTTGCAACTATGCTGTAGGCCCGATTTGAATTGGCGGTTGTGCATTATTTTAGCATGAGAATGGAATATGTATTTTTAAAGGGAAAACTCCGAACAAGTCACATGAAGGTCACCTAAACGCAAATCTTGAATTTAAATATTCAGTAATTTGAAAAAGGAAATACTGAAGGTGATCACTTTACCTCTTAAGCGTAAATAAACATAATAATAAACATGAGAAAGTCAATCAGCTTTAAAAAATCACACAAGTTAGTTTTCTTTCGTTATCAGGGCACATAAAGAACGTAGCAGTATCACGTGTCTTGGATAAAGGGATACTAAAACACTAAAGATGTTAAACGAAGTGAACCGCATCTAAAGTGATAATAATAATAATCATCAAATAATAACTTTAATACCAGTAATACTATTAATGAATCGGCATGATCCAAGTTGAAGAAATTAATCAGGAAATACGTAAGAGAAAATAAGACAAACTGATAGCCTCCTCCATTCTTGAGGTTGGTTAAAAATAAAATATCGCTTTCATTAAAGCGTTCGTCTACATTTCAATAACAAAGGTTCTGATTGAAACATAAACGTAGGGCCAATACTTCAAAATCTGGCTGGACAAAGAAAATTAGAAGAATACAATACAAATTTAAAATGTTGCAAAACAAATGGAATAATAAAAAACACCTGGAAAACTAATTCACTGAGTAGGCAATGGAAGGTGCCTACTGACAAACAAGTGAGACTAGAGTCACCTTCAGAAGGCACGGTCTTGCATAACCAAACAGAAGCATGTTAAATTTAAAGTGACAACAAGGGAGACAGAGAGTCACCTTCAGCGTTTCAGTAGTTATGTATGTACAGTCGCTAAATTAACTTTGGGGGGACAGTTGCGTATCGATTGAGAGAGGTTGTCCCGGCTGGTCGGGAGTCAACGCCCTTTCGAATGACACCGGAGAGAGTGGACCTTACCAAGCGAGAGAGCGAATATGAAATGGTATTCGAGCTGTTGATGAAATTAAACCGCTAAATTGAAGTTTCAAACATTTAAAGACGTTAAGAACGAAGAAGGTTACTTGGAAGAAACAGTAGCTTGTCGACGATATAGCTAAACGTTATCTAAGAACAAAGATATTTTTTTACGCACGTATCCATACACATTGTAATTACATCTAGCGTTTCGTGCTATTTTATAATAAAAAAACTATACGTAATCTTGAAATAAAACACGACCGCAAGTCATCATTCATAAGGAGTGTCTTATCAAGGAACAGAAGAGCTCGGAAACGCATAGAAACAATCTTAGACGCAAGTCTACTTTGGGTTCCGAAAAAAAATTCAGTGCCATTGACCATGGTCCGTACTGCTCACAAATATGCATGACATGGCATATTTACTATGAAATTCAAAAGCAAATGCTTCCTATCGTGTGTGATACGTATATATGTATCTGGTGGCACCACAAGAAAAGCCTAGGAGTGCTGGCACTTGAGTATGACTCGCGCGACGGTAGGCTGGCTTCGTAGACGCCAACCGAACTGATGTAAGCATTGTACTTGTATGTAGTAATGAACCCCGGACAGATAATGCTATCAACGAGCATATTATTCGGCGTATCGGCACCGATATCGCGATAAAACTGGATTGTTTGCATTGAGCGTTACGTGAGCGAAAGATTTATGTGGACACGCTTCGTGGACACGTCATAAATTGAATGTATCTCGAGCTCGAAACGTCGTTCGAAATTATGTGCGTTCAAATCAATTGTTCAATGTTGGTTGAATAAAACGTTTGATATGAACGAGTATAAAGAAAATTCGTTAAATGAAAAATAATATTAAGCAAATATAATTTTTGGGTAATCTGAGATTACACCGTGAACAAAGAGCTTTCCGAAAAAGATAGTGACCAGGTAAAAACGGATTTGTCTCCTTTAGCAAACACATTTCAATAGAAGTTTGAAAGTACTGTATATCTAATTCAGGCGTCGCGTCCCTCCGCCCACGATAGGGCCGTAAAAAGGCTTTTTTGATAAGGGTAAAATATATAACATTTATTAAGGCAATTGTATCTGCTTATCTATTGTAGTTATTGACAGTTTTGTAACATACCAGTATAATACAAGCGTTTGAGCAATGTTTTTAAAGGGATGATATAATATAATGCGCCTTAAGATATCAGCCCTCTTATTCCTTACATTGAACCAAACAGCCAACTGTACTTTCGCCTCATCTACTTTCAATACAACATATTTTATTGCAATAGAAAAACAGAACTAATAACAAAATAATCAGTAGTAGTCTTATTGCTTTCATTAGTGTCTTTATATCCGATTTAAGGTACCCTACTTCTGACCTGACAGTGAGTTACCTAAAGAAGTATCAATTACGAAGCCATAATAGCAATCAAGAGCAATAGCTTTGTTTAAAAAGCGTCAAATGGACGCGACTACACGAGCAGGGTAAGTAATTAAAGCAAAATAATTTAGCAACGAGCAAAACACCCTATACCCTCGCGTTGTGTCAGAATCTCGGATAATGAGTTCTTCACGTATAGCTCCCGGGAGATGCGTAGTATTTAATACTAAACACAAAGGCTACAATTTTATAACACCGCTCGAGCGCTAATTAAAAACGAGATTTTTAGGTAATTTTCATTAAAAGTAATGATGTTATATTATAATGTTCCGGTATAAAAGCTTAATTCTACGCTGTTACAAAGGTAGAATAGACACGTCAAATGAACTCAAGTCATAATCATGATTTTAGGTAATAGGCTTCTTTACGGTAATAATAATATTATTGTAGACTCTTGTCCGCCGTTCATTTTTACTACTATCATGGAAGTTCAACTTGTTTGTAACACACTGTCATTACTGAATTGGCATAGACGCAATAAAAGTCAACGACGGTGACAACACATTATGGAGGAAAAATAAGTTTACTTGATGTGTTATAGTAAAGTTGATTGATTAGGTTGAGCATTTATTACAAAAATCATTAAAAAAAGCTCTTTTTCAGTGCCATTAGCGACCACTCTGTTGCTGTTCGTGTCCATATGTAACAGTGATGAGGCCATATGCCACTTACCAGCAGTTGCTTACTGCCTGCTTCTCCGTTAGCCTAACATTTATTTTAAAAAGAATGGTTGTATGTTGAATGGACCATGCATAAATACATGACTTTCATGTCATTTAACATCCATCTGTACCAATGTAGCCTCCATTTATTTGTACACAAGGTTAAACGTTGCATAACATATTATGTAGGTTTTGATATGTACTTGTGCTGATCAGCGTAACAATTTACCAATCGTGACATGCAAAACAGAGTTCAGTTTGCGTCATCGCGCCATTTGAGTGTGATAACCAATCATTATAGCGACACGAGTCTCCAGGTACCTCCCGCCATTGAGCGGCTCCCGGGCAAGCTATTTTAGGAGCTAGGGGGCTAAGGAGCTAGGGGGGTCCGACGTCACACCACCCGAGCCCGGTCCCTCACGCGAATGAACGTTAGTTGAGAGAGCGTCTACACTACACAATCCAGTGAGAGTCCTCCCCCCGCTGTCGGGACAGAAAATTCTATTTCTACGAATTGCTTCAATGGAATCCATTAAAGCGAATAGTTTTATGTAAACAAACTCGACGGAGGGAAACACTTGAGAACGGGTTTGTTAGATTATTACTTTTTGTACATATTTTTCTTTCGTTATTTAAGAAAAAATACATGGATTAAAATTACTCATTAAATTATATCTACGTGACTTTTTTATATATACAGGCTTATTGTTTAATCTAAAAAATGTTTAAATTGAAAGTGTCTACTACAAAGATAGATGGAGTGTATGCCTACTATTCTTAAAGACAGCTATTGATAAGTGACATTACTAAGTACCTACACTAAATTATAATATAAGTTCTCCATAAAATACAAATATTTCACCGGATTAACGCAATGGGCTTTGATAATTTGAATACATACTAATCTGAATGTCCTTTAAAATTGTTATCTGAAGGTCATCCCCCTCAACTGTGTATTGATTGTGTGCCTTTGTACCCAAGGACTGATTTACTTAGAAGAAACAGTTAAAGACTCCAAAGACGAACGTTTGTTGAACGAAGTACGTAACGAATGAACTATTAGCTAGGGGTTTATTTAAATTAAACGTACACACAAAAAGAAAGGCCGAAACTTAGTTAGCAAGAGACGAGAGACAACTGGGCTAGAATAATCCCGCGCTAATTAAAAGGGATGTTGGATAAAACATAAAATATATTTTTTTATCTTCACTGAGATGTTTTTTTTATATCCTAATTAATCCAGCCAGGTTGATATCTTGTATATGACAATTATAACAAATGTTAGCGAATTTTAAATTAAAAAAACATTACATTAAAGTAAAGTTCCATTATTATTATTCGTATCAATCCTTAAATTGTATCTTTTTTAATATTATCAAATTTAGTAGCAGGTTAGACAGTAGATATTTATAAAGAAATGTATTTGTAAATTCGGATGGCGTCGCCCACATTAAAGTAGTTACTGCTACAAGCTTGGAAAGTATTTTGAACTCTTTCCTTACGCCCACGTCTCGCATCTTAAAATTACTATAATCTTGTATCTATAAAATACCTCTACATTGATGTAGCGTTCTCTACAAAATTATTCCTCGTTATATAATAATATTGTTCTTTATTATATTTTCTATAATGAACGAAAGTACTTTTGTGATTGAAGTAACTTTGGGCCATTAAAGTGCGAGGTATTGTTTCGTGTATTTTCATATCATTAGGTAAGTAACGAATTCTTTATACATTGAGCACACAATATATTTTAATATTGATGGGAAAATGCCATTTTTGGTAAATGACGGAAATTCTAAAAAAAAGCCTTGCCAACCGTGTCGTAAGACATAGGAGAATTAGATAGGTGTACGTACGAATTACGACTAAAATTAATTCCCCATAATGATTGATCATATTATACGACTACGAATATTCATAATACCAAACTAATCATGTTATTTAAGCTCAGGATCAGCCAGAATAAACATCAAACGAGAAATTTACATCATCGTGGTCAAAAATATATCAATTTTCTTTTCAGAGTAACATCAAACATAATTTGAAACTTAATTTAGCCGAAGTAGGAAGTTTCGTGAGGGTTCTTCTTCTAATGAACCCGTGGGAAATGCGGGTCCACCATGACAAAACTGTGAAGTGAACACGCTAGACATGGCCCAAAATCATAAAAAACATTAACTTTCGTAATCATTGATCATTGATAATTCATTGATTACGTTAATTAATTGATCAGTTGATCAAAATGTTTGATAAAGATAAGCATTTTTTTTTAATCGTCATCTCAGTCATACATACCTACTAGTAACCATACTTTAAACCTAAATGTTAATGTTTTCACTGAGTAGGTATATGAAAAATTTAATCTTTGTTTCTTTTATTGATTTAAAATAGTGTCATTACATGTTAGTGGCAAAGGTGATGGAACACCCGTGTATCGAAAATGTAACCCTGTATGTATGTGTGTATGTATACATATTACATTACGAGTACTTTTTAGTAAGAAAATAAAACATTAAAATATACAATGCAAAATCTCAGTTGAGATTGAAATACATATTACATGTACAAGTACATAGATAACCTAAATTATGGCTAAACGAGATAGCACGATTAAGAAGCAGTGTAAAACAGTAAACATTTTGATTAAACGACCTAAGAGAAAGACGACTTGTCGACTTGCGGACAAGTCCGGACTTGTGTTGTGTACCTACTGACCTCGATCCACTCCGAGAATAGTTGGATGTTGTTGAAGTTCAAATCTGACTTCACTATTTATTACCTGGAACAAGGGAAATAAATAAAATTAATTTAATCACTTATAGCTCATATACGGTCTCTATTAGCATTACACAAACATGAAAGATGTAAGTAACAAAAATCAACAGATTTTGTTATAAAATATATAAAACTATTTTTCGTTTTTAAAATAGTTAGTTGTGGTTTGGTCGTTTATCTTCACAATGTGACGCTTGCGTGTGAGTATCACACGTCACATCCACGTGGTAGGCCCTATGGCCTAGGCCTGCGATGCTCTAGGCAGTCTAGGCGGAGACAGAAAACACCACAATTTAACATCCATGATCTCAGTACAAATCTTTATCTGCGAAATAAACTTCAGCCCTGTCTAGGATTCGAACTCGGGACCCGCTGTTCGGCAGTCAAGGTCGCCCATCGCCGCGCCACGGGTCGTCACGTAAGCATGGTGTATGTTGATTGCATCATGCCCAGGCGGACACCACTGGCACCTGGTTTTTACCAAAAATAGGATCGCTGATTAAACTATAGAAACGGACAGAAATTATTTCTCCCAGCAGCAAGTAATACCTTATTTGACAGACAAGTCAATGAATGCACAAGTAGGTAGCAAAAGGCCCGTTTCGCTCGCATTTCATTGTTTGCCAACCAGCTTATTTATAACTCGGTCGTTCGCGAAGGCAGTTTGCACTGTTTTCATGTTTAATGTGCGCCTAACGTCGACGGGCCGCGTTCATCATTCAACGTTCAGAAACTAGTCGCAGTCGTCGCTCTGCATCTGTTTACCGCTGTCACATGGTATTGTTTAACTTATCATGATTTTCTATCAACATCGCATCTCTAGAATTTAATAAGAAACATGCTTCATTACATTTGTTAAGTGCTAAATTAAAATTGATGATTGATAAGGCAGGATAATAAGCTGAAATAGATGGTATAATTCATCAGGTAATTTTTTTTACATTGATAAGACTTACCAGACCTTGACCTTATGATAACTGGTCGAAGTTTACGTAAGTCATGTTGAATGTTTGACTAAATAATTTTGTCTTGGTTTTCTTTACATAACATGTATTGGTGTGTGGTAGGTACCTATGTAAAAAATGTTCGTTCTCTAGCTAACAATAACCCAAGTTTTCTGCCGATTTATGTCACAAGAAAATTCGAAATTTATATTTTCTCGACATAATTCGTCGGTACACTTTGGCTAGTTGACTTTTGTACCGACGATATATACTCGTAGGTATTTTTTGGACACTGTGCACTGTGTAAGTGTGTATGTACTATATTATGGATGGTCAGATAAACGCGCCACACACATTACTATCTTCGGCCGCCGCCGAGTCCACTAAACTACGAGTATAAAAAAAACAAATACAGAAAAACCTATTCTCAACGACCGTGAACATGATGTTGGTCGCTGACAACGACTGTCGCCACATGTGAATATATGAGTTTGTCGAATAACCGCAGAGAAAGTTTATTTTTGGTCATCAACCGTGAAATTGTTAAGTGCGCTGAGATTGTGCATGCAAGTTTCGTATCGTATATATGATAATATATTATATGCAGCGCTCTGGAATAAAAAAGAGACCGATCCTCGCCATAAACATAGCTAAACAACAGGAAAGGTATTCTCAAATATACTTAACGACATTATTTTGATACGACTACAAATTAGATAAACAGTTGACCGAACTTAACTAGTAGAATTCCCTAATGAATTGAACCACTTATTAGCATTACTGTACTTATGAGCTCTTAGAGTGAGAAGATAAAATCACTAGAAACAGAGTCCCTTAGATGTGTTAGATCGCGTCGACCAGAAGAAAATGTAGCAGCATACAAATTACAAACAATTGCTTGACAACGATGATTAGATCTTCAATTATATTGAGCAGACTGCCATACACGATTCCATAAATTTCCGTAGTAGTATATATATAGACGTAGTATTAGAACACGTCATCACAGCGGTTATCTATTAGCACAAACATTGCGGCCGGGGCAACGTTCGCGCCCATTGCAAGCTAGCCTCGACTCTGCCCCGACATCGCATAACCAAACACCTTCTACCTATAACAACTAATACCTGCATTGAACTACAAACAATGCATAATGAACACACATCAAATATCCTTATTAAAAGGGCTATTACAAAATCAAAGCGCTCAGTTTTTAGAGTAAGTCCATTTAGGATCGAACATCAACAAAATTTACACACTGCTTCGAAAATGAATAGTCTTAGAACTACTTTAAACTATTCATAGTTGAAGTTAACGTCGAACTCACGTGCTATTTAAGCTGACTTAAATCACACGTTCACACGTTCTGAGTACACTGAGAGTGTACGCTGTGCCCGCCGCGAGCACGTTCACTCCTGAAGATGATCATCGTAATCGATCGAAACTAGTCGGCCTATGTCCGACTTATTAAATCACACGTGAGTAAGCCGCTAACTTCAACTATGAATATAGACACTCACGAATCATTCAGTAGTAAAATAGTTGTAACTTGAAGTTTTAGTTGAAAATATCAGTGATATTTTCAACTAAAACGCGGGTCAAACAACAAAAAAATTGATGTCACTAATCTCAGCGACTGATTATTTTAACATAATTTAAGGAAATTATCATTTCCCTATGATTAGGATCGTAAATCTCCGTAACTCGAATCACTCCGAAGCTCCGGCTAAACCAGATTTATAAATCAAGTCTGATAAACCTTATTTTTTGGTGTTGGTGAAGTATTGGTGATGGTAATGCACAAAGACATTTAGTTCGTAAGTCATATAAGTGGTCAAGCATAAATACTTATTTTTCGTTACATTTTATTCATAATATGGAATATGATTAATTAAGTAAATACTCAAATAATGGTTTTATGTTTTTGGTGTGGTTGGAACAAGCAATTACACATTCTATAGCTATGAATCGTAAACACACAAATAAACAATTACACGAAAATTAAGTTTTAAGTGGTTTCGGTATGATCTTATGAGAATCGTGATCGGTGAAACACAATATTCCATTTTCGATTTTAAACAACGTTAGAACGTTAGTTACAAAGTAGGCACCGTTTAAAAGATAACCGCAATGTACTTATAATTGAGGCGTGTAGTACTCGTAATGATTCGTATTCGTATGTAGTCAGTCATGTGATGGAACCTATTCCTAAACAGCGCAGCCGACTGACGCACGACCACTATAGTAGCAAAGCAAGTAGTATAGTAGGTTACCCAGCACTACAGATTATACTATTGACTGGTACAATAGTAATGTGTCGAACAATCGGAACAATCTATTGAAAACAAGACTCGGACGGAGCGGGGGTCGCCCGAAGCATATAAATTGAAGGCGAATCAATCTATGCTGATGTACATAGGGGTAATTGATTAGTAATGCATATGATAAAAGTAATTATTAAATGTTTTTCTTATCACTTTTATTAATGTGCACGAAGGAATAAGCCAATAAATTAATTGAATGTAAGAAAAGCGTTAAGCACTTGTAAACATACCAATTATAAAAATGGAACACTACTCTCGGACATGTTTTGTACCTACTTGTAAATAATTCTCCCACGAGAAGTCTAATTACTAAAATTAAATAAACAAGAATTATGTAATTAATAAACTGGTATGATGACAGTTAAGTATGTACACGATATACACCAATTATGTCACCAACATGGAAGTAATAGATCCGCCTTACGTATATCAGGAAGGAGTACCTACTCTCACACAAGACGAGAGCCGAAAGATTTTAGTAGGGTGACCATGATAACGCGAGACAATATGTGACTCTTTATGATTGTGGACTGATTCCTATTGTTATTTCGCAGTACAATAAATCAATTAGTAATACTTGGTGGAAAAATGGGCAGACTGATATGTAACAAACACAAAAACATTCTGTTCATTAGTAGCTAGTTTGCTACTCTCCTGAAAGACATTACTGGAATCACTCTACTCGAATCGAATCGGCACCCCCGAATACCACGAACACGATACCCATATTGAAGGATGAATGGAATCTAGACTTAATTAAATTTCTTTGAGCTTCCGTAATATCACATCATCTCACTCTCAATTCATATGAAATTAATAAACATCTACACAAAGCAATAAATTCTAAAGGTCTTTAAATCAACTTTGAAAGCATGGTCAGTTACAACCTCACAATATGTCATTCCATATGTGGGAATGAAACACAGGAAGTAAAAGTTAATCGAGTTTTTGTTTGTCATGAATTTTGCAATTCACTATCCAGGTTGTCTTTAGTAGATCCATGGTCATCGATAATTGAATTGCCCGATAGCACTATCGATTGCAGATGTCAGTTAAAACATTTCGTGACAAAAAAAAATATTGCTTCCACAGCAGAACACTAAACATAAAATATACAATAAAATATGTATGTATTATAGATTCTATAGTAGTATTTTCTAAACATGTGTTATATCTACTTATATTGCAAATGATAAAATGTGACGATTATCCATTAAAAATCCACTTGTCCGGATAGACATTTTCAGCGTGTCATTTCTAACTCATAAGAATGGTAGGTAGGGATATCTTTTGTTAAAATTAATTATTGATGGTGCCAGCTATCTATTGTTAACGTTTTATGAGGAAGCTTTTCGCCAACGCTATAATTATTTGTTACCGTGGCTCTAGATACATTACATTAGATAAAAAAATAATTAATTACCTACCTTAGATATTTTAAGAAAATTAAGTAATACCAGGAATTTGGTTTCTCAACGACAGTAAACATTTGTAACAACAGCTTAGACATAAACAGTAAAAATTAAAAACACATTGGCTTTAATCATTCGAAACAATAGAGAAAGTACAAACGATGTCGTACACGCTAGTTCTAAGTGCCTGCTTAAAACCCATCATCAGACCTGATCATGTTAGTAAGGTCTCTAGAGAATTCGCGCTGAATGAAAACTATCATCACTATCACTTCAGTATTCGAATATGGATGTTATTCAAATGTTAAACTAGTTACATGGACATCGGCATAAAATTAATATCAAAAATTCTTCAGATTAAACGAATGCAGAAATCATGAGTGCACTAAAGCAAATGAGAAATGAAAAAATAATCTTGTAAATAAGATATTCATCAGGTCTTGGAACTACTGCAATTAAGCTGTTTCTACACGAAACACAAACGTTATCCCAAAATGTTTTCAGATGCATTGAGCATTTTGCAGAACTTGGCAACAGTCACGGTACAAATTGCGTTGCACTTTCACATTAAAATGGTGTTCCCGGCAGTTATTTTGTTTCCATTGTAAAGGCAATGTACGTACCTAAGTAAGAATCATTTGCACATCAATCCTCAGGCTGTCTTCAAAATTTGTATTACTCGTAAGTATATTTTATGGTATCTTCTTTATGGTATTGGTATAGTTTTGTACACCTTCAGATACTTGTCAAATTGTTTATGTAAGTTCATTAGTATCGTATTATATGTTACAATTTTAATATTAATATCGTAATATATGTTACAATTTTAATTAATTGATTAAAATTCTAACTACAGTAATGCAAAATTAAGAAACCTATCCAATTCCCATTCGAAACAGAAAAAGCAAAAATTAAGTCTGAGTCGAATATAGTGTTCTTCTCGGTATTAGTTTAAAATTTGTGAACCGGCGGTAGATAAAAAATGTAAAGACGATCATTAAGCGTATACAAATACTGTATAGTGAAAAATAAATGAATCTGAATCTTGCAATCAATTACTCCGTAGTGCATTTCCTTTTTACATTTTCTCAAGCAATGACAGTGTGTCTGGAGGAAATGATATATGGTCCGCCGTCAGGCAAACTTCCCGTAAGTAACGATGGGACTAAGCGGAATCTACGAGTATAATTTATCTTAATCTCAGCTACATAATATTTGTTTTGATTCCTTAAGAACACAATTTGTTTGTTTTTTTTTTTAAATATTTTTTTTGATACAGCCATTTTATTAGCCACATGCATGCGTTCGACATTACAGTCACTTTACTATTCCATTGGAGCAAATGAAATACATATACGTCATCATCGTCATACTTTTACATGTGTCTTAATACCGCAAAGCCTTTCGCCGTTCCATAATCTATTACAAGTTGAGATCAACCGAGCGACCTCCATTGTACTCGGATCCAAATTAATGACCGCCGTAACTCCAGATGGGGTCACTTGAATGAGCTCTGAGCGGGTGAGCGGTAACTATTAGTAACAAACTGAGAAAGTTGGACCGCTCTCAGGCCGCGAACACAATATCCAAACGCATCGAGGTGAAAGTCTACGACGGTGACTAATCAGTATGACATGGAGATGTTTTGTACATTTACGGTGCGGAGAGTTTAACGAGTGCGTTGCCAAAACGAATAATAAACACATTAATTTGTCGGGGCCATCTCTTTCCGTCACGCACGACATCATGTTACGTATACGTTTGGGAGTTGAATTGTTGTTATTGTTGTCGACAATTCGTTTGTCAGATGTGTTTTATATCGATGTATTGTTCGTTGGGTATATTGCTTAATGAATATTGTTCGCGAGCCATTAGTATACGGGCGAATTGTGTCCGTTGTGATAATGATGGCCTTGTTGCAATTATCCGCACGTTTCTCAATTTATAGAGGTTGTTGCGGAGACGTAGAAAAACTCAATTGCTTGTTTTATTTGTGTTTTCTAAACAAGTTAGGTACATTACAGGGACACTTAAACTGTAAGTGTACGGTTATAAAAAATACTATAATATTTAATTGTAGATAGTAAAAAGTGTTTTAATAATGATCACCTGAATAAATATCATTTCACTTTGGTAAGTAGCGTCAGTTCAGATCGCAAACAAGAAGACGCAGCATGCATGTAGTACCAGGATCGAATAATTCGCGAGGAGCACACTTTGGCAGTCGGCAGTGTCAGTATGGCAACAGCGCTGTTACCGGTTACGTAACGCGGGCGCGGGGAGTGGGGGAGGCCCGGGTGAGTGACCTGCATGGACCGCCGGTGCCAATTTGCCCATCGCATCACATCACATCGCATCGACAACAAAGATGCAAAACTTTTTACTGAATACTTAGACTAATTGAATGAACCGAAACATCCATGGAATCAGTAAAATTGAAGAAAGCTTCATAACATCATTCAGAATTCGTCTAACCTTAGAGGGAACATGGGCCCTGAATCCACCAACTCTGAAGTTCTATTTCTTATTTAACTTCAGTAAACAACAAAGTAACAAAACCAGATAGAAATATAAACATAATAAGTATGTAGGTGCCCACGGAAAAACACAAATATAGCCCAAACAACAAAATATCAAAACATTACCTAACCAACCAAGTACAACTTACCAACTGCGAATATCAGATTAATTTATAGAAAATGAAACAAAAACACACAAATACTTGGCGGTGGTGAACGATGTCAAGGCGTTCGTCCGTGCACCTTGAATGTCGTCCGGCGTATTTAGTTCACACACATGATCACGATAGTTCATTAAACCATTTTAAGTGTATCTTTACACCTGTAAGATTACATCATCTAATATAATTATACGCATATTTCGAAATTAATTGCAATTGCAAAATTGCTCTGGTTTCTCATAGCTGTTATTTTCCATTCTCAGTTATACATACGTCAGTGGTCAACAGTCGGACACAGATAACAGATACGGCTTGCATCTTGATACAATCGGATCGTCATCACAGCAGAGAGGATAAAAACAAAGGACAATTGGCGGATAGAAGATCGGAGATCGACCGGTAATTATTACATTTCCGCTTATGCCGAGCTCTTGATGAACAGAGTGCGGAAACTACGTTCTCTTCGAATAACAGTTGTACAGTACAGATCGTACAACACAACGATTGTATTGGAATACAATATACGAAGAAGAGATCTGTACAAGAACCCACAGTATACTCGTATTAATACAGTATTAGTTGTACTGTAAAGTTTGACACTAAACACGTAAAACAGTGCAAAATCAAGACGTTTACTAAACTTCTAACGTAGAACCGAATGTATAATTTCAAATAATTTGTAAGTTACATTGTAGTCTTTATATAAAAGACTAAGCGCAGTAATAACAGTGAGACTAAATAATAAAAAGATCGTCGACGCGACAACACATCATATTATATACCCAAACCACAAGTAGTGGTCCAAGAGCTGGCACCAATTTTTCGGTAGGTATTTGAGGCAAGCTGAAAACTTGTCCAACGCCTCTCCTATTATGCCCCAACACGGAACTGCAGACCTGGCTGGTGAGTAGCGGGGCTTAATGAATCCCTAAATAAAAAAAAATAAAAAAAAATTATTTCCAAAAATTAAATGATCTGTCTTTTTGAGAATCTTATTTTTTAATTATAAATAATACCCTGTTAAAATTTCAAGTTGCCTCAAATACATTTTTTATATTTTTTTTCAAAATATGTTTGTACGCATCTGGCATTATTAAAACCCCAACTAAATCGTCTGGCTTATTTTTTTTTATATTCTGTAAACATTGGACTACAACTTATAAAAATTACATATTGCCTCAAATACATATATTTTTGGAAATAATTTTTTTTTATTTATTTTTATTTAGGGGTTGATTTAGCCCCGCTACTCACCAGCCAGCTCTGCAGTTTCGTGTTGGGGTATAATAGGAGAGGTAAAGGACAAGTTTTCAGCTTGCCTCAAATACCTACCGAAAAATTGGTGCCAGCTCTCCTACCATAGAGTACAGAACGGATTAAGAAATTGGGAATATATTACTAAGTACAGTCACGGAAGCATTTCAACGCCACCAGGAAAGAATTAGTCGCGGTCGCAACGACGACAGCAACTTGGGCTATCAAGACGGAAGCCGTCCTTAGTCCACTTTTTCATTTAGGCAACGCGACTGGACCGGCACTGGCAACAATGGGCTGTTTTTCTGCGCAATGTACCGTGGCGCACGAACGGACTGCCATCGCGGGTACATCGCATCGTCGAGATAGCAAAAACTTACCGAACTCGATGCAAACACTTTTTTCGCTCGACACGTTTCAGGAAGACTCGGTTATCAGATCGATTTTTGAAGAAAAACTATATAGCTTGAGAGATAGGATAAACGACGGATAAGACTGTAGTAAGATTATATGAATTTGCAAAGACTGAAAAATCCAGTTTCATTGAACTACTCCGACTAAAAAAACCACTAGTTCCATAAGGGAAATACTGGGACCAGGCCGATTTCTCGACATACGCTGCGAGTTAAAAAATAAGATTCGACATGTTAATGCAACAGATGCAATCATAAAGGTGATTAATTTGGTATCGCCGATCGTGGGAAAATGATAGTAATTTGATTACTGAGGTCACTGTGACTTGATATGATCAATGCAAAAATGCAAAAATTGAATGTAAATTCCATAAATTAGTGGTAGGAATAACAGTACTGGAAGCTGAAGATGGGCATTTATTTGGCATTTGTTTTATTCCATCCATTGATGGAATAGAAAATGGAATGGAATGTAAAAAGGAGTAATTCTTTACAGAACAAACTCGGCAAGGTTTGAGTTCAGTCATAAAATTACTAAAATACTAAACAACGATGTAAATTTAAGATTTAAATAAAAATCTCAGTATCCAGACGCTCATAATTGAGGACGAATTGCGTGACACACGAACCGAGATAGCACAAGCCACGCCAACTTAATTAGCATTAATGCACTAGAAATAAAGAAACCGTTTCATAGGCAAGCAGTCCAGTTGACATTTGAAAAACACTTTGGCATAAAGTAGCCGTGGCAATGTGTCTCTAGGAGACCATGAGTTACAAGTTAGTTACGAGCTGTCAACTAGTCAGCGTCAAGACAGTTAAACAGCTAAGAGAGGCTGATCTAACTAAAGCTAGTAAACTGTCTAGATTCAACTGTCTCATAATTATTTTTTTTGCATGTAAGTGCCTACTAATTATAACCTAATTTAAAATTTTTGGTTAATAATTTTACATTTTACTTTGGCCGTTTTGAAATAACGTGTTTCGGAGTAACTTCGTTATTTATCACGAGAACACTGCGGAGCCAAATTTGGTACAGGCGTCGACTTGGCAACTGCCTAGCCTACGCCACAGCTTAGCGACGAGTCGACCACTCACAAACGCGACACGATACGGACGTACCTACTCACACACAAGTAAACAACTCAATTGCGTCATGCTACCGCCATCTTAAAAATACACCTTAATCATAATAACATAGAGGTTTATTTGTATTGTCAGGTAAAAGGACGATTAAATTTGTTGTTTACGAAATTCTCGCTTCCAATTTAGACTTCTATTAAGTACTTTTTGTATCTAAACGATGTATCCGTTTTAACTACTTTTGCACTGCACATTGAATCTCCGGGGGGATACCCGAGCCCAGCAATGGGACGTCAATGGGTGGCAGCAGCACATCACATAAAACTCAGCGCGGGCAACTAGACCACTTTCATTTGTCTTATCATGTTAGTATCCTTTTATATTAAAAAAGATTATTATATATTATATTAAAGAATTTAAACTTTAAATGTAGAGAGAGAAGTGGTTCAGTATTACGCTTATTACGCTAAAGTAGCCGCTACTAAAATTTTAAGGCGCATCGTATACAGTTAGCGTAAAACGTAGCATAATTTATTCGTTGCCAATTAATATTATTATAATCCTATAAGGTAAATCGACAAAACTTACACAAAAAGTCCTTAAATCGAAAAGCATATATTAAAGGAATGTCATTAGTGAAGCGTGTTTCAAGCACATCAAATTAAATTTAAACACGCATTATATGCTTCAATTATGTAATTATTCTAAGGCTTCAATACTTATCTAATAAATAAAAATGTTGGTAGGCGCATAACTCAAGAATGGCTGAACCAATTCGGCTAATTTATTTTTTTGTATGTTCCTTAACGTCCACGGAAGGTTTTAATACTAAAAAAAAAATTAAAATCTGCTCATTTATTTCCTCTAAGGTGGAACAGTCTAATTCCACGCGAGCGAAGCTGCGGACGCCCACTAGTATGTAATATTTACGTAGAACGTGACTAAGACGGAAACGAATAATACTTGATTGGAAATACTTATTTCCATTAATAACATTATTGTGTGTTTTCCTGGTCGTATAGCAAAATGTTTTCAAGCAGATAATAAGGCATAAAGTATTAAGTCCGCCCATTGTATATCTCTTTAGAGGTGTCAATAAAGTTAAATAAATAAATAAATAAATAAATAATTGTTCATACTCATATAATATTGTTCATGTACATTTATTTGGTTACGTTACTGGGTTGTACTGTACTGAGAAGTTCCCATCTTGTACTTATTTGTATTGCGCAATCGTGCTTCTTCTTAGTAACCGAAATATGGGCAGGACATCAGACACTTTTTTCACTGTTATGGTTAGGTTTTATTTTTATTTAATTAAATTAATTTCACGCGCGGTCGCGATCCGCGATTGCGCCACGGTCGCCATGTGGTGTTGGCGCTTCAGACTAATTGAAACAACGAGTGCTTTTGGAATACTGTTTATTATAATTGAAGTCATCCTTATATATTAGGTACATCTTACAGCTACCTTATAACGCAATACATCTCAGTTGTAATAAGGTTAATTCTTGGATAAACTTAATTTTAGTAAAAATATGTGTGTAAATTAAAAAAGTATAACAAAGATTTTTTTAATTCGTAATTAACTACAACGAGTATCTTGCCTAGACCACGGTTATTTATCTTGTAAGGTAGGTTCCTAGGTGTAGTAGGGTTCCTAGGTGAAGTAAATGATGGCGTTACAATACATATCGCGAATCCCATTAAGTAAGACGGATTTCTGTTAGGACGGACTTCTGGATCATCTTCCATCCAGAATCTGTACATATTTCAAACAACTTAACTTTATCTGAACACTTAACATTATCTACTTAATAATTAAACTAAATGTTCTAAATAGAACATTTAGTTTAATTAAGTAACATTAATTAAAGTTAAGTAAGGCCTAATCCCTCCCATTCTGAGAGGAGACCCGAGCCCAACAGTGGGACAAAGAATGGGTTGTGATGATGATGATGATGATTTAAAGTAAATACTTTAAATAATGTTACTACCTACTTCTAATGGACACAAATAGTACTTATATTAAAATATCTGTTCTCTCAGTTAATATATCGTCTAGGCAATTTATTTTCTCATTAAAATAGGTATCCATGGAACGTCCAATAAATTCGCGGGATTGAACGTTATTTGCGTTCATTATTGACCTCACGCGGAGTCACGTGACGTCCGACCGAACTGCGTTGGAGAAGAAAAATAGAAACACGTAGGTTATTAATGCATAGCGAGAATCACGTTGCAAAATAAACATGAAATGGAAAGCGTTCGTGTTCAGAAATACACCGCGGTATTTTATTCCCGATTGCCGCGGCCACTGCCACGCGGCGCCACGTGTTTTGGATGGATGTAGACCTGTAGACATGGCCAATGTAGAATTTCTGCGGAGTAAAAATTCTATATCGGCTATGTCTGTGGTTGGTATTCTTTGGTAAATGGGCAGAGTTGGACCGGTGCCTCCGTACATGCGCAGGATGGCTGCCGAGAGCTTTAAGCAGGTCTTTGACTATGTTCACACAAGTCACCATTCGAACCACTCTTTTTATAATGCGGTTCCTTTGAAGAACGTGTGAATGTTCTAGATAAAAATAACAATGATTGTACAACATAGATACTTATATGACAATGTGCAGATACAATACATACATACATACATACATCACAATGTAATGGATTCCCTCCCGCATTCGTCACGTTCCCGTGCACGGGCCGCGTGATCGCCACAAGCTCCAGCCTATCTATCATTTATAGAGAATAGAGATAAAACATTTATTGATGTCTGAATAAGTTTGCTTAGAGATGTTTTGATTTCATAATACAGGAGACACAGTTTTGACAGCAGCGTCAAAGATTTTTTTTTATTGTTGGGAAATACATTTTCGTATCCTACCTGTAATCTTTTGTAGCCACAAATGGGTAGAATTGTTTAGTTTATTTTCAAATAGTGAAGGATGCGTCCGATCCTCATTAGTGTGCTATTTATCATCCGCATCTTCAGTCTTTAATAATCTCATAATTCGGCAATGACATAGAAATATTGAAAACAAATATTATGAAAAAAAAATTATAGGTTTCTTATTAACCACGATCGCAAATAAAACCGTTTCTTGTTATAATAAAACTAACTCTTTGTTGAGCAATACAATGATGATGTTGAACAAATTGTGTTCTGTAGTAAATAAAATAGAGAGCAAGAGGAATGAAAATAAAGTTGAACAAAATAACACCGCGCGAGCGAAATAAACTGTGCAGTGTAAAATCATCAACTAACTATGTATTTGCTTTGCTGAACAATAACACCACCAAGTTGAAAAACTGTGGAAGAAAATATTAAATTTTATTCCAGCAAACCTAAATATCAGAAATCCTTGATGATCTTTCACTAGGTAGTTTGCCGAGTATGTACATTACATACTCGGAAGTAAAATAAGCATGTCATCAAAAAGTCTGATTTATCAGGTAAAATAAAGGGTGAATTGTTGTGCCTTTGGTCTTTTCTCATATTTAACAGAACTAAAGGTGTTGGATTGGTCGGGAGTCCTCCATAAATTTTCATGACACGAATCACGCTAGAGTCAAGAGGTGGTAAAACTGGTTATTGTTTTGGGAGGACAAGCTTCAATGAGTTCGATATAGTCAAGCATAACATTAGTTACATGATACACACACTCGTGCTGGCCATCAATATACTAAACACGCGGTTTTTGTTGCAACTTTTCGCAACGTAACGTGTTGTCGATTAATAGACCTAGCACGATAATTCACTCCAAAGAAGACGAATACAAAACACTACTTCAAATTGAGCCTAACAAGAGTTCGTTGCCAATTCGTTGCTAAATCAGCAATGGGTTTTTGTATAAAATGTCACGTCCCAGTAAACAGACAATTCAACGCACTACTTGCACATTTATTGCGCAATGACTTTTTCAACATTCATTGATGGGGATCAATAAAAGCAATTGATTTTTTTTGCGTTTTACGCGAAAAACAATTGAAAGTCGGACGCTGGGACGACAAAATCAAAATGGCCGACGGTAATACTCGAAGCTCGCAATACACTGCGATGCAGTTTTGGCAGCAAGAACAAGAAGTTACTTTCAAAAGTGGCCCAGATGTTGATAACGGTAAAGTGCGACAGATGAGCCACCATTTACCGAGTTTTCGATAATCGAGCACTCACACTGACTGTAGTGTTTTGTTGTGTAGGCAGGATCAGACCTTCACTAAAGTTCACTAAAACGCTCTTCACAAATAAAAGGCAATATTTCTTGTTATTATAGGTACTTTATTTTTTATTATATAGTTACATACTTTTATTTTAATTACTTTATTCGTCAACATGATATTAATTACTTAATCTCAGATTTTATACCAGTAATGGCCGATAAAATATTGGTAATATACATTCAGAAAATATATTCAGAGGTTCAGAAATATAAATATATCACGTAAGAAAAATGAAAAAAATCACCTCACCCAGTAAAGAGAAATAAAGCGAAAGCGGATTTGGGAGATAATTATCACAAATTAGACGGAAACAGTTCAAAAGAACGAATCCTGGTGGGCCGGCCACAGTCAGAAAAAAATCAAACATGCACCTCAAGTATTTAATATGCATGTTGCAACTACATACTTTCAAATACGAAGCAATTACGCATACCAAATTGAAATACTGCAGTATGGATGGATTTAATAGATTCAGTAAACCCGACCCACAAAGACGGATACTTCTATATATCTCAGGAAGAGTCAAATGCATAGTCCATTCATCACGCTGGTCATGTGATCACATCTCCTCTCTGTAAGGCAAACAGGCTTTCGAACTTCCGACGAAGTCAAATGAAAATTGTGGTTTGAAACTCGGACTCCTTAGGTCTACCTCGCATTTGGTTACACCCAAATAAATATTCAATCACACCTCGTTCCACACCACACATACGTATCTACCGAGGCCGCGCTCACTTTAACATATCTGCTGACTTCATACTGCGCAATTTGAAAACATGATTTCGACCCATTGGAGCTGTCCGCCATGGCTGCTTCATGGAATATTTTAATATGTATGGCGCATTAAATATTTATCGTCACTTCGATTTAACGCCGCTCCGCATTCGACGAGAGATAAACAAGAGGCGACGCGATGTCAGAATTACTTGTTCTAAAAATAGTAAAGAAATTATGTTAAAATTTGAACACATCCATAATCAATATCATACGTGACTCTGATATACTGTTGTGATAAGATATGACATCAATGGGCCAACTTATGGCTCAGAATGAAACAATGTTATATGAGATATTCAAATATTACATGGAACATTACGGCAAGCACAAATGGTAGTGACGGAGACGATACTTAGCCGTGCCTGCATTTCACCAGCAGAAACATGATACTGTGGAACTAATACAGTTGGGTTGTATGTGGAGTTATAAATACCTAAGATAATACACATACGAGTACACATGGTTACATGGAACCTGAGTGAGAATAGTAAATAAGCGTAGACAGTGAAAAAAATAATTGTAGAAACTTAGAAGAGTATGTAATATTGATGAATGGAAATCGATGAGGGGAGGCCAGCGGCGAGTGCTCATGAAAAACATTAATGAATATCTTCCACAAAAGTATACCCTATATATAGGCTAGCTACCCCTGGGAAATCATAACTGTCGACAAACAAACTACAAGAAATAATGGAATCCATTACGCGCGGCTCACGTCCAGTGTACACTATAAATACAAACTAAACTACATAAATACAATATAGCAAACTTGCATTCTTTCAATTACTAAAATTAATCTGTGGACGATAAACAATTAAGTTCATCCTAGGCCTAAATCTATTGTACAGAAAAAAAGTACATGTTTTGTAATAAGGAAATTAATATTATTATTTTTATTTTAGGAAAAAAAAATTCGGAAAAGTCTGTCATATTGGAAAAGAACTAGGCAGCGCTGTTGTCGTGAATCATTTTTTACTTTTTTTTTCTATGGGAAATGCATTTCCGCATCCCGCCTAGCCGCAGCCAGGTAAGAGGGACTCAGAAAACAAGTCGGAATACCCATTAAAACCCAGCCCAAACTCCAACGTTCATTGAGGCACCTCGGGATCGCTGACGCCTTCCAACCGTGACCTCTCGATGTATGTATTACGCGCTCCTACGAAGGAAAGCGCCTTCTCCTGCCAACCGGTCTCCTTCTGCGAACTGAGACCGCAACTGGGTCATTTTGTCGTTCACGTTATGCAGCCTCTTTTATTGCAATGACTTGATCGCAGGAGGCCATTGCGTACCAGCAGCTTTCACTGCCAAGCCTGGACAATACTCGTAAGCGAAAGGGCCTCCTACTACTTTAATATATTTACTGATATCGTAGATACATCAAAGTTTAAAGATGCATAGATTACTTATAATTACGCGTACTTACTAAATACATGTTATCTTAAATACTAAAAGTATCCTACTTTTACTTTTCATTGACGTACAGAACAAAAGATTTTTTTAAGTGTAATCTTTATTAATTAAATGACGTCGTTGGCACATTACTGTGACAAAAGATAAATACGTCTTTATTTACTTATTAAACGCTTTATTGAATTATACACGCACAAAAAAGAAATAAAAAAACAAGAAGATATTATAATTTAACTAATAAACACAAAACGATTTAAAGCGATTTCTTCAAGACAACCCAAAAGAAAAGGATAAAAAAAATTGCCCTTAATTGTTCAGCTTACTCTAACAACAATAATAATCTCAAAATACTTACAAAAACGAGTTTATAAACAAAAAATGCAAGGGAAATTAATTAGTTGGCCAATGCACGGCCGAAGCATTCGGACGTGTGGTCCACGACGAATTTAAATTGTTCATTCTCGCTCTAACCTATGTAGGATGAATGCAGGGACAGACGAGGAGCCCGCCTTGATTCTTATATTGTTCACTAGAAGACTAGGCCCATAAGGTTTCTTCAAAAAGAAAAAAAAAATTACACAATGTCATAGGCGTATGTAACACGAAAAGGAAAAATAAATTGTTACAAATAACATTAGTTTCAAATCATACAATATTGATGGTAAATTTACCCAGATTTTTTTTATAATGTCTGCAGCTAGTAGCTGTAGGCTACTGGGCAGGCAGGTTGGTTATAAGTACCAGATAATGAATTCTGTTCTTAGTTTAATAATAACTCTAGTTTCTGAGGCTTGAATGTAAATCAATAAGTTTAACAGGTTTTGTCTAATTAGGTTAAAATCAGCTTATGAAACTTGGTGATGTGTTACAAACAACATTCGCTGTATAGTATAGTATAGTAACATGAAACCCGTAGAACAACTTAGTAAAGACACATACTGGGGAGACTGCCAGCGACACCGGCAAGTGTCAGAGAATTTCAATGCAATCAAGATTTCCACGGTTGGCTTTTAAATTAAAATTAATTTACACCCAATGTAACACTGGGTAAAAGATATTTATTGTAATTGGCGCCCGTCATAAATATGTATATAAATATCGATATTATAAATGAATCGATAATTAATTTCACGCGCTGTGAAGGTCAAGTTAATTGTTATCGATACAATCGGAGAAGCGTTATTAAACAGACCTACGTCAATCGCAAACGTGTGTAACGCACATGTGTTGTATAACGAAATTATTTTGAATACGAGTAGCTAGTCATATTTGTATTTGACTTCAAACATGGTTTTTTGCGAATATCGAAAAGGCCACCAGATATGTTAAAGCAAATGTTAGATAGATATTCTAATCTGCATGTTCTCGATATTTGCCTGTACTTACTTGGCACATATAACCAACTAGTGGACGCCCGCAGTTTCGCTCGCGTAAAATTAGATCCATTAACGACGTCTGACCGCGTTCGGGTTGTCCAGTTGACTTCAAAAACGGCAAAGTTTCATACTGACTCTGCACCCCCGTTTCACCCCCTTAGGGGATGAATTTTTAAAAATCCTTTCTTAGGGCTCCCCTACGTTATAAAAGGAACCCCTGTGCAAAATTTCAAGTTCCTAACCCTTATAGTTTAGGCCCTGCGTTGATGTCAGTCAGTCGGTCAGTCAGTAAGCTTCTCCTTTTATATATATATAGATAGATTTCTGCAATTACAGCGGTTTGGGCCTATAGAAGCCCGGTCACCTCGACCTTGCTACATTGTTTGCCCCTTGGACATCAGCCATTGCTAGTCATCATTCACACTCGTTACACGACACCCTACTCCACAGTTCTTATAGCAAGTTTTAAAAATAACCTTACATGTACACTTCTAAAAAGACTTAATTACATGTATGTATGTATATTGTAGAATCTATACAGAACAATTTCAAAGCTCAAGAAAAATCCCAGTCACCTTACCTCATTTGGTGTTGCAAAAAGACGTGTTAACTTCATATAATTCGAGCAGTGTGTGAGGTACTGTTTATATGCAATTACCCACTTAGTAATTACCATTACCTGTTGTATTAGCTTAAATGCATTTGGCTAAAGTTCAATTACAAGATGTAGGCTATATAGGGAATAGTAAATTGGAGACTGTATATGGTTAAATAGCAATTTGCCGCGCGGTTTGGCGTAATGACCTCAAGGCATGCGATGACGCAAATAGCGGTTGTATAGAAAACAGCACAAGTCAAAGGATATCTAATAGAAGAATGTAGGTTTAGCTCGGGAGAAAATTGACTCGCTGCTCTCATTTTATTTTAAATTTTATTACTAGCAATACTAAAATAAATGGTTCCAAACAAAATTAAGGATCAATATCTAGTTACCTACTGATAGAACGCATAAAAAAAAAAATACACGATACACACGTTGCGGAAGCAACAATGTGGCTGCCCTAGATTGGTAGTTGAACATTAAAGACGAACGTTAGCAAATTGACATTATAGATGGATATTATTCTCATCTTGGTTCGTTCATTAATTTTCGTTGACGTAAGAAACAACCTGTCATGACAACAACGCTCAGAAGTGTTTGTTGTGTGTGGGCCGCTGTAACACACTGTAACATGCGTGAAAACATGGTGACAGAATAAACATTAATTTATTCCTCTCATGATATACAAATCAAGGTTTTAAATTATGTGTTTATCGATTATAATATTAATGTCAAGTACAATACAAGACTCGATGAAACCGTTTACAAAACAACAAACAGAGATTACTGAGAGAGACCGGCCCCGCTGTCTCAATGCAAGAACCTACGTCTATCTGGCCTTATCTTGTGTCTACGGATTATGTGACACGCATGAAGACCTCGGTACTCTTACACCGATACATAAAAGGTTAATCTTATGTCATTCAGAGAGCGAGCATCGATTAACGCTTGCAACATGGATTTAATTTAATAGGTGACAGAGACAGACTGTGACGGACAGAGAAAAGAAAACGAAATAATAAACCAACATTACAATGGATGTAATTGCTGAATGTTATTACTAGATGTGGTCACAGCTTGAAATGCCCGATAGCATCTCGGAGTCTGGATTTGTGCGCGGTGTATGACAATAGGCTCACTCACCATTTATTACAAGGGACATGAAGATAACTGATGAAGTGGGGTAACTAGTTATACACCTCTGCACTGATGGTGTGAAAATATGCTGCGAGAAGCAAATGTATTACAAGAGTTGAAGATCAGACAGCGGCGAACCTTATTCAAAAACGCTGGTGGCAGTCTCCTGTACTTTTCCGTCTTCTGTATTAATTTAAACCTGTGAAGTTAACTGCCCAGTGGCAGAACTTCGGTTTAGCTCTAACGTTGAATGCGCAGAAGTCGAAATTAAGGTATCGTCTAGTGCGGGGAGAGTGGGTGGTTAGTCGTAAGCGTTGATTAGTTAATGTCCCCCGCACTGACATGCGCCTATACCTATGCGCATCTATCCCATTCGGATTTCGTTCAAAGCTTAACTTTCGTGCCGCGAACTGTAGTAATTATTGTAAATTAGCCTTAAGGCAAGTTAAGCACCTGTGTAGTATTAGCTATTCATTCAATGATCAATAGCTAATCCTTTGCCTTTTAATGATCAGTTTAGAATAGCATTATACTTGTATCTCTTTTCTTTAAGTATGTAGTTCGTAGTTACCTAGACTTTCGTTAAGCGTGTCTAAGTGTCTAATCATCTCATAGCGAAATAAATTATTTGACTTTGACTTTGTATCATAGTTTGCAACGTACCTTATATAGCGTAGTGTCAGTGGGCGCGGGATGGATGGTGTGGTGGTTGGTGAACGCTGGACTCAGCAGGCGGCGCTTCTTGGCTGGCTGTTGGTGGGCCGGCGACGAAGCCGACTGGGGCTTGGACTGCGGCGTGCTGGCTGGTTGGATGCTGGGATACTGCGTCCGCTCCGGGTACATGACATGCATTCCCTGCAAACAAGGGGTGCACATATTTCATCAGTGTTATATAAATGACCATAGAAAACATACTTCCATACTAATATTATAAATGCGATATTTCCATTTACACAATGACTACTACAATACTACTTACTTTACCAAAAACCTTGTGAATATTTCTAATAATAACTAGTTACTGAGTTTCATGCCGCATTCTTTATTACTTAAAGTTGAGAAAATAATGCGAATTTTTACTTATCATCATTTTTCCTTCAATTTCGTTACGATTCGTCCTAAAGTAATAAGGAAGCGTTATCCAACCAGGACTATTTCTCAAGATATTTTATTTTTGTAACATAAAACTAACATCGTAAATGTCATCGTAGAACTTAAACGTTTTCAATAACAATAATTCCCGCGTCCACGGGGCCTGTAATTCAGCGGAAGGCGTCGTAAAATCGAGTTTTCATTTGCTAAGAGCCGCCATTACCGAGTACGTTCGGTGTACCATACCATCGTGAACGCGTCGGCAACACTTCATTATTAAATGGAAGGAGGGCCTTAACAGGTAGGTATCTAGTACATATACGAGTACATTATAGATCAATTGCTCTTGTTTACATACTTGCAGGGCCTTGTTAATGTAATTTTTTTATTCATTGACACGACGTAAAAATAATTTCAAATATCAAGTTCAATTATTTAATTCTAAGACTAATTACTATTTGTTTTTAAACGAATATTGCAAAAGAAATAAAACTGTCAAATGTAGCTTTTATTTTCAAAATGCGAATAGTTAAATTCAAAATGCGAAATAATTCAAATGCAAATAATGCTATTAAAAAGCAGTCTTTTTCAGCTCTATAAAAACGTATTAACAAAGAAAGATCTTACGAAGGTAAGGTCATGAAGGTTCTCTTTTAAAGATTTTATCAATTACAAATCAAAATGAAAAGTTAACTCGTTTATTGCATTTTCTAGAAGTAAATAAGTTTCCCCCAACTTTTACCCCTGAGTTGGGAAGGGCACATCCGAGCGCAAGCAATAATGCATTTCAAGGGGATGTGTGAATCGTCAACTGTTTCCCAATAAAAAAATCACCCTAAAATTAAACGGTACTCTACTTCACAACACACACAGTGCCCAAGTAAAATGTATGAGAATATTCCGAAAAAAAGAATCAACATATCCATTAACTGTGACAATTATTTTTTAACTTAATATAATTTCGTTAAAGAAAAAAGAATCAGTGTATGACAATCGTACATTTTCCTCTTATTCACTGCAGATATTAGCGTAACAGAATAGTCCTTGGACACTCAAAACCAACCCAAATATCAACAAACAGAGCTGACGTGACGCGATATGCCATTCACCGGTGCACCGCGCAACGGCCCAGACAATGCAACCATCTCACTGGTCTGAAGAAATCCGAGCGGACTCTAACAATCTAGATTTACATTGAAACCCGATTAGACTACAAAAATCGTAGCGAGCGACTTGAAAGCCGCTTATTATAAATCTGAGGCGGACACTTGAATGGCTTCTGCACGACTATGACTGAATTTTGTTTTGTCTAACAGCACATATGACACAGCTTGTGAGTGAGACCTTATATACATCAACATCAGACATCCAAGCGACACTGATACAAAGTCAATTATTGATAACAAAATGAGTTTTCACAACACAATTTCGACGGACCTAAAGCATTTTAAATTTTGATGGTTTGATAACAAAACTTAAGCAGTGTGTTTTACTGGCCCATTTAAAAAAAAACACACTGTATAGAAACTAAAGTATTCTTCAGCAATCAAGTTATTGCGTTGCTAAAAAAAAATAACAAAATTAAATTATCATATTTAAAACTAAGTGATACTTATTGACTAATTCTAAATTAATCAAATTATTAAAACCTTTTATTTAACTTTACTCGTATGTATGTATGTATGTATATCCTGGAATCTTGCAATCAATATTTCACACACTTCCATTGAAGCGATGACAATACACGAAAATAAAAAAAAGTTATATAAAAGCTTTTTTTTATTTTTTTTTAATAATTATTTTATTATTTCTGGCAATGAAATCGTTATGAAGCAACCAGACCGCCCGTGTTTCAATTTCAAAGTTCGCTACCATGAAACACGGAAAGAGTCCCTTCTCCATTTTAAAAATTCTAACTGACGTCACAAAGTAGATATTAGGTACAGAGATTAAGTTTCATAGGAACGTGCAAATCGGTTGCACTCCTACAAGCACGCGGGACATCTATGTGTGGCCACTGGCCGCTTGTCGCGTACGCGGCGAGAGTGGAAAAAACCGGTTGACGCTGTCACATCAAGTTGAAAATCGCAGGGTAATCGCTACGCACATTGTTGGTTTTGTTAGTTGCAAGTTTTAATATCTATATAATAAAAATGAATCGCAAAATGTGTTGGTAAGCGCATAACTCAACAACGCCTGGACCAATTTGGCCAATTCTTTTTTTTAAATGTTCGTTGAAGTTCAAGGATGGTTTTTACGGCGAGAAAAATTTGAAAATTCATCCCCTAAGGGGGTAAAACGGGGGTGCAAAGTTAGTATGAAGCTTTGCCGTTTTTGAAGTTAGTGAATGTGTAACGCGAGCGAAGCTGCGGACGTCCACTAGATATAAATATAAAAATAAATATAAGTATGTATAAGTATAAATACAAGTACAAGTACAAGTACAAGTACAAGTACAAGTACAAGGACAAGTACAAGTACAAGTACAAGTACAAGTACAAGGACAAGGACAAGGACAAGGACAAGGACAAGTACAAGGACAAGGACAAGTACAAGTACAAGGACAAGGACAAGGACAAGTACAAGGACAAGGACAAGGACAAGTACAAGGACAAGGACAAGGACAAGTACAAGGACAAGGACAAGGACAAGTACAAGTACAAGTACAAGTACAAGTACAAGTACAAGGACAAGGACAAGGACAAGTACAAGGACAAGGACAAGGACAAGGACAATTACAAGTACAAGTACAAGTACAAGTACAAGTACAAGGACAAGGACAAGTACAAGTACAAGGACAAGGACAAGGACAAGGACAAGGACAAGGACAAGTACAAGTACAAGTACAAGGACAAGGACAAGGACAAGGACAAGGACAAGGACAAGTACAAGTACAAGGACAAGGACAAGTACAAGTACAAGGACAAGGACAAGGACAAGTACAGGTACAAGTACAAGTATAAGTAACGCAAAGGCACCGAATTCCGACCGCTTATCGGCGTTTTATGTTTGAATCCCAAAAAGATAACAAAATTCAATTTATGAAGTTTAAAAATTAATACGTTTTTGTGGTCATATATTTTTTTTAACTAAAATATTAAGACAAAGTAGTCTAAGTGGTACATTTTATATCAAAATCTTGACTTTTCAATGCAGATCAAATGAAATACTAAGATCCCCGTTTTCCGACCGCCCAGTGGTGTTTTGCTTGAATCCGACCGCTTAGGCGCCGAATTCCGACCGGTCCGTGACGTTTTGACTAAAATGAACTTAATTGTGTACCAATACGGTGTGAATTTGTTTAAAAATAACAAGATTTTATAGTTGTAATTTGTTTAACGTTTTTAGATTACGTTTTTACATTTACATTTTAATTATCCGAAAATTATCGGATAACTATCAATGAACATCTTGATAATTTCCAACCCTGGGCAAGGGGATGTTATCTCCCCAAAGCTTTTCACCGATGAATTGGAAGATGTGTTCAAGCTGATGGAGTGGAAAGGTCGCGGCATCAACATCAACGGAGAACGCCTCACACACCTTCAATTTGCCGATGATATATATAGTCATGTTGGTGGAATCGCTGGACGACCTCAACACCATGCTAGGAGACCCGAACAGCGCCTCGCAACGGGTGGGTTTGAAAATGAACATGGACAAAACTAAGATCATGTGCATGTCAAACCTATACCGGTTGTTGTTGACGGCGCTGCTCTCGAAGTTGTTGACGAGTACGTTTACCTGGGACAAGTGGTCCAGTTGGGTAAGTCCAACTTCGAGAATGAGGTCACTCGCAGAATCCAGCTCGGGTGGGCAGCGTTAGGGAAGCTACGACATATCTTCACATCCAAATTACCTCAGTGCCTGAAGACGAGAGTTTTCGAGCAATGTGTGTTGCCAGTGATGACATATGGATCCGAGACGTGGTCCTTTACCGTCGGTCTGATCCGCAAGCTCATAGTCGCTCAGCGCGCTATGGAGAGAGCTATGCTATATATTGCGACCGGCACGGACGGAAACAGGGAAGAGGCAAATAAAGTGTACCGTATTTCCGACCATTATTAAAGTTTGTCTATTATTCAACTAAAACAATGTATGTGGTTTGTGTTTAGTCAAAAAAATGTCATGTAAACCTTAAAACGCTGAATATCATCAAAGAACACCCCAAAAACTTGATATGTTAAGTAAAATATTTATTTATAACAACACATACTTTGTAAAAAATCAAGAAAGTCTTGAAAAATCTTTATGTTTCGAGTCAAATAACATTGAATGTAATGATTTTAGAGTAGGTCGTATACAGGTTCCCTAAAGTATCACAAAATTTACTTAAACAATCGAACGTGAAAAATAAGTTTTTAGTGAAACCAAAGCTAATAATTAACTTTCAGTGCGAAGTACAAAAATCTTGTTTCCGTCCAACCGGTCGGATTTCGGAACTTACGATTTTTAGAGAGACCTCATTCCGTCCAATCTTAATAACTTGATAAACCTATCAATTTACTAAAATTCGGAGTTTAAACTTTGTAATTAAGATCACTGTAAGTGTATTTATACGATAAAAACACAAAATACTTACTGGTAGGCTCACTTCCGCAAAAATCGAGATTAGTATGATTCTCTACTTTTAACTTTTTTTACATTACGAAACAATCAAAATGCACCCTTTCGCAGTTTTGAACCAACTGACGTTTTGTTTGTTACGATTTTAAAACCGTTTTTTGTCAATTGACACACGAATATTGAATGAATAAAATGCGTTAAATTTCGTGAGTCTTAGGTGTGAAATTTAAAAGTTTTAACGACTTTTTCGAAACGGTCGGATAGAGGAGGCCGGTCGGAGACCGGTGCCGTTGCGTTATAAGTATAAGTATAAGTATAAATATATATACTCTAATATAATAGACTAGCTTTTACCCGGGGCTCCGCCCGCGTGGTCAAAGGGAATTAACAATGACTTGTGTATCATATACGTGATTCAGAACTTGAAAATGAATTTTACTAACGCCATCTATTAATAACATTCGGAACTAAATATCTATCAAATAACAAAACATCGATATCTTCCCATGGGGATGTTTTACCGCGGTAAAAGTAGCCTACGTCACTCTCCACCCTCCTCACTATGTCGACACACAAAAACAATACCATATACATAATAGCTTCCTTGCGACGTGAAAGCCGGACAAACAAACAAATAAACAAACAAACAAACACACTTTCGCATTTATAATATTAGTATGGATATAAGATAAAGATATAGATATAAATCTAATATATAAAATTTCCATGTCACAATGTGTTGTTTGTTGCAGTACTCCTCCGAAACGGCCTTACCAATTTTTACCAAATTTTATATGCGTATTCAGTAGGTCTGAGAATCGACTAACATCTATTTTTCATCCCCCTAAATGTTAAGGGTAGTCCATCCCTAATTTTTTTTTTTTAATTTTTAGACAAATTTTTATTTTTGTATTTTTTTATGATACAACATTAGAAAATACATACAACCCTGAATTTTCAACCCTCTACGATCAACTAAAAATTATTTATATGGCAAAACAACGTTTGCCGGGTCAGCTGGTCTAATATAAAAACGTGGTATTAATAATAATGGTTGTATATTGTACTGTGTGTATGAATAATGCTAGAAAAAATAAAAATATATCATACTTTAACCACACTTTAACTATCCCAAGGAGTGCAATAGGTAAGTAAATATTTGATTATTACTTTTTCAAGTAAGTACCTTTATTTTACGGAATTATCCTTTTTTTAATAAGAAATGTGTACTACACGGTGTGTTTTTACCTTTTTATTATTATTACAAGCTTTTACTAAACATTTGTAGGTATGTGGGTGGGTTGGTACGTACTATGTGTTTTAAATTTAAGTATTGCAAGTGAGATTTGAACCACATCCAGATGTCTTATTGAACTGAAATTTTTCCTGCGTAACTTCGGTGACAGTACAATAATATGATAGATTATAACCTGACGCTGCAGCTAGGATTTGATATGCCATGTGAGTGTTTCCTGATACATTACTTGAAAAAACTATATATTAGATTTAGAATTTTCCATACCATAAAAATAAATAATAAAATATTAAAAAATAAAAATTATAAAAATAAAATTATTAGAGTAAGAAATTTGTAAAGTATGTTATTTTCTATTTTCTATTCTGTATTGGTTCTTATTGTAGTATTCTTTTTATATTCTGAATAATAAAACTATTTAACAAATGATTTCTTTAATTTCTCTTAACCTGTTGTGACAACCCTACCAAAATAGGTAACAATTTTGCATGTTCTTAAGAAGCTTAATCTCTGTACCTAATATCTACTTTGTGCTGACGTGTCCGAATATGGCCTTTGTCACTTCCACAATCTACTATATAAAAATAAGTCGGGTTTTCCTTCCTGACGCTATAACTCCAGAACGCACGACCCGATTTCCACGGTTTTGCATTCGTTGGAAAGGTCTCGGGCTCCGTGAGGTTTATAGCAAAGAAAATTCAGGAAAAATGGGAAAAATTATTTATATGGCAAAACAACGTTTGCCGGGTCAGCTAGTTGCTAATAAACTCGTTTGCCCGTGTTTAATTTCAAAACTCATAACGAACATGAGACGCAAGGTGAGAGCGTGAAGCACCTCAAACTTTGGCCGCAAGTGGAATAGTTTCCTCTATTAATACTAGTCGGGAGGACGTCTCGTCATCACCCGAAGCGTTGGCATACGCGAGGCATGGTAGGTATGCCGTACATACCTGCTTACAATATAAATTAACTCGGAAAACCTCGCCAAATTCACTGTTAAGGAAACGGTCCTTCCATAAGCACGTTTTGTGGATATAGTTACTGCTGGACGTATTAACCTTCCTGTGGTATCGGAACCTTCAATGGTTACTTTCAGTTCTTTCTTTCCTTTTTCACTTTCCTGAAGTGCAGTAGTGTTTCCAGTTCTAAGTAGTAGGATAGGTAAACACTTTCCTTCCACATCCGTAAATATATGTAGGTATATAATATTTAATAAATAAAAGTTAATATTTGATTATCTACTCCGTATTTCCTCCGTCCTTATCCTTTTACTTTTAAACGAACATCGGCAGTACATAACCAATAAATGTTTAACTATATAAAAAGCCCATTAGTTATAACCCATCACATCAACACTATATAACTATCTATTAAAATAGCTCTCAAGCAAATCACCATCCATAAATCACTCTTCTAATATTCGGCCATCAATTATGGAATTAAAGGATACTGTGCAAGTAATTTGTCTCCGTATGTTTAAATCTGACAGGGTCAATTTTGGAAGAAACCATTTCTTGAGCTGAAAACCCATGAAAATAATGCTTTTTAACCAAACATGAATTCCTGCAATTCGATGTGCATGGTCGACCAAAAAGTCTGATGGATGGATGGATAGATAGAGATTAGCATAGAATTAATAGCTGTCAACTTATCTAATAATAATATCTAAAAAGGTCGTTTCTTATGACATTGTTCCACCTAAAAGCCCCGTAAGTCCTGGAAGGAAAACAACTCTAAACCTATTGCTATATGTAATAGTTAATTACTTATCTAAAATTCGTAGTAAATGAAATAAAACAGCCCCACATAAAGGTAACCATTAACACTTTACTTGACTTTTAACGCTGAGGTTTTTAAGGGCGTAGTAGTTAGCAATTCGGATACATGAGATAGGTAAAGATACAATTTCGCGCACCACTCGGAAACTAATTGGCATGTGCGACCCAACGCCCGAAATTATCCCCATCTTGTTAGAAAGTTGAGACTGCTTGTTAGTCTTATACATTTAGTTATGTGGATATCGCATAATGTTATCACAGCAATAAAACTTTAACAACATCTACATCTCTTAACGTAAATAAAGCATTCTCTCAGCCCTGCTGTTTCATGTCGCATTAACAGTAGCTACGCACAACATTACTGGATGTGTCATTAAAACAACAACATCAGAAAATTGTGCTGATCCTATTCAGTATTACATTACTAATCAGATCAGATTGTGACTCGGTCAATCGGTCGGTTATGCTCATAACATTACTATGGCAGTGAAGACACTGCATAAAAGAGTTCACCATTTTCATTTCATTACCATATTATGATCTATTAACATTACCTATACCTATACTATGACTCCCTCCCGGTCGCCGGTTTGGGAACGGTAGCGGCAGTTCGCCCCCATATCGACCTCTGGATCTCTCGAGAGCATGGAACAGACACGTTCAGGATGAGGCAGATACTCAATGGACATGCCTGTTTCGGAGAGTACCTACACAAAGTGGCCTCGCCACGAGTGCAATGCTACCGAGGAGGCCACAACTCCATACAATGAGGGCAATAGTCGGCGATTACGTTTCACTCCGAAGTGTGGTGAATGCCATGCTTAGTAGCAAAACGTTCTGGAAAGCAATAGCCACGTTCTGTGATTCCGCAAAAAGCGGCCGCAGAGCGGTCAAGAGAGAACAGTACCCTCGCTGAACCATGAACGTAGGAGACCCGGAGGAAGAAGACGGCGTTATGCGCATCATCTCCCTCCGCCATAGAACACATTCCCTTCATGGAGGAGCCATTACGGCTAGCGCAGAGATACCGCGGTAGTAGTTAAGGCTTATCGATCCCGTTGCGTCTTATATCGTCGCTGAAGGCCCCGCTGGGTTTTAGTGGGTATTCTCACATGCCGATGCTGGCGAGTCCCACATACCTGCCCAAGACTCTAGTATCTTGGCAGGATACGTAAAAGAATTTCACAGTGAAAAAAAAAGGTAACTATGAACATTTAGTATATTGTTTGTGACTACATACATGCCCACTTTTGCGATAAAATAGTAAAACGAAAGCATGTTCAAAAGAAATATTGAACGATTCGACACTAACTATCTATAACATTCCCACCACAAAACACCTAACCAACTATTAATTGTTCTGTGATTCCCACAATGATTGTAATTTACCGGAAAACTGGTTACCACTTCCTGTGGAAAACTTCGCTAAATTGCATGTTTTAGGAAACTATTACATACATACATACCTACCTAACAAAACTATTATTTTATTAATGTTCGCCAGTAATTAAATTAATATGAACAGTGACATTATTTATTTATTTATTTAAGTAGTTATATCTTATTGTACAATTTTATCGTACAAATATCGACTTTTAGGTGTTCTTGAAATGTGCGTGAATTCTCTTTTTAAAAGGTCATTTGGTGACCGTTTTCCTGAGATCAATGGGGAGCTTATTCCACAGCTGAGCTTGAGCAGCAGAAAATGGTATGGCTTATAGGCTGTCTTTCGTTTCTGGTTTTAGTTAGAAGGCTAAACGCTAAACAATGGATATTACTTTATTAAGCTACTTAATGTCAAAACTAAATGTTATTGACATTAAGTAGCTTTTAAATTGACTTATAAGTAGCTCTAATTTTAATAATTCGATGAAATTTTTGGCTCGAGGGACCTTACCAAGAGCGTTGTTCTATCGATACCTACATTATAAAATATGTGCTGCTGTTAGCAACTAAAAGACTAATTATAATAAGGAAGGAATGCAAGTGCTAGCCAACAGTGACTTATTATTATTATACTGATTATTTACATCGTCTATGACTGCCTCACAGTCATATGCATGATTGCCGAGCATGATTTCCCATGGTTTCGATCACCGGGGCAGGTAAAGTTTATTTGAACTTTTTTTAAATCCCAGTAGCACGGCGCGGCGTCTGGTTTTTTGCCCGATTTACGACAAGAATCAACCCCTATTTCATGAGAACTAACTGACGACAAGTAGAAGTACGTACCGCCCACGAGAGGGAAATACAGACGTAAAGTACCTAATTAATGTCTTATGTTTAAGGCTACAACCCCATAAAGATAGCAACTGCGCATAAACCTGCAATTACGGTAGTTACGATACGACAAAATACAGTCGTAGGTCGTGCAGTCATTTAGCTCGTCGCATCGGTCGTGCCGGCAAAGGTCGGCCGGAGTCGCGAACCTCGATTTCTGATTGTGAAATGTCGCGGCAACCGTTAGCTAATCTTGCTCGGAGCATAACTGAACCGCTCGCTATTGTCACAACGCTACCCACTGTGGGCACCAGAGCTTATATTGTTATGGAGTAAAGGCCTTTACACCAGTTGCTACCCAAAGACAAACGTATTCAGCAGAATGAGCACTAAAATGATCCATAAAAGTTTCTCGCTAAATTAGGGTTGGCAGGTGTTACCATAAGAGACTCCGGCGTAGGTTGTATCAAAAAATCTGGTATTTATCAATTTTGTCCGCGTAAGTGTTAAGGTAGTCTATCTAGTTAGTTATCTACCTAGTCAGGGGAAATCTTTCAGTTGTTGCATCACATCATCATTAAATTACATCGTTAATATTGTCAACGTTGACAATCTGTTATGTTTCAACCGCGCAAAATTAAGCGCTGTGTTATTTCCATCGTGTATTTTTACTGTGACCGAAGTAGTTCTACTGGATATTTTTAATTTGTGGCCATGGTAGAGCTGCGCTCACGCAACACTGTCGCAAAGCGACTGTAGCGAGTGTCGAAACAACGCACCGCTATTGTAGCACTAATTGTGTTTTTTCACGTACATTACCGAAACTACTTATTTAATTTCTTCGTGAAACTCTAAACGCTATGCTATTATATGCCATTGTTAAAATATACTAACTTGACTTTCAAATTTAACACTGTGTGCTCACCTTGTTATAATTTGAATACCGAGAGGAGTCCCGTGCCCAACAGTGGGACAAAAAAGTTGTGATGATGATGATGATCATGTGTTTCTCTTACTTTGAATTTTTAAAGTGATCCTGTGTATGGAATAATAAAACAACTTAGTGATCATATTGCTTACTGTGACAAAAAGTTGACAGTTAGTTATATTAAGTTCATAAATAATTTGTAATAGTAAGTCCTGTAGTAAAAATGGGTACTGCCTAGTTTAGGTATTACAGGTTAATCAGAACGAAACATAGCCATACAAAGGTAAAAAAAAAGCTAAGAGTAAGCAAATTAAAGTGGCAATAGGCAGGTCACATAACTAGTTAGATTAAGACACTACAGATGGGTATTATAAAAGCCCACAAGTGGTGACCATGACTTGGAAAACAGTACCATTCTTCTTCAACCAGGTAGACAGATAACCTAAAGAAGACTGGATGCAGAAGTCAAAGGGTGGGGGAGTAGCTGATAACATTGGACTATAAGAGACTAGTGGTACAAAAGATGGGAATAGTTGCACTACTCCACATGTGCTCATACTATTTAAATACTTGCAAATTAATCTTAATTATGAGGTGGGTACTGGGTACCCCCCAATTGCAATCCCCACCAAAACAAACGCATACATTTGGAGATATTCAAGATTCAACACCCAATAAGAACCTAACCTAAAACTGAGCTGTTTATGTCATTTATTCTTCGGGGCCCCAGAGCTCTCCTTATCTCGAGGGGGCAAGCCCCACCTATCCACGATTTGAGCACATAATCACCAAAAAATGTGTCATACGGGGTGAATGGCTTCCAGGCACACTGGGACTGACCGTGCCAATTGACCACGGTCAGACGATATGCAATATTAATTGCTGTTTGCACAAGATCAACCACAACAAAATAAAGTTGCTGTTTCTTTCTATCATAATTTGATGTTATTTCATGTTGTATGAATGTTCATTGTTGTGCTGTTTGTAAATATGTAATCTCAAAAATTTTGATTTTTCAAAAACTCACCAGTCAGCCTTACTTTTTATATTCATGACATCAGTGACAGTTATAGTGATGGCCCAATGCAAGTTTTGCCTACTGAAAAGAACTTCATATTTCAATCGTGAATATCTCCAAAAGTATGTGTTCGCTTTTGTGAGGAAAGGAAACCCTAGCTCCAAAACCCCTCAAAACGTGTAATGTACACTTTAGCCATAAAAGCAACCGTCGAGTTTTATTACAAAAAATAGTTTGAAATATCAGGACTTTAAAATTCGATACTTTGGTATTACACATAATTTACATTCATAAAGTAATATTTCCAATTGGCCTCAAAATTTTTCCATACCTATACAATTGGAATACTGTACGTAGCGAGAGAGTAAACATATGATTACGTTGGACATGTGAGGGTTACTATTAGACGGGCACACAAGTCTACACCAAAAGCCGGCTGTCGACGCATACTCACATAAGTCATAAAACGAGAGCCGCTATCTTTTATGTGAACCGAGCGAATACAAACGACTTCTTCATCATTCACACGTCCCAAGCCAACGTTGTGATATCACTAATAGAAAGCATTCATGATTGCTGCAATCCGGTGTATAATTTTCCACTCGTTGCTACCCGCTCAAAACCTTTAAACTGTACACATTGACGTTACTTACCTTTTAAAGATAACCTTCTGCCTGTATGATCCCACTATCATGCTGGAAAGGCACATGAAAGCGGACAAAGGGTCCTTCAAAACACAGCCATTTTGAAACCGTTCATACAAATGTTACGTGTACGCGGTAGTACAAAGTTCTTTAGACCAATTATGGTTAATAACGTTATCCGTTCGCACTCATTTTTTATTAATTGCACAGTAAAAACGAACACTAAACATTTCACACACTTTATGTACGATTTCACTTCATACTTTCGCACACACCCGTACACGTCGCACAATGTCCGTCGAGCGGAAGCGACGACGAACTCACACGAATGGAGCTGTGCTTCGTTTCGTATCGTATCACAGATTATAATATTTTTCTTTATAAAATGGTGCGCAAATGCGCGACTGTAAGTTCAGTGTTGCTATAAGCTACGAACATACATTCTACTATTTCGTTTGATGGCCGGTCACATTTCTATTAGTCCGGTCAATTTAGACAATTGAAATAAAGAAAATTCCGACAGAGCCAAATCTTCGTAGCGACCTTAGGTTTACCACAAGGAATAAAGTGTCAAAAGTCCCAATCAATCCCATGTGTGCGTCGGGACTGATTCGGGTCCCTAGGTCAAAATTTTAGGTTTTAGGATTTTTCTCGAAAATGGTAAGTTTTATCGAAAAAGTACCTTAGAGCAAAGTTGTAGATCTTAAAATTCTCTATAAAAATGGTCCCTATGATTTTTTCTCTAAGACCCACTATTTCCCAGATATTGCGCTTGTAAGAATCATGTTCTACATAGTATGCCCACATATGCCACGTATACATATACATATTTAGGTACTCAAGCAAGCAAAAATGCCTACTCGTGTCTCTTTTATGTATACATTATACTATTCTAAGAAAATTTACTCTAAAATGACCGCCGGTCCCTTACCGAATCCCCTCTACTTGAATAACAGATATTTAACATTTGTAAAAAATACACGAAACAAAAAGCAAGTACAGCTATCTTGTCTTCCTCCAACATCGGCATCTGCTACTCAACATTTGTTTCGAGTATACTATTAAGTTCAGACATGGCAAGGCAATGAACTGAACCCTGAAGACTGGGGTTGGAAATTGATAAATAATACTTTGGAACCGATTCGAACTTTACTGCCCCCTGCTCTCCTCTCTTGTATTTAATTGAACATTTGAGCAAGAGACACCTTGGCAATTGGTACACGCTGGAGAACACTGCAACCCTACTTTTTTACAGCCACATTTGGCACTACAACCTTTCTTGCAATTGCAAAAAATAGTGTTAAGAAGTTTTTCTGGAGCAGGGGGCAGTAAAGTTCGAATCGGTTCCAAAGTATTATTTATCAATTTCCAAGTATAAATGGACATTTGCCGTGATGATGATGATATTTAATAGTATTTAACTATGTTAAAATATTTAATTATTTACCCTATAGGTTTTCACAGTTTATTATATCTATATATATAAAAGAAGAATCTGACTGACTGACTGACTGACTGACTGACTGACATATTAACGCACGGCCTAAACTATAAGGGTTAGAAACTTGAAATTTTGCACAGGGGTTCCTTTTATAACGTAGGGGAGCACTAAGAAAGGATTTTTGAAAATTCACCCCCTAAGGGGGTAAAACGGGGGTGCAAAATTAGTATGAAACTGCCGTTTTTGAAGTCAAGTGGGCAACCCGAACGCGGGCAGACGTCGTTAATGGGTCTAATTCTACGCGAGCGAAGCTGCGGGCGTCCACTAGTATTAAAGAAGTATTTTCGGATCTACAGTGCAGATCTACTACATAGTTCTGCTTACACCTTCGGGGAAATACAGGCGTGATATTATGTTACAGATTTCGGATTAATAAGGTTTGATTCTAAAATTACTACATTTCTTACTGCTATAGTAGAAAATTTATAACATGGTGTTCTCTTGGCCATAGACAAAAGCATTGCTTTTTTAACTATCTACTATTCAGGGTAAGAAAAATTGATTGGAAGGATAGTATTTTTGTTAAATGTAAATTAATGCTTATTTTCTGCTGTACTACTTTTGATAATTATTATGCTTTTATGAACTGTTTAAAAGCAGTGTACCTTTTTTTATTGCAAATTCAACTCATTTTATGTACCTACATCAATGACATGTTTCTTATCTGTGCAGAGTGGAGACGATGTTATGTCGATTAGGCGCGTGATTTGAGTTGCCTGGCAACGAAATAATCATTCCAAACTCAAAATTCAGCACAGTAGCGAACGGACGACTGAATTTAGCATAAGGGTTTGAGCAAGTGTTATGAATAAAAAAACATATTTAACTTCAATACATTTCATACAAATCAAAGATGTTCATAATGGTTTCATTGATTTTTAAGTTTTATTATCGAACTTGACCGATTTAAGAGTGTCTAAATTAAAATACTTCATCTGAACGATGTTTACTTTTAATTTTTTTCTACTTTGTGGTGTTCTTGTGACTCAACTGCATGCCGAAGAATATGATGATGAGAGAAGTAAGTTTTCTTAATATAATCATAATCAAAATTAACTCGTTTCATTAATAGGATTAATTTTTTAGATTATTTTTTATAGGAACCTCATTGTGGTAGATCGAAAATTGCAACGCAGGCGACCCTTATGGCAATAATAACAAATAAACTTCTTTACTTTGAAACGTTTACCTAAACGTTTAACTAACCTACCAAGGTTAGTTAGGCAGAATGTGGATGGAAGTTATAGAATTATATGATTTTCACAGCACGTGGATTATTTTATTATTCAGGATTACTAACTTTCAATCTGCATGAAAAGAATTAAGAATATTCTCTTAGTCCCACTCATACTCATATAAAAGGCAGTTTAGGCGGCCACAGAAGTCGCTAATCCCTAAGCATTGAGGAGATGTAGTAACCGGAGTTCACTGGACCTTAGAAAATTCGATTTCAACATAGTTATTGTAGGTGCCTGCCTACGGAGGAAGAACTAGGTGACTAGGTAGAACGTTGGCCGTCGGATATACCAATGATTTTACTGTAAAAGAAAAAACACAAGTTCGTTATGCAAATTAATAGTACGTTAAATAAGCTGAAAAGCAAAAATTTTAGCCAAAAGGTTCTTCTTGACTTGAGTACGTATGAATTTAGTAGGTATTTGAAAAAGAGAAAGGGATTATTTTAATTGGGCGACAAATGTAGGATTACAGAAGAAAAAGAGGGATAAGTTTTACAATTTGGATTTTATTCAACAACTTTCATGTTTTTTTAGCGGAATAAAAGATTATCTACATTATTTCATCCATTCTACTTAACAACGATTCTACTACATCTACAACATTTAAACAACTAAACTCTCCGAGACAGCGACAGATACGAACCATTTAATAGCTCAGAGTCACTCAGAGTTCTACCAACCAGGTACACTAGATGTAACGTAACCAACTTTAAATTAAGTTTTGGAGTAGCCTGTAAAACAGTGTCATGCCACAGTACCATGCGCCTAATTTTGGTTATCAAAGAGGCGCAACACGGTCGGGTGCGCTGTCCACTTCCGGTGGTCACAATAGATGCGCGGGCGCAGGCGTATAGCTAGGGTGGCCAGCCTTTGAATTTAAACCAGACTAACTTACTTACTTCTAACTACTAATAATAGATCTCCTTAAGTCGCTGTGGCTTATGAATCCATACTCGTTTCTTCAAATAATTACATATACTAAACAAGTAAGCAAGTTCTCTTCACGCCGCAATCCTCTTCCAGGCATTGAACTTGTAGGCTTATATTTATAGATCTTCAATCGTGGCGTTTTAACGGGCTCTTTTTTATGCATGTAAGATTGTAAACAAGCTTGCAGAACCACCCATCCGCTGCCGGCCATAACGTGACTGCTATATTAAAAGCAGCAACCCTAGACGTCTCACTGCTGGGCACGGATCTCCCCTACAGATAATAGGGAGGTCTAGAACGCAGAGACGTAACCTTGAACAAAATAGGGACTAGGATAAAACATAATTACATAAAATATTTCACAGGCAAGGTATCGAATCCAAGCCGCTATAGAGCGTAGATCGCGCTTTCTAGAGGTACATACAATCCATACATTGTACAATACAAGGTAGAAGAGTCAAGGTATGATGATCAATAACTATTAAGCTGTAGAAGGACGTTGATAACGTTATTTTGAATTGCCAAGTTTTATACGGGAAGCATCTATGAGTTTAAGGGCAGTTGGGTTGGGATAGAACAGATGAAACTGGTCGTGGTCACCCTACACTTCGTGTAAACCGCCATATTACACCGATATTAAATGCCTGTTTGGTGTATTGTGCGTAACCCGGTCAGCTACGCAGGAAGTACTAACGTGTCCCACCTTCGTCATTTGAAACAAACTTTTTTATAGATGATATTATATAGAAAACGAGTAGGTATGTATATCACTTACCGTCTATGGCAACTGTGTGTTTGATAGGCCTTAAACAAGGCTCATAAGAATAACGGTCAAAGTCCGTCACCGATGCGTTGCTCCCCTTGAAGACGAGATCGCTTTAAACTGAAGATTAAAGAAATAAACATTAATAATGTGTATTAAATGCCTGCATCCCACCATCGCATCGGCCCACTATGAGGCATGGTTTTCTACAAAAAAAAACGGAATAAAAGAATAATTTATTTAATTATTTATACACTTTCAACACTTGGGCTTGATTATTATCAGCGCAAGTGTTGAAAGTGTTTGAAACACCCCAGGGATTCAGATTCGGCTTTAAGAAATTTTATACGATTAGATCACGATAGATATAGCTGTTTAGGACCAACGGCTTAACGTATACTCTTATGTATACTCTTCGCTCAAAATCGATCAATAACAACACACAACAATATTTTATTGCTATCATCGGCGATGGATAATAACGAGTCGCGCGACGTTTAAATCGAGATTGTTTGTTAAGGTGACATCCAAACTAAGCTATAAAGAAGTCAAGTCATTATTCATTCCTTGAATCGCAGTAAGTCATGCTACAAATAAGGGAAAACAAGCATTAGAATCAGGGAAATTCAGGGATCGAATCGCGTAACTGGTACCAGTCGGTATTAAGTGTGCCCATCGATTTCAACCTACTTACTATTTATGGTGTGCATGGAGCTTCTTTGTAAAATATTGATATACTAAATGAATAGCATATAGATCATACTTTACTTATGTAATAATAGATCTTATAGGTGAACCCAAGATAAACATAAAAAACATTAGTTACAGGTTGAAAACAATTCTATAGGAGAATTGCGCAAAAGTTTTCATCGACTTGATGGCTGAATCGTACCATTGGCCGCCATTGGCGTTGTCAAATTGACAGACTCAAAAATCGAAAGATTATTTCAGTGCTTTGTCCATTTCCCGTGCAATTTTCTGGGGAAAAAATATCTATGACACTCATGCTTCTAGCCGTACATTCTATTTTTAGTCGTCTACATCTATGCAAAAAAAAGCACTTCGATAGATCATTCCGTTGAGGAGGGGAAGGACAAACCTACAAATACACTTTCCCATTTATATATTAGTTAGGATATGTGGATTGACTACCCAAATAGGATCTTTAGTTGGGAGAGGCAGCAGACAGTATCAACAAACCATTGGTTATAAAATTAAATACCTTATAGACTGTATACTGTCTCCATCATGCTAAAATAAATTCTCATGACAAAACCGAAAATACGGAAATGCGTTTATTTCCTTTTCCGTACCAAGCCGCACAGAGGCACGGCTCGTTTCGTACGTAGTTTAATTATAAAAGCGTTGGCTCGTGTTATCAAAAAATTAGTGTTGACATAAAATAAAAAAAATAAACCAAATTTTCAATACAAACAGACACAGATGCATGGCAAGCAAAGGAGGTGGCTGACGGAAAAAGATCAAGAATGATCATGCAGGCTTTAAAGTATAAAGTTTACTTTAAGTATAATATATCTGACCTACTAGGAACCTTAAACCATTGACTTACGCGTAATTTAAGCGATTTAATAGAATTGGTTTAAAATAGGACTATGAGCGTGAATTATTTATTAAACTCGGCGATCGAAAAAAATATAAACTACGACATAACATTTGTAACAACAATCGCATCACGGTAAATACTTTTTTCTATATAAGAGAAAAAAGATTGATACCTATAAACTCGCTTGTTTCGTTCCACTTGTGACACACCGTATGGCTAGGCGAATGAACCGCTTTTTCAAATCAGAATTCGGGAGATCACGCGACGGTCCCAAACGCGAAACTATAGATATGCTGTTGCTGGCACCATGTTGGATCTTTTACCTCATTGCTTGTTTTTCCTATTCATTTAAAGATTTAGAACAGTACAGTATTTTTAAAACTCTTTTATCCATTGAATTACCAATTAAAAACTATGTCATGCTACATGTTGGCGGACTGTCGATGTGTAGAGCAAGCATGATGTGCCATGTTGTGGTTGTGCGCATTTGACTTTTTTTACATTTCATAAAATATACCGAAACTACCGATGCTTATATCGCCGACATTCAAGAAGCTCAGTCCTATGACGATATTTATTATGATGGGGACATAATGACTTATGTTCATTCACTTTCATAATAACTTCACCAAAACATAACCGGCGAATCTATTCGTGGTTGGATTACTGAATCAACTGAATATGGTGTGTGACAGGCACTACCTACCTACACAGAATACGAGCAGACAACCTTATCGTATCTACACCTCTCAAAACCCACATTGGGCTATTACAAGCACGGATCTACTCCAGAATAGTTAATCAATGGTTAAAAAGCAAAAAATTGTGCGATGAGAAAGCATTAGCCTTAAAATTATTTATTTATGTATGTAAAATAGAATTATTTTTTTACTAAGTTGGAAAAGTCTGAAAAAACAAAGATTATACCTAATTCACTTCTGTTTCTATTCACAGTGTACATGTTGGTGTCACCTGACCAGCACGCGCGCACGCCTCGCCTCGAAGACTTCTTCTGGACAGGGTCTGGCGACGGTCCACCGCCCCCCGACTTGTCTCTACCATTGCCAACCCCTTCTACGCCGATTGTCAGAACAACTACTGTCCTTGCTACGGTCTACCTTGATTCTTATCCACCACAAGTATGTATGACGTTCCTAAAACTACAAATTGCCGTCAAACTCGTATTTCCATGTCACATTTTCAGGCAACTTACAACTTGAAAGAAAAGTATCCTAAAAATTTCTAGGGAGTCCTCGTCTACTCATTAAAAATGTGTAGGTAACCGCACTTCGCAATCGCCAGTTACCGACTGCAGTATTTTTTCACGGGACAACGCCCCCGGGAAAAGCATGAGTAGTGCTTTTCTACTTAATTAACCTGCCACAAAGAAATCAATAAGGCAATAAGTACGCAATTATACAAACTAATAAAAATCTTAATCTAAGTTGGTGTGATGTTAATTACACTGTGGAATCTACTGCAGAAGGTGTTAAATTTAACAGCGTACGGTTCAAAATCCAGGCGGTGACGGATAAGACGACAGGTGACTGTATGCTCAACTGCGAAGACCCGAGCATGCCAGGCAGTCTCGAGCCGGAAATACCAGATGACCGGAGGTACTGGTTGCTGACCGTAATTCAAGGATCCACCCCTGATAGCCTGCAGCTGAAGCTTGCAAAATTGTATCAGAAAGCATTCTTGAGGTATTCGATTTCGTTAATATTAGATAAATTCAACATCTAAGCAAAACATAAATTAAAAAAAAAATCTTTCTTTCAGACAGCAAGAAAAGCACCTTGGTATAATCAAATCTTTAGATGCGCCCACATCTCGTAAGAAGCACGATGTACACTCATTCGTTGTAAATAAAGATAAAAGTTACAGACAACTTAGCTCTAACGATGCCAATACCCCTATAGGATACTACGATATTGAAAGTTCCATAGTAAACTTAAATATATCACGTGTTAATTCGGTTATATTAAAACTTGAAAATAAGTCATCGATAAAGTTTATAGATGCTTCCAATAAAATTCTGGAAAAAATCGACGACAATGGGTTGTTTGTTAACGGTATTGATGAGGATTCAAATACCGAAATAAGGCCGACTAGAGTAAGTGAAGTGGAATCATGGATTCTCGTAACTCCTACAGTAAGAAAGAGAGATGTGTCTGAGGAACTTGAAATATTCGAAGATGTTAAGGAAGACTTAATAGATTTACCACTGGAAGAAGAGACGAATAATGAGACATTATTATTCAAGCGAGAAATAATTAAACCTGAGCAACAACCTCCTGTTCATGTACACATTCAAAATATAACAGAAGTGAGTAATTTACATATGACCGTCCCATAATTTATTCCGTTCTTTAGAGTTTTATCCAATCCAATCAGAAAGTATGAATTATTGGAGGCGGTTTAGACAACTGCAGTGTTTTATTTAATTTTTACTAATGTTTCGTATACGACATGATACACGAAGTCATAGCAGTGTAATTCTAAAATCGGAGCCTATCGTACGAACCTAAACTAAAAATCTAAATGGACAGTTGATTTGGCTCAACAGCAACCTTGTTTGGTGATGCACAACATGTATTTTTTTTAATTCTCGACAAAAGTGTTTAAAATTAAAATGTTATTTTCAGTCACCGGATACCGGCAGCGTCCAGATAGTGTATGTTGTTCTTGTGGGAGGCAGGGCGGTGCCGGCTGCGGTCGCTGCCAGGGACATGAGGCTGGTACGGGATGCGGAGGTGGCCAGGGAACTGGGCGCTGTGGTCACCACTAAAGCTGAGCGTAAGTTTCTTCCAGCTGTTGGCACGAAAGTCTATCTCTGAACGAAATGAAGCCAGAGGACCGAGTAAAGCTTAGCCGATTATAAGAGATATTTATCCAGCAATAGGACTTACAAGAATGGATCTTTAATAGGCATTAGATCAAAAATGATACGAGCGCACGTCGATCATAGCATACCTAGCTGTTCGTTTGTGCCCAGCTCATTATCGCCATCCAGTCTTTATTGAAAGCTAGGACTTTTGGATGGCGATGTTCTTAAATTCATCTGAGGCAATACATATACACCAAGATGGGCATTAGCTAAAGCACAACAGTTGAAGAGGAGATGCATACGTGTCTCATCGTCCTCTTGGCAAAATGCCCTTCTTGGAGAGACACGTTAAGAGTTATTAGAATAAGTGGTAGTTACTCTCATTGATCATAATCTACAGTAGATTTCACCCCTTGCCAGCAGCATACCTGAAAGCGGCGGAAGGGCTGGAGGGGGAAGTCACCACTACTGGAGTGCATGGTACAGAGCTGTGGGCGCTGGCCGTAGGCGGCAGTATCGCTGTCCTTCTCCTGCTTGTGTTGTTGGCCTTACTTTGTCTTGCTCATAGGTATGTTTCATCGATTATAAAATAAGTAAATAACGCCATGCCTGTATTGGTAAGCTTATTGCCATACACCGGGCACAAGTCCAGACTCCGAGAAAGACGAAACGAAGAACTTCTAGATTAGACCATTGTAAAATAGGAACAGTCTGAAATCAATAAATCATTTGAATCTGAATCTTGAAATGGCATTATCAATACTCGTAGGTACTGATTGTACATAAACCTATATCTTTAATTTCAGAAAGAAGTCTTTAAAGTCGGCAGAATCACTCCGAGAATACCGTAATGAAATGATAAGAGAAGCTCAGCGGAACCAACTGAAACATGTTCATGACGAAAAAGATGGAAGGGTTAGTATCGTTCGTTTGCCAATTATAAATGAAGTACTGCTTATAATTTGAAAATGAATTGTAGAATACAAACTGTTTATTTCTTTGTTATAGGATCTAACTTTATAAGCGATTTTTTGTAGATTTTTTATAACTTCTGATCTATCTAGAAACTAAATTAATTGCATTATATTTAAGGTGAAATTTAAGAATTATTTAAGTAGTAAAAAAGTTCTTGTTTTAGTTGATCAGCGTGGTATCTCCAAGTAGGACACGACCGAGCAGTACTCTTCTTCCTATTTATAGAACGGGGAGTGCGTCAGGGTAACGTATTGGATCCATTTTTAAGCTTTTCTATATGCAGGTTGAAGTAATGTGTTTTACTATAAAATGAAATATATATTTTCAGATCATCCACAACGTCATCTGGAGTGTCAGAAGTAGCAGCAGCGTTACGTCGCCGTCAGAAGAAACCTCATGCACTTAGAATGCCTCAGAAGAAGAGAGGTTTAATTTTTTTTTACTTACTTGCTCCGTTAGATGAGTTTAAAATGCATTGTACATCATATGCGAGTATATCGCTGCGACCCATAGACGTCCCACTGTTGGGCACGGGTCTCCTCTCAGAATGGGAGGGATTAGGCCTTAGTCCACCACGCTGGCCAAGTGCGGATTGGCAGACTTCACATACCTTCGAGAACGCGAGTATATATCACATAGTTATCTATTGCCGCACAATTTTACGTCAGCGGAAAATTGTGCGTCACTTCGCTTCATGCAATTTTTTTAGTCACGCGAGAGCGCTTCATTGTCGTGCTTATAATGTAAAACAATGTTACAAAATTAACGATTCCTACGTAGGAATCGTAACGTTACTGCACGAGTGTTCAAGTGTTAAGAAGTTTGAGCAGTATCGACAACGGATATGTATAATAAAAAAACAGGACGGCCTCGTTCAAGGAGAAGCGATGAGAAAATTTGGGACGTTGAAATTTCCGTAAGGAAAGTTCCAGAATCATCTACGCGTAAACTTTCGGCGGCTTTGGCATTACCAAAAAGCAGTCTGCGGCGAATTTTGCATCTGGACCTCAAACTACACCCATTTAAGCTTCAAATTGTACAGGAGATGAAACCAAACGATTACATTCATCGTTATACTTAAGTTATTGGCTGAATCCCTGCTGGAGCGGTTCTATAGTCTTGAGAATGTATTGTTTACGGACGAAGTCCATTTTCACATCAACATTTCACGTATACAAGTAATTCAAGCACAATTCTCAGTATTGGAGCAGGGAAAACGCTCGCTTACTAACCAAAAGCTACTTCATTCACCTAAAACAACAATATTATGATCTATAAATAAAAGTAATATAATTAATTTAAGTTTCTCATTTTAAGTGACTTTTACTGAATGTATGTCTTATGAGAAATAAATATTCTATAAACCGAAAGGCATAAATAATCAGTCCGTATTTCTTTCAAAATACTTAATCAAGGAAATAACGTAAATATGAATTCAGTGGTATCCGTGAATATGTGTTGCGAGAGTTTTGTCGAGACAGTTACATGAATTTGAAGGATACAACATCAGTACCTTACCTTGCGAATATTTTCTTGTGGGATATCTGAAAAATCGAGTGTACCACATTAAACCAACGACAATTATTGTATCCATCATTGTACATCCACGAGGAGATAGCCGCGATCCTGCGCAGCATGAGTCAGCGAGGTTTCCAAAATTTGCGTAGTTGCGTTTTAAAATTATCAGTCACTAATTTTCAGGTGATGGTACAATGACGGACCCCTCATCTCGCTCAGAGCATTATTTTCTTTAATTAGAAACTCTCGCGGACGAAATCGCGGACATAAGCTAGTTCTAGTTGTTAGTCGATTATGGTAAAGCTTTCTGCCATAAAGCCATTTGATATGGCTTGTGAAATTTAAAAAAAAAAATACTGGTTGTCTGTAAAGTCGGTTTACGGACGATAGATTAACGTGATAACGTTTTATCTATTCATTTACAATACAAAACAATATTTATTTTGACAGTTCCCGCCAATGTTGTCGTGTTGAAAAATTAATTTATTGAAAATAATTTCTCTGCAGAGAACCGCTGATTTAATATTGTTTTTAATAATTTGCTGTGAATCAGTATATTTTTCTCTTTTTATGCTTGAATGTACAAAAAAAAACACAACTTTTTCATATGCGCTGTCGATGTTCATCAATTTATAAGACGTTATCACGTCAAAATGTATCATTATCTAGGTAGGTACATAATCAGATGTGCAGTATTGTGCAGTCCATTTTCCGAGTACCTACCTAAAATTTTTTAACCTTAACAGAAACGAATATCCTAGCCAAACTTCAAACCCGGGGGTTCAGTAGTCAGGATCACTCAATAAATTAACATAAATTAATTAGGTAGGTATTTCTTTATTTCGGTTCATGTTTGTAAGAATGTGTGAGTAATTAGGTACCTGATAAATGTTATTATCGATCCCGTGATTCCAGTGGGAACCACAGATAGTCTACTGGAAGCTGCTGGGCTAGACAGCTCCGACAGCCAGCCGTCGGCGCCGCAGACCCCCACTTCTTACCTCTCCATGCCGTCTGTTGTCGCTTTTCCCAGGTATGAACCCAATAAGAATACGAAGAAGATGCATGCTAAACCATAGTATCTCGCTTACCAGGCGATACACAGCCAGATAATTTAGTATCTTTATAACTACAGTGCCTACTCGTACCATAGTAGCCATTAAAAAGATAATATAGGGTGGAATATCCCTATATATAGATAGATAGGGCCACCACAATAATTATTACTGTATTTTGTTGTTGTTACAATAGCCCTATCTATCTATATATAGAGCTAGTCCACCCTATTTAGCCCTAAATCCTAATAGTATACGGACCGGCATCAAAGTCTAGCTCTGAACTTGAACGAGCAGAAGTTAAATTAAGGTATTGTCTGGTGCGGGGCGGGAGGATTGTCGGTCATAAGCACTGTGTTTTGCCAGCTGTATTATGTTCCGCGCCGATACCCCGATAAAATTTCGTACCGTGAGGAATAGTAGAGTACGACACACAGAAATACTGACCACACAAAATGACCGAACCACGGAAAATTGGCCAATCATTACTACAATAGCCTTGTAATGTTAGTATATCTATAACTACTTTAATAAATTATCTACTTTATACCTTTCTATTTAAGCTTATATTGCTTGCTTGTATTGCTACTGAAGGAGCCATCTAGCTGCAACTCATAGACGTCCCAATGTTGGGCACGGATCTCCCCCACAGACAGCTGTGGGAGGTCTAGTCTAGAGCATACTCCACCACGCTGCTCCAATGCGGATTGGGTGGAGGGGTTATTCCTAATCCAGTGTCGAATGTTCTCAAGCCACCCGAAAGTGGCTTAACGATTACGATTGTTTTTACCATTGAAAACAACCGGGACCGACGGCTTAACGTACCTACCCTCCGAAGCATATAGCACCAACGATGCTACTAGCAAGACGGAGTATTAAAAGGGCTATTATTTTAATACCCTTATAAAAGCGTACGCAGCGAAAACCGGGCGTATTACAGTCTTACAGGCTCGTACAGTCTTATAAAAAGAGACGCAGACAGGTATCAGTCTGAGACACCATCCAGAACGTTCTTGACCGTTAATAATTAGCTACCTTCAATCTTATTTGATCTGCTTACACTAACCGCTCTTTAATCACAGAGGCAACGTAGTAGAGCCCCTATCAAGGATACTGGAACCGGTGTCGGTCCGTCACCTTGACATCGACTCGCCGGCGCGCACCAGGCCTCTGAGTCAGGCCCAGGAAGTGGTCCCGCGTCGACAGATGGCCTCGCAGCTAGTGAGACTTGGCAGCATCGATAAGGACCCGGGGGTCATCGGACCTCTGGTGTGGGACTTGCATTGCCAGAGGATCAAAGATGGTGGTGAGTTTAGTTTAAAGAAGTCAGAAATCAGAAACATTTACTTATTTGTAAAGTACATGTAGGTACAATAGTGTTATAGGGTGCCACTATACTTTTCGATCTAATGGCGTACCTACCTACAATTATTAAAATATACCACAATTTTAATAAATTAATGGCAGAAAAAGAAATCGTACTTATACTTACTCATACTTACTGGGGTGTTATTTCATAGAAAACATATTTTAACAATAGTATTTAATCTGCTTTAATCAAACTCAATCAATAATTCGAATGAAAGATTGCCTATTTTATTTATTGAAGTTGTTGGCTCGAGCTTATTCAGCTCCGGGCACTTCGACCATACCTGATCGTTTGTGCCCACTAATGAAAGAGTAAAACGAAAATTAAATTTTAGTGAAAGTATAAGAAACATGTGTTTATTTTGTTAAATGTTCTAAGGTTTATTTAAGTTTGTTTGTAAGTTTAGCGCGCAGTGGTCAGTGACCCTGACCGCCAAACCGCAGATTCGACACCTGACCGGGGCAGATTATTTCGCAGATAATTATTTGTACTCATGGAATTAAAACATGCAATTAAAACATTTTGGTCATGCAATTAAAACAGTATAGAAAGAGATAGAAAGTACAGAAAAGTATATATACCATTCATATTACTGTATTGCGTCAATACAGCTTCGAAGCCCTCAAGCCCAGCCAAATCAGGAAGTTCCCGCAAGGAGGCTCAGCCCAGCTCAATGCGGCGGCGGTTCAACGAGCTGATGGACGACGCCTTCACGCTGTTCGGCAGCGCCGGATCCAGTCGCGACTCACAGGACGCGAGGATTGATACCAGGAGGGAAGGCATCGGTGAGTAATTCAGGCAGAGATCCTAGGTTCTCAAACATGACCAGATTCTAGAATCTGGTCATGTTTTTCCTGAGATTCCTTCCATTGTTTTGTACTCACGTGTCATTTAAGTCGGAAATAAGCCGACTAGTTTCGGTCAATTACGATGACCATCGTGACCAGAAATATCTATACCTACTATTAATCATAATAGCAAAATTTTGAGGCTGGATGCCAGTAAGTTACACCATTTTCTTTCCCTAGCAGTTTTTAATCAAAGTTGCAACTTTAAAAATTGGTGATTGGTTAGACCCAATGTATCAGACGTAGCATGTAATTGATAACTTGAAACTAAGCAGTTGCATGGCTGGCTAGGACTCTTGTTAAGATAGCAAGGTATATTTGACTCTATTCAAAGCCCATATAGGCTAAGACTGCACCGCTTTTACAATTAAAAAAAATGTAGGTACATTAGGGGTACCAGTACCTAGGTATGAGGTACTACTATGATTATAACACAGACAAACATAGTAGAAAATACCTTTCGAAAGCACTTTTCAGAAACATTCAAGTATCAAAGAAAATTTTCAATCCATTATCAACAGGTCCCTAATAACACTTTCGGTTCAGTGAAAAGTGGGTGATCAACCCACTAAGAGCCAAAGTCTTCTGTTTATATATCTATAAAGCAGCGAGTAGTATTAGGTACACTACTTACATTAGTTGATGATAAATTCTCTTACAAGACTGCCTTTATCGTCACAAACATTGAGAACTTAAATCGAAAGGAAGTTAAAGATAAATTAAAGATCAAAAGAAATAATTAATTTCACAAAAAGGTGTCAATATTTCTACGCAGTGGTGTTGAGGGTGTTCCTCCTGTGTATAGGTCCGGACTGTGCCAGAACGCTTCTCGATTGCTTTAACTTGCCGCTAGGGCTGTATAGACTCATCATTGCCGCTAAAGGGCCGTATAGACTCGCTTACCGTTGGGATCATTGTATCCGCAACGTTGACTTGTATGAACTCAGGGCATTGGATAGCTGTACCGCAATGAGCTACCTGTGTACTCAAGTGGGACGGATTTAACACAGCTCCGTCCCAAAACTGCTTTCCTGCGTAGAAACGGACCCCTCGATATGATGTTACACTCTGCTGTATATATGCGGCGGATTGTAAAAATTTTAATACCGCGTTTCAGGTTATTCTTTAATAGTTCATAAACTAAATCTTTTAGCCAAATACTGCCATACTAAAAGTTAATCATAAACATGCTAAGAATTTTATGCTCTAAAAAAAATTTACAATTAAATGTTATAAAAAATATTTTATCGTGCGTGAAGGACAACGCTATATGCTGTAGCTATTGGCAGACAAGAACAACAATAACAACAGATAAGCCGGTTCTGCCGGCTTGCGATAACGCCATCGTGTGTCGAGCGGACGAATTAAACAGGATATAAGTTTTCTTTCATTTAATTATTGTGTTACACCACAGAATACTATAGTACAAGATTACACTCAGATTAGGGAAAGAAAGATGTTACATAATATACTGAATTCGACAGAAATGGTTGTAAATCTGTGGTTTATTCAATAGTAGGTGTAGTTTTATAAAAGGGTGAGAGTAAAATACACTATTAAAACTGCTCTTATTATTTATAAAACATGTCTGTTTCAAAACAATACCTCTAGGTAGGTATGAGTACACCCTTCATCAGTAGATATCCAAGAAACATCCTTCGCGTGCAAGATCGTTGCCTTTTACAACCATCGAGTTAGAAATTTAATTTTTAATTTCGCTTCGATTAGGGGATTGGAAACTCAAGCACAGTATAGATTTATGACTGGGGTCGGGTATTTATCCGAACGTATTTATATCTATACATATAAAAATCTATACGGATATAAGGTAGAAAACGAGCTTGCAACACCGCGCCGCACCCATGCACTGCGACCGACTCTGAACAAGACTCAAAAAGGTAGTGAGTCCAGTTAGCACAGAGTTAAAAACATTACTGCAATGGGGACTGTTAGTTATAGGTTAGAAGGAGTCTCGTTCCAGACCAGTCACAGATGCGTTGCTACCCTTCAGGACTAATAATGGTCGCCTCTAAAGAAGATTGAAGAACTGAAAAGTTCAAGTAAAACATTTAGACATAGACAAACATTTATTTCGACATACAACATACATGTACCAATACAATTTTAATTATGTATGTAAAAATTAGCGATGACGAAATGGGACGCCCTCAGCAAATTGCCCGCAGCTGCTGATTTTCAGGACGACCTCGTTTCACTTCATACTTTTTGTATTATTTTCACAGGATCAGAGAGAGTGACGCAGGCACGCAACGACAACGTGCGGTTGCCAGGCTCGCCGTACGGCGCGCTCGCCACCGTTCGCGGGAAGTCTGCCAGCGCTGGGTAACGCCCTATCCATCCATCCATCCAATCATCACTAGCACTATTTCTTTGTTCGACTACAGGGCACGGGTCAGAATGTCAGAATAAAAACTGTATATCTGTATGGTAGCGGACACTTACAGGAAACAATACAATTTCACATCTATGACCTGAATATTTATCTGCGAATGCCACGGCCGGGATTCGAGCCAGGACCCGCGGTTCGGTAGTCAGGATCATTCACCGCGCCGCGCCACTGAGTCGTCATGGAATGGGAACGGCGAGGCCATAGTTCGCCACGCTGACCAAATGCGAATTGGCACACTTCACATGCCACCGAGAACATGGAATACTTTCGGCATACAGGCTTCCTCGCGATGACTTTCACGCCTGTATTTTCACGAAGGGCTAAGCAGAGGTGTGTATCCCCACTCTTTCACCAGTTATGTTTAGGTCCCGTGTACCTAATAGGTGGAGAGCCTATTGCCATGCACCGGGCACAGATCCAGACTCCGAGCCCAGTAGTTGCGAGCTGCGGATCGCTTGCTAAATAGGCTCTAACAGAGTGAGTTTAAACTTGTCTTCACTAATTTCCGTAGACGTTTGTAAAAAAAAATATTCGGCGGCTCATTCGCCGATTCCTATTCGCAGAAGAGGCGTGAGCACGGCTGATAACACCGGAAGGCCGCGCACTTCCTGCACGCGACCGCAACGACGCGTGCCCGCCACCGCGTGGGCGCCCACGCCCACACCTGCACATGTGAGACCTTTTTGTTCTTCTTGAATACCTTCCATCGAGCATACAACTAGAGCCACCTGCTGCAATTAGTATCTCATCCATTTATCGCCCGTTATTCCGTGTATACCCACGCCCACCCGCACCCCACACCCCACATCTTTTTCCTTTTTTTTTAGAGTAGTGTATGAGCATTCACTTATCCACCGTTTAAGGACCACTGCACGACAAAAACCCTCCTGTCTAATAGATAAGGTGTACAACATTTTTAACATTGTAACAAGATTATTAGGCGAAATTGTGATAATACATAATACTCGTAATTTAAAAGATTACTTAACAATTGAAAACAATTAGGAACGTCGACGGGTTAACGTAACTTAACGTAAGAACGAATGTGTGAAATTATGTCACTAGCGGTCAAACCAGTGTTGCCAGTGGCAGATAGTCAAATGTAACATGAGACACCTCAAAAAGTTACATTTTCACGACAAAAGTTACATTTCCATATTTTATGTGAAAAACAACATTAATACTATAATATGACACTTTATTACACAAAAACTAAAACTAAAAATCAAGGGAACAAAAACCAAAAACTTTATTGGATGCGTTCCGTTTCACGATTATTTATTATTTGCTGGAAAATATTTTAATATTTTAATAAGTCCTAAAAGTAACGTAAAAGTTACATTTTGAGTCGTGTTACATGTAAGTTACATGAGAGGGTCAAAAGTAACGTAAAATGTAACAAAAGTTACATTCTGGCAACGCTGGGTCAAACCGACCGCGCCCGACATTGCTAACTCAGTCGATGTTAATGCAACTTCCTACTAGGGAAGGTAAAAGGTATATCATTAAATAGTGCTTTAAATTTTTTTTAATCGAATTAATATTTTCAGATATTGCCCCTTTAGGTACATAATACATACTACTTGCCTTTACAAATCGGCAACGGCTACACCAGATTTCAATTAGTTCTTCATATTGCTGCCACAGAACACTATTACTCTGATTGCTGCTGTCCAATATAATAGTGCGCTGGTGTCGGATACAATACGTTTAAACGTCACAACTCAGATTTCGTTCGCATGTAATTGTTTTCAAGAGAAAAGCAGCCAAGCAAAGATTAGCTGAATCTCTATTAACTATACCCTGTACAAGATAGCTTGATCTTTTTGACAGATGTAAATTTTTCTGATCGACATAACTTTGCAATGACGAACATATTATTTTCTTAATTTAATGATTTTAAATATGTATAAATATTAAAAAAATACATATAACACATAAGTCCCTAAAGATTTAAACGTTATCCGAAAATTTTAAGACTTTTTATTGCTTCAGAGTAAAATTTAAATAGGAATACTGAAAATAATAGACGTTTGTACAATGTTACATCGGTCGGACGGATGGGACACGAATAACAGGCAGTAACCGTTACAAATATCGATTACAAATAATCATTATCAAAGATCATTGTTAAGTTATTGTTACGAACGGGGCTCCTTTTGATTGGGGTCTCTTTAGCTGGTATAACTGTTTTTAGAAAAATAAGGTAAAAAATAATAATTTAATTCTAATTTTAATTACGCATTCCATCGATCCATCGACTGGCCATAAAAGCCATTTATATGTCTAGTGTAATAAAGAATTTCACACATAATACACCCACACCATCTTGTCACAGTTACAAGTATTTTAAAACGTTATTTTTTGGACTACTAGATATTTTGTTTCCCATCACTAGCCCGTCTGTCAAAAAGATCAAGCTATGTTGTACAGGGTATAATATACTTATTGAACAGTGTTATTCTAAAAGCTAGTGCACTTGTCCAGTCGCTGGGTGTCGCCGTGAACCCGGCCGTGGTGCTGGCCGAGCCGCGGCTGGCGGCCGGCGACCCCGCGCTGCCCATCATATCCGCCATCAAGAGCGAGATCCAGCGGATACGAGACAACGCTACACACAAACCTAACACATAATCATGCATTCCTTAATTTTAATAATTGATTTACTAATAGTGTACTATTATGTGTATCGACGAGTAAGTGTATGCCCGGCGCGCGGGACAAAAGTAGGCTATTGATTCTCCAATGGGGTCGAAGATATCTTACTTGTTCCTTTTATGTATACTTGTGACCTAGGCACATCCTGCAGCGATAAATCTACTAACAGTCGGGGACGTAACGACGGCGTATACAATCCAAAATTCGTATTGTAATATAATTATGACAATTAACTCATTTGGCCAAAGAAATTGTAATTTGCCGAATTTTTGGCATTGCCAATTTCTTTGGCCAAGAGATAGGCACCTAACGATGCGTAGCGAAATCGCCAGTATTTAGTATACAAATAACTTAGCTTCCTTAACTGAGTGCCACTGGTCGCTAGGTCGGTCACCTGCGTGTTATTTTTGTGGGTAAACCATAGATTTATTACGAGTAATAAATCTATGGGGTAAACAATGAGTTTACTGTGTAATTATTTGGCAATCTCATTTGGCTACGGTTGTAGCCAGCAACATCGCCATGACGTCCCAATGTAGACCTAAAGAACAAGGGATTACTGATATTACGTAAACCTAAAAAAGCCTAATCTAACCGCTTTTTGGATTGTTGTTCCAAAAATAGCTCCTTAGAGCAAGCCATAATCTTTGGCTTACATTATGAACGTTCCACAAAGTCCTGCGGCGCGTCTGGATGGATGGTTGATACGAAATATTTTTGGCGGTACAGCCGCTACTGTTGACCGTGTAGGTATGTACTGCTTTCCAATTCTGAAGGAATAATTATATATTGTTTTGCAAGAGCTTCAGATATTCAAGGTTCCTGTTCGCAGACATCTTGAGTAATCAGTAATTTTGTTGTTATTCAGTAATTACTAAATTGTTATTGGTAAGTAACCCAGGTATTAATAGTTTAGATCATGTCTTGTTCAGACAGATTTTTGTTTTGATATTATAATTATAGGAATCGAGTTAAATAATGTAGTATAACGTTAAATATAGTACGTAGCCTTAAAATAATAAATAACACTTTTGATGCCAATTTATGTACTAGTAGTGTTCAACCAACCCTCACGTATTTTGCAAGTAACCAGAACAATTCAAGGCATTGGTTTTATCTGGTGTTTATTACAATTTTTACTTGCATTTATTTTACAAATTTCTATGAGATTGATCAGTTAAAATAAGATTTAGAAAACAAGATCTTTATTGAAACTTTCTATACGTGATTATTTATTTGACAAGTTCTAACAATGTGTATTGTCTAAAGGGTTGGTATGTTCTGTGGTTGCAATTAATAATCATTTACCTGAATTTTATAGAACCAATTTTATACAATAACATTTTCAATAAACACATTTTATCGATTAATTTGTTTTATTCAATGAAAATCCCACGTCAATGTGCAATTGTATATTTTGTACTCTTCAATAGAAAACTTACACATATTTCTGAACCAACTTATTCTATACTTCTATACACCAAATATTTACATACATACATCAAATACTGCTAAAAATTAACATTGAAAATGAACTGTGTATTTACAACTCTGGGGCTATAAATTCAATTAAACAGTTATTTTAGTAACACAGATATAAAAAGAGTTGATAGCATGGTTTTTACACAAGTCACTTCCAGAAAATATTATTTAGCTTTATAAAACAGTTAAGTATATAAATGCGGTACATACATACATAAATAAAAATAGGTGGTCTTTACACAGAGTTACCAATACTTTGTTATAAAATAATAAAAATTAAAACAATGCAAAATAATCCCATATGCATCGGAATTATTGAAAAGAAATCGTTTCATAAATATGTAATATATTATGTTATCTATTTATTTTATTAACATCACAAAACTACTATCTCCCGGGTAATTCATAAAATAATAAAAACAAATATTTATTTATTCATAAAATCTTAACAATCAAGTTCCTTCCATCTGTTGAAATTTCAACACCAGTAGACAATATTTGCATTAAAAGCTAAGATATTGGTAATTTTTAATTTAGCTTTAAGTTTGCCAGAAACTACCTATTGTTGTGAGGCTTGGATCGTATCTACTACACTACCCAGGAGGGTTTAGTGGTAAGTGGATTGTCAGAAGATTTTAGCCCGTTCGAAAGTTAGAACAGAATAATAACAAGGAACTGGGATCAACGGGTTATCATGTACTCCATAGAATGGAAATTTATATAAAACTAGTTTTTGCCCGTAGCTTCGCCCGTGCAAAGTGTGTAATTAAGTTAAGAATTTGTGTCAATGCCATCTGTTGAGGGCGTGCCAGACAGCTTTCCAATAAATGTGCAAAGCATCATAAGGGAACATATTTTCGGAAAATTATCCTATATGCTAATCTAGGCTATTGTCTACATGTGCCAAGTTACATCAAAATCCGTTTTGTAGTTTTTACGTGATTGAGTAACAAATATCCAAAGATCCACATACAAATTTCACATTTATATTATGAGGATTATTATAATTTCACCTGTAATTCAATTCACAGAAACGTTGTAACCTAAAAGGTAAGAAATAGATGTACATTCAAGCCCCTGACCTTTATAATTATAAAACATTATGTGATATATTACACATTCCCAAATACCTTATAAATAACATAATTTAAATTTTTAACAAAAATATGCTGACAAAAGATAAGGATAATCAATAAATTAATCAAAGAAAAAAAATTTTTTTTTTAGTTTTACCAAATCTCACCATTTGTTGAAAAACAATTTATATACCATGTTATAAAAATAGCAATAATAAACCCAATATGTTCACCAATTGGCGAGATTATAGAAATCTATAATCTATAATAAGTGTGTAAATACACACTAGACTGGTTGGTCCAGTCGTCGTAACCGCGACTATTAAGCTAGAAGTTCTGGGTTCAATCTCCGGTCTGGCAACAAGTATTGGGTTTCACTAACTTGAAATGCCCAAGTAGCAGCCACATGGGACCTAAACATAACTGGTGTAAAGTGGGTGCATACCCATACCTCTGCTTACCCCTTCGGGGATATATAGGCATGATGTTATTTTTTATCAGAGCTTATATTTTTACACCTTACTACCACAAATACATCTAATAATGTCAATTTACAACTTTTCACTATATATTGTTCACCTTGAGCACAAATACAATTTTATTTTGTTATGAACACATACCATCGTTGTTTTACCTTCAAAAAGCATGTAATTTTTCACAATTTATTTTTATATTTTACTATGTAGTTTGTTAAATTCTGGCAGTATTCACTTCCACTAATTTTGTTAAAAATGTGATGTTTAACTGAACCTACTGAGTAAAAAAGTAAAGTTTTCAATCTTGATTATGCAAACAGCTCATGAATTCCCGTCATGTTAGAAAACATAACAAATTGATAAACATATTTTACTATAGTGTTTTGTCTTTTTTATTCAAATTAAATTCAAAATATGACAGAAAGTAACAAAACACTTTATAGCTATAATAGGCTTATTAATTTTTTATGAATAAGACCCTTACCTTCTTATCAAACAACTATCAAAATAAGAACTGTGCTTGTCACAGTACTTACAAACCATTCGCCGCCCACTGTTGGGCAAGGGCTCTATGGTGAGAAAGTCTGGAGCGTACTGCACCACGCTCCTCCAGTGCGTATTACAAAGAGTTTATGGGTTAATCCGATTGTCAGATGTTTTTATGCACCGGCGGGTTAACGTGCCCTCCAAAGCACGGAAGCGGTTAACATTTCCGCTAGCGATCACTTATCCACTATACGGCCGAATAATCGGTTTGTCATCTTAATCCCCGCGACCGCACTTTTTGTCACTTAAACCACTTTTCACTTAAACCACTTTTCACTTAACACTTATGAGTCACTCAAGTCAAACTGCTACGAGGATGGCAGCGGCTGTGGGGCGAGCCTCCTCCATTGATTTGGCTGGCGCTCGGGCGATTCGTCTTCCTGAAAATTGATATAACACATTGATTAAACCATTCATTAAAACATTCGCATTTGTGTTTGGTGTAAAGTGTGAACAAAGTGTTGATATAAATAATAAATAAATCTATATATATAAAAATGTTATGTTGGTTTGTGTACGCTTCAAAAACTCAAAAAGTTCTGCACCGATCAAGCTGAAATTTTAGCATGATATATAATCCGCATCAAGGATTGTTTTTATCTAATTTTTGCATCAGTCACATATCAGCGAAAAATATTGTATATCCACAAGTATTGCAAAATTAAACTTATATGACATGTATTCTTTGTTTTGTTTCTCATTTCGCAATCAATCACAGTGTGCCACAGCGAAGCGTGGCAGGGTACAGCTAGTAAATAATAAATAATAATTCATGTATCTCGGATGCGAGGTGACTGCGTACACCCCTCGAATATCATCAATCGTGTGTCGCCTTATCCTTTCATAATCTTGTACGATTTCGGCGGGTTCGTGTAGTTGAAGGAAGCCGCCATAGAGGCGCTGTATAAGTGTCGGAACGGAAGTTTGCTCAGAGCTAGACACTGATGCCGGTTCCTATTAGAATAGCATTATATCTCTTTAAGTAGTTTGTAGTTACCTAGACTTTCGTTAAGCGTGTGTAATCACCTCATAGCGAAATAAATTATTTGAATTTGAATTTGATTTGAGGGATGAAGATGAGTTGTGATGATACAATAAAATACCTGTATAATGGTGATGGAGACTGTGTCAGGTTTGATGTCTTCCAACATCTTGCGGTCTTCTTCTGCGGCATTTTCGCGCTCCACTTGCTCCATTGTTCTGAGAAAAAAAAAAACAACACAACTCATAAGCTACGTTACCACAAAAACTTGGCAATTTCCTTAGTGTGGAGATGAAGCTTTGCATTAAACACTTGTATATACTTACAATACTTACACAGTACTTTTGTGAAGGTACAGTCACAAGCACAAATATATTACCATGGACACATTAGCAATAATATCTTCCCCAGGAATGCGTTCAATAATATCTGTCTGCATGGACATTTAAGACATATTAAGTGAAGACAAAATTATCTGATAAAAAAGTACAGTGTGGTTGCATAATTAGTACGTATGGTACCAAGTATAACCATGTTTTATAATGAGGTGGTTTTAGCCTATGTCTAAAAAAAAAAATTATACAATGTCTATACTTAGTTCAAAATTAATTTCTACTTACTTCCTGCTGCCAGCGTTGAATCTGCCTCCTTCGCCTCGTATCCTGTTCATTGCGTGTCTGTGTCTGGACTCGTGCAGATATTTCTAAAAATTTAAAATTAAAATAAATAAAATAGTTATACAAGGTGTCCCAAAATTCAACGATAAGCGGGCACCAGAGCATGGGCATGCTAAATATTTATTTGTCACCACCACTGCTGGGCACGGGTCTCCCCCACAGACACTGCTGTTGTTCTGCCATATGAAATGTCAAAGTGACGCGACACTTCACGTCAATGAACGACGCACGGTTAAAAATAAAAATATTAAAATAGTGTTTTTAAAACAGTTTCCATTGGACCAAATTGTGAATCTAAACCATCCTCGAATCCCCTTGAACACAGACAAAAAATTTCATCAACATCTATCCAGCCGTTTAGGAGGAGTTCACTGTCATACACATGTACACAAGAAATATATATATTAAGATTAAGATTTAATGTCAATATAGAGGCACTTATTTAATTTATTTTTATTAATTAGCAGTGACAGCCCAGTGGCTAACGAACTCGCCTCTCACTCGCACCACTGACTTTTCTAAGTTATGTGCGATTTAAGAAATTAAATGTCACTTGCTATAACGGTGAAGGACACATCGTGAGGACACCTGCATGCCTGAGAGTTCATCATAACGTTCTCGAAGGTATGCGAAGTCTGCCAATCCGCACTTGGCCAGCGTGGTGGACTAAGGCCTAATCCCTCCCATTCTGAGAGGAGACCCGAGCCCAACAGTGGGACAAAGAAAGGGTTGTGACGACGATAGAGGCACTGACCGGACGCTCCTTGGGTATCTTGCCCTGCTCGTGCAGCTTGGCGCGCGCGGCGCGGCGCTTGAGGATGCGCTTGTACTGGCGCGCGTTCACGTACAGCAGCGGCTCCTCGTCCGCCGCGCCCGCGCCGCCCGCGCCCTCCGCCGCGCCGCCGCCCGGGCTCGCGCTCGCGCCGCTGTTGCCGTTCACCATCTGGACCACAGAGTATTGAAGAGAGAGGAGCAGGTCTATACACATTTTTCATACAAAACTGGTGTTCCGATTTGCGGGGTTGAAGAGAGCGGGGTGCACTAATTAAATCCGCCTACTATCTAAATCCATCTAGCGGTCAAGCAAAGAATTAACTAGTAATCTCCGCCTACTTTCTAAATCCATCTAGCGGTCAAGAAAAGAACTAGCTAGTAATCAATATTGGTAGCAATTGTCGTAGTTTCGCTATCCCTCACAAGGTGCTCAGTCACCGTGTCTTTTTTTTTTTTTCTTCTTTTGGCAATAGCGTTTACATTTTGCCTATGACGTAAATTAAAAGATTGGGAAACTAAGTTAAAAAAGGATACGGAATACGGGAATGGATCAGATAAGTAGAAAGAGGTTTGAAACGGATAATATATGGGATGAAAGATGACAATATTTTATAAAATTTACATGGATACATAATTCACCTTGTCTTTGTTGTTGAAATATTTCAAGTTTACATTTTGACAGTTGAGTTTGACACTTATTTGAGGTTATGTTTTTGATTAATATGAGGTAGGTATGGCAATAGGGATGTTCGATCCTATCCGATACATGTGTGGATCGATACAAAGTAATACGATCCACCCGATTTTTGTATCGATTCAATGGTTTTCGATCTATGAGTGGATCGATACAAGTACAATGAGGATCGGATCGAAAAATCGGACCAATTTGTATTAAATTCTATTTAAGATAAAAAAACTTTAACCATAATATTTATTCTTAACATTGATACAGAGTTCCTTAACTACAAAAAACAGGTTCATATTATTACTGTAATAAAAATATTTCTCTGGCGGTAGATTTTGTTACTTCAATTGTTATTGCATCTTAAATTTCAATATACCTTTAATTTCGGCATGATTACTTGAAACGATAGATCATTTAATTTCGCTCTCTTGAATCGCTAACAAGATAAACTAATTGAAATATCTAAATCTATGGCTCCTCCAAAAAAATCAACTGTTTGATCGTTTTTCACAAAAACGGCGGAAAGTGCAAATTATATGTTACGCGAGTACACCGTGAGAAGCCAGTCCCGTTTAAATTTTAATAACTTTTGCTAATGAGGTGGAGTGTTTTGTTCCTTAATGGAATGAATGTAGTTAGTTACCATTATTTAATTTACTGTTAGGTCATTACCTACGTATCTGTAAACGTGTTTTTATTATTTTGAGTGTATTATTTGATGCTGTAAAAGACAACATGTTTTATTTTTAAATATACTTGATAGCTTCATACGATACTGGATCGATCCAAAAAAACGTATCGAATCAATGGGATCGATACAGTGTATTACGATTCAGAATATCGATACAAAGCACCTGAATCGAACATCCCTTTATGGCAAGAAAAAAAAGAAGAATGTAATGGTTTTATTGAATTGAAGTAATTAGATTGATGTGATGTTCGTATGATTATAGTTAACTCATCATCCACCACCACCGTCGACTCCGTGACGTGGAGTGACCCTGAACCGCGGAACCGAGCATCCCGGCCGGGGCAGATATTTATCTCATAAATATCTGGGTCACTCATATTAAGTTGTGTGGTTTTCAGTGTTTCTGCCATCCGCATCACAGGCCTAGGCCTAGCGTGGGGTAGTGCGTGTAGTTATTTAAGGCTGTCATCCCTTTAACTCAACAAACTCATCAATGCATATCATGTGTTAGGAGTGTTAAATAAATAGTATATTTCATTACAAGTGCGGAAAGCCTGTCATTGCAAAGAGTTCCGACAAATGTGTACCCGAGCCGAAGGCGAGGGTTGACAGTCGGAACAAGTTGCAATGACGGTTCCGCACGTGTACTGAACAACTATTTTTAATACAGTTGCGAAAAAATGAAGCAATTTAATAAAATAATAAAAACACAAACTAAACTCGCAAAGAACATTTTTGGAAAATGGCGCCAACCGCAAAAGAATACAGAGTATTGCAGAGATTTTTTTTTTGTTTTCTTCACCCATTCTGGGTAGGCAAAGGGAACTATGCCCATACAGCCAAGTCTTCAGTAGAATTTTTTTATTGACATGAAATTTAATGAGATGAAATGAAATGAAACCTAACCTAACTCATTGAATCAAATCATTAAATCTGATATTGAAACAAATTAGTAGCTTCTTTTTAGAAATATTTGCATGAATCATAAAAATTTCTATGAATTTTTTTTTTAGTAAAACCTTCGTGGTTGGTTTTTTCTTTTTAATAGACATTATTTTGACAGTTGGGATAGAGAACGCACGAGTTCGGAAAAGGTAAAGAAAAAGCACGAGTGTGTAATAGCTCACTTCCCGAACGCTATACGTCCCTGTAATACGCCACTTTTTGAGCAACTGTATTAAAATAGTATATTTCGCTACAAGTGCGGAAAGCCTGTCATTGCAAAGAGTTTCGACAAATGTCTACCCGAGCCGAAGGCGAGGGTTGACAGTCGGAACAAGTTGCAATGACGGTTCCGCACGTGTACTGAACAACTATTTTTAATACAGTTGCGAAAAAATTAAGCAATTTAATATAATAATAAAAACACAAACTAAACTCACAAAGAACATTTTTGGAAAATGGCGCCAACCGTATAAGAATACAGAGTATTGCAGAGATTTTTTTTTGTTTTCTTCACCCATTCTGGGTAGGCAAAGGGAACTATGCCCATACAGCCAAGTCTTCAGAAGAATTTTTTTATTGACATGAAATTTAATGCGATGAAATGAAGTGAAACCTAACCTAACTCATTGAATCAAATCATTAAATCTGATATTGAAACAAATTAGTAGCTTCTTTTTAGAAATATTTGCATGAATCATAAAAACTTCTATGAATTTTTTTTTAGTAAAAACTTCATGGTTGGTTTTTTCTTTTTAATAGACATTATTTTGACAGTTGGGAAAGAGAACGCACGAGTTCGGAAAAGGTAAAGAAAAAGCACGAGTGTGTAATAGCTCACTTCCCGAACGCTAAACGTCCCTGTAATACGCCACTTTTTGAGCAACTGTATTAAAAAATACTTTCTTTAACAGATATATTTTATTTACTATTGCTGGTCCTAACAGTTATCTTACAGTTAAAATATATCAGTTTTCTGTGCTGACTGCTCGCATGTAGTAAGGCAATATAATTCTGTCAAGTTGAATAGTCATCACTTCTTGAGGTTTGTACTGACAAAACAGTCGGGATGATAACACACCATCACCAACTTCTTATAATCTCCTTAATAGTTGAAGCCGGTGCTTGTGGAGGTTGATGGTGCAGAATATGATGTTGATCAGCTAACATCCAACAAGGTTGATATGTGGCTGTTACTCTGAGGAATAATGTTACATAATTATATTATGTTGCATATCTCTATCCACACTCTTGGAGTTTGAATGTGTAAGGTGTTAGTATTGGCAGGCAACACTTGTACACATGTAAAGAGTTGTTTTTAGAATATTAGAATGTTTAAAATAACGTCATAACAGAATGTCTTCGGTTGTGACGTACTTCTCTTCTAGACATGAACAGTAATAGATCCTAATGTCATATACATCAACCTAAAATATTGTAAATGTGTAATAGTATAGTGTTTCTAATATATATTATTATGAAGTGAGTGTTTTTTAAATAGCCCCTCTCCTCCTGAGTCCAGACATCAAATAGAACCCTCCAACACACACAATATGTTTGTAGAAGATAGCAATACACTAAGGTACCCCTATAAAGAGTAATAAGGTTGTTAACATAGGATACATTGACATTTACATAATATGTATTTTCTAAAATGGATTACAAGAATCATGAAGAAACTACAATTGATTTAAGAAAACTTCTATTTTTAAAATGAGTCAGAATTAAAAGCTATTGAAATAATCACACTTACTTGATTTAATACAATCTCTACTGCAATATGTAACATTATAAATAATATGTCTTTCCCGCTAGTTTGTGTCAGTGAATGGCAAGCATGGCAGGAGGCTTTTACAAGTGATCGACCACCACGATTCACATACACATATTTGAACAAAAATAGGGGATTATAAATCTGCTCTGTTCTAAGCATTGCTTATTAATAGCCAACAATGATGGGGATGTGATCTGCTGTATCAATCTGTGAACAATTGTTGATATAATATTTTTTATACTAATTTTTTTTTTTTTTATAAATTAACAATTCATTCAAATCAAAAAAAAATCAAAAAATCTTTATTGTTATCAGGATGTTTACAAATTTTGTTGTACAGAGCCAACTAGTAAGCATAAACATATGCCTGTGTCAGGTGGCCCTACTCTTCCATATCTCTTTAAATATTAGACAACATCTTAATTTATATTAAAAGAACATATGTATATTTTGTTAATATTATTATGTTTGATCTAAAGTAAGTTTAGAATTATTTAAATATAAGCTAAATCAGTAGTATAAGCTAAAAATTAAAAATTATAGCGCTGTTTAAGTGAGTGAAAAATGTGTGTGTATGTATGTATGTATATGTGTGTACTGTATGGATGTGTGTGTGTGTGTGTGTGTGTGAGAGAAATTTTGGGTGAGATTGTGTGTAGTAAGTAAAAGAATAAAAGAAATAGAAGAAATAGACTGTAATAGTTAAAATATTTATAAGTTAGTACGCCTAATAATATTTTCTATGTCATGATAGTTTAATGAATGCAGCCAATGAGTAGTATTCTTCTTAACGTCATATGAATTTTGTTTATAAATATCTAGTTTATCATTAACTGTATTATATATATACGCCGATTGCGCTTTGTATTGTCTTCTGGCAAATGTCGTTTTGGTACGAGGTATGACCACTGCTTTATTTTTCCTTCTATTATGAGGCATGCTAACATAAATTAAATCCTTGTGTAAATGTAATATTATAGATAGAATATAAAGCTTTCTGATTGATAGTAAATTAGATTCTTTATAAAGTTCCTCGGTTGCATATCTGTATGGTTTAAAATACATTACTTTTAGCAGACAGCGTTGTCCTCGTTCTACTTCCAAGAATTTAGTTTTGGCACTTCCCCCCCAAGAGGTAATGCAGTATCCTATAACTGATTGTGCTAGAGCGACATATATTTGGTTAAGTATTTTTTTAGAGGTAACGTGCCTTAACATCTTGAATATCCAAATTAATTTTCTAATTCTGTTATTTATATGTGATATATGTTCATGCCCCGAGAGCCGTTGATCTATCATAACTCCTAAGTATTTGGTATAAGCAACCTTTTCTACTATGTCACAACTACAGTTTAGAGCAGTGATGGGCAAACTACGGCCCGCGGGCCAACTCCGGCCCGCGAAAGTATTTAATCCGGCCCGCCGAGGGTCCGTCGACGGTCGAGAAGAAAAAGTAGATTCTACTTATTAGAATAATAGATGCTTAACCTATAGGTGAAGCTAAACTAGCCGCGTTGTTCATGTGTTGCGTAAAAGGTATTTTGTAATATTTGTGTTTAATGCTGTAATGTTTTATAAAATTATATTAAAAGCTATAACACAAAATGCATTTTTTCTATAATTCTGGCCCTCCTCTAGAATTTCTAAACCTTTGTGGCCCGCCATTAAAAAAGTTTGCCCACCACTGGTTTAGAGTATTGGTCATATCGCAACGATGAATTTTTAGTTTAATTTCGTTACTTGGCTGATTTTTATTATTAATCGTGAAGCATATGTAATTTGTTTTAGTTATGTTTAATGTTAATAAATTAGATTGTAACCAAATAATTAGTATAAATAATATGCCTTACATTAAAGTTTTCAGATTGATAGATTTTTGAACCCTGTCTTCTGAATGGCTTTTTCCTTCAATATCACAGTATCTATCAACCAATTAGCATACAATAAATATCTTATTTGGTACCAAAACCATTTGAAGTGGAAATAGAAGTTCTATTTCCACGTCATGAAGAAACTACAATTGATTTAAGAAAACTTCTATTTTTAAAATGAGTCAGAATTAAAAGCTGTTGAAATAATCACACTTACTTGAATTATTACAATCTCTACTGCAATATGTAACATTTTAAATATGTCTTTCCCGCTAGTTTGTGTCAGTGAATGGCAAGCATGGCAGGAGGCTTTTACAAGTGATCGACCACCACGATTCACATACACATATTTGAACAAAATGTGGGGATTATAAATCTGCTCTGTTCTGTTCTAAGCATTGCTTATTAATAGCCAACAATGATGGGGATGTGATCTGCTGTATCAATCTGTGAACAATTGTTGATATAATTAGTATAAATAATATGCCTTACGTTAAAGTTTTCAAATTGATAGATTTTTGAACCCTGTCTTCTGAATGGCTTTTTCCTTAAATATCACAGTTTCTATCTACAGTATCTACCCATTAGAATACAATAAATATCTTATTTGGTACCAAAACCATTTGAAGTGGAAATAGAAGTTCAATTTCCACTTCAACTTGAGAACTTTTCAACTTTTCAATAGAAGTTCAATTTCACTTGAACCAAAACCATTTGAAGTGGAAATTGAACTTCTATTTCCACTTCAAATGGTTTTGGTTCATGTACATAAGCTGGATCTTATGATGAGTAAAAATGTTGCTAAATTGGTTTTGTTTTGCTTGGTTTGTTTGAGGAGCATTAGAACAATTCAAAGAATAGTGTTTACAACAAATGTTCTAAGTGGTATGTTTGACAATTATAAATAATAAGTATGTACAATGTATTGTGTACAAGAGAATAATTGAGACATTACTTATCTACCACAGGCAATCACAATGTTATTTAAAATCCATGATTAAACCAAATTCTACACACTGGATAAGTGACTAACAGACTTCACATGTCCCTAAGTACACACATACATATACACATACATATACAATCAAGTAACTTGACCCCAAAGGCAAGTGATTGGCCTTTGGACCTTTTAAACTTTTGGGGGGCTAGCTACAATAGGTCTTTTTAGGTCGCAGTGGCTTGTGGGCTTTAGGGTGGGCCCTTTACTTCAAATAAATAATGGGAGCTAAACACAACAGGTGAAAAGTGGGTGTACCTCACACCTTCGCCTAACTTTTCGGAGAAACACAGGCGTGTTGTTTGATAAGCTTGTTATATTCATATCACGAGAAACAACAAATAATTAGATAGGTTATAATCTTTACGAATTAGTTACACATCAGGGTTAGATAGTTCCATAATTCAATAGAAAGTCTAATACGTAATAACTTAGTTGCAGTTATTTTATTTCATTTCTAAATTAGATTTTCAAGTGATACAAACTAAGCTAAGATGGTCAGATATTAGTAAATCCGGGAACAACAAGTAGTTTCTGGTGTCAACACAATCACTATGCATCCATTTGAATATCCGATTGATTTTGTCCGTAATAAATTAAAACACTGATAGTAATTTCCAAGGTTTCCGAATCATGATCCTTCAATTCCTATGTACGATTCATCTTTTTACGCGAGCAGCGAGTAGTTACATTGTTGTAATAATAAAACTTTTCATGCCGTTTTCTACACTTGCAGAATCAATATGAAAACTGATAAATATTAGACTTTTATGTTAAATATTTCTAAACTAGACCAGCCCAGCCAAAAAAATGCTCTGCTATAAAATTATTACTAACTAATCAATACTAGGTGGCGTACGAGTACTTGTAAAAATTGGCATTTTTAAAAATCAATTTGGAGTACAATTAGCATGAAAGTATTAAATGTAGTAGTTTAAGTAGTAAATTTACTGTATAAAGATTATATTAGACCCCGAAAAACACATTAACATCAAGTAATTTACTGTTAATAATTACGAAACATCTTATAACAAATAAGCGACATCTATTGTAGAGTAGAAAATTATGGAAAAACAATGGGGATATTTAAAATTTTAGTGTTTTTAAATACTTACAAGTGAAATGTAATCCCGTCGATTGCTTTAGATGATCGCCAGGAATAACTTTTACATCCCAGAACACAACACTTCATCTTCACAGAAGAAATAAGGAAATAAAACTGTAGAAAATGCCGGATCGCAGACGTCCTAATGACACAAGTGTAACATTAAGACTAACCTAAGCCCTTCACCTTCTCCTTTTTCACCTTCTCCTTTTATATATATAGATAGATTTAATAAATATTATAATTTAAATCGCTGCGACCCATAGACGGTCCCACTACTGGGCACGGGTCTCCCCCACAGACGCAGCTGCAGGTCTAAAGCATACTCTACCACGCTGCTCCAATGCGGATTGGTGGAGGGGTTAGTGGCCAACCTAGTGTCGAATGCTCTCAAGTCACCCGAAGGTCTTCGACAAGGCTTAACGACTTACTTAAGGCTTTCCAACATTGAAAACAACCGGGCCCGACGGCTTTACGTGCCCTCCGAAGCACGGTAGCGTCCATCAAATTTTGCCACTAGCGGTCACCCATCCACAAACCGACCGCGCCCGTCGTTGCTTAACTCTTTCGATCAAAGGCATGTGAAGTCTGCCAATCTGTGCTGTGTGCCCTAACCTAAATAATAAAGTTTTTCTTTCATTCTTTCATCTTTCTAACCCCTCCCATTTCGAGAGGAAACCCATGCCCATAATGGAATATGCTTAGAACTATGATATGAAAAGCTTTTAGATAAACTCACCATCACTATATTGGGTTGATTAACTATCTGCTGGGGTTGCACTGCGTTGCCGATGTTGGCCACCTGAACAAGGTTTCCATTCAGGTTTATAACTGAAAAAAAAAATAAGCTCACTTTTAGACATGGAGATCTTAGTACATACATTATTCTTGTGGTGAAAATTGGCAAATATCAACCGCAATGGCTTGTATCAACCATAATCAAGATGTCTTTTTAAAAGCCTTTATTTAACTTCACTCGTATGTATGTATGTATAATGTATGTATGTATGTATGTATAAATGTCCTGGAATCTTGCAATCAATATTTCACCCACTTCCACTGAAGCTATCAAGCTGAAATTTGGCACACATATTTGGTTCTGATGAAGCATGAAAATAAATAAAAAGCTTTTTTAAAAAATAAAAAAAATTTATTGTAATTTTAGGTAAGAGAACATTTACCTTACTATTCAATCAAATTGGATTAAAAGATAATGCATTTTGAAATTTACTTGATCTGAGTGAAGTGTGAGGTGCCTTATGCCAGGCATTATGTATAATTTGCCAGATCCAATCGCCATATCCGCGCATCAAGCTGCGTCTAGTTGTGGACGCATTTTGTTGACACTGTATCGGTATCTCCTTGGATGATCCCGTATTTTGCGTCGTATCAAAGTGGCGTATCTAAACCGCGTATCTTGATAGTAATCGATTATGACACGCGTCGGCAATACGGAAACGGTGATCGAATCTGGCAAATGTGTATATGTAGACTTAGCTTAAATAAATAAATAATAAATAAATATCTTGGACATTCTCACACACGGTCACCTGACCCCAAAGTAGGCGCGAGCCTGTGTTATGGGTGTCAGAGACTGATATACATACATAGATATTTTTAAATACATACTTAAATAGATAATATTGACATCCAGACACAGAACAAATACAAGTGTTCGTCACACGAATATTTGTCCTGAGTGGGATGGATGGGATTCAATTTATGGTAAATACCGAATAGATAAACAATTTTTATTAAATCTTAACTTTAATTTTACCTGTGGGTTGATGTAGAATTTGATGTTGGTCAATAGTTGGCTGCTGTGGACTCGAGGTGGGCTGGTAGAGATATGTTTGTCCGTCTGCTGTCTGTACCAACTGCATTGGCTGCAAACTGCTGGTTGCTCCTGCAAAGTTTTATATAAAATGTTCTTCACAATCTTTTTGAAAGTTTAATAATTTTATTGTTAATTTTCAATGCAATTTACCAAATTCAGTCAAATGACTATTGACTGTTTGTTGATTAGTATTATATCATGGATGGTTGAAGTCCTTAATAAGCAATTACCATGAGACATAGCTTAATTATTTTAGGACACTTAATTTGTAATTTATACAGTATTGTTTTTTTTTATGTTACAAAAACCATGTTTTAAACTTTTAATATTCAAAATGGCCAGTAAGTTTAAGTAAAAAATAGTAAAGTATAATACATATAAGAGATATCATTTTAAACTCAAACCACTGATTTGATTTTGGTGTTTATAAAGATACATAAAAATAATATCATGGTTTTTATAGCAGTATAGAAAAGAAAATTTATTAATTACCATACCTTGAATACTAGAGAGTGGTAATACTTGTAATTGCTGAAGCTGCTGCCCATTTGGAGTTGCCACCTAAAATGTTTCACTTTTTTTTAATAGGAGTGTTCCAAACAGTAATAACTGGTCATGTAAATGTGAGAACTTCTTTGGGAAATTCCTATTCGCTGACACTTTTAAGGTCGGTATTACCATATAGCGAAAGTCCATTCCCAAAAAAATTAAAATAGGGAATTCACTGTCTATAAATTGTTCATTATATTTTGTTATAGGAGTTGTCTAAATTTTATACACTGGATGGGTTCTACCCCAAAAAGCTCTAACCAAAGTCACACCACTACAAAATGAAAGGCATAAAAATATAGAATTAGTAATAGCTAATTACTTATTTTTGAATAAATATTCTGGAACATCACTTGCTCAGTCTGATGTAAATAACATTAGGCAGAAATATGATTTGGGTAGTATTGGGCACTTGGGTACTTTTTACTCGCTCTAGGTGAACTGTAATCTTTTTATCATACACATGTTATAATAAATAGCCATAAAAAATCATTTTCAATTAGGTACACTATGAAATGAAAAAATGGGTGTTTCTAGGTGTTTTTTTTAAAGAAGAGCAAAATATTTTCTCAATATCGCTTTAAAATTCCTTAGTATCTTTTTGTATATGTTTAAATGACCTTAGTTAGAATTTTTCAGAAAAAAAGTCCACTTTTGGAAAACTGCTTCAGAGTTAAGAATATAAAAGCGATAGATTGTATTAATGTATCATATATGTATAATATTAACAGATATCATTGTTCACATTTTTCTTATACACAAGTAGTATATAAAAAACTGGCACTAGAATTATTTCTACTAAGCAGATAATAGAAATTCAAATTACCATTTGGAGTTGAGGAGTCCCAATCTATTTGCAGCATGAAAAACAACATTACTCACAATCAACTGTCACATTGTAACTGCTATTTATAGAAATAAAATTATGTACATTGTATCTGTATTTTTAATCCTATGTGTGGAAATTAATTACCAATCTATCGCTAGATTTGACTTCCAGGGATAGATATTTGACATGAATTCAATTTATAAATGCATCCTTTTCATTTGCAGATATTACATTACAGGTAAGATACTATGGACAGGCCTGAATTTTTCCTGATGTGATAAATGGTAATCGTCAACATTGCATATATACAGGCTACTTTGTAAATGCTGAATACCAGCCGGGGGCAGACTTTCATTTTTCAGATAAATATTTGTACTCAAGTAATGGATGTTCAATTGTGTTGTTTTCTGTATCTGCCACCTGCAACCACCTGCTTAAACCTACAGTGGGGGTGTAAGTGTGAGAGTTTATAGGTAATAGAAATATGGAGTGGATAATAATTTCAGATGCTTTTATACAATATACATAATTATAAATGGTTTTAAAATACACACCTGTATAGTAGGAGCTGTTGAGGGGATAGTGTGTACAACAATTTGTTGCCCGTTGGGACCTTGTATCATGTGGTTATTGTTCATCTGCAGAACTTGCAACTGCTGACCGTTGATGGTTACCACTTGGGGCCCCTCTGAAGTCTGGATCTGAGCGTGCTCCATGATCTCTGGACTACAGGTTATTCTGATTAATATATTTTCTGTTTCTTATATTTTCAAGTTTATCTTAGATGTCATGAGCTATGTAGATTTCTTAAAAATATATTATGTATCAAGTTAGAGACCTCATAACAGAGAGAGAAGAAAAACCAGAGTTAGGAATAGTAAGAAAATGGTTCAAAAATAAAAACCCAATGAAAAATTATGAGGAAAAGTTTGATTTCCTTTCGTTCGTAGTTCAATCGGAAAATATTTAATACCTACGTCACTGCTACGAGGCCAGTGAAGCCGACGTAACCAAAATGGCTGCTTTTCAAGTAATTTCATGGCACTCATTTATATCTTTCTCACAAAACTTGAACGTTTTTAATAATTTAATAAAATACACCAGATCACCCATCGTAATTAGCGGCGAATATTGTAAACTTACATGGGATTCCTCAATTCCTCACTGGTTTTTCAATGATTGGTTGACAAAGGATAGACCAATGGCCGACGTCAATGATCAGAAGAACGCAGTAGATTGGTTCGGAATATTACCAGTGTTGTCACACAACCACCTATCAAATCGGCGCTAACCAGCAGTGATGCCTTCCACAGAGTACTTTATTATATACTGAAAATGCCTTCATTAACGCAATATGAAGATAGATAGATAGATCTACCTGATTTTGAAGCAAAATACTGATCTACTGATTAAAATAACATTTCAAGACATTTAATAGCTTTTGAATAAATAATCAAATTTATAATAATATTAGAAAGAGGAAACATTTGTTTATTTGTAATGTTTTCACACAAAAACTAATGGTCCGATTTCAAAAATTCATCTTCACTGGTGACGCTATATAATATTATTAGGTGTAAACGAAACTATTGTTAATTTTAATTCTTTAAATTAGCACGTTAAGCACGCAGAGTAATTAGCAAATTCCGTCCCGCCAGTGCCATTTATCTACTTAGGCCTTTCAGTATGTAAAATGTACTCTGTGCTTAAGTCGCGCCACGGCGCCAGCTGTTGCTGCCTATCATTTTTCTAATTCATCAAGGGTTATGGGCGGGAGTAGGTCGCCGGTAGGGGTGGGGCTTCCAGCCAGGTCCTCTTCACTTTCGACCTTTATTAAGGGTATATCGGCTCGGCTGGTTGGTGCTCGGTGAGTGAACATTGGTCATTGGTCCTCCAGACCACAGATTTATATGTATAGAACTACTTATTGCTCCAGACTGTCAGCCTTAGCAAACGTCGTCAAATGCTGCTGATAGTGGAGGTAATGTTACAGTCAACCTGGGTAACATTGGCCCACTTTTCGGAATTAAAATGCATTAAATGTTTATATTAGTGCGGAAGACTCATCCAAGAAGACTTTTTGATGGCTTTGAGAGCCACTGATTCTATAAACCTAGCAATATAATGATAGTTTCTTAGAAAAAAGAAATGAAAAAGTAATAAAACCGATGGGTCAAAGTTACAATTAGAGTTGGGGTAAAATTGATCCAGGCCTGGCCTGGTGCATGTTTTTTATGATTTCTCGCAAAATAAGTGAACTAGGTAGCATTGGCCACTAAATACTAGCAGAAAAATATATAGTCTACATCCAAAGTCAATATTTTTGGTGCCTTAGTTAAGGTTTGTAAGGAAAATTTAGGTATGAAATAAAATGTTGCCCTATGAAACATATTTTTTATTAAATCTTTTATTATTTGGTATTGATAGGAAAAATAGGAAATCAGGCTGTTACGGCCCTTCAAAATATCTAAATAACTGTTAAAAAATAAAATTTTAACCGAAAAGTAACTACTTAATTATCAAAAAATGCTATTAAGTTTTTAATCATCCCATTCCATCGCCAAAAATCATCATTTATCTCAAAATAACTGCCTTTTCGAGTTATTTACGATTCATTTAAGACTTATGATTATTGTTAATTGATAATAGCACTATTTCTGGTCGATTCGTTGGCCAAATCCAACAATCTGTAGCCTTTGTCATTAAAGAGATTCGTCCTGAGGCATGATATCTTTTTCTGTATGGAAAAAAAGATTTTTTCACGATATCGAATGTACTACATACATATTTATATCAAATTCGACACATTTTCCAAAATCTGGCAACATATTAGTATGATAGTAAAATATTAGTGTAACCTTATCCCGGGCCAATGTTACCCTGATATAGTAACTCCAAAGTAGTTTTGAAATATTTTAGATGTTTCTAGAAAAAATACTGTATTATATATTGCAAAAAATTTATTAAATGATAGGCAGACAAGTTGGTAACACAATACATTACAACTTACCATTCAAAACCTAATAAGAACAGCGCTGAATGCTACTTTTTAACATTGAGAAAAGTACCGTCTATATTGCACTCACGAAAAAGGCAACTTTTGAATTTTGTCATTGACAAATGACACATTTCGGCGGGTGAAATACGTTTACGAAGATACCTTCTATCTTTTATTTGTAAAATTATTTTTTTTATCAATTAAGGAAATCTGTAAAAAATAATAATAATCGGAAATATAATGTTGGGCCAAAGTTATAACAACGGCCAAAGTTACCCAGATTGACTGTACTACAGTTCTTTTTTCTTTTTGAGTACTACAGTGTCTGATCTAACGAAGTAATCTGGGGAACTACCAGCAGTGTGGCCTAACTTCGTTTGCAGTGTGGCCAAAAACAAAGTCGTATACTGTTTGGTGTGGTCCCCTCGAATTTTATTTTGATACGCTGACCAATATACCTTTATAAATTATTCCCATATACCTACCCATCTTAATTAATAGTGATGTTTTTCACGACTTTGAAAACTTCGATGTTGACACCAATATAGAGTCACAGTATAAATATCATATCGTGAGGAAACTTATTGAACGAATCTCTATAACTCATAGATTTATTACTTTAGTAATAAATCTATGCTATATCTATACAGCAAAAGTCCATACGAAATAAAAATCGGTCCGTTTATAATCTTCGATTTATTTTTAATCAATATTAAATTATGTATGTGAGTAAAGGTTCCCTATAAATCCATGGGACATTGTCTCTCTCTGTATTTGTTGTCTGTGTTTTAAAAGCTGCCAAATGCTCCTTGTGAGTATATTTATTCTGTGACCAAATGTCTGTCCTGTGGTCTGGTAGGGTACTAATATATTAATCTGTGATTTAATGGATCTAATCTAACCGAAACAACGACGAAACGAGGAAACGACGCTTTCTTGAAATTGATTGATTTGATTGAGTGATTTGAGTGTCAATCAAAGTCACTTTGTTTTATTTGAACTTTTTAGCAAAATAAAATATTTACGATTTCACAAAGCTTGAGAAAGTTAATAAATGGTATTATAGGAGGCTAATGATGAATTCAACAGTGTCTGACGATTTGACCCGGGATTACCTAGCATTCGAAACAGCGAGTTGTCTGAGTAGGTTAATAAATTGTTTGAATTTCGAAACTCCCTATCATTTGTTTGATAAATTGAATGACAATGTTCATCGAATTACAGAAAATATATCAACAAATACGAAAAACATTACATCGCTACATAAAGAATTGTTGGAGATCAATCTGTCTGTAATTACGTACGTTGAAGAGAGTAAAAAGAGACTAGCAGGCCTACGAGCTCAATTATGTCACGAAGCGAAAAGTTCACATGGAGTTGTTGAAATCTTATCCAATAATTGTAAGTATTTTAAATGTGGTTTACCAGTTCATTTGAGTAGTATTATTGTACATATTACAAGTGGTAGGACTTTAGCCTTGTTGCCTGTGGTTAAAATTTCAGTTTATTAGACGATAAATTAATGACAGCCCTGCCTCATATTGCCTGTTGATCCATCTATCCTTTGGGTCCACTGTTGGATAAAGGCCTCCCACAATCATTGCCACTCCATATTGTCTATATATTATTATGCCCAAAATAACTACTAATGTATCATCTCTAAAATTAACATAATCATCAACTACAAACTGCGATAAAAATGAGGTTTGTCAAATGTAATTTCCTTGCTTTTTGGCATCACTGCTGACAGGCACTATCACTAAACAAAATTAATATCAATGTTATTAAAGGTTACATACAAAAGGTTAAGCAATTTTTTGTTAGTGGTTGCTAGGCAACCAATCACAAGTCATTGTTTACCTATAATCCAGATTAAATTTGAACAGTATAGTGTGCTATATTTGGACAGACGTAACAGATAGAGGATATAGAACAAAAGTTAAGCAAGTTATAAAACTTGCAACCAACTGCTTTTTAGTGACATAAACTGTCCACAATCCCCACAACCTTTTTTGCCCCACTATTGGGCTCTGATCTTTTATTGCATTGGACAGGGTTAGGCCACAGGCAGACTTTGCATGCCCTTGAAAACATTATGGAGAATTCTCAGGCATGTGGCAACCGACAATGTTTTTGTTCACAGTTTCATCAGTTGACATTTAAGTACTTAAATCGCACATAACTTAGAAGGTCATTGAGTGAGGAATGAATTTGATAGCTATTTGGCTGTCACTGATATAATTTTTCAGTCACTTATTTAATGGTAAAGGAATATTTGTAAGAGAGCCTGCATAATGTTCATACATTGTATGACACAATCTACATTATTTTATTTAATAATTTATGTACACACTTAATGTAATTAATTTATGTTTTACTTTAAGATAATAAATAATAATTAAATGCAAACAGTACATAATGATAATTATAATCATGTTCTTTTTTTTAGAAAAAATGCCTAATAACACACACAGTGACCAACCTGATAAAAAAGTAAAAACTAATGTTGTTACAACTAATGACGATGTTACTAAGGAAAGCGTAAAGATGTCCCAATGTTGGTCCTTAGTTAATTGGTACATTGATATGATCGATAATCATCGTCAGAAATTTAGCCTTTATTTATCAGATGATGCTATATTGGAGTGGTTTGGGAGGACAGTTAAGACAAGAAAAAAGATAGCAGCATTCTTAAATAATGTTGTACAGGAGTCACAACATCAAATTTCTACAGCTGAGACTATCGAGAAAATTCAGTGGCGGCAAGAAAGACAGCAAAGGTGTGTATTGATTAGCTATACTTTCATTGTATTAGACTGTTACTTTTAATCATATGTAGGTGTATTATCTTTCCTTGAATTTTTCCAACTCCTTCCCTTATTTTGGATAGAAGACCATCACCATGTTATCTGCTGTTGCTACCCTTGAGGACTTAGTTAGTCAAAAAATGTTATCAAAACTTCACTTCCAACTAAAACACAATTGTTACAATCATAACATATAGCAGAAATGGTATAAACTTGGTACCTTGAGTGGCAAAGTTTTGAAACTCAATAATATATCTCAGCCTATAGATATTTTGTAATCTGATAAAGATATTTGTTTGCAGAAAGGATGATTCCATACTCACTAGTCCTATGCACTCACCAGAGTTAATTATTTCTAAGCTGGGTAAAAGGAGGCATTCACAAGTGAGATGTGTTAGCCCTCAGTGGGCAGAGGGTTGCCAGCCTGATGATGAAGGAAATGGCAGTGCAAAAAAGAAGTTTAAAAATGAGCAGACAAATGCTGAAAGTAAACTTAAAAATAACAGAACATCTGATGGTGATCGATTTCAGATCAGCTGTAATGGTGACGGTTTGCATGGTAAAGGCAAATGTGTGCTAGTCACACCTCCCAATGTAGAATTAGGGCAAGGAGACTGTCAACCATCAACTAGTGGGGCTTACTCTGACAGATCCCACGAGGCCCTGAATGCTCAATTGCCTAGGCTGGCTGTTGAATGTAATGGTTATATAGAATTTCCTAAGACCAAAAACAGTAGAGTTCCATCACCAGTACTAAACTGGGAGAGGAAATGCAAAGTGCAAATAAGCTATTCTGATGATCCATTAAATGTTGGAGAGTACATTATTTGGGCAGTACGTTATTATGATGAAAATAAATGTAGAAGGAATCTCTTGGAGGAGTTTGAGAAGATATCTAACGAAGAGTCCTAGACTATCATAGTCTAGGACTTGATCATTGGACTTGGACATTGTCAAAACTACAGATAAGATCATTTTAAATGCTACTAATAATATAGGGCCAAAATATTTTTGTCCAGGACAAAATTAAGTGATAGGATAGTTATGAAGTTATATATTATGTTTATGAGTTTATTGAGAATGGATTTAAAAATGTCAATTTTTTTTCAATTTCATTACCATTCAATAATGTATTACTGAGCTTTAATACTGCTATTCCATATAATTATAGATTTTTAGTGACCTCTATAATGACTATAATGTTCATTATACTTCAGTTGTTGTAAACGGATTGTTTCTTGTTTTTATGTTAGTATTGTTCACAAATGATTCCTATAAATAAAACAATAGCTACTATTTATAGTACATTTCAATTTACACGATTTTATTGTGTTTAAAATATTTCACTCTAATAGAAATAATTTTATACTTGACCTGCTATCTATTATAGGTATCATGAATTCAGCAAGTCTTACTTTTTGTAATTTTTCTTAGCATGCTTTAGGAATTACTATTATTATATATACTAGTATTATTATATATAGTAAGGACTATGGTTGATTTTTATTTTTTATACTTATAAATACTACCATCTATTCCCATTTACATACTTCCGGAATTGGGGCTATTTCTAATTATAGAATTGCTAAAACAAGACTTCTTTAGAAGCATATAGTATGTTACTAATTTTCTTAAATTTAAATTGTAGATCGTTAGTTATATTCTATTACTTGAATAGGAACAAAATTTTTAGAACTTATGTAATATTAAATTCTTGAATCTACATTGCTCTACAGAAAACTGTTATGTTGTTAGAGTGATATAACTAAGCTTCAGATTTAACAGAATGACAGCTTCAACAATAATCACAATTTCATGATTGTCATTATAGAAGTTCATTCTCTATGTTCTATTAACTGCAATTTCTCTAGTGCCATATTTATCACAGTTTAAAAAATTGTGGTCGCATGACCAGTAACAAAGGTTGGCGCCTAATAAGGGAGGCCTATATGTCCCAACCCTGGATTACAATGATGGCTTATGTAAGGAGGGCGTGTGGCTAAATATTATTTTAATGTTTCGTGCTCTATTTTCCAGTAAACAGTTAATATTATATCTAACTGGTACCTTTTTTAAGTCTAAATAGGTGGTAAAGTGTAAAATTATTACTTTTACCTATATATATAATCATCATTCATATAGTTGTTTTGCTAAGCAAAAATTTTATCGCAATCTTATAATTAGTTTGTTGATTTTATATTTACGAGTCTTTTTTATGTGATTGAAATAATCTTGTATGCATTTATTAGTACATATTTCAAAATGAGATGTTGGACTGGGATATGAGATTTTGATGTAATCTACATCGATACTACTATAGTGTAATTGTGTAAGTTGTTCGTTAGTTTTATGTTAATAACATTACTTGTGAAGTAATGAGGATAGGAATCTTTTTGTTTGATTATGCTAGAGATGTATAATACAAAACTTTGTTTAGAAATACAATATTGTTTCATTTATTTTCCTTGTTTATTCTGCGTCGCGCGTGTCAAATAAGTATGTATGCACATTCTGATGACGAACTGCAGGTCCCGGGTTCGATATTTCCAGCACACGGTGTAGGCCGACCTGGGGCAAATAACTTCATTCTTCTGAAGTGAGTCGACACACCAGGTTGGTAGACACCTTAGGCAGACAAATTTTACCTCTGGTACTGGAAGGCCTATTTATTTATGCTTGGCGACACCTGTTGCCAAGAAATGGGCATTGGTTATTATTTAAATGTATTTATCACTAACATGATATTATCAGAATATTTAGATACAATAGTATCTCATCTCACTGAGAATTTGTTCAATTACAAATAAAACAAATTTTATCAGATCTACAAGTGGCTAGTGGCACCTTTATGGCATGCATAACAATGAACTTAAAGCTAGTATTATAATATGTTTTTATTCTAGAATTATTACTAAAGTAGTTCTAAAAATTTGAGTCATTTATAATACTTACTTACTTACATTTCTGGAATTTACAGTAAAAACCTTACTTAAATACTGAAATTATCTGTCTTAATAATTGCCTACCTCTACCTAAATGTAACTTTCATGAACACAAAATTACATTAATGTAAATTTATTTTACAGTTTTGACTCAAAATATGTTTTCATGGAAGACAACTTAGAATTATAATTATAGAGTACATAATTTTAAATGGTATACAAATTTACATTTACTGTAGGTATGTATTTGTAATAAAGTATGTATTTGAATTTTTATTTAGAGTATGAATTGTGATGTACTTAATAATACAGCTGTCAAAACTTTGAAACAGAATGTTAGCAAGCATAATTTAATAAATAAGGAGTTATACAATAAATATCAAATATTAATAATTTATAAGATTAATTGTATCTTAAAATTGAGAGTAAATATTACAATGAAGACTCATCACCAAATTTTAGATTATTTTACATTTTGCTGAATTACCTTTACCATCCAGGAGGGTTTTAAAAAAAGCCTTTATTAAAGGCAAGCTATACCAAAGATTAACACTACCCAAAATCTAGATTCACCCACAGTCCAGCTGATCATGATCCGAGATAACCATCAATCAACTAAATAATTACACAATTATTGATTAAAAATGTTTCAGTGTTAAGTCCATTTTATGAGAATTGTGCAATTTTCTGGGATAAAAAGTATCCTATGTCATTCTTCTAGCCATATACTACATCTATGCAAATAATCACTTAAACACATCTTACTGTTGAAGAGGAAAATAAGGACAAACCAACATAATTTATAGCAGATTTTTGTCCATGTCCATAGAAACTGTGTAATATTCTGGGACATAAATTAGCCTATGTCAATGACATGTCAAAAATGCTTCAGGCTTTACACTACATCTATGCATCATTCCGTTGAGGCGGAGAAGAACAAACCAAAAACACACTATTCCATTTATATATTAGTAAGGATGAACACTGCTTTATTACAATAATTATAATGATACTACTAAAGTAGACCACTACCACCACTGGGGTGCATCATATCAAATATGTTGCACGCTCATATTTAGCTTAAAAGTGCCAATTTTAATTCAATAAACCATATTTAAATTAGATAACATATTAAACTGGAATTATGAAAATGGTCAGTTCAAGAATAAATGTTTATGTAGTGCTAAGAATCCACAACAAAGTCTGAATTTGACTGATTAAAATTCAAATGATTGTGTAAGTATCAAGTATGTTACTAATATATCATTTGTCACCTGTTTTCATTGAAAACACACTTCCTGCACCAGGTTAATATGATGCTAAATCTTTATAGATCTATATTTTAATCCAGTTCCTTATAGATTTTTTTGAAACAATAACTTGTATGCAATGCAACAATATAATGGGCTACATAACCAATATATAATATAACCAATTGTATAGAACCTGTTCTTTCCAATTATCACAGCCCAGAGGCCACTAAATTGTATTTAGTCTAAAATATTACTACTGGATTTGCTGATCAAAGTCATTGCCATCATTCAAGGCATTGACATCTTCTATTTCTTCTTTAGCATCATTATCAAGAACAGGGTCATTTATTTGATTGGGAGCATTGAGCGCTGGGCTTAACTTTGGTGGCTGGGCAGCGGGAGTAACTTTGGAGGACACTGGAGGATTGGGTGCACTCTTAGTGGTCAATGCAGATTTCAGTCTTGTTACTTCTTTTTCGAGCTCCACAATCTTTTGCTTTCTCTCCTCTAACTGAGTTGTTAATGTGTCCTTCTCCAGCCTTAATGTTTCTAAGGTAGCAGACTTACTGAGTTGTAAATTTTTCAATGACTGCAATTCAGTCTTACAAAGTTCCACATCCACTAAGGTTCTGTTGGCTTGTGTTTCCCATTTGGTGGATCTGCTTTTGTAATTGGCAACGTCATTACTTAATTTTACTTTTTCACTTTCTAAATCGTTTACTTTCGTGTTAAATACGTCTCGCTGTTGCAAGTATCGTAATGATTCCTCCATGCACGACGTCTGCTGTCTAGAACACTCCTGTAACTGCGTACTTATTTCGGTAATGCGGTTTTGTAACTCTGTTTCCATTCCCCAGCTATTAAACAGTGTAAGTGTGAGAAATATGCAAGTAGCGAACACGATATACATTTGCCAGCGACGCATGTTTTCAATACCCATATTAACCTTACAGTTTCAGTGAACAAATACAACAGTTAAAACACGTAAAAATATTATTACAATCTCAAACGAACTTTATTTTTAATTACTTTGTGACAATCACTCGTCAGTCACATTACTCACATTTTCAAAGCATTTTCGTCATTCGCACACACACAAACCATAGATTTAGAGATACTGTCATTCGAGTCATTCGTCAACACAGACTGACATTTCAGTATGTACTCTGTGGACTGTCATACAGTAATTTGAGCTTAAAGCAGGAATGCTCATCAATCACAATCACAAGCTATAGGGATACACAATGCTCCTCAATATTTAAAATAGGTCGCGCACAGACTATATTACGTACGCTCGCACATAGGTTATACTATGTCATTCTCCTTTTTAGTACTATCTATGCACTAGAGGTGGGTCGGTTCGCGTTTTTGCAATATTGAAACGTAAATGGTTATCGGCGCGGAATACCAGGTTCTGAAACTATTTATTTTAATAACTATGTATCGGTGAATAACTGCTTCGTTCTGATACCTGCTGTTTCGGTCGCGCCACCGCGCTATACGTTATTTGTGTTTCGGAGCAATACGATATTTGTTTTATGCCCGTTCTGTTTATCTAGCTGAGATTTTATTCATTTACCTGATTTTACCTAAACTAATAAGCATTAGGTGACGAAATATGAGTAGATATTTAGCTTTATTATATCGAAATACTTTTTTGATTAAATCAAAGAACATTCCTTCATACTTTATCCAGGCTTAGGACTGGCTGCAAAAGCAATAAATTAAGTAATATTATTATTAGTAATAGTGTGGGGAGAAAATACAAATAAATAAAATAAAAAAGATTACCTATTTTAGTAATGAAATATCAATAATTGCATTTATTTCTAAGTAAATAGGTGTCAAAAATCTTTGTCGTATGTACTCATCTTATTTATTATTAGTACATAATATTATTATGGCGCGAGAAGCGCGAACGAACGAAGACACGAGAGGCAGACGGAAGTCCCGCTCTTACGTAGTGCACCGTCTCGCATCGCGTCACACGCATCGCACCGCACCGTTCCGTTTCGCCGTACCGCGCGGAGCAGCCAATAAATAGTTTCGCCCAATACATAGTTATTGTGAACGCGAATACCGTATTTCCGTTATTGCACCAATACATAGTTATTGAAACTATGTACGGTTTGAAACACCCATCTCTACTATGCACGATATACGCGAAAGTGCGACCATAAAGATTGTGGCCCGCGCCAGCCGGCTGGGGGATAGCCAAAAAAATATAGCTCGGATAATAGGTTAGCCGGAGTAATCACAGAGTACATTTTATTTATCTGGATAAATATTATATTACTTAAATAGGGTGGCTCTTTAAAGAATATAGAGCTCTATTTCAAAATATATAATACTGATTTTTAAATACATAAATCGAAATGAAAAGTAACTAAGGGCTGAAAGAAACTAATTTTTATTTTCTGTAGACACAGAAAATAAAAATTGTCATTCCATTATGTGTGAAAGAGACCTTTCACTTCACACTTAGGGAATGACAAATATTGTCAGGCAGGATATAGATCGGCTGGGACAGTTGTAATTACATTCTCAACAGTTTTGGCGCCACCGTCGCAATCAAGACCACAGAGTGAACTTTGAGGACAGAGTAAACGTAAGAGAAGTTGAATTAGACAGTAATAATCTGTGGAAATGTCGCCGCCATGTTGATGTTGTTCTAATATATTAATCTGTGGTTTCTATCTAATTTATCTATCATCCTAAGTATGTATAATGACTAGAGACCGGATTATTTATATGCATTTGCATTTTTGCATATGCATTTGCATATTTAGCCTATTTTTGGTGATCATTGCATATTTTACCTAATATCTAGTTATGATGCATATTATCGGTACATTTACAATATTTTTATGAGTGCCATGCACTCACCCTGCGTTCCTAAATGCGATAAAAGTGATAATATCGCGAAAAATTCGATGACAATTAATACGAAAATGTTAATCATAATCATAATGATTGATTAAATGTTGGGTTCATTGACAAATGTGTTTTATTTAAAACTGTATCTACCCAAAAATTAGTGGATTTTAAAATGCGACCTAGTAGATTTCAGTAGATTTTAGCAGTGTCTTTGGTTCTTCCCTCATTAAAAAGTGGTCACATCGCGCTGGCCTACTGCAATGCAGTCGTCCCGTCCCACCTATTACGCATGATATACATATAAATTGTTACTTGTTAAAACATGACGCGCGTGCTCATTGATCATTAGTTTAGTTTTTCTGTTTATTTGTGTGAAATCTGATGCATACCATGCCTCCGGAAACATTTTTTTGCATATTCTGCCAATTTTCCTGCATATTCTGCCAATTTTCATGCATATTTCAAGCATTTTTCATGCATATTTGCATGCATATAACAAGCTTTTTATGTTGCATATAATCCGGTCTCTACTAAAGACTGACTCTCATTACCGGTTATTAAATTCTTTTCTTTGGTCTTTACAAACATTTTACATACTGAAATCTTGCACTTATTTTGGTTTGGTCAACTTCGGAGGTTAAATTCTGTGTGGATTGCTGGATTTACTTGTGAATCTTGCTTGGTTTGAGTTGACTTTGGAGGTTAAATTCTGTGTACGTTGCCCATTTTGATTATGCTAGAGATGTATAATACAAAACTTTGTTTAGAAATACAATATTGTTTCATTTATTTTCCTTGTTTATTCTGCGTCGCGCGTGTCAAATAAGTATGTATGCACATTCTGATGACGAACTGCAGGTCCCGGGTTCGATATTTCCAGCACACGGTGTAGGCCGACCTGGGGCAAATAACTTCATTCTTCTGAAGTGAGTCGACACACCAGGTTGGTAGACACCTTAGGCAGACAAATTTTACCTCTGGTACTGGAAGGCCTATTTATTTATGCTTGGCGACACCTGTTGCCAAGAAATGGGCATTGGTTATTATTTAAATGTATTTATCACTAACATGATATTATCAGAATATTTAGATACAATAGTATCTCATCTCACTGAGAATTTGTTCAATTACAAATAAAACAAATTTTATCAGATCTACAAGTGGCTAGTGGCACCTTTATGGCATGCATAACAATGAACTTAAAGCTAGTATTATAATATGTTTTTATTCTAGAATTATTACTAAAGTAGTTCTAAAAATTTGAGTCATTTATAATACTTACTTACTTACATTTCTGGAATTTACAGTAAAAACCTTACTTAAATACTGAAATTATCTGTCTTAATAATTGCCTACCTCTACCTAAATGTAACTTTCATGAACACAAAATTACATTAATGTAAATTTATTTTACAGTTTTGACTCAAAATATGTTTTCATGGAAGACAACTTAGAATTATAATTATAGAGTACATAATTTTAAATGGTATACAAATTTACATTTACTGTAGGTATGTATTTGTAATAAAGTATGTATTTGAATTTTTATTTAGAGTATGAATTGTGATGTACTTAATAATACAGCTGTCAAAACTTTGAAACAGAATGTTAGCAAGCATAATTTAATAAATAAGGAGTTATACAATAAATATCAAATATTAATAATTTATAAGATTAATTGTATCTTAAAATTGAGAGTAAATATTACAATGAAGACTCATCACCAAATTTTAGATTATTTTACATTTTGCTGAATTACCTTTACCATCCAGGAGGGTTTTAAAAAAAGCCTTTATTAAAGGCAAGCTATACCAAAGATTAACACTACCCAAAATCTAGATTCACCCACAGTCCAGCTGATCATGATCCGAGATAACCATCAATCAACTAAATAATTACACAATTATTGATTAAAAATGTTTCAGTGTTAAGTCCATTTTATGAGAATTGTGCAATTTTCTGGGATAAAAAGTATCCTATGTCATTCTTCTAGCCATATACTACATCTATGCAAATAATCACTTAAACACATCTTACTGTTGAAGAGGAAAATAAGGACAAACCAACATAATTTATAGCAGATTTTTGTCCATGTCCATAGAAACTGTGTAATATTCTGGGACATAAATTAGCCTATGTCAATGACATGTCAAAAATGCTTCAGGCTTTACACTACATCTATGCATCATTCCGTTGAGGCGGAGAAGAACAAACCAAAAACACACTATTCCATTTATATATTAGTAAGGATGAACACTGCTTTATTACAATAATTATAATGATACTACTAAAGTAGACCACTACCACCACTGGGGTGCATCATATCAAATATGTTGCACGCTCATATTTAGCTTAAAAGTGCCAATTTTAATTCAATAAACCATATTTAAATTAGATAACATATTAAACTGGAATTATGAAAATGGTCAGTTCAAGAATAAATGTTTATGTAGTGCTAAGAATCCACAACAAAGTCTGAATTTGACTGATTAAAATTCAAATGATTGTGTAAGTATCAAGTATGTTACTAATATATCATTTGTCACCTGTTTTCATTGAAAACACACTTCCTGCACCAGGTTAATATGATGCTAAATCTTTATAGATCTATATTTTAATCCAGTTCCTTATAGATTTTTTTGAAACAATAACTTGTATGCAATGCAACAATATAATGGGCTACATAACCAATATATAATATAACCAATTGTATAGAACCTGTTCTTTCCAATTATCACAGCCCAGAGGCCACTAAATTGTATTTAGTCTAAAATATTACTACTGGATTTGCTGATCAAAGTCATTGCCATCATTCAAGGCATTGACATCTTCTATTTCTTCTTTAGCATCATTATCAAGAACAGGGTCATTTATTTGATTGGGAGCATTGAGCGCTGGGCTTAACTTTGGTGGCTGGGCAGCGGGAGTAACTTTGGAGGACACTGGAGGATTGGGTGCACTCTTAGTGGTCAATGCAGATTTCAGTCTTGTTACTTCTTTTTCGAGCTCCACAATCTTTTGCTTTCTCTCCTCTAACTGAGTTGTTAATGTGTCCTTCTCCAGCCTTAATGTTTCTAAGGTAGCAGACTTACTGAGTTGTAAATTTTTCAATGACTGCAATTCAGTCTTACAAAGTTCCACATCCACTAAGGTTCTGTTGGCTTGTGTTTCCCATTTGGTGGATCTGCTTTTGTAATTGGCAACGTCATTACTTAATTTTACTTTTTCACTTTCTAAATCGTTTACTTTCGTGTTAAATACGTCTCGCTGTTGCAAGTATCGTAATGATTCCTCCATGCACGACGTCTGCTGTCTAGAACACTCCTGTAACTGCGTACTTATTTCGGTAATGCGGTTTTGTAACTCTGTTTCCATTCCCCAGCTATTAAACAGTGTAAGTGTGAGAAATATGCAAGTAGCGAACACGATATACATTTGCCAGCGACGCATGTTTTCAATACCCATATTAACCTTACAGTTTCAGTGAACAAATACAACAGTTAAAACACGTAAAAATATTATTACAATCTCAAACGAACTTTATTTTTAATTACTTTGTGACAATCACTCGTCAGTCACATTACTCACATTTTCAAAGCATTTTCGTCATTCGCACACACACAAACCATAGATTTAGAGATACTGTCATTCGAGTCATTCGTCAACACAGACTGACATTTCAGTATGTACTCTGTGGACTGTCATACAGTAATTTGAGCTTAAAGCAGGAATGCTCATCAATCACAATCACAAGCTATAGGGATACACAATGCTCCTCAATATTTAAAATAGGTCGCGCACAGACTATATTACGTACGCTCGCACATAGGTTATACTATGTCATTCTCCTTTTTAGTACTATCTATGCACTAGAGGTGGGTCGGTTCGCGTTTTTGCAATATTGAAACGTAAATGGTTATCGGCGCGGAATACCAGGTTCTGAAACTATTTATTTTAATAACTATGTATCGGTGAATAACTGCTTCGTTCTGATACCTGCTGTTTCGGTCGCGCCACCGCGCTATACGTTATTTGTGTTTCGGAGCAATACGATATTTGTTTTATGCCCGTTCTGTTTATCTAGCTGAGATTTTATTCATTTACCTGATTTTACCTAAACTAATAAGCATTAGGTGACGAAATATGAGTAGATATTTAGCTTTATTATATCGAAATACTTTTTTGATTAAATCAAAGAACATTCCTTCATACTTTATCCAGGCTTAGGACTGGCTGCAAAAGCAATAAATTAAGTAATATTATTATTAGTAATAGTGTGGGGAGAAAATACAAATAAATAAAATAAAAAAGATTACCTATTTTAGTAATGAAATATCAATAATTGCATTTATTTCTAAGTAAATAGGTGTCAAAAATCTTTGTCGTATGTACTCATCTTATTTATTATTAGTACATAATATTATTATGGCGCGAGAAGCGCGAACGAACGAAGACACGAGAGGCAGACGGAAGTCCCGCTCTTACGTAGTGCACCGTCTCGCATCGCGTCACACGCATCGCACCGCACCGTTCCGTTTCGCCGTACCGCGCGGAGCAGCCAATAAATAGTTTCGCCCAATACATAGTTATTGTGAACGCGAATACCGTATTTCCGTTATTGCACCAATACATAGTTATTGAAACTATGTACGGTTTGAAACACCCATCTCTACTATGCACGATATACGCGAAAGTGCGACCATAAAGATTGTGGCCCGCGCCAGCCGGCTGGGGGATAGCCAAAAAAATATAGCTCGGATAATAGGTTAGCCGGAGTAATCACAGAGTACATTTTATTTATCTGGATAAATATTATATTACTTAAATAGGGTGGCTCTTTAAAGAATATAGAGCTCTATTTCAAAATATATAATACTGATTTTTAAATACATAAATCGAAATGAAAAGTAACTAAGGGCTGAAAGAAACTAATTTTTATTTTCTGTAGACACAGAAAATAAAAATTGTCATTCCATTATGTGTGAAAGAGACCTTTCACTTCACACTTAGGGAATGACAAATATTGTCAGGCAGGATATAGATCGGCTGGGACAGTTGTAATTACATTCTCAACAGTTTTGGCGCCACCGTCGCAATCAAGACCACAGAGTGAACTTTGAGGACAGAGTAAACGTAAGAGAAGTTGAATTAGACAGTAATAATCTGTGGAAATGTCGCCGCCATGTTGATGTTGTTCTAATATATTAATCTGTGGTTTCTATCTAATTTATCTATCATCATAAGTATGTATAATGACTAGAGACCGGATTATTTATATGCATTTGCATTTTTGCATATGCATTTGCATATTTAGCCTATTTTTGGTGATCATTGCATATTTTACCTAATATCTAGTTATGATGCATATTATCGGTACATTTACAATATTTTTATGAGTGCCATGCACTCACCCTGCGTTCCTAAATGCGATAAAAGTGATAATATCGCGAAAAATTCGATGACAATTAATACGAAAATGTTAATCATAATCATAATGATTGATTAAATGTTGGGTTCATTGACAAATGTGTTTTATTTAAAACTGTATCTACCCAAAAATTAGTGGATTTTAAAATGCGACCTAGTAGATTTCAGTAGATTTTAGCAGTGTCTTTGGTTCTTCCCTCATTAAAAAGTGGTCACATCGCGCTGGCCTACTGCAATGCAGTCGTCCCGTCCCACCTATTACGCATGATATACATATAAATTGTTACTTGTTAAAACATGACGCGCGTGCTCATTGATCATTAGTTTAGTTTTTCTGTTTATTTGTGTGAAATCTGATGCATACCATGCCTCCGGAAACATTTTTTTGCATATTCTGCCAATTTTCCTGCATATTCTGCCAATTTTCATGCATATTTCAAGCATTTTTCATGCATATTTGCATGCATATAACAAGCTTTTTATGTTGCATATAATCCGGTCTCTACTAAAGACTGACTCTCATTACCGGTTATTAAATTCTTTTCTTTGGTCTTTACAAACATTTTACATACTGAAATCTTGCACTTATTTTGGTTTGGTCAACTTCGGAGGTTAAATTCTGTGTGGATTGCTGGATTTACTTGTGAATCTTGCTTGGTTTGAGTTGACTTTGGAGGTTAAATTCTGTGTACGTTGCCCATGTTTCGTGTGATCTCGCTTCTTGCTTGAGTTGAGATCCTTTAAACACCAATAAAATTTGCGAAAAGACGCTTTATTTCCCCCAGTGCTGATCGGGAATACCTTGCCATGGGTATTGTGTTATAAGCAGTGTTCAACTAGTGAAACCCACCAACTATTTAGTTTCCTAGAACGATCGTCTTGGGAGTGTGTGGATTCTTTGTGCCTACGAACTCGCTGCTACCCGGACTTTCAAAAGAACAGCTAATGAAGAAGAGAGGTTGTTAAAGGCATTTTGACACCACACAGTTCCATTAATTAGGACAAAGGATATGGTTTTCTTATCCTACCTATTTTCAGACAGAAATTGCCCATGACCAACCACTTAGTACTGAAGGTAATCTATTACTTTATACTACAATCTACATAATCTTTTAAAATAAATAAAAAAACGGTACACACTAACATCCCTGCGGTAGGCCTAGGCTTGTGTTGTGGATGGCAGACACAGAAAACAACACAATTTGACATCGATGACTGGAGTACAAATTATTATCTCCGGAATAAATATCATGAATTCGAACACGGGACAGACAGTTCTACAGTAAGGATATCCCTTACTGTAGAACTGTAGAACGATTCCTCTCCCACAAAAACACAATACAATGGTTGTGGTTGATGGATGCTTATCTGCATAGTATTACTTGTCTTGGAGGAGATTCCTTGAGACCCATGAGGTAGACAATGTATTGTGTGCTACGGAATTTAGAGTTTTTTTTCTTTGATCTTTGCATTCATATGAATGGTCTGTTATGCAAAATTCAGATTGGGTGCAATATTGTGTATAAACTGTGATATAATAATTTTCTATAATAATTTTCCATAATAATTTTCCATATTAATTTTCAGAATGAATGCACACAGTGAGAACAACTAATCTTGGGAGGACAGTGACGATGACATCCCCCGAAGTAATATAAGTGTTGATGAAGCAGTATATGTAGGAAAATTACAAAAAAATAAAATGTAAATCATGTAATAAAATAGTTGTTATAGATTGTCGTTTTATTTTATTTTTCCAATGCCAATAATAAATAAGTATATAACTAATAATAAATCTCATCACATTTATTTTTAAATTATCGATACAATAAGTACTACCCTATTGCATGTTATCGACAAGTAAAGAAAAGTTCACTTCACTTCACTACTGTCTATCGATGGTGGCGCCAAAACTGCTCTGATGGAAACAGTCGCAATTTTTTAGTGTCCCATCTGTAGCTAGCTACTAATATACTAATCTGTGATATAGGTGCCGGGCTTACAATGCTAATTTTAGGACCTAACAAATTATTGTTTCTTGTCTAATATATAAAATTCTCGTGTCACAGTTTTCGTTGCCATACTCCTCCGAAACGGCTTGACCGATTTTGATGAATTTTTTTGTGTATCTATGAGAATCGGCCAACATCTATTTTTCATCCCCCTAAATGTTAGGGGTAGTCCACCCCTAAATTTATTTTTTTATTTTTTAGATAAAATTTTTAATTTCTATTTTTTTATGATACAGCATTAGGAAATACATACAACCCTAAATTTTCAACCCTCTACGATCATTATTTATATGGCAAAACAACGTTTGCCGGGTCAGCTATAGTATTTATAAATTTTTATGAATTGGGATTGTGGTGAAGTGATATTACGGAAGCTCAAAGAAATAAAAGTTCATTCTATCAATTTTCTTCGAAGTAATTTTTAAATAACTACCTTCTCGCCGAGTGGCTGAAATTTGACCGTATTGTTTCCTAGAATATTCATATCACCGCATTCTTTAATGTGCCGCACTCGACGCGCTGGATGCTTCAGTTTTTACAAATATTATAAAATAAGTCTGTCTGATGTGTTTTCACACCCAAACTGCTAAATCCATTTTCGATCGCAATTTTGCTCCAATCGTTTGCATCGAGTCTTTTGTAAAATCAATATAGGTACTCGTAGGTATGGGTTTTATGATTTTTGGGTGGTTGGGTTCGAATATAGCATTTACTTCGGGATTCAGATTCTAGCTGGCGGACTGGACTTTTTACATAATATCATAATATCAATATCGGTATCGTATTTGTGGTTTCCCGGGGTGCTGATTACGAAAAAAACTTTTATTTTGGGATCTAAAATTTTGTAATAAAAAACTATATTCAATCATCCATTTATAACGATATGGGTATCGTGTTCATGATTTTCGTAGTAGTTGCTAATTACGAATATAACATTTATATCGGGATCCAAGATGACGGACTTGACTTTTTTTAGATAATATCAATATAGGTATCGTGTTCGTGGTCTTCGGGGGCTTATTATTCAGGGGTTCAAGATAGCTGACTCGATTGTCTATATTTTACCAACTGCTTAACGTGTCCCTCTGAAGCATGGTAGTGCCAGTAAAATTTTGCCATTAACGGTCACCCATCCATAAACCAGCTGTGCCCGACATTGCTTAACTCTGTCGATCACATTGAATCGACGAGAGCCATTGGGCTATGGACGCTACATTCCAGTAATGTCTTGGTGGAGGGTAGTTATGGTAGTTAACTAGCAACTAATAAATGGAATGTTTCTCCTTCACGCGAGCCAAGCTTCGTCCGCACTAATTTGAGTAGAAAGTTAGTTTTGGTTTACTTTACTACCCACGAAATGTGATTTATTGCAAATTAAGTATTTTCAAATTATTTTCAAATTATTCATCTATTTTCTGGGGTGGGCGTAAACAGCTGCAACACAGTTTTTACTTTAACAGCTGTTTACGAACATATTTTGTTTTTGTATTTTCCTTGATTTTGTGTCGAAATAAGCAATTTGTTTTTTTTATATATATTTTAATGAATAATTCATCTCATAAGGTTTTTTAATTCAGTTATTGTTGACATTTCAATCCACCCATTATTCGCCAAGGCTTACTTATTGATTTATTGTACTGCAAATGAGATATAGGAAAATGTCCACAATCATAGGAGCCTCACAGTGTCTCGCGCTAACATTGTCACGCTATTAAAACAGGCCAGCACAAGTTTCAGAGCCTCTTTTGCGGCTCGCGTTTTTTTTCCATACCCAATGTGGATCTATTTCTACTTTCTATGACAAGTTTTGCTTTTACCTATGCTTTTATATGGCAATACCTGCATGGTCACGTGACCCATGAAGCAGACTGACCATAGACCTAACAATCCTTCATCGACTTCTTTGGTTTATAGCCACGAGGTTTTTAGCAATAATTCAATTTTTTAGTGAATTCATAAGTTAATTAATATTCTCTACATAAAATGCCACCCAATAACTCTTTGCCTCCAAAAGAAAATGCCCTGTTCAAACGAATATTGGTAAGTTTACTTGTAAACATACTATTCGGTACTGAAGGGCTTGTGTCATTCTTGAATATTCATTCTAAATAAAAAAATAATGCCTCGTACAAATTATTTTAATCTGCTAATTAAGTAACAATGCCTTGTATCCTCGAAATAATCTCTGTCGGTCTTACATACGGCCTTTCATTTTGTGGTATATTTGTAATAAACACCTTCGGCCTTGCTATAAGTGGGCTGCATCTAATAATAAATAGAGGTTAACAATTTAGGATAATTGCATCGTTATCTTGCAGCGTTGCTACGAACATAAACAATATAAAAATGGGCTGAAATTCGCGAAGCAAATATTATCGAACCCTAAATTTGCAGAGCATGGAGGTGAGTGAATATTTTTGTTTACTATCCTTTATTTTTACGTTCATTTCATTTCAAATACTGCTTCTTATTAAGTATCATATTAGCATTTAAAATAATAATTATTACTACATATGTGTGCAGCCAGGCCAGCCATATAAGGCCAGCTCTTGTGGAAAGGAATCTTTATATTCTATATGAATATTCATTAAAAAAGTAGACATTACAAGTTTAACCTTTTGAATAATTTTCAAATATTTAATTTAGAGTGTATATTACAGAAGCATGCCCAAGCATGCATGTACGTTATGTTAAAAATTTAGATTTTTTTAAGTTGTCTTAAATGATTTTGAATTTTGAACTCATCATCTTAAATTTTATCAGGTATTAAGCAGGATCCATTAATTATTGCATTAATAAATTTCAAATAAAACATCTGTATTTTTCATTTTCAGAGACACTGGCTATGAAAGGATTGACCCTGAACTGTTTGGGTAGAAAAGATGAAGCATATGAGTATGTGCGTAGAGGACTCCGCAATGACCTGAAGTCACCCGTGTGCTGGCATGTGTATGGCTTGTTGCAGCGCTCAGACAAAAAGTATGATGAAGCAATAAAATGTTATCGTAATGCCCTCAAATGGGAGAAGGAGAATATACAGATCCTGCGGGATCTTTCTTTGCTTCAAATTCAAATGAGGGATTTGGAGGGTTACAAAGTAAGTGAACATGTTATAATGCATTCTAATAGTTAAGTAATCTCAACTTTATGATCGCTAATGGGCAGTTGCCCAGCCAGAATACATAAAGAGCGAAATGTCTGTATCTAAGATATAAATATGATATTTCATGGAGACAAATATTTTTTTATTCAGACATAACATTTAAATCGTATATCACATAAATAGTTATTGTAATAAATAATAGTAATAATAAATACACTACCCTTTGTGTCGCATAGTAAGTATAAAGATTGCTGAAGTTGTCCTCTGCACTGCCAAAAGCTCCTGCGGATACACTTGCAAATATTTTAGGTTATACACATCCCTTAGTATGGAGTGTATACTTTTGTATGGTAGTTAAAAATGTCCTATTTCAGGATACTCGTTATCAACTGTTCATGCTGAGACCGACACAGAGGGCTTCCTGGATTGGTTTTGCCATGAGCTATCACCTATTAGGTGATTATGAAATGGCAAACAGCATCCTAGATGCTTTCCGTACCCACCAGATGAAGGGTCCATATGACTATGAGCATTCTGAGTTGCTCCTCTATCAGAATATGGTGTTGGCGGAGTCTGGCCAGTATGAAAGAGCATTGCAACATTTGCAAAAGTTCCAAAGCCAAATACTGGATAAGTTGTCTATTAAAGAGACCTCGGGTGAATATTATTTGAAGTTGAAACGGTGAGTATTTAAAATATATAAATAAGAGTTGTGAATTCAAAATTGTTTTGTAATTTGTACTTAAGTTCCATAAATGTGCAACCAAATCATATCTTATGACAAATTTTTCATGTAACAACACATTTATTTCAGGTTTAAGGAGGCTGACATTGTGTATGAAGATTTATTAAAGAGGAATCCAGAGAATGTTATGTATTATGAAAAGTTAATAGAAGCTAAACAGCTATGTGATCCTGATGAAAAAGTGGCCTTTTATGAAGTATTTAAGTAAGTTCCTTCCACATGTGAATCATTTAAATGTGTTAATACTCTTTATTTTTATTTATTTACTAGTGGACGCCCGCAGCTTCGCTCGCGTAGAATTAGACCCATTAACGACGTCTACCCGTCTAAAGACTTCAAAAACGGCAAAGTTTCATACTAACTTTGCACCCCCGTTTTACCCCCTTAGGGGGTGAATTTTCAGAAATCCTTTCTTAGTGCTCCCCTACATTATAAAAGGAACCCCTGTGCAAAATTTCAAGTTTCTAGCCCTTATAGTTTAGGCCCTGCGTTGATATGTCAGTCAGTCAGTCAGTCAGTCAGTCAGTCAGTCACCTTCTCCTTTTATATATATAGATTTTCACATTTTATGAATATACAAAAATGTGTAGGAAAAGTTCTATGAGTAGGAAATAATTATTTTTATTGGTAACGATTGCTTGAGTTTATTAATTTCTTGTATATACATATTGTAATATACATCTTACATTATGTAACAAACAACAAACTTGCTTCTTGGAATAAAGAACGAGTTCCAGAAATATATCATAATATACCTTAATTGTTAAACATGTACTAGTGGATGACCACAGATTTGCTCACAATTAGAAAGTAAATTTAGAAGAAAATCCCATTTATTTACCATTATTATTTATTTTTTAAATTAACTTAGCACAGCCTGTACACAATTGTTCAATGTAATGGCGTCACTTAATTGAATTAACTTGAAAGTCTTTGAGAACGAACTTCTCAAAGACTTTCAAGTTTTATGGTAGTAAGCATCATTGTGTTTTAATGTGTCTGTTGTTTGATATGAAAAAATTGCATTTGGCATATGTACTATGCAATAAAAACAAATATTTTTTAGTACTTAAAGTTTCATTATAGCATGTTTGCTTTTCCAGGAAAGAGTACCCGCGAGCGATTGCGCCCCGGCGGCTGCAACTGAACGAGGCGCAGGCGCAGCCGGTGTTCGAGAAGCTCGTCGACCAGTACTTGAGGCATGGGTTGCATAAAGGCATCCCACCTTTATTCGTTGATTTGAGGTAAGCCTCAACTTTATTATTTGACTAGCTGACCCGGCAAACGTTGTTTTGCCATATAAATAATTTTTCCCGCTTTTCTGTTGAAATTTTTCCTGAATTTTCTCTGCTATAAACCTCACGGAGCCCGAGACCTTTCCAACGAATGCAAAACCGTGGAAATCGGGTCGTGCGTTCTGGAGTTATAGCGTCAGGAAGGAAAACCCGACTTATTTTTATATTATTTGATGTATCAAAGTGTATGGGCTGTATCCTAGTGGCTGCAACTGAACGAGCCTCAGGCGCAGCTAGTATTCTAGAAGTTCGTTGACCAGTTGATTTGAAGTGAGATTGAATTTATAATATTTGTTGTATTGCAAAGGTTGCAACTTTATCCATAAAAAAATTTTTCTTGACAAACTATCCCATCTTAGGTACCAATCGATTTTCGCATGACTACACCCGGAAGACTGTAGTTTCAGCGGTATGCGCAATCATTTTTGCCGCGCACTTGTAAACTGTGGAAACTTCCTTCTGACTGAGGTCTTCACGGTAGGCTATAACATGGGGTTCTTCAAAAAACATCAGGTCCGTCTGCTTGTTCGTTTGGCTAAAATCTATATTAAAAAAACTGACCAAAACTAGTCGGCCATACCGACATAATAGACTAGTTGAGAAGCTCACCCATTTTATGTCGAAATATTAATGGTTTGGTTCCGTAACTTGACTGACTTGATAAAGGAGTTACATAATTATATTGTCTCGTTTCCATTCCAGATCATTGTACACAATCCCGACCAAAGCGGAGACGATAGAGAAATTAATCCTGATGTATATAGAGAATTTATCAAAGAAAGGTGTGTTTAGTCCGGACCCCGACGAAGTCAAGCAACCGGCTAGCGCCCTCCTCTGGGCGTATTACTACGCGGCGCAACACTTTGACCACAAGCAGGAGACTGATCGAGCGTTGTTGTATATCGACGCGGCGATACAACATACGCCGACGTTGATAGAACTTTTTATAGTCAAGGGAAGGATATATAAGGTTTGTTTTTATTTATTTATATTTTAATCTATATTATAAAAATGAATCGCAAAATGTGTTGGTAAGCGCATAACTCAACAACGCCTGGACCAATTTGGCCAATACTTTTTTTTAAATGTAACGAACATTCAAGGATGGTTTTTACGGCGAGAAAAATTTGAAAATTCATCCCCTAAGGGGGTAAAACGGGGGTGCAAAGTTAGTATGAAGCTTTGCCGTTTTTGAAGTTAGTGAATGTGTAACGCGAGCGAAGCTGCGGGCGTCCACTAGTTATATTATAAATTATACCAAAAAAATTAGTAATTTTCCTTAAGTATTACTTATAAGTACTTGAGTAATCATGTGTGTTTTTAATAACATTTTTACTGCTTGTTTATTCGATGAATTAATTGGAAATCACAACCATTCACTGGCCCTATTATTATGCATAGCACCTCCATAACATAGTCAACCACTCTGACCAAGTCTTCAAAGAGGTTATGGTTTCCTCAGGATTTTTTCCGTTCTCTTCAGGCCTAAAAAAATATTGTCTAAAACGCAAATAATCACACACACAATTACACACTATGTGTGTAATTTTTCATTTTATTATTATAATGTATTTCTAATGTATATAATATACATTTTAGCGTCCATAGCCCTGTGGCTCGATCGTTCGATCGTCGATTCAATGTGATCGAAAGAGTTAAGCAACGGCGGGCGCGGTCGGTTTGTGGATGGGTGACCGCTAGTGACAAAATTTCATGGACGCTACCGTGCTTCGGAGGGCATGTAAAGCCGTCGGTCCCGGTTGTTTTCAATGCTGGAAACAGTCGTTAAGCCTTGTTGGCCACTAACCCCTCCACCAATCCGCATTGGAGCAGCGTGGTGGAGTAGGCTCTAGACCTCCCGCAGCAGTGTCTGTGGGGGAGACCCGTGCCCAGCAGTGGGACGTGTATGGGTCGCAGCGAATACATATATACATAAAAATTTAAGCTTCTTCTGCATTTGTCTATATCTATCTATCTAATCTCTTTAAACGAGCAATTCTTGTATATAATTGGAATCTCGGAATCGGCTCCAACGATTTTCATGATATTTAGTATACAGGGGCTTTCCAGTGCGATAAATCGATCTAGCTAGGATTCATTTTTAGGAAAATTTTTTTTTCGTGTTGTAACGATAATGAAAATTTGTAGGCGACGCACCTTATTATAGAAAAATATAAAACTGTATACTTCTAAGAAAAAAGAATAAAAACGGCGCTGTCGCACTGAAGTATCAAAACTTTTCGGTGGCTTTTATTTTCCATCGCAAATAATTCTGGGTTTCTGTTAAAATATGTTACACAATCGCGATCATGCGAGCGAAGCCGCAGGTGCCTCTAGTAAACTTTAACTGGGCCAAATTTCATACTTCATCGACTTAATTTTCGTAAAAAGTAGTCTAAAGTTTTGCTTCACGTATTAATTTAACGATTCCAGCACGCAGGCGACCCGGTATCCGCGTACCAGTGGCTAGAGGAGGCGCAGGCGATGGACACGGCGGACCGGTACGTGAACAGCAAGTGCGCGCGCTACATGCTGCGCGCGGGGCACATCAAGCGCGCGGAGGAGATGTGCGACAAGTTCACCAGGGAAGGTAGTGCTTCACGTATTAATATAACGATTCCAGCACGCAGGCGACCCGGTATCCGCGTACCAGTGGCTAGAGGAGGCGCAGGCGATGGACACGGCGGACCGGTACGTGAACAGCAAGTGCGCGCGCTACATGCTGCGCGCGGGGCACATCAAGCGCGCGGAGGAGATGTGCGACAAGTTCACCAGGGAAGGTAGTGCTTCACGTATTAATATAACGATTCCAGCACGCAGGCGACCCGGTGTCAGCGTACCAGTGGCTAGAGGAGGCGCAGGCGATGGACACGGCGGACCGGTACGTGAACAGCAAGTGCGCGCGCTACATGCTGCGCGCGGGGCACATCAAGCGCGCGGAGGAGATGTGCGACAAGTTCACCAGGGAAGGTAGTGCTTCACGTATTAATATTACGATTCCAGCACGCAGGCGACCCGGTATCAGCGTACCAGTGGCTAGAGGAGGCGCAGGCGATGGACACGGCCGACCGGTACGTGAACAGCAAGTGCGCGCGCTACATGCTGCGCGCGGGGCACATCAAGCGCGCCGAGGAGATGTGCGACAAGTTCACCAGGGAAGGTAGTGCTTCACGTATTAATTTAACGATTCCAGCACGCAGGCGACCCGGTATCCGCGTACCAGTGGCTAGAGGAGGCGCAGGCGATGGACACGGCGGACCGGTACGTGAACAGCAAGTGCGCGCGCTACATGCTGCGCGCGGGGCACATCAAGCGCGCCGAGGAGATGTGCGACAAGTTCACCAGGGAAGGTAGTGCTTCACGTATTAATTTAACGATTCCAGCACGCAGGCGACCCGGTATCCGCGTACCAGTGGCTAGAGGAGGCGCAGGCGATGGACACGGCGGACCGGTACGTGAACAGCAAGTGCGCGCGCTACATGCTGCGCGCGGGGCACATCAAGCGCGCCGAGGAGATGTGCGACAAGTTCACCAGGGAAGGTAGTGCTTCACGTATTAATTTAACGATTCCAGCACGCAGGCGACCCGGTATCCGCGTACCAGTGGCTAGAGGAGGCGCAGGCGATGGACACGGCCGACCGGTACGTGAACAGCAAGTGCGCGCGCTACATGCTGCGCGCGGGGCACATCAAGCGCGCGGAGGAGATGTGCGACAAGTTCACCAGGGAAGGTAGTGCACAATATCTATCTTATATATATAAAAGGAGAAGGTGACTGACTGACTGACTGACTGACTGACTGACTGACTGACTGACTGACTGACTGACTGACTGACTGACTGACTGACGGACTGACTGACTGACTGACTGACTGACTGACTGACTGACGGACTGACTGACTGACTGACTGACTGACTGACTGACTGACTGACTGACTGACTGACTGACTGACTGACTGACTGACTGACTGACTGACTGACTGACATATCAACGCAGGGCCTAAACTATAAGGGTTAGAAACTTTAAATTTTGCACAGGGGTTCCTTTTATAACGTAGGGGAGCACTAAGAAAGGATTTTTGAAAATTCACCCCCTAAGGGGGTAAAACGGGGGTGCAAATTTAGTATGAAACTTTGCCGTTTTTGAAGTTATAATGTCTAATTCCACGCGAGCGAAGCTGCGGGCGTCCACTAGTTTAAAATATACCGCCTTAGCTTCTCTCTGCTTAGCCCAAAGGTTGACTGGCAGAAAATGCTCTTAGCATTAAGTCCGCCTTTTGTACCATATTTAGGTCTAATAAAGCATAAATAAATAAGTAAGATCAGTGAAGAGTCAATGAACATTTTGCGTCTGAACTGACAGGTAATCAAGTGGACGTCGACTGATTGATGGCGGTCGACTCTTTTTTGTGGATGGGTGATTCATGGGTGCTACCGTGCCACAAAGTAGATATTAGGAACAGAGATTAAGCTTCTTATGAACGTGCAAATCGGTTGCACTCCTACAAGCACGCGGGACATCTGTGCGTGGCCACTGGCCGCTTGTCGCGTACGCGGCGAGAGTGGAAAAAACCGGTTGACGCTGTCACATCAAGTTGACTATCTCAGGATAATCGCTACGCACATTGTTGGTTTTGTTAGTTGCATGTTTGAATATCTAATATAAAAACGTGGTATTAATAATAATGGTTGTATATTGTACTGTGTGTATGAATAATGCTAGAAAAAATAAAAATATATCATACTTTAACTATCCCAAGGAGTGCAATAGGTAAGTAAATATTTGATTATTGCTTTTTCAAGTAAGTACCTTTATTTTACTGTATGATCCTTTTTTTATTAAGAAATGGGTACTACACGGTGTGTTTTTACCTTTTTATTATTATTACAAGCTTTTACTAAACATTTGTAGGTATGTGGGTGGGTTGGTACAGTTTAAGTATTGCAAGTGAGATTTGAACCACATCCAGATGTCTTATTGAACTGAAATTTTTATTCCTGCGTAACTTCGGTGACAGTACAATAATATGATAGATTATAATTGGATAGGATTTGATATGCCATGTGAGTGTTTCCCGATACATTACTTGAAAAAACTATATATTAGATTTAGAATTTGCCATACCATAAAAAGAAATAATAAAATATTAAAAAATAAAAGTTATAAAAATAAAATTACCAGAGTAAGAAATTTGTAAAGTATGTTATTTTCTATTTTCTATTCTGTATTAGTTCTTATTGTAGTATTCTTTTTATATTCTGAATAATAAAACTATTTAACAAAATATGATTTCTTTAATTTGTCTTAACCTCTTGTGACAACCCTACCAAAATAGGTAACAATTTTGCACGTTCTTAAGAAGCTTAGCCTCTGTTCCTAATATCTACTTTGTGACCGTGCTTCGGAGGGCACGTTAAGCCGTCGGTCCCGGTTGTTTTCAATAGTAAAAACAAATCGTTATGCCTTGTCGAAGAAGGTTGGCTTGAGAACATTCGACACTAGGTTGGCCAATAACCCCTCCACCAATACGCGCTGGAGCAGCGTGGAGGAGTATGCTCCAAACTTCACGCAACCGTGTCTATTTAGAGTCCAACAGGCCATGAACCATGGGGAGCCAATTTTGGAAATAAAATTCATGGTTCACCTCATATCTTCCTGTTTTACCAAACACATGCTGCTGTAACGGTGAAAGGCTTGGTGTTCACCAATTTGGTTAATTAAATAGTGTTGTGTATAGCTGTGTAGCCTATATACATGTATAACGTGTATTATAATTAAATAAATAGTATAATCTATAATAATATCATCGATACTCATCACTAATATTTAATTATATTTGTATGTACTTGTTGTATGTTGTAGCTTTATCCTTTTGGTGTACAATAAAGCAACTGTCTGTCTGTCTGTCTGTCTGTCTATACATAGAATGTCTTCGCTTACAGGTGTCCCAGCGACAGAAAACTTAAACGAAATGCAGTGTATGTGGTTCCAAACGGAGGCGGCGGCCGCCTACCAGCGGCTACACCAATGGGGCGAAGCCTTAAAGAAAGCTCACGAAGTTGACAGAGTGAGTTGTTCTGAGTATACTTTGTGTACAATAAATCGCTATGCATCATGGTTCCCTTAATCGGCGATGTCTAATTTTTTAATTAAAGGCTTAGGCCGTAGTCCTCAATGCAACATCAGACAGAAGCGTTTCGTTTATAAATAAATAATAAACACTGAAGTTTTTATTCTTTCGTTATTGCGTACTATGTACATAAAACATATTTTTAACAGAGGGGCCTTGTAGGGCGCGCCAATTTATATTAGGTAACGGGAACGGTTATTTTGTTGGAAGTTTATTAGGCTATTAATTTATATTATTATGTTTTCGATTTTTTATATAAACGCCAGTGGAATAAGGCATAGGATAAGAATATTGTAAGTTCTTCCTTAAGCCGATGACCAGGTAGATAGCCTATCGTGACTTAGAGCTTAGCTTAGTGGTAGGTAATTATTGTAAATTAGCCATAAGGCAGGTTAGGCACCTGTGTAGGATTAGCTATTCATTCAAGGATAAATAAGCTCATCCTTTGCTTTATATTAATCAGTTTAGAATCCATACTAATATTATAAATGTGAAAGTGTGTTTGTTTGTTTGTCCGGCTTTCACGTCGCAACGAAGCTATTATATGGTATGGTTTTTGTGTGTGGAGATAGTGAGGAGGGTGGAGAGTGACGTAGGCTACTTTTTACCGCGGTAAAACATTCCCATAGGAAGATATCGATGTTTTGTTATTTGCTAGATATTTAGTTTCGGATGTTGTTAATAGATGGCATTGTTAATTCCCTTTTCCCACGCGGGCGGAGCCGCGGGTAAAAGCTAGTAGCATTATATCTCTTTAAGTAGTTTGTAGTTACCTAGACTTTCGTTAAGCGTGTGTAATCACTTCAAACCGAAATAAATTATTTGAATTTTTTTGAATTTTTTGAATTTCGAATAACCCCGCCTCTCCCTCGCCAGCACTTCTCCGAGATAATGGAGGACCAGTTCGACTTCCACTCGTACTGCATGCGCAAGATGACGCTCCGCTCGTACGTCGGCCTGCTGCGGCTCGAGGACGTGCTCCGCTCGCATCCGTTCTACTTCAGGTGCGCGCGCGTCGCGATACAAGTGTACCTGCGGTTGCACACGCAGCCGCTGGAGGATGCGCCGAGAACAGCCGAGCCCGATACAGGTCAGTCGAGTGTTATCAGCTGACATGACCCATAGACGTCCCACTGTTGGGCACGGGTCTCCTCTCAGAATTTATTTATATACTGCATGCGCAAGATGACGCTCCGCTCGTACGTCGGCCTGCTGCGGCTCGAGGACGTGCTCCGCTCGCATCCGTTCTACTTCAGGTGCGCGCGCGTCGCGATACAAGTGTACCTGCGGTTGCACACGCAGCCGCTGGAGGATGCGCCGAGAACAGCCGAGCCCGATACAGGTCAGTCGAGTGTTATCAGCTGACATGACCCATAGACGTCCCACTGTTGGGCACGGGTCTCCTCTCAGAATTTATTTATATACTGCATGCGCAAGATGACGCTCCGCTCGTACGTCGGCCTGCTGCGGCTCGAGGACGTGCTCCGCTCGCATCCGTTCTACTTCAGGTGCGCGCGCGTCGCGATACAAGTGTACCTGCGGTTGCACACGCAGCCGCTGGAGGATGCGCCGAGAACAGCCGAGCCCGATACAGGTCAGTCGAGTGTTATCAGCTGACATGACCCATAGACGTCCCACTGTTGGGCACGGGTCTCCTCTCAGAATTTATTTATATACTGCATGCGCAAGATGACGCTCCGCTCGTACGTCGGCCTGCTGCGGCTCGAGGACGTGCTCCGCTCGCATCCGTTCTACTTCAGGTGCGCGCGCGTCGCGATACAAGTGTACCTGCGGTTGCACACGCAGCCGCTGGAGGATGCGCCGAGAACAGCCGAGCCCGATACAGGTCAGTCGAGTGTTATCAGCTGACATGACCCATAGACGTCCCACTGTTGGGCACGGGTCTCCTCTCAGAATTTATTTATATACTGCATGCGCAAGATGACGCTCCGCTCGTACGTCGGCCTGCTGCGGCTCGAGGACGTGCTCCGCTCGCATCCGTTCTACTTCAGGTGCGCGCGCGTCGCGATACAAGTGTACCTGCGGTTGCACACGCAGCCGCTGGAGGATGCGCCGAGGACAGCCGAGCCGGATACAGGTCAGTCGAGTGTTATCTTCTCACTCGCAATTGAAAATTTAGCTTCTGAGGTATACGAGGCGGCACGAAAGTGTAGCACTGACTTGACCTTAAAGTCGAAATTTAAGGTATCGTAAGCGCTTATTGGCTCGCCAGCCGTATTATGTCCCCCGCATTGATATTTTCCGCCTCCGAAGTTGGTTCAGACTTGGTTCGTGCCGTCTCATGTATCACTACAACCAAATACATAGTCTTTCCTACAATCGTTTATTGGACACAGGTCAATTCGCGGGGCGTGGGTGGGGTTGTAGCCGTACCAAACTACATAGCACTAGTTCAGTATTAGCTGGTCGAGTGTCACATTTGACTGACGCATTTGACTTTTCTGCACGTGAACATGTCGTTGCTAAACAGTTAATCCATACTAATATTATAAATGAGAAAGTGTGTTTGTTTGTTTGTCCGGCTTTCACGTCGCAACGAAGCTATTATATGGTATGGTTTTTGTGTGTGGAGATAGTGAGGAGGGTGAAGAGTGACGTAGGCTACTTTTTACCGCGGTAAAACATCCCCATGCCATGGGAAGTTCGATGTTTTGTTATTTGCTAGATATTTAGTTCCGGATGTTGTTAATAGATGGCGTTAGTAAAATTCATTTCCAAGTTCTGAATTACACTAACAAATGATACATGTAAATTAATTAAGTCCTAGGCAACTAATAAATTGAATTGAATTTTGAATTTCGCGCTGGACAAATTGTTGTTTGGTTTAAAATTAATATGGTAAAGGAATAAGACATACCTAGGTACGCTTTGACTTTGGTTTTGGTTCGCTTCTTGAATTGGTTTTGTCGACTGTTGTTGTTTTGGCTTAAAATAATAATTATTTTAAGGAATAGTTAGTACTTTAGATATTTTATGAGTTTTATAAACATTTTGTATTATAGTAGATGATTATTCCGACTCCGACTCATTGTTAATTTCCTGTGACCACGCGGGCGAAGCCGCGGGTAAAAGCTAGTACGGGGAGTCCCGCGCTACAAGGGAAGCCGGTCGTGGTGGAGGGCCGGTCTAAGCCTCCACCATCTGATTATGTCGCCTTTACGTCGTCATGTATGAGTTTATCAATGAAATGATTACTACGTTATGCGGCGTTTAATAATAATGTGGAAGATGATCAGTCTCTAATAGTTCAGTTTTTTATGGACGAATTGACGATGGTTCTATCTTTATTCGCGAGTTCGCGATGTCCTAACCACGCAGCTAATTGCTTTATTGTGAATATATATACGCATATACCGCCAGTTTTAATCCTATATTAGTAAAATCCCGTGTTGTTTTGACCGAGTACTATACATTTAATGTTAAAATTAATTATTAGTTTTAACGAACATGAAGCGAACATAAACATTAAACATTGATGCCGCATATGTGTGATCCAATAATCTACAATTCTACATTTGGGCCAGAGGGCTGACTTCAGTGTGGACTATTGGACTATTGGAGTGTGGACTATAATTTGAAAATAATTCATTCGGCGAGTAGGACACCCATATAGTTGATGTCAAAGAACAGGTAAAATAGATAATACTACTTTTTGTATTCCTATTTTATGTCCGATTTGATTTATAAACATACTAATGAGTTCAAGGTGGGAAAAACGATTCGCGCTAATTTTAGCTTGTTTTTACCAATTCGTAAATAACAGTAAAAAGTATGCCAAGTATTTACATAATTACGCGTAACGTTTTTATTAGTGGTGAAAATGGTATTGTAAACTATATTATCCAATAAATGTTCTATAATTTGTGATTACAGTATTACGGAACAGTTTTTGTGAACCAGTAAGTTTTTATAAGTTTATGACATTGGATATCAAAAGGCATTAACTTCGGTGATTTGAAATCGCTTTTCCTCTTACTTGCTCAGATGACTTTCAAGTCATCATTAGCGCCAGCAATGTCATGTCATTTGAAATTATATAACCTAAGAAGGAAATTGCATACGAGACGAGCTTGACCATAATGATATGAATTTATGGTTTTATTATAGCAATCTCTTACCTGGTTGAATAAATGTTCTATTTTGTTGCAAATCTTTGCACGTTAAGGCAATCGTCAAATAGTCTTAATCGCATTGTTATTAGTAAATGATGAAATAAAAATCTTGTTTAGGCATTAAATTTTTTAATATACTATCAACATTTTGTTGTATTAGAAAATACATTAGAGAATCACAATCAAACTTCAGTGACATAATATTTCAGTATTATGTTTACATAATAATCACAAGCATTGTTTTTCTTCAAAACACACTATAACAAACTGACAACAATCCACGCTTTGTATCACATCATCCCAAAAAATACTGTCATTCATAAATAAATTAACTACAACTAACGCTTGCACCAGTCTCTTAACAATAATTTAATAAATAGCACATTAGTAAATAGTTCAGTTTATGAGTCCATTTTAAATTCACACAGTTCGGCCGATCACCGTGAATCACTCACGAATTGCGTTAAATATTATGGCAATGCGGTCGCGCCGCTAGTCTTTTTAAACCTTATTCTACTTAGGACACTTAACATCACATTTGCGCTTTGTATTTACACGTATCGCCGATAGCGACGGCTGCATCAGTTCAGACTAGACTTTGGTTTCACCGTCCGTACCCGGGCGCTCGATACCGTTCTCGCTCCCTGGATCCCTGGGCAGCTTGCGGGGTGAGGAAGTAGACGTGTGCGCCGTCGCCCGGTAGCCTATAGGACACGAGCGACCCGGCGTTACCCTCCCCTGCCGCGTTCCCCGGACCAATCCATTCCGCGTCCGGGTTGATTGGCGGTCGAGGGTTCTGATAGTTCACGTTAATATCTCCCGCAAGCGAGGGGGCATTCAAGTCCTCCAATTCGCTCGCCTGCTGTCTGTACTGCTGCCGGTACGCGGGATTCGCGATCGGCACGAACTCGCTGTCCGGATTTATCTTCGGCCTCGGTTGTCTGTTGTTGACCACCGTGTCGTGTAACAGCGATGGAGGCGGCTGCTGCACCAATTGAGCGTTCGGTTCTCTTTGCCTTATGAATTCACTTTGCGAGTTTACCGTCGGTCGCGGATGTCGGTAATTGACCAACGTGTCCCTGTCTAGGGATGGCGGATTGGGAGTTTGCGCCTCCACTATCTCATAAGCGTATTGCAGGTTTATATTGTTGTCGATTGGCGTCCTCACCGTTCCTATGGATGGTGTGACCGCCAGTCCGTTGACATCGTGCGTTCCGTCTTCTAATTTTTGGCCGAAAATATCGAAGGAATTCTTTGTGATGTCGTCCAGATATCTCTCGTCCTGTTTTGTGTAGTAGCCGTGACTGACTGGATTAGGCGTGGTACTGGGGTATCTGTTGACGTGATGTACTGCCGGTTTGCCCGTTTGTAAGGGGATGTGATTCCGATTTCCAGTCGGGATGTTTTCTTTAGTGACGGGACTGTCATCGTAATCATCCTCTCTTATCTTAGTTTTAGGGTAATACCTAGTGGATGTTGGAGTTTCAGTGGTCACACGGACGTTTTCAATTAAATATTGTTGGTGGTAGCCAGGGGAAACCGACGGCGTGATGGCGTTAAACTCGTTCTCTAGGTTAAAAGGTTTGCTGTAACTCACCATAGGTCTAAATGGCTCGGGATCCAACTTCGGAGCTCGGAATGTCTGTTCCGGCCTCGGGTTATTTTGATAGCTGTATTGGTACACCGGCCGTGAGGTAATCGCTTTCTGTTGGTTCGAGTGCTGTCTGTGTGAGTGCGCCTTGGGACGTTTGGTCGTGTATAAATCAATTGTGTGCTGAATGTCTGCTATTTGTTGGTAGAATGCGTCCGGTCGCTGTTTGGGCTGTTGCACGTATAGCTGCTGTCTAGGTTTTTGAATACTGAAATATTCTTGTGTAAGCGTTCTTGGTCCTTGTTTCTGAGGCCATAAGAACAACGCGTCCGCTTGATCGATAGAACCGTAAGAGACATCGACATTCGGGTTGTATTGATTTTGAGATTTTTGAGGTACGATATTATGCTTTGGTAAGAATGGATTTCTACTGGGCACAGTTTTGTAATAGTTTCGGCCGTCGAAGAATGTCTCCGGTGCCGGTGATGTCTTCGGTTGTTCGTCGTAAAAGTAGAATGACGCAATACCGTTGTCGTTCGGTTTTTGATTGTCATAAACTGGTTGTAACTTGGTAGTGGGCACTTCATCGTTTTGTACGTTAGAATAGTATTCTGCTCTTAGCGGCACCTGCGTTGATGTAACCACTTCATTAGTAATAATGTTAGCCGTCTTTTGTGGCACTTGATATAGAATGTAAGGTTTTTCCGACGTAGAAGGCGCCTCAGTTTTGTAAATCGGTTCAGGATAATCGTAAAACACTGAGACAGATAGTGGTTTCGACGTAACCTTTGTTCTCGTCTTATATACTGGTTTATCAGTTTTAGGTCTCGTTACAATTTCGTCAGGTAAGTTGTGTACTCTCACTGGGTGTCTCTGAGGCGGTTGGACGCGCTGCAGCTTTCTATGCTTCGGCGTCGTAATAATTTCGACTGGTGCCGGTGTCGTTGTGGTCGGAACTTCGGTTGTTCTAGTCGACTCTGTAGTCGTCGGTCTCGTTTTGTATTTGCCTCTGTAACCGGCTGTTGGCAACGGCTGTTTCAATATCGCCTTTGACCTTGAACGTAATGTGGTTGTAGTCGGCCTTGTCGTCGTTTTAACCGTTTCCGTAGTAGTCTTTTCCTCGATCGGAGCGAAGAAATCTGGCGGTGGAGGTAGTATTATTCCAGGAACGAGCGGTCCAGCCGGCACGCTGTTGTTGTAATCAGCGCGATAAGAAAAATCGTATGGCGGCGGATAGTAGATCGAAGGGTCGTCTTCGTCGTAAAGGTCCGTTTGGTTGCTCGGTGGTGGTAGAAACGCTGCGCCCGGTGGAAACCCTTCTGGAAAAGAGCCGTTCATGGATGCGGGGTAGGGGAATGCTCCTTCGCTCGCATTCCCAGGTAGGAATGGGAACGGAGGACTTGGCATCGGCGCTCCCCCGGCAGTAACGTTTCCCTGATATTCACCCGCGGGGTAGGGCGCTCCCGCTGGGAGAACGAATGGCGGAGGTGGTAGAGGGCCTTCGCCCTCTCCCGCATAGAAGGGAGGGAAAACGGACGCAGGGACACTGCCGTTTGGTGTGAGGAAGACGAGCGGTCCGTTGTCGGAGAGTCGTACCGGAAAGGGCGGTGGCACTTTTGGTTTTTGCGGTAGCTTTACTTGCCTTCTGGGTGCTTCGTAGTCGTCGATCGGGGGCCACGGCCGGCTCTCCTCCTTCGTGCGTTCGGGGTATGATCCTCCCGTGAGTACTAAAAGGTGATCCTCAGCGAGCCATATTTCGTCTTTTTTAAGACCGCCGAGACTCTGCAAATTATCCTTTGTCCTCGTCTCTGAATTCGGCTCATAGCTGACGATTCCCGGCCGCTTTGGAGACTTGGAAAATATTTCGTTCTGAATGAGACCATATTTCCCCTCGGCCACCTGATCGGACAAGGTCTTCTTGTCCTCCTCGTCTTCCTTCACTTTTCCCGTCTCCTTTCCTTCGCCGGCGCTGGACATGAGCATCCCGTCATCCCATATCCCCTGGTTCCATCCCACGCTGCCGCCCGACTGGTCCGACGCGATCACGCCCACGAATTTCCCACTTTCACTCTTGGCGTCGTACGATATGGAGTTTTTGGTGGTACCGTGCTCCTTTTCGGGCTTGATTTTGATGTGTCCGCCTATGAGGCGCTTGATCGTGCGCTGAGACTCGGCGCGCTCGGAGTCGGGAGGCGCGCCGAGCGAGCGCTGATCGCGCACGAACGAGTCGGGCGGCAACACGTAGGTGGGCACGAGCACGCTGGCGCGCGCGCCCGCCGCCCATGCCAGCGCTAGCGTCAGTACCAACGCCGCCCCTCTCACCATCTGAAAGTTTAGAAATCATCACTTTTAGTTATGTCACACGAGGAAATGCGAAACGGACACCGGCACAGACACAAATCAATCAACTCATCTAGGTAATATTTTCTTTGAATTCCAATAGAGCCCCGTCGACCGGCATGGGCGAGCGAAGTGAAAGGACTGGCGGAGATAAAAACGTCGGCTAGAATTTTCGGAACTGGTGCGCCGCGCGCCACTTGCAGCCTTTTATTAACTCGTACATGCCCAGTGGCGAGCGCTGGCATTGAGAACCGAGCGTTTAATTTTGAAATTAGCGAGTAATGACCACGACACAGGAAGGCCGCGACAATATCTACTGTCGCACGATCGGCTTAAAGCTGAATGTTTGTTCTGCTCGCGGCGTCCCTGCGAGGCAAATTAATCGCTATAAGTTTTTGTAGCCGTTACGAAACTTGCAGTTATGAATTTTAGTAACAGTATCATAATATGTAACGAGATATAGAAGTCGATCGATTTCTGTATCGGTTTCGAAAGGTTCTGATCGCATTTTTCAATTACAACTGCGCGAGCGGTGTAACGTAACATTGTACGTAGTCACGATGTAAAACGTATTATCACTGTTCGAAATGAGGATCATTTCGCCCTGATCGGTGGGTATTATGACTTGTTTGTCGAGCGAAGTAGACGAGGCGTGGGCGGCGAGTGTCGCGTTACTGGCGGCTAAAGTTTCACAAAGCGGTTTATTAATCGTTGCAAAACAAGTGCACTCGCTTTAATTGAAGCGAAAGCGCGCGGATTTATGCGACATCGATTGAGAATAATGGTTCAGTCGTCTAGATACAACTAGCGATGCCGGGGCAGGCAGGGCGTGGCCAGGGTACCGTGAAAGGCACGGTCACCTAAACCTGCGCGATTTCGCCTTCGATAAAGCCGAGCGTGCGTTAGCCCGCTCGTAATTGTGCTAAGGTATGCACCGAAATTGTTGCACCGACCGGCCCAGCAGGGCGGGTCTTGCGCAACCGCGGTCTATCGGTGTTTTAATTGGTCTCGATTCGAATGTTGTTAGACTGACTGGATGCCGGCGATTATTTCTCTTGTTGCCTAAACCTTTTTAACTTTATCAAATTATTAAAAAAACGTTAAAAACAATTGTTTGATATTTATTTACAAATGATCTACTAAAATTTTTACCTTTGCATAAATATTTATACTTAATGCATAATGTGTCTGATCAAGATGTTCCGCATTTGTCATTCGATTTTATTTTATTGAATCTAATGTGGGCGTCGAGCGTAAGTCGAACATTGTATGTTGAAATTGTATAATCAATTGAGTATCCATAAAAGTAGAAAACCAAGTAGGTACCGGTCTCATAGACACCTGAGTCATAATGATTATTGAATAACCTTGATTAAATTTATAACAAATCGTTTAGGTCCGAGCATTATCCACGGGTTGTCTTGTGCAACATTTGCACAACGCCCACTGCTCGCCGAGCGGCTGTTCGGGAACCCACTGAGCTACCACGCCGATAATGGAACAGACAATAATATTGTTTTGTAAGAAACCTTTGATTCTACTCAAAGTTCATCTGGAACATTAAATAAGGTTGGCATTTAAGGACGACGATGCATCCTTTCGTTTCCGATACTCGTTTGCCTTCGTAAAAATACTACGATCCCTCTTTGTTGTCGTGATTTTGGCTGAAATATTATTTGATTGAAGGGGAGTCCAAACGTTTGACCTTGCGTTGTAAATTTTGCGGTCAGAGTAAAGCGTGCTGCGATTAACGAACTGGCCGACTGGAAATGTCGCCTCCTACTCCCGATCTTCAGCCGGCCAGCCTTGCAGCGACGCGTCCTCGTCACAGATAAATTATCTATTGTTTCATATTTAATGCGTTTCGCTCAGTCTCGCCTTTCTTCACTCCTGTGTCGCTGACGCCATTGGGAAACATGGTCGGCATTGTCAGCTATTAGTATTCCGTGCTCGCTCTCGACCCGCCAACTTTCCAACGGCCTTTGTCGAATACATTCGATAGCCAGGACATGTTGATTGCAGCGTATCACCATTCGTGACGCTTTCCCGCAAAGTTACATTCAATTGCTTCTGTTTGAGTTCACAATACAGTATCGCTTTCGATTTTACTTAACGATTGCAGTTTTACATTTTACAAACATGCTCTTGTCGTTGGTGCCAACTTGCACGCTACAATCGTGTCATTCAATTGAAGGTTCGCAACTAGCAATTTACGTAATTACTTAGGAAAATCTACAGTGTCTACTTCGTACCTGCAGCTGCTTAGTGCCTAATAGCATGTATTGATCTCCTTGAGTTGGTTGAACGACGTAAAGGTCTGAATAAGTGCTATATACCAAAGAGTTTATGAAGCCCAGAAGTGTAGAGTTTATTAGATTATTAAAGACTTTTAGGTTTTGATTTTACATGTCCAGATAAAGATTTTAAAAAACGGTGCTTTCAATTCTAAATATTATCAACATATTAGCAACAGCTAGTTCACTCGTTATTCTGTAACTCATATGCTTGTCAAGCAAGCTTGTGCCCCGCTCGCTTTCGAAATGTGGCATTGGGCCCTCGACCAGCGCAAATCACGCTATTATAAATCCGCTGTCCTTATTAGACATACTGTCGAATTATGTTAACATTGTAAGTAAAGCATCTCCATTGAACGGTGCGTGGCGCGAAATGGCATTCGTTATGGGTATGTCAAAAGATATTTTGCCAATGAGTCTACGGAACAAGCTATAGTTATTTTGCTTATTATCTAGAATGCTATTGATAACTTAAGTCAGTTTTACACAGATTTAAAAGGGCATAAAACATAACTGGTTTGAAATTTCGAAACCGGTAGCGCATTTCACACAGTTATGTTTAATGTTAAAGTTCGCAACACTTAACTAATTTTGTTATGTAATTTTCGCACCTGATTGTCAAAATAAAAATTAATTTGCTTAAGCGCTGTTTATTGCAGTTAGCACAAATATTTCTTTGTAAAATTTTTCATCTTATGCGCAACCCTACGGATGCGCAAGCGCACTCGGCGCGTGCCGCGAGCCGTCTTCTCTGATTGATCTAATGGCCGCTACAAACATTGATTAATTAAGTGCTTTGTAAGTTCAGCGATGTTTAGTACGTTGTTCAGTGCTCAGTTAAAAGATAAAAGAATAGTGATCCAAAAACATTTGAAGAACTTTCTTCACGTCATACATTAAACAAAAATTACCAAGTCACAAGTCGATCGCCACAATCAATAATCATTAAGCTGCTTTTTTCGAAACTTTGCTTTAGGTATTTGTGTAGTTCGTTCGATTGTAAAAATTATGTCATCCAACAAAGGTATTATTTGTTTACAAGTTAACGCCGAACAATTGTTTGTAGTGTTGATGTTTATTTTAATGAATGATTCGCTATGTGCTAAAAGTGTCATGGCTCTTAGTATACGGAGTCGCGGAGTGTCGGTCAAGGGGATTCTCTGGCAACCAGTTCCGATCGTTAGCTTTGTCGCATCTTATCCAATATACCTATGTATTATATCTTAATATTCCTGTTTGTATCCTCAATTCTCATGCCTTAGTATAATCTGTAAGCAATAAATATGCCCATAGCATGGCACTTGTTCTCAGCTAGTTGAACTAACCTTGCATCTGTAATGTGGGAATTCTTTTATGTTCTCCTAAGGTCTGATTTAGATTGTCGCTATGTGTTTACAAATACATGGCGATATAATATTTGCTTTGCACATATAAATTTGGTTACTCAGTCAGCGGAAATTTCTGTAACTTATAACCCGTTTTGTTTTACGTTTAATTTACGATGATTCTTTATATTCTATTCTTCATATCCTATGCGTCATATGAATTTATGTATCGTAATTTCTATTGTAAAGCTTTAGGCATAATATAACATCAATAATATTAATACTCTAATACATGAAGAAATATGTCATAATCTGTCAGTTTTTATACGGTGTATAAAGGTCGTGGTTCTAAAAAACGATCCATTTCACGCAATCGTGACTAAGTTTTATCGAATGTCAGTGCGCACGCGCCGTTTCGGGGCCACCTCCGAAAGTATTTCGAGTTACTTCTATGTGGTCCGCCATGTGCTCCATTGTTGGCAGATTTGTGATTTATAACGCCTTACCTTTGAAAATTGCAAGGTCATCATCTAGTTCGGTGTTGCACAACATATCAGTGTTACTCGTAAATTGAATTTGGATTCTACCATTGAACTATTGAATTCATTAATCATAAATATGTATTTTATATGTTTATTAAGTTTTTATTCGGATTTAATATCCACTCGATTATGATTAAGCGCCTTCACACCAAATATTAGTGAGAAGCTCCCGCGAACTCGTCATATTTGTCAAATTCTTCGATATTCTCAATGTTTCATAGTTAATTATTATTGTTTTGTCTGCTAAGTAAAGGAACGAAATCGATCACAGCCATTATGAAAATGTTCAACCTGATATAGCCTTCCTATTTTGGTGTATTTTGTTCATAATGGTTCCCTCGAGAAGGTTTGGTGTAGTTTAGAGTACGTGGTATGCTTTGATAATTGTATATAAACGCTCTTTCTTTGTTATTTATAATGTTGATTCCTACTTTCTCGATTCATTGTTTCGTAATTTAAGAATAGAGAATGGTCGCATTCAGAGTTATTGTATGTAATCTGCCGTGTAATGCTCGGCATTCCACTATGTCTCATGTCCGTAATTGCTATTACGGCATCGAGAAATTTTCGTAGTTTTCACGTAACTTTATGTCGTTTCAAATAAACGAACCCCTCGTTAAAATAAACGTGAGCCTTGTTATGTTTGCGATTATTTACTGCACGTACATATTATGTTTATTGTTATCTAAATTATGTTACTCAAAGTGTGTCTTTTTGTTTCAGGTAAGAAGCTAATGATTAAAGCACCGTTTACATCGTCTATCGAATCGGTAAGTATCCACTTCTTGCTTCTTTTGCCGATTTAAAACTAATTAAACTTGTGAGCGTCGATCTTGTGCAGTGTAGCGATGAGGTAAACATCAATTAGTAGATTTTAGATAGATAATCGCAGCTATTAGTTACTCGTTTCTATATTGTTTAATATGAGTGTCGCTTGTGCAACGAGTTTCAAAATTTTTCCGCCGCTCTGTGCGCTACCTTTTGGTGGTTTTCGGAGCGTGGCGGATAATAGGCAACCTTAGATTGCGCCCGAGTCCTTCGCTCGTGAGGCGAGGAAAGCTGCATATTTTAATAGCCAATTTCGCAATCGGGAGCGATTGCTCCGAGCGGTTGACCATTATCTGATTAAAGTTTGCGGCAATTATTTTGAAGGTGAAGTATTATTTGCGGCCAGATATGTGTTTTACGGTTGGTGTATATCGCTGTGGTCACGACAAACGCCGTTTCGCCCAGAGCGCGACCGCCGGTGGGAACGCGTCCATTGTTTGCCCCGCCTAACACATCGCGACAATTCTGTTGCTACATTTCAAACAAATTGTCTTTGTACATTGTTTTCTCCGCTACAATTTTCACAGACCTTGCTCGCTTTCGTCCGATCGTCTAGTCTGCTTGCGTCTCCGGGTTTAACATAAGCGCCGATAACATGGTCATCACGAATTCTAAGCCGGATGCGCACTTTTTGTTGACGGACGACGTACGTGAGGATGACGCAAGCGGCGATTTGAACTTATCATCGCGTTTAGATCGATTCGATACGAGAGAGCAGGCAGTTGAACGTTTTACAGAGATTTGCATTCGATATAAACAAGCTGCTGATCGTCCGCCTAGCACGTACAGTGTGGCGACACGTCTGCAGGCGTTATGTTGTACACATTTTGAGTTTTGGTCCCAATTGGAGCGAGGTCGGGCACGGTCGAGTCGCTGGGCTGATGTCATGCGATTCTTATTAGAATCAAGGTGTGTTTATAATTGTTTCCTCCGTAAGCGACGCGGAAACATAACTTTAGAATAAGTCAAGCATTTCTGATTCATTGGTTTCATTCAAGGCAATAGGTTGATGTATATGGCGGCGCAGCATGAGATTGCACCGCGGGTGTGCAGAAGGCTAACTGTCACACAGGTGTTGTGTCATCTTGCAGTCACGATGCACTCGCGAATGTCACATTCCTTCATTTAAAATTAATTCTATACGCGTACCATCATAGTTTCTTATCATTAACCAGACTATATATAAGTTTAAAGAGTATTTCCTTCGATATAAACCTGTTTGTTTTTAAATTTATAAGTTTTTTTTTATGTACAAGGGGATTTTTTACAATGGCCAGAATTTTCCTTAGATCAAAGATAATGATATAGCTTTTAAAACGTTTAATTTGCCCTCTAATCTCGGGATACACGAAAATATCTCACGAGTTTCAAACATCCGCATTTGTAATTGATGTTTGTGTCGTTTTCACACGATTCACGATTGCCGGAACGGGTTGTGGCAGCTAAACCATTTAATTTTGCTGAAATTGTTTACTTCCTCGAACGTTAAGATTTAGCACCATGATTAGTTATATATTATCTATGACATGTTATACATTTGTTAATTCTCCAATATCTAAAATAATATTCGTTTTCGTTGTTATGACAATATTTAGGTTTAGACAATGATTTGTTTGGTAGTATTGGATTGTTTGTAATGTACTTTCTGTAATTTTAGGCATTTTAATATTATTTTACAAATTCTAACTAAGATTATTCAATTCAATTATTCTATGATCAGAATATCCATTAAGTATTGCTTGTATTGATTATACTATTACCAATAATAATTATTCGTTCACAATATTCATACGTTTAGTTATGTCACACTAAATGAACACAACAAACAACAAACATTACATCGATCGTTCTAGTTTCTTACATGCACATTTTTTATACTACGAACATGGTTTGTTTGCAGTTTAATGTTTTTAAATACCGGCATTTTTTGTTTGTACCAAACTAGTTTATAAATTTAAACGTCCGATGCGTGATTAAATTTTCAATTACGCGCTTCTTTAATCCATGGACATTGAATAGTTATAAAAACCCTTACGAATCTGTACGATCCGTAGTCCTGTCACGTGTCTGTTCTACGTTTAAGGGAATCCCGTTACGCGGATGCTATGAATGCCATTATGTAGATAAAGGTGTAGGATTTTCTTGTATTGTTTACTCACGTATTTTAATAATGATGACATGACCTTGTGAATTTATTTGAATATTGGTGATCTGTTGTTATATCAAGAGATGTCACGATATATAAATACCCGATTTTAGTGTTTGGCTTATCTTCTTTAATTTGTTTATCTTTTAAGTGGAAAATATGCATTGCATTTTGAAAAGTATGTCCTGAATATTGTTTTTTTCTGTCATGAAACTTTAGATTCAGTACATAATCCTGTAACATCGAATTGGTTTAAGTTTAATTTTTATTACAACTTTTGTTTAATATTAATAAGTCTTAGTTGAAATGAGCTATTTTGTATATACCTAATGTTACTTATGATTGTAACCTACTGACCAATATTAATTATGGTGATTCGTGTCCACTCGATTTGACATTATTCATAAAAAATTAATAGGATGGGAATTTGCCGCTCTACTATTAGTAACTCTAATAACCTGTCCTCTACCTCGAACGCTCAGTATATTTGAAAACCGGTGTTGGCAAGTTTCAATTAAAATAGAAACTGTTTCCTAAGCATAATCATGCATCCATCAACTGCACTGGAAACATAATATTGTGAGTTCATTGGACGCCAACAGATTGTATTTCGCTGACGAATCATAAGGTTTTAAGATTAATACAATATTGTTGCGAAATATTTTGAATAAGTACGATCTCCGCATTAATCATGGACTTATCCAAAATGTGTAGGTCTTACTGTGAGGAGTCATTGTTTTATGACGGCTGAATTATTACCGCGTGGGCTCAACAAACGACCCTTGATTCAGTTATAGACTCACAGTCATCGTTAAATTAAATTATTTTTATGTACATTCAAAACCCATATCATTAAACGACACTTATCCCCAAGAATATCGCCGAATCATTACACAACAATCCTTTAGACCGCGCACTTTTGTTTGTATTTTCTCACAGGTGTTTCTTTATGCCTGGCTGTCATTGAGTTTTATGCCGAAGGCTGCGCTCTGTGAAACTTTAACTTTAATATTTGTGTCGCGATACGCACCGCATTGTCTACGGAGGCTCGCGCGGAGTCCCACCCGTGGGATCTGGGTCGGGGACCTAGCTGGACTTAGTAATTTTCGTTCGTATGTAAAACGATCCGAACAATCAACCACACATACTTAAATCGAATTAATGATCGCCCTAATCATAAACTCGCACTAATGTCGAGCGACGTAAACAAACACAATCTTACATTTACTGATAACGGCTGAGGCTGCGACTGCGAGAAACACTTCTTCGTCGTGTTCGCTTAGTTGCACATGTCACGGGGGCTTAGTTCCTTGCACTACACTAGAGTTTTGTTACACCAACGTTCGGTCACTTGCACATGCCGGGGGCGACTGGGAGTAGTCGGCCGGCCGGGTGGTTGTCGCCGCCGTGGAATGTCTTCTGTCTGTCCCGAGGGTCAACGGCGAGTGGTGGGGTGCACGTGTGATCGGCAGGTCGGGCAGCGCATGAGTGGCGGCGGTGGTAGGGGCGCGAGCGTAAATACGCCGCGGTAAGCGCGTGCGCAGCGCACGCACACAGCGACGCCGCGACGCATACGCGGACCGCACGCTACATGTGACGCGGCTCATGCGACGGATGACAAACGTCGATCGGTTAGCGCCGATGGATCCCAGCCCTGCGGAATACGATGGATGCTGCCTGAGTAACGGTCGAACACTCGATCGGACATTACGCACCTATCATCACATATTTTTAGACTACAGTATATTCAATTTCTGGCATTATTACGCGATTAACACGAAATTGTTTTCGTGTTTACACCGCGACGGTGGTGACTCAAAGCGCGGTGTAAAATTAATCGGTGATTTCGTACTTATTTTCATTATAATAATTAAAATTATTTTATTAGCTCTTCAGTCATCGCACGTGTATGTACCAAAATAAATAAAGTTTCTATTTCGAAGTAATATGACCAATATGTGACTGCGTATGTTAGCTAACATTCTTAATCTTTCTTAAATTGTGGCGACTTAAGATCTGTGTGATGTGATAATTTAATCGTCGTTGAGTTAAAGATGATTGACATTTGAACATATACGAATAAAACCAATATCGGTTCAAATTCAAATAATATTATTTAATCTACAAGTTTTTCATTGCGGTGCTCGTGATTTAGCACGATGACGGAGTTGTCGGCATATTTAGTCATTCGGTTACTTGCAGATTGTTTGACATTTGCTTAAAGGTTCGCGTTTGTTGCATAAAATGTTATGTTTCAGCTTGATAAACTTGTCTGTACTTCCGATTCTTAATACAATATAATTAAATAATGAAATGCTTTTCAATGTTTTCTCCATGTTAATTTCTCTTATTACTCATTCGTTATTTTCGATCAAATAAAGTATCATCGTGTGATAGATGGTTTCATACTGCGCCGAATGGGACGGCAGATTACCTCTCGCGTGATGCGTTCAATGTGAACTCGCCTTAACCCGGTATTCGGCGCGAGTCATCGAACCGGCCGCGTCCTCGGAAGGTCGCTCGGACCCGAACGGGACCCGCATTTGCATAGCGTCTCTAATTTTATATCAACACTAGCGTTACACGCGATTTAAATATGTATTAATAAAATTATTTTGGCATATACTGTTCGTATTACGAAGTTAGGAAGACAGAAGATAACGACGCAGCATAAAGGCATCATTTGTTTATAAAGAAATAGTTACGAAGTTGTCAAGTTTACAAAAGTGTAGGCGTTATAGCTGAGCTTACTATATCTATATGTATTCTTTTTTTGACTCGAGTAAATTACGTTTGCTGCGGCCGGAGGTTCCAGGAAAACCAAAATTACTTTAAAAACTACTTTAATTAAAATAAATTACAATTTGAACTTAATAATTAGCTTAAGCGATTCCTATCGATGTTGGATAAAGAATGCTTCCCTACTCGAATAGTAGTGTATTTATAGTATCAAGAGACGTCGCGATTGATGAATTACATAATTAGGACAAATATGTTTAGATCAAAAACTGGTGTGGCGGCATCAGCATTCTTCGTGATCTGCGTCAATGTTGAACTGCAAAAGTAGACCAAATACGTTGCTGAATTGCATATTAGTGTTCTACAAACTATATCGACGGTGTCAGCGCTCTTCGTTAGGGTTCCGCTACGTGATACGTAATTCCTCCACCCCGAGAACGGCAACTATTTTAGAATGTCAAGAGAAAATGTTGCCGGCATCTGTTCAGCTTTCTCTTTTTTTCTCTTCCCTTGGGGTTGACTCCTTCGGTCGCTGGCTGTAATCCTTTTCCTTCATGCAGCGGATCCAGGGATTGTATCTTCGTAACGCGAAGACGACGATCACCATACCTCCAATTGGTAGAAGTAGTGAGTTGTACTCTCGTTTGATGTGGAAAGGAGAGTACGTAGTGTTGGTCAACGAGTTTCTCCATCGCTTCTCTTTTCAATGTAACTGTAGTAAGTTGACAGGACTCCTTCAGTGCTTGATTTGTGATTACTTCTTGGATGTAGTCACTTTTGATACGGACCTGAAGGGTTATTCTTCATCGCAGAAATACCAGTTATTCAACTTCGGACATTCTGTCTCTATGTACACGAATAATTTCTCGTAAGTTGCTATGAAAGGAGAGGGAGGGATGAGGGCTTGGTTATCTTTCTTTGGTGCTACACATATTTTTTTTACAGTTCGAAATTATTTCTAGAGGTTATTGGAAATTTGGAGTTCTTAATATAATAATATGAACCAGGTTTTAAACTACCATAATATACACTACATTCTAAATTGGGTACATAATCTTAAGTTCATTTTAATATTTCTATATCTATTGTATTTTTTAGCATCATTCTAATCGAGATTGCCGGTTATACTTTTTATGACCGATAATAAACTATGTACAACACCTCTTTTAGCCTGGATTGGCTATAGTGTTAGTGGGATCCTGTAACAAATTAGCAGTTTTATGGCTACGTTTCAGTCGTGATTTGGCAACGGGTCCGCGTTTTTTAGAAGTATAGATATGTATAGGTAAGTTGGCGAGAACAGTGTCTTGAGTGTAACGGGGTGCTGTTTTCTGTCGGTGAAATTTGTTGAGGGGCTCGTTTGTAATAGGGATTTCTAATATTTGATTTTCATTGCTGGTGTGTACGGTTTCGGTCGAAGAGTCAACTCGGGTACGCAAACATTCAGTCGGGTTTCCTAATAAGGAACTTATTTCGTCAGTCTTTTTAAATAAAGTATTAGTATCCTCATTATATAATTCTATTCGCGAGAGAGCGTCTGCATTCGCATTACTTTTGCCTTTCTTATACAGAACTGTAAAATCGTATTCACTTAGTTTCAGCCTCCAACGTGTAAGACGGGAATTAGACTCCTTTAAGTTCATTATCCACTGTAACGGTTTGTGATCACTTATAACCTTAAATTTTCTACCAAAAAGATACGGTCTAAAATACTTAGTTGCCCATACTATGGCGAGGAGTTCCTTCTCGATCGTGCTGTAATTTATCTCACTCTCATTGAGTGTGCGAGAGGCGTAACAGACGGGTTTGTCCGAGCCTATTGGACCTTGCGATAGTATGGCTCCTATGGCTACGTTAGAAGCATCTGTTGTTAGATTGAACTCTTTAGAAAAATCTGGGTACTGTAAGATAGGATCGTTAGTTAGAAGTGTTTTACATTTTTCGAAACAGTTAACGTATTCAGTATCAAGAGTAATTTTTCTTCCTTTCTTGAGACATTGGGTCAAGGGCTTAGTAATACGAGCGAAGTCTGGAATGAATTTTCGGTAGTAACCGAGAAGTCCTAGAAACTGTTTAATTTCCTTTGGTGTTTTAGGAATAGGATATTTTTCTATTGCCGATATTTTATCTGGATTTGGCTTTACACCATCTTTGCTAATGAGGTGACCAAGATAAGCTGTTTCACGCTTAAGAAACTCAGACTTGTCCATCTGGATCTTAAAGTTGGACTCTCGAAGTCTCTGAAATACTTTCTCTAGGTTGATCATATGCTCTTGGAGTGAAGTACTGAAAACGATTATATCATCTAGATATACTAAACATATATCGTTCTGTAGTCCTCTGAGGACGTTGTCCATTACACGCTGGAAGGTGCTGGGCGAATTCTTCAACCCTACTGGCATTCTAAGGAACTCAAAATGGCCGTGCTCTACGTTAAAAGCGGTCTTAGAAATGTCCTGGGGATCCATTTCTACTTGGTAAAAGCCGTTCGTCAGATCTAGAGTAGTAAAGTACTGACACCTCCCTAGCTTGTCGAGGACGTCACTTATGTTGGGGATAGGGTATCTATCATCTATCGTCTTCTCGTTGAGTTTACGAAAATCAACCACAAGACGCCATTTTTGTTTGCCGGATGAGTCTAATTTTTTGGGTACGACCCAAATTGGTGAACTCCATGCAGAGTCAGATGGTCTTATTATACCCTGTTCTAGCATTTTCGTAATCTGATCCCTCACCTCTTGTCGGTGAACAAATGGATACCTATAGTTTTTACTATACACAGGAACTTCATCCTTGGTCCTAATGCGGTGTTTTATTTTGTTAGTGAACGTTAAAGGTTCGCCTTCAATATAAAATACGTCGGCGTAACGAGAGCAAAGGGTGGTAAGGTTAACCTTTTCCTCTTCGTTTATATGTTCTAATCGCAACCGCGACACTACGTTTTGCGCGCGCGAATTTAGCTGATCAGTGCGTATGCACTCAGTATTAAATAATTCCGCGTGTGCCGGCCGATCGAGAGAGAATATTATGTCGTTAGGTGTTGGGTTCTCGACTTCAATGTAACCGCGCTGATTAATAACGGTGGTAATACATTCATGTATAATGCAATTACATATTATTTGTTCTCCAATGAATACATCACCGTCGGTTGTATCAATAGGTACGCGGATAGCTTTCGAAGTTCCGGCAGGTATAATATCTTCATATAAATTAACGTTACGCGAGTTGTACATTTTAATAGGATTCGACGCTGAGTGTGTGAATAGCTGTCTCTCCTTCAGATCTATACGGGCTTCCCATTTACTTAACAAATCTAAACCTATAAGCCCGTCGAAATAGTCATGGAAACGGTACAAGAATAATTTTATATTATCTGGGTCATTAAATTCAGCAAAGCATGGTAATGTAATAGAATAATTATTTCTACTGGTTGCATGTACGTTTGTTACCTCAAACGGGTCGTAATTAAGGGGAAAATTACCAAAATACTTCGCAACAGCTTCGGGGTTAATAAAGGATTGGTTGGCACCGGTATCTATTAAAAATTTTAATGGAGGGTTATTTATCTGTATGTACGGTAGTTGCCTTTGTGTTTGCAGGTTTAATTCTATCCTGGTTTTTGTGTAATTCACCTGAAAATCCTGATTTTCGCTATTGTCTCCTACCTGAGGCGTATTTTCGTTACGTAAAGGATAGTCGTCAGTTATATAATACGCGGTGTCATAAGCATAGTCAGGGGCATAGTTAGTAGTGTAGTAGGTATTGTCATTGTAAAAGTAGGTCGGTTCTTGGTAATAGTCATATGGGCGGTAATATGATTCGTCGTACGCAGCACATTCATTAACATTCATTTCGCGAGTTTTAAAATAATTACTTGGAGGAGGGTTTCCTGACCTTCCCCAATCATGACCTGATGTCATAGGAGGAAGCGGTTTAGGAGTAAATCTCTGTACACCGCTCATAGGCTGGGGGTTCTGGCTTTGAGGTGGATTGTGGCGAGGTGGTAATCTAAATACATTACTGCGGGGATTATAGTTCGGGGGCGGTGCACCGAATACTCTTTGGGTGTGCGTGGGCATGCGGTTATGCTGTATAGCCTCGTTAAATTTAAATGGCTGAGGCGGAGGCCTCATGGGTTGGTGCCCTATTGGTACCGGCCAGTTGGATGTAGGAACATGGGGTCGCTGTGGGACTATGGATGGTGGATGATGGGGTACCTTGGGGGTCGCTATATTCTTTTGTGGTTCGTTACGTTGCTGTAAGTACAGTACGTTCAGCTCCTCCTGAACGTACTCGAGAGCCTTCTCGATAGTATCGGGGCGCATGCAACGTATTCGTGACCCAAGGGGTTCTTTAAGGCCACGAACAAATGCCTGCATGGTAACCCTTTTATACAAGTCGCGTTTTGCAGTAACAGTAGTAGGTACGGTCTCGTGTAAAGTCACATAAGTCATAAGTGTACTAAATAGGGTCTGGCAGTGTTCATAGAAGTCTTGGGGAGATTTATTACCTTGAGTGGCTAAGGAGAGGTCATTGTATAAAGTTATTTCATCACGTTGGTCAGAAAAATTATTAATTAAAGTTTTACGAATACCTGCCCAACTGTCAGGAATTCCATTTGAATTTAAAGTACAAGCGGCAGTCCCTGTTATTTTATTAAGTATTCCGTTCAATACGCAACAATTAGAAAATTCGGAACCTTTTTCCGTACTTAGATACTTAGCAGCTAATTGATCGCATATACTTATAAACCTAGTTAGCACATTTGGATTTCCATCAAAATCCGGGACAAGCCGGAGTGCCTTAAAAATAGTGTCCGGGTCGTGTGCCATCGTATGTGACTCTAAGCACTCTAAACTAATATCTGATTGATTAAATAACTCTAAATCTATATTCCTATTACTATCGATATCCCAGTGAGTCTGACGGAATTCAGACTCCTGGGCCCTATCCGATCTAGGGTGGAAAATGTTGGAAAATTACAGGAGTAACGGGAAGCAACACGAGAACAATTCAAGTGCACTTACAGGGTTTTCATTTCTGGCCTTCTGGATGCTTCAATGTCTGGATGCTCTTCCGGTTGTCTGCAGCAGGTCCGTAGGTTCTGGATAACTCGACGACGGGGCTGGACAGCCTCCCAGGCGACTCACGACGTGGTTTCCGAATTGTGGGTCCCTAGCTATCGTGAACCGGCCCGCGAATTATCCTGCCGACTGCGCCAATTACGTTTGCTGCGGCCGGAGGTTCCAGGAAAACCAAAATTACTTTAAAAACTACTTTAATTAAAATAAATTACAATTTGAACTTAATAATTAGCTTAAGCGATTCCTATCGATGTTGGATAAAGAATGCTTCCCTACTCGAATAGTAGTGTATTTATAGTATCAAGAGACGTCGCGATTGATGAATTACATAATTAGGACAAATATGTTTAGATCAAAAACTGGTGTGGCGGCATCAGCATTCTTCGTGATCTGCGTCAATGTTGAACTGCAAAAGTAGACCAAATACGTTGCTGAATTGCATATTAGTGTTCTACAAACTATATCGACGGTGTCAGCGCTCTTCGTTAGGGTTCCGCTACGTGATACGTAATTAGTAGTAATCAACAGACGTGTCAGTTTCAATTAGATAACAAATTACATTATGAAAACAATTGTTAGTTTCCTCAAACAAAATTTCACTTAAAACCTCAGCTCAAATATAGCTTAGAAATGGAGCTCGAACAATAATTAATCTCGTCATAATCTCTCGTCATCGTGTACTCCTTACTCTTTGTCAGCAAAAGCGAAGTTATCATTGCTTGCGGTCATTTTCACTGCTCGCGTTCTTGACCGATATGAAATGGTCGTTGCATAACCCTTTCAATGGCGTAAGATTTGAAACAATATCTACGTTTGTGCATTATATAAACGCAATAAGTAAATATTCATTGTACATACTAATCCGTGTCGCAAATAAACCATGACATGCATTCTGCATGCCAATGAACATTTCGGCCGGATACGCGACGGCTTCGATGCTTGTGTATAAGTTTAGTATTTAATCATTTGCATCTCGCCTGCAAACGATCCCGGATCTTTTTTTGCAAAGTTCGAACGAATATTTCTGTTACCCAGTCATGTCAAACACTAAGCCGGCACGATAATTACACGGAGATGGCTGGAATGCGGTTCTTATAAACTCGATTTGTTTAATTGGCCGTCGATAAAACTGTTAGCGAACGTTTGACAATATTCAATGCTATGTTGATTTTTACTCAAACTAACTTAATACTTTTTACTAGTCGTAAGCTTCGATCAATAATGTACTGATCGAAGGTCGTAAGGCCTTTTTTACTGCAAAATTTTGTGTTTATTTGGAGTTTTGTTAGTGGTTACATTATATTACTATGTTGGATCAATTCAGATGTTTTAAAAGTTTACAGAGTTATTTCTGATCCACTACGAAATCCTTTTGTCTTTGACCTTCGCTCTGTGCGATCATGACCTACAGGATATCGTTACGGTTCTTTTTGGCTATCGAGGCTTCAGTGTTTTTGATAACTTATTAAGTAGAGTAAAAAACATCGGCTACCATTTAACACTTGTTTTTGTCCGTGCAAAAAAAAAACATAGTGAGCTCTTATCCTTGTAATTCCAAGTGGTCGGATGATGTCATCTCTAACATCGCCGAGTCTAGGGACTTTCTTGCGTATATTCCAAGTATTCTTAACCCAATGTCAATGGTCTGTCGAGTATCACCATATAAAGAAAAGCGGCATGCCTCGGTGCGGCGCCATCCGCGTACACTGACGCAGCTCAGCGTTTTATGGGAGCATGCCATATTTTCTTCTTGAGGTCATTATAACTGTTAAAGACCGTGCACATGGTCGATGCAATAGTTGGCATTCTTTGTCCTGCTAGGTACAAAGGTCAGGCAACGAAACAATGTGACTGTCATGTTCAAGGCATTGTCTACGGTTATTTTGCAGAATTACAATCATTGGGAATCCAGATCAAATAACTGAAATATTAGTATGGTTTTTGACTACTAATTCTTTGATATCTGAATATTCTGAATGATGGGCACAAAACTTTTCACTCGCATCAAAGTATACGACATTTTAAGGTCGCTTACTCTCGGTAGTTCTGTGACAATTGTTTCAAAAGCATGAAAGTTATTTAGGTACCCATATTTCAAAGTGTTAAAGATTCTGTAACTAACCTAAATGAACACCTTTGTTTCACTTGAAGATATTTGTAATATTTCGTAAATTACGGAATTTTCAGTAATCATGGCATCTTGAGTTGCGAAGATTTTTAGCAATTCAACAATGGTGACTCTTTCTACATTACGGTAGAGGTACACCAAGGTGCTAAAATGGTAATGCTTATTGTATTTGTGTTATTACTCAATCGATTGTGCATTAATAGTCTTACAAATATTGTGTATGTAAATGGGTGCTGCCGAGTATCGTTAAAAATATTTGTATTGTTCGTCATGCGAGAAACATCTGTTTGTGGACTAGTTATGAGGCCATTGATACCACAGCACTGTCATCGTGCTCACCATCTAATGTGGTTCTGAGATGAGGATACATTTTCTGGTCACGTTTCCGCATTGTGATTAAGTTCGACCATACGCGGATCGTATCCTCTTACGTCGAAATTATCAAAAAAGATTGAAATAAAAAGATTTCTAAGTTCACAATTGTCTTTGTAGTGCATTTGTGTGTGTTTTGTATTATTTTATGATTATGTTATATTGAGAAATTAAATGTCACTTGCTGTAACGGTGAAGGACATATCGTGAGGAAACCTGCATTCCTGAGCTCTTCATAATATTCTCGAAGGCGTGTGAAGTCTGCACATCCGCACTTAGCCAGGTGGTGGACTAAGGCCTAATCCCTCCCATTCTGAGAGGAGACCCGTCAGAATAACTTACTTGCCCAACCCGGGGATCGAACCCAAGACCTCAAGGATAGCGGTCGCGCTTGCGAGCATTAGGCAAACGGTGAAAGATTTTTTTTTAACGAGACTGTACTCGTACATGGTTTTGTAGTTTTAATTTTTCTTCTTCCTATGTGAAAATGTGTATGAAAAAAAATATTAAGCATATAGTTTGTTGCTTCACTCAATTAATAAAAGCACCATTGATACTGTTCGTGATTTAATTCAGACACGATTAGTCGACTATTTACCGCAATAGACGCTTTTCAATTTCGTCATACTCAAATGCGCCTTGGAATATCTGTCATATGAAGGTTTACCATCCATTTAATATTTGAAAAACTTCTGCATTTGTGGTAAAAAATTCACATGTCTTACCACAAATGCAGAATCACTTTTATTTGGTTCGCTCAGTTTTTGGGATTTCACGCTCGAGCACATTGTTGTTGAATGATGTGGCACGGGGTAGGAAAGTAGGTAGGTGTAGTAACTACGCGGGACTAAACTTTTAATAATTGCCTTGTAAGAAATGTGTATGAATATGGACTAAATGATGGATTTGCCCAGTAACGACGTAGACGTGTCTTAAAATTCTTCTGAGATGGGCATTACTAAGCACGTGACATTTTCGATACATACAGCTACTCTTAGATAAAGGAGATAAACTTAGTTCTTAAACTTTCGAGTATGTCGTCGTTGAGCATTAGGCGTTAGATTTGAAATCATTGTTCTGTAAGACCATGTTTATGGTTTCGTTGAAATTATGCTTTCTCTAACAAGTTTTCTACTGGCTCAGCTGCATAGTGTTGCTTATTATATATTTTTTGTTATCCGGCGCCGGTGTCGGAACGGATCTTAGAACCAGTACTTTATCTTAGCTGGATAATAAGCTGCTGCTTGATACATCCGTCCGTCTGATTAGGTCTGTGATGTATCTCAGCGCTGTACTTAAGAGGTAATGGAGTTGTAACTAGATCTTGATTTATTATGATATTTTTAATGTGATTAGGTTAGGTTAGGATTATTATTAGAACGTTGTTATGAATTTTACCAGGTTAGGTCATGTTACTGATAATGATCAATAACTGATAACAACAATTTTAAATAGAATTAATTTAAAACATTATAATCGCGTTAAGTTTGAAAAAAATAAGATTTTATTCAGAATCGCTTATGTATGAACTTATAATTATTGAAGATTGATTTTTGCCACCAGGAAACTCAAAAGCAAATTTAAAAGAGCCGAATTTATATAAAAAGTAGGATAAAGGTAAAAACTTGGCACATTAGTAGCATTGTCGATCGGGTTTGACCGGGGTGTCCTTATAAGGAGTCTGAAGGCACGGCGACGTGCCAATTCGGCAGAGGCGCTTGCCGCCTGTCATTAAATTGTGTAATTGAATATATCTGACGCCTTTCGGGGTGCATCTCCGCTTCAACCACATCCGCCCATTTATTTTCGTATCGAATAGTTACTTTATCAACTCTTGTCTTAACAATTTAACTCTTGTCTTAACAACTTAACTCTTGTCTTAACAAACGCATTGCAAAATCTTATCACTTTTGATATTAAACTGGATCGTTTTAATTGTTCCTCGTGCTATTTTGCGGTTTATGTAATTTTTCCTCACTTTAATACGTTTACTTTCACCCAAAATTTATGAAATTCTTCACCGGCACCATAACTTAAATCCATTGTTTCATGATTGTAATTTCGTTAATTAGATACAAGTTTGATTGCATAACCGTTTATTGTTTTACGGTTGAGTTGCTTTTGTTTGAGACGTCAAAGTATTTCGACAATCTGATCGCTCGAGATACGTTTTATTATTAATGTTATCACGTTACCAGTGTCGAACAATACGGCGAGCTTGTGTTATGAAAATTGATTATTTTTAAATATCTCGGCTATCGGATTTATACAACTTATTAATAAGGAAGTATGAAATGCAAAAATGGAATATGAATCTATAAAATAATAAGTAGCCTTCCGTCCATCTAAAAATTTTGTTATAAATCGAGAAGGTCGCCGTATAAATGCTGTTTTAAGATAGTAAACTTTGGACACCACCCATAAAATGCCAGCCCTGGCGCCATCCTTATATATTTCTCGTGAGCTCAATCTTGTTTATCGCTAGAACTCTTTATTATTTTTCTCATTATTTAAGTAGAGATATTCGCAATATCCATAAATTTCCATGATGTTTAAATTTTTGAGTGCTCTATTAATTTGAAAACGGATTCAGTTTTTTTTTTTACTTTTTTGTGATACGATTTTGATTTTAATACTGAGATTGACATTTTGTGTTTGTTCTGTGTGTCTTTTACTTATTCTGTGTTATCAAAACATTTTATTTACCTCCTATTGAAAATATAATCACTCATTATGTGTTATCGAAATTTGAATCTTCGTGTTTCTTGACCTTACGTTATTCAATCGTTATCTTTGTAAACGATGAACATTTTTGAAAGGATTTACTAGTTTTCGGCATTTCTCATGAAATGTTGCAATTCGGGGCCTCGCTCTGATTAGTTCTATTTAGCTTGTTTCGATTTTATGTTAGCACTACCATCGTGTACCTACTCCTGCCATATTATGAAACAGCAATTGCTGCCGAATACGTTGCAAGCCTGCAAGTTACCAATTGCAAGCGGACCCCTTTTTTGATCGGACAGGTTTTTGAGACCTTTCCGAGGACTTGTTCGCAGTGGTATGCGACTTCATGTGTTGTAATAAAAGTGATAAAAAGTAGTCATTGTATAACACGAAAACATTTAATGAAATCTTAGCTCGAAATAAAAGTTTTGAAATACGATGAACTCAAATTGGCCAATGACGTGTACTTGTGGAATTGGTTTAGATTTGCTTTTCACATCTTGGCAATGATATCTATCAACGTAGGTAGTTATTTGTTAAAATTTCGTATTTGTTATTATTTTGTTCCATGGTCAGATTCTGCATCCGTTCAATAGTAATAAAACTGATCAAAAATGCTTTTAATAGTTGATTTGTCGAGATGCCTGATAGAACATGTTTTGGTCTGTCATGTTCGATTGTTCCGCTAATCATTATTTAAACGTTCAAATCGCTATCTGTTCGCTTCTATTCAGTTTATATTGTTCAATAGGTGTGGGTTTTAATAATTTAATCGCTAGCTTTGGACCCTCTGCAGACATGATACTGGTTTTGGTCACGTCCGCTTAGATGTACTTATTCAGTTTTGTTTTATTTTAGAACTATAAACGAATAATCTTATGTCGTATGTAGGGGGCTTAAGCTATGTAGCAATTAAGATGTTTTTGCGCGTGTATAAAAACATACTGACAAATGGAAACGCTTATTTTATGTACAAAAACAATTATTAATTATCTACGTTTTTACTCTATCATACTACCACAACTCAAGTGCAACAGTGTATAATTTTTTGCTGATTAAATTCTATTCTATTCTAAATTATTGAAGATGTCATTGTTTTTAATTTTATTAATAACTATATCTTTTGTCATTTGTAAACATTAATCTTTTCCTCTAAATAATACCTTAGTGACTAAACTAGTTAATTTACACAGTTACACTAACTCTTCAGGTACAAACAAACTGAAAGCCAATAAACCCTGAACTTGATTGATTAAGGGTCGGTACATATCTGACGGAAAATGCGTCGCGTATTATTCTGATTAGTTCTGAAAACTATTTGTTTCCTTCTTAATAATTTTTATCCTTCTGTTACATTATCTTCATCTAGCTTGGCAAGAGATGTTGATCGAACACTTCCAATTAATCTTATTAATGACGCTGTTTATAAAAAAAGTTTTTCAAGGTTTATTGGATAGCGGTGAACCGTAACAGATTCCACAGCACAGGGGGGATCCCTGTGCTGTGCACTCGATAAAATTGCGTTCTCACCTCGTGAGTCCTTGCGGATGCAAGTACAATTTGGCAATGCACAAGATTTGCGTTGCAGAGACAGAGGAAGCCTGCTAAATTCACACTCGCTTAGCGTAATGGACTTAAACCTAACCTCTCCCATTCTGAATGTAGAACCGTGCCAAACAGAGAAGAACAATACTTGTGATGACGTAGAGCTTGCACATTCCAAGCGTATCCATGTTGTAGCGTCCATAGCCCAAAAGCTCGCGTCGATTTTATAATGTGATCGACTGAGTTAAAGTAATGATGGGCGCGGTAGGTTTGTGGATGGATGACTGCTAGTAGCAAAATTTCATGGGCGCGCTACCGTGCTACGAAGGGCACGTTAATCCGTCGGTCCCGGTTGTTTTCAATGGTATAAACAATCGCTAAGCCTTGTTGAAGATCTTCGGGTAGCTTTAGAACGTTTGGCAATGGGTTGGCCACTAACCCCTTTACCAATCCGCACTGGAGTAATACTGTGGAGTATGCTCTAGACCATCCGTAAGCTATGTCTGTGGAAGAGACCCGTGCCCAGCAGTGGGACGTCTATGGATTGTGGCAGCAGATGAACACCCCCATTGGTTATCCGTAGCGTCTGAAGTTCATATTAGCACCTTGCGTGTCCTTGGGCAACAAAGGCGGAGGTCGACGCACCGCGGGGATTGCGGATTTGGCATCCGACGCTATAATGAGCGGGATGTACGCGGATCCAGCCGCATTGACGGCCTTTGCATTTTTAAATCGAACTTTTGGGGCACTCCAGTGTGAATTGACATCACTGATCTTTATCGGGTCTTGTTTTTGTTTTGTAAAAAACTGATACAAATCATTCATATGTATGTATATGCGTGTTTCAGCCGATTTTGTTGAATTAAGGTGTTGTGGTTGAAAAATCTAAGAAGCTGAAGATGATATCTCTACAGAAAATAAATCAGAAGATATTGTTTATCAAAATACAAACTTAACTACGCACAAAATGTGGAAGTTTATAATGTAGAATGTATGTATGTGGTCAGCCATTAGCAATGTGTGAGGTTTCACTATATGAATCTAATTGTACCTTTTATAGAAAGAAAGAGACATTTATTTTGCAGTAACAACCAATTAAAACTGGCAAAAGTGTCGAAGGTAAAAGATAGCATTAGCTTCATACTGTATTTACCGTGAGCAAGAAAATAATCTTACCTGCTCTAATTGACCAAATTTTCCCAAGTAGGTTTTAATGAATCTACTTTGTTTTGTTTAGCGTTCTTGACTAATTTGGTTTGTTTTGTTTAGCTCCCTACACTCAAGTCCCAACATTTTTATTTACAAATACCCTCCAATACTTTAATTGTCAGTCGCTCGATTATACCGCACTAAATCGATAATATCTAATATCTTGTTTGGATATGAAACCGACACCAACAATAAACAAACACTTTTTGCTTTTAGTTTAATAATAAAAGAGGTCTCTGAAACCCAGTTGGTTAGATGCGGACTTGATCTTAATCATAAGTAGGTATATTTGCAGGTATCGAGTATATCCGGTCCCTAACAAGGCCAATTACCATACAAAAGCGGACTCTGAGAACACATTATCGCATAATGTAATATTTAAAAGAAACTTTTTTATCCTCTAAATAATACTTACTGATCTATGACTAAAGGTGCAGTAACGGACTGGCTTTTGCACCTGACTTTTAAGTAACAAATGAGAACGCTTTGAAATTTCTATTTGAAATTATCAAGAATTCCTTTTAATTGGTTTATCTGCATTGTGGTCTTTATAGCTCTTCTCAAAAACTGATGATTAAAATATATGTATATCAATTGTAATTTATTGAAATTGAACTCATAAAAATAACTAAGACAAATAGATTATTTATATTACAAAAGTTGTATCTTGATTTGATGGAAGCTTCTATTAAGGAAACAAAATGTCATAATAACTGGAGCTATTAAATGGCCAGTTGATAACGCGGCATTTGACACCGAGATCCGCTTTGTGCATGCTTCATGTTCAAGGTTAGTTCTCTGACGTATAACCACCACATCTGGACTGTATCATATCAAGTATCCCTCCATAACTGCTAAATCCTAATGTGGTTCTTTTCATCGGTTACTCATACTATACCCACAGTTCAATAATGTGTAATGATGACATGTTTCAGAGTTCCGTACCCAAAGGGTAAAAAGGGAGCCTATTACTAAGACTTCGCTGTCCGTCCGTCCGTCCGTCCGTCTGTCACCAGGCTGTATCTCATGAACCGTGATAGTTAGACAGTTGAAATTTTCACAGATGCACTATCTAATGCACAACCGGTATTTGATTACCGATGGTGTCTAGCTTTAGATATCGCCCCAAAATGTTGTTGACTTTGTTATTTGTTGTTGGAGGAATATTTACGGGAATATAGAAAATATTCCTCCAACAACAAATAATAGAACAAATATAGAAATATTTATTATTTCGTTGATGAAGTGAAACAAAACAACTACTTCAAGAATGTTCTATAGGTATCATAAAGCTATGTTGTTTCAGTGTGAATCTACTAAACTTATTTTTGAGTCTGGTTGGCAATTTCGTGTTCATATTTCGGCGCTTCTGAAAACGTTAGAAAGCTTATGTACGATTGATGACGAAAATATTAAACTGTACGTTAGACAGAAGCGTTACGTCCGTGAGAAGAGACTTAAGTGCTCATTCTTTCGTGGCATTGAATTTCTATGATATGTAATAAATATTATGTATCTCCATGTTAAATTACGCCATACAAGGAAATCCCCATTGATTATAACATGAGAATGGGAATGCCAAATATTATTTAAGCACCGAATCAAATGGTGTTAACTGTTCTGGCAAGATTTGCGAGATTACATCTTTATAGATATAATAAACTAAAGGTTCTATATAGATAAAACCTTTAGTTTAAAATGGCGAAGATGGCCTAACATCCACAGAGAAATAATGTAATAAAACGATCGAGTGTAGTGTGCACAATGGCAGAAATTGTATTGAATTGTTATTATCACCTTTGTCATCTTCTCTGTTACGCCATCGTTAGTGCTATTGGTCCATTAGACTAACACGGTTACACCAATAATGGAATTATAATGTTTACCTGGCTATTTCATTTTAATTACAATTTAGAAAAATGTTAAGTTGTATGATATAACTAATTTCCTAGTAAATATGTGATATATTCTGTATCCGTATCAGTGGCGGATTTACACATTTTCCGCCAGTAGGCTATTAAATTTTTGCCGACCCTACTAACCTCTGAAATTCGATACCCTAGTTCGCGATCATATTCACTCATCACATACTAACACAAAATAATTATGTTTTAGTTAAATTTTCGAGAAATTTTTTTTCTATGTATATTAAATGCTTTTTTTTATGTAATACAAAACAATTTGGCCCAAATTTGCCGCCCCCTAAAATCTGCCGCTCTAGGCTTCAGCCTACTCAGCCTGCTGGTAAATCCGCCACTGATCCGTATAAGTATAAGGTATTAAGTCCGTCGTGTAGTCGTGTATCTCTTTAGAGGTGTCATTGTATAAGTAAATAAATAAATATCATAAAATGAAACGAATTATACATATGAACACCATCGATCTCGTATATGAAGGTTAAAAAAGGTTGACGCGCTAAAAAATTGCTCACTAAATCTGATTGTACAGTTTTTGCTTAGTTTTTTGTCAGTAGGTACGTGACATATTATGGTTACGTGTTAGGTATTATGTATTGTTATTTGTTATTGGTAAATTATAAAATCTACAAAATGTACCATTTGCGAGCACGGAATATTATGAAGGTAATGTTTATTATATCTTAACACTTCATACATCAATGAATGAAAATGTCCTTCATATACCTACAACAAACAAAAAATCATGATGGTTGGGGGGTACACTTATGACTCGAGAGCTTATAGGCGTTTATTCTCATATCATAACATATAATTTTATCCAGCAAACTTACGTTCCGAATTAGAATTATTATTTAAATTAAATTTAATAATAATTAGAATTATTATTTAAATTAAATTTAATAATAATTCTAATAAGAATTATAAATTAAAGCTTAAAGCAGCTTAATACGCGTAATCCATATAACTGTCCAAATTAATACTTTCATGTAATGGAGTATTGAGCTGCAAGTGCAATTATGCAACAACGCGAGCAAGCCGAGTTCCCGCGGACGTAACATAGATTTTAGAAAGTGGACTGGACGTATGGGAAATATAAACTTCTGTTCAGTTTATATACTAACATTGTCCCAATACTTCGTCTATGTGTTGTAAAGGGTATGTATTATGTTATGTTACGAAAGAAAAGCTTGCATTGTTAATTTTACACTTACAGTAATTTTATTTTTATTTTAGTCCTAGTGTCTGCGTTTTAATAAACACAAGTTAGTTAATACAAAGCTACGAAAAAAGGCGCCTATAACTTTTATACGTTTTATTTTAAAAGAAGAAATTAATTTAGTTATAGTAATAAACGTGATTTTAAACATTACTAATTCCGGACGAAATTCTAAAACATATTGTTCAGTTACCACAACATACTATAGTTAAAGAAAGTACTAACGTTGATTTATTGTTGTCCTTGTAATTATTCCGCAGTAAAATGCTTTGAGGTAAATAGAAATATAAACTTCGCATCTTAAAATATATATTTACTAGCTAACCCCGCAAACGTTGTTCTGCCATATGAAATGTCAAAGTGACGCGACACTTTATGTAAATGATAATTTATACAAAAATACTAAAATAATGTTTAAAAAACATTTTCTAGTGGACCAAATTGTGAATCTAAACCATTCTCGAATCCCCCGTCGAACGCACAAAAAATTTCATCAACATCTATCCAGCCGTTAAGGAGGAGTTCACTGTCATACACACGTACACAAGAAATATATATATTAAGATAGATAGCAGCAGTCTAGAAAATAGAAAACATAAAGCCTTCTAGGTGAGTGAGGGGGAAAGGACTGGACTGCGCGTATCGCAACGTCCGCTGTTCGCTCGTAATCACGTCCATTCGAAACATTTGCGGGTAGGATTTTGTAAGGTTTTTATATGTTTCAAAACTTTACAAAAAAATGGAGTCTGTGCGCGAATTCCTTGGACTAATTAATAAATTGGAATTTGGTTTCATTACCCGCTAATGCATACTAATTAATCAGAGTAACATAACGCTAAACTGTTTAATGTATGAAAAAATTTTGCACCTCTCTATTTCTGTTTTCACGTTTGGAAATCGACTCAATAACCTCTAAAACGGCTGAGTTAATTAGACATCGCTGCTAAAATATATTATGTGTTTCAAAGTTGTATTTAAAATGTAAATACTTGATGTGATAATTGGCCGGAAAGCGTTACTAACATGGAATGTGACTACGCAGAAAAAGGTACAACGATTTTTTCCAATTTCTCACACCGATTACCATCAAACAATCATCAACGGTTTTTTATTGTCCCAATGCGGCGCACGGTTCTCCTCTCAGAATGGGAGGGATAAGGCCTTAGTCCACCACGCTGGCCAAGTGCGGAATGGCAGACTTTACATGCCTTCGAGAACATTATGAAGAACTCTCAGGCATGCAGGTTTCCTTCGATGTGTCCTTCACCGTTATAGCAAGTGACATTTAATTTACGCACATAACTTAGAAAAGTCATTGGTGCGTACCGTTGGGGTTTGAACCCGGACCGAGTGAGAGGCGAGTTCGATATCCACTGGGCTGTCACCGCATCGACATCAAACAATACCAGAAGAATATTTATTATAAATGTCAATAGTTTAAATATTCTAAACTTCATGAGAACATTAACGAGTGGTAAATACCCATAAAATGAAAATTCTAAGCTATTTTATCCTCGTTTATCCGGTATAAAATCTCGGAACCGTACACCGCAAGCTAGGTGCATTATTGAGACGACCGCACGTTGGTCCACGTGTGGTGTGGGTCGGCCTTCGACACGATGGATGCACTCACGTACGTCCTAATGATGGTTGGGTCATTATCGCGACTTGCATTCATTACTGATAACTATTTTATAGTGATGTTAATTTTAATTTTTAATCGATTAAATATGAACTAATGATTTCATATGTAAGGTTTTCGTTGGAAACGGACTATGGAGCTTAGACCTCCTTTTAATAATGATACGTAAAAAAATTATGGTTTACTTAACATACTTAGACTACATACCTGCTGCCAATGCCTGAGCCCATGATACTGACCTCCCGGTCTATGATTTGTAGACATTCCTGCGTTAAATATGAATATACTTAAGTACATGAAGCATGACAAAACCTTAATTTAACCTTGTGCTCTTTTTACGAATATCTTTATTCGCCTACTATTACTCCTACATATTTTAAACTAGTGGAAATAGTGTCAGCCCTATCGTACCGAGCAAATGTAGGCAATTTATGACTCTTTTAATATACTTTGCCTATGTCCAACGGTGGACTATAAAAAGTCGATAATGGATTTTGCTCTCCCGGTAAACGGACGGAGATTTTGAAGGCTTTGTAATATTATTTACTTATTGTTTTTGATTTCGTCCGACGATGATCTCATTATTACGTAAGTAGTGGTAGTTAAATTCAAACTAAAATATAATATCTAAACTCATTAGTGTATCGGAACAGTATAATTACCGTAGTCATAGATGTTTTCCTAATTAGTTATGTATAATGTCTCGCCGGATGGACCATTTGTGAGACAAGCAGTGGCGTCGTAAACGCTTAAAAATTTCCAAATAAATTCCGTCGACCGTGAACTCTACATTTTATGGTATCGAAGGCGACTTGTGGAGCAGCGAGCCTGTTTGGTCAACAACAACCGATCTCGATCCACCGCGTTCTCGATCGAAATACCGGTCGCTTATCAGTAGGATTAGAAGTCAATAAGCTTTGATGTTCGCTAATCATCACAAATTGCATTTATTGTATGTCCATTAGAACTTGCACTATAGTAGAACGTAAATCTAGAACTAGCTACGTTTTTGGCGAATCTGTAACGATTTAGTAAATGGACTCGCCTGAGGGATGGAAGCAAAAGCTGTAATCTGCTTAAAGATTACAGCTTTTGCTTCCATCCCGGTTAATATCAAACATTTATTTCGAAGTTAAAAGAATATTCTATCCCTTGATTACTTGTGATCTCTTGTGAAATACACATCTTCTTCATTATTAAGTCATTAGAATGAGATTAGAAGGATAGTTGTCAGAAAACTTAAATGGTTAATATATAACGTGTAAATAGTTGACGTGTATCTGAAAAAATTACACATCAACGCGCGGCCAAAGACGCGGTTGGCGTGTAGCGAAATATATGCGGGCGCCCGGTCGACGCGACTTTATGGTAATCGGACGCCGAAATTTGGCCAAAAGATCGGTCATCTCCGCATTCCGCGCGAGACTCCGCAGCACCGGCCGGCCGGCGACGCCTCCGCCGTCCGCCGCGGAAAACCCGCGACATCGTAAACAATCTCGCATGCGAAACGGTGCCTTCCGACGACGCCGGGCGGTGGCGCGCTGTTAGGGTTGTCACTTCGGGCCAAAATATTATATCGGGCGGAGGAAAAATATGATTAATTTAGTGGGGTATAAAATTGTCAAAACAACAAATGTGATCATAAAGTATTGCGTTTCTTCAATACTGCTCACATAGGTATAGATAAAGCATTTATTTCATCAAATTAGATACTGGAATACTAACAAAAGAATAATGTATATTACATACCTACATACTCGTAGATAACGAAGTACTACAGCGATAATGGCTCAAACTTAGCACTGAGCACAGTAAACCACGACGCAAGATGAACTACTGCTGTGACAAATTTAAACTTAAGTATACAGTATTTTATACGGGCATTTACTTACACAGCAGTTTCACGTTAATCTATTTAGCAAAAACAATTTTTTTCGTGATTTCATTTTAATTAAGTGATTCTATTTAATTAATTGTTTTATTAAATGTTTACTTTTTACACGGAATACCTAATCTTTTTTCATGAGAGCTCGAATTCACGTGGAGGAGTTGCTTGAAATAATAGTTTCAGGTTTCCGGGGTTGATGTTTCGCAGACAGGAGTAAATGAATTTCTTTTATTTCTGCTGTATTGATAACCCTACACACAGTCCTGTCGCGAACTGACCGCTGGAAACAAGTTCCGACAGCCGTTTACGACCAAATTTACTCCCTAATGTGTCATTTATAAAGCACATTTTTGACAAATTGTTGAATTGGCGCCACGAGGTGCTATAAAAACGGAATCGCGATTATGATGAACACTGTTACCGATTCGAGAAAAAGCTATCTGGCATGTCCGTTGATTAATGGCGGACGAATATAAACAACATTTAGCCGCCATACGTGGATGGGCTGAGATCGTCCTGAGTATATATTAGCATAGTTAATATCAAAAAATAATAATGTTAAAATTTTGTGCGACCGACATTCCGGCGCCGATTTGTTGATTGTGTGAAGTATAATTTTTGTAATACAAATTAATTAGTTTCCAGATAGAATATCATTACTTGGGCAATTTGTATTGGACACGGATGAATGGGTATGTATGTATGTATGTCTTATTATATTCTTATTAAAAGAAAAGAAAACGTAGGTAGGAAGGTACAGAGGACAATAGATTACTTGTTTAAATAGTCTGCACTTAGTTCCACGTGTTAGATACCCTAATCTCGTGTGCTTTAGACAAGGAAAATATTGTTGTGGTGGGTCGTGACCAAACCTGTAACTAACTAACAAACTAACAACCTGCATAGTTCTTACAAGTATTTCGCATTAGGTTGTTGTATTTTATGGAAATAGTTATTCCGTGCAGAACTTTATTACTAACTTTACCATTAAAGGATTATTTAAAATACAGTATATATATTTTTCCTGCTATCTTCGTACTAAATATTATAATAAATCGAACGATTTTCACAGTTGTTTGTCCATTTCAGGTGAAATATATACTTACATTAAATATTTAATGTTATTACAAAAAAAACAGGATTCCCTAGTTTCTCGTGGGCGAAGAAGAGTATGTGGGGCATGATCAAGACATTTATTTTAAAGTGATCGGATCAAAACAAAAATGCGAAAACTTATCCATATCTCAACATGAAATCAGCTTTATCTGATCTACATTATACTTTATTTTTGGCAAAAATGTATAAATGGCATACCTACTAAGGAATATTTATTGTATCAAGAGAATTGAATTTTGTCATGAGTATTTCAAGACGATCTATGTATAAAAACTAAGCTGTTAACAGATACGTAATACGTGTAATAAGAAACTAGTGACAAAAAATAATGTTAATTCCCTCATAAGGTTAATACTCAGTCGATTTATATCTATATATATAAAAGGAGAAGGTGACTGACTGACTGACTGACTGACTGACTGACTGACTGACATATCAACGCAGGGCCTAAACTATAAGGGCAAGAAACTTGAAATTTTGCACAGGGGTTCCTTTTATAACGTAGGGGAGCACTAAGAAAGGATTTTTGAAAATTCACCCCCTAAGGGGATAAAACGGGGGTGCAAAGTTAGTATGAAACTGCTGTTTTTGAAGCGGGCAGACGTCGTTAATGGGTCTAATTCTACGCGAGCGAAGCTGCGGGCGTCCACTAGTTCACAATAAATCTGCACAACGACTGTTTTGAAAAGTTGTAGAAATTGAGGTCGAGAACTTAAGAAAATATATGCGTGTCTAATCTGCCATAAATTTAATATAATAATAACCCATGAAAGATAATTATCCAGGTAGAATGCACGTACCATCTTAACTAACACGTTAAGTTCACACGAGTCGGGAAGGGAACAATGTAGCGGCCTCGGCAGTGACAATGAGAAGCACTTTCCACTTTCCCGCCGTTTCCCACAAGATGGCGGACGGCGAAAAGCGTGCGCTTTGATAGATGAAAAACGGCAGATAAAATATGCGCAACAACAGTGACGGCTTGAATGTGCAATAAGTATTTTTTCTTTGTATTTCTTGAGAACAAATTTGTGATGGATTTGGAAAAACTCGTAATTGGTGCGGTATTACGAGTCTTAATTACCTGTTACCCGTACGTAAATCTAACCGTGTAACTAGTTTATTTTATTGAAGAAAATATAATTATATCATGCAAATATACCTATAGTTGAAGTTTTTGGTCTAAAAGTTTTTTTAAGTTTTTAAAAGGTAGGGAAAGATAAGAGACAGTAATACTCATCGATTTAATTGCACGAAGAAAACAAGCAACTTCACAGGAATAGCATACGAATAATTATAGTTTTTCCAAAGTTATCTATATAATATAGTTATCTTGGCAGAGCGAAAATTCAAAAAATGTTACTAGTTTAGCAGATATAGGAATATCTAGAAATGGTAGTAGGATGTTTGGTTAAAAAGAAACTGACATTCGACACCAGTATTTTGTAAGAACTAGAGGTACGTCGTCCTGGTCCAACAACTTGTATGCTAATCATAGACAGGTGTACTTGAAACAATTTATGAAACGCATATTGACTAACTAACTAGCAGGCAAGCGCAACGTTTCGTCACTTAGGTAACCATGGGGTTGTGTTGTGTGGCTGTCTGTGGGTTTGCATTACCGCTGTTACGCGCCACTACTAGCGATCTATGCTATGTTTTCTATAGGTAATGAACGGTAAAAGCTTATTGAATATGGTCTTGGGCAATTGGGCTGTGTCGTAATTATAGAAAATGTTGTTCTTATATTCTATGAATAATCAATATCATGGTTATTGATTGACATTTTAAATACATATGTATATATATTTTAATTTTTTTAATTGTTTGTATTATCTAATATTTATCCTTTGAAAATAGTATCGAATATTAAGATAACACAACGATAAATCTACTATTGTAACGTTGATTTGTTGTCACAGAAGGCTGTATTTAAAGCATATAAAAATGGATGGCTTTTCGTTAGTCTCGCTAAAACGTGCAAACTATCGAAGCGATTTTTTTTGATTTGTTATGGTCGATTATAGTAATAGTGCAGGAATGGGTTAAGAAGGTTTGCTTGAAAACATTGCTTTACCTAGGAAAAAGTGTTATAAAATATCATTAATCAAATATAACAGTCGGCACTGGGCATAAACACACTTAAAAGTTATAAAAGTAGATACGATATTCACTCGATATTGGACGGTTCAGATATGATTCAGTACTATTATGAGCAGGTTACCTACCTACAGTACTGAATTTACATTCTTCTTTGCGATCCTGACTCATGTTGTGAATGTCACAAACGGTCAACTTCGAAAACAACTTGGGCCAGCCTTGATATAATGGATCTAACGTAACTAAATGGAAGAACATTTAAATGGTGATCACGTCTTAGCACTGCTCTAAGGGGAAATCCAAAAACGGAACAAGTTGTTTATTTTGAATGTGAACATAAATAATGTTCAAAGGCACTCGTAAGAAGTGGGGATTTTAGCAGGACGAAGAAAGGGTTCCGGGTTGCGGTTTATCTACTGGAGTATCTTCTACAAATTCATATTTATCTATACTAATATTATAAAGAGGAAACATTTGTTTGTAATGTTTTCACACAAAAACTACTGGACCGATATCAAAAATTCTTTCACCATTAGAAAGCTGCATCTTCACTGACTGACATAGGCTATATATTATTACTAGGTGTAAACGAAACTATTGTTATGTCTAATTCCACGCGAGCGAAGCTGCGGGCGTCCACTGGTACCTAATACATTTAGGGGTTCCCTATGTTTGTATATGAACTGAATGTTTTGGATATGCCTTCCAGAGGGATGTTGGACATTTTAATCGTATTAAAATAAATCACTTTTCGCGGAGACCAGTTTTGAGGTGTGAAATATGCGCGATTCGTTGCCGAGTTTATAAATACGTATTTCATTACGAATGCGATAATCGAATCATGTGTAATAACAATTCAAATTTAATTTATTTCGCAAGAGCTTCATAGCAATTAATAATATTTCTATATTTGTTATGATTTGCCAAAAAGTGTATTTGTTGCAACATTACATTCATAGGATTTAACGACCAAAAATAAACTTTTTTAATTTAACTCGGGTAAAAATAACCTTTGGCATATACCAGTAGATAAAACCTTCAGAAATCAATATCAACACCTGATGGTCAGCAAAAGTTGCTGCAGAATTGTTATTAGTTCAGAATAACGCATCATATTTTAAACATAATTATTATCATCAATATTAATTAACTTACAAACACACAAAGGGACCATGAGGTCAGTGGTTTCAATTGAAAAGCTCAAAATGTCAATCAAAAACATTTCACCTTGAAAATGTACCGTTATGCGTTCGTACGGGTATTTGTGTTAATTCCTTTTTGGCGTTTGACCGATTTACTCATGGTTTTTTTTATTGACCGATTTGTTCATGGTTTTTGATTTGTTGCGAACAAATGGAAAACTCAATCGACTGTATTACGTGTAATGTATCGAGTTCAATCGATTACGACACGGAAACGTAACACGAAACGGAGTTACGCGTTGCACTTGTTGAGCTGCGAACTCGTATACCTATTACACGTTATATGTATCTTACGTTATTTGTTATTGCATTTTGCTTTAAACTATGAATATCTTGAATGTATTCTTTCTTACCTACCGGTACTATAAATGATAGTATGTACTGATGTCCACAAGTCTCATGATTTTCTTAGATACATAGTTTTATTAAATCGCTCGGACAGGGTATCACATCTACCCGTTGTTGGTAGCATAAAACATCAGAGTAATATTAGGTCCGGAAGCATTCTGTTTGAGCTATCTTCGAACTTCCGTATTATACTAGCCGTGGAAAGATTGCACGCACATGTTTCCTTCTGTAGGAGGAACTAAAAGCACTCTCCCATTTTTAAAATGGAACTAATATTATCAGGATGTGATTTTTACTTAACAGTACCTAGATTAACGATACCATAAAAAAAAACTCATATTGCAACTCCTACTTTCACTCATGCTATAATTTTTTTTTACATTTGTTGTCTCCATAAAATGCAATTATTAGGTGCTCACTTATCTTATGACTAGTGGACGCTATCAGCTTCTTCCAAGCCCGCAGGTTCTTCGCTTTTTATTTTAAGACATGTATTTTTTGCTGCATTCCAAGCTTGCCGTGAGGTAATCGGACTGGTAGTTCCAAAGGTTAGGACGTTCAAATAAACAAAAAAAAAAAACTCTCCCGCATTATTAATACATTATTAGTAAAGATACTAAAAAGCTTTCTTAGTAAAATCAAAGCAAGCTTGGCAATATCCATTTACGTTTGATGTTTCGTATGCTACGTTCCTTATTAGATCCAGCTTTGTGTTGTCCGTGTTGGGAAATGTTAGAGGTCATTATCACTCCAAAATAAATAACGTGCAAGGTCATGTCCAACATAAACACTTCAAACGCTAATATAGCTCTTAAAGGGTTTAAATAGATGCTAAAATTACGTGCGTGTACTTGCTAGGTGCGAGAGTTATTCGAACCAGAACAAAGGAGTGTCTTGTTTATCTTGCAGTAACTCGTTAAATGTTTATTTCGGCCGCCCAATATGGCGCTTAGTCCTAATAGTCCTGCCCACACTATTAAATATATTATTATCACGGCGGATTTTTAATCGGATCACTGGTCGTTTTTAGTGTTTAGCGAAATTTTGTTTCTTTATTTTAACTAGAAGTGATATAAAGCTAAAGCTTCCTTATTATATTGCGATGTGGGTGTCCTTTTCTGTATAATTACCAATGATGACTGTATTCGTTTTCCAATTGATGAAGTTCAAATAACTAATAATTACTTTATTTGGTTGTTTGTCTAAACCTTTTTATTCGTATTTCAATGCCATATTTGTAACGGGTTTCTATTAATAAATATTATTGATACACCAAAGTAAACAAATCGTCATTTTGATGCAAAAACAAATCCACAACCTTGACTTTGGAAGAAGGTACGAGTAGCATTATAAAACTACGTAAATATGTTACATAATCGCATCGAAACAACGTAGGTAATAAATTGGTTGCGTTGATTCGAATAAGATAAAAAAGTATTCCATTCCATATATACTTTCTAGGCAGTGAATCGGCCAATCGGTCAACAAGTCGGTCAATCGTCTGGGGTCAGCGGAGCTACGTCGGAGATGAACTTGACATGCTATTTTATGGAGTGTACAGTGATTCGCGACTTGTTTTTTTAGTTTTTTAAAATACCGTAATGAACAATGAACTAGATTCGCTTTTGCAATGTTGATTCAAAATTTCATTAACAAGCTGGTTGTCAATGTCAGACTTTCTTTAATGTATGTCCTATTGGTCCAAGAGCTGGCACCAATTTTTCGGTAGGTATTTGAGGCAAGCTGAAAACTTGTCCAACGCCTCTCCTATTATGCCCCAACACGGAACTGCAGACCTGGCTGGTGAGTAGCGGGGCTTAATGAATCCCTAAATAAAAAAAAATAAAAAAAAATTATTTCCAAAAATTAAATGATCTGTCTTTTTGAGAATCTTATTTTTTAATTATAAGTAATACCCTGTTAAAATTTCAAGTTGCCTCAAATACATTTTTTATATATTTTTTCAAAATATGTTTGTACGCATCTGGCATTATTAAAACCCCAACTAAATCGTCTGGCTTATTTTTTTTTATATTCTGTAAACATTGGACTACAACTTATAAAAATTACATATTGCCTCAAATACATATATTTTTGGAAATAATTTTTTTTTATTTATTTTTATTTAGGGGTTGATTTAGCCCCGCTACTCACCAGCCAGGTCTGCAGTTTCGTGTTGGGGTATAATAGGAGAGGTAAAGGACAAGTTTTCAGCTTGCCTCAAATACCTACCGAAAAATTGGTGCCAGCTCTCCTACCATATAGGACATTGCCCATGGACGGGCCCACCTTATGGAGTCGTGTCACAACAATATTTATTTAAAAAAATAAGTTGTATTTTGAAACATTTATTTATTTATATATTAGCATTTATTTCACCCTAGCATTGAAACATTTAATAAATATTTGTTTTACTAAATCTACAATATCCGCCTACAAAACCACAGAACCAAACAGAACTTCAATGTTGCCAGGAGACAGATTATTCTAGTACAAAGAATATTTCGAACAAATAATAAAAAGTCGAATTCGATGTCGATACATTTATGCATTTTTTAAATTCAAAATAGTTTCGGAGTCTAGCTTGAATACCTTTTTACGACTCTTACGCGGTACGCCCCAACTCAGAGTCAGTAATGGTTACTTTAATCGCTCCTTAGTACAGAATTTGTATGGTGATTCTTTCTTCACTAAGGAGCGAATAAAGTAACCGATAGTGTCTCTGAGTTGGGGCGTTAGCAACGGTGAGAAATGAAATTCAAATATTAATATACTTATTATAAAATCTTAAACCTATCACTTTTTCCTATAAAAATTAAGTATTGCTTTTTTCAGTAATCGATAAACAAAAATAAATAATCGATTAACAAAAGCATTACTGATGTTGCCAGACCAAATATCATTAATGACACGGATCTATGGCACTGATTGGCACTATCTGTCAAAGTGTCAACTTGCTTGCGAAATTGCATGATAGTTTCGTGTCCTTTGTATGTTTTGCGTTGAGTTTATTTATATTCACGCTATGGAATCGACAATACAAATTCAGTGGACACTAAGTAGCTTTATTCAATTTTAGTCTCTAACCCACAGCAATAGAGTAAATAATCGCTTAAAAAAAATATAGTACAGAGAAGAACCATAGGGGCGCCCTTGTTCAACGTAATGAAATCAGGTGCATTACGATTTGCAAATATTGCAATGCTTCTGATCTGAAGCTAAACTCTGTGTAGTGTTTTGTTATTGTTTGACATACAACCTATACGTTGTTTGATACTAACATAATTTGCATTCTTACAATTCACAATACTCTTTAATATATAGATTGTGAGAAACTTTGGAAAATGATTGTGAGTGGTAATGATTGTTGCGTGCCTAATTGTGACTCCAAAAGGGATAGTGGAGTCTTTCTTCATTGTTTTCGGAATCCGCATAGTAGGAGAAATTTGTGGTTAAAACAAATAAAATGTGAAATGTGTTAAATATGTACTCTTAACACTAGAGAATTTAACCGCAAGCGGGTGTGTTCTAAGCATTTTGAGTTTGAGCGCAAATTCTACGAAAAGGTTGCCTGATTCATATTATTGCGCGGCCTACGTAGTTTACGGTGGATGAAATTTGCAGTGGGATTCCAACAAACACAGTAAGTTGTTCCAGTCTTTATTTTAAAGCATTTGGTACCTTAATAATTAGGTTTTAATTTATTTATCAGCTCAGATAAAGGTTTTATTTTTATATAAGGTTTTATTTTAACCTAAACTAGTACTGTAAACAGTAGTGATGTGGAATAAGAATTCTATTATTTTATCGAATATCGATGTATTGTATTGTCTTCGAAGTACATTAAAAAGCAAGATTAAAAATCTGAAATAACCTATGATTGCAAACTTACCCGTACGTGTAAGAAGTACTTCGTGTTTGTTTAATCATTAATAATACTCGTGCTTTGTCCCAATCAGCACTGTATTTGAGATTAATATTTTTTACTTTTTGTTTCAGGTGATGATGTACAATGTTTCTGTAATACACTCCGTGAAGATGCAACAGCTTTCTAACGGTGAAAGAATTTTTGAAATTGGTCCAGTAGTTTTTGTGTGAAAACGTTACAAACACATGTTTCATCTATATAATATTAGTATAGATTATCGAAGGGCTTTAAAATAATTTTATTTGCAAAAATGCAGCAGCAAAGATGCAGCTTTCTAGTGGTGAAAGAATTATTGAAATCGGTCCAGTAGTTTTTGTGTGAAAACGTTACAAACACATGTTTCCTCTTTATAATATTAGTATAGCAATTAACAAAGGGCTTAAAAATTATTTTATTTGCAAAAATGCAGCAGCGAAGATGCAGCTTTTTAATGGTGAAAGAATTATGTAAATCGGATCAGTAGTTTCTGAGTGAAAACATTACAAACGTACATACAAAAGCACAAATGTTTCCTCTTTATAATATTAGTTAAGATATTCATATATTAAAGCAATAAAAAATGTTGAACATAATACATATTTTGTTTTATTTACTATTTAGTCACCAAGGGAAAAATAAAATATCGATAAATATCGATAATAGCAATCACTAGGAACGGGCAATATAAATATATATATATACTTAGCACGCATGCGCACGGATTGGTATTGATGCGCATGCGTGACATCTTGTCGCTAAAAGCGACGCCGACGTACTTCCTTGGAACTAATTTAGTTAGCGTCCATAGATTTTCTATGCGCGATTCCCATCTGTACGTAGTACTATACTTATAAATCTGTGTTTATATTCCTCTGTATTTACTTACCTACTTCTACTTTACGATTTAATGCAGCGTTGCCAGAATGTAACTTTTGTTACATTTTACGTTACTTTTGACCCTCTCATGTAACTTCCATGTAACACGACTCAAAATGTAACTTTTACGTTACTTTTAGGACTTATTAAAATATTTTTCTACAAATAATAAATAATCATGAAACGGAACGCATCCAATAAAGTTTCTGGTTTTTGTTCCCTTGATTTTGTATATTTTAGCTTTTGAAATACGTTTCTAAATTTGTTGGTGTATATCTTTCACATTATTAACTATACATATGTTTTTCTTTTTTAGGATTATCAGTCAATTATTTGATCAAAAAATATCACGATTCTTTCGAAGCTTCATTAATGGGACAGAAAACATTTTTAGTTTTTTGTAATAAAGTGTCATATTATAGTATTAGTGTTGTTTTCCACATAAAATATGGAAATGTAACTTTTGTCGTGAAAATGTAACTTTTTGAGGTGTCTCATGTTACATTTGACTATCTGCTACTGGCAACACTGATTTAATGTAATTAAGTTGAGTTTCTTCGTTCATCGCGAGTGAGCAGTGAGATATTACTCTTCTTTTAGTTTTAAGTGAGTGATTGGACGCAATAGTGTTAATCTAGTTTAAGTGAGCATTGGACTCTTAACATATCGAAAATGTCTACACCGGGTCGAGATCGCATAGATATACTCTCACGCAGATGTATCAATTGTTCCCTGCGTCTAACGCCTAATCTTCGTAAGTAGTTTTTGGATAATATATTTTATGACGAATAAACATTCATATCTTTATCTAGTTTTTATTTTAATATACCCTTATGCACGAGTCTTCTCCTATAACACGAAGGATAAGCCCACAGTCTACCGCACTGGCCCAGTCGAGTGAATTTCACACGCCATTATGAGCATTAGATGAAACTCAGGTATAGTCTGAACTCAGTAGATTTCCTGTTTCCATTAAATCAAGTGATATTTAATTTTCTATAACGCCAGAGCTCAAACTAGTGATCCCAAACAGAAGGCCAGGCTCTCTAACCACTAATCTAATACAGATTAATTTACACCACATTTAGGCATATCCTATTTTAGGGACACAAAAAAAAAATATTTCTTTTAAACCTGGGTGAATAAATGGAAATGGTTTGGATATTTTAAAAAGATAATTATTAAGCTACAAAATAAAATAAAATCATTGGGACATAACAACTTTTTGGATGGGCCCAAACCCCCTAGTAAGATGGGCATTGTCCTTCGTGCTTTATAGCATATTTTTTTTTTCTATTTTCACATTCATAATTGTATAATAATAATAAATATAAGGACATCCTCTCACGACCATCTGACTTCAAACTGGGTTGAGCCTGTACTATGGGTGTCAGAGACTGATTATACATACGAACACATATATTTTTTAACACACACATATAATATAGATAATTTACATCCAGACACTGAATACACACACGTGTTCGTCACCCTCCTGACGCAGAAGACCGGGTCATACAAAGTATTGCTCTAACTCTTAGGTCAGATTATCTCAATACAAATAAGATGAATATCCATTGATTAGAGACACTAAGCGCACCTGGTTCAAGCTTGACACGAAAACACTGTTTTACAGTTTTATGTAAACGAATAAGTAGCAATTGTTGTCTGTACTGAAAAAAAAACTGGTTAAACCCACATATTTCCGTCATGCTCATGACTTCGACCGAGTCAACGAATACTGTATATACTGGCAATGATGGTCGTGTATTACCATCCAGAGAGTATGTAAATTAAATTTTACAAACTCTATACCGTTAGTTTTAAAGATTTCATTTAAAATGTTAATTGATAACTTACTATGGTACCTAAATGGTAGAACAAAGGCTTTTACCTTGACGACAAAAGTGCACTTGTTTCATTTTTTCATGTTTTTATACAGGCCCATCCGAATCCTTTTTTCTTACTTTCCTTTTCAACATAGAAAAACCCAATAGTTGCTGTCCTTGACTTGAGGATAGAACCCATGATCTCCTATAATGAACTTGCAGAAAGACAGACATTTATTTAACAAAACCAAAGCCTAATATCATAATTTGTTATCCGTTAATTTGAAGCTTAAATTTTTAAATTCCAAATAAGTTTTATTTGGTTGAATCCTTCATAAAACGTCAATTTATCATGATCTAATGTGGCTAATCTAATGTCTAGTAGAAGAAATTAATTTGTTTTCTTGTTCCAGCTTGATTTATGAGCCTCATAGCATCCGGTAGCTTGTGGCAAGGTCACACATTGGACGTTTGTGTTTGTAATACACTTTTCCTTCTTTTGGTATTGTTTTGTAGACATATTTAAAATCTGATTAGTATATTGACTACATAGATATGCGAATGTTAGGAGTGTAATTTATTAAAAATATGAAAATGCAAGAATATATGTAAAGATTCACGTTTTTTTTTTTCAATGTAATGCAGTTTTTATATTCATAGTAAGATTTTTTTAACTATTGGCGCACTTTTCTTAAAATAAGTTTTTTCTAGCAATGGACACGTTACCCACCGTCCAATTGAACGGCACACCCAATTGTCCAGTCGTAAGCGCTTTTTACAAATCTTTACTACGGCACAACCAGTACAGTCGGGGAAACGCTCCCGCAAAATCTTGACCCACGTTGGTGTAAAAATTGACTTTACAGCGGTCCGTTGATTTATACATTGCATCGATGACTCCGAGGTGCGTTGGTTAGTGACTCCAGATTGCAGAGATGTATAGTTCTTGTGTTCTAATCGTGGCTGGGGCAATTGGCAATGTCATTACACTGTGTATGTAAATATTTATTTATTTATAAGTGAACAATACGCTTACAGTTAACACACCGTTGTATATGTGAACAAAGACTTACCGTACACTAAAGTAAAATGATTTATTAAGTAAAGAAATTTTAAGTTAAGTAAATATCAAGTAAGAAAAGTGTAAGTTCTAAAAGTTATGCTCAATATGCAATATTGCTGCCTGTGGTTTCTAATACAGTTTCTAATACTTTTTTGAAGTTATTTAAGGAGCACGCAAACAGGTCGAGGTCAGGGGCTTGGGCACTTATTATATTAGGTAGCATTAAGCTTCTGGATAGAGGGGGTCCAGTAGTGCAAGGAGCGAGGCTGCCAGGACGAAAACTCGTTGGCAGTTTGTCATATCATACTCATACTCTTGTCACATATTGAGTTGTTTTGTGTAATATTGCGTGTGAGCAGGGGAGCGTTCATTTCGTTTTGCATTCAACATTGTTTGCAATACAAAACATTCATTTGAAGTTCACGCAGTCATCGTTCAACGTCCATACTTGGATGCGCACCGCCGCGCCGCGCGCTCGCCCTGAACTTGACTGTTCTTTCGAATGGGCCGCGTAAAGGAAAAATATTTTTTTGCAGAAAAATTAACTTAAACTTAAAAACTTCAAATTTACCAGTGAAGAGACCTAAGCTTAACAGTGATGTCATATAATATAAAAAATCGATATCTATTTTTCTATTACTTTAGTACCTGACTTAATTGACACATTATCGCAATAAGTTTCCAGATACACCTATCACGAAGTATCAAGCCTGACCCTAGTCTCACATAATAATATGACCTAATAATTTGAAAGGGTTTTTTTCCAAGTATAATGAATAACGGCACAGCGTCGGCTAGTTTCGGTCGCTCGTCAACAACCCCCGAGAGATAATGACCATGTTCACTTTTACGTTTCACGCATACGCTATTGTAAGCGTAGTATGGATGGACATAGTAATAGATTAAACACACATTCCCGCAGTAGGCCGAGACCTGTGCAGGAAAACGATCACCAATAAACATACATGATCCGAACATAAATATCTGCCCCGGCCGTGATTCGAACCCAAGACCCGAAGTTTAGCAGTCCCACGCCACGGAGGCATCCATATAAGTTTTTAAGTCGTAGTTATAGACGCAATTTGCATTCGTCATTCAACATCCATACCATATCGGATGCTCGCCGCATCGCCGCGCGCGCCCTGAACTTGACCGTCCGTTCGGATGGCCCGCGCCGCGCCGACAACACCGACCGACCGACCTCTAAACCACGATCGCTGCGATTTCGCGACGAGGCTTAATGATGGGTTGCGTGACTTACGCGCATCGGACGCTGGCCGCACAGGGGCTCTAGTTTCGAACCGCTCGATTGCGACTCGGATTCGTTAAATAATATACTGTTACATTTTTTTTAAAAAAAAGCTTTTTATAACTTTTATTTTATTTTCGTGCATTGTCATCGGAACCAAATATGTGTGGCGAATTTCAGCTCGATAGCTTCAATGGAAGTGGGTGAAATATTTATTGCAAGATTACAGGACATACATACATACGCGTGAAGTTAAATACAAGCTTTTAAAAACAATACTGTACTACTTATTAGTCTATAGCTTTGCCCGCCAATCGAGTGTTTAATACTACTTGTAACATTGTAGTGATTTAAAATTACGGAATTTTCTCAGTCGATCGAGATAAAAGAGTCGCAGTCGAGCGATTAAGTTACGCGAGCGTTTCAAAATAGAGTCCCTGGTTACCGTTTTAATTTGTTTTTTCCTAGTCTGCAAATAACAAGAACGTCGAGAACACTTTGCCATTACAAATACGACTATGAAAAATGTACTGCGCACTCGATAAACCAGAGGTTTCTGAATTAAAACATGATAGTTTCAATTCTGACTACAAAGTATATCGATTGTCAATAGTTATTCAGATCATTACCATTGCGGTCACATCCATACCAAAATGGCGTAGGTACTCCGTAGCTCGTAGATAGATTGACATACTAGGCACAAGAAATGGTTCTTATCATTTATAAGTACTCGTGTGTTAACGATCATAACAACATATTGGATACTGAATGATTGTCTTCATATCTATAATCGGTTTGTCGAATCTTTTGTAGAATCGGTTAACAAGATTATGGTACAAAAAACTTGCTTACTAATATTATCAATTTTTTCACTTTGTACAATAACGTTTTCTCGACTCATACACAATTCGTTTGTTGTAACATTGGCAGGCGAGGAGGAACTAGGAAGTGATGTACCAAATTCTTGAAGGACGATAAAATGCCGAAGGAAGGCCACTGACGGGGTTTATTCTACACTCGCAGCTTGTACGTAGCACGTAGTCCTAAGAGGATGTTCCGTGTATATATGACCGTGAATGAATGAGGACTAAGGATCATTTGATTATTGGACTGCAACTCGAGGAGGATAGACATTTGCCGTTCTTAGTTTAGTCTTAGCTCTCTATCAATATTCATTCTCGAACGGGAGTGCACAAACGAGCTATTAATGCTTGCATCAGTCCACTGATGAACATTTCTTTTTTTTTCCTCTCTTTTCGCTTTTCTAATCTTTTCTCACCCAGGTCGCCGTACGTACATTTTAGCTATTTTTGAGTAGAAGTTATTCAGGACTCTAGCTTAGCAGTTATATCTGTTTGTTCGTTCTTATTCACGCGACAAAGTTCTTGCTTTCGATTGACTGTCATTTCTTAAGTTCCTTTAGATATATATAATCTAGAAATCGTGAGCACAGTGAAATTGAATTCGATCAATATATATAATTTGTTCGGTCTGTTTCGTGAAAGCGGTTGTCGATGTCGTGTTGTGGACTTGTTTATCCCGTTTTACACGTTCCTTGGCACTTGTACTCACTTATCTATGATTATAACTTTGAAGTTCACTTATCTTAATATTGCGATTTGTAGTGTTGGGTTAGTTGGAGCTTCAGAGATTAATATTGAGCTTGTATTATTCTAGTGGCTTTCAAGTGCCACTGATGACCACACAGATTATATATAGGAACTAGGTTTAAATACATTGTTAAGAGGAAGTACTCATTGGTAATTGTTGACATTTGTCTTTGGTTGCTAGATTAGTTCTACGATACACTTTACTTAAACTAGAAGATTAAAATGTTTTCATTTTTGAGTTATGTACCTATTCTTATTTTTAAAAGCTTTTATTTAACTTCACTCTTATGTATCTATGTAAGTAGGTATGTATGTATGTCCTGGAATCTTGCAATTAATATTTCACCCACTTCCACTGAAGCTATCGAGCTGAAATTTGGCACACATATTTGGTTCCGATGACAATGCATGAAAATAAAAAAAAAGTTTTAAAAAGCTTTTTTTAACGGTATAATTATTAAATTGTCAGTCCTTCAGATCAAGAGCAAATTAAACAACAAACATTTTATGTGAAAGTTTATTAATAATTGAATTGATATTTATTCTGTTGTAATATTTCAATTTGATTTTTAAATGAGTCAATGTTGTAAGATGTAGTGACAGCCATTGCAAATGCACTTGTTTAAAGTAGTTTTTATTTAACGCAGTAAGTGTTGAAATATCTTTCAACATGAGCTCAACTATATTTGATATATGAATTTGTATTTTATATACTAAAACTGTTCTTAACACTCACACTTCCACACACTGTAGTTAGTTAGTATTCGTTGCGGGATGGTGGACACACGGAACACATACCCTACCGAACGCTAACAACTCAGTAGGGTCGCGATACTGCTCTATACTTTGTGTTAGTCGAGGCAGTTTACCCAAGAAGTACAAGGCAGAAATTACTGTATAGAGACTTCTACTTTTATTTTCATAGTCTGTACAAGAACTCCTTTCGGAGAATTTCTCCTTAGAGCAATTAGAAATAAATTTTTATGAGGCTAACGCACTTAACTAAACAGATAGTGTAATGTCGTCATACATTACCTTTAAATGCCACTTCTACATGGAGTAATTTATTATCACCGACCGCGGTAATGACATGAGTTGACGCGACAAGTTGACCTGCCGTTGGCATCAGACACTTACTTTGTTAATGAGTAAGCAAACAGTACGGTATTCATATACGTTATCTTATACTATGTGTTACCCTCGATACACATAGGATATAGGATACTTTTTATCCTAATACTGTGTTCCCTTGGGATAAATTAATAATAATTTTTTTTCTGTATAAATTTGAAATTTCATACGGGCGAAACCGCGGGAACAGCTTGGCTTTGTTAGGTCAGTGGCTATAATGCTGCTAGGCTTCTCATTCGAGAATGTTACAATCTCAGCGGTTTTACTTATTTAAATGTTTTGTTTTAAAAAAAAATCTTACCTTAAATGACCTTCATACCTTATGTTCCCTAAGGCATGCCCTTCCATGTTGCGGACGTTTCGGTGTCCCTTTTAAAAACAACATAGTTTAAAAAAATTAAAAGATATGCTTTTGTAGATAACCGAACTAAAATGTAGATTTTTTTTAAATTATTGCATTGTGATCGTTGCAGCGCTCTGAGGCTGACTGCCTTTCAAACAATGTTTGGAATTTTCAACGTAATGTAACGTTTTCTTTTCACAACGACAGTGCAAGTTTAGTCGCGGCGTGCTAGGCTGTAAGCAGTCCATGGACATCTACAATCGCGTTATGTTGAATTGAATTATAATGTGTCTTGTACACACACTTACCAACCAATACTTACTGTCATCGGAATGAGCGACATTAACGTATTTTTTACCGATTTTAGCATGAAATTTCTGTTACAGATGAAAAATTAATTTCATTGCGTCATTTGAACATTTATGCCGGCTTCATTTGAACCACCAAGAGGCTTACAATTTTATTAAATGGATTTATTTTTGCCTAAAATATAATTTGTAGCTACATTGGTACATCACGTTGATTTACTGGCCCCGTATAGTTTGAATGAGATACAATTTCAGAGAATTCTCTCTAAATAGTTTCTGGCTCCGAATTTGACAGTAAATGGGCAAATGGTTCTTGTCGTAGAATTTAAAGTAAACAAGATAAATTTAAACATCTAAGGAGGTCTAGCACACTCGAAATACCGTGAGCCAACGTACGCATTTCCAGTGTCAGAGATTGCAATTGCTGACATTTATTATAATTTGTGTGACACAGATAATTTATCTGTGTTTACTGTTTCTACTTTTAGATTAGCACAGCTAATGTGGGCTATCGACCAACCTCTGACTAGTAATTGACTACTGGTTCTCGTGCATTCCCGAAGGAAATCACTTCATCACAACATTAATACTGAGCATGGGTATGGGGCTCGCATCAGAATTGGAAGTGAAGCCACGCACAGTGATTGAGTACATATTTTTTTGTGTTTACAATAAATTAAGCCTGATTTTGATTGCCTACTAAGATCACGAGTGTACTGACTATAGTTATGACTGTTATGAGATTAATAAAAATATTTTAGCTGAATAAGAGCGTCGTATACATAATGTGTACCTAACACATACATGTTCCGATAGTTCCGTAATCTAATTCACGCAAGCGAAGCCGCGGACTCCACTTATATGTCACTTTTCTCAATCATTAGTGTCAGTGCCTATTATTGACATCATAGATGTTCCGATAGTTCTATTGGGCTGAATAATATCTTATGTACTATTATCACGCACTGTGAACCCAATTTTAATTCAAAAACTACTTGAGAATTGAAAGCTCGTGCCATACCAACATACTAACGTAACCTTTGGCCGAGCATCAAGGTTGTAGGCATGGGCAGGCTAGAAATCACGACGCAAGGACAATCATGCGACTAGACTGTACAAGTAATGGTTGTTTTAATAAAAAACGTTATGAAACCACTAGAAATGCATATACGTGACAGTGTACTTTTAACTTCCGAAGGTTTATGTAAGTCGTTGACCCAATGAGGTTATTGAGTGACGATAGAAATCGTGACACGCGACAGTGGTAGAACCGTTTGGTGTACTGTTAAACTGAACTAATATTGTGTTTTTATTAATTTAGAGCCACTCGCTTTAAAAGTAAAATGACAATTGCGCAATTACAATGGAAGAATTAAAAACCCTCAGACCAATTCAAACAATACATTTCTTTTCTTATCTTAACACTCCCTACCAGGAATGTTGTATTGTCTTGTCGAACTCACGCCAACTTAAATTCTGGGTCTCTTGTGCATTGATTGTATGAAAACATCAGGAACGCTTATTAGCTATGGGGTTCTAAGAGTAAATCGTCTTTTCTGGTAGTAGAAAGGATATGAGATGGACTCGTTCCCTTCGTTTGTATCAACTTTTGTAGTTTGATTCAGCCATACAAAGATTTAAAATTTGCTTCAAATACAGTTTATAGGTACTAAAAGTTTATTCCTCTGTGGTAATATTGCAATTACGATCTATCTCAAGCTCAACCGATCACGCATGGTAAGCATTGATGATATAATATTTTCGTATGATGGCTACCAGACAACTACATTCAACCGAAAGCAACTGCTTATGTAACGGCTGTATGTTATGATACGGCCTAAAATTTTATAAATTGCTTATATAACTATACAACTATGTAATTAAGTTTACTGCTTCATTTATTCAAGAACATAGCCTTAATGTATGTGTATTGTAAATTGTGCGCGGGAATATAGTGTACTAACATAGATTATGTAATAGTATCTTACGGGGATTAATTCTATTATGATCTCACTGTATTATTATGATCGTTACGTAATCCACTTTTAAATCAAACATGTGACAACAAGAGCAAGGAAATACGCAATAATCTCGCTGTGGTAGGGTCAACAAATCGTACTGAGTGGGTCACTTTGAGTCCAGGGCAACAACGATTTGTCGTTGTATTCGTGACTTGAATTGTAAAAGGTAAGCTAACTACAAATGGGATCATGAGTAGATGAAGTAGGTACTCGAAGTGAACCGTAGTTGTGCAGTGACGAAAATCATAGAGCTTTTTGTACAATTTGAGTGCTTTTTTGCAGCATTATTTGAATTTATTATTTGGCTGTTCGGTATAACGTGACGTGTCTTACGACCGGACCGGAACGGACCGGACCGTTCCAGTCCGGTCGTTAGACGTGGTCAAGTGCCTTCTGGAGCACGTAGCATGACTTCAAGGAAGAAGTATTACCTAGATGTAATAGATAAATTGATAGTAAACGTACTCGTAACTAAGATTGTAGCTTAATCTTTTTAATGTCGGAACTCAATTATGTACCTATTTGTATATCAATAAAAATAATCAGGAAATAGAATAGGATCTGGGCTCTGTCTGTGCTATAAATATAAAATTATTATTTCAAATGTCTGTTGGTATGAAATGAACTCACGCCTAATTTGACCTCGAGTACACCTACTGCGAACAATCGAGCACTTCTTAAAGGTCGATGACTCTATTTTATTACAACTTCAATAAATTAGGAAAGTTTCCTTCTGCATAGTTTGAACCGATCATAATATTAATATAATATTATGTTCCTTGCAAAATGAACTACTACTACTACGAAATATTTTTTTCTGATTCTTACTTAAGCTCTATTTAACAAAGATGAACTGAGTGATGTAACCATAGATCGAAAGACAGCGTCCTTCATTTTTTGCCTTACAATGTCTGCTGGATGTAGGTATGCCTGCCCTGCTATTTAACACCACTCCAACCCAATCGTCTTTTAAGCCCGGTCTTCAGCAGAGCTGATAGGATTGGAAGTGGATAGGGAGAACCTATCCACTTGCTCTCCCAGCCGCCTTGGTCAGATCGTTCCGCCGCGCCATCTAGTAGGATGTCGCGTTTAACAGCCATTTATTCAATTTCGTCGTTTCTTACAGCTCTTCAGATCTGACAACACAACTCTGGAACAGAACTCGTCCGCATTTGGACGCGCCTCAAAAGAGGAAGGAATGTCAAACATGTTTAGATGTTCGGATAGCCGTAAATTAGTTGACACGGGTAATAAATAAACCTCCATGACATATCAATCTCGGTCACCGTTCGCGGATGAGTGAGCAGCAGCAGATGACGCGCCCTGAATAGACGTGAAGGTCGCCTGAACCTCGAATGTACTCCACTAAATCTCAGCTCCAGCTGGGTGTATATCAGTGGACAACGAAATTGCTTAGCTTCGATGTTTGATGCTGGTTTGTCGTTAATAAATGTCTCATACAAGAAGTATTCAAGGGGCGTAACGTATTCACAAATGTATGATTGACACTGTAATGATAAGCTAGGTTTGGCGCGCATTCGCTAACAACCACGAACTTGCATACTCTTAGGGTTGTCACACTTTGTCGATTTTAAAATTATTAAACTTGGTTAAACTTTGTACTACACTAAAAATAACAGCGTCAATTTGGTTGCTAAGCTGGTATTATTTTATTATGTTAAGCCACGATATGGGTTTTAATGGCCATATCGTATACTTACCTTGAAGTAAAGATTGAACTAATACAAAACAGTTCAATCCAACAATTCTATTTAACAAACGTTGCCGATATGTTTTTGCTTACTTAATACTTTAACTAATAGTGAATAATTCTGATGTCTTCCAACTGGTAAATCTTCTAACACCAACTAAATTTTGTTTGATACGAAAACTTTCAAATACATAATACGTATCTACTTTGTTGATTTTTGTTTTCTCCAAAAACAAAAATAGTAAAGTCAATGTTTTGTTTATTATATGACCTAGATATAAAAAAACTAGGGCAAACAATAAAAATATACTAGCAGTAGCCCTAACGTAGTCATGAAACTCATGAATCACTCTTGTCGTAGTAGATTGTAGGTTCACACAAGGTTACGAAAGTGCCTTTTGTCCTGCCCGGGTGCTTAATCAATGGCTTTGGTGTGCGCTTGTGTTTTTATTTATTATTATAATTATCTGTGGACTACAACAATCTGCTGTCGTTGTTGAGTTTAATTTTATTTGCTATTAGGTAGGTGCAAATTGTGCATTGTAAGGTCAATGGCTTCCGATTTGTATTAAGAGTTATTGGGACCTGATACTTATAGTTATAGCATTTCAGTAATCAACTTTTGTCGCCTGGAATGTTGTGCGCTTGCTGAATCAATATGAATAAAAATTAAAGCGATGAAACATTGTCGAGTGTTCTGAGGACGACTGGTTTTCTAAAAAGTCCATATCTATAAATAAATAAAATTCCTTTGTTTTAGTCTTTACCGAGGTCCTGCAAGAAATTACAGAAAATGTCTTGTTTTTAAACATCATTTTGTAATAAAAGACCATGTTTCGGATACTGCGATCATTAAAAAAATTATTTAAGAAATAAATCTTAAATTAACCTACTATTAGGATATAAAGATAAGCTGTGCTTCACCATCTTTTAAAACTTTATTTAATTCACCACAGTCAACCGTTCTTATTCACTGACAGCTATTGAAGCGATAGATATGCCCATTTGCCTATCGTCAAAAGTGCTAGTGATGTCCATCGTACAACGGTTTTTTAGGTTGTTAACCTACGTCTAATTTATACTGAATTTTGTTGCGAATTAACGTTCATTACTAAAAGCCGGATCCAACATAAGTAACTAATGCATTAATTACATTGGTAAATCCAAATCATTAGCATATTTTAAAACATTACAATATCTTAAATGGCAATTCTTATGAACAATGGACTTGTTTAACAACATAAGATACTTAATTAGCGTAAGGAGCTTGAAGCTTAGTGAATGTCAGTTGATTAGTAAATTCAATTGGCAGGCTTAATTATTTTTAATTTAAAAGCTTTTATTTAACTTCACTCCTATGTATCTATGTAGGTATGTATGTATGTCCTGGAATCTTGCAATCAATATTTCACCCACTTCCACTGAAGCTATCGAGCAAAAATTTGGCACACATATTTGGTTCCGATGACAATGCACGAAAATAAAACAAAAAGTTATAAAAAGCTTTTTTTTTTTTGAAATTTATTTAATAATTTTATTGATGTAAATCCTTTCGTCATCCAGCTTCGCTCCAAATATTCGTAAAATGTTTATAATATCCGTTTTGAGCAGATTTTTCAATCGTTACTCGTTAACCGCATTGAGTGTACCGATAGGCGTAACCTTTTAAAAGTTCATGCGAATATGTTGCAAGTTAATAATCACGCAGCGTGAACAATGAAAAGTCCAAGAACAAAGATATTGTGAATTATAAATACGTTACATTATATACCACTTAATAGGTCCATAAAACGCGTAAAGAATACTCGTATAAAATATAATTTACTTTTTATCTTGATAAATCTGGATTGTATTTTTAATTTTAAATTGGTAGGTAGTTAAATAAACAAGTTCTGTATATTGAAATGGACATCGAAATGCTGGGATGGACACGGAAGGTTATTATTAAATTGTTATTAATAATTCTCTCGTTTACCTACATTAGTCTAAGTAAATGTAGTCTAGAGATGCTTTAGATTTGAAAAGAGATCTGGGTGACTGAAATCACAGATACAGGTCATATTGAGTTTCTACCTGAATAGGTATGTTTTGTACCTAAACGAATGTTCCATCGATTCCAAATATACGAGTACGATCACTAACATAATCATCCATCACTCACTAAGGGATGGTTTAAAATTATATCAATAGCAGTAAACCCAGTCCAAACAATAAACGTGTGAAAGCACCCCTAAAAAGCAAAGTATCCTATGTGCTCATCCAGGCTTAAATCATCTACCTATGTGTCAAGTTTCATCCAAATCAGTTTAGTGTAATTTTTGCGTGATTGAGCAACAAATACATAACATACAAACATTCAATATTAGTAAGATTGTATGTACATATCCACGATAATACAGGTACAATGAAAAGTAGCCTTATCAATTTTGAATTAATTTTGAGTTGCTAATTTGTATGGAGGCGAGGCTTTATACTTCCTTGTATCCGTCAGCACGATTTTGGTATTACCAGCTGAGTCCAGCATGAGTACTGTGTATCAGGGATGCACGAACTCGTTTCATTGTTTTCTTTACATATTGACATTGTTCTGTGTTCTAACATATCATAACATTGAGCCTGTATTTCCACGAACATTTTTTTTTTTCATGTATACAAGATAGCAAACGAGCTTTCAGTACCACCGCCCGCCGCCCATGACAACATGTGACTGACTTTGAACAAGACTCAATTATTTTATTACTGAACGATTCGTTCACTCCTGAAGATGATCATCGTAATAGATCGAAAGTAGTCGGCCTATTTCCGACTTAAATCACACGTGAGTAAGCCGGTAACTTAAACTAATTAATTAATACATTTTATCAGTAATTTTTAGTTCCCATGTAATAGGTGCCGATTGCCATACACTGGACACAAATCCAAATTCGGAGCTACAATTTCAAGTTTGAAAAACAGATGGGGATCGAACCTAGGACCCCCTAGCTTAGCAGTCGCACTTCCGATCACGTGAACCTGTTTCCAAACCTTGGTTAGACTGTATCTGAAGATGCATAATGGACCTCCACAAACAGCATCGTGCTAAACGAGTATGTAGAAGTTTGACAGAAATAATAGCTAAAAAACTAGTTTTCAATATATGTATTTGTAACATTTATCGAATGAGAATGTTAATAATAGGCTGAATAACTTTTAACGAGCTGGAAACAAGATTTTCTATGATATCGATGTTATCTTCAACCAAAGAATGCCGCTTTGTTCTATCAGTAACACGTGGAAAATTCTCCACCGCCTTTGAGTAAATTAAAACAAATGTCTCGATTATAATTCAACATGATCATAATTATACATTTAATTTTCTTATTTATATAACTTCTAGGAAAATAGAATCGTTTTCTATAGATAAGGACGCTTCTACACTTAACGTAGTTACTGCCATAGCCTGAATTTGTGTGCCTTTTGAATCCACTGGTTGACCGCGGACTGCTACATGAAGAAGAAGACAGTACTTCATATGAATTCAGTACTTCTTACTTCACACATTCTTACGAGTCACTTTCGTATGTTAGCCAACATTCATTTTCCATTCTTTTTCTTCTGTGATCAATGATACCTTATTACAGTTTTGATTTTGTATCGACGATAAAGCTATTTATATTATCCCTCTAATTCAAAACAAATGAATAAACCTGTTAAAGCTATAAAGTGTTTTGTCAATTCTGATTTGAATTTGTATAAGGAAGACAAAACACTCTATAGCTTAAATATGTTTATTATTTTTTTAAGACCATAAATTTGTAAATGTTAATACCTTGTGGTCATTTGTTCAACTCAAAAAAGAAAAATAGTATGTTTACGATATTTCGATCAGTCCACTTGGTTGGAGGGCGGTCTGTGCTCCGTTTTCGAAGTCTCTAGTCACCACTCGAAGACTTCTTACATTTCCCTTTAGGTACGTTTAAATCCTCCTAATTAATTACTCCCTCCTCCCTTAATCACAACCTTTTCTTTGTCCCATTGTTAGGCACGGGTCTCCTCTCAGAATCGGAAGGATTAGACCTTAGTCCACCACGCTGGCCAGGTGCGGATTGGCAGACTTCACATGAACAGAGAACATTATGAAGAATCCTCAGACATGCAGGTTTCCTTTTTGGTGGTAGAACCTATATACGGTACACTTGCTGCTTGTTTTGAATAGCTAGGTGGTAAAACCTATTTACGTTGCGCTTGCTGTTTTATTTTGAATATCTAGGTGGTTGTACATAATAAATAATAAAAATAACAATAACAATAACTTATAATAAGTTTTACTTCAATCGCGCGTAAAGGTTACACGCACACACTTTTTTTTATCTCAAGGACAGTTTGTAAGCATCCCGATTTTTGTATCCTTATCTTTATAGCGTATTTCTTATAATTTATTTTCATTAAAGAGAGAATGCAGTTGACCCGACCTTGCAAGTTCATACGTCGCGTATTAATTATAATATGCATATCTACGAGTATAGCTGAACCGGATATGAAGATAATGTTGTATTATATAACTTTTCCAATGTGATTTCAATAGGAAATATTATGAACAGTTTAAACAAATTACGTTATATCAATACCGGGGTAACGACACAGGATCTAATGAGATGGTTGGAACTAAACAGCAAAAGAAAATAAGAACTAAGTCAGTAGCGACCACAAATAATTTTACTGGACATACTGAACTAAGTTCGGTTAGGTTCACATAGTTTCATAGTAGTTCATGAAGTTTTGAGTAACTCAGGCTCTCAGTAATAAATCTATATATACCTACTAGTGGACGCCCGCAGCTTCACTCGCGTAGAATAGACCCATTAACGACGTCGCCCGCGTTCTGGTTGCCCACTTGACTTCAAAAACGGCATAGTTTCATACTAACTTCGCACCCTCGTTTTACCCCCTTAGGGGATGAATTTTCAAAAATCCTTTCTTAGTGCTCCCCTAAGTTATAAAAGGAACCCCTGTGAAAAATTTCAAGTTTGGCCCTGCGTTGATATGTCAGTCAGTCAGTTTCTCCTTTTATATAAATAGATTATAAGTTATAAATAAGCACGACACTCAATCATAGCGCTAATCTTACAAGCAGGTATGTGTTTCGAAAATAAATGGCACTTTACTGAACTGCACATGCATAGCTTTCCGAACGCTGCGTTGGCCCGCTGTCATTACCTTGTCTCGTAGGCGCGGCAGATTTAGAAATATTACTCGCCATTATGGCGTCATAATACAATCATTTTGATCGAGTTTTGTTTCAAGGTATTTTAAAGGCTTCGAGTAGGTATTCCGCCTGCTGGACGTAATAAAATTGGCTATGAATGTCAATTATATACTCGGAGTTCTTTTAATTGGCACTATTACGCTTTATCCTGAGGCGAACATGATATTTGGAAAGATACTGTTCTTTCCTCATTAATATTTTTAACCCCTATCAAAATTCTAATTCAAGTCTCTTTGTTTACAGGTAAGATCCAAAATAGATTAATCAAGCCCTTGAATTATTGGCAAGTAAAGGTAAGTTACATAAGTTTAAGTTAGTTAGTTACGTATGAAACCGGATCGATTTTATTCGTCGTTTCCATCTGCTTTTCATCATTACATTTTTGAGTTAAAACTCAATTATTGACTTTAGTATTTAAAAATACCAAACAGTAACACATCAGTATATGCTTTTTGAGGTGGGCAAGTGTGATGCATTTCAGTAAATTAAACGACGAAAGACTGACGATGTAAAATAGCACATAAAATTACAATGTATAGCCATGTCCATTATGCATTGCTATTAATAAACATTTAAACTATTATTACTACGGTAATAGTAATAGTTCATGATATTTTCTAGAAGCGCCTTCATATTATATTAGTATGAAATATTATGCTAAAACCAGTCCGGAATGTATGCACATGCTGAATTAGGGCTGTCGTTTATATTTATTTATAAAGCGTGCTATTAATTCCATACAATGTTACCGGTTGGTCTGCGTCCGGTTACATATGCGTTTGAGATAGAGATCAGATCTGATACTAACCTTGGAAATAGGGTTCACAGTTTTCGGTTTCCTTATTTAAAATTGGGCGTGCACATTGTTAAGAAATAATTAATAAATATTTTAGCTATGTATAGAGTGTTTTGTTCTTTATTCAACCTAATTCAGAAGGCAGAAAGTTACAAAACACTTTATATTTATAATAGGCTTATTTAATTAGTTATGAATAAGGCATATAGTAAGCCGCGATAGAGATAAGCTGATCGGATCAGGCAAATTATACATATTGGGACACGGCTTTAGGCTAATCATTTATGTACGGAAAATAGCAATAAGATATATCTAGATTTAATGAAACTGTTCCGTAATTTGAAGAAAATGTTTGCGTTCAGGATATATAATTGAGCATCATTAAACCATTTCGTACTTCTAGAGGCGGCCATTGTTCAGTAATACGCGCCACGATTTATAGTGGACAAACGCTATTGAGTTATATTGTAACTGTAGTGATTCTAAAATTTATAACGTCATTTATTTTTATTATTTATTTTATTTATTTATTAATATTTAAAATATGTAGTTATATGTATAGCCTATGAAATATAATAAACAATATTTCATAGGCTACGTTCAAGCGTTTGGTTTCACATGTTTCAATTGGCAAACGTTATAAAAGGTGACACGACTAACACTGCTGATAAATACACTTTAGGACCCACATTAGAACCAAGAGAATTTTTAAGGTACGTTTCCGCTAGCGCATCGGAGTGAACTTTTCATTTGACGTAGGTATAAAACAGTATAAGGCATGCCAAATGTATGAAAAAGGACGCTTCGCTCCTCAGATCTGCATCTGCCTGCATCTGCATCTATCAAAAACACCCTTAAATAATGCACACAGACAATTTGCATCAATCCGCACTCATGAAAATTTTTAAATAATAAAAAAAACATCTAACAATGTTGTGATTTCAGCGAGTTGCGTTTTCCACTTTAAAACAGAAAACCTAAAAGTAATATGCATGTTAGAATGGTACATGTTCGTATGCCATAAAAACATTAAATGTTGTGATTTCAGCGAGTTGCGTTTTCCACTTTAAAACAGAAAACCTAAAAGTAATATGCATGTTACAATGGTACATGTTCGTATGCCATAAAAACATTAAAACTAATCAATCTTCTAAGATTGATTTGTTCTAATGCAATGTATAATTAAAGTAATTTTCAAGAATACAGATAATATGAACAGGTGTGTTTAAACATAAAAACTACGTATTGGCAATAAATAGATCTTAACCGCAGCATCCCTGGCTCTTGAACATATAGTTACAATTAACATGTTACGCAAGAATGTGTCACGTCTGTGCCGGTTTGCAGATAACATCTATGGCGGCGAGTGAACTAAATCGGGTTTCGTTTGGCTTCGGACAACGGTGAGCCGCGCCGCCGGCCGCCGCGCCTCGCCGCTGTCCACTCGGTGTCCGCACACGACTGGCCGTGTGATGAATTAGTTGAGCGAGTAGCTTACAAAGTCGACCCCCTGGGTAGTGATGACACATGACTCACTTTTAACACTTTAGCCACGGTATCTGGATTACTGGGAAGATGTAGGGATATATCGGCTACAACCACTGCTCTTTGTCTGGTCTGGTGCCAATTTTTTTAAAGTAAGAACTAGGGAGGTTCAGGTTTTAATCACGAACACCAATTTTCACAAAAGTTTAACTATAATATACTATAAAAAATGTATTTTTATTAAAAAGCTTTTACAATTATTTTTTTTCGTGCATTGTCATCGGAACCAAATATGTGTGCCGAATTTCAGCTCGATAGCTTCAGTGGAAGTGGGATAAATATTGATTGCAAGATTCCAGGACATACATACCTACAAGGATACATACGAGTGAAGTTAAATAAAAGCTTCAATGTCAAATTTTAATGCTGTACTTAACGGCAAAACAACGTAAGGAAACCTGCAGGCCAGAGACCGACCATTTTATTTTCGACGGCCTGTAAAATCTACCGGATTGGCTGCCTGCCAGGTATTAGATACTTTGCTAGCGTGGTGGAATATGTCTTTACTCTTAATTAATAAAATGTTAGTCGAGTCTCGTGCTCAGTAGTGGCCCAATATGTTGAGATGACGATATTGAGTGATGAAAATGATGATAAGGTGAGTTATCATGGTGTGATACTTCTTATACAGAAACATTGTTAATAAAAAGCTGTTAGGTTATAATATCTCTTGGGCCACACGTACAGAAATGAATGTGCGGATGCAAGCCACTGCACTGAGAGCTAAAGATTTGCGAATTAGAATGGCGTAGTCGCTTTGTATTCCGCTCGTGTGGTTTTTACTAAACTCTAAGTAATTGTTTTCTTTGTGCTTTTTGTCTGGCATGTGTGAACTGTTTATTGGACCTTCGTGACTCGTATTTACGAATAATTACCTTCGCAAGCAAGTATCCACGTACCTATGTACGAGTAAGACCGAGTGCGTGACTCGAAATCAAAATTCTATTTGCTAATGTACTTGTTGTGTCAAAACTTTTTTTCTTGTTTTTTGTTACTTTAAACGGTACAAGGTAGTTGTAATTAAAGTAGGTAGTTTCTTCGACGCCTGGAAGCACTTTGACAGCGCGCACCTTAACTTTGTATATTTTATAATAATACTAACAATAATAAATAATCTTTATTGCAGAATTAAAAACTCCATAATGTCGTTAGTGAATTTACAGCTACAGTTTGTTCTTAAAAACTAATGTTAGTAATTAATATTGGTTTGGGCTACGTAATAATATGAAATTTGTGATGAGGCGTGTTCGATGACATGAAAAATTCCTTTTGTTATCAAAAATATAAGAAGTTGTAAAAAAGAAGCAGAGTGAATCCTCAAGAACGTCCCAGTGGGACGTTTCCTGTTTACTCAGCGTCGCAAAAAGCACATCATGTTCATATGTTTATTTTTTAATGAGCATAATATGTTAGCGCTCAATTCTTTGGAGTTATCTATAAAATCATTGTATAAATACTTTAAAAATTATTTTTTCTTTAGTTTCAGTTTGTTTGTTTCTTAGCGGATAAGAATTACTTTCAGTTATACATATATGAATAATCGAGAAGTAACGCCACTGTTTTATATATTACCGTGCAAAAATGCGAGTTACGAATGTAACTCTTACGTCAAAAGAAAATAAAAAATTATCTTTTGACGTAGATTCTTGCGGTAGGTTTAATGGTTGTAATCGTAATAGATCTAATAGGGCCTTGGAGACAATTGCCGCGGCTCTACACGTCTACACTTCAATTACCATTAGATGACCATTGATAGCCATGTTTTTGCGTTCTCACAGTAATTGCAGACTTAAAATTTTCTACCTGTATTGTTGATTGTCTATTAACACGATACGTTTTCCAGGGATAGAGTACAACCTAATTATTTACGTAACTGTGTTTTTTTTTGTATTATGTACGTAATTGTATTTTTTTGCGTGACAGACGCAAGCGGACTATAGAATATTGCAGTACTTATACAATGTTGCCCGTCAAATACCTAATTTAACTTTTTTATTATTAAATATTAAAATTAAAAACACTATTAGGGTGGCCCCAATTTTAAATTGTTTTATTTTACATTTAAACTGTAAGTAGTTGGCTTACACCAAACTGTTAACTGAACACCAAACAAACAATTTAGTGTGTCAGCTTTAACGTGTTATTTGTAAACAGTGTAAAGGTTTTTTCGATGCCAAGTTTTGTTTATATTGTGTAAGTATAAAAAAAAACCAGCAAGGTCATTGAGGTAGAAGTGGGTTAATTTAAATTAGTAGTTTCATATTGCTTTCGACCTGCTCATTTAACCATTATAATCTTACCCTAATGATTTAAATAATATAAGAATAACTTATCATATAGAGATCCAGAGCTAGCCGCTGGGCCACGGAGAAGCTTGGTATATATGGCCAAAAAATCTATTTGTTCGTACCGCACGGAACCCTACATCTGCGTGTTCTTGACCGGTTTTTCACCTTGTTATAATATTATATTCAAAGCAAGTAACTTGTGCGCAACGTTTAGCGAAGCCAAACTATATTAATTTGAGAGCATGGGGTACACAAGTAGGTACACAGTAAGCGCCATTTTCTGGACACACTATAAATATTAGCTTCGCACTTTCTCAGCTGCTCATTGCATGTCGTGTAAAGAAAGTTCTTTAGCTTAACGCATTTCAACTCTGACACTTTTACTTAATAATCATCAGTATGCTAAATGAGAGAACAAAGTACAGAGTGGTTCATATTTTACATCTTATATTTTTAATTTCACTGTGATTGCATGCAAGCTCGTATTGAAATCGTGTTTAACAAATTCACTGTTCGTTAGGCACGATAGCCACGACAGGAGGCGATAGGAAGCCATTTAGGCTTCGAAAAATAGGTAGAAATGTGGTCGAAATTCCGGACACAATATAAAACGCACAGCATTATTAAGGAGTCGAGTTGAGCGGTACTCAGATCCAGATATTCTACCAAATACAAAAAAAAATCATCAAAATCGCTTAATAAATGACCATCTTTTCGCTGTACATATCTACATTATAAAAAAAAACAAATACAATCAGTCGAACATAGAACATCCTCCTTTTTTGAGGTCGGTTAAAAACGGTACAAATACTGCAATCAGATCGGAAATAGTTTTGAAAGTTTGTGTGTAATTATAACTCTTAACGATTCGACTGTGTATTAGTTACGTCCCAATAACTGTTTTAATAGCTAAACAGTTTTAATAATAACACCTTACGCATCATCTCGACACCGATTGAATCGTCGATGTGTGTACAAGAATATTTTTGATTCGAAAATAATTGTTTGCTAGTGTTGCCATGCTTTCAAAGTACCTATTAAAGATCAGTTTGTCAAATATTTACTTTTCATTCTAATTTTTGATGAAAAGATTTATATTTATTTGACAGCCAGTATGACCCAAGCCCAGATAAATTGTTGTTATGGTATTTCCCATCTTTTTAACAACTTTTTATATCAATGGTATTTGCTGAATAATTTTTTGTACTCACTGTAAATTTATAGATAGCTGGTTGATTTTGGAATTAGAAGGATTCGTATAATTATAATTGTATTATCTTTAATGATCAACGACCTAAGATCAATTTATCCCAAAGTTGGCCCTTGAGTCCCATAAAATAATTGCTTTGTCGTAATTCAGCCTAGTCTACCACGTCGCAACATTGCTATTGCAACGAGATTGGTTCTCTTTGTTTTCTTAGTTTATGTATTTATTTATATGGCCTTTATTCCACTAGTTGATTGTGGCACATATTGTTACATGTCCCATGATGATTTTTAATATACAGTTTAGTGGGCACACCTTTTAAATAATAATTCAATAAATATTATTACGTACATACATGAAAATATTAAACGTTTCGTTCTTCTTGTAAGCCTACAATTTTGTTGTGTTTTAATTAATACAGGCAAGACAGAGCGACGGAATAGTTAGGAAAGTAAAAAGTTGCAAAGATCTTCAATTATCTACATGAACTCTGAAGCCGAAGATTTTATACTGTTTTAAAGACATTTGGGACACGTTGTTATTAATTAATTAATTTTATTTTATTCAACTTTATTGACAAAGAGGTATACAATAAACTAGTGCTGTCTTCATGAAATCTACCCAGATAACAAGCAATTTTTTGATTTTTTTGTTTTAATATGTCATTAAGTTACTACTAGATTGGGAAAACATTGCGGTTACCACCATCACCACGTCCCTTTCTTTGTCCCACTGTCTTGCGTTCAGGTTTCCTCTCGAAATGGGAGGGGTTAGGCCGTAGTCCACCACGCTGGCTAATTGCAGATTGGCAGACTTCAAATGCCTTCGAGAACATGTGTGTGGACAGTGGAAACAATTCTTAAGTAAAAAAATTAAACAAAGTATGTGAAAAATTTGTACATGGTGTGTTATTATTATTATATTATATATTATTATATTTATTATTTACCTAGGTTTACTTAGTAATAAGTTTTCCCCTTGCATTTATCCCCTTTAACCTTAACCGACTCTGTACCCGGTTGAGGTACAACCCGGTTTCTACGGTGGGTCATCTCTATAATGTTATGTAATTGAACATTTACATATATTGGCGTGATGTTTAATCTGAATAATTAATAAACAATAGAAAAGGATCTTGCTATTGCTCACGATGCATAGGTTTTTTGAACTACCTGTATAGTCTGACGCAATAATTACTATAGCTCATTACAAGTCAGTGCATTCATCGTCAAAAAGTCATACAGTACTGGCTAGAAAGCAAGAGCTTACAAGAACGCATTTGCGACTGTGTGAATATTCATAAGGTTTTTCCCGTATATTTGAGACGTAATAATACTGGACGCATGTACCTAGTTGTGACACGCTTAGATTTCTTGTTCGTTAGCTCGCTACTCAGTACTGATAATAACTCAAAAATTGCAGATTAAATCACAATACATATCAAGTTTCAAGTTTTGTTTTTCCTACTAAATTACCCTTCCAGATTGGTAACTTATTCTGACTCTAGTATTAACATGAATTGGATTAATATATAAAATGCTTCTAAACTTAACTTTACTCATTGTAGTTATAAAAACATGAATTATTCAGTACCTCGCATTGATCAGTATGCTAAAGATCGTATTATTGTGACTGTTTGATTGTTAAGAGAATTGACAAGTTACTAAATAATAAACCCACCCCAAAGTTAATATTTCTATGGATTTCCAAGAATGTCTTGCAAATTTAGCCATCCAGTGAACATTAATTCTATAAATAATTCAACATCCTTAGGTTAAAAATAAGCGAGTAGGTACGCAGTAGGTTGAAATCCAGGATGTCACCAGTCGCCACTGATTACCATTATTCATTGGCACGGGTCTGGCATCGAGCCACGACGGGCCTTGGCGCCCGCTGCCGGTCATTTCCGCCACCATCCTTTAATATAGGACTCCTTTGAATATAATTATGTTTTAATTATGAAGCGCTCACAGCCCAATGGCTCGCAACGCACAAGTTAAGCGATCAACCATGTTAAGCAACGTCGGGCGCTGTCGGTAAATTTATGGGTGACCGCTAGTGGCATAATGTCATGGTCGCTTCGGAGGGCACGTTAAGTCGTCGTTCCTGGTTGCTTTCTGTAAATCAAATTGTTTTCTGTAAAGTTATGTCTGTACCTATTATATTATCCGGTATTTTTTGTATTTGCTGTGGATGATTTTCAATTTACGATCAAAATATTTTGTCATGTCAGTTAATTTTACGACAAAAATCAACATGAGCAAACGACGTTTTATGTTAAAACAGGTTGTTAAAACATTCGAAAATTAAATACATATTTATTAGCTGCCAGTAATGCATACAGAAGAATATCAACCACAATAAAGCATATATCATTTACAGTTTTACAAAAGATTTCCTTGAAACACAGAATACTTATAATGTACTTACAATGCTCTTGGCGATAAACAGATCTTATCGGGATTGAATAAATTTGAATCTGCTGTTACACTTATCAAAAGTAGTATGTACTCGTATTTTACTATTCTATACTAATAATATAAAGAGGAAAGATTTGATTGTTTGTTTGTTTTGAATAGGCTTCAAAACTACTGAAGCGATTTGAAACTTTCTTTCACTGTTGGAAAGCTACACGATCCCCGGGTGACATAGGCTAAATTTTATTTTGGAAAAAAATAGGGTTCCGTAAGATATTTGGGTTTTTCGGACACAAGGTGTAAAAAAATCAACCAGAAAAGTTACTTATTTTGCGTACGCTGCCTAAACTATAAAAGATAGAACCATAAAATGTTCTAATTAATCTATCTATACTAATAATATAAAGAGGAAAGATTTGATTGTTTGTTTGTTTGCATCGAATAGGCTTCAAAACTACTGAACCGATTTGAAAAATTCTTTCACTGTTGGAAAGCTACACTATCCCCGGGTGACATAGGCAAAATTTTATTTTGGAAAAAAATAGGGTTCCGTAAGATATTTGGGTTTTTCGGACACAAGGTGTAAAAAAATCAACCAGAAATGTTACTTATTTTGCGTACGCTGCCTAAACTATAAAAGATAGAACCATAAAATGTTGTAATTAATTGTAGATCTTATAAATATCTATAAAAAAGTCCGCGACACACTATACCTATCTATGTCGAGTGAGGCACAACAACCATTTTTTTATCTTGAATTTTTTTTGGACTACATTTACAGTTTATGTAGATAATATTTGGTCTTTGAATGATTAAAATTGGACGTTTGGTTTTGAAGTGTCTGTCTGTCTGTCTGTCTGTTTCGCTTTCACGCCAAAACTACTGAACCGATTTAAATGAAATTTGGTACACAGTCTAGAGCTTGACAAAGGACATAGACACTTTTTAATTGGCAAAAAGTGTTGTAATGGGTTGAAAAGGGAGATGAAAGGTTGTATGAAAGTATTGTCATTTTTTCAGAACTAGAAGCATAAAACTTAAATTTTAGGCTGTTGATAAGGTATAATCCTTACTAATCCTATCCTACTAATATTATAAAGGGGAAAGTTTGTAAGTATATATGTATGTATGGATGGATGTGTGTTACTTTTTCACGTAAAAAGTACTGAATGGATTTTAATGAAACTTTACAATAATATAACTTATACATCAGATTAACACACAGGCTAATATTTATAAAGATATTGTGTGAATTGTCCAAAATATGACGATAAGTGTCAAGTAGGTAAGTAGGAAAAAATCTACCATCTGCGAGCTATTCTGGCGTGCGCTGCCAAAACTACTGGACCGATTTCAAAAATTCTTTCACCATTAGAAAGCTGCATCTTCACTCACTCAGTGAACATAGGCTATATAATATGTATTACTAGGCGTCAACGAAACTATTGTTATAATCTATATATGTAAAATAAAGTCGTGTTAAATTTTTATTTTTTTAGTAACCTGACGCAAATAGGGTTTATGTGTGTGTATTATAATTTTGATTTTTACATAAAATACCCGTGCGAAGCCGGGGCGGACCACTAGTTTAATATAAAGTGACATTTTTCAATCGGATCAAAATCTGGGCTGCATTACGACATAACCCAGTATTTGCGTGGCATTACCATCGCATTTAGTGCTTGGAAGTAAAAAGCTGTGCGCCGTTTAGTAACACGCGACATCCTGCATAAAAAGTTCGTCTTGTTAATAAATACATGGACGTGGATTCAATACCATCCGGAGCATGCCGTTGACACTTCGTTATGTAGATTACTAATTAGTTAGATCTAGATTAGCATTAGCGGGAACGATCAAGAACGGTTCAGTATGTTATATGAACTTTTTAAATGTTCTGTAAATACCAGCAAACACTTAATATCTGTAGTTTGTTCATTATAAAGGATGCTTTGAACAGTCGAATTATTTGGGACTTCGTTCGCCTCTTATACATCGTGGTATATTAAGGTTACCGAATTAGACGACTTCGGAACCTTAATATCAACGTTACGTTACGTCTATATGATACACGGTAAGTATGCCGCCTACACACACAGAACCTGTCTTTAAACAATTTATAACGGGACTCTATTTGAAAATTTGCCAAATGTTGATGCAAATTTCATCACAATGTGATCCAGTTAAACTGGAAAGATTTTGGACTAAAGAATTGACTAATATTCTTTAATGTACACAAAAACACAAAGTAAGTGCTAAATATAAAATATATTTGGTCTGTTTATGTATATCTCAAAGCCATAACTTTGAAGAAACGTTTAGAGCTATCTGTCTTGGTTTGGTTGATAAATATGTGATTCAGCCGTACTCGGAAAGCTAAGGAAGTAAATCTCTCACTTACTGTGTTAAAATCGGTAAGAAGTTAATCCTTTATTATTTTTTCTCATAGACCACTTTCAATATTTAGTTGGTTCCGGTGGACCCCCTGCCACATTTCTATCATATTACCAAAACTCGACAAAAATGTAAGGATTAGATACCTAGATATAACTATGGAAAATTTGCATTGCGGCTGAGTTCCAAACACGAATTAATATTTGTTAAAAAAACGGGACTTTAGAATCGCTGAGCTTCATAATATATTATCTGCCTATAGGTAAAGTCAATCCAATATTTTCTTGAATTAGTGGGCGTTAGACCCTCGTCTTTGGGTGCTTAGGAGTTAGACCACGTTTTAGGCTGTTTAGTTTTACAAGATTCGTGAACAAATTTGAATGTTCTTTTAACTTTATCGTTCTGGCTTTGAATCATCGTTGGTTAAAATCTGACGCATATCTTCTTTTGTATCAATTGTAGCGCATTGTCAGCAGCCTTTTTCAATCCCAACCTACTCACAAATTCTCAGCAGGTCAAAAGGTCATGGTATTAAACAAAGAATGCGCCACCTGTATCTATTCTGCATTGAGTATTAAAAGTGATAGTGAGACACGGGGGGTTTTGTTTGTCACGGAGGACGGGTTCGTGAGCCGTTTGTGTCAGGGCGCGTTGTATCACTGCAGTGTGCAGGGTGCCGCCAGAGCGGAGCGACTTCTTTATACTATGGTGCCGCCGTTTAGGCGTGTCGCATGTTGCGATACAAATATGCGGCAATCTATTGAATCTGTGAGCTTTTACCACTAGAATTTGCCTAGAATTAGCATAGAATTCATAACTTATCATAACATAACATCACGCCTGTATTTCCCCGACGGGTGTGTAGTACACCCACTTTTCACCAGTTATGTTTAGGTACAATGTTATAGGTGGTGAACAATACAACGGGCACCATTCCAGACTCGGAGCTACTACCGGGAATTTCAAGTTAGAAAAACCCAATAATTGTTGCCCGACCCGGGGATCGAACCAAGGACCTCTAGTCCATAGATTCTTATTCGATCTTTGTGTGGAGTGTATAAAATTTAGCCGAGAACAAAGTCATATCAAGTCCATACATTTAAATGTTCGTTTAACGATGTTTTCTTGCACCATTGCAGCATATGACATAATTTTTTTTATAGCGCGCATTAATTAGGAATTTCATTGCTGTGATCATTGGCTGGGATTCCAACTCGGCCCTATCGAGTTTAATTTCAGCCACTAAACTATCACTTCTGCGCAAACATGGCAAGTTATAGGTAAGGTAGGTAAACAGGTTGAGTGTTGAATGCGTTTTTTGTTCCGGTGTCTAAAGGGTGTCTATACTATTATAATATTTTAATATACTCTGATCTACTTGAGTTTCGATTAATATGTATCACAATCGTTTGGATTACCTGTTTTAATTATTATCTTACTGATTATTTATCGCCTTCGGTGCTGGGAGGTTGGTCTAGTTATAAAGACTTGTTCAACCCTATTCCAATAAATTTATACATAGTTCGAAACCAGTTCATAAATCATACTAAATTGCACTCGTTTCTTATCTACTTTCCGACAAGCATGGAAGTCTATTATTTTATATCCTAGATTTCGCTTGTGAGAAAATTCATTTATATACTGCTTAATGCATTTCATTTTGTTCAGTTTAGTTGTTAAACTGTAAAAAGACTTTAAGAGAGAGAGCCCGGCAGTTTCCTAAGGTTTTTCTGTCAGCGTATATATAAAATTCGCTAAAATATAGCGATACAGAACAATTAAACACGCTGTCAGTATCTTGGAAACTGCGTAGCGAATTTCTATTAATATTGAGATTGCAAATATGTATGTTGTTTTAATCTTAAATTGTATAATATGTAACGTATTTCCATTTATGACACCTTCAGACGCATCGTCATCCATTCCGCCAATCTTCTTAATTATTCCATCAGTAAATTAAATTAACGATCAAACTTGTATGCCTTTGCACCAACGCAACGATGGGCTTGATAAGAACTAAATTAGCATACATATCTAAGGTCAATCTAAACCTGCTATTAGGTTACGATGAGCTGAACAATTGCATCGCGGGATTAATAGCAGTGCAGCCGGATACGGTAAATACGCACGCGGCAGTATCGCGTCGCTTGCCAACAGATTTGCTCAGATTGAATATTAACCTTTTGTGGTAATGTGGTTTGAATCAAAATGTTCTTGCGTTGCGTACTTGTCTTGTTTGAAAGTTAGTAACAGCGTCGTACCAGCATATCTGAGGCGTAGAAAGCTTGGGATTGCTCTACATTCAAAATTTTATTCAAGTAAAATTTCTTTACGCACGCTTGACTTGGGGAGTAAGCTGGCGAATGCGTGACGGGAGCGTTACGAAAAGTGTTACGCAGTTGAGAAGGCGGATAAAAGTTAGTGGTGATAGAAAGAGAGAGAGAGAGTGTTTTACCTCAGTCGTGTGGTCGCGCGTCTAAATCACACTCGTATTTTTTTATGTTTTACTCATACGTGTCCAATACTTACACAATTTTTATGCATTGCCATAAGACACCATTAGCGGACACTACGACATAACTCGCGAGTAGTCAATCAGACATAATATAGCTGCGTTTGGGAACAGAACTCCTCTAATAGATAATATACTAAATGGTACAAGGCTAGATGGTGTCTGTTCGACGATGACAAACGACAGAAGTGCCGATACGAAACGCATCCGTTACAGACTAGATTATATCGAACAGGATGTTCAGCAAATTGCATCTCATTGCAATCACTCATAAATGATACTTCCTTGTATAATAACGAACCGCAGATAGAGAATAGCGGGTAATCCGAGTTAGGTAATAGAGAATTAAATACGTAGAAACGGTTAATTACAATTTGATATATTTCGATTGAGATTTGTTCAGTCCTGTCAGAATGGGAGGGATAAGGCCTTAGTCAACCACGCTGGCCAATGTATGATATGATGATGATGAACTCTCAGACATGCAGGTTTCCTCACGATGTGTCCTTCACCGTTACAGCAAGTGACATTTAATTTATTAAACCCCACCCACTTTAAAACGGATTAATTTGAAACTTTACACACTTATGTAAGGACCGATGACAATGCAGGTTAATTTAAAAAAAAAAAAACAATTAATTTCGGTTATCTACAAAAGCGTGTTATAGTTTATTTAAACGATGTTATAATTCTAATTTAATTCGATTCTGAAATGTGAAAAATAAATCTAGTTGTTATTTTAAGATATTTTGTATGGGTTTTGAGTTCGTCTATTTTATAGTTGAAGTTTTCGTGAAAAGCGTGGTAAGTACACATTGACATACGGAATAGTATTGTCTTTGATGTTGGTACACAGATTTCATTCCGATCACGGTTAGCACATTAACAGAAGCGTTAAATGTTTTATTAATATAAAGTCATTAATTGCACATGTTTTATCTCTCGGACAATTTTCGCATACAATATTAAGTATAAGAGTAACGGTAAGTAATTACTTTGCATCTGGGCCTTCGTATATATATGTGGATAATTTATTCAGCACACGGAAAGAAAATCACAAATGACCACACGTTTAAACAACGAAACTCAAGGATCGCTTATTCAGTTTTTATGGATGAGAGATGAGATAAGATGAGATCGTGCAAGTCAGATTCAGATTAAAATTCAGATTCTTTATTGATAGTAGACAAACTATGGGCCCTGCCTGGGTGTACAATCTATATAGGTACATATTAGATTTTTTCATAATATTATAATGTGTAAAAAATATAATCTAAAAAAAATTGACTTCCCTACGGCATTTCGCAATATGTAGGTACTTCAAACACTTTAAGTAGCTCCGCTGTGGTGTAAGAGCTCTGCACTATTGTTAAAAACACCGGTTTTTGAGTTGAGCAGTAAAAACACAAAAATTTTAATTTGAGTTAAACAGTTAAAACACCAACATTTTAATTTGATATAAGCAGTAAAAACACAAATTTACATTTTGATTTGATTTAAGCAGTTAAAACACCAACATTTTAGTTTAGAGTTATGCAGTAAAAACACAAACATTATAAGAGCTTAACATTAAATTGACCTCGTTACTAATTCGCTTTCATTTCAATTGTCATAAGCCACGTGTACCCATTTACTTACTGGCATTTCAAAATCAATGTGTTAGAAATTGACTTCCTGTCTTACGGAAGTTGTTTGACATTAGTGGTTCATTTCCTACAACAAACGTGATCTTGTCACGTTGCTATAAGTATATAAATACATTATAATCTCGGTCGAGCGATTCAACTTCTCCACTTCCGTATGGTTCGATGTTTGACATAACACATAAGAATAAGATTTGATTGTTTTTTAATTACATACTATATCAAGGCGCTTTCAATTAAGTCTCCATACTGAAGAGTATGGTGGATGGGTGAATTATTAATACTTTTATAAAAATGTAAATTGCAAGATCCTTTGGATTAGGTACTGCTACATTCATATAGTCAACGATTCAGTTCAATTTTATTGTTCGAACGTATATTAGTTCTAATAATTACTTTGCCACTAACTGTCCTAGAGTCAATTTACACTGAGGAGCATCCGTTTGGGGGCGAATCACCTGTTGGTGGTGGGGTTCGTTATGTGAGAGGGAGGGAGGTGCTGTAAGCATGGGAGTATACACCATCATTTCATCAACTCAGCCTAAAGACACTTACTTACTAAAGCTGTATCAATAATTAACTAGATGTGGTTTTGAAGGAACCAACATGATCGCCGACACACTCAGCGGTCGTGTCAAGGTCCTTCCAGTCCGCACAGCATTTAATTAGCAGCCATTAAAGAAACATTGTCGAACACGTGTAAGTACGAGGGGCGGCTGATAATTCCGCGGCCTAAGGTACTTAGCGATGACTAATCACCTCATTACTAATGTCACTAGTAGCAGCACTCACTAGCAGTATATATAGCCATAAATTAAATTGTTATGTTCATTAATAGTTAATCTATCTAACAACGAACATCGCCATGTCGACCGAACTTGACAATTCGCGTAATTTCGAGCATCGCGCTGTGATTAAGTTCCTCGTTAAGAAAGGAAATACGCCGAAAGCAATTTTTGAAGAAATGTCATCGGTACTTGGGGAATCTGGACCTTCTTATACGATGGTCAAAAAGTGGGTTCGGTTATTTCAACAGGGACGAGAGTCCTGTGAAGACGACCCCCGACCGGGTCGACCTGTAACGGTAGTGACTTCGGAAAATATTCAAAAAGTAGAGAAATTAGTACTGGGCGATCGAAGAATTAAATTGTGGCAAATAGCAGAGGAGTTACAGATTAGTAAAGAAAGAATCGGAGAAATTTTGCATCAACATTTGCATATGAAAAAAATTAGTGCGCGTTGGGTACCGCGAATGCTCACTCCGCTCGACAAGCAGCGACGACTCGCGACTTGTAACGAGTTTTTAGAGTTGGCCAAGGATAATTTGGATGAAATTTGTCACAGAATAGTAACCGTTGACGAAACATGGATACGTCAGTATGATCCAGAATCAAAAAAGAGTCGATGCAATGGATAAAAAAAGGGGAAAGGGCGCCGAAGAAATTCAAAGTGGAAAAGTCGGCGTCTAAAATTTGGCGACCATTTTTTGGGATAGCGAGGGAATTTTATTAATTGACTATTTACCTAAGGGAACTACAATGAATGGACAATATTATGCTAATTTATTGGCTCAGGCACGGGAGGCTGTGGTGGAGAAGAGACGTGGAAAGTTGGCGCGCGGTGTGCTGTTTTTGCAAGACAATGCGCCAGTTCACACCTCTCGGGTTGCACGCCAGGCCCTTAAAGACACAGGATTTTCAGAAATTGACCACCCACCATATAGTCCAGACCTGGCACCTAGTGACTTTTTTCTTTTTTCAAAATTAAAAAAGGAGTTAAGGGGCCGAAGATTTTCCGACGATAGTGAGATGATGGCGGCTGTAGAAAGTCATTTTAACGAGCAAGACAAGGAATATTTTTTCAACGGCTTAAAAGCATTATATGCTAGATGTGAAAAATGCATTTCACTTGAGGGTGATTATATTGAAAAATAAAAATTATATAACCCAATTTTCCTTTCATTAAGTACTTCAGGCCGCGGAATTATCAGCCGCCCCTCGTAAGTAATCACAAATATAGACGGGCACATAATGAATAATGTTAATTAAACATTTCGAACACACCAACTTCTTTCGCATTCGGACTGTCTGCTGTCATAAGTTGCCAATGATTGATTGATACTAATGTACAGTACTCCCAAATTAATAATGCGCATAGAAATCTTCGTCACTGTTCGGCAACGGTCGTATTCCCCGAGCGTCGGAAGACGATATGTATATAGAGTGGTTAAGTGCATTTTCTTCATGCATAATGCATTCATCACCTTTGAAAACAAAACCAAGAAGGGTGTGTAATAGCAGCTCTATATAATTCCACACACACACACCACCAATATTTAAAGACGACTGACGGACCTTTGACATACCACCGGCGACAGCCGCCGACCGCCCGAATTGTTTTCAATTTTTTCACATGATTTGATATAATATGACATTGACTCCTGTTTCTTTCGAACAAGGTGCAAAATGCAAGTGCATTGTTTAGGGCTTTCTCCGATTCAATGATTCGGGTGTTTCCGGGAATACGACAATTAGCGAAGATTTGCATGTGCATTATTAATTTGGGAGTACTGTAGTGATAACTTTTATACTTGATAGCGTTAATGATAATTTATTAACTTTTGTTGGTTGTAGCGTAGTTGTGGTTGACACAAATACATTTATTCGAAAATATCAAAACCATCTCTTTCTATCTTTGAAAACCATACTTACTAAGCACTAATCAATTTATTTAAATTCATTTTCAAGTTTATTGATTGTAGTACCAAATTATATATTCGCATCGCTCGCGTGAAATTTAAACAGTACGACTGACGACGCGACTTTAAAAAATTTATACCAATTTTCAACCAATATCCAATTAACTATAAGCATGTCCATGTTGTCACTAAATCTATATTATGTTTGATTCTCTCATAATTATAGATCATTGATTAATCGATTGTCACTAGTTATAGTATAAGTCAATTTGTTCGCGGAAATCGGCATTATAATTGCCCGTGTGTGAACAATACATCAATGGGATATAAACACGGAAGGGTTGCCTACGACTGTCTTTCAACGGCGATCCTTCATCGGTGGGAACTAATAAATCTCCATCGGACAGGGCGGAATCCTGCACTCTTTGTTGGAAATGCAGCATGTAATGGTTTTTCCGTAGATGTGTTTCAAAACATCTATTTGCATATTTAGTGTATGTAATTGGATATACTCGTACACGTGGATTGGCTTACGCTGCTCGCGACAGCTCCTTTTTTGTTCATTTCAAATCTGGAAAAACCATAAGATCAGTCATCACCGTGACAACTCAACATTAGCTCTGTATTGACCACAGGTGCTCTTTCCATAAAAAGATGGATAATATACTCGTAGAGTTAACAACGCGAAAAATGCGAGAACTCGATGAAAAACTTGAAGGTTTCCTAACTATGGTTCCTTGTCCACTACGGAAGATCATGCTTCATTGCTTAGAACATGTAGACCTAACTTATAAGTTACAGACAAAAGTGGTTGTATTCGGTTGTAGGAGTAGATGTCCGAGATATTTAATCAGCTATAATCTGGACTTAAAGTCAGTTCTCTTTTACTACTGTAAAGTTAATGAAAGGTCAGATTAGGTCAATTAGATTCTATACGAAAAAATTTAGATTCATTTTCTAAAATTAGAAGAATTATTTATTTTCTTAATTTCTAATCCGATTAATCTAATCGAGTTCTAATAAGTAAACAGGAATCAAATTCTTAGCGCGAGAATTGGGGTCCTGGTTACTTTTCAAAAACATCTATTTTGCTTTGAATAGGTGATGTACCAGTGCTGCCTGCTATGCTTCTAATTAGTTTTTTTTTGTCATTACGTCAATCATTGAGTGTCGTCAGACATAAACTGCTTTTTATATTATATGTTACTAGGAAATAGCATGGGATAGCAATGGCTAATCATCTTCATGCAAAAACTATTGTATTTGATACATATTTTATTTATACGTTTCCCACGTCCGTCGCATTTCATTTCAATGTTAAAAAAATAAACGCCACTATGAATAACTCGTAATTGTTTGTTGTTAGTGCCTTTCTTTTATGGTCATTGAGTATTCGATCATCGTTCACAGAAGTTACGTTGACGTGACTAACACTGCCGCCATTTGGAATAATTAAAGATTCGAAGAATCGATTAATACGCATTTTTTAAATTCTACTGTCCTCTGTTCCTTTACTTACCTAACCCACCAGAGCGCCTTATTTAGAATTGATGGTATAGAATTTATAATTATTATATTTAGCGTATTAAATCACCGTTAGGGTGCTATCACAATTTTTCTTGAATTTGAGTATTTCGACTAGAGTTTTAATGTTAGTGTGGTTTATATAAATTAAGATTTAAAAAAAAACATCTACCCGAGAATTTTTGTTTATACCTTGTCTCTCTCTTCTGAATAAATGTTTTAATTTGTTTACATATAAATCAGTAAAAAACTTTGAGTCTGTTTCATAAAATTTTACTTTTGGGCATCTTTTGAATACATACACACTGAGCGCGTCGATTTTCGTAATAGCCCTCTTAAAACCTTGAGCTTACAACGCATCCGTTTATAAATAAAATACAGATTAAACTTCGCCCTTTGTCAACGATATCCGGGTGTGTGTACCCCGTGAAAACATTGTAATTGCATCAACAAAAAGATTCCAATACTCCGTTAGTCATCGTAAAACTTCAAGGACGATCGCTCAAAATTAATTCAGTTTGTTTGTCGTTGAATGAATGATGGATGAATCAGGTGGCCGCTAGGTGTGATGTATTAAATTTAATGTTGTTCGTCACCATTTGTCACCGGTTAGCTATGCCGTGACGACTGCAAGTGGACTAGAGCTTCGCTGAATGATGTCATTGTGGTTTGTAGGCCCGTCTCTCTCAATAGAACATTGTAGGCTCAATTATCTTTACTAATGCTGTTGTGTCGTCATTAAATTTTGTGATAAATTTATTACGTCGCAAGTGACTCTTAGTATGGGTCAAACTTAGTTTGTCGTCCTTTATTCACATTAGTTAAATGAAAACGCTCGTTTTAGATAGCTTGCCGAACTGACAAAATATGCTTGAAAAAGATGTTTATGATGCCGTTATGTGACATTTTGACCGAGATACCTTAAAGCCTACATATCCGACAAGTCTCTGGTACCGCGCGACCTCCCAAAACGTCTGACAAGACGAGTAATAGCTATGTTACCCTCCAATCCCGCAAGAAATTAATGTATTTTGTAGCCTACGTCATTTATATTTTATGCCCTCAATATTCATCAGGATTAGTTATCTCTTAAATGTTATTTAATTTTTTTTGAAAAACATTGCATTGTTTTCGAATGAATTTGAGCAAAAAAAAATCTGGTACAAAAATTTTCATATTATAGCGGTCGTCTACGGTATCGTATCGTCTAAGCTATATAATTGGCTGGTTAGGATAGCTAACAATAGGTTATTAGTTTCGGCCTTTAATAAACGTACAGCCGATCATCCAGAACGCTTTAGTACTATACTTAGAGGTTGTATTAATGCCAAGCACGTGCTCACCTACGCGCTGCCGACACGTCAGCCCCCAGACCTCTGGTACTAACACCGTTCGCATCTTCGTCACAGAGGGGAATCGAGTGGGTTTTTCTTAGTATTGTTTACATGGATGTAGGTAATTTCTATTTATAAGTAACATATATACGTTTGCGTTTATTTTGCTTTGTTTCAATGTTTATTTTTACTTTTAATAAGTTTAAAGGATTCATTATAATTTGGAAACACGATATATACAATCAACCTTATAATTATGACTGGCAAATCTGGCAACATACTGGTTTTCCTGCGAAACTGTTGACTTGATAAAGATAGTGAGATATCTATGGATTTGGGGGGCATATCATCGGTACGTAATGTATTTAAATAATTTCGTAGGGGCCGAATATAATATGATTTATATGTTTATAACACACAGTTTGCATATAATATATTTTAGTCAAACTAACTCTTACGTCGTACATGCATCCGGTAAAGACCTAACCAAACCAATCTACTTTCAGAATTGTATTGTGCCAAATATGGCACTATGATTTCTGCAGTTGAAGAGCTAGCATGGTTTTAGGCCCAGGTGCATGTAATTGATGTAATTCTTAAGCAGTAAACTCGTAATTACCAACCGTTTCGCTGCCATGACTCATCTCCTTCTTCCTTCCATTTGGTGGGTTAGTTATATTTTGTTGGCATCAAAAGGCAAGCTAGCCGCCATTATAAACCGCCAAGCTTATTAGCTTACTAGCAATTGTAGATCACAGCGTAATATTACATTACAAAATTAGGCGTTTATAATAAGCACCCAATATTGTACTATTACTATCCACTACCACCACAGCCCTTTCTTCGTCCCACTGTTGGGCACGGGTCTCCTCTTGGAATGGGAGGGGTTCACCGAGCTGCCCAGTTGCTGATTGGCAGACTTCACATTTAGCATGAGACATTTAAATTCTTAAATCACGCATCGAAAAGTCATTGGGTCCAAACCCAAGCAGGGTTTGAACCAGGACCGAGTGAGAGGCAAGTTTGATAGCCACTGGGCTGACACTGCTTCACTATTACCGTACTATTAATATTACAATACTAAATGGTAATTCTTAAAGTATTTATTTTATACAAATGCTTCTACTGTAAGATTGTATTAGCACACGAATCAGCGTATACCTAGGTATGTAATAAAATAATGCATGCGAGACTTGTTCTAACACTGGGCTTACTTGCCAACGCCAACACATAGCAGCAACACCGACAACCAGTCCATTGAATTCAAATGCGCTGCGTAGCAGTACTATTTTACTGTAGGTAATTGTTTTAGAGTCTCCAACTTACTTTCTTCACCTGAGCCTATTTACCTTGGAAAATCTCACGATAATCGCAAACGGTTTTGTACTTTCGCCGTTTACTTGAATTGCAAGCGATCGACTAAGTCTTATATGAAACAAATAAGTCAGTATAATCTTTATGAGCGGTTGACGGGCCCGTTGGCGCAATCGGTAGTGACCGTGTCTGTTACGCCAGGGTATGCCAGGGTACGCCAGGCCTGTCGTGGGTTCGAATCCCACTCAGGACAAATATTCGTGTGACGAACACTTGTATTTGTTCTGTGTCTGGATGTTAATATTATCTATTTATGTATGTATTTAAAAATATCTATGTATGTATATCAGTCTCTGACACCCATAACACAGGCTCGCGCCTACTTTGGGGTCAGATGGCCGTGTGTGAGAATGTCCAAGATATTTATTTATTATTAATGCTTCGAACTGCACTTGCTACAATTAATTAGTTGCTTATGAACACATAGTTTTGGTAGGTGCTGTACTCGGTAGCATACTGCATAACACATCAGTTGTGATCCTTCGTTATCTGCAGAATCAGACGTCATACAATCATCATGATACAGAACTAAAGTTTTTGTTCGTAGCTTAGTTGACCGAGGTTGGAATTCGGAAACAAAAGATGACTAAAAATTACTCAACGCCTTCACTTTCTTACTTTTCTTGGCGAAATCGACTTAAAAATGTTGCGGAAGAGGCTACAACCACAAGAATTTCTTTATTCTTGTTCTACAACCTCAGATTACTAGTATCAAGTAGATACAATTACATTTTAAGTAACTTCTGAATGTTGTTACAATTATGCGTAGTATTTTGCAGATTTATGAGCTTCTTCGGTTACTTTTTTACTAACTAAGATGGATTATTGCACTTCTTTAGAGGCGACCATCTTAGTCCTCAAGCAACACATCTGTGACTGACTTTGAACGAGACTCCTACTAACAAGTACTAACTGGACTATCACTAACACCAACTAACAGGACTAACTATCGCTAACAGTCCCCAGTCCTCATACCTACTAACGAACTGATCAACTAATGTTCTAATTAACTCTCTCAACTAATTGGACGAACCATCCCAGTCCCTAATTGAGTCTTGATCAAAGTCAGTCACAGTTGTCATGGGCGGCAGCGGATGGGTGGTGCTGCAAGCTCGTTTGCTATCTTGTATGTATAAAAAAAAGCATTGTCTCAAACATCTTGAGCTGGTGACGAAAATGACGCAACTAAGTTTGGAGCATGTGGCAAGGCCGGTCAGTATCTGCATAGTGTCAGTGCCACTAAACAAACTGTAACAATACTAGTCACATACATGTACTTAATGAGATAGTTAAAATAAAGCACGTTTGATATTGTTGAATTTCTTCAAACAATAATTTTGTCCGCATAAAAATGAACAGGTAAGCTTGTGTGGGAATGGGGCCAGTCAGGGCCGGGCGGCAAGCAATTGCGAGTTTGTACGTGAATGTTATTGTTGGCAAAGCAAATGCAGTATCATACGCTCAGGTTTTATTCGCTTAAGGCTTTAGGTGGCTGTTTGTTGAGCTTGAGCTCTTATGGCCGGCAATTTTCTAGATGAAGTAGGTAGGTACGCTTAAGTGCTACAAAAGTCAATCCTAGCCTATTTATTTTATTATACTATTTATGCGTAGATAATAAAAAAAACTCATGTGCACTCGATTGACATTGACATCATGAAATCCAAGTGACTGTTATTGCCAGTGTTTGAATAGTGGAATTGGGACTAATAATGGGAGTTAGTGCAGTCCATTCAAATTTCGACAGATGCAAGAACTTAGGACTAGGATTGTCTCTGGTAGCTTCTTCATCTAACTAACCTTTTGTAGTAAACTACAAAATTTTTGGACGTACGCCTCCGTCAATCGGCCGCACTCATCCCGACCCTCTGAATCGGGCTATGTAGAGTGTGACCGGATGCAGGAGGCTGTACGATATTAAGCCATATATGGCTAGATGTAGGTACCTACCCGTTAACACTTACTTGTCGTTATAAATCATCCACGAATGACAAGGTTTCACGGAATTTCACGGTTTTCTTTAACCAAAATGTGTGAATTCATTATTTGACTAACTACTGATGAGTCTGATGACTCAAATGGAAGTAAGGAGCATAGGTTTGGAATTAAGTCATTTCCGTTAGAAATTTAACTATGTAAGAATCTGAATTTATTACTCGTATATGTAAAACGATTGTTTTAGAATTTTCTGGTGGAAATGGTTTTAATTTCTTTTTTAGTACCTACTGTTGCGATGCTGCATGCGCTCGTATACTGAAACGGAACTAAGGTAATTTCACATAGCAGGTCGTCTCTACCATAAATAATTGTAATTTTGATAGTGAAACATACGATTTCCACACTATATTATTTTTTAAATGACTTTTCCAGCCAGGCAGCACACAAAACTTGAATGTCTTTCGGTTATGAATACATATTGTGTTGTTCAAGCTTTACTGTTGTATTTGGGCCATAAAAATCTCAGATGACATTGTTTTCAACGGTTTCAACTAATATCTAATTAATGCTTTAAAATACTTTAAATGCTTGATTTTCAAGGTGTCTAAATTATAAATACTTACATAAAATCTTACTTAATTTATTTTTAGTTTAATATCACTATTTTATTTACTATACCACTTATACCTAATCTACTCATACGCATGACCTATTTTTTAGAAATATATATTTTACGTCTATTAAAAACGTCCTACCATTGATACTCCCTAATATAGAATCGTGGGACTTTGGCGTCGCCCAGTTTCTTGAGTGTATGAATTATTGAGTACAAATAACAATTTATTGCACTCTTAATTATATTGTAGGAAAATAATTGGGTCACCACGAATAGATTTGAAGTTTTTTTTAATTAAATATTTTTGCTGTTTTAGCCATGTGAAAACAACGAGATACGATCACGCCTTTAGGCGATCATACTTAAAATGGTTTCCAAAATAAGTTATCGCCATAAAATTAAGTACCTACTTCAATGTATGTAGATATGTATGTCTATTGACAGGTGTTCGATCTGTTGAAATTGCTGTGTAGCGCTGATCTATGTGCTGTTGATAAGAATGGAAACACAAGTTTTTTAATTAAACAATAAAAAAGTATCGGTTTAACTAAACGAGGCACAAACTGGTTTGGTTGTAGGTACATAAATATTTCTGATAAATAAATAATTAAGATGCGTGAAGCAGCAGAAGTTAAAAACAATTTGCTGTCGGAATGTACGTATGTATTATAGTTATTACTTAAATAGCCTGATTACAGGATAAAAAAACAATTAAAATATATAATAAAAAAACAGTATCGATCTACTTTGATACTAAGATAACATTGTTTGAAATCATTATTCCACTCAGTCTGGTGTCAACATTGCAAGTCTTTGTTATTATCAACTCGTGTTGCAGGGTTTCTGAAACATCACTTTTAACAATGTGACCGAACATTCAAACTAAGCAACCACAGGCTTGTTTAAGTATTCGCAACCCAATTTGCCCTTGTTACAATTTCGTAAGACTTACAGTCTTGCCACAATTAGGTACGTTTTAATCACAGGTTTTGCGTTGCCCCTACATAAGGAATATTCAATACGATCAATATATTCGTTAATAATAGTTGGTTGTCTGGAAGAGATAGCTTTAAGTGATAACACCACCAATTGTTTCACCTAGATGTTTTTTATTCCCGTATCTATGTGTATTTCCTTTTGGTATGTAATCGTAAGGTGTACCGAAAATTCATTTATTTCTTTTTGAATACCCAATTTATATCTCTACGGACTAATATTTCTATGAAATCAATTTAAATCAATCAACAACAGGAAGTGTATCACGCAGGTGTGTCTAATGAATAGCGAATGCATATTATTTGTAACGCGTGCCTCTTCTAAGCGAGCACGATTATTCCATTATCGTAATCACAACATCATCAATCGGTTATCTCAGACGTTTCTCTCGTAAAGGTTTCGTACATATTGTGGCGACGATGACTTTTGTACTTTTACTATCTATGAGGGTGTTATTTATTGTATAATTCGCTATAATTTAATTAAATAGAGTAAATAAGTTATAACGGTGAAACGTTCACGGGAATAAGAATTTTGAAAAATGTTTGCCAGTCTAAACACTGTGATTTAACTATTTATTATTTTACTGTTTATCGCATGTAGCTTGTACATCTTCGGTGCGACGATTCGATTGCGTAAAGTTGTCTCTTGAATGTAGAGCACGTGCGCCTACTTGGTATGCAAGTACATATCTCATTGCTGAGTCCGAATTTTATAAGAAAGCTGAAAGTTCTCATTAATTTTAATATATTATAGGCCCAGTTTTATGTGTTTTATCAAGTTAATCAAGTGTTAACTGTCAAATATGCGAAATGCACGCGAAAATTATCACAAACATTCATAACACTGGGTTACCTGAAAGCATTCATCGTCTATGAATTAGAACGTAATTTTGTTAGAAATTTGCATGGAGATATGTGTATCGATATTCAGACAGAATTCACCTCACCATTCAAAGGACATGAATGGAATGCGTTGCGTACAGTAAACCGTAACATTCGCCCCGCTAACCTTCAAGCGAATGCGCCTGCGCCCGCGCGCGTGCGTGCGTGAAGCGTAACGACTGGAAATTTTAATAACTTTAGATTTGAAGATGATTTACATTATTTTAAAGTCGCGTTTACCGCCTTGTTGGTCTAGCTGTCGCGAGCGCGTCTCCTGAGCTGGTGGTCCTGGGTTCGCTTCCCGGGTCGAGTAAAATGGGTTATTAGGGTAGCCGCTCGGAGGTTTGAACCCACCCACATCCAATCGCCACCACAAGCGCCTAAACATAGCTGGTGAAAGGTGAGTGTAGGTACTAGATGCACCAAACACCTCTGCATACACTTACATGTTAATACAGGCGGTATTATGTGATATGATGTTATGTCTTAAACATGAGGATTATTAGACTACTTACAGTTAGTAAATGTCTTACAGGTAATTTAAAAGGTAACTTGAAATCTATATCTAACCGAAATCGAACGTAGTCGCAATATGATTTAAACGTTGTCGGTTATAATATATCCGTACGTTGTCCCCGAGTGATTATTTCAAAACTTAAGTCTTAGCCTACAGGTATTCGAGAGTAAACGGGAAACTCGATCGAAACGGCAGGCAGGCGGGCCACTCCGAAGCTAAATAGTTTCGGGCCAGTTGATATTGCGAGACCGCGTCGGTGTAGGGCGTTGTCTGCTAGAATCTGTTTTTTTATTATAATTATTATTTTTTATTTATTTAAAGATCTTTGTCGTGTTGGAACCCTAGTGCTCACTGCGGTGTCTCTTCGGATGTGGAGATGTGGAGGCTATCCCCACACGCTGTTCCATTCATTTATTTATTATTAACTAGTGGACGCCCGCAGCTTCGCTCGCGTGGAATTAGACATTCACTAACTTCAAAAATGGCAAAGTTTCATACTAACTTTGCACCCCCGTTTTACCCCCTCAGGGGGTGAATTTTCAAAAATCCTTTCTTAGTGCTCCCCTACGTTATAAAAGGAACCCCTGTGCAAAATTTCAAGTTTCTAACCCTTATAGTTTAGGCCTTGCGTTGATATGTCAGTCAGTCAGTCAGTCAGTCAGTCCTTTTATATATATATAGATAGATTAGCACGGGAAAACAGTATGTAGGCAGCGTAGTAAGGTAGTAATAACGATCGAACCGCTCGTGGTTATTCGGCTTGAGACATTAACAATCGATCTATAGTGAGCTGCAGCTTCGTTTTGGCCGGCAAGTGGATCGGCTTCCGTGCTTCCGAAGGCACGTTACCGCCGACCGTAGCCTCGGTTGTTATCGTACGTTAACAGTCGTTAAGCCATGTCGGAGGCCGACAGTCGGCCTAAAATCTTTGGGTTGGCCACTACTTACCACCAATCCGAGCAGCGACGTGAAATATACCATCTCAGTTTTGAGAAAATCCGTGCCTTGCAGTGGACCGTTAAGGGGTTGCAGATTTATTCGTTAGTTTGATTGTTCGCATACGGCTTCTAGAACAAGTTCGTGTGCACTCTTAGAAATGTAGTGCGCAAAAGATAGAACTAAATCATCCAGAAATAATGATTACATATTCAAGCTAACGATTGTGCAGTAACTATAGCTTGAAAATTAAGACTTAAGAGTAGTCTACAGAGTACATTTTATACATAAAAGAAATTGCACCCAATAAAGTTGAACGAGCAATAAACGCAACAGCACTCGCACGACGAGACAATGTAAGCGGAGCATCGCCGAGATCTATGAGCGGGGAGATCTTGAACATAAAAACCACCATAAAAACGTCCATAATTGGCAATTTAATTATGAACATAGTTGACCCCGCCGACCCGCGGCGCGCCACTCAACACGACGCCGCGCGACGCCCGCGCGCCCGCTGTTTCATTAGATTTGCGAAATCGAGGTGAATTAGAGCAGCAGTTTTGTGTTTGCGACGTGTCCCTAACACAGGGCTACCATAAACAGACAAGTTCAAGTTACCGGCTTATTTACGTGTGATTTGTATATAGGCCGACTAGTTTCGGTCAATTACGATGACCATCTTCAGGAGAGACGCGCTCGCTGCGGGCACGGCGTACAGTACAGAAACTATTAACTTACGAATCATTCAGTAGTATCTCAAAAGATATACATAAAACCATCGATGGTTGAGGTATCAACCATCATCATATAAAAAAAAATTATGCGTTTAACACTATCAGTTTTTTGAATCTTACAATATCGATGCTATAAAACAGGCTGTTAAAGTGGTTTGCACGCGGATATTATTGTTACGGCAATAGTCCTCATCGTCTATGACAGCAGCTTTTATACGCTGAAAATTATATTCAATAATATTTTTTATCAAAGGCTTAAGGTTTTCCCTGGCCCGTAGGTAGTCCACTGCTAATGCAACGTATGACAACCCTACCTTCGCCGTATTAAGGCACAATCATGTTGCGCAAACGTCCGTATATTAGCAAACCTTAAAATAACAATTTTTCGGGTCGCCATGTGTTGTCGTCGCTGTCATGTCTTCGGAGACTCATCATATCTGTATAAAATTAATTTTTACATATATATTTTTCTTCTGATTATTATGATGACGTCTAGTACCTATCTGTTGTATTTATTTCTCTTTTTTTTTTAAATTGTTATTCAGCTGCTGCAAAATCCCTGCTGATGAATGAAGCTGCATTGATTTATGTTTATATTATGCTAATGTAATTTAAATTCAATCATGTATTGAGGTTTAAATTGAGTTATTAAAATTTCTTAGCTGCCTTTGCCAGAACGGATTTTCAGCGCTCATATTGCTATCCTAGCCAATAGATAAGAATATAACACAAAATCGTATTTCAATATCAGATGTGTTTGTCATATAGTAAGCATCAGGGCTATACCTACTCAAGCCTGTATTATAAACCTAACCTAACCTACTCAAACCTTACACCAACAGTATTATGAATCGTACCTACTCATAAATTGAATACCTACACCACTTCACCTTTAATCTATACTAATATTATACAACTGAAGAGTTTTTTTGGTTGGTTGAACGTGCAAATCTCAGGAACTACCAGTTCGATTTGAAATAATATTTATGAAAATATACAGCTAGTTCTAGATATTTACAGCTGATACTCGTTCGTTGATGTCTTTTTCTTCTGGAGTGTTGGCATTGTTCGCGCCAACTTGATGGAGCTATACATATATTTTTTAAACAGTACCAGACTATATTCACTAATATGAGTGTGTGTGTTTGTATGTTTGTTACTTCACACTCAATCGGCAGGGCCAATTTTGATAGATTCAGATTCAGATTAATTTATTTTTCATTACATGGTATTTTGTATACGCTTAATGAACGTCATAACATTTTTTATCTACCGCCGGTTCACAATGTTGATGCCACCGAGAAGAACACTGCAAGAAACTCGGTAGATACTCTTTTCAAAATTTACAATTTTTATAATTTGATCACATTACATTATTATTGAATAAGTGGAGCGGGAGATACATCGCACCAAGCATTTCTATCGTTCAAGTAGTCATTAATTTTATAGAAAGCTTTACTAAGGAGGTTTTGTTTAATGTAAGACTAAAATTGAATATGGAGGTAGCTTTGAGGTAGCCTTTTATTGTAGATTAACATGTAGGAACTGTTTATCCCGATATTGTGTTCCCTTGTGATAAAAAAATCAATTTCAATATTTTTTCAGTACATATATGCTTTTAATTTCACGCGACCGAAGCCGGGGGTAGCAGCTAGTAAGTAATAATTGTAGGAACGTTTTTGATATTGAAATGAAATGACTTTATTTCGGACAACAATCTTTGTTAATATATATCAATAATCTAATTATGTATATCCATAATTTGCTAGAACGTTGAAGAAAATAATAAAGATTGTAAACTGTTAAACAAATATTAAGTTATTTAGGTGGGCAGTGAAACACAATTTGTGGCATTATATACAATAGAATGTCAACATCAACTGGATGTGAACAACAAAGTATTTCAGCGAGATTAAGATGAATTCCTAGTAAGAGAAGCGTGAAATGCTAATATACCGTCTTCTACCTACCAGTATCAATTAAATTCTACTTGCATTATACTACGTGCCTATCATTTGAAGGAAGGAGTGTGGGTTAAGCTCATAAGCCACTGCGACCTAAAAAGATCTATTGTGTCTATCATTTACAATTCGAGCTAATTGTCCGTAAAGTAAGTACATATATATGGCTGGAGTGCTATTTTGAAATCGCTTACCGCGCTGTAAATGAAATATGACTTATCATATCACGATGGAGAGCGACAATTCTGTATTTTTTATTAATTCGTTGCATTGATTGGTATTAAACACTCGACGGGCAGACCAGAAGAGACAACATTGAACAAATAGTATAGAATTGATTTTAATCAACGTAAAAATGAGTCGCAATCAGGCGATTTAGTCACTCGAGCGATTCTAAAATAGAACTCCTGGAATTATCGTGCGGATCATATACACCTTTCAGTATAAATCTGCACTTCAGTGCAAATCTCGGAAATGATGACATACCTCACATCTAATAACACTATGCAAATAGATAATTTCTCTAAATTAAGTGAAGACATCTCAGTCATAAAAAATCAAGTTAGTGACATTAAATCTACCACTGAACTCTTGAACGAAGAACAAAGCAAACTGAAATCAGAAATTGTTAATATCAAAAGTTCGAATAGTTCCACACAAAAGAAGATGGAGTTATTAGAGTCTAGAATACAAAACATAGAGTCAAAGATGTTTACTTCAGAAGCAAGCCCCAGAGCGAAATCACAAGAAGAAATAATCATAGAACTAAATGAGCGAAACGTGAGATCGAGAAATATATTAATTTCAGGCATAGCTGAATCAACATCTACTGACCCGAAAGAGAGACAAATCCATGACAAAGACGCTTCCTGGAGTATACTAAAATCTATATACACCAACTGCCCTCAGCCTGAAAAGGTATTTCGGTTAGGAAGATATAACCAAGGTAAAAACCGCCTAATCAAAGTATGTTTTGAGACCCCAGAGACGGCCCTGTATATACTTCGAAACAAATCAAGTGTGAAGAATAACGTGAACAAGTTTTACTCTGATCAAACACCCCAGCAGCAATCTTATATGAAATACCTCAATGAAGAGCTTGACGGTCGAACAAAAAATGGCGAAACTAATCTCATAATAAAATACGTGAGGGGTATACCTAAAATTATTTCTACACTGCCAAAAACTTCAACCAATAATTAGCCCTAAACACGAAAATTATGACACCACCTCCTTGGAAATTGTCAATAGTTGCTGCCTGTACGCAAATGTTCGCAGTATACAAGATTGGATTGGAGTATCATAGATGCAATAGATAGAAGAAATGCACTATGGTTAAAACATAGGAAAAAACCCTACTGATACTAAAATTGGGCAGGAGTTCATGACAGAAAAAAAAAAATATACAAGATAGTAAAACTGAATATTATTGTAAAACTTTTAAAAATTATCAGAAATAAGCCTGCTAAAATGTGGTTCCTTATAAAATACCCTATGTTGTAAAAATCGAAAAAGAAGTTACTGCTCCAGCTAAACTTAACACTGAAAAAGGTTTTCTGTGATCCAACCGAAATTTGTGAAAATTTTAACGAGTTCTTTTTTACCATTGGCGAGACTTTGGCTAACACAATACCTGCTATATATAAGCTTAATGTATTCATAGGTACTAAAATAGTATCATCCCAGCTTACCCAGTTATCACCAACATTTATTTCTGAAGTTAGCAAGATAGTTGACAATCTAAATTGTAATACGGCCGCTGGCATAGATGGGATAAGCACCAAAATCATCGAATGCATTAAAACCTTAATAATCTTTAATCTTACTAACCGTATAAATAATTTTCTGGAACGGGGCTTTTTCCCAGAAAGTCTAAAACTTGCAAAAGTTACTCCTATTTTGAAATCAGGCAGTAAAAGTGACCCAAGCAACTTTCGTCCGATATCTGTTATCCCTATAGTCTCGAAAGTTTTTGAAAGATTATATATAATCGTAAGTAAGTAAGTAATACACCTGATATATTAGATATTTATTTATTATTCAAACAGTTATTCTGAAACAAAATACATATTTAAAAAAAAAAAAAAAAAAAACACACTAACATAAAACATCTTGAAGATAAAATATGCAATATAATATAATAAATAATAGCACTATATTATATTTATTATAATTATATTATTATAGTATGTATTATATTTGTTACCCATTATAGTATAATTAATATATTTATGTACTATAAATAGTAAAATCACCTACATGTTAATATATGAAAAAGAAAAAGCATCTCATAAAATATAATAATCCCTTCTTACTTACCCTGAAGTGCCATGCCGTATCTAGTAGTCTAATGTATCTATGTTTTGCCTTCCGCGCGCTCGATCACTGTGCTTGTTGATATTTTTTTTTAATTCTACCCACTTTGTTTTAAACAATATTCGCAGTACTTACTTTAAGAATAAGATACTAAATGTTTATAATTATAATTTCTCACGTAAGTGAATGTGTAATTCTTAGTGAGAATAAAGTTTCTTTAACCATACTTAATGCACGCCTTGAATCACAGGTGGCGTGGGCGCGCCAGGTACACTAGCGATTGTGTAACTGTTGGCGGTAACCACCAATTATATCTACTGTGCGCCGGCCTTAATGGTTTTGGTATAGACACTTTAATTAGGTATAGCTGCGAAAATTAAGTTTGTTGCACTATTATAAGTTTAAGTTCCTGTTTCTGGTCATGAAATCCGCATTGGGTCGGCGAGGCCCACGCCACAAAGATTTATAGACAAGGACCCTAGTAGGGGATAATGGGGGTTTCTGGATCACAGAAGATCCAGAAACCACCCATTATCCACTCACGCCTACCGTGAGTGAATAATGTGGTGAATACTGAGCATTGAGTATTCTTACTATTCAATAACGTGATTGCGCTAATTGTTTAATTTGTTTATAATACTTTATCATTCGTATGAGGCGATTAGATTTTTTTATGATTATTATTTTATGTAAGTAAATAAAAAATGATTTATTTTCAAATATATTTATTATCAAGCCACATTTTTAAACATGTTACATTTTTTAATGCACATTTGAATGATAAATACAGCTAACTACATTATCACAATTTACATAACTACTATACAATGTTTGAAAATTAGGGCAATCCTTACACTCTAGATTATAAATTTGATCGCTTTTGATTATATTTTTTAACCACAAAACTTTTTCACTTCCTTTAACATACACAATTTTAACACACTTAACGACTAATTTAAACAAAGCACAACTAAAAACAGCACTATATGATCATGCATGAACAACGATAGTCCACATTAGGTACAGAACATTCGAAGTCGATAGTGTAGTCCGAATCATTTTAACAATTCATATTAAATATTTATTAATGATAACAAAAGACAAATTATCTAGTTTTTATAATTTTCGGGAAATATTTTGAACATAATGTTTGGCCGATTCCAATATTATTAATGCAAAAAAACTATCGTGAATAAACCTGCAATGCTGTAGTGTTCTCGATAATGTTTCCAAACACAATTGAAAATCAAAACGTAGTTTGAATTCGTGGTGGCCTTTGAACAAGATTCATGTCCGGTATTTTGTTACTTTGATCCCTTTACACACTTCTATTAACCAGTACTAACGGAGCGTGCCCCATTCAGCTTAAGACGTGAGTTTTGCTCGTGGAGACATTAATGGTACACGCCTCCATGGTAGCTCGTGAGCTGACACACGACTCCATGATACAACTGACCGTCGAATCTCATTTGTAATCGATATCAACTCGTATCACCCGTCAATCTAAATCGATGTCAATTTGAATTAAAGAAATAATTGTATGATACAATGTAATAAATAATATGTACCGTAAAGAAATTAATATGTTGCTATATATAATTCTGTGTTTGTCAACGGCAAGTTAGAGGGCTATTTCCTTAAGGGATACAATTATAACTTCATTTTGGTTTGCGTAATACGTTGTGGTAACCTGATTTTTCATACATATAAATGCCCGCTAATAGGAAGGCACTGCAAAATCATATTTCTTAAGTAGTGGGATGTGAAAATTGTCTGTATGTTTTACAGCCGTTTAAGCCGCATTTAAACTCGTTTTAACCTTTCTTTTTCATAGGATCTTTAATAACCATGTTTTTTGCTTGTCCACAGAGAATTTGGCGCCGTCAGAGTTGAAAAAGCTTAGAAACAAACAGAGGAAAGCGAAACGCAAAGCTGAGCAGGAGAGCGCCCTGGCGGCTCAAGTGCAGGTGATATACCAAATAAATTTATTCTATTCTATGTTATACAGTACATGTTTGTCAGATAGCCGCCCAGTATCTATACAGTACATGTTTGTCAGAAAGACAATACGGATACTCAAATCAACTCAAGGATACGGATTTCCGATTTTGAGTCCCAGAGGATGGCGCCAATAATATTCATTCGAAGGGGTATGCTGAAATGTGTAATACACCCACTAATCACCAGTTATCTTTAGGTCCGATGTAATAGGTGGTGAGCCTATTGCCATAAACCCGCTACAATTCCAGGCTCAGAGCTACTTCACTTTTCAAATTAAAAATAGCAATAATTCTTTGCCTGATCCGGAGAATCCAGGATCTCTAGCTGGGTAGTCGCGTAGTCGGATGATGAATAAACTGATTAGGCGTCTGTCAGTCACATAGTAGAAAGTAAAGTAATAAGGAGATTTTATTGTGTCACTGTTATATGTATAGGTAACGCAAACAGACTGGGAGGACTATCTTCTAACGTATATCCATTCTTCTTTATACATCAGGTGAAGCGTGAGCAGCACCATAAGGCGCGGCAACAACAGGAGCAGGGCGACCCGGAGGCGCCGCAGTTGGACGAACTCGTGCCGGACAAACTCGCCAGGGTGAGCCACCGTCGCTATTAATCTCTCTTATGCCGAAATCACAGACACTATAGAAAATAAAATTATACCTATAGAGAAAAAAATAAATAAAAACGTTACACATTTTTATAAAAAAAAAAAGCTTTTATAACTTTTTTTTATTCTCGTGCATTATCATCGGAACCAAATATGTGCAGTGGAAGAGGGTGAAATATTGATTGCAAGATTCCAGAACATACATACATACATACGAGTGAAGTTAAATAAAAGCTTTTAAAATATTATCGCCTAAATCTACACACATAGTAGATTATAATTATTTTCATAGACTTTCTCATCTGACGACAGCTGACAAGTTAAACAGCGCTATTACATGTAGAGCCGGCGGCTGTTGTCACTTGTACCTATTTGAAAATCTGCTGCTATGATAGAGCAATTTGCACTCAGAGACTTTATAGTCATAAAGAAAATGTAGACCAATTGAAAAACTACTACTTACGTAATTACATTACATTAAACAATTTTTTATATATTTTATACAATTATTCAATGACCTACACAGGAGGCTATTGCGAAAGTTAGAAGCTGTTTGCTGCCAGCTAGCTGTTAGCTCACCTTCTTTTGTTGAGCCTAACATGTACTTTTTGTACATAAAATGTTGTCATTTGACGCCCTTCTTTACAAAATTAACCCTATTTAGTTATTACGAATTATTTAGTACACGGTCCATATGAAATTTATTTAATTTCAATACTATTTTCGCCTTTAAAAATTATCAATTTACACCAATATCACAGTTATCACTATCATGCATTAAACTTGTGTCCTAAAATCAATATAAAAAATTGTAGAATGTTATTTATTTCTTCTTACTTTTAATTGTATCCTAATACGCACCACCCAAAGATTGAATTTGACTGGGATTAAGTCCGCCTTTATACGATATGATTGTACATTAATATTTAAATAAATAAATAATGTTTAATAAGATGGTCTACCGTAAAACTACTCTATGTACAATAAATCAAGTCACGACACAGCTGGGAGTCCCAATTTAGTATTACTCATCATCCTATTATTCATAATATTGGGAAACATTCACATCAATCACATACGTCTTTGTGTCAAAAACTAAACAATTAATCTAACCTTCACTATGGGATATCCTTTTGGTATAATATACTTGCTTGCAGCGAAGGAATATTCTATAAGCGAACCATTACTCATATATACTACTGCGCAGTCAAATATTATAGTGTAAGCGAATTATAATCATCATCATCATCACAGCCTAAGGCCTAATCCCTCCTCTCATAGGAGACCCGTGCCCAACAGTGGGACAAAAGAAAGGGTTGTGATGAATTATAATAATTGTTTTAAATTAAAAGCAAATATATCGAGGCGGCTGATGATTTTCTCATAATCGACCCGCCCATAGCACATAGTCGGACGTAAGAGGTGTTTTAGTTACTGACAAATGTTTGTGGATAATTAATTGGTGGAAAGGTTATGTTTAGGCAGCACAAAGGCCTTCATCTTTGCTATCATCTTAAGATACAACCGGGACCGACAGCTTAACGTGCTGCCCGCACCACGAAAGCGTTCGAGACGTTTTGCTACTAGCGGTCACCCAACCAACTGCTGCGTCGTGGTCTCCACTAACCCATCGGTTATCAGTCGTGCCCATTGCCAGTTCAGTTCGCTATCTCTCCGAGCTATGTGGGTTGCTTTTGTTCGTCTACGGATTTCATCGTTACGACTTCGGTCACGTAGTGAAATACCGGACCTAGCTCTCTCCATAGAGCGCTGAGCGACTTAGCAATATCGATCTGTCGTTATTGTCTCGACCCCGTGAACATGAGTGAAAGCTTTAGGAAATTGTTAACTAAACAAAATGTTACTTTTACCTTTCCAGGCGGAAGATCCTTTAGAACAAGCAATCAAGTTCCTTTTACCGCTGCGGACGCTTGCAGCGGATAGAATAGACACACACCTAATGGCCTTTGAAATATATTATAGGAAAGGTAATTTTTTTGAATTTAATAATAACACAAATGCAAATCGTAAATATTTTGAATTTAATAATAAAACGTTGGATTCAGAGGGTGCAGGATCGGGAGGAGTGGCGACGATTGAGGGAGGCCTATGTCCAGCAGTGGACCCTAAAAGGCTGATGGATGGATGGATGGATGGATGGATGAATAATAAAACAAATGCAAATAATTACTTTGTTTTTCTTTATTGAACCACACAAAATGTACAATTTATCATTTTTATTAATTAACCGCCCGTTAATTAATTATTTGACTAGTAGAAAAGAACAAAATTTAATTTTGTCTAAATTTATATATATCATAAATTTATCTGTGAAATAAATATCTGCCCCGGTCGGAATTCGAACCCCGGAACCCTTGCTTCGGCGGTCAGGGTCATTGACACTATTTTTTTATTTTTTTATTTGGAAAGCATACAGTTAATTTTCCAATTACCATTTACATATACATACTCGTAGAAAGCTTTACACCATTTAAATGCTTGATCGATGCTATGATCGATTGTGGCCCCAGTCGGAATTCGAACCCCGGAACCCTTGGTTCGGCGGTCAGGGTCATTGACACTATTTTTATTTGGAAAGCGTACAGTTAATTTTCCAATTACCATTTACATATACATTATCCGAACTAATTGGGGGACATGGGTGTTCGGACAACCGGTATTTTCGGATAATCGAACTACCTATATGTATATTGATTCAGCCATACATATTTATGTAAAGGTAAATTAAAACCATGTTTACATTTATATCTTTAATGACAAATAGGAATTAAACAAAAAAAAGTGCAATCTTGTAGTAATCTTGTATGTAAGACATGATTTTTTTAAGCGTTGATTGTACCTAGACAATCAACTAGGCATGCACTACGCACGCCCGACCCGCGCCCGCGTCGAACGACCGAGTTCGGATAAGCGGTCGTTCGGATGATCGACGTTCGGATAATCGACGCTCCACTGTACATACCTACTCGTAGAAAGCTTACACCATTGAAATGCTTGATCGATGCTATGATCGATCGTGTTCCAGAGAAGCCGCTGCTGATGCTGCAGAGCGTGAAGCGCGCGTGGCGGCTCGACAGCGGGCACCGGCACCTGCACGACTGCCTCGTGCGCTTCCGGCTGTGGCTGGACGGCGCGCGCGGCCTGCACCCGAGCGTGGGCGCCGTGCTCGACGCGGAGACTCGCCCGGTACGTACCGCTCGCTTAGCGTGTAGCGTCCATAGCCCAGAGTTAAGCAACGACGGACGCGGTCGGTTTGTGGATGGGTGACCGCTAGTGGCAAAATTTCATGAACGCTACCGTGCTTCGGAGGGCACGTAAAGCCGTCGGTCCCGGTTGTATTCAATGCTGGAAACAGTAGTTATGTCTTGTCGAAGACCTTCGGGTGGCTTAAAAACATTCGACACTGGATTGGCTACTAACCCCTCCACCAATCCGCGTTGGAGCAGCGTGGTGGAGTATGCTCTAGACCTCCCGCAGCAGTGTCTGTGGGGGAGACCCGTGCCCAGCAGTGGGACGTCTATGGGTCGTAGCGAAGCCACGAGAGGGACACACACACACAAGCAGACGTTTGCGATACCGCGCGCGCTTGTCGATAGTTTGCCCGCTACTTAGACCGCACGTGCGTTTCGTACGTGAACACTTTGATATCACGTCATATGTTTGATATTTCGAGATCGCGCACGCAACCGCGCCCGCGAGTCAACGTGAACAAGCACTTAGGCATGCTTCTGGCTTCTGGCCTTGTGTAAAAGGTCCGTCTCTAGATATCTCTTGCAAACCGAAACCCCAGAAGCCGTATTTTAGTTCTCTGTGCGACAAAATTCGACAGGCAGGGTATACCGTAGTACAGTACTCCCAAATTAATAATGCACATGCAAATCTTCGCTAATTGTCGTATTCCCGGAAACACCCGAATCATTGAATCGGAGAAAGCCCTAAACAATGCACTTGCATTTTGCACCTTGTTCGAAAGAAACAGGAGTCAATGTCATATGTCAAATCATGTGAAATAATTAAAAACAATTCGGGCGGTCGGCGGCTGTCGCCGGTCAGTCAAAGGTCCGTCAGTCGTCTTTATATATTGGTGGTGACTGCACGTGTTCTCTCTGTGTGGAATTACATAGAGCTGATATTATACACCCTTCTTGGTTTTGTTTTCAAAGGTGATGAATGCATTATGCATGAAGAAAATGCACTTAACCACTCTATATACATATCGTCTTCCGACGCTCGGGGAATACGACCGTTGCCGAACAGTGACGAAGATTTCTATGCGCATTATTAATTTGGGAGTACTGTACTATACTGGCCGTCCTCAATGTTCTCTTATCTATATCGTTTGCGACCAGATGTTCAGCGGGCGGTCGGCGATGTGTATCGCGGAGGAGTGGGCGGCGGGCCCCGCGGCGCGGTCGCAGGGCGCCGCGCTGTGGGGCGCGCGCGCGCTGCGCCGGCTGCTGCCCGGGCAGGCGGGCCGCGCGCTCGCGCTCGCCACCGCGCTGCACCACCCGGACACCACCATACAAGTAAATCTATATATATAAAAGGAGAAGGTGACTGACTGACTGACTGACTGACTGACTGACTGACTGACATATCAACGCAGGGCCTAAACTATAAGGGCTAGAAACTTGAAATTTTGCACAGGGGTTCCTTTTATAACGTAGGGGAGCACTAAGAAAGGATTTTTGAAAATTCACCCCCTAAGGGGGTAAAACGGGGGTGCAAAGTTAGTATGAAACTTTGCCGTTTTTGAAGTCGTTAGACGGGTAGACGTCGTTAATGGGTCTAATTCTACGCGAGCGAAGCTGCGGGCGTCCACTAGTAATAAATAAATAAATATCTTGGACATTCTCACACACGGCCATCTGATCCCAAATTAGGCGCGAGCCTGTGTTATGGGTGTCAGAGACTGATATAAATACATAGATATTTTTAAATACATACTTAAATAGATAATATTGACATCCAGACACAGAACAAATACAAGTGTTCGTCACACGAAATATTTGTCCTGAGTGGGATTCGAACCCACGACCTTTGGCGCAACAGACAGGGTCACTACCGATTGCGCCAACGGGCCTGTCAAACAAGTGAGTCATGCTTTGCCATCCTTGAGGATATCTAACCGGAACATTCGTCTCCTTTACTGACAATTATTACACTGTAGAAATGCGGTATAATAAAGCGGTGACGAACTCGCCTCTCACTCGAGCGGTCCGGGTTCAAACACCAGCGGCACGCTTTCTGAGTTATGTGCGATTTAAGAAATTAAATGTCACTTGCTATAACGGTGAAGCGTCCATAGCCCAGTGGCTCGCTTCGATTCAATGTAATCGAAAGTGTTAAGCAACGACGGGCGCGGTCGGTTTGTGGATGGGTGACCGCTAGTGGCAAAAATTTCATGGACGCTACCGTGCTTCGGAGGGCACGTAAAGCCGTCGGTCCCGGTTGTTTTCAATGTTGGAAACAGTCGTTAAGCCTTGTCGAAGACCTTCGGGTGGCTAGAGAACATTCGACACTGGGTTGGCCACTAACCCCTCCACCAATCCGCATTGGAGCAGCGTGGTGGAGTATGCTCTAGACCTCCCGCAGAAGTGTCTGTGGGAGAGACCCGTGATCAGCAGTGGGACGTCTATGGGTCGCAGCGAGACAGCGAGATAACGGTGAAGGACACATCGTGAGGAAACCTGCATGCCTGAGAGTTCTTCATAATGTTCTTATGAAGGCATGTGAAGTCTGCCAATCCGCACTTTGCCAGCGTGGTGGACTAAGGCCTAATCCCTCCCATTCTCAGAGGAGACCCGTGCCCAACAGTGGGACAAAGAAAGGGTTGTGATGATGATGATGAGAAATGACCGAATAATAGTAACATAGCAAGACGCAAACGCACATATTTATTTACGCACATTTACGCACACTCGAGCCCACTTTACCTATATTAAATTACTTTTTTTTTTGGATACTACCCGTAACTCTCCAATTCAGTCCATTTCATACGAACACTAGATGCGGACTAGAGCATTCAAAAAATTTTTGGACGGACCATAGCCTCCGGACTGAGGTAATAAGTACCCGGTTTATAATACTGTCCTAACTGTCTTAACTGAATAGCAATTAACTGTATTTATTGTCGAACTAGTGGACGCCCGCAGCTTCGCTCGCGTGGAATTAGACAAAATAATTTATGTTTATTTTACACCCTTACAAAATTTTCCAAACTTTGAATGCCATATTTATTTATATCTAATCAACAGCCTATAATATAAATTTTATGCTTCTAGTTCTGAAAATGACAAAACATTCATAGAACCTTTCAACCCCCTTTTCAACCCCTTACAACACTTTTTTCCAAATAAAAAGTAGCCTATGTCCTTTCTCAGGCTCTAGACTATCTGTGTACCAAATTTCATGTAAATCGGTTAAGTAGTTTTGGCGTGAAAGCGACACAGACAGACAGACAGACAGAGTTACTTTCGCATTTATAATATTAGTATGGATGATATAACACTGAAGCGCTTTCTTTCCAGGGATGTGTCGATGTCCTAGAGAGTCTCAGGGATGGGGAGTTCGGCGCGTGCGACGAGGAGATCGAACGGTACGTGGAGGCGTGCCGCGCCAAGTTCCCGTACGCGCTGGCCTTCCAGCCGCCGGCGCCCCCCACCAACCACGTGGCCGACGACGCCGCCCCCCACCAGCCGAAGGAAATGGCCGTCAACAACTGATTCACGTCAGATTTTGCAGTACTAATGAGTAGTCCACACTTGTACCGATTCCAGACATACCTATCTCCTCTACCGCGGCGCTGGAATTGGAAGTTAGGGGAGTTCAACCGATTCCACCGATTCCACACTTGATGAGGAATATTGGAGTTTTAATAATGAGGGATTATGGTGGCGGTACCAGCGTGGATGCAGTCGTCATAGATACAAGAGTCGTGTCGTAGTTTGTAAAACGATTGCGTCCACACTTGTACCGATTCCAGACATACCTATCTCCTCTACCGCGGCGCTGGAATTGGAAGTTAGGGGAGTTCAACCGATTCCACACTTTATGAGGAATATATTGGAGTTTTAATAATGACGCATTATGGTGGCGGTACCAGCGTGGACGTGCAGTCGTCATAGATACACGAGTCGTGTCGTAGTTTGTAAAACGATTGCGTCCACACTTGTACCGATGCGATGCGAAATATGGGAGTGGAGTAACGATGTGTTACATATGGCGGTACAAGCGTGGAGGCACAATCTACGTCGATTTTTGTCGCGTCGGAGATTGTAATACGAATGTGTCCACACTTGTACTGAATCCACACTTGATTCGGAATATGGCATTAAAAGACGAGGCGTTGTAAGGTTGCGGTACAAGCGTGGACGCGCAATCGTCGTCGATAGTTGAGTTGAGTTAAAATTTGTAATACGAATGCGTCCACACTTGTATCGATTTGGGTCGAATATAAACAGTGAGATGAGTCGTATTAGGGCAACGGTACAAGCGTGGACTTACCGCATCGTTACACGGGTGGGAATTAGAAATGGGAAGTTCGGCGGTATGTATCGGTCGGTTACTGGCTGTTTGTAGGCTTTATGCTCACGACCGACATTTTCACCGACTTTTTGACTTTTTTGTTGTTTTCGTGATTCGCCATCAACGATCGACAGTAACTTCCTTTCAACATGAAATTGTCAGTAATATAATTTATCCATTGATTTATTTGGTCCGTTGTCGGTCAGATGATCGTTCAAAATGTTGGTCGTGTGGCGAGACCCTTACACTATTGGTTTGAATGGAATTAGGAAAAATGAGACTTGCCTCCGAGCAATGTTAACATTTTGTTGAGCACTGTATGGTGCTTTCGAGTTGAACACCATTAGTGTGGTGCAGCCTTGAGCCTTGAGTTTGGTTGCAAATGCATAGTTTACGTGGATAGTACGCGTACCATCCCAGTTATAGAGGAAAACAGTACCAATCAGATTTTTTTATTGTCTTCCAAAATGACTGAAACCAACTCCTCAGCCACCAGCTCACTCCAATTGTTTCTCAGTCATCGAAACAAATACATATTTAAAGTCTGGAAACGACAGTTGTTGGTCCATGTTTGCTGGTCATATCGTAGCGAGTGTCACAAAGACTTACCTTATTGATGTTAAATCAATAGTCGATTTTAATTTTTACTCGAAATTTAATGGAATTAGTATATGTATACTGTATTACAGATTAAATTTGTTTGTATGCGAGGATTTTTATACCAAAAGTTTATGGATCATAGGATTTTATCATCAATCAATTAATATAAAGCGTGCCTGGTAGTCTACATTTACGATAGTAAAGTATCAATAAAATTGGTATGTCACTTTTTACTTGATTATTTTCAATATTAACTAACTCACTAAACTGGTTCTTTCATTGCCTAATATTTTGACTTAGGTTCTATCCTTTTATTATCACTGTCTATTCTACGCACATCAGCATATACGTGATGTATTTCAACAAAAATTACGTTTACGTACTCACGACATAGTAACTCGTATTTTAGAAAGTTACCATTTGCGTATCCATAACACATTACAAAATGATAACTTAAAAATCTTCCGTTTTAATTATTTTCAATTTACTAATTTTCTTTTACTTACTTATCTAAAACTCTGTGGTCCGATGTGAGAAAAAAGGTCTCAATTATTAATACTAAATAACTTTATCTCAGCAAAAATTTAAATAATTCATTTAATATCTGCCTATAAAATAAAATTATTTCAAATCAGGCATAGGTTATAAATAAATAAATGTTTTGCGTTTTTAAATAAGTATTTTTTTTAATAAATGTGAATTACGACTGCATCGATTAATAACTATTTAATAGGAAAATTTGAAGTTCTGAGTATAAACTAAAATTGGACTGAGTATAAGCAAAATATACGAAATAATGGTTTGAGAGCTAGTCAGAAGAAACCTAATGTCGTGTAACAAATTGCCTATAGTGTAAAGCCGAAGGAACAAACTTAACATTAGCTAGCATCACTCTCCAAAATTCCATACTAATCCATGGATCATTGCATGACATACACATAGAACTAACTTAATACTAACTAGTGGCCGAGTTATAAGATACGGCAAAAGTTCTCTTACTGCAAGGAACTACGTTCGAAAAATTCTCGTACTGTTATACCACTGCGCAGCAATAAATTGTATAATAATGTTAAAATAAATAGATTAGAATTAAAATATTAACGATTATTACGAGCATTCATACTTTTCTAACATATATTTTCTGTAATGTGCGTTAAGTGTGGCCTCAAGTGTTCATTATAACAAAATTTACTGTAGGGTTTGTAACATTCATTATTCACTGGGATAGTGATGTGTAAAGAATGTAAAATATAACAACTTAACGCAATAACGATAACCGAATAGAGGTACGCTTTGTAAATAATTATTTAGTTTAAGTTTGTAATGTAAACTACAGTTAGAATTGTAGAAGTCTTTGTCGACTTGTAATTCAATGACTGCATGTGGACGGTGTCAGAGGTTGAATGGTAACATGGTACTCAAATGTAACAAGATTAGTTTGTTGACTTGGTTTTGTTTGTAGATATTTGTAAAGTTTGGACAATAATTATACGATTGGAATGTACTCCGTATTGACATTGTTGTGTGTACTTTAGTTGAGTGAGAAACAAAGTAATAGTTACTAACGTTATTTATTTATCTTTTCCCAGTCTCCACTTCAGGCTGCCTTGTGTGTGCATTGACAGTAACAATTGTCAATTCGTATTGTTCAATGAATGGGGTGCTAAAATGTTTCATACAGTTGCTTTAAGATTGTTAAATAAACTTAATGTTAATGGTGAAGTTATCGATGTTTCGAAAATATACTAGTATGATGACTGCATCCTTATTTCAGACTATGAGGATATAGAATATAGTTAATAGACATCAATCAATTTAAATGTTCAATGTTGTGGAGAAGCCTTATTATTCTTGTTACTAAACGATTTTATTTAAGAACCCATTTCATGTGAGAATATTTAATATCACATACTCAGCAGGTTTGAGTGGAGAGCTACGCTTCTGTCCTGTTCATTATCAAGTCACTCGAGACAATCCATGTTGGGTTTTTTTCATTTGTATGATTGGAGTATTTTGTACCCGTCATCTTGTACATAAAGTAATAAAATTTTATTTTACAAAATCTATTCAAATTGGTTTTATTTCATAATATGAAATACATTATGTCAAGTTCAAATATCACAATTGTCGTAAACATGATTATTTATATAATTTTACTAAAAACAAGCTGTATACAATTAGTGTAATTCTTATCCAACTAACTTAATATTCATTTATGGTCTGGTATTGTCTCTTCTGTAATTATTCAATCCTTAAAACTTATCACAATGGTGTCATCTTTGGGTATGAACGGGCTGAAAAAAAAAACAATATTGTGAGTGCAATTCATTATTGCATTATTGATGTCATTTAGGAGAGACCTATGTCCAGTAGTGGACCTCAAAAGGCCTCAAAAGATGGATGGATGGATGGATGGAATGCAATTCTACCGTACAAGAGCGGGTGGCGGAACACAAAAAAAAATTAACATTCATGGCACAATTAATTTATTTGCAAAATATATATCACCCCGGCCAAGTTCAACTTGGGTCCCGCTGTTCAGCCAGGTTGGGTAATTCCTGCTGAGTCACACGCCCATGAGTAACATTGACTCAATGAATAAAGTCTTAATGCGACTCCAGTACCGCACCGTGAAGTGGAAACTACAAATCTTATTGAAATATATTATTATAAATTAAATATTATTATAATGAATATTAATTATTACGTGAGTTCAACTCCTGCTTTTTGAAACATCCTCCTTGAAGCTTTATAAGCAATCTTATCAGCTTTCTTGTCAGATAAATAGACAACCTCCGTTATTCCAGACTGAATGATCATCTTAGCACATTCATTGCAGGGGAAAAGACTCACATACATTGTACAGTTACGTAAATCAGATGAATTTTTAACTACTATAGCATTCATTTCAGCGTGGCATACTGAAAAACAAATATTATATTATAGTGGAGACATCAATGAAAATATAAGTTGCAGTGTATTCATTTTAATTGTATCTAAATTTGTAATTGAAAAAGCATTGATTTAAAATTTTATCAACCATAAAATTTTATCAACCAGGAGTGATGGCTCAGTGACTGAAATTATTCGTATGAAGTCCAGGATTTCCAGTCCAACCCCAATGACATTTCTGATGACTTACTGACTGATGTGTTTTAAGTATCTCAGTTTTATAGGAAAATTACCTTAGAAAACCTGCTAGCCTAAATTTCTATTGTTCTCAAAGGCATATAAAATCGCCAATATATGCTTGTCCAGTATGTTGGAGTTTGGCCTATCAAGCTCTATGTAAGAGAAGAGGAGAACTGTGCCCAACAATAGGGGTCAGATAAAGGGTTGTGATCATTATAACAATACTAACCATATAAATGTTTATTATCATAATCTGACTCATTATTCTTTCCCCATGGAAATTCATCATCCGGGCATCCCAATGGCATTCCATTGTAACTAAAAAGTATAACAGACTTATTATTTCATTTCCCTAGGATGTTAAGCTAAACAGAGACAAATTATAAAAAATATATATATTGAGTACTACATATTATTCATCATGCAAAACCTTATTGTAATAGTGATTGATCACCATGTTACGAGCCAAAAACAAGGGTATGTTGATTGTTTTCTAACCAGGAAATGGAATCAATGTTTTATAACTAATTATGAATGCATCCAACTGATCCATCGTTTAGCCTATAATAGTATTTTATATAGGCCTCCTTATTGGTAGCAATCTTCCCGGTACTAGCTTCTTCAGACACCTGGTTTGAGAAAAGCCTGTGCTCCAATTTCAAGCTGTGGTCTCAATTCAAAGACCTTTTTTTTACCCAGCTGTCAGTCTTGCACCCAACATGTCCTCAACTACAGCACAGCTGGCTATCTCGGCGAGCTACATCAGTTACCTTTGATTGTCCACCAATTTTATCATTAACATTCTGTAACATAGCAATACTAAGCATAGATCTCTCCATGGCGAGCTGAACACCTTTGCCATCCAAATGATAGTGTTAAACAAAGGTAATGGTGTAAAAAATGGTGTTTTTTTTGCTCGTGCTAGTGTGACACTGATGACCTAATAAAAGTGGAATAATGATTTTGATTTCTTCTTAGGAAGTGTTTTTTCATAAAAATGTTTTTTGACATATTACTCACCCAACACCTACAATTCTGTTATCTTTATTGACCACACAAGCACCAACTTGAAGTACTGGGTCTTTGCTCCGTTTCGCAGCTAACAATGCAGTTGCCATAAAATATTCTCGCCATTCCAAATAATTTCCTCTCTTTTTTTGCACCTTTTCCCTGCAATGCCATATTATTTCGTTTAATATATTAGGTATGAATATTAACAATGAAACATGAAAGGATTTCCTCCTCCATGGTACGACCACTTGTAAAGACAATTAATTTCAGTAAATTTGAGTTAGTAAAAGTTATAGTGATTTTAACATCTGTTTTACACTAACGTTTGAACATCTAGCAGTGCATTACTTATATCTGATAGGTCCATGTTTTGCTTAAACCGAATTGCAAAAATATTTAACTCAAAAAACTTTTAAAACATTATAGGTAGCTGCAGGTAGGAAAGGCTGACTACACTGTATTTGTCTGTAATCAAAGTTAATCAAACTAAGCTGGTCTTAAATATTTAAAATCACCTGCTTTGCCACTCTATTTAGAACACCATGTGGCCAGCTGCCCGCCCAGCTGTTGTTGACTTGACGTTGTTGTTTGTTATTGAGAAAAATGTCAGTGCCATCTTGACGTTCAATGTAGATAAGATATAAGAAATCACAGACCTATTTGAAACTAGCTTTTACCCGCGGCTCCGCCCGCGTGGTCAAAGGGTGAGTAACAATGAGTTGTTTATCATACATGACACATTTGTGGTGGATGAATAGTGACAGTTCCAGTAAAAGATACTAAGATATGAACTTGCAAATAAATTTTACTAACGCCATCTACTAACAACATCCGAAACTAAATATCTAGCAAATAACAAAACATCTATATCTTCCCATGGGGATGTTTTACTGCGGTAAAAAGTAGCCTACGTCACTCTCCATCCTCCTCACTATCTCCACACACAAAAACCATACCTTAGAATAGCTTCGTTGCGACGTGAACTCCTGACAGGCAGCTGTCTCTTCCCGTTTTGCAAACCGGTGCAAATATTTACCGAAACAGTAAGCATTTGTGCCATCCTGAATGTGACTGTTCCATGCTCTCTTGAGATCCAACGTCTAAGATGTGTCCGGATCGCCTCCTCTGTTTTAATTCCAGCGATAGGGGCCTCTTAGGCATTCCACCTTCGAATTACATCACACTGAGCTAGTGTTCTAAACTTTTCCATTTCTCCCATTGTTTGTCTTGCCTCCATAGCTAGATTAGCTCGGTAGCAGTAGGTACACCTTTTTCAGCATATCCGCTTGGAGTTCCCATGGAAGGTCGCTTGCAAAAAGCGTCGCCGCCGTCCAGGACATTTTATTTTTACCAGGATTTTTGCCCATAATACGACATGAAATAGTTTTATTTTTACTATTGTAAATTTTAATAAATCGCTTTTTTTTTCTTTTCTTTTGATGTCGTCAATTGAGTTGGCCCCGAATTTGTTGTAAACTTATACGCAGTTGGATGAGGTTTCATCAGCCATGAGCTATACATTGGCAGGCATCGCTGAGCCATAACAGTAATGTCGGATATTCCATAGTCCTCTAGAAGCGCTAACAAGGCCACCGTTTCCGCCTGGCGAAATAAAAATGAACCATTTTACCTAGCCAGGCCACATCAGATTGTCGTTTTTTCAGGCACGCATCTAGTTCTCCTTGACCGATACTGCAGATAAAATATTTTTTAGAACGCACGCACGTACGTAATCATTCTACATATATTACGAGTAATGTATTCGTACTCTCTATATTTGGTATCATGATGGACTCTGGGATTTAAACCCGCACCCTGTCTAACCAGATGTCGAATTCTATTGCAGTCACTGAGATATCACCGTTAACGAGCAGTTCGTAAGAAGGCGATCATGATACCCTATCATTCCTTACGCGTTTTAGGTACCATCTGGTAATTAACGTTACCGAACATACCAGTTTTTTTACGTTCCAATAACATTGTGACTAGGCCACGCTTCTTTCGTTATCAGAATGAAGAGCACAATTCGCATTCAATACACGGTACACTTTATACGCAACAAGTCAAACGGTCTCTTGAACCCGTCTTCAGCCCTTCATAGTAAGAATGGTATCGATAGACGGTCGCATCGGAACCTTTGTTTACGCGTAATCGGCGTTATTACGAAATCTGTGGCAAGGTCCCACGAATTAAAATAAAACAAGAAAACATGATATTTTGAAACGCAGTGCCTTTAGCACCACGGTCAAAGAACAAGTGTCCTGTCGTATCCTTATCGATCGCTTTGCGCGAAAAAACGGCGTAATAACATTAACCTAGTTATAAATGTGTAATATGAAAAGCTGTTTTTTTAAATATAAAAATAGTGATTTGTAATCAGGAAGAGATATTTGCGATTTAGGTGTGACAGTGAATAAAAACAATCGGTGATAATGAATATAAACGTGATGGTGAACAATGCCTTAGGGTATGTACAGTCCTTGAGCAAGATTCCTCTGATACGGCAAGTGTTTCAGATGCTGGCACTGTCGCAATTCATACTGCCGGCAGGATGGCCAACCTCGTATGATTTGCACGGTAAATTATATTTTTTAACAATATGAGTAGGTTAACTGGGAGGTAGATTCAGCCTTTTTATCGATAGGTAGCGAAAGAGCATGCAGCACCGCCCCATTCGTTGTACTCATAATTCGTTATTGGTAGATTCGTTTCTAAGGACTAAGGTACACACCATAGTAACATCAGTCTTTGCAAAAACCAAATCTTTTCAACATAAATATATATTAAATAATATAATAATCAAGCCTTTATTGTAGAAACTTTATGTTACAAGGTTCGTTTAAAAATTAAAAAAAAATATTGGAAAAGGCCTTTCATAATACAATGCATTAAGTATCGCACGGTATCAATGGTACCAGGGACCGTGGCGGGCGATGGATACTACTTACTTCAAATCTATTCCACATTTTATTTGGTGTCAGATTTGTGGTGTCCATGGTGGCTCAGGTAGATTCCTATCTGATTTTGGGTATTTATTTAATACTAGTGGACGCCCGCAGCTTAGCTCGCGTCGAATTAGACATAATAATATAATGTTTATATTACACCCTTACAAAATTTTTACAAACTTTGAATGCCATATTTATTTATATCTAATTAACACCCTATAATATAAATTTTATGCTTTTAGTTATGAAAATGACAAAACTTTCATAGAACCTTTCGACCCCCTTTTCAACCCGTTACAACACTTTTTTCCAAATAAAAAGTAGCCTATGTCCTTTCTCAGGCTCTAGACTAGACTATCTGTGTACCAAATTTCATTTAAATCGGTTCAGTAGTTTTGGCGTGAAAGCGACACAGACAGACAGACAGAGTTACTTTCGCATTTATAATATTAGTATGGATTTTCATGGGTTTTGGAAGTTTATACACTGTAGCTACAGTCTGTGTATTGTTAATGATTTGGGCTGTTATGATTGTAAGGTCAATCTTTATAGTTTCATAGTTGCATGCGCCTTACAAGGAAGTAGTCAATTTGAGTGACGTGACTTTTGTATATATGGTTGGTATCATTTTACTTGAAAAACGTATTAATAATGGCAAAGTCACAGCTAGACGCAAATTACTATATAAGTATTATTACTTTTTATTTTACTACCTATTCTATTATTTTTTCATCGGTGACAGCCCAGTGGCTATCGAACTTGCCTATTAATCAATAATTGCTAATCGCAATTGATTGCTCGTGATGTTTCGACCGTTGCTTTGGGTACGACGCTCTAGTAATGTTTCTCATTTTCTTTAATTGTACTTTGACGTGGACAGAAAAGTAGAATGACTTTATTTTTACGGCCAGTTGCCTCTGGACGAGGCACTAAACCTACTTAGGACTTTGAGTGCTGCCGCCGGACCGCTGTGGTCTCCTCCGACACTATCTACCTCTATTACATGCCTCGTATGTAACTCCAACATGGCTCCAGTATGTGGGCTTGGCTCACTGTTGGCTTTCACTCTTCCGCCTGGTCTGCCCTTCCATTGGACTTCATTTCAACTTTCACAGCCGTTGAGGACTTTACCCGTTCCCTTTGCATGGGTTTTGCCACAAACCCCTCGAGACTGGGAAAAATGACAGATAATAAGTGGTTGATGGTAATTGCAGATGGATTTGAAGCAGATTTCGTGGTGGTCGGGGCTGGGTCAGCCGGAGCCATCGTGGCGGCCAGGCTCAGTGAAGTGTTCCAGTGGAAGGTGCTGCTGCTGGAAGCAGGGGGAGATCCGCCTCCAGCTAGCGTGGTTGGTATTTTTTTCAATTGGCTTATAGTACCTACCTCAAAAAATCCTGCTAGAAATGCTGACCCATATTTTAGCAGCACTATATTTTTTATACTACCTATGTATTTCTTAGCGTAACTGTCTGCTTATTCATATTATGTTGTTGGTAAAATTGTATACCTAGTTGGGGTGGCAATAGGCAGGCCACGTCGTTCGAAGGATTGCCTGAAGAAATCGGCGGGAAACCGCTGCATTCAAAAGGCACAGGACCGGGAGAGGGCTGTGTCCAGTAGTGGACCTCTTAAGGACGTTAAGGAAGCTTATTTAGTATATACCTATTATACACATACATACATATACATATTATACGTTTTCCTGATGATATGCATTAACTTTGCAAAATGCTTCTATAGATTTTACGAGATAAATCTGTTGAGACGCATTTATAAGACCTTATTTTTCGATTTTTTGCGAGTGAAAATAATACAAACGTGTATTTCAAATAATAACATTCTCAAAAATTTTATGAAGCTTTCTGATTTTTTTTTTCAACACTCATAATTGCGTATAGGTATTATGTAAAAAAAGATAAGATGAATAGCACAGAACTGAGAGAGAGAGCACTGCACAGAGAATATATTATGCTAAGTACAAGTAATAGGTACGTACCATACTTGCTCAGTGGTACTTACACATAATTATGTCAGACTGTCAGTATTTTGATTGATCTCAAAGTTAATTTTCAGTATTCCATATGATAGCCCACCTATGAATGACATTGAAAATTTTTTTAGCAAAAATAATTGATTTATTTTTATATTTGATAAGTTACTTTCAAAGTTGATCAAAAAGTTAAATTTTATTTTATTTAGTAGTTTGTTTTTATTTTATATTTGATTTTCATTTTGATAGACTTAAGATAGCCCACATTAAAATTTTTGGTTGAATTTTTACCTTTTATGAATAATGTTATGAGAAGGATGTGTTTTTATTTTGATGTTTTATGTTAAAAGTGTTTAGGTTTTGATAATGCATATATTTCCATTAATATTTTTCGGGCCATCTTCAGCGACCAGCTTCCCAAGATAGCCCAATACCAAGTTTTTAAAAAGTGTTTACATTTGTGTTAAAATGCCAAAAGCTGTACTACTTTTATAGATATCTTGTTTCTCAAATAAATATATTACAACTTTCACTATGTTTTTTCTTTACATCACTTATCTGCAAGATTTTACGAGGTTTTTAAATTAAGTGGGCCTTCATTGGCGCCTGTACCTTATAAATAAATACAAAGACCAATTCGCATTACTCTAGTGTACCTATATCGATTTAAATTCTTTTAGTGCATAATAAATGTAGTTTTTGTGCAAGTTCTATTATTGTTTTCAGATACCAAGTATGTTCGCGTCTTTGGCTCACACTGAGTATGATTGGGAGTACAATGCATACTTCGACAAAGGCACTGGCCAGGTTCATCCCAAAGGGATTTTATACATGACGAGAGGAAAAATGCTAGGAGGATCATCGTCAAATAACTACGAAATTTATTCCAGAGGAGTGCCCGAAGACTACGATGAATGGAGTGACATAGCTCCAGGTTGGACCTGGGATTCTGTTTTACCTTACTTCAAAAAACTAGAACGCATGACTGATATGTCAGTATTCGAAAACCCCAAAAATGCTTATCTGCATTCCAAGGACGGCCCTGTAGCTATTTCTAGACCTGAAACTAATGGGTACTTTACAAAAATTAACGAGATTATCTTAGATTCGTTTGAAGAAATGGGTATCAAGAAAATTCTGGAAATTAATGGACCAGAAACGCTTGGTGCTTCTCGACCTCATTTCACGTTTGCTAATGGACGACGATCGAGTACCGCTGAATCTTATTTGCGGCCAACAAAACTTAGATCCAATTTATACATCACTAAATATGCGAGGGCAACTAAGCTTTTAATAGACCCTTTGACATCTAAGGTTTATGGGGTGAAAGTACTATTGAAATCTGGCGATACTGTGAATGTATATGCCAATAAGGAGGTTATTGTATCAGCTGGAGCTATTGACTCGCCAAAGCTTTTGATGTTATCTGGGATAGGACCCAAGGAGGTACTTTCCGAATTAAATATTGACGTTGTTGCAGACTTGCCTGTGGGGAAAAATATGCAAGATCATCATTTTACGCCTTTAGTTTTTACGGGACAATTTGGTATACAGACTGCAGTGCAAAATGTATTAAGTGCCACTGAATTGGATAGTTATCCTGTCCCTATTCAATGCGGACTATTCAAGATAAACAGTTCTACGTCATTTTCAAAGTCGAATAAGCCACAATTTCAAATTTTCAACGTTCACATCGGTGCAACCGCGGCGCCAGCGATTGCTTTGGGTTGCCCAACTGCGACCAATTTTGATGCACCCTTTTGTAACTCAATAAGCAAAGCTAATCTGATACGGGAGATAGATTTGACATCTCTTGTTCTTCTACACCCCCTATCAAGAGGAGAGGTGACGATCAGAAGCGCGGATCCATTCGAAGATCCTGTTATAAAATTGGGCTACTTTAGGAACAAAAATGATGTAATTTTAGCGATGCAAGGTGTTAAGTTTATGAATCGATTAGTTAAGACCAGTCATTATAGGAAAGTTGGTGGTGAAGTGGTACAACTGAGTGTAACCGGGTGCGAGGATTTACCCTGGGGAACAGATAAATATTGGCTTTGCTATGTTAAAAACGCTGTCGGGTCTTTACTTCACCCTGTGGGCACATGTGCCATGGGTGCGTCTGGGGTTGTCGACGAGAGGTTGAGAGTCCACGGCGTCGTAGGTTTGCGTGTGGTCGATGCCTCTGTGATGCCGTTGATACCAAGTGGCAACACCAATGCGCCAACAATGATGATTGGCGAGAAAGCTGCCGATTTGATAAAGGACGAATATAACATGCTCTATAATTAGAACACGCAAGATGTTTACTAATGAAGGTTAATGCGTAACCTAACAAGTGTTAATAGCCAGTGATAACCGAATCAAGGACATAAAAAACATTAAATTTTATATCTGTTTCAATGTTAACTTGGCCTTCTTAAACTCCGAATATAAATTACTAACATTACCATCAGCACTAGGTTAATCAATAGGTATTTAGGTTAAACAAGTAATATTTGTTATGTTATATAATTTATGTTAAAACATATTCGGCTGACACTGTAGCGAATTTAAAATATCGTTACCTATGTTTATTAAGTTTTTTTAAATTATAATACACTGTGTTTTTATTTACTGGGACATCATGTGGCAATCCCAAGCCAAAGAAGCTATAGAGGATGTACCTTAGGCATTATTCCCTTTTTAATGAAACTTGGTTGATAATTTTTTTTGTCAATCGTGTGTTGTCCATAAAAATGACTAAAATTAAAGAGAATCGCCATAATGTACCAGTTTCTGTTACGAACACACTGTAGGTAATGTTTGGATTAAATTAGTCATAAGAATACGATGTTTACTGATATTCAGTACCCTCCACTATAACTGTGTTTATTGATAATTAATCCTTCGTATCTTTGCGATTCATTGTTTTAAAACAATATACTACTACATACTACTACTTGATTTGGATTATGCATTTCGTAGATTGCATTGGCATTTTATTGATTAGGTATTTGTATTGAACAATTTTTTTTTTCATTCATTTATGATTATTACTACCTATTAGGTAATACGTAGCTACAATCCATAGACGTCCCACTGTTGGGCACTAATCTCACCACTAGTACAGCTGGGAGGTCTAGACTCCCACGCATACTCCACCACGCTGCTCAAATGCGGATTAGTGGAAGGGTTAGTGGTCATAACCCATAGTCAAATATGACGTATCCTCAATCCACCTGAAGGACGCTTAAAGATTTTTTTTAGAATTGAAAACAACCGGGAACGACGTTTAACGTGCCCTCCGGGCTCCGAAACACGGAAGCGGCCATGAAATTTAATCACTAGCGGTCACCTATCCACAAACCGACCGCGCCCATTGTTGCTTAACTCGGTCGATCACATACGATCGCGACCGCGAGTCTTTGGGCTATGGACGGGTAGGTACTCAATGCATCGGCGATTCAGTGGTACTACTTAGATTGTACTCTAGCTATTGTAAATAATGTAAAATATGCTAATAGTCGACATAAAGACTGCGTACATACTGTGCACAGATTTGATTTGGTAAGTCTACCTAGACTAATGGTCATTTCAGGATGTACCTACCTATATCGTCAATAGGCCGACTAGTTTCGGTCGATTACGATGACCATCTATTCTTCAGGAGTATATAGTTACCTACTGTTATATATAAATATCTCTTTGTTAAATTTTCCTTCCTAACACTTTAAAAATGTATTTTGTTATTTACGAACACTGATCAATAAATTAATACATGGACATTGTGATAGATCTGCGTTTGATCAAATTACAAATTTGATATTATGGTCTGTACGTAAAATCAGCGCTGTTGGTTCGGTAATGTTCCAACAGATTAATGCTGAGTGCAGACCATTTGTAGTGTAACACTGCAACTTAAATATATTAAACATTTATTGTGTGTGTACCATTTTAAGTGTCAGTCTCTATTGTTTTTTGTATTATATTTGTGTATGTTGATTGATCGAAGTATGTTGTATTGTAATTCTGCAATAAATGTTATCCTTCTTCTTCTTTTCTTGGTATTTCAACAATAAAACTTTTATCGTGTTTGTTTCATTTTCATAGGTATGAAAATGCGAGAGAGGGTTCTCTCGCACATATTTTTATGGATACAAGATGCCAACTGGAAAAAGGTCATAATAATATGACGACTGGGAAAGGGACTGTGATACAGTACCTACATTTAAACCACAGAGTAAAGGAATGGTTTAATGACATTCCTTTCCTTTACTCTTTGGTGTTGATCGTGAATGAACCTTAGTGTCGTTATAGTGCAGTTAGTTACTACTCGTAATACGGAACTACCGTAAACGCGACCACAAACATAGTGTCTTGATTACAATCAAATGTTGACCGAAGAGTGTCGAAGTCTTGACAAATGAAGTGACGCCAGCGTAGATTATCATCGTAATGAGAGACTACTGAGTCTGTTATGTGGAACATTATGATCAGGGACCCGTAATGATTACCATCACAAAGGCCGTCTATGGTAAGTGTCGTCTTGCCTCTAAGTGATTCTTAATGTTGCAACAAAGATTTATTTCTCTATTGATGATATATTTTATACAGTCGTGAATAATATAACGCTCAGATCCTCTAGTGCCCTTTGATATTCAAAGTTGATGATGTCTTAGGAATTGATACTTTTAACCTATTTCCTGTGACGTCTGAATTTATTTTTAGTAGGTACCTACCTACAACAAAATTTTGTAAATTCCTACAATAGGTCAAGAAAATACGGCTCGTTTACCCATTAGTACCCATTATAGTAATCTTGTAGCTGACTACAGAGTAGTGGACTGTATATTATATATATTAAAGACTTCTTTCCATGTAGTTCTTATTTATTGAACCGGACGAGTTTACAATGACGCGGTAAATGTACTGAGATGAGCTGTCGTGAACTATCGTTAAACAAGTGTTAAGATCCGAGTGAGATTTCTGAGTGCCGTTACAATCCTTAGAAAGTTCCTTTTATTACATTTCGTCTCAAACTAATTGCCACGTTTATTGTTAGGCGCGGCGTATTGTTTCTTAGACGATCCCGTTACAACACGGTGCATTCGGTCGCGATGTTGCATCGGTACTGCTCTACCGCATGCAAGACAAAGGTTCGCTATCTCTGTTTCATATTGTGCGCTATTCCTTTCCTATTCTTACGCATCGCTCCATCTCGTATAGTAACGGTGTTTCTGTTTTATTTACATCGACTTATTTTACTTATATACGTAATTCTTAACTATACATGTTTCTACGTACACATTAATTACACTATATGTCGACGTCCTTAACAGTCTCTATATATACACTTATTCACTATACGTCGCCGTCCGCAACAGTCTCCCCCCGGCGTAGATCCTTCGCAGCCTTGTCTATCCGCAGGACGGCGAGCCGCGTCGCCGGTCTCCGGAACACTCCGCCTCTCGTTCTTATGTCCGCCGTTCGGATGATGCCGTCTGGACCTGGATCAACACGCTCAACGACTCCCCTGGGCCAAGTGTTGCGAGGTAACGTGTGGTCGATCACCACCACCAGGTCACCTTCTTGTAACGCTGGTACCTTGTCCGTTGCTTGCCCTCGAGGAATTAGCGTCGTTAAAAATTCTTCATTGTAGGAATCCCGTTGCGCTCGCCGAATCCATTGTTCTTCAGCCGCTTGCATGTGTTTGACTTCCAGTTGAAGTCCTTTGTTATCTGTTGTTGTCACTCTAATCAGATTCTCATAGGACGAAAATCTAATTAGCTCTGGCAGTGCGGCGTCGTCGATCGCTTCATCGTTGGTGATCGTGAGTGCAGTTTCGATGTTTATGTCTTGTTCCATCGGCCAATTCAGTTCAGTCTCTCGCAGGAACGAAGGCCCCGTGAACCATCGATCTTCATTAGTAATTCTCTTTGCTTCAAGCCTTGTCGCGTCGTCGGCTACGTTGAGCGCGGTCGGAACCCATCGCCAGTCTTCAACTTGTGTTAATTCGGCGATCTCGGCGAGGCGATGTGATACGAATGGAGTATACTTTTTTGCTCTTTCGTTCCGTACCCAGTGTAGAACGGTCGTTGAGTCGCTCCAGTATATCGTTCTTATAGGTTTCCAACTGTGTTCTCTGACTATTGTGTTAGCCAGTCGTGCTCCTATTAGTGCCGCTTGAAGTTCCAGTCTTGGTATTGTGAGTGTTTTTGTCGGCGCGACCTTCGCCTTAGCCATTACTTGGATCGTACTAATAGATTTGTCCACGATCCTCCAATAGGCCACCGCGGCGAAGGCTTGCTCGCTCGCGTCGACAAACACGTGTAATTCGACGTGTGTCTCTGGTGTCGCACGCAGATTGTAGCATCTTGGTATGGCTAATGCTGAGACGTCAGTTAGTTGCTTCATCCACTGGTCGAATAAATCGGCCTCCTCTGATGGCAATTCTTGGTCCCAGTCGATTTTCTTCTGCCATAACTGCTGTAATATAATTTTCCCCATTATTGTGTAATGGCTTATGAGTCCTAGCGGGTCATATATAGACATGACCGCGCTCAGAGTCTCCCGCTTGGTGGGTGACCTGAGTCGGAGTCTGACCTCGTCGGGAACCCTCTTGATCTCCGTATTATATGTGAGTGTGTCAGCGTCTGGGTCCCAACGAAGTCCTAGTGTCTTCTCTTTTTGGTGCGCCGCAAGCTTGACGTTTGTGTTTCTTGACCTCTTGCCCTCTGGAACGCTAGCCAAGACCTTCTTACTATTCGAGTTCCAACCCCTGAGGTTGAATGAGGCTTGACTGTGGACGATCATTATATCTTCTATCGTCTTGATAGCTTCCTCTGATGTCTCGAAGCTATCCAGATAGTCGTCCATGTAGTGCTTTTCTTTAATCGCTGTGGCTGCCTCTGGGTATTTGTTTTCATACTCGGCGGCGTTGCGATTTCTCACACTGTGAGCGAGATAAGGCGAGCTAGATGCCCCGAATATCATTGAAGTCATCTTCATTGGTTTAATGACTTCCGTTGGCTCTGCACGCCATAAAAACATTTGAGCGGGCTGGTCTTCTGGTCTTATTTTTACTCTTAAAAACATTTCTTCTATGTCGGCCGTTACTGCTATTTTTCTTTCCCGGAATCCAAACAGAATCTTCGTGAGTGGGGCCAATAGGTCGGGCCCTTCCAATAAGAAATCGTTAAGGCAGATTCCTTCCACTCTTGCTGCTGCGTCGAAGACCATCCTAATTTTCCCCGGCTTGTTGTGGTTCGTGACGGCGAAGTGAGGCAGGAACCATTTAATTGGACTATTCATCTTGCTGCCGTCGATTTCCGTCGCGTACCCTTTTCTTATTAGATTGTCCACTTGAGCAGTATATTCTTGTTGGAATGCAGGTTCCCTTTTCATTTTCTTTTCTAGCGTGTTGAATCGCTTTAGAGCCGATTCGTAGCTATCCGGAAGCGCTGGGTTGTCCGTTTTCCACGGTAGGCCGACTTCAAAGTGCCCGTCTATTCTTTTAACAGTTGCTTCGAACGTTCCAATTGCTCTTTCTTCATTCTTGTTTACTTTTTGTTTCGTCGAGACGCCGAGTGAGTCTACTTCGAAATGCGACTCGACGATCTTCGCTAATAGTTTGTCACTTGCGCATATGTGAAGCACGCTATTTGCATTCTCGCCCATTATTGTGCTTCTAGGTGCCGACCCATGTAGAACCCAACCCAGTTTCGTCCATGATGCGGCGGGTTCCCTTTTCTTGCCGGCGCGAAGCTGTCTCGATACTATTAGATGCCAGTTGTCGGCCCCTATTAGTATGCGTGGCTTTGCTTCTTCTACGCAGATCTTTGACTGTATGGCGCGTAAGTGCTTGTACCGCCCCAGGTCGCGCGGTATGCGTTGTTGATGTAACTTAAGATTTTTTACAGTGCGAGCTTTTATTTCATGTTTTACGTGCTCGCTCAGTCCTTGTATTTCGATCTTTATTGCCTTGCTGTTTATCCTTTTCTGTTCGTTTATTCCTCTTATGTTGAGAGGCTGGTTCGGTCCTCCGTCGGCGAGCTCGTTTGCTACGTCTTCGTCGATTAATGTGACCGTGGACCCTTCGTCTAGGAGAGCGTACGTAATTATCTCCCCCCGTGGTCCCCTGAGCTTTACTTTACAGGTTTTGAGCAGGACTGAGGTTGGCGTTCTCTTCATTGTTACATTCATAACTGCCGCGGCCGTGTCGTTCGGTTCGCTGTCCTCTTGAGTGCTGAGTGTGGCTTCCGCTAGCTTTTCTTTGTGCAGTAGCGCGTGGTGCTTGTAAGTGCACCCGTCGACTCCGCACGCCTTAGCTTTGCAGGCGAACTTATTATGTCTTCCTTTCAGGCATTTGAAGCAAATCTTGTTTTCTTTTGCCCATTTCCATCGCCCGTTGACATCTAACGCCTTTAGCCTTGAGCACTCCGGAGGGCTGTGTCCTCCCGCTTGACAAACGAAGCTTTTTCTTTCTTCAGTGACGTCTTCAGTAGTGTACACGCCTCGGTTAATCGCCCGTCTTGCGATTGTTTCTTTACGTGTTTGTACTGGAGCGCTGAAGCTTCGCTTGGTTGTGTGGGTGTATCGAAGCATCAGATCCGCTTCTTTCATAAGAAATTCTGAGAGAACCGACATTTCGTTCTCCTCCTTGATCTGATGTTCGTGCGTGGCGGCGTACTCCGCCCATTTGCTGACGAGATGAGGACTCAGCTTGTCCATTACATCGCGTACCAGCATAGGATTCCGTAGGTATCCCCTTTTGTCTATACTCTTTATTGTATAGACAATATTTTGTACTTTGACTGCCATGTCGTAGAGCTCGTTCGATGCATTCCCGAGTCTTGGTAGTTTTTTCAACTCTTCAATCGCGCGGTCTATAATGTATTCCGGACGCCCGTATTTCATTTCCAGCGTGCGCATAATAACATCTGGGTCGGACGCGGTAAACAGCTGTGAGAGCACTGTTTCCCGCGCTTCCCCTCGCAGACAGTTTCTTAACCGTAGAAGATTTTCCGTTGGTGTAAATTTAAATAATCTTGTAGAGTCTTCTATGGCGGCTTTGAATGGTAACCACTCGGCTATGGTTCCCGTGAAGATCGGTAGTTCCGCTGTTTGCCGAGGTGGCGGCCTTGCAGTTATCATTTTTTCTAATGCGTCGGCCAGTTGCTGTATTCCTCGTTGCTTTGAACTCTCCCCCCGTTGCTCATTAACGGGAGGACGATCCTCTTGTGGTTCCGGCCGTGTGCCCCCAATGCTTCTGTCCAACCAATCTTGCGTTCTTTCGTTGCATGCGCTGGCGGCGTAGTCCGATTCCGCTTCGATCACTGACATTTCGGCGGCTAGTCTCGATTTTATAAGCTTCTCTCTAATTTTGAGTCGCTTTTCTTCTATTTGACTCAGTTCTTTCTCGGCTTCATATTGTGCTTGCTTGATTCTTGCATCGTTGCTACGTCGGGATGTATTCGTCCGGTGTGTAAGTGCCGGCGACGTAGCTCTTCTGGCTGGTGATGTGGCGTCTGTTCTCGGTGTGCTCAGTTGTGCAGGCGGCCCCATGGTAGATATGCCCGTCGGTATCTCTGGCACGATCTCCATTAATCTACCACCTCGCTGAGCTTCCGATTCCCCGTATCCCGATTCTGAGCGAACACGACCCCTTGTGTTCATTGCCACCGGAGTGTTGTTAGAGCCCGATGCAGACATGTGGCGTCTTGAAGCGTGAATCCGCTTGTGGATTCGCTTGTAGCGTTGATTCCCTCTTGAATCGAACGTATTTTGACTCGTTCGCTTGCTCCTGTACCCGCTTGTTGCGTCGATTTCCCTTTGAATCGACTGTAGTGTAGCGTGGATTTTTCTTGAAACCTCTTCTGGCTGTAGTCCGTAGCGTCAAATCGCTTGTGAATTGACCGCTGATTGAATCCCGCTTGGATTCCGGCGAAGCATAGGACTAGCCCTGGATTTCCCAATCCGACGTTGAATGACCAACACTGTAGTTGATCCGACGTTTGAAGCTCCTGGTTCAATATTCACAATCCGAATTCGAAGGACCAGTACTGTAGCTGACTACAGAGTAGTGGACTGTATATTATATATATTAAAGACTTCTTTCCATGTAGTTCTTATTTATTGAACCGGACGAGTTTACAATGACGCGGTAAATGTACTGAGATGAGCTGTCGTGAACTATCGTTAAACAAGTGTTAAGATCCGAGTGAGATTTCTGAGTGCCGTTACAATCCTTAGAAAGTTCCTTTTATTACATTTCGTCTCAAACTAATTGCCACGTTTATTGTTAGGCGCGGCGTATTGTTTCTTAGACGATCCCGTTACAACACGGTGCATTCGGTCGCGATGTTGCATCGGTACTGCTCTACCGCATGCAAGACAAAGGTTCGCTATCTCTGTTTCATATTGTGCGCTATTCCTTTCCTATTCTTACGCATCGCTCCATCTCGTATAGTAACGGTGTTTCTGTTTTATTTACATCGACTTATTTTACTTATATACGTAATTCTTAACTATACATGTTTCTACGTACACATTAATTACACTATATGTCGACGTCCTTAACAGTCTCTATATATACACTTATTCACTATACGTCGCCGTCCGCAACAAATCTGTTGTAGTGGATTTACTAATCAAAGTCTAAATAATAAATCTACGATAAAGCAGGTTCTAAAAGCTTGTTGTGAATTTAGACAAATCGGTTTGGTTTTCTTTTCTTCATAATTAATTTAATCGTACTTTCCTCATCATAGATATAATATAGGTACCTACCTAACACTTAATTGTCTTTTATGTACTATAGCAGGCCGGTTTCACTCCGCGTGTAGGTATTGAAAACGCAAGTACATGCAGCGGCCGAGCCGGCGCGGCTAGACCATAGGGAGTCACGATCGAGCAGTGACGCACGCGCGAGTTTTGTTCGTCACCACTACTTCGCGATCGCGATCCTACTGTCTTTGTTTTAAAAATGGAGACTTATAAAAAAATGGCAAAAAGATCCTGTGTAGTGTTTAACTGTTTAAACACGGATTGCAATCCAAATTTAATTTAAGAGGCATTTAATGAAGAAATCTGGGCGCGATTATGAAAACAATCGGGCGACATCGTTGGACCCCTGGATTGAGTGTGACAGTGCTCGAGTTTGTCGTGAAGTCGCTCGTTTACATGACAAAGTCTCGCTGAAGCTCTTGCGACATGATTATCCCACCCTTAGGTTTACTAGAAGTTCTCGAACTTAAGTCGGTTTCAATTTAAATGACAATGATTAAGACGTCTATAGGTATGCACACGTCGATTTGTGAAACACATACTTTGGTGTGATGATGGGGCTTTGTTGTTACGCATTTAGTATTATCAAAAAGACTTCTGCTTGTATTCGTACATTTATTCAAGTTCATACTGTCTGTTGAAGTAGATATTTTAAATTATAACAAAGTCTTAACTTAGGGTAATTGGTATACTAAATATCCAACTGTTAATTGTAGAACATGACTGTATAACAAGACCTGCTCTATATAAACAGACAATGCTTATGCCCACGGGGAATAGATTACCACATTTGCTATTGCATCCACGGCCTCATACGATGATGCACGTTGCATAGAAATAGTCTAGGTTGCATAGAAATAGACCATTTCTTTGCAATTAATGATGATTAAGCAATTCGTACTAGATCATCATTCCATTTGCCAGGTAGTACCTAAAAATGACTATTACCATAGAAAATAAATCACCTAGAAGGCGAATTATTTATATTGAACGTACCTGTGTCGAATAGTATGTATTCCACCGTAAAATTCTGTCAGATTGTGGTCTATCTCGCGAGATTGAAAATCTATTGATTTCGAAGCAGTATGCTGCATACAATTTTACGCATTATTTATCGGTAGAATATAGTCTATCGATTCACTAATCACGAGTCTGAAAACGGAGCACAGGTCGCCCTTCGACGAGGTGGACCTGAAGAAAATGGCGGGAAACCGCTGGTTTCAGCTATGTCCAGCAGTGGACCTCAAAATGGATGGATGGATGGATAATCTAGGCGGTTTCTATCATTTTTCAGAAGATAGCTTCGACGATGACATAATTACAAAATACAATGGTTAGTTGAGGGCAATGGTAAGGGCGGGGTAATGACGCGCCGAGTGGATGTCGAGCTGTCGGGCGGCTTAATGTCGCGGAACACGGCCGAAGCGAACACTCAAGCATTTGCTTCAGACTTTTTAACTCCCCATATAAAACAGAGGAGGCTGACTGACTGAAACTGTTGTATTAATTTTTTAAGATGACAATTCTGCCCCGGCCGGAATCCACAGCTAAGGGAACATACCCATACTACGTGACCTATTTTTTAAGTTTTTTCGACCCCTCCCTCCCCTCGGTGACCATTCGTAGTATATGCCAAGACCCCCCCCTCCCCCTTGAGTTTTCACGTAGTAATTCATAATTATGATTTTTAATCATTTCACAGGCAAAAATTGAAAAAAAAAAAAAAATTTGGCTCATACTCGTCTTTATTGCATAAGACTGCATGCATACTTAAATTACTAGTGAATTATGTATTATGAAAAAGAACAACATTTGTGAAAACATATTGCTATACAGTCTGTAACTTACAGTAACTTAATTTACGAACACAACAATTATTTTCTGTTTAATCATAATAATATAATAAACTACGAGATTCCTCTCATTAAAATCGACTACGTGACAAAGACCTGAGCCCCCCCCCCGCTCCTGTGACTGACCGTAGTATTTTAAAGACTCCGCTCCCCCCCTAAACGGGTCACGTAGTATGGGTACGTTCCCTAAACAGGGAGTTTAAACCCGCGCGGGTTCATCACGGCTTCATAAACGCCCTCCCGAAGGCCGGTCGCTCCCACCGAAGATGCTGGACCTTATACCCCTAGGCCAACTGGGGGGTCTTAGCGACTAGCGGCGAGCATGTGGGGTGTAATAGCGACTGACACCTGGGGTTTGTGAAACCTGAATTCCCTCACACAATGCGACAACATAGATGCGAAAGAGGATCGATTTTTCCAACCATTCCACTTAATTTTTTGTATCTATTAATGACGATGATTCCATAACTTATTCCGGTTGTTAAACAGACAAGCCGTGATCAGCTATTTATTAAGCAAACTGTTTCCGCACTGAAGTGGGTCGATCGCCCTGTGGTAGCACTAATCGCGCCGCTAATTTACACCAAACACATTTCAATGACAAGCACACTTGTAATTGTCAACACTGTCTGCCACAATGCGGTTTTTGAATCGCTCGTATCCGCGCGGCGAGTGTATATCGCGAGTCGCGACTCATTAACACTCGAGATTAATATTCTAGAACAATTGTTTGATAAATAATAACATAATTAAAGTGCAGGAAGTGCAGTAAGTGCAGTAGGTACTTGATACCTTGAGTGGCGATGGTAGGTATCATTGTAACATTTAAAGGTTCTATAAAGGATCTACCACTAATCGCCAATGAATTAGCCTTAACGTATTACCTACCAAGTAACCCACGCCCAATAAATATTCCCCGGGATTAGTGAAAGTGTGTGGTAATTGCCGAAAATGGCGGAATGTGCATTAAATTGAATAATCGGCGGCAAGGCGGGCACGGGAAATGAGATTGTGGATAAGCTTCGTTCCATTTAGATAAAAAAGGAGGCTTATATTGGGGAAACAAAGCCTATTAGCGGACGGGAGAGCCGCCCGGTCGTTGCATTGCTCCGAGCCCTAATAGTGTTGTGCTTCAGGCCTTTTAAACGTTGGATTCAGCGTTCAAATCCAGGCCGATGACTTTTTTAAGTTTACATAAATAAGACGTTTCCTTTAAAATATCGTTAAACGAGATATCTCTCTTCGTTCTCTCTTTCTGAAAGAAAGATTAAAGATGGTAAAAGACACATCGTGCGGAAACCTGCATGCCTGAGAGTTCATCATAACGTTCTCGAAGGTATGTGAAGTCTGCCAATCCGCACGTGGCCAGCGTGGTGGAGAGGAGACCCGAGCCCAACAGTGGGACAAAGAAAGGGTTGTGATGAAACGAGATATTACCCTGAAGGAGTAGGCAGAAGTGTGTAGTCGGTAGTACACTCACTCTTTACCAGTTATGTTTAGATCAAAATGTGCTGACTTGGTTAGCCTGTTCCCGTACACCGGCTGTCCCCGTACTACTGGGAAATTACAAGTCAAACATTTAAATATCATCTGCTGAAAGGTAAAAATATAGTAGGAAATCCTCTAAGGGTCGGTCTAAATAACCCGTGTTGAGTTTATTTTAATATTTTATGATGTTATTGACTATGTTAGTTTTGCCTCAGATTTGTCTCCCTTGTTTTTTTTTTTCTTGGTGACGGGACCCTTCTAAGAATAAAGATGGCTTATAATGTAGGCGTGCAGCCCTCATGTATTGATAAATATTCGATTTAGTTGCAGCCAGCAGAGGAGTTGCACTCGCTCCGGCAATAATCTAATACGTTACACTTCGCTATTGGGGGCACGTAAGTTGCTCGGAACGAACCACATTGGCACATTGACGAAAAATAAAATATAGAGTTATGAGGAATGTAATAAACAACAAATACTTTTAATTTAAATTTTTGGAAAGATTATTATTTTAATTTTTTTTATAGATTTCATTTTTTAGTCAATAAATTATTGTTACTTTATTCTTAATTAGAATTAAGAACCTAAACGTTAGAATGTAGGCTCTAAAGTATTCACCATATTAAAAATATATTCATTTAAAATTAGACCCGACTTTGTGATTTTTTTAGGCCATGAATGTTTTTTATTTTAAAAGGTTGACAATTTTTTCTTTATACCCCCTCATAATTTTTGCATCGTTACAAGCCTTTGTTTGTCTTGCCTACCTCCACGGTCTTCGTCTCCTCGATCTGTCGCTGACCTCCAATATGTTTTCGGACCCATTCTTAATCTTTTACTAAACATATAAGTTACAAAGTGTGTTTGTTGGTTTTCCTTCTTCTCCTCAATGGAATGATGGATATAAGTAATTTTTTGCATAAAAAATCTTTATAATTAAATAATGAAATTATATATATTGTACCTACGCTGTATAGTTGCAATTTGTAATGAAGTAAGAAGTTGGTAGTATCAGACAAAATTACGCAATTAGATATAGGAATTGAGAGTAAATAATTATACTAAAAAAAATTTTTTTTAAAAAGCTTTTATAACTTTTTTTTTATTTTCATGCATTGTCATCGGAACCAAATATGTGTGCCAAATTTCAGCTCGATAGCTTCAGTGGAAGTGGGTGAAATATTGATTGCAAGATTCCAGGACATACATACATACATACAAATGAAGTTAAATAATAGCTTTTAATAATTACAGTATATGTAAATGAATTATTAAGCAAGGTAATTAATAATTTCCTGTATACCTGAGAACGTGGTGAGAAAACCTACAAGTGGAGGTATTAGACAATAATTATTAAAACGTGCCACTACACACTGCTTCGACTACAATGATGAGAGGAACATTACTTAAGTAAGACGCATTTCGTATTCCGCGCGGCGTTCCCAGCTCCTGACTGGAAAATGCTCCCGAGCTGCAACGCTCGTCTTAGCTGTGTAAGCGAAAATCGTGAAATATGCAAAAATATATCGAGACCACTGAACACGACAACTGGCTGTACCCTCGCTTTATTGAATTTCGGATGTCTGTCTGCAAGAATACTTGTCGGATACCTCTGAATAACATTGTGGCGGCATACAAATAGGTACGTTCACAAGTACACGGTTATCATATGGTTGTCATTATCAAGGGTAGCGCTCTTAGATAAGATTGATTTAACAAGATAGACCTGAATATTAAGATTTGATATACAGGTACATTGCTTAGCCTACTTTATTAGCCTAGGTACCTTTTTTTTGTTTAACGAGTGGGAAACCTTGAAATGGTACACGAACGTCGTGGGAGCTACCCCGGGTTATGTGGGACTTTCACCCACTAAAACTCGCTCGGTGGCCTACGGCGCTAGAGGGCTCCGGGAACTCTTGTAGATTCCGCCGGTCTCCTCCGGCGCTGCGCTCAAGACGGGCTCTTCCCAGTTTACACAACGCTGTACAGCCAAAAACAGCGTCGTCTTTCCCGGGGTCACATGATGGACGATTCGAGCTCCCACTCTCACCGCCCGCACCCTCACCCCTGAAGTCAGGGGCAGGGCAGAAGTTTACAACTGGCAGGGGCTACCGTAGCACTATTGTGGTCCCGGCTGTTTCAAATTTTCTATGTCGGGTCTACTGGAAGGAATAAGTAGTAGGTACCTTGTATCATTTTCTTCCTCTTTTTATATTCTGTACCTGTCCTACCTAAAGTGTGTAGGTACATTAATTATAAAATAAAATAAAATAAGATAATAAATAATAATTAGGTACTCCAACCAGAACAACAGTTTTTTATGGCCAAAACACTAACTGGTAGTACCTCAACTTACGGTGGCTGTTTGCTGGCGGTACCTAGATACTGCACCAGAGCGAACTGTATTGTTTCGTACCACCCACATACCACCAAATGAATTTCGGGCTCATCGACGAGCATAACGATGTTATGTTAATTTGAATCAACATCTCGCTCCGGAGCTACTGTTCGATTATGAAATTGTTGTGTTGTTGTGTTTACTCATCTCTCACCTTTCACCTACTCAATATTAGAACATCATTGGAACAATATCATGCCTGTAAGCCGTAATTAACTCGTGAGTCAGGATCGTGATGGCGTCACGCTGCTGGGGATTAAGGTCCGCATTCACGACTAATCCTCGTGTAATTACGTGTTTGTACGCCCTTATAATCGACTCATTCTCAGCTTAGGTGTGTTAGTGTCGTGTCGTCGTCTGCTGGTTGAAACAGCCGTTCGATTACACGGCTAGCCCTTAGATTGAACAACGCCATTGAACAAAACGTGATAAACGCCAATAACAACGTTGTGTTTATATGTCTATCTCGCTCGCTGCGACGTTATGTAGAATACTTATATGTAATCTGTGGCTGAGGGCCGAGACAAGTGGCAAACGCAAATTCCAATTTCTTCGGGCAAACGTTTCGAATTGTTTTCGAACCTTTAATAAATTTATAGCTGTAAACATTTCCGCCAGTCACAGAGCACTATAATTCCGTATCGAAATGTAACGATTCCAAATGTTTCTTACTTGTCCAAGGGCACTGGGATGTGATCTCTGGATATTTCAAGACATAATTATATTCCCTGTCGATTTTCGTCACTCTTCTAAAATCCTTATTCAATCACAAAAAGCCGGCTAACAAATCGTATGAAGTGATCTAATTAATCAGAGTAAGTAAGAATGTTGTTCCCGCCATCATTTGTCTTGCCTAACGTCCAATTTGTGTGATTCGCGCATCAATTTACTTTCCTTAGGGTGTACCATTACTAACAACTACACTTACGGGTAGATAAGGGAAAACCTGGCTAAGTTTATGTAAGTAAGCAAGTAAATTCAAAGGTTTAGGTCGTAGAACTTATATGAAACTATTGTATTTTGTGCAGTCCTACTTTGCTTTGTAATACCTACATACTTAAATGATAATGTGAACTGTATGTTTTTAAAGGCTTTTATTTAACTTCACTCGTATGTAGGTAGGTATCTATGTATGTCCTGGAGTCTTGCAATCAATATTTCACCCACTTCCACTGAAGCTATCGAGCTAAAATTTGGCACACATATTCCGGGTGTAAAATAACACCTATTTATATGTAAATAAATTAAATAAAATAAGTACATAGGTATATTATTTATTTAAAGAATTTTGCTAGAACAATATTAATATTCATATTATCATATTATCATGCTTTGCTATTTATATTAATATTCACGGGGGTTATGAGACTCAAGGTCATTGGATGAAAACAGTACTGATGGCAATAAACTGAGTTAAGCTTCTTGAGGCTTTTTGCTAGTCACGCTTGTCACAAAAGCGACCAAACCTTTAGTTTTTGGGAACAATAAAGAAATTAATGTTTTATAGGGTGTTTGTGATAAAAATTTTGAATTACTTGTTAAAAGCAAATAGATAGCAGTGGCGGCGCCATGCTTCCATGGGTGAGCATGCCCAGTTATGACTTGCCCATGAGTACTTATCCGCATTTTTTTTAATGTTGTCCCAACATTACGATTAGGTACGAGCTGCAGATAGCGAGAATACATATTCACAAAACTTTAACATCCATGACCTGAGTATACAAAATATCTGTCCACACTGGGCACGGGTCTCTTCACCTTCTCTTGGAAATCTTGGAATGAGACAGTCCACTCACCATCATAATTCAAAACCGAAACATTTCACATGAATGAACTCTGTTCCATACAATAGCGACATCTAGTGAAAAATACTAGTTATATGTTCGAATATCGACTGCGTAAACCATTCTAGTAACTGGTACATTTAAAGAAACACAGATGGCGTAACAGGTGACGAATATTTAAAACAAAATAAAATACGAATAATTTACAATTACTCTTTCACTCTACAGCTATTATGACATCATAACGAACTTCAAACATTGTTACACTGAAACCACCAATACACATTGAGCTAACTTGGATGCAAACTTATACTTAATACAAATATTTTACCTTTTGCTCCAAGTCACTCTACTGGAATAATTTTCACATGCTCTCAATGAACAATAGTCTCCAACAAAGCACTAAAATGTCACATTCACTTTCACACTGTCACAGTCACGTTCACTTTCACATCTATGAAGCTACAAAAATTAAAATAAGCAAACTTTTAAGTTCGTTGCGTGTCCAGTGTCCAATCATAGCGAAATAATTCAAATAAATTATTTGACTTTGACTTTGATTGAAAAGTTTTGACATTGGTTGACGTTTGAGCAGCGTGGGGTTGCCATGTCTTAAGACTAGATTTATCCCGTAATTTTTCAAATAAATAGTATAGAACTTTTAAATCCAATATGTACCTACCACTAACCAGATTTAAAAACTTCTGAATACATAATTTACTAATAAATCTAAATGGGTACTTAGAATCTTATCATGTCTAGTCTAGTACGGTTAAATGAAAATATATTTTTGTTATACCATTTAGATTGTGTTATTCGGGTTATTTTAAAATAAAAACGCAAATTACATCAAGATAAATTACATTTACTGTCCTAGTTGTGTACCAACAAACTGCCCATCATTTTTAAATTTTACCCTAAAAATAGACAGCGCATTACACTCTGGCAAACAATCAAGGCTTCTACCAAAAGTTTTCGATCATTAGTTATGATTTTTCACTATTCATCCATCACAAATGTGTCATGTATGAGAAACAAATCATTGTTAATTCCCTTTGACCACGCGGGCGGAGCCGCGGGCAAAAGCTAGTATGTATATAGACTGCGAACCCGGGCTTCGTAGCTTGGGGTTTGCGCTAGCTAGTTTAGAGGTTGCGGGCGATTGCGCGACGCATCGCGAGTCGCGCGGTTTATAGGTGATGAATGATTGATGTAATTCTGTTGCCTTTAATGACGTTACTAAGTGGGTTCGGTGTTAGGCAGTCCTGGGTTTTTTGATTCTATGGTGGCCCCGCCACTGATAGATAGTACATTAAATTTAAAATACGTTGAATGTTTACTAAATATTTTACTTGTGGACGGGTAGACCGCTAGTGGCAAAAATTTCATGGACGCCACTGTGGCGATCGGGCCCGGTTGTTTTCAATGGTAATAAAAACAATCGTTAACCTTCGTAACTTGAGAACATTTGACACTGAGTTGGCCACTAACCAGTCCGCATGGAGCAGCGTGGTGGAGTATTATCTAGACCTCTCGTAGTTGTTTGTGGTGTAAACCCAGCTGCCCAGCAGTAGGACGACTATGGGCAGCAGGCGTTCATTACATTAATCCATCCATCAGCATATGAAATGAAAGCCTCAAGCCAAAACGATATAACCTAGTTTAGTTGTGTACCTATCTAAAATATTCATTCCTAATCAAGTAGAAGTAAGCAAGTCCTAATCTGGTGGTCGGAGCGTACCCACCGGCTGATAAGGCCATCCATCGCAGTCCCCGGCAATATCTCCTGGAGGATCCATCGCGGGAACGAGGGCCGACGGTGCGTTATTTATGCACGCGCCGCGCGGAGATCAGTGCGCCCTGAAACTGATTGAATTCGCCGGCTGGGACACGGTGACGAGCGGCGCGGGCAGCGGAGCATAAGTTGCAAGCATTTTCTTTTCGTATTGAAATGTCTCATAGATACAAGAACCGGTATCAAAGTCTAACTCTGACCTTGAATGCGTAGAAGTCGAATTGTTTATGTCCCCCGCACTGATATTCTATGCGCAGCTATCCCCTCCGAATTTCGTTCAGAGCTAAACTTTCGTGGCGACAGCTATACAAAAGGAGGAGACCCATTTCGCGGCGACAGCTATACAAACGGAGGATACCAATTTTCCGCCTTTTTTTACCTAAATTCTACTGAGAAAATCTCAGACGGAAGGTAATTCTACAATTTAGTAGCAAAACATATCTCGTTATATCGCATGTCACGTAGGAATTTTTCACTGCAGAGCAGCTCCAAGCAGCGTACAGGAAGAAATGAATGAATGAACCTTATTCCAACAAAATAACCGCTGATTCAGTGACAACAATGAGTGAAAGCTTATGCCCAGCAATGGGGACCTATAAAACTATGGAAGACTACCGTATTTATGTATGTTTGTTTGTTTTTCCAAACGAGTCATCAATTTGAAAGAAATAATAATATTATTACTCATTTATTTTAATTAGCTGTATTTTTGGCACAACACGTATATTACATGTTATGTCGTGTATGTAATGGTTACACTTATTGTACTGTTGTATTGTATTGTATATTGTCTAGTGTTACAATAATTGACGGAAGTCATGTCCATGAAAAAAGAAAGTTAATTGGAGTTAGATTCGACATTTTCCGCTCCGCCTATCAACATGACCGCAGGTCTATCCTCAGTTATTCCGCCGTCGTACATTATTCACTCGCTAGCGCCACGCGTCTCTGCCCTCTTGCGCCTAGTGTTACTTGAGATAATAATTTACACTACTTTTTTATGCTTTTCGGACGTTTTTTTATTTTCCATCATGTAGTAAATTCTTTGTGATCCGTATTCTGACCAGCCGTAGACTTAGGATTGATGGGTGTATTAATGTACCTCTAAATACTTATCTTGTTGGTTGGTTGGTTGGTTGGCTGTAACTTTATGTAACCAGTAATTTAGGGCAATATCTTCGGTCCATTTTAGAACATCCACACTACAACCTTTGGCCCACTGTTATGTTTTTAATTGATTCGATTTTGTGATACGAAATCTGTCAGTCTCGAGTTCTACTTCCGCTATATTCAACAGGATAAAAACTATTAATGGAAATGTTGGAAAACTCTTAATCAGGATACCAATTTGGGTGAAGCGGAGGCCCAATCGTGTAGGGTTAGCGGTATATTCGGCTTAGTGGGATCGGGGCGTAGGGAGACGTGGACGGGGTCTGTTCGCAAAGTGGGAATTAATTCCGCCATGCAGCGTTGTTTTGCTACGGCAACATTAGGTACCACTTTAATTTAATTTATTTTTAAGGAAATTTACAGCTGTATATTTATTCGTATAATAAATTGGTACACGAAGGCCAGTTTAACACTGTTAAGTTTGCAGTTAATTTGATAGCTAACAGCGTACCTGTATAAATATCCCCATGCTTATAAAAAGTGTTATGCAGGGTCAAAAGACAATAAAATTACTTTATTTAGACGGGCCCGTTGGTGCAATCGGTAGTGACCCTGTCTGTTCAAAGTTCAAATCCCACACACAAACATTCGTATGACGAACACTTGTGTTTGTTCTGTGTCTAGATGTTAATATTAAGTATTTAAAAATATCTATGTATGTATTTCAGTCTCCGATACCCTTCGTACATACTCGCGCCTAGTTTGGAGTCATATTGCCGTGTGAGAATTTCCATTATATTAATTTAATTATTAAAAAATAAATTTGATGTAAGTAATGTAATTAAGGATAAAATCATCTAAAATCGACTTAGCGTTGCTTTGGCAGATAATGTCGAGTTTTTCGCAGTGGGAATTTTGAGCGTTTGCGGGAATTAGCTCTGGTTCAAATCCACTTAACGTATCGTTTGATACGCCCGTAAGCGAATTGTTGGGGCTTAAGCCGTTTTGTTTTATTTATATTTTCTACATTGTTTTCAGCATCTTTCCGTAGGTAGTGATCTACAAACTGCTGCGGGACAGTTTTTCAGGTTGACAGTCGGAACAAGTTGCAATGTCGGTTTCGCACGTGTACTGAACAACTATTTTTAATACAGTTGCGAAAAAATGAAGCAATTTAATAAAATAATAAAAACACAAACAGTATGTATGTAAGTAACTAAACTCGCAAAGAACATTTTTGGAAAATGGCGCCAAGCGTAAAAGAATACAGAGTATTGCAGAGATTTTTTTTTGTTTTCTTCACCCATTCTGGGTAGGCAAAGGGAACTATGCCCATACAGCCAAGTCTTCAGTAGAATTTTTTTATTAACATGAAATTTAATGAGATGAAATGAAATGAAACCTAACCTAACTCATTGAATCAAATCATTAAATCTGATATTGAAACAAATTAGTAGCTTCTTTTTAGAAATATTTGCATGAATCATAAAAACTTCTATGAATTTTTTTTTTAGTAAAAACCGCGTGGTTTCTTTTTTCTTTTTAATGGACATTATTTTGACAGTTGGGAAAGAGAACGCACGAGTTCGGAAAAGGTAAAGAAAAAGCACGAGTGTGTAATAGCAATAGATTTATAGAGTAATGATAAATCTATGGTAACAGCTCACTTCCCGAACGCTATACGTCCCTGTAATATGCCACTTTTTGAGCAACTGTATTAAAAAATATATATCTGTAAAGAACTAGATAAGTGAGGGATCTGCAACAACAGAATCAGTACCTACCTAGTCCGAGTAACTACAAATAGGTCTGTCCAACGACACAAAGTGTGGGCTATATAGGGCTGTCCAATAGTCCTATCACCAACAAGTGCAAAGTGAAAAAGCGCTAGTCACAACTTTTAGCATTTTCCTAACATAATGGAGCTCTGTAATACGATTCTAAAGACACCTCGGTATAAATTACCGTCACTACCGTGTCGTACGATCGCGCCATGTGTTATCATATAAATTATTGAAAAGTCTTGCAATAAAATCGGGCGTTATCCCTGTGCCGGCGACATGTTGCGAGAATGTACGAAGTTGTGAATAAACTGCGTGCCGATGGCGGGGTGTTTGTGACAGAGTTAAGATATGAGCTGCGGCGATAGTGTCATGCTAAGTTATACATTCTAATGTGAGGTGGAGTCGATCAGAGGTTCGGGGATCGCTCGGGGAAGTATACGGACCGGAAGCAAAGTCTAGCTCTGAACTTGAAAGGGCAGAAGTCGAAATTAAGGTATCGCCTTGTAAGGGGCGAGCGGGTTGTAAGTGCTGATTGGTTGTTCGATATAATTTAATAATTATATTATAATAAAATTATATTAAATTATTTATAATATTCATTTATGTCCCCCGCACCGCACTGATACCCCATGCGCATCTATCCCCTCAGGATTTCGTTCAAAACTAAACTGTTTCCGCGAGGAATAGCGGCCAGTGTTTTCCTTGTTCTGTTAAAACGCGGCGCTTGCCTCTCGGACCACGCAACACGTGCTAGCCTTTTTTCTACAAACGTGTGACCTACTCGTTAACGAAGATTATGTTTATGATGAATATTTGCTTGTGAGCGGGCAGGTAGACCCTCGTAACGTTGAATAGGTTCAATATCGAACACTACAGCCTTTTCGGACGTTTACGATCTCGACGAAGGCTTATTGGCCTTCAGAAACTCCGAGTTTACTACCTACTTGACATAATATTGTTGATAAGTGTTCAATTTTAAAGGATGACAAGGTTTTGAGAAATAAATCGCAATTCATTCCATTTATTTGACTTCACTTTAGTTAGAACTTATAACCCGTTGTGGATTGAATAAACAAAAACGCTGAATTTGTATTGGGGAACATGTCATTGATGTTAAATCCAGGACAAAAAACACCCAGTCTCCACACGCCTCCTGAAAATTTAAATTTTCTAGTCATCATTATTTTTTGAACTTACAAAATAAATAAAAAAGGAGAAATACATATACTATACATACCTATATTGGGTTAACAAGGTTCATCATGCCCGTTAGCGCAATCGAAGTGACCCTTCATGTTACGCCAGGGGTAGTGGGTTCGAATCCCACAACATTCCATTGTTTTGGGATTCTGACAACAATGAAATGTTTGTCACAATCCAGGACAAACATTTGTGTGATGAACACTTGTGTTTACTATTTTGGCACTATTGTCAGCTCTAAGAGGGTTTCACGCGCAATCCTTGCAAACCCAGTCTTTACAATGCTCGGTTGCGCAGTGCAACCGCATACGTAAGCAGAACATTTCACCATTCTGGTCTTTATTTGCATTTGTTTTGCTATATCGCAATAAGTAATTATATTTAAGCTACTCGACACAAGATGGCGATGACGGTTCGACACGAGGATATATTAATCTTAAGTTGATTGTCTGATCCGTATCTAACAGTGAGATAACACAGAATCCTGAGGTAGACCTCAGGTGTGAGTGCACAAGTATATTAGAATATACTTGTGCACACTCACACGGTTACCGACAGTATTATATCACATTATGACAAAATAGTCACAGTGGAAATAGGCGGTTTACTATTTTTAAGCAATAACACAGAATAATAGGTAATAACGCGTGCGTGTATTGACGCGGCGGTCCGTGACGTCACACTTATTAAGAAACTTGTTATTATTACAACGTAAGTCGGTACAACAGCTCCTGAAGTCCTAATCGACAACTTGCCTACGTATTTTTACCCGGATGTGTGTGTCAGTAAAACAAAGTTGTTTGTTGTCAAGGAAAAGCCGCTTGACTGCAAGCCAACTCCACCGTGAACAGAGCGTGGGTACAATCAAAGTTAATCTACCCGGAGTCATTCAAAAAAGCCCTCATTATAGTGCTCGGGAAGGATAAGAAGCTAGAGGTTATTAGCCTTATCTGTGAGAAAGATGCGATTGGGTCAGATACTCGCAATGACTCGCATACAATACTACATAGTACCTACCTACCTACACATACGCACGTGAGCGAGCAATTTAAGTGATTATCCTTAGATTATTTATCATAATAATCTAAGTGACCAATTACCCGCGGCTCCGCACCGGTTAAGTTTTCTGGGCAACTTAACTACAACCTCGGATGGTTTTAAATTTAAATATTTTAAATTAAATAAATAAAAAAACCATTTTCGACGGCAACACTACACTAGAGAGGCACTATCACTGATCACAATACCTATAGTATTTCCGCCGATCAGAATACGATCAAGATTTAGATTTTATTGATCAATCGATTAATCAAAACTTAGTTAAAATCGATTAAAAATCGAATCGTTCAAGGGAACCATACAATGTTCCGGGATAAAAAGTTGCTTCTCACTCTCCAGGCCGTCATCTATGCAAAATTACGTCGATCCATCATTCCAGTGAGAAGGACAAACTTACAAGCACACTTCACTATTTATATGTATCTACATCTACTAAGGATTACTGACTAGCACGCTGTTTTTGGGGTAATATCGTTGTGGTAATAATTATTATTATCATATTAATAATTGTATAGTACCTATAGTAATTATTGTAAATTAGCCCTGTTTAGGATAAGCTATTCATTCAAGGATCAATAGTCTCATCCTTTGCCTTATATTAATCAGTTTAGAATATTCTTATATCTCTTCTCTATAAGTAGTTCCTAGTTACCTAGACATTCGTTAAGCGTGTCTAATCACCTCATAGCGAAATAATTTATTTGACTTTCACTTTGACCCCATCGCTTCGGTGGTGTTGGTGGCGTCGTTAGTCCTAAGCTCGATCTACGGGACGGGCAACAATTATTGGGGTTTTAAAAGCTTTTATTTAACTTCACTCGTATGTATCCATGTATGTACTCGTATGTCCTGGAATCTTGCAATCAATATTTCACCCACTTCCACTGAAGCTATCGAGCTGAAATTTGGCACACATATTAGGTTCCGATGACAATGCATGAAAAAAAAAAATACAAAAGCTTTTTAAAAAAAAAATTTAGGTACAGTATAATTAGTTTAAACTTGAAATGCGGAATAGTAGCCTGCAGTTTGGATTTGTGTCCTGTCTATGGCAATAATAGGCTGATAACTTATTTATTTCGCCGCGACCCATAGACGTCCCACTGCTGGGCACGGGTCTCCCCCACAGACACAGCGCCAATCCGCTTTGGAGCAGCGTGGTGGAGTATGCTCTAGACTTATTTGTTACATGGTACCTAAACATAACTGGGGAAAAGTGGGTGAACAACATCATTCATAGTGAAAACATTTGAATGAATTATGAATTTATCAAGATAAATTATGCACCGGCTGGAAATCGAACCAGAGACACACGGCTCGTCAATATATTTAACGGTGTCGGCACGTTCAAAACCGTTCAGGTTATTTAGGGCTGCCATCCGTCCGGGTTTCCCCGGATTTGTCATAGTTTGGAGGGCGTCCGGGGAGCGTCCGGGCGGGGTTTTAATTTTAGTCCGGGTGAAACCCGGACTAAAATAAATGTCCGGGTTTTCGATCAGATCCCAGATAATTTATGTAGGTACCTAAATAAAAACTATGGGTTAGGTTTAAGCATGGCATGTGTTCGCAAATACATAAATCGACGGTCCCTACGTACATAAGGTCAAGTCAAAAACCGAGGTTTTCAGGAGAGCGTAATTTGTGTTCAACACGCCCTAGAAATAATTCTATGACAAATAATAAATATTTTCTTTCTACAATATTTTAACAGTTTTAAGAGCTTTATAATACTATTTACACATATTTTATATTTTTACGTTTTCTTGTAAAAACTGATAGATGACCGTTTCTACGCCGATAATAAAATAGAAGTATGTCAGTCATGTCTATGTTACCTTTTTATACGCAGGAAACAAAAAAACAGTGTCTGATATAGAATTTAAATAAAATGTTTTATGAAAATGTAGGATTATGTTACTATTTTTAAATCAATACGTTAAACATCCTGAAATCGTCATCCATGGATATAAAAAGTACTTCAATGACGACATATCACTTTATACGTGGTTTTAGTCATTCGGGGTAGGACTATTCTTGTAATGTAAATAAAGACAAGTCTTTTAAAATTATCAGGTTTGTGTTTTATTAAATAAACAAGGTTTATAATTTATAAATTCAACATTATTTATTATTAAAAAACAATCTTCTTAGCATCTAAATAATAGGTAGTACATACCTATAGACTCACTGAAGTAGGAACTAAACATAAAAAATCACTAGTTCTTTTAAAACTAAAGAAAATATTCTTAATTGTACGAAAAAATAAAAAGTTAAACATATTTTCATTTAATTTTACTAACTGAATAACTAATATTGGGTTTGTTTATCTTTTATTTAATACATAAGGGAAAAAAATAAAGCAAAATTACTCAATTGACGTCACAAGAACGATTAAACATACTATTTCATGCAAAAGAGGCTTAAAATTAAAGTTGTTTTTTTATCGAGTATGGAGTAAAATATATTTTAATGAAGTTGTAAGTGGTTGAAAAAAGTAATGAAATGTCCGGGCCGAAAGCTCCAAAATCCGGGGAACTTACGCCTCCGGTCCTGGGGGGCAGGTTTTAGAGATGGCAGCCCTAAGGTTATTGAACGGTTTCGAAAGCCGATTACAGTTGGCATTCGGTTCTAATTGCTTGCAAGACGCTTAAGTTCGAGCTCGGTTTAAACGAAAACCTTCCGACACTGGGATTACCCTCCACAAAGCATAGTCCACCTGCTCCAATGCGCATTGGTGGAGGAGTTAGTGGCCAACCCAGTGTCGAGTGTTCTCAAGACAGCCGAAGGTCTACTACATACAAGGCTTAACGACTCTTTTCACCATTGAAAACAACTGGGACCGACGGCTTAACGTCCCCTCCGAAGCACCGTAGCGCCCATGAAATTATGCCACTAGCGGTCACTCATCCACAAACCGACCGGCGACCGCGTCCGTCGTTGCTTAACTTCTCACCAGTTATGTTTAGGTCTCACGGCGAGCCTATTGGCATACACCGGGCTCAATGTTGCAACTGGAAATTGCAAGTTAGAAAAACCCAATAATACTTTGCCCGGAGATCAAACCCAGGACGATTGTAGAGGTAATTACGCATGTAAAACGACTTGACGCGGGCGGAGCCCCCTGGAAAGCTAGTATGTTTAGTTCATGTAAATTCATCACCTCCTCTATTTATTTCTTGCATCGAATTATTCTTCATAGTTTACGACAGTATTTTATGCAATGAGGTTTTACTAAAGTGTTGCAACACCATTTTCCGGAATTCTCCTCAAAGCGCACAGTAATAAGCCGATTACCGACCGAAAGTTTCAATTGAATTCTAATTTATTGCATTTGTGCCCCTAAAGATTTAAATATTAAAGCAATATTCTTTCTTAGGACCAAATGCAAATAGTGTGAAATCCGTTTTACATGATTTTCAACGTAGCATTCTTATTTACTCTCTATTACTTAGTAGGTATGTTAGCTATTTTGTTATTATAATCACAATGCTTCAATAGCCGATGGCTCGCGTCGTATCTGATGGACTGAGTTAAGCAACGATGGGCGCGTTAGGGTCGTGGATGATGTGGGTGACCGCTAGTGGTAAAATTTCATGGACGCTTGCCCATGAATGATGAAAATATCTTAGGAGGGCACTTTCAACCGTCGGTCTCAATTGTTTTCAATAGTAAACACAATAAAGCCTTGTCAAAGGTGTCTAGAGAACATTCGACACTGTGTTGACCACTAACCCCTCCATCAATCCGCATTGGAGCAGCGTGGTGGTGTAATAAAGCAGCTCTGGTGGGAGAGACCCGTGCCGTGCCCACACGGCACACAGTGGGACATCTGTGGGCGAAGCGTGGCGCGCGTATATGTATACTACTTAGCTATATAGCTAAGTTTCATTGAACAAAGTTATGCATCTTCAATCCTCAACAATACGAGATAATGTTACGAAAAATATTATTAAATTATTAAAATTTGATTATTTGATCATGATTCCGGTTTGTTATTTTAATTTTATAACACACATATTTATAACACAATAACCTCGTAACATCACCAAGGTCTTCGTGTAGGTACACACAAACAGTAGTTCATTTAACTATATTAGTCGTCGCGTCAGTTGGGCCTTTTTGGGGTAGTACGTATAGATACGTATAAATATATTATATATAATGGAATTTCCTCAATAAATCCCGACTAGGGTTGTCAGTCAATACGACACGGCTATGGACGAGATCAGACGTACAGGAAGTGTCTGCCAACCGTGGTCACGTCCGGTACAGAATATAATACCTACTATGCACGGAACACAGATATACTAGGTATATTAAATTGGGTTGTATGGTTCATTGTGTTCATGGTCATCCATCATCATAGAATAATAATAATTGTTGGCAGACGCTTTTCGAGAACTTTTAAGTACCTACATGAATAAACATATTATATCTTACTCGTGTGCTTTAGATACTTTTCAGGTCTCTTACCATCAACAGGTGAAATTTATTTGATTAAAACCAACTATTAACTAAGAAAAGTCATAAATGCTCGAGGGTTTTGAATTTAGAACCGAACCAAAAGAAGTTGGAGAAATGTAGTCGAACATCTCATATTTTATCCATGAACTGATATGCAACTAAACAAAAAAAAATACAAGTCATCACGTAAACAAAGTGGAGCTCAGGAAAAGCGACTTGAAAGTGAATATAGCAATAGCAGAAGGCTAGAGAGGCATAATCGGCGGAAAACCGGGGACGGACGGTCGCGCTGACTGCGCTAGGCGGACAACACAATAAATCTTTGTGGGATAATCCTGACCGAGCTGACTCGTTCCGAGTCCTTCGCCTTTGTACGCCCCTGCTCATATCACGTGGGCAGTGGGTACCTACTTGATCATCCGTTTGTTGGACGGCTTAAATCGAACCGACTTGTCTCTTTTAAGATAAGTCGGTAGTTGCTTCTATTGAAAACCTTATACCATTTGAACCAATTTTCAATTGATAAATATTATCATCGAATAAATTCACGATTGTCCGACTGTCTTGTTCGTCTAAACGTCGTAAGTGACTTCTAAGCTAAGAGGTACTGAGTTCGATGCCCGGTCGGGCAAAGTATTATTGTGTTTTTACAATTTAAAATTCCCAGTCTAGTAATGGGAATTTTAAATCTCTCGAAGTCTGAGTTGAGCCTGGTATGGTATTGCAATAGGCTCACCACCTATACATGGGACCTAAACATAACTGGTGAATCAATCAATCAATCAATCAATCAATTTATTTATTTGTATGATAAGGTTATATGTACAATAGATGGTAAATATAAAATTAAATTTCGCTTATCATTACCCATGATGGGTGTACAAATGTCACTTATTAGATAATAACTTAGTTCTATATACTGAGATTATTAAATACAATTTACAGTGTCACAAATAAATAATGATATTATCTATATTTAAAAAAATAAAAAGTATACATTCAAATGCAAAGAATTAGATTAATTAAAAAATTAATTTAATTTAAAATTGTCACTTAAAAACTCGTCAATAGTTTAATAACATTTATTAATGAACAATTTTTAAATTCTGTTTTGAATAAGTGTATATTACCTTATTATAAATTTTTATTGCCATACCAAAAATACTTTTTCTGAATAGGGCAGTTTTTGATCTTGTTGTGTAAAGATCTAATTTATTTCGACTACTTTTAAAATAATTATTAAATATTTTTGTATTTGCTTTTACAAATGTTACGACTTCAAATATATATAACGCTGGATAGTGGGTGTACTATGTATACTATTTCCCCTCTGCCTATCCCTTCGGGGAAATATACGCGTGATGTTCTGTTATGTTGTTCGACCTAATAAATTGCATGTTTTGAGTTACTAAGTAGGTATCTACTTAATTATGAATTGTGAATTATTAAAAATGTGATTAAGGTTTGTTATCAATTTACACAAATTACACTGAATGTTACAAATCGTTTCAGTAGCTTAAAATAATTTATGGAAACTAACTACCGTGCGACAATATTATACTTGTATGGCTTGTTCTAATCGGCTTGCTGTTTGCAGTCGCTTTGATTTAACTCAGGCTTCTGAGGATTGTAACGTAACCTATGTACTTACGTTACTACGAGTACCTACCTATTAATCGAAGTTGGGGATTATTTATCTGTCGACTAGATTCTGGTCAACTGTCTGTTTGCATACGCTGATAGGAAAGAACGCTTCTATGGAACCCAAATAAATAGTTATCTATGAGATACCGATAAACAAAATTTTTTTTTTTCATATTTTAGCTTTTAACATAGTATAATGCAGTTGATTTCTCTGTGCTTCAACGAAACAGGAGATTATTTGTTGTCAAATATTTAAATTTCTCGTAACTCCATTGAAAAATAAACGATCTTGGTATAGAATCACTCTATTGTAATTCACAATTGAATTAAAATTCCGCATTTTTTGTAATTCTGTCAACAAAACATGGCCATTTGTTGTCCTCTTACAAAAGATAACTACTATTCCATGTTTTTTCGGAAATAAATACGCCAATTACGTTCTTATACTTATTTTCAAAGAGCCTAAAATCGGTTGCGCTTTGGTGCTTTTAACAGAGGGTGTATATTATCTGTGGGCTCTGTGGCTTGTCGTGTACAAAAGAGGCATTATTTTTTATTATTATTTCTTTTATTTCATCGTCAGGGGTGGCGGTTGACGGCGGAAGTTCCGGTGTTTTACGAAGTATAAGGAAAACGTTCGCATATTTAAAAAGCTTTTATTTAACTTCACTCGTATGTATCTTGTATGTATGTCCTGGAATCTTGCAATCAATATTAAAAGCTTTTATTTAACTTCACTCGTATGTATTCATGTAAGTATGTCCTGGAATCTTGCAATCAATATTTCTCCCACTTCCACTAAAGCTATGGAGCTGAAATTTGGCACACATATTAGGTTCCGATGACAATGCATGAAAATAAAATAAAAAGGTATAAAAGCTTTTTAAAAAAAAATTTTTTTAGAGTATAATTTCTTAAAAGCTTTTATTTAACTTCACTCGTATGTATTATGTACTCGTATGTCCTGGAATCTTGCAATCAATATTTCACCCACTTCCACTGAAGCTATCGAGCTGAAATTTGGCACACATATTAGGTTCCGATGACAATGCAATAATATGGTACTGTCGAACTGATCTGATGATGGAGCCGGAAGATATTAACTGGAACTTCATGATGGAATATCGTATCATAGTCGTGTTTGCACTTGTGGTAAAGTCTTGTAATGAACTTTGACCACGATTAGGTTTCAAGGTCAAGTTATAAAAGCTTTTTAAAAAAAAAATTTTTTTACAGTATAATTTTTTAAATGTCTGTTTTTTGATACGGTACTTCAAAATATTTACATTATATGGATTGGGTTGGCTTTTTAACTATAAACAACAGTAATTATTTTTTATTTCATTTTCATAAGCTCCAGTGCAGTGGACATTTATCGGACATGACGCCCCAAGACTAAGAAAATAAGTCCATCCACTGAGCAAGTAATCACTACGTTTTTAGTCCATCCACCATCATTTTTAGACATTTAATTTTGTCGAAATCTACATTCTACGTCTCCGGCGCGAGAATTGGGTCCCTGTAGGTACATTGTCGTAGAAGATGAGTTGGTGTTTTATCAAAGTACCTAATACAAATATCACTATTCTTAAATAAATAAGTAAGAAAATTTTAATAAAATTTAAAATCTCTTTCAAAGGCAAAAATCAACTAAAAGTAACAGCTAACTAAACAAATAAGAAAGTATACTCGACCATCACAACCAATATGCGTCACCCAACGCGTAATAGGTACAGTAGTTACATAATGCCCACAATAAATTTTAAGTAGTAGTTGTAGTTATCCAAGTAAAGTATTGATCTTAATTTATTACACTCAAACCAACCCAAAAAAAAAAGTTTCATACCCAGTTGGGATCCGAATCCTAAAATATACTAACATAAGACTAGCAATGTTTAAATCATGATAATAATATGGTAATTAAAATTGATTCACTTGACTTAAGTTATCCACAAGAGAATTCTGCAGCAAAATAATAGGGGCCTATTATACAATCATCCCGATTATTCCTCCCGACTAGGTACCTATACACTCTTCACTCATACGCACTTGTAGCAGTCGTCGCATACTTGTAGCTTTTATTGTCATTAATTAATGTTTCATTAAATTTACCGGCCAGCCGCTGCATCTCGTCACGTCATTAATGAGCGCTAAACCTACCTACCTACTCGTACATACTATTTTGTTATCCGGACCATTTCATGATGTAAAAACTTTGGGAATGTTATCGTAACATAAATTAAATAGAAAATTAGTTGCATTGTTGTGGCAAATAAGTAGTGAAGTACGCTGTCTTGTACGTTGTCTTGTGTCCCCATCCCATATCACCCACTACACAGGGAATCCTTGTGTGGGTAATCCCACTCATACAGTGTGCAGGTGTTATATTATTCTACATATGTAATTTGAATTTTATATACTTTTTAAATTAAACATAATTATGTTGGGAACACATTCACAGTCAAACATTAACATATGTATATGTTTTTATTGTACATAAAATTAGAAATACATAAAATTTAATCATTCAGAATATCTAATAGGGTACAAATATAACAGATCCATTGGCAACTTAAAACTAAAATAATTAAAATAAATTAATAGTGGTGGAGTATGCTCTAGACCTCCCGCAGCTATGTCTGTGGGGAGACCCGTGCCCAGCTGTGGGACGTCTATGGGTCGCAGCGATGGGTCGAATAGTTTAAAAAAAATAGAAAAACACGCTTTTATAAATGCACGTAAAAACCAAAAACTAATATTACATAATATATTTGATAATTAATTATATTATTACGGGGTATTTTGTAACACGTTGTATAATAGGTTTTTTTGAAACCTTGAAACCTGATCGTGTTCAAAGTCCATTACGTGGCCTTTTTCACAAGTGCAACCACGACTATGATACGATATTCCATCATGGAATGCCAATGCCTATCTATCATCTGACCTTGAAACCTAATCGTGATCTAAGTTCATTACAAGACTTTACTAAGAAAAAAACAGCTATGATACAATGTTCCATCATGAAGTTCCAGTTCATATTGTTACGAAGGCACAGGGAAGCTAGCGCCATCTAGCGCCGCTGGTGGAACCACTCAGTGAACGCATAGACAACGTGATATCCCGACTCGATACTAGATGGCGTTAGTGGGCCTGTATTCTCGCGTGTTCGGGAACACGCGGTATCTTTCCAGAATCGTCTAGTACTCGCGACGGCACGTATAAATAGTCGCGGGGAGCGCCGCGAGTTCAGTTCAGTTCGAGCTTTCGAGGCGACTTCGAAGTGAAAACAAGTGATACCGGAGTGAAAAGAGTGAAACCTACGACTTGGCTTACGACCTAGGACATCGTTAGTGCTTTGTGTTTGGACCTAGTGCATTGTGTTGGACCTAGTGTTTAGTGTTTGACCTAGTGCTTTGTGTTAGTGCTAGTGAATAAAGTCTTCATTGAGTCAGCAGGTCTTTCTTTCCAAATCCTTCGAACCCTAGCACGTAACAACTGGTGTCAGAAGTGGGATTTGGAGATGCCATTGACTCCGAGAGAGGACTTACAGGAGGGCGTCAGGACAAGGGCACAACGAGCTGCGGAGGCCACAACTGGGGACCAAGCTCCGCTCACTGTGGGCCAAGCCCCGCCCAGTGGCCCCGCCTACCAGGCCCCGCCCACTGAACAGGCCACGCCCACCAGTGACACCGAAGCTTCTACAGCCCCTCTTCAATTAGGGAGTTTGTTTGTATTAATTCGGGAAATGAAGGAATCACAAGATCGCAAGCTCGGTGCTTTACAAGAGTCACAAGAACGCAAGCTCGGTGCTTTGCAAGAGTCACAAGAACGCAAGCTCGGTGCTTTGCAGGAGTCACAAGAGCAACAAAAAGACCTCCAAGAAAAAGTGCTTGGGGCTATAAATGATGTTAGTGACACGGTGATTAAGCTTCGAAAGGATTTCGACGTAGTGGAGCAACGAGTTACCGGGTTGGGATTGGATGTGGAAAATATGAGAACCGGCCTCACTGAATTACAGAAAAAAGTAGTGCGCCTTGAAACCACGGGAGTTGCGATGTCTAGTGGAACTACCGTAGTGGCGCAAGGACCAAGAGTGAAAGTGCCACCATACGAAGGCACTACTTCTTGGAACGCTTATCGTCAGCAATTCCAGACTGTCGCTACTGCCAACGGATGGACGGAAGAACAATGCCTGACCGCTCTCACTGTTGCGCTCAGAGGGCAAGCCCTGTCGGTCCTGGAAGCACATACAGGAAATGGGTTCAAAGACCTGATGGAGGCACTTGAATCCAGATACGGGGAGCGACACCTGGAGCACGTGTTCCGTGCCCAACTGCGTGACAGAGTCCAATGCTCAGGAGAAGGACTACAGCAATGGGCGTTGGAAATAGAAAAACTCGTCAGGAAGGCACACCCGGGAGCCGACACCAAGATGGTGAACACGAAAATTGTTCAATCATTTGTCGACGGAATCAAAGACCAGGAGGTCAGAGCTGCAGTGAGGCTTCGTCACCATACCTCGCTAAAGGAAGCATTGGCGCATGCTTTGGAGGTCGAGGCGGTTCGCCATGACATACGGCAGACTCATAAGATCCGCGAGGTCTCTGAGAAAGTCAGTGAGGTTAAGGCTCCTACGAAGAAAAAATATGGAGTCATGTGCTACAAGTGTGGTGAGAGGGGCCATCTTCAGCTCAACTGCCCGCAGAAGGAGACCCAGATGGCAAGGATGAAAAGGATGGAGAAACAAATAGAGGAGCTGAAGAAGCAAAGGGCTTCGTCTCCTGCCCGGGATCAGGGAAAGAAAAAGTCAAACAAATGCGTGTTGATCGAAGACACACCAACCAAGACATGCAGCAACAACTATGGATTAGTGACTGAGCTACTCGATGACTGCAAGAGTAACCTGACTTATTCGCAGAGCATGAAAGCAAAGAAGTTTTTACAACGCTACGCGAATATCTTCTCCAGTCAAGAAGGTGACCTTGGAAGAACGTCGATGGTTCAGCACAGGATAGATACCGGAAGCGAGAGACCAATTCGTCAACGAGCAAGACGAATACCAATCGCAAAGGAAAAAGAAGTTGAAGGCCTTTTGGAGGACATGAGAAAGAATAAGATCATTGAACCGTCTGCAAGTCCGTGGTGCTCACCTGTTGTATTAGTGAATAAGAAAGATGGTAGCACGAGATTTTGTGTGGACTATAGGCGTCTCAATGATGTCACTAAGAAGGACAGTTACCCGTTACCTCGAATCGACGACACTTTGGATACCTTGAGTGGCATGAAATGGTTCTCGACCCTAGACCTGAAATCTGGATACTGGCAGGTGGAAATTCATCCAAAGGACAAGGAGAAGACAGCTTTCTCGACCGGAAAAGGTTTATGGCAATTTAACGTCATGCCCTTCGGATTGTGCAACGCACCTGCCACATTTGAGCGACTCATGGAGTGTGTACTGGCAGGCTTAGTTGGAGAGGCTTGCTTAGTCTACTTAGATGACGTCATCATTGTCGGCCGTGACTTCGAGGACCATTTGCGAAACTTGGAGCGAGTTTTCGCAAAAATAGAGGGAGCCAAATTAAAGTTGAACCCGAAAAAGTGTCGTTTATTCAGGAGTAAGGTCAATTATCTCGGCCATGTTATATCCAGTGATGGAATCCAGACAGACCCGGAGAAACTGGAAGCAGTTCAAAAATGGCCTACCCCTAAGGACAAAACCGAAGTGCGGGCATTCCTCGGCCTATGCTCATACTACAGGCGTTTTGTTCAGGGATTCTCAGAGATAGCCAAGCCATTACATCGGCTGACAGAAGATAAACGACAATTTAGTTGGGATGAGACTTGTGAAGATTCTTTTCAGAAACTGAAGAAACATCTGTGTGAAACACCAATCCTGGGGTATCCACAACCTGAAGGTCGGTTTATAGTCGACACGGATGCAAGCAACACGGCCATTGGAGGGGTGTTATCTCAAAAACAGGGTGAAAGAGAAGTTGTTATTGCATATTTCAGCAAATCTTTATCCAGACCAGAGAGAAACTACTGTGTGACAAGAAGAGAACTCTTGGCTGTTGTAAAGACGCTACAACATTTCAACAAATATCTCATCGGCAGACCGTTTCTACTGCGAACTGATCATGCAGCCTTGAAGTGGCTACTGCAATTCAAGAACCCAGAAGGTCAAGTAGCTCGATGGATTGAACAGCTCCAGGAGTATGACTTCGAGACGGAACACCGCAGCGGAAAGACGCATGGGAATGCTGACGCACTCTCACGAAGGCCGTGTTCGGAAGACTGCAAACATTGTGTTAAGCAGGAATCTCATGAAGTAACATTAAAATTAACGAGAACAGGTCCTTTGGGTCTCTGGGAGAACGATGCTATGAGGGAGGCTCAAGAAAGAGATGAAGACCTTCGGCACATCATCACATGGAAGAAACGGGGTGACGTAAAACCAATCTGGAGCGAGGTTGCATCCACTGGCGCTGTCACTAAGGCGTACTGGGCGCAATGGGACAGTCTGATACTTCAAAACGGAATACTCTACCGGAAATGGGAGAAGACTAACGGCAGGGAGTTCCATCTTCAGATAATTGTCCCAAGAACGAGAGTACCAGATGTTCTCCGTGAAATACATGATGGCGTATCAGGAGGTCATCTAGGTGTCAAGAGGACGTTAACAAAAGTGCGAGAACGATTCTACTGGTTGCATTGTCGAGATGATGTACAGGATTGGTGCCGCAAATGTACTACCTGCGCTGCTGTAAAAGGACCACAGACCAGGAGCCGTGGGAACCTGCGGTTGTATAACGTCGGTGCACCGTGGGAACGAATAGCAGTTGACGTAGCTGGGCCATTTCCTGTAACGGAATCGGGAAACAAGTATTTTATGGTCGTCATGGCCTACTTCACCAAATGGCCCGAAGTGTTCGCCATACCAAACCAAGAAGCTACAACAGTCGCTTCTAAGTTAGTCGAAGAAGTGATATGTCGCTTTGGTGTGCCTCTAGAAATCCATTCTGATCAGGGCAGGAACTTCGAATCGCAAGTATTCCAGGAAGTGTGCAAAATTTTGGGCATGCATAAGACGAGGACCACCGCGTACCATCCACAGTCTGATGGAATGGTTGAGAGGTTTAACCAGACTCTGGAGAGGCATTTGGCAAAAGTGGTAGACGACAAACAAAAGGATTGGGACAAGTATATACCACTCTTCCTTCTGTCGTACCGAACCGCCGAGCATGAGAGCATTAAAGCTACCCCGGCGTATGTCAATTACGGTAGAGAACTACGAATACCAGTAGATCTATTGACAGGAGGGTCACCGGAGGGACCAGAGACCGTACAAGACTATGTTTGCAATTTAAGGGAAAAAATGCGCTATATACACGCCTTGGTACGGGAAAATGGGTTACAGTCAAGTGAGGGCATGAAAACCAGATACGACCGGAAATCGAACACGAGCGGCTTCGAGGAAGGGTCACTGGTGTGGCTGCATAACCCAACTCGCCGGAAAGGAAAATCTCCAAAGTTGCAGACCAAGTGGGACGGTCCATACAAAGTGGTTACCCGACTGAATGATGTGACTTATAGGATTCAAAAGCAACCAAGAGGAGCATTCAAAGTGGTACACATAGACCGTCTGGCGCGTTACCATGGCAGTAACAACGATGCTCGGGACGAGCATCGCTAAGAGGGGAGTGGTGTTACGAAGGCACAGGGAAGCTAGCGCCATCTAGCGCCGCTGGTGGAACCACTCAGTGAACGCATAGACAACGTGATATCCCGACTCGATACTAGATGGCGTTAGTGGGCCTGTATTCTCGCGTGTTCGGGAACACGCGGTATCTTTCCAGAATCGTCTAGTACTCGCGACGGCACGTATAAATAGTCGCGGGGAGCGCCGCGAGTTCAGTTCAGTTCGAGCTTTCGAGGCGACTTCGAAGTGAAAACAAGTGATACCGGAGTGAAAAGAGTGAAACCTACGACTTGGCTTACGACCTAGGACATCGTTAGTGCTTTGTGTTTGGACCTAGTGCATTGTGTTGGACCTAGTGTTTAGTGTTTGACCTAGTGCTTTGTGTTAGTGCTAGTGAATAAAGTCTTCATTGAGTCAGCAGGTCTTTCTTTCCAAATCCTTCGAACCCTAGCACGTAACAATATCTTCCGGCTCCATCATCAGATCAGCTCGACAGTACCATATTATTGTATTGTCATCAGAACTACATACAGCTGCCAATTTTCATTACGCTACGATCTTTGAAAGATGGTTAAATTCCATAGTTACATACAGGTCGACCTAATAAAAGCGTGTTATTAATAGTATGATTTATAAATTAAACATTTTCTTTTTTAATTCTAGGTCCAGTTTTGCTGTTTCTAAAAGAACTTTTTTTAATTCTATATCTATATCCAACAATGTTTTAGTTTTCTCAAATTTTTCAAGTGCTTCTTGGCGTTGTATTTCTAATATTTCTAACCGTTTGGCTCTTATGACATCTTCATTTATTATCTTCTTATTTTTTCTTTTTATTATTGAAGAACTGATATTAACTATGTTTTTCTTTTTTATTTCAGGTGTGCTTTCAACATCCATCACAAGTGGAGAAATTGGTCTTTCGGCACATTCAACATCATTGGAAGTTGACTGGGTATCAGACACCAATTCTTCCTTTGCATTCAATACTGCAAGGAAATCTTCCTTAGTCAATTGACTTGGTACTTGGGATGTACTTGCCTCATTATCTGTAACCAATAAATGATAAGTTAGTCATGATGAGTATGTTTATATTTTTTTATTTTAGCCTTTCACACATGTTCCAACAATGGGCATTTTTAATGCATAGAGGCATTCTCTACCAGTCTACCCAGCGACAAGAAGTTGTAACAGGAGTTAAAAAAAGCAATATTATAAAAGTGTATTAGGTATTAGTTATTCGAGTTATACAAATAATTATGTACTAGTTATTAGCATATAGACCACACTGAGAATCTTGTTTTATAGTTGATCAAAGGCATACAATAAAGGATGATGGACAAAAATGTATGGAACCTGGTACCGGCCCCAATCGAAATGTATGATACATCGTTGGAAAGGTCTTTTAGTGTAGAATAATAATAACCATGACGCCAGTCCCAGTTTGCTGTCCGATCGGAGTAATCATTCCTTGAAAATTATTGTTTCCTAATAAAGTATTTCAATCAGGTCAATTTCTAGACTTCCCGCAGCTGCGTCTGTGGGGGAGACCCGTGCCCAGCAGTGGGACGTCTATGGGTCGCAGGGATGTGGTTAAATAATAATCGGTGACAGCCATCGTAGTATTTTTTTTATACACTTGAAAAGAGCTATCCAATGGTGCATGATTCATCTTGATTGGACACGGGTACCAAAATGGCCATCCTCCTTTTAACTTGTTTCATGCATCTATGATATTAAGACTTACCCAAGTTATAATATGGTGCTGATGAGTCAAATTCATTATTTATAGGTTTGAATTGGGGTGTCCATAGGGCCACAACTTTTTCATCTACTGTGGTTATTTTGGGACAAAATGTTCCACTTCCGGTGTTGTACGTCTGGGAATAAATTAATTGCATTGCATTCACACGTGAGTATGCCGGTAACTTCAAGAATAATGACATAATATTCTTGAAGTTACCGGCATACTCACGTGTGATTCAAGTCGGAAATTGGCCAACTAGTTTCAATCTTTAGTTAATAGGTTTTATATGAAACCTAATAGAGTTCGCCCGGGGCAGTACCACCGCCCGCCACGGTACCTAGTACCATTTCTGCCGTGTAATAATTGTTTTTAAAGCAATAATGGTCCAGTTGGAAAGGTGTGGTTTCCGGTTACACTTCTTTAGAGGCGACCATCTTAGTCCTCAAGGGTAGCAACACATATGTGACTGACTTAGAACGAGACTCCTACTAACAAGTACTAACTGGACTATTACTAACACCAACTAACAGGACTAACTCTCGTTTCGTATTTCAAAATTGTTTAACGTAGTAATCATTTCATATTTTAAACTCATATATGACGACGTAAAGGCGACATAATCAGATGGTGGAGGCTTAGACCGGCCCTCCACCACGACCGGCTTCTCTTGTAGCGCGGGACTCCCCAACTACCACTAAAAGTCCCCAGTCCTCATACCTGCTAACGAACTGACCAACTAATGTTCTAATTAACTCTCTCAACTAATTAATTGGACTAACCATCCCAGTCCCTAATTGAGACAGTTGTCATGGGCGGCAGCGGATGGGTGGTGCTGCAAGCTCGTTTGCTATCTTGTATCCATAAAAAAAAAAGATCTATACGATGATCATCTTCAGGAGTGAACGCGCTCGCGGCGGGCACGGCGGACACTGAACACTGACATAATATATTAATGGTTCGCAGTGTTACTTCAATATAAGTTAGCATTACCGTGCAAGACGTGAAACCTACCTTGTCGTCGCTCATATTTTTTCTTGCTTTTTTCTTTAAATTGTCGTATAAAGCATGTAACTGCTTTTCAGTTCGGTTTCCGGTTTCCGAAGCAGCATTATATTTGTTTGTTAGCGCCATCCAAGCTTGTTTCTTGGCCTCTACAGATGTCCCGTCCGTCTTTTTATTGTCGATTATGGTTAAGAACTCCTTTGCTACTTCAAAAAGAAGCATCTTTTCTCTCTCAGTGAAATTCTTACTACGTTTTCCCGATTCCATTATTTGTCACAAAATAATATCTAAAGATAAAGACTACCAAAGCAAATTGATATCACGCGCGAAATACCAATACCAATACGCGTATTGCCGGTTTCTGAACTTAAAGTCTTCCTTCAGTTAAATTATCAACAGCTATTGAATCATTATAGGTAAACGTAAGATAAACGTCGGTTATCTGTCACTCACAAACCACTTCACAAACTAGCTACAGATACTACGTATTACGCACAGAGTACCTTTATATGTATTACGTATCTGTCACTGGGTTTCTGAACACGCGAAGAACCTTTTATTATCTATGAATCCGATAACGAGTACCATAGACTGCCACTAGATGGGTCTCTTCAAAAGATCAAGTTTAAATTAAATATTTTCATTTTAATTTACTCTAGGAATAGTCTTATTTGTAAGAAATATTTTTTCCATAGTAAATAAGTAGTAACACCTTGTTTTATTTACCAAATATTGTAATTTGGTATTTATTGTTATGGGGCTTCGCCCGCGTGGTCAAAGGGAATTAAACAATGAGTTGTTTATTATACATGACACATATGTGGTGGATAAATAGAGACAGTTCCACGAATAAAAGATGCTTAGAGGAAACAGAGGTAAGAAGAGGAAAACCAAAACAACAATTTATCCAGCGCAAATTCAAAACTCAATTCAATTTATTAGTTACTTAAGACTTAATTAATTTACATGTATTATTTGTTGGCGTGATTCAGATCTTGCAAATGAATTTTACTAACGCCATCTATTAACTAGCAATTATCAAAACATCGATCTTCCCATGGCATGGGGATGTTTTACCGCGGTAAAACATCCCCATGCCATCCCTCCACCAATGACCAATGGAGCAGCGTGGTGGAGTATTCTCTAGACCTCCCGCAGCAGTGTCTGTGGGGGAGACCCGTGCAAAGCAGTGAGACGTCTATGGGTCGCACGCAGCGAAAGTAACCAAAGAATTCGTGTCCTAGATATTGATTAAGCTATAATCCATTGTTATGTCCTACGAATAATACCTTAAAAGTTTTTGTAATTTGTCTTAAAAACGTCAAATAAGGTTATCGAACCGATAAACGGCCATCTTTCGTCAGTTATGTTGATCTAAGTTTATACGGAGTTTATCTTACATTGGGTTGTTCAGAAAGAAACACAATTTGAAAAGTTATCGAACCGATAGCGCTAATGAATAGATAAACTGCCGATAAAAGGACCTCAGAAACCGGGCATAGTGAGCTAATGAACCGATTTATTTCATAATTGTACAGAATTAGAGAATGTGTGTGTAGGCTCGAAATTGTACACAATGTAACATTATGATTTTGATAATTTTAATGAAATAATGATGTGTGGTGTGGTGTGGTGTGTGTGTTTATTATAGAGAAAATATTTTTATTTCCGCTAGGTACCTATTACACACTGCTAGTAGTTACCTACTATTAAGTACCTATTCTGTGATATTACTATGAACATTACAACCCTGGTTCATAGTAATATTGCTGATCATCATCATTGTTGCTGATGTAGGTAGGTAGGTATCATAGCTATGATACTATAGGTTTCCAGCTTAGATGAGTAATATCTTATCTAAGGTTTCCAGTGTTTTCATTCAGCATGGATAGGTAAACGAGTCCAGCTTTGCTTCTACTGTCAGTCAACTATAGTATAGGTAGGTACAACAAACCCGCCGCGCGCCCGTGAGGCGTGATCCAATGACCTTGGGGCATGAACGCTTGGCCCAGTGTAGCAGTCAGCACTGTCAGCAGTAGCAGTCGTGAATCGTGCGAACGTTGTCGCCCGCGCGCCGGCCCCCAAACAAACAATTCAATAGCGTCGTCTTTACAAAAACAACAAACTACTCACGCGTAAACAACATTAAAAAACGTGATTTGAAACAGACTGCAACATTTAGCACTTTCGAAATAAACGTAAACGAGATAAGTAAGACGCTAAAACCACAAACTTTCCGATATTTGTGATCGGTGATGTGAAATTGTGAAGACGACCAGTGCGCATGTGCGGTGTAAATGGTGTAATCCAGCGATTCACGGAGTTCCCGAATTTGAAAAAAACGAAATGTGATGCAGTGTGTTTCATGTTTGGTCGGTTTCTATTTGAAATACGAAGAACCGAGTATGTACGTAACAGGTGTGTAATGAATGTGTATTCATTGACATATGGTTCCAAATTCCATATCCTGTTTTTTTATTTTAATTTCACAGGAACTGCCTCCGATCATTTGTAATTTTGTAGTCTGGTGAAACCTACTATCGGTAGTAGTTAATCAATGCCTATTACAGTGAAACGTCAAGAAATTACAAATTTTAGTACTTAGGTAGGTACATAATACATGCACAAGGTAGGTTTGTTAATCAGTTAAGTACTATTAAGTTTATTTTATCCAGTTTTACTAGGTGGCTTGGTTGGTATCAGGTGTGCTTACTTTTACTTACTAATGAGTCTACCTAAATGAGGCTAAATGTAATATAGTAGGTACTTATGTATATGGCCTACCTTTTCTACTCTATTACATACTGTTTCTTTTTAATTAGGTAGGTACTTATCTGAATGCATTGGTTTCGTAGGTAGGTTTGTGTACCTTGTACGTACTTGTGTACAAGTACATATAGGTTCTTATCTGTGGTGTGGTATTATTTCAGAAATTAAGTGTCACGTGCTGTAACGGTAAGGACACAATGACATCGTGAGGAAACCTGCATGCTTGAGATATCTTCATAATGTTTGTGGCATGGGAAGAATCCCACTTGTCCAGCGTGGTGGAAAGAATCCCTAATCCCTCCCATTATGAGAAGAGACTCGTGCCCAACAGTGGGACAAAGAAATGGTTGTGGTGTGCCTTTAGCAACGGCAAGCTACACCAAAGATTACTCTAATCAAAATCTAGCTTCACCTGCAGTCCGGCCGATCATAATCCGAGATAGCAATCAATCGATTAAAAATCGATCGATAGTCAAATATCGATTAAAAATGAAACGATTATCTTAGTGCTTTGTCCAATTTACGCAAACCGTCATCCTATGTCACTCTCCTAGCTTATACTGATGTATGCTTAAAAACTATTTTTCTAACGAATTATATTAAAAAACATCCCTGAATCACTGAATGGTAGAGGTAATTCTGGACGAAAAATTATATGACGCGGAGGGAGTCGCCGGGACATCTAGTAATTAATAAAGATAACCTGTTAAATACTTATTTAAATTTAATGTTTGGTAAAAACCAGAGACAGTATTTTTGATATCAATGGTAAAAAATGCATGGGGAACTAAGGCAGTTTAGAGTTATTCATCAAATTAATTAAAATTGGAATGCCTAGGCGTGTTCGTACCTACAATTCTAATAAAACTCCAAGGCTAAAGACGCAAAATAGTGGACGCGCAGCTTCTCGTGTGGAATTAGACATAATATGTAGTAGTTTCGTTTAAACCTGGTAGCCACCAATCGAATTCTGTTCGAACGACAACCATAGGGAAATCACAACTATAAAAAGCATCTAGGTACATCTATCTATCTATCTATATTATAATAAAACTAAAGATTTTTTTCTATAACTTCAATATTTTTTCAAAATATCAATTCAGGGCCATTATAATAACGAGTTGGAACTTAAAAATGTGTTTATTGACTGTCTGTCTGTCTGTCTGCACGCCACGCATCACGTGAAAATCCGTGGACGGATTAAGATGAAACTTGACAAAGCTATTCTCTGGATTAGCATTTAGGCTACTTTAATTCCCGGAAGATAAAAAGAAAAGGTTCCCTTGGGATACGCAGAGAAAGTTCGTATGGAATTTTTAAAAAACTTAAACTGATTCAATTCAAACTTACGAGAAACGACGAATTGAAATAGCAACCCTTTACTGCAATTTTCAAATTTATCAGACAATGTTTGAGAAAATTTCTATACAAACTTTTATCCTGTAGTTCAGGATAATGTCTTTACTTTTTAGGATGAACAGTATCTTTGATCCGTCTCAGGAATGGTTATGGTTATGGTTATGGTGGTGGGCTCCGGTTTCCGCAACTAGCGCTTTATAAAGCGCCTTTTTGCGTTCAATGCCGGCTAGTTGTCTAGCCAGCCTAGCTCCGCCCAGAAGCGCAGGATCCTCCTGGTGTCTCCACAGGCCTCGCGGAGCGACCTCGGTGTTCCGAGGATTTCAGCCCGTTGTTTAGCCACGCCTTCGCATTCCAGGATTACGTGGGCAGCTGTTTCTTCTACCGACAGGCATGCTCTGCACAGAGGGCTGTCGGTTGTACCTAGAACATATAAATCGTCATAGTCGTAGAATAGTGACGGATCTAACATTTATCAAACTTTACAGGGCAGCCATTTGAAATAATCATGCTAGTTTTTTTGACATAACTTTATTAATTCTACATCTATAATTATGAAAAATGGCATACAAGTGAATAATAGGGTTTCTTTTAATACGGAATAAAAATAACCACTTATAATTATACCGTTTTCTAGAAAAATCACATGCTTCATTTTACTTTGGAGTCATCACAGTCGCATAGTAATATCCGACATTGTTCCTCGGAGAATTACTGTTCAAAAAATGACGCATGTTACTTTCTGACCATGTTCTATGGACTTACTGAGGAATATTTTGTCGGATATGTTTCTGTCATTATGTATTCTATTTGGACCATGAGTAAGTAGGTAGGCAGGTGGTCGGTAAGTAAAGAAAGTTGATATCGTAGGTTGGGGTAAAAGATGATAGGGTATCTTAAATGAAATACAGACTATTTAATTTTGTTCGTATCCTTTTTTAATAACTATAGTAAACATTAAACTTAAATCAAGCAATTATCACCAGCATTATTTTTGTACTACATAGACTAAAAAGACTATAATGTTGAAGCTATTTGGACCTTATTAATTTTTTGTTGGTAAATTACTAATCTAAAACCGAAACACTAATCATTTATTATAAGCAAAGTTCTATTATCAACTTCTGAGATCAAAATAGTAACAATTAAATATGTATTGTATAACTAGAAATTAATCTTATTTAAAGTATAAAACAATTTTATTGCACAATTATTCAGTCAGATTCAATGTTATTATCAGAAACATTACGTCCATGAGTTAAACTTCTGAAAAATGTATGGTATTTAATTGGTATTGTTGAGGAGTCGCAAAGACTAATAAGATCTTTATATTTATCATTGTTGATTGGAATTGGACGCACATAAGCTATGTGTAAGATTGGAGTATGAACCCGAACATACCGTCACCTCCTTGTGTAAGAACACAAGCAAGGCATACAAGGATCTTCTCTTGTATGGCCGTGTATCAAAATGCATCCTCACCATATTTACTCTCGTCAGAAAATCAGCATGGTGTCGAGTTCTTAAATATCAGCTCAGCCCCTTTGAATACCTCTACCTTGATATCAGATCTGATATAGATATCTGATATTGATATAGAAACTGTCCATCAATCAGCACAACTGTGTCGTCATGTCAGTCGTCTCCAGCGCCTCTTATTTGATGTAGAGGTAAAAAACGTGTCTGAAATTATGATGATTGGGAAGAAATTAAGAGAAAGCGCTTAATGAATGCAGGACTAGAATACGAGGAGTATTCTAGTAAGTTTGTAAAACCATGTTTTTTTAAGTACATATTCGATTAGTGGAAGGTTAGTTCGGACGGCTTGGGATAAATATGAGGGTAAAAAGTCAAGTGTAACATTTATATCTACACGTGCAAGGCCTACGTATACTTTTTGTTGGAACAATAACGCCCTTTTTGGAGGAGTATTCTAGTCCTGCATTCATTAAGCGCTTTCTCTTAACTTCTTCCCAATCAACATAATTTCGGACACGTTTTTTACCTCTACATCGAATAAGAGGCGCTGGAGACGACTGACATGACGCCACAGTTGTGCTGATTGATGGACAGTTGCTCTAGTCTGCACCATCGTGTGTAATCGGTTGAGGGAAAGGTCTGATAGAAGATCTGATATCAAGGTAAAGGTATGTTAAAGCTGAGCTGATATTTAAGAACTCGACACGATGCTGATTTTCTGACGAGAGTAAATATGGTGAGGATGCATTTTGATACACGGCCATACAAGGATCTTCTCTGTGAGCACAAGGAGGTGACGGTATGTTCGCTTTCACATTTTCATCTGTTGATATCTCTTGTTCCGTGTACGTCGTCTGAAAAGACGTCCTCATAAATATCTTTCATCTTGTCTATCACGTTGCATGCTCCTGGGGGTATGGCGATTGGCATTCTGAAAAGATATCTGTTTATTATGTGAAAAATACTGGATATATTGGAGCGTTGATAGCCCAGTGGCAAAGAATTCGGCCTCTTACTCAGGAGAGTGCGGGTTCAAACCCCAGAGACACGCACTGCCTTGCGTGCGTTTGAAACATTTCAATATCACGCTCTAACAGTGAAGATAAACATCGTCAGGAAACCTGCATGCCTGAGAGTTATTTAATGTTCTCAAAGGCGTGTGGAGTCCACCAATCCGCAACTGGCCAGCGTAGTAGACTATGGCCTGTACTCTTCTCTTTCTGAGAGGAGACCTGAGCCTACAGTGGCTCTTATGGGTTGCAAGCAAACAAACAAATATGTGAAAAATATATAAATTATTAATATCGGAGCGTTATATCGGAATATTATACGTTTACTAAATTACTAACAACCATAAGACGATTCACAATAAAAATAATGGGTAGGTATAAAAATAGTAATACTCGTATTTACTAAATGTTATTCATACCGGTAAATTATTACTCAGTTAACATTATTTTTTTATTGAAAAATATATAAAATATTTACAAATAATCGTTGTTTCTCAATAGAAAAAAGGCGGATGTGAATTTAGTTCTAAGAACAACGTGGGATGGTCACATACGACCGTTAGATAAAGAAAATAGTCCACAGAACATCGTCGGGTGTGATCACGCGTCACTATCATATCCGTAGAAAAATGTAGTATAGTTACTAATGACTGTAAAATTTTAATCTTGCTAAATGTGACACAACTCAACAGAATAACTGTAATATCACATAGCAAATATTATTTTTATGTTAGTTAAATTTTAAATTGATTTATAATTTTCCGTAGAAAACCGACGGATAGTCAGAACCGACGCTTTAATTATTCACTTCGCAAAATTTTGTATAAATATAAGAATTAAAAAATATCAAATGATAAAAGATAATTCAATAGCTTACCTGGAGTCCCTGGTATGCAGTCCTCCTCATCAATGTACTCTTCATGAGTAAAATTCGTAATTTCTGCATATTTGCTTGTTTCTTCCACAAGCTTTGATCATCCTAATTTCATTGTGGCACACTTTTTAACATGGTACGTAAAAAAACTAATCACAAAATAATTGAAAAACAGGTAAAAAAAGATAAACTAGTGTAATTGTTTAAGAAAAGTCTAATCCGGTGCAACGCGAGGCGAGTCCGACGAATAGAGGCGGTTGGGCCGATTCGTCGGGGGCGGCAGGGACGGCGGGAGATCCCCGCGCGTCGTATAATGACGAATATACACAAGCGTCATTTTACTATGAGAGCATTGTCAAATCCGTCATTTTACGACTGATTATCTAGAAAACTAAATTACTTAGATTTTTTTTTTTAATGTAGTTATAATATTTAGACATTGTATTTACCAAATATGGTAAAAAGTGATTTTCGTACTTTTTTCAAAACCGACATTATTCTACGATCATGACGAAATGTTTGTTAAGTGGGCAGTGTCCAGTGATGTTGGTCCGTCTCAGGAATTTAGTGCATGTTTGTACCAAGATTTTAAAAAACCAGTTCGGTAGTTTTAGATTCCATCGCGCACATAGGGACAAACACAGACATCAACAGAAAATCAATTTAAAAAAATATTTTCGGAGCACGAGTATGTATCGATTACTTATCATCGGCTTATTGTTTTTTTCAAGATTTAATTAATTTACAGACGCGGACTTGTTAGAATTTTATTAGATGTTATACACTCTCTGGCTATGCTACTGACTTTCCTTTTTGTGTAAAATGGAAAGATAATGAAATGTTGGGAAATTAACTGCATTAATAAAATCCTGTAGTATTTACTACTAAACCTATGGTTAAACGATGCAAATTATTTTGTTATTGTTAGCATCGATCGGCGTCTAAGGAAATCCGTCATATTGTACACAAATTTTCATTGTTATTTTGTATCAGTATCATACCGAACACACTTATTCATCGTGAACGATCGTCCAATATAGCGTAAAGGAAATCGCTGTTTTAAGAGAAAGCAACCCGTAATTTAACATGCTCCTTTTCTCTATAAAAATATCTAGTTAATTAAAATTATCAGGTCTAACCGTGGCCAATTATACACTGAGACGTTGGTCAATTATATATCTAAGACATAACAATACATAACAATACATTGACAATGTAGTATTCGTTGGCTACAAGGATGCGATCAATAATAAGGATCCCAATATAAGTAATGTTGATTCAAATAAGCATGTAATGAAAAAAAAAAGGAATAACTAGTTTTTTACACCGAAAAAGACCTCTGATAACATTGATACTGCTGATATGATAACCATTCAATCTGATTTTATCAGTATCGACCATTGGAATACAGTTATTAGTATGAAGTAGACGTATCGTCTGTGAATAGTTTGCAAAATATTTTACAATTTCAGGATAAGTATTTCGTGGTTTTGCGGATTTAAATAAACTCGTTAATTGAGTAAAAGTATTGGTTTTAATATATTGTTAATAATGTGGTGCGAATTGAGAGATAAACAATATATTGGTGAAAAATATTTCGGCCATGTAAATAATGTTTGAGTTTTGTGTTCATAAATCCATTTATTCATAACAATTTTTTCTCTGTTCCAGGTAATTGAGCTTCCACTAACATAAGGACAATAAAATCAATGGTTGTGAAAGGCGAACGAAAAAGCCGGTGCTCGAACATGATGCGACGAAAATGCCTAGAAGAATCCCCCTTTCCAAGCGCCTCCTCCATACTCTGAGACACATGATTTCCGTCAGATTTTTCTTCTTAGTAACTTGCATTAGTTTCACCGTCTCCGTCGTGTGGATCCAGTTCGTAGACATACCATACTTACCTGAAATTGATGAAAGTTTGGTCCAAGAGGCGCTTGAAAATGTCGCACGTGATTACAGATATGTGAACGTGTACCGAAAAGCTGATAGGCTGCCTAAAGGGATCAAGTACGTTCTACTATGGACTCGCCAAGACTACGCCCCTTTCTACTTCTTTGGCGATGGCCAGAGAGGATTCATCGAGAAGAATTGCTCCAACATTGACTGCTACGTAACCAACAACAGACACCTTTTCGGCAACGATAATATGTCTCAATTTGATGCCGTAGCGTTTAACGGACGGAACATCGAATACATGACCAGACCGTATCTACCTCAGATTCGATATCCCAATCAGAAATATATATTTTTTAACATGGAGTCGGCTGACAACTACCCCGTTTGCAACGAAATTTTTGATGATTTTTTCAATTGGACCGCAACATATAGGTTGGATTCCGATATTCCGTTCCCATATATATTGATAAGGAACGTTGCGGGCGAAATTGTTGGTCCTAAACGTGATATGAATTGGGTGGAAGATATCAGTGAAGTCAGTGATGTCGTTTTAAATAGATTGAAGAATAAGAACAAAGCAGCCGCGTGGTTCGTTTCGCATTGTTCAAGCAGAAGCGGTAGGATGGGAGTGGTGAATGCATTGCAGAAGTCGCTAGATCGTTACGATTTGACCGTGGACATCTACGGCTCGTGTGGTCCATTGACGTGTCCCATAGATGAGAAAGCCGATTGCGATGCTATTTTAGAAAGGGATTATTACTTCTATCTGTCGTTCGAGAACTCGTTTGCTGAAGACTACGTGACAGAGAAACTCCTTACCGCTCTCCAACACTTTGCAGTCCCGATCGTCTATGGTGGTGCTAATTATACTAGGTATGTGTATAAAATATTATTGTAGCGTCCATAGCCATTTTATGTGATGGACAGTGTTAAGAAACGACGGGCGCGGTCGAGTTGGGAATGGGAGATTTCATGAGCGCTACCGTGATTCGGAAGGCACGTTAAGCCGTCGGTCCCGGTTGTTTTCAATAGTGAAATCGATCGTTAAGCCTTGTCGTAGACCTTCGGGTGGCTTGAATATTCGAAACTGGGTTGCATAGGAGCAGCGTGGTGGAGTATGTTCAAGACCTCCCGCTGCTGTGTCTGTGGGGCCCAACCCGTGCCCGACGTACGACGTCTATGGGTTTATAAAAAAAATTCATTTACTAATTTTTGTAATGTTTATTTCATGATTAGATCTAATAATCTATATTAGTCGTAAGTAGTGTGGAATTTAATTTGTCACGCTAACGAAATGCCTGAAAATTATTTTCTGACAAGGCCAGGTTTTATCGTCGTGTATCGTTCCAGCGACATGGCCTTGGTATGTTGCCTTACTTTTTTCAAATGAAAATTACCGTCTACAGTTTCTACTGAACTGTAAATAAATTCGATAGGCTTAATTATGAGGGTTTTATTGTGGACGGTAATTTTTTGGGAAACACCCTTGTCTCCTCAAATATAAATGTGGTCGGATACGATGGCTATTTGAGCGCTCCTGGCCCAATGGCTCGCGTTGTTCGCACGTGATCGACGAGTTAAGCAATTTCGGGCGCGGTCGGTGTGTGTATATTATACACACACTGTTTAAGTGACCGCTAGTGGCATAATTTCATAGGCGCTTCTCTGCTTCGGAGGGCACGAGGGCAAGCTGTCGGCCTCGGTTTTATTCAAATGTAAAACAATCGTTAAGTCTTGTCGAAGTTCTTCCGGTGGCTTAAGAACACTGAGTTGGTCATTAACACCACCAATCCATATTGGAGCACGTGAGTAGGCCCTAGAACTAACTAGATTTAGGCAGCTAACGACATCACCACCACCACAACTCTTTCTATGTATCGTTGGTTTGTGCGGGTCTTCTTTAGGAATGGGAGGTTAGGCCACAGTCGATCACGCTGGCCAAGTGCTAATTGGTGAATTCACATGCCTTTTAAACAATATTTATAGAGACCTCTCAGGCATGCATCAGGTTTCCTCAAGATTTTTTCTTTCACCAATACATAATGCGCTAGCGATCCCATGGCGTCTCTTATCAACGATGAGGGCGCCGCTGGGTTTTAGTGGGTATTCTGATATCAGCGAGTTCCATAATATGATACCCACCTGTTCGACAAGGTATGGGTGGGATGCGTAATAAAAGGTACATTTAATTTGTTAAAACGTAAATAGCTTGGAAAAGTTATTGGTGCGTTTCGCTTGGATTTGACCCAGGTCCCCTCGAATAAGAGGTCTATTAAAAGCCTGTGTCTAGAATACTGTGCATGGCAGTTGTCACCGCTGTTATGCGCAGTATTCTATATTTAAAATGTATAATAATAGAAGATCAAATAAGTATTGTTTTTTTTATGTCAGGTTTCTTCCCCCCGGCTCATATTTGGACGCGAGCAAGTTCACCCCGGACAAACTGGCAGCCACAATGGTAGATCTGATGAAGTCTCCCGGCGCCTACCAGCAGTTTTTCCGGTGGAGAAACCATTACGTATACCACGACCCTTCAACCATTGAGAATGTGTGTGCGGTATGTGACGCATTGAACAACGTGGATCTAATGGAGACACGGACTAGCTATAAAAGTTTTAGGAAATGGTGGCATCCGAATTACAGAGAACGGTGTAGTTAAACTTAACTAACTGCGCTTAACCTTTATAAAGTGTACCATTCGCTGTTCAGATTCACTTGTCCCGACACCACAACCCTTTCCTTGTCCCACTGTTGTCTTGGGTAGTATGGCTAGGTCATACTCCACCTTATTACATACCTTATATTACCTTAATATTACATTAACGTTTTCCTTCACCGTTACAGCAGGTGACATTTGATTTGTTAAATCGTACATAACTGTGAAACTGAAAAATAATTGGTGTGTGCCGTTAGATTTGAACCGGACCCCTCGCTCGAGTGAGAAGCTAGTTTGTTAGCTGTCACCTGTCACCGCTGTTTTTAATTGTCCCTGGGCTAATGAACTCCCTGGGTAAGGAAAAGGTTTGTTGGGTTTTTGAATGGCATTCATTGTAATACCGCAGTTGGAGAAATGAATTACTACTTTCGTGTTAGATGCAGGCCAGTCATTTAAGTCAATCCGCAAACATTTTTTTTACATACAACTTCTTGCCTAGATTTTTCTTGCAACAAGAAGCCTTTTACGAGTGTGATCTTTGTATAGCTTTTTAAATATAGTGATCTGCTTGTCCAAATTGAGACAAAACAAAGAAATTGAAACGATGGACAACATTGAATGGTACACTTTAAATAATATTATCTTATATATTTATGCATGTGTAACTGTTTCCCAATTTGAGTTACTGATTTGAGCACAGTGAAGCATTTTACAAAAGTAGGTAGGTACTTAAGTTTAGTTTTAGATTGTTTTCACTACACTTGCGATGCGATTTATTAATTAATATGGTTAAGGCGCCGTGGTTCCAACGATTATTCCTACAAAGAGTAGGTATAGTGAAATAGTTTTAATCACAAAATAATATAGTGATCCTCTGTTGGATTCAAAGCCAAAGAGGGAAGTTAATTTTGATATATTTGTAGATCATACATACAATTTTGTGTCTTGATTGTACCAAAGAACATTCTACCAGTCAAACTTAAATTAAAACTATTTAAAATTAAAATTTTCGTATAATATATTTAAATGTTGTTGTTATGAATGATATTTAAAAGTTTCTCCTTTTAAATTTATACATGCTGCATGGTTATCTAGTTTCTTTTTAAATATTGCTTGGTTCACTGTTAGTAATTTAACAGTTTTTGTGGTGTATAATTGAATAACATTTGATTTAAATTTGTTATTAAATAAAAGTGCTAAGTTTTTTTACATTTGTACCTTAGTCTTTATTCAAAGATTAAAATACATAAATAATTTCATTTCTGTACTATTCAATTTGTGAAACTTATGCAGGTAGGTTTTGTTTTAAAAAAATATCGATAAAATGTTAAAGCTCAAGAAAAGCAAAACAGTGATATTGATTTAAAAAAAATATATTCTTAAAAATATTTCTCGTTGTAATTTATATTATTATCTCGCTATCCCTCTTCACTGGGTAGGTACTCCAATTTCTTTTAGATGGTATATATGGCTTTTCAAAAACTGAATTTTCTGTTCGCAATTTACTCACGTAACTCACGTACCTACTCTTTTTAATCTATGCTGTGATACTATTAAGTATTGTTAAATTTGAGTCTTTAAGTGTTGTATGTTACGCACTAAATTACGCACTAATGATTTAATTGAAGCATTTAAATGTAAAAACATAATTTGCTTACTTAGGCATGGTATATAATTTATTTTACTTATTTCACAGTTTTATCTACATGTTTACTGAAGTTATCATAAACACTTAAGTTTTCTTAAGTATTTCTATTTTCGTATGTTTATTACACTAGTTTATTACACATTAAGAATATGTATGTCACATCTAGTGAGCGTAGTGAGTATCTTATGTAGATCACATCAAGTGAGCGTTCGGTAAAAGCAATCATAGATTTTGTTTCATTTCTGATCTGGGTCGGTGGGTAGTACTATGCTGACGATACTTTTTTGTTTCAAGGTCTGAATGTCTGTCTGATGAAGTATATACAGGTGTCCTACGACCATGCAACACGGAGGATAATACCTTAAATATTGTACCTAGCCTACTTTAAAAATTTTACCGAAAGATGAATTCAAATTAATCGATTCGAATAATCGCCTGCCTGAACCAGGAATCAAAAACCTGGTCAAAAGGGTTATCAATGTAAAATTTTCTATGTACTACCACAGAATAATAGTACAAGTAGTAACTACCTACTATTATTCTGTGGTAATATACACATATTTAAGGTCCTACGGACCTACTACTACTAAGGACCTACTACACATATTTAAGGTCCGTAATGCATGGCAGTGGAGCACCCTGTACATATAATTACTTATTTACTATCTTAACTAAGTACTAACATTATTATACATACAATTTAAAATACATTTTAGGCAAACAAAGTCTTCTGCTGGAAATGTTGGAATGTATAATAAAAAACGTAAAAGTAGGTATAGCCCAAATATCTTTTTCAATGGTTCCTGATTTTGATATAGTTTTCTAGGATTATGTTTCTATTGTTTTCTTTTCGTTTGATACAAATTTTAAACTGTTATTGTTGAGTGTTACGACTATGCATTGTTATATAATTTTTCTGTGTACCTATCTATCTGTATGTACGAGTATGCATATGTGATATCTATAGAAATATGAATATATTTTATGTATAGAAAACATCAGCTGAACTTTACAAATCTTATTCAAAAAACATTCTTTTAAACAGTACTTAAAATCTAAGTAGATGATTTTTTGAACACACATTCACGATAATTATTCGGGAGGAGAAATGTGAAATTAGTAATATTAAAGTTTATATTGTGAAAAAGTGCAGAAACCTAAAATATATATGATATGTATGAAAATGGTATTAACCAAAACATTTGAAATGTAACATCTAGCGCCATCTAATATTGTTTGAGATGACTATATTAAATAACGAATAATTTATGGTTGAATTTTTGCATATTTAGATAAATAGAGCAAAATATTGTCAGAGATATCAGGGTGAATCAGGTGAAGATAGTGAAATAATCAATGTGCATTTATTTATTACTTACTGCTTTTATATCCAATTTATTTTAAAATAGGTATTTAGATTTTGCGAAAAATATTTTTATACCTCTTAACCGTAACGACAGAATTTTATAAAATGTATTAATTTCCTTTCAAATTATATTTTTGCATATGTAAATTCTATAGGTATGTTTATTATTGATTATTGCTGTGTGTGTGTGTGTGTGTGTGTGTGATTATTGCTGTGTGTGTACCTGTAAGAAATTACCTGCCTTGGTTTGTACCTAATAGCTAGTGAGTAAAGTGTGAAGTAAACTGGCCTTATAGATACTTATTATACTTAATATTAAAAAAAAAAATATTAAAAATGTTACAATTATTGACGGTGTCTATTATCTAGGGTAGGATAAAATGTGTACCTAGGTCATTGATATATATGTTACCACTAGATTAGTAATCACCGCGCCAAAGCGTTGTCACTGGAATTATGGCCACGGTCTTAATCGTAGCAAACGTCAGTTCAGTACTCTGTGTGACGCCGGCCGAGTTGAACTGACAGAAAATATTTTCAAAATGGGCAAATGCACAGTGATAAAGTGCGATTCAAGATCACAAAAACTTAATAAGTCCACTAAAATTACTTTCCACACGTAATTTTATTGTTTCTGTGTTTACATCTACGCAAAAACGCAATAAAATAAATAAATTGTACAATTTTGAAATATAGGTTCAGTGTGACCACTTAAAACTTAGTTTTAGATCCCCACAATTCTGGGAGAATTTTAAATTATGGAATAAGTGAATATATATATTTTTTAATAATAACAACGTTGCAGTGTACCTAAAGATGCAGCACGCCGTGATAAGTGGGTGGAAATAATTCGATTATTGAGAAAAGAGACAGAATGGCTACCTACAAAATATTAAAAGAATTTGCGATACACCCGGGAGATCACATATCCTCAATACTAGTTGATCATTCCCTTTTATTAGTAAACTAGTGGAAGCCCGCAGCTTCGCTCGCGTGGAATTAGACATAACAATAGTTTCGTTTACACCTAGTTGCCACCCTCTTCAAAGACACTATCGATCGAATTTTGTCCTTCGAACTTCATTTTTGTGGAAAATCACCGAGATGAAAAGTACCTACATATCCTACATTTTAATTAATTAATTCAACTGTAAACATTTGTTGCTAATATGAAGCAATTCATCAATTCTATTCATCTTTTAAGTAATATATCTAAGAGAACGCTGCGCGGCGCCACCCACACCGTATTATTTTATTATTGCATTATTTTCTTTAGATTGACATTTTAAATTCGTTATATCTTTTTATTCGTTATTCGGATTTTAATAATCTATGTAGTATTTAACAGGTATTGAAACGGTCTTTAATATAATAATATTTAATGGGATATGGATTAATTCAAAGTTATGAATAATAATGGTTTGATTATTGTCGGCACTGTTATAAACTTTTAAAATGTAAAAAAGTAGTTATAGTGGCATAACCACAGTAGTTGGACATATGGTATCGCGACTTTTTGTAAATAATGATGTGATCTGCAAAGTCGTAGTACATTATTTTATTCTATCATCATTATTTTTCGCAGCGCACGCGATGTAAAGAATATTTTAGGTAATTTTCACACCTTGGGTAATATTATTGCATTTTTATTAAGGATCCCTATTTAAAAAAAAAATGTTATATAGCCTATGTTACTCAGTGAAGGTGCAGCTTTTTAATTGTGAAAGAATTATCGAAATCGGTCCAGCAGTTTTTGTGTGAAAACAATACAAACATACATTCAGAAACACAAATGTATAATATTATTATATAGCCTATGTCAGAACGTGAAGATGCAGCTTTCTAATGGTGAAAGATTTTTTGAAAACAGTCTAGTAGTTTTTGTGTTTTAACATTACAAACAAATGTTTCCTCTTTATAATATTAGTATAGATTCCATAATTTACAAATATTTTAAAATAAGATTGTATTACGAAAGCAAATTATTTACTCAAACTTACAAAAAAGAGTCTAAAAGCCAATTGTATACAAAACTTATGTTATAAAGCGGAGTATGATTTCATTAATTTCAGATCATCAAAATTCTATTTACATATGTAATTCAAATATTTTAAAGTTAATTTAATTTAGTATTAAAACTTTTCTATGGCTTAAAAAAATTGGGTAAAACTTCGCGTGGGTAGGCAACCCTGTCGCGCCGATTCCCGTAATTGCATGTTAATATTGCGATCTTTGTCTAATCTACGCGACGGTAATTGTTATTGTGACTTGTGTAAGTGAGACAGATATATGTTTACATTCAAATGTTTAGTGATTTCAAAGCTACGTCGTCGCGTTTAAAAAGTGGTTACGCTATATTTGAGGCATTCTGATGAAGTTTGCTTCTCTAGTATATTTAACTCAATGACCTAGGTACTTTAATTTAGTAATTATTAGCTATTATACATAGAACTGAATATTAAATGATTCAACACCATGTTATTGAGTACACGAGTTTTTTGTATTTCTAAAAGCATTCTTAAATAGGATTAATGACGAACCAGGTTTTTTTTTGGGATTTGACTTTTCTTTGAAATTCTACAAAAAATAATACCTATTTAAGTTCACGATGAATTTTGGTTGATTTATTAGTAAAGCTGAAAACATACTATCGGACGCGGCTGACGGACGCGACCTGGTAAATGAATGTACACTGAGCTGTGCAAACTATCGGACGTAAGTCGCGGACGTGACCTTGAGGCGTTCGGACGTCCGAGAGATATCTGGCGCGCTGGATGTTTTTGTCAGCCGAAAACGTCCGCGGACGGTATTTCATAGTATGCACGGGGTGCGGGACGCGGACTACGCACAGCCGCCGCTAATTCAAGAAAATCGTCCTCACTTTCACTACTCGACATGTTTCTTCGTGTACAGTTCTTTGTGGAATAAAACGTAGTGATTAAGTACTCTGTGGTGGAATAGGCGTTGAACGCGTCTGCAAGCCACGTCCCAAAAGACTGTGCACACTTATCAGCCGCGTCCGATAGTATGTGTAATAATAGCTTAGGATGATTTACAGCTACATTTAGGTATAAAATTTCGTTGTTGCCCGGTTTCTGAGGTCCATTTGACGGCAGTTTATCTATTCATTATCTCTATCGGTTCGATAACTTTTCAAATTGTGTTTCTGAACAACCCAATGTAAGATAAACTCCGTTTATACTTAGATTAACTTAACTGACGAAATATGGCCGTTTACCGGTTCGTTAACTTTATTTGACGTTTTTATGACAAATTACAAAAACTTTTAAGGTATTATTGCCTAAGTACGTGTTAAATAGTATTGAATTTTAGTCTAGAAATCCCGGTGAAACATTTTACAGTTATTCGTAGGACATAACAATAGATCAATTCGAGTTCTATTATGGACATCGAAATATCGAAATAAATTATTTTACTTTGACTTTTGACTTTGTCAAAAGTGACTGACAATTTCGGTTATAAACATTAGAATTGTAGATATTGTTCACATTTGAGTATGATGCACAGATGCTAATAAATACCAAATTACAATATTTGGTAAATAAAACAAGGTGTTACTACTTATTGACTATGGAAAAAATATTTCTTACAAATAAGACTATTCCTAGGGTACAAACTACAATGAATATCTATTTTAAACTTGATCTTTTGAAGAGACCCATCTAGTGGCAGTTTAAGGTACTCGTTATCGGATTCATAGTTAATGGAAGGCTCTTCGCGTGTTCAGAAACCCAGTGACAGTTATCCGACATATATCTTACGTTTAACTTTATTGATTCAATAGCTGTTGATAATATAACTGAAGACTTCAAAAACCGGCCATTAGTAGGTATTCACTAAAAGAAGTACCGCGATAAACGATAATAATTACAAGTAAGTTATGAGTATTTGCCATACAATCCAGTTTATAATTAATTTAGTTAATTAAGTTACAATCTTGCCTTCGTTTATTACCAAAATCTTACACCTAACATTACATTAAATAATGTTAATTATAAGTAATATGATAATAATATCATAATGGTCTCCGTAAAATAACTCTCTAACAAATAGTAATTTAAAAATTTAATAATAATATTCAAAGTATAATCGTACCTAAAACTAAAAAAAAAACAATGAAAAGGCATGTTTGACAAAATAATTATTACAATCTACATTCTACAAATTCCAAATAGGTAGTTAAAAATAAACATATTTAGGTACCAAATTAAAATCCAAGTAAAATTTAAGTAATTAAATAAAAGTCAAATTTAGTTTAGTTTTATTAAATCGAGGTACTGTACTAACAGCCGTCCAACAGAACAAGTCAAAGCCCCATCGCATGTCTGAAACGCACACCTATACTAATGCCACAGACAATTATATATACATATATGTATGTACATTTGTATCCAACATCATGCAGAATAAAACATCTATACCGTAAACTAAAATCTGGTTATAGTCTAACATAAAATAAACGTCTTGTGACCTTTTAGCCTTACTTCCAGGGGTCGCCAAACCTTTTAAAAAGCTGTGACCTTTTTCAAAATGTCCTTGTTCATTAAATGGAGTCTACTCGTACGTTGTATACTTACATGATGTGTGGCATAAACAATTGACCGAATTTTAATAGAGTTGTTGTTGTGTACACCTGTTTAGCTTCGGCCATGTCAAATGAAACTTGGTCCGTGGTACTTATATTGGGATATTGTATTTACTTATATTGTGGTTGTACCTTATGGTTCTAACTACCTATCAGCCTAAACTTTTCGAGCCATTTTACAACTACATATTACACAATAAACTACAAACATATTATAGACCGTACTTTGCCAAATGTTTAGATATTTTGTGTGGGAATGGCCACTTAAGGTTGGCATTCGACACATTTTGTCTATGGATCCTTTAACCACTTTTTTTAATGCATGTGTTGAATTAAAAAAAAACATTTTTTATTATTTGTTGCCAGTACCTACAAGATGTAGTTCTGTAATATCTTGTTGATTTGCTGTTAGATACAGAAATAGTGTTTTATTGGTAACGGTATAGATAAATAAATGTGTAATGTTATATTGTTTATGTGCATTTTTATTCCATCCAACCCCTCAGCTTTTGAAGATCCACTGCTAGTCAATGGAATCACTAAAAAGTTTTTGCGAGTTATCGACTTGACACGCATTCAATCGCCTCTATAAAATTTGTATACCTGGGCCGCATGCCTTACTCAATCGTGAGCGGCACAGTCATAGTAAAAGAACCTTCAAGTTGTTACATCAGAATACAGAACAAACGTAATTTGATACATTAATGTTATTTTAGGTTTTTTTTTTTTATGGATTAAAGATAGCAAACGAGCTTGCAGCACCACCCATCCGCTGCCACCCATGACAACTGTGACTGACTTTGAACAAGACTCAATTAGGGACTGGTATGGTTAGTCCAATTAGTTGAGAGAGTTAATTAGAACATTAGTTGGTCAGTTCGTTAGTAGGTATGAGGACTGGGGACTGTTAGTGATAGTTAGTCCTGTTAGTTGGTGTTAGTAATAGTCCAGTTAGTACTTGTTAGTAGGAGTCTCGTTCTAAGTCAGTCACAGATGTGTTGCTACCCTTGAGGACTAAGATGGTCGCCTCTAAAGAAGTGTAACCGGAATCCACAATGAACTTATCTAGTTGATCAGTCTTTTTCAGATGTTTCTTGTTAATCATCTGTAAACAAGACTAACCATCCCAGTCCCTTTTTAAGACTTGTTCAAGTTTGGTTACAGTTGTCATGGGCGGCAGAGGATGGGTGGTTCTGCATGCTTGTTTGCTATCTCATATCCATAAAAATGTCTGTGCATGTTATTAAGCCGACAATGTGGCGCATACACTTCTAAGGATAGCGCACGCCCTGAAGGAAGCTTCCTAGAAAGCTGTTGGACCTTCATTTCCGAGGGGGAATAATTATATTAGTAGTAGGTACCGCGAAAGACCGTCTCTCACGCTCATTTTTAAATTTTTTCTTAATTTCAGAACCAAAATGATACATTGTAAAATTACCCGCCAAGTGTGTGTGTGAATTGGACTCGGGCTATAAGAGTTCCGTGCCATTATCTTTAAAAACGGCAAAAATGTCTGTTGTATGGGAGTCTCCCTTAAATTTATATTTTTTCTGTTTTTTAGTATTTGTTGTAATAGCGGTAACAGAAATACATCATCTGTGAAAATTTCAACTGTCTATCTATCACGGTTCATGAGATACAGCCTGGTAACAGCCAGACAAACGGAAAGGGAAGTCTTAATAGGGTTCCGTTTTACCCTTTGGATGCGGAACACTAAAAATGCAATGCAACACGTGCGTAAGTTCAAAATAAAATGTCACTATTTATGTTGTAACTACATACTTGAAAACAACAAAAAGTTATTTTCAATTGAATTTCCCGCCAGTGAGCGAGCTCCACCTTAAGTGTTTCTATGTTAATCTCAAAAACAGCGCCCTCATCCATGGTTCACCTCATATTCCTGTGTTCCTGGATTACTTATAAATCATAATACGAACGAACAAAAAAAGAAAGCAACTCGATGGGAAAAGTAAAGACAACATTAAAACTACAACAAAAGCCACTCCACTCCGGTCCGAACGACGTTAACGAAAAAACTTTACCGCAAGTTAATTAGAAAAGTTTCGCACGTTTCTCACTGCACATACAGAGAGTCTACCCACATCTATTCGGACTAAATCGTGTAGGAAAAAGAAAAGGATTTTTGGATATAAGATATCAAACTAGTCTGCAATTCAATCCTTACCTGCCGCTTGACATTAGTACAAACGAAGAGGACTCTGATAGTGTCTAGGAGTCTTAGTGCAGTTAGTAATTTGGAACATAATTGTACAGTATGTTAGTAGGACTTATGTGGAATATAAGAGACTAACACGCATAACATAACATCACGCATGTATTTCCCCGGAGGGGTAGGCAGGAGAGGGTAGAGCTGTGTATATAGTTATACAGCTAAATCTCACTTAACACCAGTTAATAGGTGGTGAACCTATTGTCACACCCCGGGCACAGAGCCAGACTGACCAGACAGCCTGGATTTGTGCCCGGTGTATGGCAATAGACTCACCACCTATTGGTTGGGTGTGGTTTGTGTAAATTGGGTGTAGCTACACAAACCTCTGCCTAACCATTAAATCACTCCTATAACAAACATAATATAATTGCAAATGGACGCGGCAAACTAACAGCCGCTGATTTTATTGCGAATGTGCATTGATAAGTCGCGGAACACCCATTGGATAGATTCGTGTCAGGAATGCTCATTTTTTCTTCGTAGAATTTTTTTACTATTGCGAAATTTTCCGTCTTCAACTTAGTGTCAGGTTTTCTAATATGAGAGTACAGGATTAATTTTAATTAAGGTTGGTGTGCCTACTTAATAACAACAATTTAAATTCCAGTAACTTTATACCTACTTAAAAGCAAATGCTTAGGGTACTCTTAAATTAAATGTATACATTTGTTAAGTCTTGTACATAGTCATGTATACTATATACGTTTATGTGATAGAAAATAACAATATCAAAAATAGTTAAATCCATACTAATATTAAAAATGCGAAAGTAACTCTGTCTGTCTGTCTGTGTCGTTTTCACGCCAAAACTACTGAACCGATTTAAATGAAATTTGGTACACAGATATTCTAGAGCCTGAGGAAGGACATAGGCTACTTTTTAATCTATTATTATGTCTAATTCCACGCGAGCGAAGCTGCGGGCGTCCACTAGTATTAAATACATTTTCAAAACAACAATAAGTATTAACACGAAATTAAGCAAATTGTAAAATAAAATGAAAGATGAAAAATGTAGATACCTTCTAACGCGACCGGACGATCGCGGAGAGGTGGAAAGGGTAGAGAGATGCAGAGATATCGTGACCGCGTTATAACGTTATAGGAAAACACCGTCAGGATCTGCGTGCCTGAGAGTTCGAAGGTAGGTGAAGTCATTCAATCCACAATTGGCCAGCGTGGTGGACTGTGGCCTGATCTTACCCATTCCCTCAAGATATTGTGGTGGCTTGGTGATTTCCACGTCAAAATTAGTATGGACAAAGTCCAGTTAATTTCGGATAAATGACGGTTACGTCGTCGGATTCAGTAAGTATATAAAAGTTAGTAGGTAGATACTATTTTATTTTAATTACATTAGACTTAGACCGCATCACTCCCTCCCACCCGATTGTTGGATGTATTGAATATTGATCCTGATAACACTACTCTCCTAATTAATACGGCGTTCATCAATCAATTTGTCAGGGTTTTAATCATTTTCTAGTACAGAACACACCTTAGTTTTAGTAAGTAACTTAGTACACCAGTAATAACTAGAATCAAGCAAACTTTAGTAGGTACGTATTACGTATGTAATTGGTCATATGAGCTGTGTTTTGGGTGTAATCAGGTTAATGAGCATGTATCTCAATTATTATTATGTCTTGCGTCAAAGCGAGACGTACTAAAGGAATCGATTTTGTGAATTGATTGCAGTATTACAAATATTAATTGAGTCGTTCATGAGAGGCAAAGACATTCAATGAGCAATATCGATACTGAATACGGAGTATGTTTTTACATCATGTTTTACCTCAAGCACTAGTCGGGCGGGGCGAGCAGTGAAGCTAAAGTTAACAGAATTGCGAATACCAAAGAGCGGTCGACATGCGTCGAGCGATTCAAAAGTAGAGCCTCTGTTCTATGACTAAATCCGGTGCTAATAGTATGTTCTGAGCGTCCTGCTGTTAGGCAAGCAATCAAAACTTCTCACAGCGGTGACAGCAGGCTATCGTACTCGCCTCTCACTCGAACAGTCCGGATTTAAACCCCAGCGGCACGCACCAATGACTTTTCTGAGTTATGTGCGATTTAAGAAATAAATGTCACTTGCTGTAACGCTGTAGCACACATCGTGAGGCCTGAGAGTTCTAATGTTCTCGAAGGCATGTGAAGTCTGCCGACCCGCACTTGGCCAGTGTGGTGGACTAAGGCCTAATCCCTCCCGTTCTGAGAGGAGACCCGTGCCCAGCAGTGGGACAAAGAAAGGGTGGCGATGACGATGATGATGAATCAAAACTTCTAAGAGAAGGCTGCGGCGACTTTATGTCATCAGAAACAATCTTCCCACGAAAACTTCTATGAACTTGACTTTCAACGATTTGCATCCGACTTCCTTTGCTGCTTAACTTTGCTAGCTGTTCCCGCGAACCACGCTACACGCTAGTGAACTTTGCCTACTCGCTTGCTATTTAGGCCCCCAGTGAATGTAATTGAATGAGTGAGAGCCTCAGGGGCGGCGGAGCCCGCAAATCTACTTAGAAGCTCTTTGTATTGACTATGGCGGTACAACGAGCTACGAAGCTTTAGAAAATCAGACGAGGTAAATGATAGTTTTGGATATAGCCCAAAGGCCTCTCACTCTAAGCATTAAGTTACTAAGGAAAGGTTGTCGTTAATTTTAAGTTTTAAAGTAGTTAATGTAACCGTAGCGTCTATAGCCCATTGGCTTGCGTCGATTCAATGTGATCGAAAGAGTTAAGCAACGACAGGCGCTGTCGGTTTGTGGATGGGTGACCGCTATTGGCAATATTTCATGGACGCTACTTTGCTTCGGAGAGCACGTAAAGTCATCGGTCCCGATTGTTTTCAATGCTGGAAACAGTCGTTAAGCCTTGTCGAAGACCTTCGGGTGGCTTGAGAACATTCGACAGTGTATGGCCACTAACCCCTCCACCAATCCGCATTGGAGCAGCGTTGTAGAGTATACTCTAGATCTCACGCAGAACTGTCTGTGGGGAGACCTGTGCCCAGCAGTGGGACGTCTATGGGTCGCAGCGAATGTAGCCGCTGCAACACCCAGACCTACTTGCCATCTGGCAAGCAAGAGAGGATATCTGCCTACTGGAAAACAAAACCTAGACCAATCAAGAAGAAAACTCTTTTTAACCCACTCAGTTATCCCCGACAAATCTTTATCACCGATACCCGATACGCAATAACCATTCGTACACCCTGGAGATTGCCTCGGTGCCTCGGGCATATGACGTCACGTGATAGGCTCTCGTAGGGGAAGATTTTTACCGAAAGAGCCCTACGCACGCGTTGGGCTTTTAGGTATCTTGCACACGTGTTACCATAACCGCCAAAAATGAGTAGCGTTAGGTGGTCCGTTGTCGGAGTGATCGAAAGTAGTTGGTCGACATGGGGGCCATGAACATTCCTGCATAAGTAATTTTAATTTTATAGTTAGTACTATGTAATAATAATATGTAATAATAAATTTATTTATCATTTGATTGATCTTACATTGTTGCAATTTATTCGCATTTGTGTTTGGTTTTGAAACTGTAAACAAATTGACGATGATTCGAAATATATTAATAATAAAAATAACTTCCAAATATCCCATTAGATGAATATTTGAATGTTAGTAAATATTTTATGTATATTATTCGCACAAAAGTGGAGATCGTCGATCGAGTGGAAAAAGCGAATAGTCAACGTAGTGTGAGAACATACTGCTAGGTGGCGCGACGATCTACGCAAAGCGGCTATTGCACGTGGAACAGAAAAGCCAAAGATCGAGCATATTGACGCACATTAGGAGAGGCCTACGTCCAGGAGTCTGATGTATTGTATTGTATGTATTGTCTGACTTGGAAAGTTTAACCGACAAAAGTGGCCCGTGTGTAGGAAGGAACCCTTACAGCGGCCTATTGGTAGCCATTTGCTGCTAAACTTGCCTTCGAGGCGGTTTATGTTCTGGATATTGACTTCAGTCAGCTTGAGTAACGCTGTTTACTCATTGTTACGTTATTATCTACAACTACTATGTACACGAAACACGGGGTCGCCCTGAAAACCAGCCGTCGTGTAACTGTTGTGTTTTTCATTTGTTTTTGAATAAAATAATAATATGGTAAAAAAAAGTTTATTTTTACAATTCTTGAAATGCACACTAGTGCGTTTCGCTGGGAATTGAACCTACATCTCAAAACTAAACTGTACTTAATGTTGTGTTTAGAGCTATTCAGTTGCAGCGCGAATTTTGTAATTAATTGCTTCATGCTTTGCCTTGCCAAGTGCCAGTTGTCTCTTAATTAAATACACCTTGAGCATAGCAAAGATACATTTCATCCCACTTCCGTGTTTCTGTAGTTATTTAAGTACGTGGTTTTGACTTCAGATTGTTTAAATAAGTTGTAGGTAAGCAGTAGTATTGTAGCGTCCATAGCCCAATGACTCGCGTCGTTCAATGTAATCGACAGAGTTAAGCAACGACAGGCGCGCCCGATTTGTGGATGGGTGACCGCTAGTAGCAAAATTTCATGGAAGGTACCGTGTTTCGGAGGGCACGTTAAGCCATCGGTCCCGGTTGTTTTCATTGGCGGAAACAGTCGATGAGCCTTCTTGAAGACCTTCGGATGGCTTGAGAACATTCGACACTGGGTTGGCCACTAACCCCTCTACCAATCCCCACTGTAGCAGCGTGGTGGAGTAAACTCTAAGTCTAGACTCTAGACAGACTCTCAGCTGTGTGTGTGGGGAAGACCCATGCCCTGGCAGTGGGGACATCTATGGGTAGTACAGTACATGGCAGTACTATTCAGAACGTATACCGTTGGGATTTGAACCCGGACTCTTTCGAGTGTAAGGCTGTATTTCAACCACTGTGCAATCACAGCTATATGGGATAGCAGAGCTTTTATTTCACCACAGCTATGCCCATTGCTGTTTCCAATCAGCCGCGAAGATTTTTACGACCGCGCTAATTGTTCGAGACGCCAACACCGGAAACGATAAAAGTTATTAATTGGTTTCCCGCCATACCCCGGCCGGAAGTTGTAAATATAGACCGCTATTGCTTCCGGTCAATCGACACGCATCTCTCTGCCCTCCCTTTAGTGAAAATGGGAGGTTGTGTTGGATTCTGTATTTAGTTGCACAGTATACCTATAATACGAGTACCTAGTATTTTTTTATTAGCTTGCCATGCTGCCCGTGACTACTGTGAAAAACTTTGAAAAAGGCATACATTTATTTGATTTAGTAGTAACTTTGAAGTACCTATGCGTAGATATCTTTTTAAAACAATCAATGTGTGACACAAACGGATAAATTTATAGGTAACTATACTTTAGTGGATGCACCCAAAGGGTGACAAACGGAACCTTTTAATGTCTCCGCTCTCCGCTGAGGTCTGAAAGGGCTTTATCTCTAGAAAGGACTAGGTAACCACCTGAAATTTTCACAAAACACGTGTTATTGTTGCCGCTATGACAACAAATAATAAAAAAGTAAAAAAGTTAGATCCCAAAGGGTCCCGCTCGGTGGTACAAGTGTGCGGGTCTGCCTTGCGCTATCCCAGTTTTTTTTTAAATGTTAGATGTAACGGTATGTTTTGGTGGCATAAATACAAACAAGTTCCATGTACAAGAAGCTGTGGGACAATACTATACTTAAATTTTTTTGGTAGAGACCAAAGATCCAGAAAAAACAGTAATCATCTTTAATAGATTGGGGTTATAATCCTACACTACAATCTCACTGTAAAAAGAGGGTACCTAATTTGCTAAAAGCTTTTCATTGTTCGTAAACTTCTCGGTTCGATGAACTGATTTGTACTGTTTCGGATAGTATGCTCACACGTGCGCTTATTGGGGTAAGTAGCAGCGAATTAGTGGTAAGATAAGTGCTAGTTATAGGTAATACCATACGAACATAGGTAACTATCCTTTTCATATTGAAGGTATTAATTAACATAATTATATGTGTTAGGTGTTCTTGTATCATCAATATTAAATATTTAAATGTTTGTTTCTATAAAGAATGACAGATAGAAAACCCAACCAATTTACCAAAATGTGTTTTGTAGCATTTTTCGTACACAGCGTTAAATATAATTTTATAAAGTTTAAGATAAATAAAAATACAGGTCATACCACCCTCCATAATTTCTTAGACGGTAGAAAATGGGGATAAGGCAGTCTTTGATCTTCTTGTGTCTAAGTGCCGCTGCGTTTGTCGAGTTGAGGAAATCACTGAAATGGATTGAGTTGAGGGCTGCTCTGCTAGGGTTGCCAAATAAAAGTTTTTATTTTTATTTTGTATTTATCAGTATGTTACGTACGGACAAGTCAATTGGACTTTAGTATAGATACAGTGTTGTGCTGACTGTGCATCACGAGATCCGAGAACCGCTGCAGGTATCCGGTAGCGGTTCCCATTCCCACGAACAAGACATTCCCGCGCCTAACATTGGACGGGTCTCACCACTCTAGATTTAGTTTAGTAATAAGTTAAAATGTAATTTTCTATAGAAGAAAATTAAATTAGTTTTAGTAAAAGTCGTCTCGTCTACCTAATTTCACCCTGCCTGCCGCCGACATGTAACTTGTTACGTACGGACAAGTCAATTGGACTTTAGTATAGATACAGTGTTGTGCTGACTGTGAATCTTGAGATCCAAGAACCGCTGCAGGTATCCGGTAGCGGTTCCCATTCCCACGAACAAGACATTCCCGCGCCTAACATTGGACGGGTCTCACCACTCTAGATTTAGTTTAGTAATAAGTTAAAATGTAATTTTCTATAGAAGAAAATTAAATTAGTTATAGTAAAAGTCGTCTCGTCTACCTAATTTCACCCTGCCTGCCGCCGACATGTAACTGGCGCAGTCGAAAAGGATGGGCTGGCAGGCTCCCCAGCCAGGGTTGCCGCCGGTCCAAGAAGAACCTACATCGTCGTGCTGCTGCAGGGTGTCATAGTGATCCAAACATTGACACGACTTAGTGAGTCGGGACGACCGGGATACAATGACAAATACGTAAGTGCATTAAATTACATGAAGTGATTCGCCTTACCTATTTCCCATTTTAATCCAATTCTATCGCAGAATTATTAATAGTTAAGAGGCGTAAAAAAAGTGAATAAATTTAATATGGTAAATTTAAATCAAATTAAAATTTAATAAACGGAAAACTAAAGTATGTAGTGTTAAAATATAAAATAATTCAATAATTAACTATTATAGATAAATTCAGCAGAATCAATCGAAAAATTTATGAAATAAAATTAATTAAGTCAGCACAACCTATAACTTTGTGAAAAATTAAACTAGAAGTAGAATTATATTGAAAATATATAGGTAAATTAGTGTGATTGCTTTATTAAAATTTCTAAGAATTGGTGATAAAAATTTTTTTACTACAACTCAATAAATTAAATACTTAATTATTTGCTTAAAATAATTTAAATAAAAGTAAAATGTATCTCTCATCCTTGTCCTTTCGTACCAAGTCCTATCCTAAGTACCTTTAAAAACAAAGTATAATAGTAATTTAAAATAACTTTTAACTTCAATAAAATGTAATAAGTCTTATACTTCGATCAATAATGTACTGATCGAAGGTCATTAATATTTAGTGTTAAAAATTAAATTTGGTAAAAGAATACGGAATTCATTCTGTTTAATATTAGTTATAAATTACATTTCATATTAACACAATTTAAAAAATTATTATTAATTTTCGAATATAATTTGCTACTGTAAAAATTATTCGAGAGATTAATTTAAACTATTAAATAAAATTCTTGCTTCGTCTCTTCTTCCTGGAAGATGAGTTTTGTTAAAGCAAAAATATTCCAGTATATTATATTCGTGAGATAAAAAAAACTAAGATTATTTTTTTCATATTTATTAATTAAACTATATCAGTTAAATAAAGCTTTACTTCCAATTTCCTTTCTTTTATCCATCTAACCCTAAATTGATCACTGACATGTGCATTTGCACATAGAGGCTGAATGCCCGAAGTTAGACCAAATCCAGTATCCGAATCTGTGTCTACGGATATACTCTGCTATGGATCGAAACTTCTACCACTGTGTGATGAAGACCATAATTTTGAAGAAACCAGAATCAGGCGCTCTCAAGAAATTAGAATCATCGATATTCATTCCCTTCACCTTTCTACTCAACTCCACTCCAGCTCCACTTCGTGATCGGCTCTTCAGCAATATTGTCGTCTACGGTTTGCCAATAGTTGCTGATCTTCCGGAGGGACGTGTTACGTACGGACAAGTCAATTGGACTTTAGTATAGATACAGTGTTGTGCTGACTGTGCATCACGAGATCCGAGAACCGCTGCAGGTATCCGGTAGCGGTTCCCATTCCCACGAACAAGACATTCCCGCGCCTAACATTGGACGGGTCTCACCACTCTAGATTTAGTTTAGTAATAAGTTAAAATGTAATTTTCTATAGAAGAAAATTAAATTAGTTATAGTAAAAGTCGTCTCGTCTACCTAATTTCACCCTGCCTGCCGCCGACATGTAACTAGTACACCTAACATAGTAAATATTTTTTAACTTTATGAAAACGCTTCAACACTCGCACCCGCTAAAGGCATGATCCTGTGTTGCGGGCGGCACATAAAGAACATGACTGCAATGGGAACCGCAAATCCGGCTATGAACAACTTAAATGTTTTCCATTTATTGTTGACCATTTAACCAACACTTCGGTGTAATTGGTATTTTTTTTCTGAAAATTAGATGTAACAGTTTTTTCATACAGTTGGTTATATAGAATACCTAGGCATGCCAACTTGTACTATTATGCATTCTGTGCCTATGCTTAAAAGTTAAGATTTTATTCGTTCGGTATATTATGTATTCTGTGCCTATGCTTGAGTTAAGATTTCATTCGTTCGGTATAGGTAGCTTTTTTTTTTTCATTTTTAGATGTGATGACCACGTGTGAATAATTTATGCACACACCATACAACCACAGATGACCCGCATACCTGTTTGACCGTTTATTTATTTGTTAAAAAATTGGAGAGTGTCAACCCTAGGTGTCAAGTGTGGGTCTGCGGCTAATAGATATCCATTACTGGCCACTTGTGTCACAGTCAAGCAGCCCTACATGTGCGGAGAAAAATTACGGCCTCCACTCTTACGTAGACATACAAAATGAAAAAAAAAAGTAAACAGCCCACCGGTTCAGAATTAGACTCCAGAAAAGTCTGGAGAGATCCGGGATGATACTTGGTTGATTTACATGACTTATAGTTTAAGCAGTTAACTTGCTGTGACGGCGAAAGTCTCCACCAATCCGCATTGGAGCAGCGTGGTGGAGTATGCTCTAGACCTCCCGCAGCAGTGTCTGTGGGGGAGATCCGTGCCCAGCAGTGGGGCGTCTATGGGTCGCAGCGAGCGACGGCGAAGGACAAATCGTGCGGAAATGCGTACGCGACAGTTCTCCATAGCATTCTCGAAGGCATAATCGCCATCCGCACTTGGTGGTACCAAAAAGAATAGCGCAGTAGCCCTGCCTGTCGTAAGAAACTAAAAGGTGACTTCTGAAAGGACAAAAGTGGGGGCTCGAACCGTCCTTGTGACCCCGGGATACTAGGCATATCGTTGTAAAGGTTAATCGGCTAAAATGTGAGGAGCCTGTCATGTGCACAGTGGATGATTGCTTATAGATCTTGAAGAAACACCCGAGGTGGATTTCAGATTTTTCAGATTTCAGATTGATTTATTTTTCATTATATGGTACTCGTATATGTATACCTACGCTTAACATTTTTCTTTTTCTACCGCCGGTTCTCAAAGTTGATGCTACCGAAAAGAACACGGCAAGAAACTCGATAGTTAGATCAAGGCAAGAAACTCGGTAGGATTCCGAGGGGTTTTAATGTGAAGAAATCACAAACGACGCGGCGTCATCGCTCGTAAAACAAACAAAAATCTTTTTGGAGTAATGGATGATCAGTTACATAAATAATTGACAACTCCGCGGTCCCGGGTTCGTGTCCCGACCGAGGAACTTATTTATTTCACAGAAAATTAATAATAAATTAATACTTTGATAAATATTTGTTGAATTGTGTTGTTTACTGTGTGTCCGCCACCCACAACAACGGCTACCGCGGGGATGTGAGTGTATACCGTTTATTATTTCTGTTACACAGATAAAACCACCATTAATCATAATTGCTCAGTATAAATCTCTATCAAACAAACCACATGAATGTGCCAGTGAAACCTCATTTCTTCCCAATATATTCCGTGCCAGAGCAAGTTTAATTTCGCAGTACATCTGCAGTGCAGTATTTACAATAACATCCGATGCTCATTTCTCAGGTTCGATTCCCGGTGTTGATATTGCTGGATATTACGCGCCGAAAGCTTCTGGCGTTCTATGGCACTAAGAATCAGTAGAACTGTCTTGCTGCAGTCCTGAGTACAACACTTCAGTCCAATTTTTATAAATTGTGTCCGATTAAGATCAATTTTTTTAAATATGTATTTTTACAGTTTACAACAATTATGCAACAGAAAAGTTCAGACACAGTTCTATTATTAAATAGTCCTTTACTCTAGGCATGCAAATAAGTTGCGAAAGCGTCCCCGCCGGTAGACGGTGAGGAGGAACACCGCTGGTTTTTAGCCGGTAAGAGTCCGGCATAACCCGACAGCGCCCCCCCGCGCCTGTCGGGTATAAGTTAGTTATAACCGAGCGAGCAGAATGCTCGGATCTCGATACTCACACGCGAGCACTAGCGCACATACACAAACATAAAGTTGCGTTATGTCCTCAATTATCCCCATAACGCATTTTCATTACGTGACGATTTTCTTCCTCCTATCAGAAATTATTTCCAAAAATTGTGCAAGTCACTTCGATGAGATCACTAGGCCGCATAAAGCTCAGGGTAATATTTGTTTAATCTTCGCCGCGCGACACTCAAGCCCGACTATTGCTGGATAATCTAACCTCAATATTTTACACGGCCAGATATGACACGGATTTAAAGTTGAACATCTTCTGGTTTAATTTTCATTCCTGTAGAAAAATATAAAAAATAAATTAATGGTTGTCTGTAAAGTCAGTTTACGGACGAAAACTTAACTTGATAAAGTCACAGGAAAAAACCTTTATCTGAACTGATAAATAAAATAAAGCTAAATATGTATTAAGGTACCAATTGCTTTAAACTATAAATTAAAGCCTGGAAAATTTGCTGTCTTTTCATCACAGTTTTATCATCACCCAACTAACTGCCAGCACAGACCGGCCTAGCTTAACATTGCTATATTTTTTGTTGTATATATATGCATCGCGAGCGTATCTAAGTTTACCTTGTATATAAGTTGTACCTTCCAACACTTACCTACACTTCCGCGGTAGTTTCGCGCAGTGCATATCGCTATTAGGCTGATTGCAACACTACACATTTTAGCACTCCTGGGAAATTTTGCCGAAACTCTTGTTTAGTCAGGAGTAACGTTTAAATTACTCTTGGTCCGCACTTTTCATGTCAATAAACTATAACAGTTTCTGTCTACCACTACTATAAGATCGCTAGTAGCTAAAATGTGTTCTTGTAGGATGATATCAACGGAGCTAATATCATAAAAGCGAATGTTTGTGTGTGTTTGTATGTTTTTTACTTCTGTACTCAAACGGCTGGATCAAGTAAATAATAAGTCCGTAAATAAGACTTCAGAATTAGCTCCGCTGTAGTAGAGTTACACCCTGCAGTTGCAGTCATCTCAACTTCGCTTGTGGTTGTGTGCGAAACATTCAATCTCAGAGACACGATAACCAAATGTCATATCCGTTCGGTTCGGGGCCACACGATCCGAGCGAGTTTATTTAAAAACGGGTGGTAACTCGCTAAATGGGCTTGCGGGGAGGAGCAGCGGGCGGCGGGGGGCGGGGGTAGGGAAAGCAAAAATCTCATTTCCTTAGATAGAACGCTCAGACACGCTGATAACGAAGCACGCTTCGTTTAATCCCTGTTTAACATACTCATACACGCGAGTTCGAACTGATACGCTGATGGTTGTGCGGCGAGGTTCAATTCCAACCGAATGGTCAGTTGGTTCAAGGGCCGTCCACCGATAATCTGTGACCGATCTTTTGTCGGCCAAAACTGGTTTGAAATTTAAACGCGCGTCGGTGAAGGCTACTCGAAAACAAAATCGGAGATTCCAGGCCGATTTGAGTCGGGCGAAAAGAAATTTTACATCAGCTAATACATTTCTGATATTATCGGACCTACAGAAAATGTGTAGTGTAGTAGTAGCGTCCATAGCCCAATGGCTCGCGTCGATTCAATTAGATCGAAAGAGTTAAGCAACGACGGGCGCGGTCCTGGTTGGGGTGGGGTTTGGGTGACTTGAGACACTGGGTTGGCCACTAACCCCTTCACCAATCTGCATTGGAGCAGCGTGGTGGAGTATGCTCTAGACCTCCGGCAGCTGTGTCTGTGAGGGAGACCCGTGCCCAGCAGTGGGACGTCTATGGGTCGCAGCGAAACAGAAAATGTGACGTAGGCTTAGCACTAAGCCGCACCACACCGTCTCAACTTAACACAGAAGTGTCTGTATCTAAATAGGTACCTATGTTGTCTTAACTGCTGTTTTCTTCAGAACGTCATACCGTATCAGATACCTTACAACTGTAAGGTCGACGGATGGACAAGCTTTCAAGATTCAGAAGTAACTGTATTCAAGTACCTTCCGTAGCTGCGACTCTTAGTTAGCTCTAGAGGTTAGCCCTGGCCTGCCACGTACTCGTACCTAGTGGCTTTTACTTTGTTAAAAACTGTATTTCGTATTTTATTTTTACTAGGAAAGCACCACGATAAGTGTAGGTAAATGAAAGGTTGCATTAAAATTCTTTGGGCTATTATTATTCGGGAAAATCATAAAAAAATTGGCGACTTTTATTGGCAACTTTAGTACTAAACCAAGCGGCGAAATTACATAAAATTATTAATAATGAATGTACTAATCACAAGAAAAATGTGAAATGCGCTAAAAGTGAGAAATAATTAATCTAAATTCTTATTATTTTTTAAACGTAGAGTAGAGCATATTAGATAATTATATATACATACATAGCATATATGTAGTAGGAAATTAAGTAGAGCATATTACAAATTTCCGACTTTTTAAAACGACCATATACCCTGGAATTGTGACATAGGTACCTACCTAAATATTTTAATATTTGCATACTGTGACACGTATCATAGTAAATTTTGACGTTCGTTGAGTGTTCATTAATTTGCTGTAAGTACCAAATGACGATTAAAGATACATATTTGAATTTGAATTTGAAACTATCCCTTGATCCTAATTCAGCACGGAAGAAGATTTGCCCCGGGGAAAGCTAGTAAAAAATAAAATAAAGCTACACCCACACTTGGCGCCGTCGTGGCGGGGCGGTCTCACACGGGGGCATTATTAAATTGGCAGCGAAGCGCGAGCGTAGACATTTGCGCCCCCATTCAAGAGGAGTTTGTCGAGGCAAAATTGGCGTGTTACATAAATTTTATATTGTGCTGAGTGACATGACATTTTTCGAAATATTTATTAGACTTTAAGATTCAACAGAAGGGCTCATAGCTACGCGTCTCGTACTTTTTTAACACGCTTTTATTAGATCGGTATGTATGTGTGTAGATATGCAGCTATCTATGTATCTGTATGTCTGGACTAGGTACTCTGGACTCACCTTTACATGAGGAAATTTGAGCATTATTTACTCCCAAATAATTTATTGCAAAATAACGCTCCAAAAACATCTATAAAATAAGTGTTTACCAGCATAAAACGAAAATATTCATAGTGTAATTCCGTCGTTTCAACAAAGCGTCCAAGAGTATTCCAACTTTTTACGAGCATCACAACACAACCCCTCATTCACTTACATTCCGCCGGTCGTTTGTGATTTCAGTACGGTTTATTCATTTGTTTATAACTTTATCCTACTGTTGTCGTAAAAATTCAATCTGAAAATTGCGCGGAGGCTTTCTGTTCAGCGTAGACGGGCTACATTTACGAATATTAACCCTTAATTTGGCTAAGTCCGCTACAGCGAACAATCAAATAAATAAAATCTGGCGGGTTAATGAAAACTTCTATACGGCTTAATATCTAACAAAAACTTTAAAATATGTTTCTATTACAGTAAAAAAAATATAAATCTTATTTGAAAACACTGTATCTGTCAGTTTGTGACAAAATGTCGATGAAACACAAGCCATCCGTTTTACTCATGGTATTTATAATTTTTTATAAAGGTTTTACTTATAAATGTGCACGTTTGTTTACTGAAATAACTTTGTAATATTGTAATTTATTGAATCACATAAATATATTGTAGTTTTGTATGGTTTTGGTGAGTTTTTTTACTAAAAACAATGTTTGTCCGCCACAGCGAACAATATCAATTTCATAAATATTTAGTGTTTGAATGATTTGTCCGCCACAACGAACATTGCCAAAGTTATTGTGAGCTAAACATGTATTGGGATGATTACTAATATTTTACCTAATTATTAAATTTACATATTTGTTTATAATTATTTAACGCTATGTAACTTTTGGTTATGGGTTTTGCTTACTCCTTTGTTTTGCGCTTGTTAACAGCATTCTCGTGGTCAAAAAATATTAGCATTGGTACCAAAATTGCATGCTCCATCTGACAGACTGGTGACACAAGTCACCAGTCTGATCCGGAATGTGAACTGGACGATAATTCTGCACACTATTCTTCTTCCCCCGCGTCTTGGGGATCCATTGCGGCTCTTAATATTTCTATTTATAGAACAGATTCAGAAGACGAGCAGAATGCTCGCGTAACTCATGATGTTACCGATGAACCAGACATAAATTTGAATTCTTCTGTAAATTCTGTTCCACTTACCCCAATCTTGCAAGAAATTGACGCAGGTAACTATGAGAACGTGCCATCAACACTTTCAGCCATTGCATCATTCCCAGCTACTCCAGTCACACCAGCAATTCCAATAACACCAGATATTGTTTCACGAAAAAAGAATACACGTAAATATCGAAAAACGAGATCTAAAAAGACATTTACCACCTGCTAAAAGAGCAAAGAAGAGGAAAAGGTTTCAATTAACTTACAAATGGAAAAAAGCATCATTCCGTCTCAGAGTAGTAATGGAAGAAAATCTGACAGACCAAGAAAATTACATTGAATTACCTGAAGAAGATTCATCGCCTATGAATTTTTTCAAATGTTTTTCTCAAAGGATATAGGTACAGATATTGTAGAACAAACAATTTATTAGACATCAGGTATATGAAACTTTTGGCCAATCGAAGTGCTAAAAGAATCAAAAGAGAACACTCAGAAATAAACAAACCTTACGCAGCAAGACCTTCAAGTCCTGTAAAATATAATGATGTACGAGTAGGTCATTTCCCGTCAATTATGGATGAAGGACGTTGCAGATATTGCCAGAAAAAAACAGTTGTTTTTTGTATAAAATGCAATGTCACACTTTGTTTTGTAACTGGCAAAAATGCCAGAACTGTTTCCTTAATTTTAATACTAAATAAATGCGTATATGTCATAACTAAATTCTTTTTTTAATACATCTGTCCACAAAATACTTCAACTTTTTATTTACCGCATATTTAGTACTGTCCGCTACACCGGACATGTATATTTATAACTACTATATAACATAATTGTCAATGTTCGCCACAGCGGACATTAATTATCTCAAAAATGGAAAATTATATATTTTTTTTGTTTATTTTACAGAGATCCTAATGTCTATACAAACATGGGAAAATAACAGAAATTAAAAAATATTTGAAAAAAAATCTTGCCAAATTAAGGGTTAAAGGTCACGTGGTGGGTTATATTTGAATTTTGGATCATGAAATAAAGAGAGGATTATTTTGTGCTACTACCACTTTTTATATTATGCCTGTAGTGTGCAATAACTTTGTAAATAATATTTGTACGTTTTATATTCTGACTAGTCGAATGTCTATTCTATTTATGGAATACAAACAAGTAATAAAAATGTAAATACCCGCGACAATTAGAAACCAGTTGATGGTTTTCAAATACTCAGGCTGGTTTTGATTTTAGTTATGACTTGACTTGATCGTGTTTAATCGTCACGTTAAATAGAAAAACTAGAGTGAAAAAAAAAACAGTTAATTCGTTTGGAAGTTATGTAAGAGTGCGAGATTCTATGAGTGTTACTACTCGTCGATCGATACTTGTAACATCAAAATGTACCACTTTAAGGCAAATAAATGATTTATGATTTTGCATGTTATTTTATTATTTTTAATAAATGATTTTTGAATATTTTAATAAATCACTAGTTTACATTTTTACTAGTTTATTTCCGTATAATTGTTTGTAAATTATAATCATGTGCTTACCTAAAGAATGTAGCAAGTCTGTTCTTCCCCAAAAAGAACCCAGCAATCAGAGTGCAAGGCGCGAATGAAAAATGTATAAACGCGAAATCGTGCAATTTGGGAATTATATGCCACTTTGCTGTGTTACAGTTTCGCTGTAAAACTTTTTTCTTGTTAGTGTCTGTTAATTGGATATTATTGTAAAATGCACTCTTTATAATTATAATGATTCTCTTATTGGATAATTGACGTTGGTTGTTGTTTCTAAATTTATTTATTTAATTTTTATTTAACCATCTTAACTTTTATAATACGTACGTATATTTATCATAAACAGGATTATTCGTAAATTTGTTAGCCTAGATCTAAGCTGATAGCTTAGTGTCCTACAAATATTATAAATGTTACCTTACAATATATATGAAGATGTGAGATTTCGATGATCGTTGCTATCATAAATCCATAAAAAATGGATAGTTTTTTTTAATATCCGCCATATTCATTTTGTGTTACAATATTCCATCCATCAATTAAATTATTGACGCCTAACCAAGCTGAAAACTCGAATTTGGTTGATAAGGAATGTTTTCCATGAATATCTACTTCCATTCAGATACATTTTGGTACATACATTTTTGGAACATCTCCTTATTTACAAGGCCTGCTTCAGCAACGCCTGGCCGCAATAAAGGTTCAAAGAGCCGATTTGTCGGAACGCGAGAAGGCACTACTATCTGGGGTTCGTTTTACGGAAAATGAAATGTATTCGCTTTGTTTGCGCTATGTTTCCGCGTCATGGTTACGAATGCTTCGTTTACAATTTTCCTGCCATGAAACCTTGCTGAATTTCTTCTGACGAACTAAACCTCTCCTCTCTCCCTTTTTTGGCACTACCTCCATGCTTACTTAGTTATTTTTCTAAGCTACGACAATACTTTGAATTTAATATAGTACATATTTTTGACATAAAAGTTTTATAGGTTGATTAGTTGATACCCACCTTCTTTGCATTTCGTGCAGTGACCGATATCCTATGGGTTGTAGTACAGCTTAGCTTGTAGGAAATATATATGATTGTATGACTAGACTTACGAATGTAGTGCGTTAGTGTGACCACGGAGTAACAAATACATATTATAAGCATTTCTAACATCACGTTAGAATAAGGTTGCTTAAAATATTTTTTACAAATAAATGTCTTACAGAAAAACTTATAAAGGAAAAAATAGGTTACGCAGATAAAGAGGATCTTCACAGATGTTACTATGTTTCCTGTGGCCGAAGTGTCTTCGCTGCTGATAAGTGGTCGACACTTTCGGTCCCTATCTCCGATACTGGAGGACCGTAATAAAATCGAATGTTCGGACGCGCTGTGATCAACATTTTATCTCCTACGGTGGCCTGCGGTTCTTTCTAGGCTGAGGAGTAATGTTGATAGCAATGCTCTTGGATGGGTGCTAAAATACGATGATCTGTTTTTGGTAATGTAGATTAAGGATATCATGAAATAAAAGTTATCGAAAGTGATACCGCTTCAGGCGGAAGTGACCAAGGAGGAAATGATAAGAAGAATCAGTTTTAAGTCGCTAACAGCCCCAATTTTTTTTAGTTAGTATATCTACTTTCCTCCTCCTTGGTTTTTATTCATAAAATATCTTCAATTGAACTGACGCCGCTTACAGTACACGGTGGCGCGAACTCCGCGCGATGTTATCAAAGGCCCGGGTAGTGGGACTTCCCGAATCCGAATTCCGACACGCAAGGCGACACCAATGCGAAAGAGAAGGTAGAGATAATTTTATTTATTGTGTGCACAGGAGACACAAGAAGTTGATGAAAAGTTTTATACCCAGTAGCTGTCTGTCCAAAGTCGTCCCGCGGTTAATAAGTGTTACATTCGCAGTGTTACGGTTACTATTTATTCGTTGGACTCTAAAAAAATTTCTACCGCAGGTTTGATTTGAATCCACGACCATCAGTAATAGGAATTCTCTAACCACTAAAATTCACAATCTATATAATAATACGTAGAACGGACGTCCTGAGCTGACTAATGTCTTATCTTTTATCGTTTATTGATTTGTCTTGATCTTGCACGCAGCAATGGATTAACGTCATTTTCTATTTGTACGTACGATACGGGACTGCGTGTGTAAGTTAGGCAATGTTAAAAAAGGGTTAATAACTATCTCATAATTTGAAGTCCTTAAAACAAATAAGTTATCTGCAACAAAGAAATTGTTTAAGGCGTAATCTGTGGACATTTAGTTTCGTAATGTTGCAACATTGTTTTCTCTTCTCTTCCTCCTTCCCCACTGAACTAAACCTGTGCTGTATCGGGTGTCCAACAATCAATTATTAAAATTATCAGTGCCTCAGTAATTTCCCCACAACCCACGCCGGTACAAGTCGTATAGAAAATTCAGTTTTCAATGAATTCGATATCAAACTGTTCCATTCTCCTGCAGGCTGTATCTGTCGATATTGACTTCGTCTGGCTCTTACGACTGCCGACATTTTAATATAATTTTGGATGTATTTACTCCCTCTTCCTCCTTCGTAAGTAACTAAGTACCATTTAGTTCCACTGCTGGTGGACCGTGATTGCCTCCAGGATCAGGTGCGTGCCCTGTGTAATCTGCACCTATACGACTACCTCGCTGGTCTAGTGGGCGAAAATGTTGAAAGTCCTGTGTTCGATTCCCAGATCGCGCAAAAAATTAATTTGGATTTTCTAACTTGATATTCATATTAGTAGCATAGTATAAATACCTTGCCTATCATTTCTCTGTGGTAATAGCTTGGAGTGGATTTGTGCCTAGTGTATGGCAATTGGCAATGGGATGGGCTCAACACAATACATATTAAACAAGATGCTTCCCTAACCTACCTTATAAAAATGGGTGTATCTAGGTACTACACACACCTCTGCCTAATCTTGATTTTAAGTGCAGCAGCTTTCACATGTACAAACTGATTCCAATTTTAGCTCCAACGTCCAAACACACTGGGTGACTTGTTACCTCAAGGTAACAAGTATAGAGCATAATTTTTGTTCGATACGACCCGTCTATTGCCGGTGTAGTACCTATTCAATTTGTTGGCTTGTAGATTCAGGTCTTCAAAAGCGGGGCCTCACAGCTCAGAAGGCCTCAAAGTACACCTGGAGGAATTAGTGGTTAATCTGACTATCAGACTATTCATACGGCTAGCGTAGTGAGAGAGTCACTTCGTTACAAGCGTGAACTCCACAAACCCATGTTTTTATTTTTACCCTTCATATTTCTGACAATGTAATGTTTATTCACTATACAGCGCATAGTTTAAAGAATTTTTAAAGTCTCCATGCTCCGGGGCTTTTATAAATTAAATTGTTTCATAATATCTCTTTACCGTTAGTCTCATACTGTGTGTTGTCTGTTTATCCACACGAGCCGGGGGCGCTCCAAATATTTGATTACTGCCGTCGACTGCGGTCCTCTTACATGGCCGCTCAATTTTATTAGCTAATAGCGGAGCCTGCTCGCTTATTATATCGTAGTAAATAACTTAATTTATTGGAGAATGTTCTGGAATGCTGATAACAAATAACGTATTTAGAGATACGCGTATATACTTCAGTCTTCATTTTGTTTGCTTCTTGTTGCTGTGGATGATTTTGCAAGTTGATAATTATGTACCTATTGAGTTACCAGTTACATGAGAACATGACTTCTGTTACTACATATATACATATCATTGTAAAATGCACTGCAATATGAAACAGCGACGATCCCTGCCGTCGACTTTGCATCGACTACAGTCATATCAGGTTGTCAATTGAGATTTACCATGTCACTGAAAGGAAGTATCACCGTAGGTACCTTAAGTTGGCCCTAATTCGCGTGTGTTTTTTTGCACTGTAACAGCTACGTAGCTATATTGCATTTGAAGTTTTCCTGACGTGTCCATTACCAGCCTAATCCATACTATTTACCTTTCAGTACTTCAGGTGGGATACTTTGCGCTCCGTCCCCCGTTCACGACGACGTGACTCGGCGCCAAATGTCTCGAAAACAGCGATCGTCCGATAACTTAATCTAGTTTCCCATTGTAACATACACGGGGCATCCGTAAAGGAGTCGGCTATTGAATTTCTTTGGAAGTGCCACCCTAACCTCGTGAGTGATAAAGTGAGTTTCGTTTTGTTATTCTTACGAAGCGGACAGGAGTCAGGTTTTAGGAAAGTGTGTGCCACTATGTGTGTGGCACACGGTGTGCCATTGTAACTTACTGCTTCAATCCGTTTTGTGCCTATAAACATTTTACCCATTAAATGTTGGCCGGGTATCGTGGGAGCGACACCGGGTTATGTGGGATCCCAGTCACTAATATAGTGTGTATGTAGTCCGTGCTAATACCTTCTTGTTGACTTTCCTCAGAGCTTGTGGAGGACTCCGGAATCTGCGGTGGAACGCACTGGTGACTTTCAGTGGCCCGTGAAGGCTTAGTTGCTGTAGAAACGTGGACGACACAGCTGCGGGAGGTCTAGAGCATACTCCACCACGTTGCTCTGATGCGGATTGGTGGAGGGGTAAGTGGCCAACCTAGTGTCGAATGTACTTAAGCCACCCGAAAGTCTTCGAAAAGGCTTAACGATTGTTTTTACCATTGAAATCTACCGGGATTCAGGGCTTACCGTATCCTTCGAAGCACGGTAGCACCCATGATATTTTCTCAACAGCGGTTTTAATAATAAATAACTCGTTCTCTTATAAAAACGCAAATCACTTAGAAATGTCTGACGCTTGTAGAGTTCGACTACAGGATCATAGTTTACCAGCTTTAATCCCAAATTGTCCCAATCAACTGTAGGATGGGCTGAGTTTGTTTTCGGATACCTACCGGCCCTTGAACCGGAAGCAACCGTGCGCGTGTAAGTTGTTTAGCCGCTGTCCGCGCTTCCGGTTCGTTTGCTAACCAAACAACCGCTATGTGTGCTTAGCGGAACTGAATTGTGTGTCTACCAGCTTGTGGTCTGATTGGACGGGAAGAGGGTTGTCTTGGCTATTCCATTTGCTTCAGTTTTCTTTATTCTGATGGTTACGCTGAGGCAAGACGGGTTTTGATTTTTTTTTTAAATAATACAGACAGACAAATAGACATACGGCCCGGTATGTCTATTTGTCCGATGGTAAGTAGACACCGTCGAAAGAGAGATTGCTCATTTTTGTCTCGAATGATTGTTCATTTATTAATTTATTAATCAGCGTATATATAAAAATAAAACATAAATAATAGGCGCCTTTTTTTCCATTCGCTGTATTATCTTTTTATGAGGATTCTTCCATACTACCATTGGAACTACCACACACTCGTTCGGTACTAGCAAGTCGAGTGGTATGGAACGCATAACGCATTGTTCTAACATAAAGACCAACTTAAAATATGTTGTGATGTGCTACTATGTGCTGGATAGGTTTTTTTCATGAGCAAGTCCAGCCTTAGCTTTTAACACCTTTTATTGCAATACAAAATCCAAATCCACTATAGTCTATTCGCGTTAAGAAAACAGTGATTCAACAGTGCAACTGCAAAGTAAAGGCGTATTCATACTGGGGTAAAAATTAATTTTAAATGTTTGTTGTTAATCTTAGGTTGTTACTCGTTAGTCCATGGCTTATTCTACAAGGAATTTGGTTAATTTATTTAAAGTAAAATCTTTTAAAAATCCTACGCTCCGCATTTTAACTACTACTCACTTCGCAATTTTAAAAATACATACATCTTAATTTTTCTTTAAATTTAATATGCTTGAACGCGACTTGGACGAGCATTATTTACATTCCGAGCATACATCGGCTAGTCCCGTAGATCCTACGTTGTTCGACTTCGTCGAGAGTTACGTAATCACTAAAACCTTCACGAAAGTAAAGTTAAAAAGTCCGGCACGTGGCTGGCGTGCCAACCGCGGCGACTGAACTATCTCACTTTCAGCCCTCACCTTAACAAATAAAGTAGCCGAGTTAGGACCCTCGAACATGAAGCGAACAAATGTGGATACGGCATATTCAGTATAGGACAAGCTTAGAGAGGAGAAGTTTCTTTCCCGGTGCACCGCAGGCATAGCTTAGTCGTAATGTGTGTGTTGTGCATAGTGTTTAGGGGTGATTTAATAGTTATAGGGGTAAATTAATATATGGTAAATAAAGCGGTGACAGCCCAGTTGCTATCGAACTCGCCTCACTCGAGCGGTCTGGGTCCAAGCCGCACGCACCAATGACTTTTCTCCGGGATCTCTTGTAGAACGCGCCGGTGCCCTTCGGGGCTGCGCCCAAGACGGGCTCTTCCAGGTTTACACAACGCTGTGCAGCCACAAACAGCGTCGTCTTTCCCAGGGTCATATGATGGAAGGTTCGAGCTACCACTCTCACCGCCCGCAACCCCAGAAGTCCCATTTTAGTCGCCTTTTACGACAGGCAGGGGCTACCGTAGCACTATTCTGGTCCCGAGCTACAGACACGATGTAGCCTAATACTCACGGCAGATTAGTGAAGCCGGGCGTTGTACCGACATTGAGCTCAAGGCTTAGCTACGTGTTCGGACATTTTAAATTCATGCTTCAAATGATTCTTACAAAATAAACATAATATTATGTAGTAGTCACAGCGTAGCGTTGATAGCCTAATAGTTAAGCAACGACGGGCGCGGTCGGTTTGTGGATGGGTGCCGCTAGTGGCAAAATTTCATCGACGTTACCGGGCTTCGGAGGACACGTTAAGCAGTCGGTCCCGGTTATTTTCAATGGTGGAAACAGTAGATAAGCCTTGTGAAGACCTTTGGTTGGCTTGAGAACATTCGACACTGGGTTGGTCACTTACCCCTCCATCAATTCGAATTGGAGCAGCGTGGTGGAGTATGCTCTAGACCTCCCGTAGCTGTGACTGCGGGAGAGACCCGTGCCCAACAGTGGGACATCTTAGGGTTGTAACCATTACAATGCTCGTATAAGTAGCGTCCTTTATAGTTAATTTAGAAACATTCCGTAATCTATATATATAAAAGGAGAAGGTGACTGACTGACTGACTGACTGACTGACTGACTGACATATCAACGCAGGGCCTAAACTATAAGGGCTAGAAACTTGAAATTTTGCACAGGGGTTCCTTTTATAAAGTAGGGGAGCACTAAGAAAGGATTTTTGAAAATTCACCCCCTAAGGGGGTAAAACGGGGGTGCAAAGTTAGTATGAAACTTTGCCGTTTTTGAAGTCGTTAGACGGGTAGACGTCGTTATTGGGTTTAATTCTACGCGAGCGAAGCTGCGGGCGTCCACTAGTGTGCTTATAAATCAGCAATACATAAAGCTATTCAGAAAGCGTTTTTTATTATACACTAGAAGTAGGGATGCCATCTTCAGATTGGATATTTATGAGGTCAGTGTGTACACTTCATAAATAAATCCATGCCGCTCCGCGTGGAGTTATTGCGATTTGCGACCACAGAGCAGCCAATTAACAGAAGCTCTATAATGTTAAAGTGCAGAAAATCATATAAGAAGTTTATATTAGAAAGTCCATTGCTACATTGTATAAATTAAAAAGTGTAAGTAATTTTTATTAATCAGTAATTAAATTTATTAAAAAGTATCTAAGTGCATGTAGGTACCTATCTACCTACTATTTATTTGTTTAAATTAATTACTATCTCGTTGATTAAACGTAAAATTAAAAGTAATAAAAATGTTAATTTATTTAAAGTCTGACTATAAAACGGTTGACGTCATTATATTTAACAAAAATTACCTACAAAATAAATGTCATAATCTTCTAATTAATCTCTAATAGACTGCCACCAATAGTTAGATTATTATATTGGCCAATAATTAACGAGATCTCATGACTAGTATGTATAAAAATAGTATCGGCAAATCCTTGTTTAATCTGTGGTTGCACTGCTCGAATTGTTGAGTAAGCTGTGGTTGATTTCATTTTTATGTGACTCTGCTTTCTAAGTCTAGGGCTAGTCTCGATTTATTAATCTTTGTATTTATCCTATATACGAATAGGATTTAATTCTAAAGCTAAGCGGTCACTGATATTAATCCTGAAGGGAAATGCTTGCAGGGAAGTATAATGAGCATGTATGATAGACATTAGGTACGTACGGCCTACCTAACTTGTGCGTGAGTTCCGGGCCCCAAAACCATATTATTATGACTTTTCTAAGACAGTGTCTTTTACGAGAACATAATATTATTACATATATAACTATTATTTAAACGGGTGTGTTTGTTGGTTATTATACATATTACTATAGTGGACGCTTGCAGCATCGCTCGCGTGAAATTAGACATAACAATAGTTTCGTTTACACCTACTAATATTATATAGCCTATGTCACTCAGTGAATATGCAGCTTTCTAATGGTGAAAGAATTTTTGAAATCGGTCCAGAAGTTTTTATTTGACAACATTACAAAGCTTTTAAAGGACGAATCGAATGGAGAATTCAATACGTACCTACATTACATAATTTTCGCCAGTTCGGACAAGCCGTCGCCATTTTTCATATCGTCGGCGAACAGTCTCTGGCTTATAGGAATCCCGGAGTAATAAGTCCGTGGATATTAACATCGGACGGTCCTTGCTCGCGGCGGTGTCCATTGCTCCTGCGAGCTTCATATTGACTATCCGTCGGGAATATCAATGCCATGGATATATATCAAAGAAGTTGAATGGGAAGATATATGGACTATAGTCCATATAGGGGTACCCTATAGGGGATGCCTTTTTAGGATGCGTTTTTAGACTGCGGTAGATTCGTTTATAGTTGCTATGTACATATTTTAATTACGGACATCTACCCAGTGAGTATCCGTTATTATAATTTTCCTGAATTAAATAAAAAAAAAATTTATGTACAGAAAAAGTTCCTGTTCAATTTTATTATATTAATATATAGATTATTATATCTAATCAACAGCCTAAAATATAACTTTTATGCTTTTTGTTCTGAAAATGACAATACATTCATACAACCTTTTCAACATTTTACAACACTTTTTTCCAATTAAAAAGTAGCCTATGTCCTTTCTCAGGATCTAGGCTATCTGTGTAGGTACCAAAATCGGTTCAGTAGTTTTGGCGTAAAAGCGAGACAGACAGACAGAGTTACTTTCGCTTTTCAAAGTCAAAGTCAAAGTCAATAATATTAGTATAGATTAGTATGGATTTAAGATTGATTTTTTATAATGCTGTGCTCGCTGATGAAAATAAATCTATTTCTATAAATAGAAACAATTTTGAAACCCAAAATATTAGATTATTTCTAATATTTTGAGTTTCAAAATTTTGTTGTTTTATGTGTAACTGAACATTATTAACGGCCTTTGTGGTCCTTGAATAGGTCATAAACTACAGGTCAAACATTCAGGTAGCTAGATATTTACATAAACTATAGTCTACTATGGTATTGGCTAATACAAGAGATTACTGGCAAAGCCTTCAATCAAAGTGAGCAGTCAATATTGACATATTGCGCGCTCTCCGCCGCGCCTGAGGGTGGGTTCATAGCGAACGTGGCGAAAATCCGCAACTATACATTTCAAAGCGATAAAATATTATGGATTAGATTAGACAGTCGTGTATTCTGTAGTACTAAAACTACAAAAATAACTACTAAGACATGTTATTAAGCTTATAACATAATATACATCTAGTAGACAGTCGTGTATTCTGTAGTACTAAAACTACATAAATAACAACTTAGACATGTTATTAAGCTTATAACATAATATACATCTAATAGACAAGGTAGTGAGTTGAATTCTGAAGTGACAAATTCTTCAGTTGATTTTCAATGCTTAAATGAAAGTTAAATGGGTGAAAGAAGGAATATGACACCATGACACCAGAGCTGTTAAAACCATTTGGGATTCCGCAACAATCTTCCGACCCAAAATAAGCCGTTACTACTGGTCTTCGAGGCGACCCAGGACCATTTTTCATGGGGTATGTCTGATGGTGTTACTAATACTTAAAATACTTATCAATCAAGTAGTTATTCATAGAGACACATTTCATCCCAACTTCACTTCCTATGGGGACTTATATGACGTCCAACTTTACGATCAATGTGATGTAGTGTAGGGACTTTTATCGCAATTTTATTGACAATATGAAGCGTACTGGCTACATGCACCGAATACACGAATCCCCTCAGGAAAATGGAAGTAGAGCAAGCAAATATTACTCACTGGCAAGAATTAATAACCTGGCAAGAATATATATAACCTATGGATAGATTTGGCTATTACAAGTAGACATTTGACATAAGCTCCATATAATCGATTCAAAGTGATCGAAAGAGTTAAGCATCGACGGGCGCGGTCGGTTTGTGGATAGCGGTTGGCGGTTAGCGGTAGCGTCAATGGCAAAATTTGCCACTAGTCGTGGCAAAATTTCAATTCAATTCATGGCAATTTCAATTTCATTCTGATGTAGTGTTACAAAAGACAATAAGGCTTACCTAAACTCAGGCTAAGAAAACAAGCAACTCATATGTGACCGACTTAGAATGGGACTTTTACTATTACGAGTTCATAATAATTAAAATTGGCACTACCGGTCACTGGCCCCATAGTCTTACCTACAAACGAACTTACTAACTACTGTAATTTATAGGAATGTAGGAAGGAGTGGATGCTCATTTCACAGTACTCTAATCTGCTCTGAAGAAGCAAAGCGAAGAAGATTAATACAGTACTCTTCTTTACTTAAAACAGCCAGTCTAAATTACCAAGTACCAAAAATTTCCCAAACTTTGTTACATTACCTTTCGTGATAGGTACTCACGGCTCAGTTTGTTGCTATATCAACCTGCTTAAAACTGCTTGTTATTTACGTTTTTGTCACGTCACGGGCATCGTGGATGCTATTAAAACCGATAAAGTACGTCCGCTATGTCGCAGCGATCGTAAAGACGGTCACTGGACGCGCCCAGCGGCGAATGACTGTTGGAGCTTGTTTCCACTGAGCAGGGTTAGCGGTTTTGCAGTGTCAAAGTCAAAGTCAAATAATTTATTTCGCTATGAGGTGATTGGACAGCATATCGGTAAATATGTCGGAAGGCCTAGGAGCTGCACTACTTTATACTTATACTTCTATATACTACTAGTGGACGCCCGCAGCTTCGCTCGCGTGGAATTAGACGTAACATAACCTAAATACAAAATTTCATTGAAATAATGTAGGTATACACGAAAAACTTTTATACCTACTAACTTTGCACCCCCCTTCTACCCCCTTAAGAGATGATTTTCGAAACTCAATAAAAAAACCTTCATAGGTACTGAATTTCAATCGAATAACATCAAAAACGGCAAAGTTTCATACTAACTTTGCACCCCCGTTTTACCCCCTTAGGGGGTGAATTTTAAAAAATCCTTTCTTAGTGCTCCCCTACATTATAAAAGGAACCCCTGTGCAAAATTTCAAGTTTCTAGCCCTTATAGTTTAGGCCCTGCGTTGATATGTCAGTCAGTCAGTCAGTCAGTCAGTCAGTCAGTCAGTCAGTCACCTTCTCCTTTTATATATAAAGATAAATTATGGAGCTTATCATATTACCTTAGCTTATCACAGAGTAAGACCAAGAAAAATAACGAAATCTCATTTTTTCCCCACGTTTTATTTCTGCAGAGTAACTTCCATGCAAACAAATCTATTTGTCAGATTTAATGTACCTGTCATTGGGCTGAGTGGCCTGCGTTAGGTGGCGCGTTTTCCAGCACTGGTATTTTGTAGGTTGAAGAGGGAGAGAATGTATCAATTTGATGAACTAATACAATACCTCTCTGTTTTTACCGTGGGAACCATTTCTTAAATAATAGTCAGCTAAACAATTTTCGGCGAAACCGGCGCGTTCGACGTGGAATAGTGGAAACAAGCTCTTATAATGTGTGAAATAAAAACTGCGTCAATACGATTGCCTTTTATTTTACGGCCAACTTTATTAAGAAGGGTAGGCAGGAAAATCCAAGGGTTATGCCGAGTGTGTTTTATTGTTTTATTTATGTTCAGTTATGATCTTGATATAGTTTTGTTGATTCTACCTGACTCTAAACATGATCAAAATCAGTAGTGTTACAAAAGAAAAAAGTTGAATGTTGAAATGTATTGAATATTTTTATATTTGAATCATATTTTCTTTTCATATAGAACACTGGTTGTTGGGCCTTCGTAACTTCAGTGTCTACAGAGACACGGTTCCTAGTTCTCAACTCAATGTTCGATAGAGTTGTACAGGCATCCCTATCGAACATTGAGATTATGAACACAATATTCATACGATTATGCTGCTTTGATATTGATAATGCAAAGCACATGGACGCTAAGGAATCTAAACAACGTGCGCTCAACCACTTTAGAACTAACTTGCTAGGAGTTCTTACCATGGTTTTCAGCTATTTCTATTTAAGACAAATCAAGCAGTATTTATCGCGATTTCCTACAAATCGCGAACCTAAAGGACAATGCCCATCTTACTAGGGGGTTTGGGCCCACCCAAAAAGTTGTTATGTCCCAATGATTTTTATTTTATTTTGTAGCTTAATAATTATCTTTTTAAAATATCCAAACCATTTCCATTTATTCACCCAGGTTTAAAAGAAATATCTATTTTTTGTGTCCCTAAATAGAGGATATGCCTAATGTGGTGTAAATTAATCTGTATTAGATTAGTGGTTAGAGAGCCTGGCCTTCTGTTTGGGATCACTAGTTTGAGCTCTGGCGTAATAGAAAATTATCTACTGAGTTCAGACTATACCTGAGTTTCATCTAATGCTCATAATGGCGTGTGAAATACTACCAATTCACTCGACTGGGCGGTAGACTGTGGCCTTATCCTTCGTACAGGAGAAGACTCGTGCATAAGGGTATATTAAAATAAAAACAAGATAAAGACATGAATGTTTATTCGTCATAAAATATATTATCCAAAAACTAACTACGAAGATTAGGCGTTAGACGCAGGGAACAATTGATACATCTGCGTGAGAGTGGCCGATCTATGCCATCTCGACCCGGTGTAGACATTTTCGATATGTTAAGAGTCCAATGCTCACTTAAACTAGTTTAACACTAACTATAGCGTCCAATCGCTCACTTAAAACTAAAAGAAGAGTCTAATATCTCACTACTCACTCGCGAAGTCGCGATGTTCGAAAAAACTCAACTTAATTACATTAAATCGTAACGTAGAAGTAGGTAAGGAAATACAGAGGAATTTAATTAAACTCAACGCAAAACATACAAAGGACACGAAACGATCATGCAATTTGGAAAGCAAGTTGACACTTTGACAGATAGTGCCATAGATCCGTGTCAATAATGATATTTGGTCTGGCAACATCAATAATGCTTTTGTCAATCGATTATTTATTTTTGTTTATCGATTACGGAAAAAAGCAATACTTGATTTTTATAGGAAAAAGTGATAGGTTTAAGATTTTATAATAAGTACATACCTATATTAACACGTTCGCTGCGTTACGGGAAGTATTTTGTCGTATTTGAGTTCCGGACTGTGCGGCAGCTAATTTTCCTTGTCTTACCCCTGGTGCGGCGGTGGTTAAACTAAGATGCCATACACGCACAACAGAGATAACTATATTTCTGACATCCTTGCTTCATATGTAATCAGTTTTTAATAAAAAAATGTACGGGAAGTATTTTTGCGTAACGCAAAGAAAAAAATTATTTTACTCAGATGCGGCATGGGAACTATTTGGTCGTACCCCTCGACCCCGTACCGCACCGGCGGACGGGTACGCGGCGCTTCAAATTGCACTAGTGTTGTGCGTAAAAACGATGTTTTGAAAACTCACCATATTATATTTTTGTTCAGTTAAGCAAGACTTAAAATGAAGAAAATAAAGAAAATAAGGTTTTTTTTTTTTTGTTACGTACTTAATATTATTTGAGGAGGTGAAGAACAAAAGGTGACATTTTCATATTTGGGCTATGTGTAAATTGGGCTTTTGTTCCTAATTTTCTCAATTGTATTGTTTTTATTTTTATTTAATTTGTTAGCTTGCTCTCGTTTAATCGTTTCTCTATTATATTTTTTGATTTAGCATGCCAATGATTAGTAAATTGATCTTATTAACTAAGTCTGATCTTGAAGTTCCTATTATACTTATTTGTTTTTAAAAAAAGAGGAATGTGTAATTCTGTTTTTATTTTCTTTTTGTTTTTAAAGATTATTATTTAGTTGATAATCCATGTTGACATATGTATTAATAAATATTAGGTATTTCAAGTTTCTGTCGCATTTTCATATTTTACGAGTGTACCTCATCACTACCGTTATATCTATTCTATGCGGCACGGGAAGTAATTTCCCGTAAAATCACCGTTTTTGAAAAATGCCTATAACTTTTGATATATCGCACAGAACCCTGGGCGACGCCAGCTGTATATACACAAGGATGTAACCGATCGATTTGTTCAAAAATTTTGTACTGGCGATGAGTTTCCATGTCTCCAAGGACCTTTGAAGTCAGGACCTGATACGGGAAAATGAAGGTCGTAACGCAAATCTGGCATTCTTGTTACGAGAAATATATGACTCGTATAGCAAATGAGGCAAGTTTAAGTTTAGCGTTGACGCAGCGAACGTGTTAATATTTGAATTTCATTTCTCACCGTTGCTAACGCCCCTACTCAGAGACACTATCGGTTACTTTAATCGCTCCTTAGTGAAGAATCACCATACAAATTCTGTACTAAAGAGCGATTAAAGTAACCGTTACTGACTCTGAGTTGGGGCGTACCGCGTAAGAGTCGTAAAAAGGTATTCAAGCTAGACTCCGAAACTATTTTGAATTTAAAAAATGCGTAAATGTATCGACATCGTAATCGACTTTTTTTATTATTTGTTCGAAATATTCTTTGTACTAGAATAATCTGTCTCCTGGCAACATTGAAGTTCTGTTTGGTTCTGTGGTTTCGTAGGCGGATATTGTAGATTCAGTAAAACCAATATTTATTTAATGTTTCAATGCTAGGGTGAAATAAATGCTAATATATAAATAAATAAATGTTTAAAAATACAACTTATTTTTTTAAATAAATATTGTTGTGACACGACTCCATAAGGTGGGCCCATCCATGGGCAATGTCCTTTACGATAAGATATTTTATGATCTCTATTTTATTTCACCAGCCTATTTTTCGAAGTCAGACACTTTATGGAATGTTTGACTTTAATTTGATATGAATTTAGCAGCACTTTTGATCAATGTTTTTCACGATTCGAGTTATTATCGAAACTTGTTTCAGTTCGAAACTTATGGTACCTAGTTGACGAAGGTAAGTGAGGTGTTGGTTTGCATTCCACCCGTATTTCACATTCAATTTCCTTCAAACAGAATTCTGCGCATACGGGAACTTTATTAGCCCAGTTTATAGCCTAAAATTGTGCATGTTCTGGCTCTTATACGAGCACCTACACAACAAGGAAGATAAAGGATTCTTACAGATTCTGTTTGATAAATGCGGAGGTTCTTATATAATAGCACTGTTTTGTGAACGCAGTAGCTTCGCTCGCGTGGATTTAGACATTAGTTTCACTTAGGGCCCAGCAGATATCGGCGAAGGCAGCAGAAATGTTACTAAAAAATATCGAAGAATTTATTTAATATGCTCTCTCTACAGATATTTTAACTTCTGTCCCAATGTGACATGTGTGACACATTTCTATCGATTTATATTCTAGCGTTCCAGCTCCTTGGTGCACTGCACGACCCCATAAACGAATTTACGGTGGTGTCGCGCCATCTAGAAGAGGAGATTGCAAACTGCACAGTAACCCCGACGTACTACGCGACGTTAACCAGATCTTTTATAGCGACTAAACTCCCGAGTGAATAAAATTTAAACGATGCGGTCGTTTAACGTATGGATTAACTGTCGGTCTACTGAACGTACGTTTTAATTCACTTAGCGGTTAAGGTCGGGCGTATAAAACCAGTTGGTGGATAGATTAAATGTGTAGGAAACTAAGTATTATGCTAAGGTAATTTCTTTTTAGTTTATTACGTTAGATGGTGGATGGTAAGGTACAAGTAACGTACATTTTATTGCTCTCTATGATATACTTACATATGGCTACAACACATAGACTGTTGGCCATAGGTTTAACCCCACACAAATTTTAGACATCATTTTATTTAAATTGAATACATATATCCTTACAGTTTTTCTCTTTAGTTATTCTTCGTAGCGTCTATAGCTCGCGTCGATTCTATGTGATTTTTTTAGTGGTAGAAACAATTATTAAGCCTTGTCGAAAACCTTCGGGTGGCTTGAGAACATTCGACACTGTTGGCCTTAAACCCTCCACCAATACGCATTGGAACAGCGTGTTGGAGTATCCTCTAGATCTAGACCTACCGCAGCTGTGTCTGTGAAGGAGACCTGTGCCCAACAGTGGGATGTCTGTGGGTTGTAGCTTATATTCTTCGTATAAGTCATCCATTGAAACACTCTCAATAATTTCAAAAGTTATTTAGTGTTTCAGGTTTATGAATATGAATAAAGTTGGTCTACGTACATTTTACAATTTGTATAAGGATTGTTGAAATCTTGGACGTCGAATAATCCCTCCGAAAGAGCAATTCTGGTCAATACAAACCTGTGCCTACTCTTTCAGGGAAATACAGGCGTTATGTTAAAGTAAGTTAGTATAGAATTTTTTTAATTCCAATGCTGTTCACATGTCTTCATCCACTGAGTTAAATAAACATCTAAGTATGCTTTCAATATAAAATCATAACCTAGGGATACCTGGGGTTTACGTCCATTACTTTAAAAGCCGGGAACTCACATAAATGTCCAGGAAGGTGTAACAGGAAGCACGAACTCTCACCCGAGTTTTATTTTATGAACCCAATAAAACTTCCTCAGCCGTCGGCGAGTTTGTCGCAAACAGAACGTCTTTGCCAACTTTCTATACAGATCTTTGAGGTGTTGGGTTGAACTGGACGGGCTTATTGACTTCCGAAGTTTCTGGGCAGTTTTGTTCCTTATTCCTAATTACCTGAAGACAGCTAAGGCACGTCAGCTAAGTATACTTATTGACTTAGACTTCAAGTCGGGGACTTTTTACTTACCTACTTATAATTGACATTGAATGGTGTCAATTATAAAAATAATATCCACAATACTTGACCAGACCTTCATACCTACGGCAAGTATTTATTAGGCTGCCCATCTAGTTCTGAGCATGTTTAGATTTGAGACCAATTTTATCTGATAGCTAGATAAACGGTCCCCACTGACATAACAAATTGTTTTCCCAAAACCTTCAACTCGCGAGTGCCGCTAGTCTCGCAACGTTTATCGCTGAAAAGTGAAACAAAATCACAGTGTGAAACGGAAGCCATTAATTTTTCGGCAAAGCTCACGCACTTTGACACAAAATAAACTGGCAATCAGGGCGGAGTGCAGTGTCGGAGGGAATCCTCATAAATCCGCAGTCGACTCCACTCGAGCTTTATTCAATCTCCGGGGGAAGAGGCCGCGGATGTCGAGAGGCTGGATGTGCCATCGAAATCTTGAGATACGAGTACATTAAAAACCGCGATATTATGCATCAAACAGACCTTGCAATGTTCATAACATACTCGTACAATTGTTTTATATATAAATCAAATTGTTAGCTGTGTACTTTTTATTTAAGTCGTTAACAGTTTGTATGTGTGTTTGTACAAACAGGTTTAGCTTGTACAACCTAAAGGTAAGAGGGCCTTATCATTTGACTTTTTTGTCCTTTTTACGGTCGCAGCGAAATAAATGTGAAAAGTATTTAATTACCTATTAAGATCAGGCAAAAGAAAATCATCAAAATTATCAGTACTCTCTAACTAATTCTGTCTTAAGGAATATAATAATAATACATACCTACATGCTTAATGTTAGCCAACTAACTTAAATTTAATTATAATACGCTCTACTATAGCAAGGTAGCCTACCATATCTCTTCCAGTCTTGCCGACTCTATATCCTTGCAGTATACTTTACTACGAGAGGTCTTGTTTCGCGGCGCGTGTACCCTAGTACAAAAGCTGACCGCAGCCCCTTTGTGCGCCGTTCATATGGCTTTCATTCGCCATCGATAGCCGAACTTGATTTGATAGGAAAACTACGGATAGATTGCTTTCAAGTTTAACTGTATACTTATCTTTTACGGTTTTTGCTTGAGTCTGGGAAGGGTACGTACAATGTTTTGCTCGATTCAGTTCAATGTAGTGAAGATACTCAGTGGTTTTAAATAACTGACTGGTCTATTCCAATACAAATCAATTAATACTGGCAGGCAGATTTTTACGTTCCTTTCTCGTACCTCTTTACTTTATAGTAACTCCGATTAAGCTAAAAAATGTTTAGTAAAAATAAAACTACTTACGTTAAACTACGATATTGATAACCGAATCTAGTGTAAGATTATATCGCAAAGCTATTATCTATTTAATAAAAATGAATCGCAAAATGTGTTGGTAAGCGCATAACTCAACAACGCCTGGACCAATTTGGCCAATTCTTTTTTTAAAATGTTCGTTGAAGTTCAAGGATGGTTTTTACGGCGAGAAAAATTTGAAAATTCATCCCCTAAGGGGGTAAAACGGGGGTGCAAAGTTAGTATGAAGCTTTGCCGTTTTTGAAGTTAGTGAATGTGTAACGCGAGCGAAGCTGCGGGCGTCCACTAGTAAAGAATATACTTATATAAGTTTTAGGTAACTTCAAATTCATAAAGTAAATTATATTGATAGATAACCTAACTTTAAACCTAAGATTAAACAACGTACCCTAGACGGCTACCAATATAAATACACACGAAAGTCCTGAGAATCTGAACTAGACTAGGATTACTTGTGTCACGGGAGAACACACAATATCCTGAAGAACGACAAAGAAGCACTACGAATATTCTAATATAAACCGTTGAAAGTTATCTAGTGCCTAGTTATCGGATCTTCGGTTCAGTTACAGAGCATAGGATCACTTGTCATGTCGGCGAATATTTTTCATCTCCCCCAAAGACTAGCGGCAAAGGATCGACCGTTTTTCCGGTAATTTCAGACTTGAGAGGGCTTTTATGGCGTACGCATCTATAGACAGAGATAGAGTTTGAAGATCTGTTTTTGCGTTTACTACTTCTTAGTACAGTTTTTCGAGCAGAGCTGATCTATATTTTCTAAAGCCTTTTTTATCAGCTTGCAATATTAGTTAGTTGGCTTAGAGAATATTTTGCAAGCTATATTCGAACTACTTACACTGATTTAATCCTACATAGTAAAATGAACAGGTGACAAGACATTAGTATGGTAAGCATGATCCAATTAAACATTTAACAGTGGTGACAGCTATAGAACTCGCCTCTCACTCGTAGTGTGGGTTCAAGTCCAAGCGGCGTGGACCAATAACTTTTCTAACGTTCCCGAGCCTAACAGTGGGATAAAGAAATGGTTGTGCTTCCAAGGCGAAGGAATTAGTTTACTACTGACCAGTCAATTAAGTAAAGTGAGGGCATTGACTCAGCTACGCTAATCTCTTGGTGTAGTGGTTAGTAGGTCGGTAGGTAACTCCTTCTAAAAGTATTTTTAGGCGTGATGTTGTGTTTATGTTAAAGTGTCAATCTTCGTTTTAAACACAGATTCCATGAGCATTTTACGACGCCACTGCATTTTGCAGCCTACGTTTTAAATCAATGGCACGTTTTATTGTTGGAACCAAAAACATATAACTTTATGGGGTGTTAAACTTTCGTGTTGGGAATTTCTGATCAAATGGGGTACCTACATACACCAATACATACTCGTATTAAGGCAGGTTGTTGCAGCCCATCATTTTGATTCCATTCTATTTATTTTTAAATTTGATTAACCTTCGTCAGAACGATTTACGTACTAAATTGAAAAAAAAAACTTTACTTCAGGGGTTCCTAACCTTTTCAGTCCGCGGCGTACTTACTTAGAAATTTGTGACGGCGCCCTCACCTAGCTAGTCAAAATAGATAGAACTGGTTAGTTAAGCAAATAATCTAATAAATATACCAGGTTATTTATTTATTGAACCACTTACAAAAGGTACACGGTACAAATGGCGAGTTTAATCCATAAATCCAACCATTGGGCTAACCATAAGGTTATGTACCCTATGTATGTATGTAAAATTTTTTATGGATATTGGATGGACACCAAACAAGCATGCAGAACCACCCATCCGTTGCCACCCATGACAAATGTAACCGGCTTTGAACAAGACTGAAATAGGGACTGGGATTACACAGTAGTTTCTACTTATTAGAAAGAAAGAATTGTAATGGCTACAACCAATAGATGTCCCACTGTTGGGTCGGGGTCTTGAGCATACTCCACCACGCTGCTCCAATGCGGATTAATCGAGCCAATGCGTAAAGGAAAGGGTGGGTAGGTAATTCGTAATACCAAAACACAATTACAAAAGGCTTAAGTTAATTTATTACAAAATTTCTAGAACAAAATTACAATCTTTATAAAGTTATGTATAACACAGGGTCAAAACCTATAAATCCGGTTGTAAAGCATAATTTATCTTCATAGGCGTTCCGGTGACGCCCACACGGACGACCGTACGACTGACCCCTCTATATTGCTCATGTAATTATTGAGGGTACGAGCTTTAGCTTCGACATGCTATCACTTCTGAGGGTTTTTACTAAGGTGGTAGAATCTGTATACTCGTGTAGTTTTCGCTTTACGTCATTCCGCAATGGCACTCGCAATGGTTAGAAGTTTTATACACACCCCATCGAAAACAGGTCATTAACCACCGCATTTTCCGATCATTTTTACGGTATATGAATCATCTGTTGCAGGGCCACCACAACCTTTTTTTTGTCCCACTGTTGGGCACGGGTTTCCTTTCAGAATGGGAGGGATAAGGCCTTAGTCCACCACGCTGGTCAAATGGATCGGCAGACTTCACACAGAACGAGAACATTATGAAGAACTCTCAGGTATGCAGGTTTCCTCACATAATAAACTACCAGTATAAAAACAGCCTGTCTGTTTTATAGTAGATAGGAAATTATAATGTATTTCCAAGGAAATATACCAAAGTTTGTCCTCAATATTCGTCTTCTGGGCGATACACGTCAAACTTTAAAAGCTTGGATGCGTGCTTCGTGCTCCTACACAACTTATTGAGAAATGGCTCCAAGAATTGATTCTGACGTCCTTCTGGCCCGTTTTAAAACGCGCTAAAAGTCATTGGAATACAGATCTATAGGAATTTAGACCGTGCTACTGTAAATATAAAGTTTATTTTATCTATTCTTAAGGTTATCGAGGTGCTCGTCATATTGCCAAGGACGCTCTTTTTGTGTGTAATGGAATTTTAAGTGAATAAACAACAAGACAACACTGTATGTACTGGAGGCTGTTAATGTTCCGACTAGACTAGGGTTGCCATTTAGACCCTTTGGTTTGTTATTTACTTTCAAATCTCAGGACTTGAAAGAAACACTTTTAGGTGATCGGGCCTTTATCGAACCTTGCTAGTTTATATAAGAAGTTCACACCTACATATAGTGCAGTTTTTATGCAATTGTTTTACGGTAAAGGTGTGGTCTCCGGTCACTATTTTCTAGAGACAGCCAGAGACATCATAGTGTGTGTGACCGACTTTGATAGAGACTCTTATGAGTCTTTTTCAAAGTCACAGTTGTCATGGCCGGCAGCGGGATGATGGTGATGTTGTTCTCGTTTGCTATAGTATGTACCTATATAGCCATGAACAATTAGAATATAAGAACACACAACCACCAATTGACAGTGCAATAATTAATGGTTTTCAAGCCTCGTTAGCATTTATTTAGAACGTAACATACCATCACGCCTGTATTTCCCTTCTACCAGGCATTTCAGTTACAAGTTAGTTTTACATGTGGCAGCCCTATTATTTTTATAACTTTCTTATTTTCCCATAAAGCCTGACCTTATATAATTAGGTAATTTTTTATTTTTTATAATTTAATTAACAATAATGTAATAAAATTTTCTGATAAATTATTTTTTAATTAGATGACATATAATGGGATATTCTTGAATAGATTAGGACTGGTTGTTTAGTATATTATATAGGAGTATTAGTATATATGTATTACCCACAAACAAAAAGTGGGGATTAACTCCTCCTTTTGTAAAATCTTTTCATGATTTTTCATTTAAAAAAAATGGTTGTTGTTAACGGATTTTGACGTGAAAAAACCAATTAATATAAGTCGATGATATTTTTCTTTTTACTTAAAGCGGTAGGAATACAACAACAACAAATCTTTGACCGAATAAGGCCCTACAATAGCGCAAATTCCACGAAATTCACGTTTACTTAGTGAGTGGAAAATAGGGAGCAAGATATACACCTGTTATTATGCTTTTATGTCCATTTCGGCGGTAGATTGCAATTTTACGCGAGTTGAACGTGAATATTAAAAATTAAACTTAATAAGCAAAGGACTGGCTCTGTGCTCGGGATGCGAGATAAGTCATTTATTTTATGCTCTACAAAACTGTGATAACAATAAATGAAAAGATATAATTATTTGGGACATTTTTTATTATGTAGGTATGAACCAAAACACACTGTTCAATTTTGCATCGTAGTCACCATTTTGCCTGAAGGCAAAATACATTTTCAAAATTTGGAAAAAAAGGGCTCCTCATGTTTTTGTAGCACCTTTTTTTACTATATTTTTTACTTTCTAAAATTCATCTATTACAATTCAAATAAAACAACAGTTTATTCCTGTTTAGACTCCAGACTGGTGACGGGTTAGTTGCCAAACCTATTGACAGAAGTTTTTAGGCCGCCAAAGACATCTAACTTAACTTATGAAAACAATGGGCCGGCTGCTCTACGGAGCACGGAAATACTCAAGTAATTTTATCACTTAGCCGAAACTGATGCAGTTTAACACTATCAATTAGTTTATAATGTCTTAAGGCGCGGTACTTCAACCAATAAGTGAGGAAGACTTTGGAAGACCACACAAGACCTCGGAGCATACGACAATAGAACGTTAATTAGGTACTTTTCAACTCACAGCATCACAAACAGTCCAATATTAATACTTAACTCAGCACCAAAACAAAACGAAAATAGAGTAAAATAATTGCAGAAATTCTTTTTAAAAGCAAAGATAGCGCACAGGCGACTTGTCGAGTGGCCGTATATCCTCATTGGAGTGCCAGTGGCGCCGCGTGCGGCTGACGCCGGAGTTACTGCTCTTCAGGAGTGTGCCAGTTCATTTATTTTATTGCGAGAAAAAATGTGATATCCACCAGGAAATCTAACAGTCTTATTCATACAAAAATATTCAACATAAAATTATGAGGGTAATTGTTTATTTATAATGTTTTCGAGTAATGATCCTTAATTATCTTTATCCATCCATCAGCCTTTTGAGGTCCATTGCTGAACATAAGCCTCTCCTAAACGAAAGCACTTCGGCCGGTGTAATTCCTTCTGAATTCAGCGGTTTCTCGGCGATTTCTCGCCGCCGCGCCGTTTTACATTCCATACGTTTTAATATACAATTTTAATCGTAAATTTAGGTATTTTTTTGTTTTTTGTGGCGTCTGTCTACACACTTAAATAATTTACTTTTCAAATAAAGGCCGGTTGCCTAAAATAAAAACCTGTTTTGGCAAGTAGAGAGAAATAAATATTTTGCATAATTTATATGGGGTTTATGTCAAATATTTGTGTCTAGTAGACAAATCTATGTGTTATTGATTTTCACTTAGGTGCCTACTTAAGTTATTAAACCCTTTGATGAACAATGTCATGCCATGGACTAGCCTAACTAGATATGGAGAATAACAAGCCAGAAAATTTTATTACAGTCAAAAACGACACAATTATCTAAAGTACTCAGGTAGGTGGCCTAACTCGAAGCGTACTAGTATAGTGGCGCCGCCTGCGGCAGTCTCAGACACTAGCGACGATCGTGGAAATATGTCAGATTGTTTTATTTCAGAAGAATGGGTGTATTTGGCGGGATATCGGTGGATTTAGAGTCTTGACCAGTGATTGTTTTGTCTGGCTCGATTCAATGAACCCTAAAATAATTTAAAGATAACTCAATATTTTAGAAACGTACCTACTGATTTTAGAAAATTGACAAGGGAAATTTCGAGTGCTGGGTACAAGTTCCAGATACTGTCAGTAGTACATTAAAGTGAGAGAAAAGACGATATCAACATTGTAATAAAGACATTAAAGACGAATGCTTCCAATCACCACATCGATCTATCTTATTCCATTTCTTGAATTAAGGGTACCGTCGCTTGCAAAAGCGGAAAAATATTATTTTATGTTTTCTATTTAAATATCCCTATAATAATGAAGTAAAGACGGTATCTTAATGGGATAAACGATTGAGAAAAAAATATGTGCTACTTCCGCATCTTCGCCCCGAAAACATTTAAAAAATAAAAATTTTGAAATGGCTTTACCTTTATTTAGTTCTAAATGTACGATTTCTAAAGATCAAATTTAAAACACTTTAAAGATGTTTTGAAATAATACCGAAGAAGCTCCAATGCATATCAACCTTATAATTTATATTACTGCATAAGGGTCGATAATATCGATAGGTTAACAACTTTTTGTACATTTTATTGAAACGTTACGTAGATCAATTATGTAGTCAATATAATATTATCATGTAGAGGTATACTTAAACATATGGATGTACAACTTAAATTTATATTTCCAATAAATAATCTGACAATATTACAGGTTACATCTGTAGTAATTCGCAATAATCTATTATCATATAAAATCTAACAAAGCATGAAATTAAATTGATTTAATATTATAATATAATATTTGGCAGAGATACGCTTCTCTTTGCAATTATACCTCTCTCGAGAGTGCAATAAAAAAAGTCATCTGTGATTTTTCATCTTGTGCCTGGGTCCGCCTATGCTAGACGTCTTTTCGTTATAGATAGAACGGACCCTCTTGATACTTTTACTTGAAAGAAGACAGACGAAATTTTTGTGGTAAGAAGAATTTATTAATAGCAGAGTTTTTTCAGAATACTGAATACTTCAGCTATATTTTTTATTAGACGTCCCACTACTGGGCAAGGGTCTCCTCGAAAGACAAATCTGCGGCAGGTGTAGAGTATACTCCACCACGCTGTTCCAATGTGGATAGGTGGAGTAGTTTTCATTACGCTTCATTTAATAGGGCCTCAGCCTTTGCTAAATACATATAAGTAATTCAACATGTAATAAATTGATTTAGCTCTCAAAAAGGTAGAAGGAATATTAATCTGTTATTTTATTAAAACCAAAAGAAGGTTCTCTGTATAATTTTATTTTTGTAAACTATAAGTGTAACATTTCATGAATGAGGATTCAAATATTCACCATCAGAGAGCTGAACTTTTTAATTCAAATAACTGTATTTTCCTCGATTCTATTCAATTTCCTCGGCTTGAATTAATCCACTTTTTCATCCCTTGTAGCATTAACCAAATGTATTCATGAGATGTGTATGCAGACATGATTGAGAACCTCCTTGTTTATTTGTAAAAAAAGTAAGTTCATTTTTATTTTCTCATGCTACTATTATAGGTTATACAATTTTCTGAGAAATTAATTTGCACGAGTGTAGAATGCTGGGTATTGTATAATTCATCCTGGAGTCAATTATTATTATATTAAAATGCTGCTATAAAATAATAGACAATTTGTAGCTATATTCAAATCAAAATCAGGAATCGAAATCCTGCAAATGGAACTGCGCTGAACATACTAATGAAATTGTATCGGCGGCGCTGTCGGGTTGGAAATAATATTTATACCTTTAACGTTATTTTAAAACATTGGTTGGTATCTGATTCTGTCTATCACAAACAAAAGTGGTTGGTTAAAATATTAGTTGGTATCATACCAATCTATGACAGTGGTGACAGCTCAGTGGCTATCGAACTCACATTCACTTGAACCCACACCGGGTTCTAATCCAACCAAACGGTATGAAACAATGAGTTTTTTATTTATCTATTAAAATTAGGGTGCGCGAGTAATAAAGAATGAAATAAAAATATATTGTTTTTAAATGCCAACCCTGCCAAATCTTTGTCACTATGTGAGTCTTGGTCAAAGTCGGTCACAGTAGTCATAGGCGATAGCGGATTTTGCTCTTAGGTCCATTAAAACAAAACGTTTATATAACGAACGAAGTCTGGTGCTTGTGATTGTTGTGTAAAATTAATGCAAAAGCTGTGTCATGATGGATCGGTTTCTTGGCGCGTTCGAGTTGAGAGTAGGATGAAAAGGTGCTAGGTGATGTATCATCCGATACTGGGGTGTCATAATGTGTGTTTAGTGCATATTAGCTGGGAGCGGTAAATTCCATTGGGGTTTGCTTATCGAATGAAACTGAAAGTTATGCGGTTATGTATAGGTAGATATTGCGTTTTATTACTCATTTATTATAAAGGCGAAAGTTTATGTGTGGTGTGTTTGTATGTTCTTCTTCACGCTAAAACGGCTAGAACATTTTTGGTAAGTTTTGGTATGGATGTAACTGACACCCTGATCTAACATATAGGATATGATGATACTGGGTGATACTTCTTATACCGATACTGTGTTCCGTAGGGATAAAAAATCAATTTCAATATTCAAGTACTACTTAAAGTTAGTAAATACTTATATTTCATGCGGCCGAAGTCGCAGCAGCTATTTTTTAATAGTTAGAGAAAATGTTGTGTTACTCGTAATTTATACTTTTTTTTTGGGCTTTGATTTGTACACTTAATAATAAATGAGTTATGCTCAGAATATAGAGTATTTATGATAGCAATATTTTTTTCATTTATTATTTTATACTTTGTTTTAAAAGTACGTAAGGCGGTCTTATTACCTTGGCATTGTCCAAGCCCTTGTTGCGGTAGTGAGAAGTAGCCAAGTTGACCTCGCCTCTCATTCGTGGGGTCCGGGTTCAAATCCAAGTGGCACGTACGCAACTTACGAGTTAAGTTATGTGTTAAAACTTAAATTTAAGAATCAAAATGTCACATGCTGTAAGGGAACATCGTGAGGTAACCTAAGCATGAGAGTTCTCCAAAATGTTTTCGAAGGCATGTGAAGTCTGCCAATCCGCATTAGGCCAGTGTGGTGGACTAAGGCCTAACATCTCCCATTCCGAAAGGAGGGAGACCCGTGCCCAACAGTGGGACAAAGAAAGGTTCATGGTGTCCTCTAATCCACACTAGTCCAATATGGTGTAATAATAAAGTATTATTATCCAGACCTTCTCAGACCTTGCATGCATAGGATATGGTTGCACTGTCGTGTTCTTTTCATATCATTAAAACTCAGTAGTTAGTAAACACGAGCTTAAAAAATCTGTAAGGAATAAAAGCAAACTCTACATAATCTGCAAGGCCAAAATATATTCAGAGTCGATGATTAACCTCCCCCGACCGTTTTATTCATTTTATATTCACGCGGCGCTTGCCGAATGAATTCATGGAGTTCCTTTCGAAACTGCTGGAAAATTTTTCAACAATTTTACTCGGTAACGCGTAGAAAGTGTGGTTTTAGTCACAAGAGACAGCGTTTAGAAAACGTGATACAAAGAACGATAAATTTTAAGGTCACATGTTTTTCCACCTGATGGTTTTCCTTGCAGAGAAGATGGCAGTTATTTTTCCAAGATTTTTTAATTGCCGACTTTGCCACTATTGTTAGTGACAGGCACATTTATTTATTTAGGAAACCCTAGCTATCTTTGGCGTATTCTTTGGCTATCATCTCCATATTGTCTATTTATGTACATATATCTATTGGCTCCATGACACAACTGGTTGCAAGCCTTGCCATATTGACCATATAACCTATATAGGTATACAAAACAAATACATTTAATGACAGTACCTACTTAAATACGAGTAGTATGTTTTATTGTTATTCTCAATATATTCTTTAACTGCCATCTGTTGCTGGTTTAGTCGCAATCGCGACGAAGTGCGTTTAGCAATCGGCTTGAAATTCTAAAAATAAATAAGTATTTAACAATCTTAAACTATCACATATTGTATTAATATGAAGGTAAAATAATTATTTATCTTTTATCGCTAAATGAAAATACATCCACTCCACGCTACCGCTTATGCACTATATGCCTGCCCGAAGGGTTTTCCGCTCTTTTGACGGTGGCGGCTCAACACGCAGACACGGCTAATCTGTTGATATTGATACAACTCCCCGGCGATTATTTAAGGATTTTTTGCCAACTCTGTCACCACTTCCATTAGCCGGCAAAGCCTTTTGTGTTAACTTTCCCTTTCAACGAGCTTTATGGTTTGAACAGAGGTCACGAGTTCAGTTCACTTTGTAGTGTAGGTAAGGTAATAAAAGTTCATTAATATATTGTTGCATGGTTGATTGATACATTAGTTCACGATGGGGAACATAAGCGTGATAGTTTAGGTTTAAAGGTATAAACAGAAATATAATTTACTAGTGGACGCCCGCAGCTTCGCTCGCGTGGAATTAGACATAATAATAGATTAAAAAGTCCTTCCTCAGGCTCTAGACCAGTGGTGGGCAAACTTTTTTAATGGCGGGCCTCAAAGGTTTAGAAATTCTAGAAGAGGGCCAGAATTATAGAAAAAATGCATTTTGTGTTAAAGGTTTTAATATAATTTTATAAAACATTACAGCATTAAACAAAAATATTACAAAATACCTTTTACCCTAAAAAATAATAATCAATTTTTTATTCGAAGGCTCTATACACAGAACAGTGGCCATATTATTATACTATACGTGTCGACGGACCCTCGGCGGGCCGGATTAAATACTTTCGCGGGCCGGAGTTGGCCCGCGGGCCGTAGTTTGCCCATCACTGCTCTAGACTATCTGTGTACCAAATTTCATTTAAATCGGTTCAGTAGTTTTGGCGTGAAAACGACACAGACAGACAGACAGAGTTACTTTCGCATTTATAATATTAGTATGGAAGTATGGATTTATCTCAATTTCAAATCCTACAAAACCTAAAATAAAATAAAGGGTAAATTGGTGGTAATATTCACGGCTCCGTTTGCGTTAAATGGTTTTAAAATAAGAAGTATAGCCTTTCTCAATGGACACTATACCAAAGATTGTGACTAACCAAAATCTAGTTCACCTCTGTTCGGCCTATCAAAACCAAAGCGCTAATCTCTTTATTTATAATAACTAGTGGACGCCCGCAGCTTCGCTCGAGTGGAATTAGACATTAACTAACTTCAAAAACGTCAAAGTTTCATACTAACTTTGCACCCCCGTTTTACCCCCCTAGGGGGTGAATTTTCAAAAATCCTTTCTTAGTGCTCCCCTACGTTATAAAAGGAACCCCTGTGCAAAATTTCAAGTTTCTAACCCTTATAGTTTAGGCCCTGCGTTGATATGTCAGTCAGTCAGTCAGTCAGTCAGTCAGTCACCTTCTCCTTTTATATATATAGACTAGTGGACGCCCGCAGCTTCGCTCGCGTGGAATTAGATATAATAATAGTTTCGTTTAAACCTAGTAATATTATATCTATCTATATATATAAAAGGAGAAGGTGACTGACTGACTGACTGACTGACTGACTGACTGACTGACTGACTGACTGACTGACATATCAACGCAGGGCCTAAACTATAAGGGCTAGAAACTTGAAATTTTGCACAGGGGTTCCTTTTATAACGTAGGGGAGCACTAAGAAAGGATTTTTGAAAATTCACCCCCTAAGGGGGTAAAACGGGGGTGCAAAGTTAGTATGAAACTTTGCCGTTTTTACGTCAAATTCCACGCGAGCGAAGCTGCGGGCGTCCACTAGTAGCCTATATCCACACAGTGAAGATGCAGCATTCTAATGGTGAAATTGTTCAACACGGAATTCCATTTCCACACTCCATACTTAATAATTCACAAGTAACTTCGCATTGAGTTCGGTGTCCGAAGTTCCAGTGTCGCTCAATTGAAATTTGTATGGTTAGTAGTAACTTCTACCACCACATGGGACGTCTATTTTAGGTCACACTACATGAGGACCTAACTTGCTGAACTTGTGCGCCCAAGGGGCGCGGGCGACGTGTATGCAGTTCCGAACTGTGGACATACAGTTACAAGTTTCCTTCCATCTTTAATGTAATAAAATTTCAGGAAATGCCTGTATAAATGCAAGCGTTCCAGACGTTCGTGACGAGCATTATATCTCGTGTAGAAAATATGTATCAAAGATACGAGTACCTACAACCATTATAGAAAAGGAATCATAAATATTAATAAGCAAAGAGAGAGAGAAGAAAGAGCAAGAACCTACAATGACTACACATTATACATTACAAAATTTAAAATACAATACTATCTATCATCTATGAGTGCTTAAAACCTCAATAAACTATACTACTATTTATAATATAACATTACATTCGCCTGTATTTCAGCGAAGGGGAGGGGTAGAAGTGTGTCGTAGTACAACTTTTCACCGCTTACTTTTAGGTTCCACGTAAAGCTGGATTATTAACCAAGCACAAATCCAGACTTCTAGCTGCTACCGGACATTTCAATTTAGAATAACCCAATAGGTGTTTCGATCCCTGGGTCGGATGACCCAGGGATCGAAACGAAGACCTCCAGCTTAGTATCTGATTTTGCAACCACTACACCAACGAGGCTGTTAAACTGAATTAACTTAATAACATAATATCAGTGAATACAGCAACAATACATAAAGTACATCCGTTAATCAGCGTAGCAACCTGAAGGCTCCTAAATCATTTATAAGGACGTCGTCTGGGGGAGAGAATTTTTCTTGTCTTAAGTAAATAAAAATCCAATCAGAGGCAAATCCAATTTTCATTCCGCCGTTGGATTCAGTCGGGATTTCAGTGGGGCTCATTTTTTACTTTTTTACTTTTTCACACTATTCCTTGGGACGGGACTGTCGCTGTTGCCGGCTCGTTTCAAAGAACCATTTTACGAGATTAAGTTTGCCTCGCGACCTTCTTTTTTGATGTGACTATCCGTATCATTTATCTACACTACGCTTACAGGGTATACAATCAAACACACTTATCTACTACAATGGCTCAATGTTATTTAGGAATAATTTGCTTGAGTAAGTTTGTTCTGACGTTAGTCTCTATAGCCCAATTCGCGTCGATATCGCTATATGATCGACCGAGTAAAGCAACGACGGGCGCGGTCGGTTTGTCGATGGATGACGGTTGCTTGTGGCACGGAGTTAAGCCGGTTGTGTTCAAAAGTAAAAATAACCTTTAAGTCTTGTAGAAAACCTTCGGGTGGTTTGAGAACATATTACACTCTAACCTCTCCACCAATCCGCATTTGAGCAGCGTGGTGTAGTATGCCTAGACTTTTGGCAAATGTGTACTGTGAGAAAGACCCGTGTTCAGTATAAGTAAGTTTGTTCTTGGTTATAACCCCACAGTGGACCACTGAAAGTCCAGTTATAAAGTGAGGCCCGTACTGGACTTAACGTGTCTACCGAAGCACGGATACAGTTAAAACAAGAACTACATGTCATGTCCTTCCTCTATGCTTAAAATATTTGCTACGAGCAATAATGGTCAATGAGTTGTAGATTCACTAGATCGAAAACGAAATGAAAATTATAATGAACACGAGTGCTTACATTGGATTCAATTATTTTCCTTCTTACGATTAATGATGATATTTACCTACGCAACTTACCTACAGACATTCACATTTTTCCCTCCAGCAGTTAAAATATAAATCAAAATAAATAAATCATACATACCTCTGTTATTATTCAGATTTTCAAACATGTTATGAAATAAATTTAATAATTGAAAATACTTTTCATTCGTTCAAAGCGAGGATTCCTTTCCGATACATCATTTCAATAACAATGGCGTTCGAATACGAATGAATGAACGAAATCACTTTCAAACTAAGCGCGGTTCGAATGATATCGAATGTACATTGTTATGCGCACTTCAATGAGATATTTCAAATATAATCATTGAATAAAAGAACTAACTGCTGCAGGAAAATGACAGTTAAAGAAACATTCCGCCCCACAGTATAGATAGATAAGTTATCAAAGCGGAGTTATTTTTTATTTCTTTAAAAATACTTACGGCATTAAACAAAAACTATTGAAAGCCCAGGCGGACTAAATTCTTAAAGAATTCTTCTGCCAGTCGACCTGCTTTGTGAGAAAAACACGATGACGATATGTAGGAAATTAAAATTAAGATGTTTATAAAAGATTGCTGTTGTATGTTAGCCAGATCTATTAAATTAAATAAAAATACCTAAATATCTTGAACTAATATTTTTAACAACAATAATTACACTTTTTAGCTTGTTTTCCTCGATCTTCTAACTTGTTTTTTAATTTCCTAATCGATTAGATTTAATAATATTTATGCTATGAAATATTGTAGTCATGAACTAGAAAAGATCTTCAATAGGCTAAGCAGATTTTCACCTTATTTTCACAAATCATAGCTAAGAATCCACTTAATCAACTCATGCACTTACATCACCATAATATAATAATAAGTTTTCAAAGGATTATTTTTAATATTTTATTAAATATTAAAAATAATCCTTTGAAAACTTTTTTGTCTTTATTTAGCTAAAATATTCAACTATCAGAAACAAATTATTTACAAATAATTATTAAAAAACTTTTAAAAAAAAAAAGCTTTTTATAACTTTTATTTTATTTTCGTGCATTGTCATCGGAACCAAATAGGTATGTGTGCCAAATTTCAGCTCGATAGCTTCTGTGGAAGTGGGTGAAATATTGATTGCAAGATTCCAGGACATACATATCTACGTACATAGATACATACGAGTAAAGTTAAATAAAAGATTTTAAAATACAAATCATTTGCGGCGTATCATACAAAAATTCAAATCACCTTCAATGCAAACCACATTCATTGCCTTATCTACCAAAAATGTATCGAACCCGCAAAGAAACAGCCGGCCAAAAGTGCCAAGTCTCGCCCTAAGCCTCGAAATAGGAATCCATTATTCGTTATTTATGGAGTGGCCGCAAAATATTTATCTGTGTCGATAATGCGTTGCCGCGCCCGCCGACGGAAATGGAATCCAGAACCGGCGGATTCTTTAGCGCTTCTGAAAGGTTCGATGAAAAAATATTTTTCCGCGATATCCACCTTATATTGATAGCCTCTAATGAAAAGATAAATGATTTGACTGGCTGCGCCTGTTTTGTAGCATGTCAACCTAACTATAGACTGCCCAGAGTCTATTGATTTGAGGCTTATGGAACTTCCATAAAGAAAAGTTAAGCTTATTTTATTTTAACCGAATAAATTTATTTAATTTGACTTAGGTATATTTTATACTTCTGGACGCCGCAGCTTCGCTCGCGTGGAATTAGACATAACAATAGGTAGTTTCGTTTAAACCTAGTAATATTATATATCCTATGTCACTCAGTGAAGATGCAGCTTTCTAATGGTGAAATATTTTTTGAAATCGGTCCAGTAGCTTGTGTGAAAACATTACAAACACATCTTTCCTCTTTATAATATAAGTACCTAAAGATAACTGAACAAAAACCACGAAGGAAACTATGTAAGTTACATAGTTTAGCACTTAGTACTGCTAAATAAGATCATAAATCATATCAAAATTGTAAAACTGATTTTGCACATGAATAAATCTTTAAATTCAATTTATTAGCTTTTTTCTAAATTATCCAATTAATATAATCATTGACCAATGATTATATTATATAGGTATCTAAACTTCTCTACAAATTTGCCTTGCATCTTAGGTATAGTGAAATTAAAAATTTAGTAACATTGTATCAAGTCTACTGTGAAATCAACTTGAAATAGGTACATTTATTTAAAACTAATTTACATAAAATGAATACTTAAGTTGTAAACACATCTACATACTGCTTACAGAATGATAGAAATCGGCAAGGTCATTATTTATTTAAAACTAATTTACATAAAATGAATACTTAAGTTGTAAACACATCTACATACTGTTTACAGAATGATAGAATTTGGCAACGTCATTTCGGTGCATTTTCATAATATCCGTTATGCGGCACGCGGGAAATGAATACCGGTCAGATCGACTGCGTCAGTGTGTAAGTCGCTTTACAGACATTTAATAATTATGTACAGAATCACGTTATAGCAATTTAATTACCATAGATTTTTTTTAAATTTAGTAAGAACATGGGCTCACTGCCGCTGCCACTGCCAAATCAACTACTTATGATTTTTTTTATGGCTTGTGGTCATAAAATTCTTCTTTCTTTCTTTCCATTACATTTAGACGCCATCGGTAGATGGATAGATTTATTAATCATCAACTTACTTCAACAGAAGCTAACAAGTAATTAAGATAATATGATGTTTTTTTTTTAATTTCGTGTAGTTCTAGCACAACAGGGTCCTTATTCTCAAACATACCTTGATTAGAAGAGTTAGATGAATCATCATCATCGGTCTCTGACATGTTGAGTAGATTTTCCAGATCCCTATCAACGTTATCCATATCCTGTAGTTATTTCTGTACTCTTAATAAAGCATGGGTGAAATATTATGATAGTACTAGTTTTGAGACATTATCAAAGTTATCTGTCCATATTTATAAATTTAAAAAAGAATGTTAATGCCTGTATTTCATTAAATTCAAATTAGAAAAACCCAATTATAATTTGCCCGACCTGGGGATCGAACCAGGACCTCTAGATTAGCTGCAAGATCAACGAGGGAGCAACATAATACAATGATGGTACTTAATTAAAATAAAATAAAAAACCAAAGAAGTTAAAAAGTTCATTTTGTACTAAAAACAAAGTTTATACTTACCTTTCCTATATAATTCTTCTGTGCTATAAGTCCTTTACTTACGCTGCGACCCATAGACGTCCCACGGCTGGGCACGGGTCTCCCCCACAGACGCAGCTGCGGGAGGTCTAGAGCATACTCCACCACGCTGCTTTACTTACGTGGATATACTCGTAATATCCTACTTCGAATATTATTATGTGTATTAAGAACAACTTTATCAGTGCTATCTCAACTCATAACTACTATAAATAAATTCTATCGAAATTGGATGAAAATAAGTTAAAACTTTCCCAAACTCATTATAAAATTTGTATTCGCTGCGACCCATAGACGTCCCACTGCTGGGCACGGGTCTCCCCCACAGACACTGCTGCGGGAGGTCTAGAGCATACTCCACCACGCTGCTCCAATGCGGATTGGTGGAGGGGTTAGTGGCCAACCCAGTGTCGAATGTTCTCAAGCCACCCGAAGGTCTTCGACAAGGCTTGACGTCTGTTTCCAGCATTGAAAACAACCGGGACCGACGGCTTTACGTGCCCTCCGAAGCACGGTAGCATCCATGAAATTTTACCACTAGCGGTTACCCATCCACAAACCGACCGCGCCCGTCGTTGCTTAACTCTTTCGATCACATTGAATCGACCCGAGCCATTGAAACCCAGCAGTGAGACGTGTATGGGGTCGCAGCAACTGTGGAGCTCAAATTATTACATGATAACTACATGCGACCTCAAATCGCACCACTTGGCCTAATGAATCGTGTATTTAACTAAACCACAATCGGGCGCCAAAATACCTACCTACTAATCACTAAACCAATCAGCCGTGGATCGCATACGTATAGAATAGCCACGAATATGCTCTTATCTATTGGCTATCAGGCGGCTACTATTTACTAGTGCTAGTCTGTGGCACCCGGTGATGCTGTTATAGTGTTAATAATTACTTTAGTTGGTCAGTACGTTAGTAGGTTTAAAGAGCATGAAGGCAGGGACTGTTAGAGGAAGCAGGACTGTTAGTAATCAATTAAGTTATTAAGTTATATGCATGTCAATTTCATAACTCATCCACTTTGTGGCAGAATTGTATACACAATTATAACATTTCTCATAACGTAAACTTACCCCCGGCCCGAATAAAATTCCAAGGCAAGTCACAACTAGTTTTGGCGGTTTAACTATAGTTAACTTGGTTAAGACGCACTTAGCTTTGGAGAGACGTCGACTTAAGTTATCAATTTTATTCTCCCCTCATACTTGTACTTGGGGCAAATTAGTGGCGTCTTTGGGTAAATAATTTCCTTGTTCAACATCGCAACACAACTATAGAGCGACTAGGTAGGTAAACGAACAGAGTACAAAAAACTCTCTTCCTAATGACACGAATATTTTATAAATTCGGGTAGAGAGGTCTTGGTTATTAAACTATTAAAATGTGCTTTATGATCATTAATTACCTCGGACTTCGCGTGAGTCGATGTAGGTATACATACTGGAAACTGAGAGAAAACATACAGGTCTATATTTTAAACGATAAGCAGCTCAATTTGCTAACACAAGTATGAAAAACTGAGTACAAGTAGATCGTGTACTCGACTCGTATCACGCGTTCAGTAAATAACACGTTTTTAAAACATTATGACTTTTTTTAAACAATGGAAAACGTTGCGATAGCGCCTACCAGCAGGAGGCCGTGCGCGGGAAAGTTGCATCAGTTTTATTTCGCCTTTGTAACGTTCCTTAACAAATACCGTCATGTCATGTCATGTGCAGGTTAACACGGTTTTATTAACTTATCGTGTGCAGGCATTTTTTTAACACGATTTTATTAGCTTGGTATGTACGATATGATATGATTAATTTGAAAATTTGCACACTTGTCAAGGACGATGACAATGCAGTATGTATTTTGAAAAAACAAAAGAAAATTCTACATTTTAATTCGGCTATCTACAAAAGCATGATTTTTAGTTTTTTTAAACGATGTTGTTATTTCACATGTCAGCTTCACGCATTAAACATTATAGTTAACAGTAAAGTATAATATCTACTCGGTGTATGTCGATGTCACGTATAAAATATATATGTTGTAACAGTATTATAATACCAGGCTGCGTATTTTTTTGTCATCTACGTATGGGGTAGAATGATAATTGACAGCATTTAATTTTTTTAACACCCATATCATTAGTTTATAATAAAAAAAAATATGTGAAAAATATATAAAAAGCGACTGAAAAACTAAGGTATACGTGTACTATAGGGGTTTTTTTATTTTTCAAAAACCTCACTTTTTCACTTAAATTTTTAGGTTTAAAAATAATCAAATTCTAAAAAGTCTTTAACGCCAAATTACGTCTCTGGTACGGGTTAATACGGTTATTGCATGTACTTTGGTTATCACTTGCTTGTCAAACTCTAATCTACATTTGTGTTAATTGACTTTTTAATCACTCACATCAATTAAAACATTAAACATGCTGGCAAAGAAAAACTAATACACTGCCGTAGCAATGGCGTAATCATGCATTTTTGTTTTTGACCAAGGTTTTTGACTAGTTAACTGATTTAGTATTGAGATCCCGGAGTTCCGTTTGGTAAAATTTTTAGTAGGTATAGGTTTATCATATATACCAAATGTTAGATATTAATATAACCTAAAAACCACACATACCTAATTTTTGATGTGAAACATCTTTAGGCGGAGGGCAAACCAAATTTTTGGCGTGGCGAGCGTGGCGAGCGTGGCGAGCGTAGCGAATATGGAATATTGTATATACTATACAGTTCCGACAAATGACGGTCGGAAATTATTTTATTAATAAATAGTAAAAATATTTTTTTTTTACTGTTTTTTTTCTTATTATTTTTTTTTTAATTTTTTTTTCTTATAGTCTTAGTTCCTTTCATAATCTGTACTTTTGTGCATATTACTTGTACAAAATAATTTCAATGTTTCACATCTGCCAGGCGTCCCGTGACGGCTCACAATTTTTTGAAGTGAAAACTTCTTTAGCGGCGTTGAGCACTTTTTCTGTAATGGGTATAAAATCTTAAACTCGCGTCAGGACACGTGACCTGATCGAAAAAGCGTAAGACGGATGGAGAGTAGACAGCTATCCCCTCTCTACGGCGCGGCGAAAATGTATGCCTGGGCCTACTGTTTCGTTTAGGCAGGAAAAAGTCGTTGAAATTATGGATGAAAGTTGATTTTTCGGAGAGATAAACTTTTTAATGTAAAATAATTGCAATAGTTTTAAAGTGTTAAATTTTTAATGTAATATAAATTGTCATGTTTGTGTACGATAGCGCAATAAATGAATATTGTATTCTACCACATAAATGATAGTACTTTTATACTGATAAAGCAATTGGTGCAAAATTATTCCCTAACCATTCCAAAATATCAAACATGCTCAACGTTAATAATCAAGTTTTCACTTCTGCCGGCACTCCCGGAGTGCAACCCGTCTTTTTTTTTACCAATAAACAACTATGACGAACTAAAAATGCATATTTAATTTCAATTACAGACGGATTGTACCGACTCGATGTAGAAGTGAGAGAGTGACTGGTGACCGTTTAATAAACGAACAGGCCCTTTCAGTTCAGAATTTTGGACGGCAATTAACTAAAGTAAACTGCGTGTAACAATGTGAATTTGTACACCGTTTGCAGTTAAAATACGACAGTGCATCCCATTACAAGCCATTACTACATGTAACTCCTAACATTTATCAGATAAATTCCGGAATACTAAGGGTATTTTGCTGGGAATTCGGAATGGACACAACACGAGACACGAAAATCATATTAAATAATAATACATATATGCACTTTGCACTAATGTTTGCGGATGAAAGTAAAGGATAACCGGTGACGATTAATTACTCTCTTATTTACCCCATAAATAAGTCTTTAGTAACTTTAGTAACTTTACAAACAAATTTGGTATATAAAACGGTGACTTTAACTTGATTATTAACTTGATCAAATATTTACTACAGGACTTGGATGTAGTATGAATAATCGGTGTTTATTTTATAAGTGGAATAAAAATAATTAATGGTCGAAATTAGACCGTTACTCTTTTAGCCTTTATATAAGAAAAGTCATATTAAATACATTTAGATCGAGGTATGGTAGATTTATAACCTACACATTTTAATTTTTTTATTTGCTATAATAAATTGTTTGTTTCTGCACTTGTCTAATATAAATAATCTCTGTAAATTTTCGCATTCCACTTCCGTGATTGACTTCAAAAATGAGTTAAAATATTCTTTTCTGGATTACTGCCGACTTCTATCGGAAAACAAAATGTTAAATTAAAGTTTAGTCCCCTAAATAATAGAATAGCATATGACATAAGGTCAGGCTTCAGTAAATTTGTTAAACAATATCCGTTGATAAACGACTATTTGCATCCATTACAACCCGGATTAAAACATGCTATTGTTTAAGCTCGATACGCCAGTATCCGATAGATTCCCGTTAACGGAATAGAATCCGTATCAAAATACAATTTTAGCCGACTATGACAAAGAGCATTCAATGAACATTATCGTTTATAAGTAATATTACTAACAAATTTAATCGAGATATATGGTTTGCATAAAAAATGCATTTAAGTACCTTTATGAATAAGTACCTACTCGTAACAGTATACCGTTGCTTGATATTTGCGGGTAGCTGCAAATGTACCTATGGCCTAGGGCCTAGAAGATGCTTTGTATATATATATATATATAAAAGGAGAAGCTAGAAGGGTTAGAAACTTGAAATTTTGCACAGGGGGAACTTTTATAACGTAGGGGAGCACTAAGAAAGGTTTTTAAAAGCTTTTATTTAACTTCACTCGTATGTATCTATGTATGTATGTATGTCCTGGAATCTTGCAATCAATATTTCACCCACTTACACTGAAGCTATCGAGCTGAAATTTGGCACACATATTTGGTTCCGATGACAATGCACGAAAATAAAAAAAGTTATAAAAAGCTTTTTTTTTTTAAACTTTTTTTAATAATTCACTTATTTGAAAATTCATCCCCTAAAACGGTTAAAACGGGGGTAAAACGGGGTATTTGTTGTTGTTAGTTGTATGCAAATTTAGTATGAAACTATGCCGATTTTGAAGTCAAGTGGGCAACCCGAACGCGGGCAGACGTCGTTAATGGGTCTAAACCTACGCGAGCGAAGCTACGGGCGTCCACTAGTGTTTAACAAGTTAAATAATAATAGGTTTCTGAAAAAACAAGTAAACCGAAAACATGATAAAACCGAAAGGCATTAGAAAATGGTCAAAGGTTTGGCAAGTAGCCGAATCAATAATTTTGTACGAATTCAACAATACTACTAATCCTTTTTTATGAAGTGTCTGATAGGGTTGATCGAAGCTGATAGGCATTGCGGAATTGCAAAGCAATTACTGGCAATACGACAAATTAGCATTCCGTATTACCACCCATCCCGGATTAAAACATGCGTTTGCCACTGCAGCTCGATACACCAATATCCAATAAATTCCCGCGAACGAAATAGGATCCGTTTCGGAATACCATTCTAGTTATCTGTGACAGTACGGGATTCGTATATTCAACGTACAAAATCAATGGTCTATAATGTGTAATACAAAGGGACTTATACGTACCTACGTAATACTTCTATTAATGACTTATTATACGTAAATAATTAAATTATTAATGTATAATTATATGAGCACACATACATACAACATACTACCTCAGAATACATTGTTGGTTTGTGCATACTGCTGGTTTTTTATGTGACAGACCGACCAGCTTGTCATAAATCGCACATAACTTAGAAAAGTCATTGATACGTGCCGCTGGGGTTTGAACCCGGACCGCACGAGTGAGAGGCGAGTTCGATAGCCACTGGCTGTCACCGCTTAAAACTTTGTATATGGTAAGGTAAATTGCCTTTAATACAATCTCCAGTTAGGTCTATATGAGCGTAGGGTAGACACATAATTTATAGGCAACATGAGGGGCCATTTTTAACCAATCCCTCTAGCTTGTTAGCCGAGTGAAATATACGTGTGGAGAGAAAATTGAATGCTTTAGACCGGATAGGTTTAAAGCTTTTAAACAGATACACCTTTGGCCAAATAAAAATCGTGAAGGAGAAACTTTAACTTTTTTTTTATTTTTTATAACACCTACATTATATTAATCATAATGTCAGTTAAATTTAGCATTATTTGAATATTATCTGATATTACATTTAAGTAGGGTTAAAAATAAACCTTTTGTCGACGGCACATAAATAAACTAGATTATTTTATAGGGGCAAGATAGCAAACGGGCATACAGCACAACACATCCGCTGACGCCACTCAAGACAGTGTTAGCAACATTACTTTCTTCGTTTTTCCGTTCCAATAACTAAAACATTCGCCTATTAGAAGTGTAATCGCTTGTATCAGATATAAATGTCTGATAAATGCTGTACAAACTCGTGTTTCTAATGTTCCTATTATCTAACATCTGCCTTGCTCAGTTTGTTTGTTGTCTTGGAAGGCAGCGAATGGTTAAAGCTAAATTCTTTTATCAACAAATTACCTACTAATTTCTTCTAGGATACATACACACCAGTCGTAGATTTTGTTTAAGCCAGTAAATAGTTTGGATTGCTGTTTGGAACTTATCTTTGTCTTATTTATGGCAAAGAGATTTCTTTAATAGACCGCGGTAGGGTTACTCGGCCCGTTCCGTTCATTATGGTGTCGGATTTATTGGGTGGTTCCAAGGGAGGAACGGGAGAATTAAGTCCGTGGAATTTACTTCAAATATGTCGAAGAAACACTGTTTTCCCTGTATATATATTTTATTGTATTTTGATGGAGCAACCCATAATGTGGAATGAGTTAGAAGGGCGGACTGTTCTTGCACCTTCCGAAGGCCTCCGATAAGGCTTAACGACTATCTTACGATAACAACCGGGACTGTTAACGTGCCTACTGAGGCACGGAAGCGCTCGAGAAATTTTGCCATTAGAGATCCGTCACCCATCCATCTGCCGCCTGAGACCGATGAGATCAGATGATTATGTCTTAGTAACTTAGTAATTGTTCCAACAATTGAAGCATCAATTAAATCTACCTAATGAATACAAAACCACTTCAAGACCAAGTAAATTTTACAAAACAATCATCTTGATAAAGTCGATCCAAATCACGAAAATCAAAACAAAACATCGTAAGCTGAATCGCTCGTTTAAATGTACATAGAATTACAATCCTTTGGCAGAGAATTTAGATAAAGCATCCTTGCAGAGCGGACCAATTAGTAATGAAGATGCCTCTACTCGAGTTCCTTGGAACAAAGGAACAAATAAACGAAAAACATCTATAAGTACGTAGGCTTACAGTGCCTTCGTGTAATTGCGGCGCCGGGGGCGGTTAGGCATAGAGCAGAGATTTAAGAAAGAGCGGCCTTTTCATACAAAATAAATGATCCCAATTTTACTCGCAACTTCAGCTACACTGAAACTACAATAGGTGACGTTAATCCGTTCCTACTAACAATTTACTTACACCAACTAATAGGAATTACTAACAGTTAATCCCAGCCCTCATACCTTTTTTTTTTTTTTTAACGAGGGGGAAATCTTCGCAAGATACCCGACCGCTGGGGGGAGGCCGGGGTATGTGAGATTTTTACTCACTAAAACCCCCTCGGCAGCCTTCCTGCGCATATAGTGAGGCTCCGGGATCTCCTAGGGAACGCACCGGTGCAAAAAAAAAAAAAAAATGTGGAACGCTTCACGATTTTGCGTGTCATCCTTGCGCAGGGGCCATGCTAATCTTCTCTGTATCGTTCCAATTTTAGTATATGTACTGCCGAAGCAAGTACTACATAGTCGACTAACTAGTTGCAACTAATAAACCGGGTAACAATTCCGTATATTTCTTTAATAAATGGACCTGGTTTGTGAACCGATTCGATGGTTCATACATCGTTTGAGCAATTTTGTATGCTGTTTGACAAGTGATAATACATACTCGTATGTACCTATATGAATGAATCCATGAACAAATTCGATTTAATTGCCCACTATCCTAGTCCTATCTAAGTCTTGTTCAAAGTTCCCAACAGTTTTTATAGGCATTGGATTTTAGTTTCAAAGCATCATTCAATTCATAAAAATGGTGATTTGAATAGAAAATTGGGGTGTTCTAAAACAATTTGAACTACACTAAATTCAAAATAAACACTTGATGCAACCGACAGGCGGCATTCGCGCGTCAATGGCTCCAAAGCTGCTAACACAGTATTTTGAAACGATACAAAAAGTAAAAACCAGTTAAAACCGCATTGGGAGCGTACACCAAAAAGTCCATTGCCAAACTAAGCTGCGGGCGAATTGTAAAATGAATACGTTTTATCCCCATCATCTCACAGCCGGCGTGGATGAAAATTCAATTCAATTCATTTTACGCAGGTAATCTTCATTAACTAATCTATACTATTTTATTACTGAACGATTCGTGAGTGTCTATATTCATAGTTGAAGTTACCGGCTTACTCACGTGTGATTTAAGTCGAAAATAGTCCGACTAGTTTCGATCTATTACGATGATCATCTTCAGGAGTGAACGTGCTCGCGGCGGGCACGGCGTACGCTGTACTCTATACTAATCTATACTAATACCAAATAGGTACTAGTGGACGCCCTCAGCTTCGCTCGCGTGGACTTAGACATAACAATAGTTACGTTTACACCTAGTAATATTTTATAGCCTATGTCACTCAGTGAAGATGCAGCTTTCTAATGGTGAAAGATTTTTTGAATCGGTCCAGTAGTTTTTGTTCCCGGTTTGAACCCGGATCGCTCGAGTGAGTAGATAATCTTTGCCATATCGAATCGAAAGGTTCGCGGGACTACCGACAAGCCTCGCTTTAACAATCAATCAAAGAAAACCTCAAGCGCTTCGCCTTTTAATAAAACGTTGGCGCGCCGATGTTCAGGTATATTTATTCCCTTGCTTCCAATTTGCGGATTTTCTTTTAATGTCAAGCCATTTGCGCGCGATATGAAGCGAGGCTGGAGACTTTATGTAAATATTGATTCGGGGAAAGTCAACTTTTAGAAAATAACTTACAATTGACAACATTTAATTGTTTTATCATACTCGTATTATTATTTTATTTCAAAGGAAAATGAAAAACCCGAAACGAAGTAATATAAAAATTTGAAATATCTATTTTCGAACTCAGGGTGCATAAATAAAGAAACGTTTTTTTTTTTAAATTTCACGTGTGTCACAACTGATTTTGAAATGTTGTCAATTACGCCTTTTCGTAAGAAAATTTTTATCCACAATAAACATGTGAAAAAGTAGTAAAGAGCCAAATGTAAAAGAATAGTGCTGCCCTACACCAAATTCGCGCTGTATTGTTGTTATGCTGTTGTCTCCTAAAATCGTCTTTTCGTCCTTAACTGCGTTAAAAATAAATTCAAATTTTATTACAGTTTGCCAGTTTAGTATCTATTTTTTTGACTGATGATTTAAATTGATCTGAGATAGTATTGATGATATAAAAAACGTAATTTTCTGCAGGACTCCGTTAGTCCCCGTTAATAAAACTTGACACAGTATTTAATTTGCAGTAGAAGTCTGAAATGAACCTCAAAATAAAGTTTGGCAAGAGAAACTATCAGTACACAGGCGAGTGCCTCTGGCCCGTCTGCCCGGAAGTGACGTGACGGCACCGGAAGCCGTCTAAAAGCCTCCGCCTGCATTTGTCTAACGGTCTGCGGGGAAGACTCGATAGCATTACAAACTTACGTACGATAAATTTACAGTTTGTCTGGCTGGAGTCTGGTATATCCTTAGTTGCCTGAGCTTTCACAACCAGCTGCGACCCATAGACGTCCCACTGCTGGGCACGGGTCTCCCCCAAAGTCACTGCTGTGGGAGGTCTAGAGCATACTCCACCACGCTGCTCCAATGCGGATTGGTGGAGGGGTTAGTGGATAACCCAGTGTTGAATGTTCTCAAGCCACCCGAAGGTCTTCGACAAGGCTTAACGACTGTTTCCAGCATTGAAAACAACCGGGACCGACGGCTTTACGTGCCCTCCGAAGCACGGTAGCGTCCATGAAATTTTTGCCACTAGCGGTCACCCATCCACAAACCGACCGCGCCCGTCGTTGCTTAACTCTTTCGATCACATTGAATCGGCGCGAGCCATTGGGCTGTGGACGCTAGATTGGGCTGTGGACGCTACGCTGAGCTTTCACAACATATCTCCCATATTGATTTTTTTTTACTAACTACTGTGCCACCACTCGGACTATTAACAACAAATGGTCAACGTCCCCTATGATCGCGATTAACAACACTTGGGATAGCCAATGCGTCGCTGGACGTAAAGGAGTGCTCTTTGTGGTAACTATGAAATAAAAAATATATACCTATAATGCTGTGAAACTGTTACCTACACTGTCTAACTATCACGGTTTATGAGATACAGCCTGGTGACTGATGGAGAGCGGAGCCTTAGTAGTAGGGTCCCGTTTTACCCTTTGAACCCTAAGTAACAATTTTATGGTTTGTTGCAAGGCAGTAAGTATTGTAGCGGTGACAGCCCAGTGGCTATCGAACTCGCCTCTCAATCGAGCGGTCCGGGATCAAACCACAGTGGCACGTTCCTACCTATTACTTTTCTAAGTTATGTGCGATTTAAGTAATCAAATGTTACTTGCTATAAGGACACATTGTGAGGAAACCTACATGCCTGAGAGTTCTTCATAATGTACTGGAAGGCATGTGAAGTCTGCCAATCCGCACTTGGCCAGCGTGGTGGACTAAGGCCTAATCTCTCCCATCCTGAGAGTAGACCCGTGCCTAACAGTGGGACAAGGAAAGGGTTGTGATGATGAAGTATTGTAGCCGCTATTCAAGTAATGTTTATAAGAATTTACGATACGATTTACAACCTGCACCTGCACTTCCTTTTTTAACTTTACTGGCAAGTTCTTGCTAATGGGTTGCCAGTTGCCATTCGCAACCAGTCACTGTCGGTGCGGGAGGCTCACACCGTGACGTCACTCGCAGGATACACCCTAAAAGCCTGCCTGCATAATATCTAGCGGTCTCTGAGACGCTGTCAAAGCTAAAATATGCATTTCGTCTGAAGTTCTTATTGACATCGCATTTGTTTGAAATAGAAGATCCCCTTCATCTTTCAGCTATTTATAATAGCCCGTTTACGGAGATGTTTTTGATAGTACCTACCAACATAGTAGCTCCCTTCAGTGTGTTATTTTACAAATTAATCTAGATTCTCCCATTTCAGTATTGTTTGTACTGAAGCTGGAGGTTCAAATCCAAGTTATGTGCGATTAGTTATGTTAGTGTACCAAGGATACATTGTGAGGAAACCTGCTTGCCTGAGAGTTCACCTTAATGTTCTCAAGGGCATGTGAAGTCTGCCAATCTGCATTTGGTGGACCAAGGCCTAATCCCTTCCATTCCAATTGGAGACACGAGCCCAACAGTGGTATAATTAAAGGCCTGTGGTGGTGGGATCAGTTTGTTAGATTATGGGTTTGGTCCACCTCTTTTGTGTTTTGTAAGCAAAGTCAGAATTTAATATGAGGAGAGCTAGATAGAAAGATTATAGTATTACCGGGAAAAGTACCGATAAAGGCAGGCAGTGAATTACGACAGGTTGATGGATGGATGACATTTATATTCAGCGCTTTAGGCACTTTAAATAGTTAACTACCCCTGTCAAAATAATAGCAGTAAAACAGACTCAACCTACCGGAAGCGACGTCACCGCTCTCTTGCCTCCGGAAGTCGTCTAAAAGCCCCCGCTGCGTTTGCCTTGGTACCTACAGGTTACATCGATGTACGGGTCGTTGATTACAGATATTTAATGAAGGTACAGTTGATAGCGGTGATATTCCAGTAGTTGAAATTTGTCTCTTCATCTCAGTCTGGGTTATTAAAACAAATTGTTAAATACAAACAATAAATTGTATTGTTAAATACAAACAATACAATACGACTGTATTTGTATTCGACTGAACATTGGACATAATCTTAGTCTTGTTCATGTTCATTTTTATACCGACCTGTTGTGAGGCACTTTTCAGGTTCAGCGAATCTGCTAAGATCACTATCTCATCGACAGGTTGAAGGTATGTCATATGGTGTATAACATCCCCTTGTCTAACACCTCCTGCAATTGGATATACTCATAGTTCGTACTTTTGTTGTGAACTGACATAGTAGCTTCGTATATCCACTTCAACACCTCAATATACCTATATCTTCGATCAATAAGTACATTATTGATCGAAGACCTATATATTGTATCTGATATCGCTGCAGATAGAGACACCAACATAGCCTAAATTATTATCATCTTTCATTCTAATCTCCAATATAACAATACTAAAATATGTAGGCAGTATTATAGTAACAGATTTTAGCTCACTTCACAATTTAATTATAAATATAGATCGACAGACTGACAGTCGGCTCGCGATTACATCATTGCTTTTGAATGCGTTCGGACATTGGTACTCAATCCGATATTCAGGTCCACTTAAGCCCGTGTTGGGGTGGGATATTCTCCGATTTTCTGGACAAGACTTATTTATGCAGAATTTTTATTTTTATTTTAGTTCATATTTATGGTGAAGGGTTGAATTTCTACAAAAGGGTACAGTTTGCAACTTGAGTAGGATTCAATAATACCTAAGACGTCTATGTACAAATTTTACTTGTTAATAAAGATTTGAGATTTTAATACTGTGCTTTTCTAAGTCTATACGACTAATAAAAATTCGAATATGACCTAGAGAATATATAGATAAATTTAATTATTAGATTAATTATCTGTATTATGAATAAAAGGTTGAGTAGCGAGCCTTTATATTCATACATACCAAAATTATCCATTCGTAAACCGCAGCTTAGGCCGTATGCATGAGATTTATACAAATTCGAAAATCAATTTAACTACACGAAGCGGATTCAAATGTGGTCTTTTGTATCGGGAAACCCTATTGGTAAATATAATAGATGCTGATGAGGATGATTCTGATAATCAGTATGATATTATGTATAGGTAGAAGAGTTGCCGAGGCAACTCTTTTTTACTTCACATGATGCTCTAACTATATAAGTAGGTATCATATTATTAACATAAATCAAACATAAAATAGTGTTTTTTTTTTCAAAAAGTTGTTTGTAAATTCTTACCCAGTGTTTGAGGTTAGAATTAACAGGTCTGCGGTAAGTATTAACACTATGTTATACTACCTATTTTTTATTAATAATAGTGCAATCAAAACAGACGTCCGAATTGACACTACAACCGAGCAAACAACATAAAGGCCATCATGCCCATCACTTTTCTCGCAGCCAACCCGTAGACCTCCAAGGTTTTGCTTTCAAGAGTTTTTTATTTATACGTTTTCATGATGTAATAAAATATAACAAAAAGAACTAAGATATTTAGGTTTAAAATAATGTTATAGGTATTAACGTATAGTACCTACTAAGTCATACCAAATTATATACTTATTTATGAAATATTAAAATTATACAAAATACTACCAAAAAGTGGTCACTTATTCACCTTTGTACTTGACATTATTACAATTAGATTCGCTTTTTTATTCATGGAACATGTTTATTTTGAAAGAATCTTTAGAAGCCTTATTTTTCAAAGTCGACCAAATGCGTATCCATTGACTGCTTTCATAACATTAAAAATAAATTTACATTCATTGCAACCCTACCTCCGTTTTTCGACCATAAATCTGTAAATTCAGCGATATATCTCTTATAACTACCCCCAAATGCCAGGAAAAACGGAAAAAGCCGCGAAATGAGTAAGAACCGCGGGCAGACTGATGTCGTGACTGCCATACGGGGTCGTTTACAAATTCGCGGGCCTCTCAGATGAATGGCGGGCACTTGCGTGAGGTATCTTAGTATTTGTCATCTGAATTTTCCATGCTCGCTTCACCTTGAATTTCGAGGGGTTTCGGTAACGGTAATTCCTTGCAGCTTTGGAGAGAAGTTCCTGTTTAACAACTATTTTTAATACGTACCTACTTGTCTTAATGTGCTCGAAATTCAACGTAATTTTGTAAACACAATTTGATAGCTCTCATTCATAGACAAAACATGTTTTTATTAGAAACTTAAACAACGCTTCCATGTGAAAAAAAAAATTTTTTTGGTATACTCTGCAATCTCTGCAATACTCTGTATTCTTTTACGGTTGGCGCCATTTTCCAAAAATGTTCTTTGCGAGTTTAGTTTGTGTTTTTATTATTTTATTAAATTGCTTCATTTTTTCGCAACTGTATTAAAAATAGTTGTTCAGTACACGTGCGGAACCGTCATTGCAACTTGTTCCGACTGTCAACCCTCGCCTTCGGCTCGGGTAGACATTTGTCGGAACTCTTTGCAATGACAGGCTTTCCGCACTTGTAGCGAAATATACTATTTCCGGTATTAAGAATAAAAAATAGTTCGAATTAAATGATGACAAAAGAATCGAAATCGTCTCCTTAGTGACAGCAATAGTACGTACTAGATATTCGTATTTGAATTGCATTATGTCACCGCCACTTCTCCTTTGAGAAAAAGCAGATCTTGAATAACAAATTTAATTATTCAAAAGTTATTCAGTTCCAGTACCTATTTTGATTAAAAAGAAACTCATCGTGTTTATATCTTTTATCTTGACGTGTCTGTAAACTGAAGATCTCAGCCTCATATTATCATAATTATTTTCAGTCAAAGATTTCATAAATCACTCGGTCTCTAGTATCGAAAAATAGGAGAATCGTGTGCTTTGAATACGGTCTTTGGGGATAGAAATTGTTGAATTGATAACTATCCAAAAGTGTATAATTAAATCAATTGGAACACGTTTCTCGTAAACATTAAAAGTTTAGTTACGGTAAATTCCACTTTTTCACCCTTAATCTAAATCTTTATTTCTCATGGTTTTGACCTCAAAAAATAGTTGAGGTTGTCAGTAACAATTGTTTTATTATGGTATAGGTCGCGCAATCAGAGTTGAGGCGAACAACACATGCAAATCTCTGTAAGTGTTTACGTATCTGTTGACAGTGCTGACGTCATTACGCGTTGTACGTGAGATGCACTTTCTGTCTCGATTGCGCTCGATATTGTTTTATTTAGCAACAGCAAGACAGAATTATTTTATGAAATTTAGATTTATCTTTGTACAGAGTGTTGTTTAAAGTTAATGTTAGTTGTGTAGAGCGGAGCGACTCTTTAAACTATGGTTGCGTCGATGCGTTTCTGTTCAATTTAATCTTATCTAGGTATAGAATATTTGTCAACATATATTTAGAAACTGTGTAGGCACTGAACATTCAATAGCAAGCCGCTAGTTGACAATGATGCATATCATCTAAAATAATTATTCCAGGCGTGAGTATCTATTAATTCCATTTCCGGGCAAATTCCGAGTCTAACTGACAGATAGTTTGACTAAATTGTTATTAATTACTGATACAGGTGAATGCCTAAGTGAAAGATTGAGCATTCCTCTGCCAGGGTGTTTCTTGTGCAGATGATGAGCAAACGTGGTAGTTTGAGGAAATTATTATACCAAAATATTTAAATATACCTACGTATGTAGGTAGGTACGTAATACTTATTTAATACATAAAAATTCTTTGAACGAAATAGAGAGTGATGTTCTGTAAGAATTTGCTTGTTATGTACTCTGTATCCGTATACGTAAAGAAATAGGTGGATGAGCATAGCCCAAGCGGTATATTGGTACCTTCCGGAATTCCCAAGCAGAAGACCCATTCCAAAGTTCCTGTAGCGGTGACCACTCACCGTTCTAATACAACGCCACCTGTCAGTTGGGGTATGCAATTTGTATCCGCTCCGTGCCCCGAACTTGTCCCATGTCGTGAGTTTCGACAAATCCTATCGAACTGCTTGAGCGTAGTCCGGAACAATGGAAGTAACCAGACTGGATATGTCAGAAAAAAGCACTGTCACTGAGACTAGAATGAGGTAATAATACTTTGCTAATATTTTCAACTAATATTATGAGGAAGGAAGTCAAAAGCCATTTTTGGTAAGCAAGAGGACTTGTAAGAAATAGAAGAAAGTACGTATTTTTATGTTGTAAAATTTGTCTACTCTAAGCATTAAAAAATAAACGCAGTGCAATAAAAATCGAGTGTCATCCACCATAACCACCGGCTGTTCTAACTAAACTCATACATTATGTATTACATATTTTATTTAGATAAACAGATATTTTCTGAAGAGATAGGCAGATGTGTATATACGTTACGGATATGCTAGGTGTATGAAAATAGGGTCATCTAACATATGACCTAAATATAAAAGGTGATAACCCACTTACCTACATACACTCAGTATAGCTCACCTTGTCTGACAAGCACATCGTGATGTTATGTTGCGTAGAAATCTACATTTGAAATTAAAATAGAAGGTTAATATAAACCACATCTAGTGCTTCTGGGCAAAATAGGATCTGTGTTAACCCGACACGTTTTGGCAAACAGTCCGATGAGTTCGCCTAGCGAACTTTCACAGTGCGCTTAGGCTTAGCTACAGCAGCACAATCAATACTTGGTGAGTTGATGTACTCGGCCAGCTGTGTTGAAGCTTTCACAATAGCATAAAGAGTCTTTTATAATATGCTTTCATCCTTTCAAAGTGTTGAGTGACATTCGTAATTATTAATCAGAAGGGGAGCGTTGACCTTGGCTATTGCTATCCTAGGTACTATCTAATATTATTAAAAGCTTTTATTTAACTTCACTCGTATGTATTCATTCATTCATGTAAGTATGTATGTCCTGGAATCTTGCAATCAATATTTCACCCACTTCCACTGAAGCTATCGAGCTGAAATTTGGCACACATATTAGGTTCCGATGACAATGCATGAAAATAAAAAAAAAGTTATAAAAGCTTTTAAAAAAAATTGTTTAGAGTATAATTTTGTATAAGTTTGGATGTTTGGATGTTCGGATGTTTGAATGTTTGCTAGTTTAAATAGCACTTGTAGCTCGCCGAAATTGATTTGTGTGTATTAATCTAATCTTTATACATATACATATCTTAATATTATATTTCTTGTGTACGTGTGTATGTCACTGAACTCCTCCTAAACGACTGGATAGATGTCGATGAAATTTTTTGTGTGTGTTCAAGGGAATTCGAGAATGGTTTAGATTCATAATTTGGTCCACTGGAAAATGTTTTTTAAACACGATTTTAGTATTTTTGTATGAACAATATCCAAATATTTTAACCGTCGTTCATTGACATATTGTGTCGCGTCACTTTGACATTTCAACAGAACAACGTTTGACAGACAGACATGACAGAACAACGTTTGCGGGGTCAGCTAGTACATATATAAAACTAGCTTTTGCCCGCGGCTCCGCCCGCGTGGTCAAAGGGAATTAACAATGAGTTGTTTATCATACATGACACATTTATTGGTGAAACATTATTGGTGGAGAAAACCCAATTGGAGTTTGGAAATAAATGAACACTTGTGCATTTTTTATACTTTGTTATTTTATTTTAAATTAATATTTATGTACACAATTACACGAAATAGAAATAAACAAAACAAAAGACAGACTAGGATCTCAGATTATCAAAATTAGAGTAAAAAAAATTATTAAAAATTTCAGGTCTCTACCTATTTTCGTTCAAGGAGTTCTAAAAAATAAAAATATAGAAAATCTTATTATTTATGTCAAATATCTCGAAACGATAACTTTTGGATAACGGCCTTAATTATCTAGGTCGACTTTTCCTATAACCTTGCTGTATAGTAAAATAGTAGTTAGTACCTACATTTTATCTGCAATAATTTATTTAAAATTTTTTTTTTTATGAAAAGTATATAAAGTATATTATACAATTAAATAACTATATATATATATATAGTTATTTAATTACTATATGAAAAATGCAAAAGTTTTATGGAGATATATCAAAGGCCCCGACGAGATTCGAACTCGTGATCTCCTGTTTACTAGACAGGCGCTTTAACCAACTAAGCCACGGCGCCGATACCTGTGTGAGCGAAATTTTCCAATAGTATTGAAGGCATTGTCATGTGACTACTGTTGAGGTAAGTACTTAATAATAACATTAGATTTTTTTCAATTGTTTCAGGAACATCATTATTTTATTGTATTGTTTAACATTTTTGGGCCCCATTTAAACCATAACAGAGCCGAAAACAAGACGATAAGAAAATAATTTTCATACTTAGGTACTATTAATCCTGATTTGATATTTATTTACAAAATTCAATTAAATTATTTTAATATTATATATAATTGGTAGTTGTTACAGTGACGATTAAATTGTATTGTCCGTTACATGCATATAAAGCAGCAAGGTTGAAAACATTATCAATGTATTAAATTTTATGCAGTTACCATTGTATATAATATGGTCCGCCCCGGCTTCGCACGGGTATTTTATATAAAAATCAAAATTATACTAATACACACACATAAACCCTATTTGCGTCAGGTTACTAAAAAAATAAAAAATTTACACGACTTTATTTTACATATACAGGGTGTCCCAGAATGAATGGATAATCCTTGAGTCCTGCACAGAACAGCTCTCCAGCGCTTAGAAAAAAATATCAAAAAAAATAAATTCCAAGCGATACCCAAAATATGATTTTTTTTAGAAAAACATACGTTATTTTAGCTTTACTTCACATTAATGTGCACAACTGCCACAAATTAATGAAATTCTTGGTGTTTTTGGTATCATTTTATTCCTGATAGACCATACTACTAGAAATACATTAAATAATATAAGTATCTGTGATACTTTTTTTATAAAAAAAATAGGAACTTGAATTTTTAACATGAAATTTGATACCAAAATAATTTTGACATAGTTTGAGAGTGTTTCATGTAAAAAAAAAGTATGAAAACGTAAGTGTCCAGCTATTTTAAAAACATGCGCAGTTAATACAGATTAAAAAATGGTATAATACATCATTTTATCTAATACTACTACGAAGTTATTGCTATTGAGATGCAAAACGAGTAAATACGACTAAAATTAAAAAGTTAATGTCTTAATACATTTTAATAATAATAAAACATTTCAGGTATCGCTGCGACCCATAGACGTCCCACTGCTGGGCACGGGTCTCCCCCACAGACACTGCTGCTGCGGGAGGTCTAGAGCATACTCCACCACGCTGCTCCAATGCGGATTGGTGGAGGGGTTAGTGGCCAACCCAGTGTCGAATGTTCTCAAGCCACCCGCCCGCACCCACTAGCGCTTACGCATCCACAAACCGACCGCGCCCGTCGTTGCTTAACTCTTAATTATTAACATTGAATCGACGCGAGCCATTGGGCTATGGACGCTACATTTCAGGTGTACATAACATCAATCTTTATTCACAACAGGTGTTCAAATTGTCTGCCACCGATTCTAATACACGCTCGACATCTTCTTTTATAGGCTCTACTAAGAAACCGTGCGTAGAGTCATTCATTTATTTTTGAAGCGGCCTCTTGAACACGGCTGCGTAAATGCTCATTTGAAATTGTTTTCGAGTACACTTCTTCCTTTAGACAGCACCAGTAAAAAACATCCTGTCAGTTTAAATCTGGAGATCGAGGAGGCCACAGAATGGGACCCAAACGACCAATCCATTTGTTTGGATACGTGGCATTTAAATAAGCCCGGACGTTTGTACCATAATATGCAGGGCAGCCATCATTCTGTAACCAATGGGATTCCATTACCTCCTACGAAACAGTCGCTAAGCCTTGTCGAAGACAAGGTGGCTTGAGAACATTCGACACTGGGTTGGCCACTAACCCCTCCACCAATCCGCATTGGAGCAGCGTGGTGGAGTATGCTCTAGACCTCCCGCAGCAGCAGTGTCTGTGTGGGAGACCCCGTGCCCAGCAGTGGGACGTCTATGGGTCGCAGCGACACCTGAAATGTTTTATTATTATTAAAATGTATTAAGACATTAACTTTTTAATTTTAGTCGTATTTACTCGTTTTGCATCTCAATAGCAATAACTTCGTAGTAGTATTAGATAAAATGATGTATTATACCATTTTTTAATCTGTATTAACTGCGCATGTTTTTAAAATAGCTGGACACTTACGTTTTCATACTTTTTTTTTACATGAAACACTCTCAAACTATGTCAAAATTATTTTGGTATCAAATTTCATGTTGAAAATTCAAGTTCTTATTTTTTTTATAAAAAAAGTATCACAGATACTTATATTATTTAATGTATTTCTAGTAGTATGGTCTATCAGGAATAAAATGACACCAAAAACACCAAGAATTTCATTAATTTGTGGCAGTTGTGCACATTAATGTGAAGTAAAGCTAAAATAACGTATGTTTTTCTAAAAAAAATCATATTTTGGGTATCACTTGGAATTTTTTTTTTTTGATATTTTTTTCTAAGCGCTGGAGAGCTGTTCTGTGCGGGGCTCAAGGATTATCCATTCATTCTGGGACACCCTGTATATAGATTATAACAATAGTTTCGTTTACGCCTAGTAATATTATATAGCCTATGTCACTCAGTGAAGATGCAGCTTTCTTATGGTGAAAGAATTTTTGAAATCGGTCCAGTAGTTTTAGCAGCGCACGCCAGAATAGCTCGCAGATGGTAGATTTTTTCCTACTTACCTACTTGACACTTATCGTCATATTTTGGACAATTCACACAATATCTTTATAAATTTTAGCCTGTGTGTTATTCTGATGTATAAGCTATATTATTGTAAAGTTTCATTCAAATCCATTCAGTACTTTTTACGTGAAAAAGTAACACACATCCATCCATACATACATACATACTTACAAACTTTCCCCTTTATAATATTAGTAGGACAGGATTAGTAAGGATTATACCTTATCAACAGCCTAAAATTTAAGTTTTATGCTTCTAGTTCTGAAAATGACAATACTTTCATACAACCTTTCATCTCCCTTTTCAACCCATTACAACACTTTTTTCCAATTAAAAAGTGTCTATGTCCTTTGCCAGGCTCTAGACTGTGTACCAAATTTCATTTAAATCGGTTCAGTAGTTTTGGCGTGAAAGCGAAACAGACAGACAGACAGACAGACAGACAGACACTTCAAAACCAAACGTCCAATTTTAATCATTCAAAGACCAAATATTATCTACATAAACTGTAAATGTAGTCCAAAAAAAATTCAAGATAAAAAAATGGTTGTTGTGCCTCACTCGACATAGATAGGTATAGTGTGTCGCGGACTTTTTTATAGATATTTATAAGATCTACAATTAATTAGAACATTTTATGGTTCTATCTTTTATAGTTTAGGCAGCGTACGCAAAATAAGTAACTTTTCTGGTTGATTTTTTACACCTTGTGTCCGAAAAACCCAAATATCTTACGGAACCCTATTTTTTTCCAAAATAAAATTTAGCCTATGTCACCCGGGGATAGTGTAGCTTTCCAACAGTGAAAGAATTTTTCAAATCGGTTCAGTAGTTTTGAAGCCTATTCGATGCAAACAAACAAACAAACAAACAATCAAATCTTTCCTCTTTATAATATTAGTATAGATATTATGGAAAGTAATAAAGTCTTAGTCAAATATTTTTCCAATAAAATTCATTTTCATACTACATAAATGACATTTTTAGATATGTTTGGATGATTGTAAATAAATTACGTCTTAGCTAATTCTATTAGGTATAGCTCAATTTATCCATATATCCATATATCCAATATAGCAAACGAACCAGTCTTGGATTAATAACATAAAACTTTTATCGTTCTCTTGGGATTTATGTAATATGCAGTTTTGTTTTTAGAGAGGGTGCAACTATAAAGTTCTAGGCGTCCCACTGCTGGGCACGGGTCTCCTCCTCAGACAAATCTGCAAGAGGTCTAGAGCATACTCCACCACGCTGCTCCAATGCGTTTAGGTTATTATTATTAAGTATATTTATTTTATAATTACTTTACGTTCAAATAAAATTTTAACACACAGTAATTGTTAATTAAGCATCGTCGGCGCCGTGGCTTAGTTGGTTAAAGCGCCTGTCTAATAAACAGGAGATCACGAGTTCGAATCTCGTCGGGGCCTTCGATAAAGTGAAACTATTTTGTAATTAAAAATCATTGTTAACTTTGATTAATATCTCTTTTTATGATGGATAAAAATAGACTTACAGTGCAGAATAATATATACCTAAATACAGTCACATCTAGCATAGCTATTGACTTATTGAACTTTTTAAATTTATTTATTTATGAAATAATGAAATAAAAATAAAAAAAAACCTTTAATTATTCCAGTACATCTACTATATAAAAATAAGTCGGGTTTTCCTTCCTGACGCTATAACTCCAGAACGCACGAACCGATTTCCACTGTTTTGCATTCGTTGGAAAGGTCTCGGGCTCCGTGAGGTTTATAGCAAAGAAAATTCAGGAAAAATTTCAACAGAAAAGCGGGAAAAATTATTTATATGGCAAAACAACGTTTGCCGGGTCAGCTAGTACTTAATAAATCTACGGAACTGATTTTTTATCTATTTATTTATTTATTTACTACTCTTATATTCCCAGCAGAATTTCTCTATTAGGTACTTATTTAGCCAATTTTAATATCACTTTTTCTTAATTATAAAGTTAAGTTAACCAGGTTTAATCATACAATCTACATATATCCTTCATTCTAGCTCTGCTAACTATTATAACATTGTAAATACATACTAGTAACATTTGCAATGTTTCCAAGCCAAAAAAAATTTCAATCACACCTAAAACTAAAATTTTACTAGGCCAGTATTTATAAACACGTGAAGATAGAATAGTGTACCTCTTAATAAAATGTGCATAACAATGTTAATTTTCAATTCTTATAGTTTATTCAAGTACTTAATGAATAAGTCGAGTAACATAGATTAAATAAAATAATATCAAGACATTTTAAATGTAGACCTAGCGCCATCTATGAGTATTGTCAGTCAAGTGCCTAATATGAGACAAAATAATTTTAGGTCGTAGACAACTTGTTTCTAAATTATTATTATTACGCCGTTACACCTATGTACCTACTGGTACTGGTGTACCTATTGGTAGTGATAAAAATACCTAATACACATATTTTAAGTGACGATGATCTCCATAAAAATTGCTAAATTAACTTTGTCGGCGCCGTGGCTTAGTTGGTTAAAGCGCCTGTCTAGTAAACAGGAGATCACGAGTTCGAATCTCGTCGGGGCCTTGGGTATATAAATAAAACTTTTTTATTTATTATAAATTAGCTGAACCAATATGTCTTGTAACACTTTTTACTTTGTAAATAAAAAAAATGTACCTAAATAAAAAAGTTTTATTTATATACCATTGTAGTTCTAAGGACTATGAACTTAAACTAAGTACTTATCCAGACAAAAATATAAACGCATTAAATCATAAATATACCGTCATACATTTTTACGTCATAACCGGAGATTTATTACCTTGTCCGAAGAACGTATCTAATGAGAGAAACGTTTACGGCCCTTGACGAATAGTCCTGACAGTGGCACTCAAACTTGTGCAATAACACCTTAAATTACCTATTTCTACTGTAGTCAGTACCTTTTAGTACCCTGTATCTTTTTGTAGTATGTGTTTTACCATCCATCCATCAGCCTTTCATAGTCCACAGCTGGACATAAAACTCCCTCAATCGGCGCCAATCCTCCCGGTCATATTCCTTTTGAATCCAGCGGTTACCAGCTGTCTACCTCAGGTCATCACTCCACCTAGTTGGAGCTAGCATGTGCTCCGTTTTCCGATTCGTGGACTCCACTCAAGAACAAGAACCTTCTTACCCATTCAAAAACCTTTCTTACGTTACCTTCTTAGTTTTCATTGTTCGCAAATGGTACAATAAATCAGTCTCACTTGTGACAGTAAAATATAAATGTAAAATGTGTAGGGTGCGTACAAGATTGTAACTTTAATTATACCGTTAAAAAAAATATTTTAAACCTTTTTTTTTATTTTCATGCATTGTCATCGGAACCAAATATGTGTGCCAAATTTCAGCTCGATAGCTTCAGTGGATGTGGGTGAAATATTGATTGCAAGATTCCAGGACATACTTACCTTACATACATTAATAATGGATACATATACATACGTAGATGATGCCAACGACTCTCCTAACAATCCTATTAGATTATTCAGTACGTACTGACAACTAAGCAAGAGATGCAAAAAATTGATCAGATCAGAACTTTTAGGTATACTTCATTGAAGTCTTTAGATTTAATGTGACTCTTACGAGTAAAGCCGTAAAGCGCCGAGCAAGTAACATCTACCTTCTTCTTCATTTACACTTCATAAATCGATGCCTAACACATAGGTATATTTTTCGGTGGTAGAACAGTGCTTCAATTGGCTGCAGAGAACATAATATATTAGGTATAGGCGTTCACCTGCCTATCCCTATACCACCGCCACCAAGGTACCAAGTAAATTCTGCCATCAGTTGTTTTCAAAGCTACTGTTCTGGTTGGTTCAACTTAGTCGGTCAGACTAATCGGTCTGTGACCGATTTGGAACGGGATATAGATACTGTTGTTGTGACGTCCGTAAAATCAAAATCTATTCAGTTATGTAATTTTTAAACATAATTACAAGTACGAGTATACGAGTTGAATGAAAAAATAAAGTACTATTTTAATTATACTTACAATCTCAAATTATATAGGTAACAATCGGTATACATTTTGTATCATTGAGTCATCAATTTTATTTCATAATAAAATTTTAAAGTGGTATGTTGAGAAAAGCAGACCTAAGCTATGCATTGCCATCATTATTTATAATGTAACCAAATAGCTGAGACCTCTTGACGTCGACGTAAATCCGTGAAGTCTCCTTTCATATTTCAGCCGGGAAGGGACAGGGTAGGTCTTTCAATATTGGTATATCTGTTAGGAATTGTGTTGTACATCATCTTGAACGAATTATACACTTTTGGATGTATTCATACATGTATATCCCTGCTAACGAGCCTGTTAGGGTTGGAAAATAAAGGAACATTAAAAATAAGAATTCTGAGATGTTTCTGATAGCATTTTTCTGCTACGTATATATATATTTGTGTAACAACCATGACTGTTACACATAAAATTATATTCCATCAATCAGCTTTTTGAGGTACATTGCTAGACATGACATTAGGGCTTAGCTTAGTGGTAGATAATTATTGTAAAATATACCTAAGGTGTATTTTTGTTAAATATGAGATTTGATTGCTTTATAATAATAATTAGAATAATGTTATTTGATAATTATGTTATTATTAAGTTAAAATTACTTGAATTTGTTAATTATAGTATAGTATCACGCTAACGCATTAGGGTAACCTGTAAAGTTAGACGTAAGTTTTATTAAATAAATAAATAAATAAGTAACACATAATTATTTTTATTTCTATTTTTCCTACATTTCACAACTAGTGGACGCCCGCAGCTTCGCTCGCGTGGAATTAGACATTCACTAACTTCAAAAACGACAAAGTTTCATACTAACTTTGCACCCCCGTTTTACCCCCCTAGGGGGTGAATTTTCAAACATCCTTTCTTAGTGCTCCCCTACGTTATAACAGGAACCACTGTGCAAAATTTCAAGTTTCTAAGCCTTATAGTTTAGGACCTGCGTTGATATGTCAGTCAGTCAGTCAGTCAGTCAGTCAGTCAGTCACCTTCTCCTTTTATATATAAAGATTATTCTGATTTTCACATGTGATAAAAATACGGTTGACAATAAATGTATAATGTACATACTGCATAGTATAAAGTTATTAATGTAGGATTAGATATTCATCCAATGATTATATAGCTAATCCTTTATAACATTTAACGTTAGAGCGTTTAAAAGTAAACAAGCTTTTGCCTGCAGCTAAATTATTAGTTACTTTATATTAGTCGTTTTAGAATAGCATTATTTCTCTTTCTTTTTTTAGTAAGTATTTAGCTTTATTTATATAGGTCCTTTTTATTGTACACCAGAATACATAAGAGAATAAAGGAGAACAAAAGTAGTAAAAAAGGCGGTCTTTATCCATTTCATTTTCAATTAGTTAATAGGTATAGTTGTAACTATGCACACACTATGTAAAGATTTTGTCGTAGCGTCCATAGCCCAATTGCTCGCGTTGATTGTATGCGATCGACCGAGTGAAGCCGTAGCCATCCGTACTCGTTCAGTACTAGCAGATCGGGTTCATCCCAATTAAGACTTCAGTCGTGTGTTAAATTAAAATTAAATAGTCAAAGTAAAAATTTTTTTTTTAAATGTGACAACCCTACGGAAATTTCAGGATTTCGCGATACTTCAAAGGCGATGGCCCACTGTAACCACTTAGCATACTACTTGCTTATATTTTATCGCAGCGGAGCAAAGGCAGGTCTTTTTTTTATAACATTTATTGCTATACACATATTTGTAACATACAATTGATACAACAAACACGTGCACCTTGTTAAGGCATTGCAAGATGAGGAGAGAGGCAGACATTTTAATTAATATTAATATTAACATTTTAATTAATTTAATTTGTTATTGTCTAGGTCAATTTTGTTTAATAAAAAGGTACCTATGTCATATACTGTTTTATTTATTGATTATTTAACTATTTATTTTTTATTTTTTGTCATGTCCTTGAGGTATTCATCTACGCTGTAATATGCTTTGCAGGTTCAAGTCATTTGCCCCAGCCGATGTTTGAAACTCCGATATTAGAACCTATAACATTCCATGTGCAGCGAAGACGTCATTTACCATCAGATAATTTGTCTTATCTGCTACAGATGTAATCGAATCGCGCAAACAAACATCTATTCAGAATTCGCCTCAAGCGCGAATTATGCAAACCTTCGCCCCAATATTCTCGTTTTCGACAATATATTTAGCATTTGAAATAGACTCGTAACGGAATAAATGGTTGTCGAGACACGTCCTCCCGCTTCGCACTCAGCTCACGAACTGATTTGAATTTGCTCGTCTGGTTGCCTCTGCTAGTATTCACTGGCTTTTTCATTGGAAGAAAAGTTTTGTGCTTAGGGTATTGCAATACTGTGTCTGTAGTGTAGGAGAGATGAAAAGTATCCAAATTTTTATTAAAATTAAATTAAATATTGTATTCAAAGCGACACAAATTATTAATGAAAAAAGTGACTACAAAATTGAATACAATTTACAATTTCATTAAACTTTAAGATAGAGTCAACTGCTCAACATATTATAGTCGCCTTTTGAATTCTTCTAAGGCTGGTCCATGGGAGAGGTCTATGTCAGTACAATAATTTTAAAACTGTCATTCTTAGTGTTTTCTACTTATAAAAAACTATTACAAACTAATCAGCGCTTGACAAAAATTGCCACAAGCTATAAACCATCTGACCAGCCACTACAAACCGTGATTGGTTCGGCTTAACATTACAATCCTTTTTAACTGACACGCTTCGCGCGACATTGAACGCTTCATGCAAACGGCTTTAAAAAGATCACAAATATTTATTTCCACAAATTTCGTCTTATCGTTCGGGGAAAAATGTTCACCACCTCTGTTTGTTTACTCAGAAATGTTAAGCAGATTTGCGGCAAGAAGCTAATGCGGTGACTCTGGTTTGATCAAATTAATGGAAAGAAAAAATGTTTTTTTCCTCTAAAAGAAACCAAGACCTTGACCCAAAGCAATAACGTCGTCTTTCGTGTAAGTGAAAAGAGGGTGCGTTAAAAACGGAATTAAGTATTGGCGCTTTTTCTAGTTGTTATTTTCCTCTCGTCGAAAGATTTTGACTACTTTTAGCATTATTATGTTTGTAAATTCATTGAGGATTTTCAAGTAGAAAACAACGAGCAACTTTATAAGATTTAGCGAGTGATGTTTATATTCCATAGCAGTATTGTTTTTGTTTAAAACAATAGATTATTTCATACCCGGAATAATGTTTCAATAGGTACCAACATAAAATCAATATAAATACCTACTTAAAGTGTTCTAAACTAACTAATATTCATATTAGGACCCCCTTCTTACTGGACTAACCATCCCAATGACTATTAGAGTCCGTCTGGGTGATGCTGCGTGCTCTGTTATTATTTATATCCATTAAACATAAACTAATTTCTATTTTACATTGCAAAACAATTTTCTGCTCCTAGTAACATAGTGGCCTCGTCCGAAAAGGTTGTGTCAGGTCGTTAGACAGCTCTCTGAAAACCTGAAAACTAATCCAATTCAACTAGCTGCAAGTTCTCACTCTAATTAAAGTTTTTTTAATGCTTTATTGTTTGTGTGTAAATTAATTTAAATGTTACAAATCGATTTAGGTATTTTAAGTCAAAGGAATCCGGTCCAAACCACGATTAAAGTATGCAAAAAACAGTTAAAAGTCGTTTTTACCCCGTCTTACGTCAAAACCATTTTGATTGATCGCTTGTGAAAGTTGAAAAGGCCTATCTAACCTAACCTGGTCATGTTATGATGGTAGGCGGATTTTATTCGAGAGATCAGTCATAAAGGTCTCATTACTCTAAGGTTCACTCAATATTCACTAAGGCCACCGATCAAATCTACTTATCCCTTTTTATTTATTAATATTCATATTTTTTTTCAAATGTTAAATGTTTTATTTGTCATTAGGCATAGGTTTGTCATAGTGGTAAGAAATACAAGAAACAAAATAAAAACAAAATGACAACAGTCGCTATCTCAGCTGTTGCTATCTATTCTGAGAGGAGACCCGTTCCCAACAGTGGGACCAAGAAAGGGTTGTGGTGGAATTAAGTAAGTATACCTATCTTGTGAAAACGAGATTCATACAAATCTTGTTAATAAATATTGTTTTACTCGTTCATTTATAATGAGGTAGTACACAATTTTTAAAATATACCGCCTTAGCTTCTCTCTGCTTAGCCCAAAGGTTGACTGGCTGAAAATGGTCCGCCTTTTGTACCATATTTAGATAAATCTTGAATTATGATAAAACCAATTTGCTAATGAGTCATAACTACAAGATTTTTCCGACTAGTATTGCCGCGGGCGACCGAGGCGAAACTTCACAACTACGAAATTAGGTTTATTCAATTAACAGAAACTTGCCCACGCCGAACGAAAGTTATTTTTATAGAGCGTTTCTTTAGCTCTGGTTTTCATTCTGCGCATTTTAATTTTAATTTTCGAACAATAACATGAATTAAATCATATTAACTAAAAATAATAATATTTTAAACCCATCTAGGCTGAGAGAAAAAATTAGCAACCTTGCGAAATGTCCCAATTCGCAATGTTGGCTTGTAAATGGAATCAAACATGGAACATAGATATATATCACTTTCTATCCACTTTCTACCTTAATAAAACTCACACTTAAAATCTATATGCCATTGTAAGGTGGTTGATGCCGTGAAATAGTAATATCTTTATGGTACATGGTACTTACTAAACCGTAATATTATAGTTTTAAGAAAGCGGTGCATAAATAATTGTTCACGTGAAAACCAATTTACAGAATAAGATGATTTTTTTTCGGGTCAGCTTTAACATAAACGAATCCAAGTTTACTAGAAAAATAAGGGTATAAACGAAACTAATTCTTTGCGAGCGAAGCTGCGAGCGGAGATGTAAAGGGCCATAAAGCATGAGTAGTATAATTAGGTAATAAGTATATTTAGGGTCTACGCATACGAGGCTCCACATAAGTGAAGTGAAGTAATGTAGGTAAGTAATAGGAATCGAAAGAGCTAATTAAGCAACGACGGGCTTGGTCGGTTTGTGGATGGGTGACCGGTAGTGCCAAATTTTCATGGACGCTACCGTAAAGCCGTCGGTCCCGGTTGTTTTCAAGTTCTTGTTCTTGACCTTCGGGTGGCTTAAGAACATTCGACACGGGGTTGGCCCCTCCACCAATCCGCATTGGAGCAGCATGGTGGAGTATGCTCTAGACCTCCCGCAGCTGTGCCTGTGGAGGAGAGCCGTGCCCAGCAGTGGGACGTCTATGGGTCGCAGCGAATAGGAATCTATGAAACCACGACGATCTGCACAGATGCCACGCACTGTTTTAAATCTAAGCCTATGCGAAGCTATACTTTCTAGCAAGCTTCGAGTGCGAATAACCTAAGTAGATTTCGATTTTCTAAGTAGGTTTCACATTCAACTCTGAAGTCGTTGCCTTTCGTAGTCTCTATCAAGTTACAGTAAGACAAACTAGGAAGAATTTTTCAAAAATGCGACGCTCCACCTTGCTCGGGAGTTCGTTCAATTCAATTAGACGGAACTCGCCTTGACAAACTTGATGCGTTTCAAGGAATTGTTTTGTATTCTTTGCTGTGTAATATTTTCTTTTTGAACTGTTATTACACTTATCAACATATTGAGCGTAAGTTGGAAATTTTATTGGAAGTGACAATATGTAGATTAGACCAAGCGTCGGTATATTAAAAATCGATAAACGTCAGTATGAACTGCCTAGTCACTAGCACTCACTAGTTTTAAACATTTAGATTTGCTCACAGTTTTTAATTGTTTATGTTACACACATTAATCCTGTTTGGATATTTGAAAAAAAATGAAAATTAAATAAAATTAAAAACTTTGAATATACTCGTAGTAAACCTGTTAGAGTTCTTTTTTATGACTGTGGTACCACAATAAAATTCATATCTCCAATTCATAGTCTCGATATTTGTAAGAACCGCAGCCGTTTGAATATCAAAGGCCTTTCTCCCCCGGGAGCAGTGGTTTACCGGCGATTAAAGCGTCGAACCCGTTTGATGTTCCCATCCCGTCTCGCCTTGAAAGCTGCAGAGATAAAACTGTGCCTGTATAGCGCATTGGGGATTCTAGTTGAGTCAAAAAAGCTGCTTGGTACTGCTGATATTGTGGGAAAAACCGGCGGTGTAAAGGAATCAAATTTTCAGGTACTGATGAATTTGAACACTGCTGATAATTGTCAGAATAATGATCATTTTTTTTATTACCGTTTATAAATAACTAAACAAAAATATCAATCAGAATTGACATTCTACTCTATATTAACCGACTTTCAAAAAAATAACGATGTTCTAGGTTCGAGTGTATGAATATGTTTTATGTTATCGCGCTGTAGGTACATCCTACAGCGATAAGTACCTTTATAAACCGATGCTAGTAGAATACGCTTCAGCAGTGGTCCCATATAAATTTCAAGAAAAAGAAATTTATAGTAAAGAAGCATAAATGTGTGCGTTGTGATAATTAAGTTTTTGAGTGGATGTAATTTTATTTTTATTTGAGATGTTCTTTCATAGTCCTCTATAAATTACATAAAAACAATTGAATTTAAAATTAAAAAATAAAACATCAGAATAAGGAATTTTGTGTTTATCGCTTCATAGCGGAATGAAATAGTGAGACCAAGGGAGGTGCTGAGGGTGAAACCTCCCACAATTATAAAAACTTCACACTCAAAACATACAAATAAAATGACTTCAATATCAAAAAATAATATTGAAGTCATTTCTATCAAAAATTGCAAGTAAGTAACTTAAACCGTTTACCCCCCAAATTGTTCGTTGGTTATAACAACACTACTCTCCAAGCTGTTTCTTTCTCAGTTAAACAGTTTAGAAGTCCCTATTTGGGCGCCACATCTTAATAGGATTTTAATTGACACTGTCACTTCGTACCAGAGTCGGGTGAATTGTGCAGTATACAATTCCTGGACAAACTCAATGATAAGATACTGTTAACATTGGGCTGAGCGACGTTAAAAAGAAAAATAGATATTGTTAACAATAATAAATAACTGCGTTAACCTAGTAGGTTGATGATTAATACAAGATATTTATATTATTTTCAAACATAGATTATGAATGCTACGCTAACAACTACAAAAATTTATAAGTAATAAATTCAAGAAAAACAATAATAATATAGATAGTTGTTGCAGTCTTATACGTTATCAATTAGCTGTATCCACAAAGGATGGATCCTAGAGGCATTTTCTGACAATCAATCCATATTGATGGAACGTTGATGGAACGAGTTTGAGGGATAGGTCTGGAAGAAAATTAACAGCTTAAGTAATTAATATTTAAACGTATTCGTATATAAATATATAAATGCAAATGCGTTTAATTATTACGATAATAATATCAGCAGGACTGGAATAATTAGTTCCATCCATCCATTCCGTTCCATAGTCTATTCCAAGCGATGCCGTTCAGCCTAGTCCTGTGCCTTCTGCATGCAGCGGTTTTCCGCACCAATCCACGTGTTTGGTTGAAAACCATTGCTTCCTAATCGTGGTCTCCACTCAAGCACCTTCCTTATATAAGAATAATTAGTTACTCGAACATAAATTATTATAAACATGCAATTTTACTGCAATTTACGTAAGTAGATGTTGGTATAATTTAACTATAAGAATCATCATATAATCTGTATTACAAATATATTTACATAATAAAAGCTCCGAGGAATAGTAGAGAAATATCGAATCTTTACTTTAAACCGCAATATTATGTTACCAAGAAAACTTCACTCGAGCAGTCCCTCGTTGGGCGCCAAGGCGTGCTAAGTGTACAAATTGACAGCGGCGCTTCGTGTCGACCGAGTGAATTGTGCAACCAACGCTCCGTGACCGTACTCGACTATTAGACGGCGTATGTACACACAAATCCATGAAGACTGCAAGGTATGTAGGCCGTATTAATAAGAGGTTGAGGGCCATTAACTCTCTCATAATCTGAATTCTGAACTCTAACTCCCCTCGCAACGATGTCACCTTGTTTGAAGGGTGATTTTTAGAAGTCCAACTAACTGGGAAGCCTGGGTATCAGGGAACAGGCACAATAGCGGGCAGATGCTCCACGCTAGTTGCTATTACCCCGTAGTTAGTTGGAGGGTATAATGTATAGCAACCCCCTTGGGACCGGCAGGCCTTTAGGTGGGTGCACATACTCGTATAGCGGCGCGATTCAGTTGACCCTCATCACCTCTCTCATCTCATATTGTGTTTTTGGCGCTTTATTGAAGGCGTCAATCACCAAGTTGCATCCAAACATCAGCTATCCATAATTAATTATTGGACATTGAGCTCTCTTAATCAGCGCTACTCCTACCAACATACTGAATTTTCGCAAAAACACGTATTTGCAAAACCGAAGACCTTCACGGAAAATTTATAAAAATAAGTCGTGATTGGTGTTATCAACCTAAATCGTGGTTTAGTTCCGATGCAAACGATGACGTTCTGATGAAGAAAATATTCGTATTTAAGGTAAGATTGAATATTAATTTATGCTGACGTTGAACAAAGAAAAAACGATCGAATATACTTCTAACAAATCTATACAACTGTTCGTACATAACGGACTTACTTCAAAACCAGCAGTCAGGATGAAATCGGCGCTAACGTTTAGCTAATTTTGTCCTGCATTACGAATGTTTTTCTAGTCACATTACGAATTTTGTCCTAGCTACACCAGGCTACACCTACTTATCTCAACTTAAATCTTAATCCTGCATCTGATGGAACTGAACCAAAGAAACAAATCCTTATAAGAAGCTGTACAAAGAGAATTACACATCCCAGCATTCCAACCCATATGAGACTGTTCAAATTGAGTCTCTCATACTCTTGGTAGTATTCTTTTGTGTACAATTTATATATTATCCTTCGGGAACAAAAAAAAAACCTCTTATTCTTAAGATTGGAACTCACGCATGCGCTGAGATAAGCCCCGCCTTCAGAAGAAAGAGATAAACAGTGATTCCATGATACCAGTATAATGTGATTTACTGGATTGATTTCAGATAAAACTTCAAAGCAATTGAAATAAAAGCATTTGTTCTGTTGGCTTGGCTATCACTAACTATACACAGTATGCTTATGAGTTATCAGTAAAATTTTGGTAACAGCCATATATTTACTTTTTACTATACCTTTTTTACTATTTAGATAAGGTAATGGAAAAAAATAAGGAATAACCAAATATGAAGCGAATATTCTATGTTTAATTTTTTTTTAATAAAGCATACCTGAAATAAGTCAGAACGAAATAATTGTCATTTATAAAAAGAAATATCTTGCCAAATTGTAAATGACCGTGGTTCTAAACATTGTGTTGATAAGCAGAAAAACATTACTTAGTTGTTATCCTTTCATTCCAGATTTTTTTTAACTTTAGTAGGTAGTACAATTGGTTTTGTATACTTACTCATAGGTTAAAGTAAGTAGTACTTCTTAGAAAAGTTTCAATTACTATTTACAGGATATATTGAATAAAAATGTTAGTTAGAAACAATTTCATACGTAGAATTCATTAATCAAGTTATTAATTAAACAACACATTCTCCATAATTTCATTTCAACCAACAGAACTGTAATATGCATTTCAAAGCGCAGGCTCGGATCTTTTCAATGTTAATTAGTTTCTCCGCAGAGCTTTCCTTAAGCTTTTCTCTGGGACTTTTTCATTAAGCCCTTGGCTAGTAGTTCAGTTTTTTCACTTTCAATTCATCACACACTAACTAAGGAAAGTTGGTGTTTAATTAAAGATATTCACTGAAAACCCGCCCCTGAAGCCTTAACTCACTGAGACGTGGTTGGCTTATTTTTTTTCGACACACTCATTCCCGCCTCTGCGACCCTCCCAAACAAACAGCGTAGTACTTTAAAAACAAGTTTCCAGAAGACGCAATATTGTGATTTATTGTCTGTAGAATTGAAATGGATTTTGTTTAGAGAGTTAGGGCGGTTACAACGTTCTGGTTTTGGGTGGTCGCTTTCAGTTCATTTCATGAAAACGGAGACAGGCAAGCGTAGAATAGACTCAGTTGACCGCGACACTTCGCGAGAGCGGACGTCTTTGGGGATGCGTTGAACCCTTTGGAAAATTGCGCGGAAAAGTTTACGTTAAATTGTAACTGTGAAAACGTGAAGAGTGAATTTGTAGGGCAAAGTGAGAAGTGTCCGTAATTTCTAAGCTGATGGTCAGAAGAGCTTTCTAAGGTATTTACAAGTTTATAATTTTTATGAATATTAGATAGAAAATGAGCATGCTGCATCACCCATGTGCTGCCTTCCATGACAACTCTATATAAGACTCAAGGACTGGATGGTTAAGTTAGTAAAATAGTATAGGTATTCGTACATTATCACGTCAAGTAATTTTACACGAAAGACAAAATTGAAGATAATTTGTTTTTAATATTTTTTAAATAACAAAACAAATCATAAAACAGTGTTCTGACACAAAGGAAAATAATAGTCGCTGGTGATATTAGACTTTTTTTAGTAAAACAAATAAAATTAATTTGTATAGTTAAGTAGAAAGTTAAATATAACATAGGTACAGAGGAATTGAAACCTCCAAAAGAATGAGACTTTGCGTACGCAATAGGGTAAGTCCCTTCGAGCAAGAACTTTAATAAAGCTAAATTACAAAATGTCTTAATTGTTACTTATTATTAATTGTTATTATAACTTACTAAACTTTTACTGTTTCTAAATTTTAAAAGCTTTTATTTAACTTCACTCGTATGTATGTATGTATGTCCTGGAATCTTTCAATCAATATTTCACCCGCTTCCACTGAAGCTATCGAGCTGAAATTTGGCACACATATTTGGTTCCAATGACAATGCACGAAAATAAAAAAAAAGTTATAAAAAGATTTTTTTTTACAATATTTTACGGTATAATTATTTTAAATTTGTATTTTTTGTTTTATTTACATTGGGCATTGTTTTCAATTATTTTTATGAAAATCATAAAGAACGACCTTAAGTGTAGTTCGAATACAAATTTCCACCTGCTGCCTTTGTGATCGGTTTCTTTTCAGTTTTTTTAAAAAAAGTTCCTAGTTGTTATGCCTTGTTGGAGAGCTAAGAAAACGATTATGTTTTTAAAACAATCTGCAAGCCAAGTTGACACCCCATAGTAAAATTCTTAATACCTTTATGTTGGTTGTAAATTTTAACCTACTAGAACAGCCACTAAAACTGCTAGGAACAGTCACTAATCCCTGTACTCATAATTAAAAAGATCCACTATTGTTTCTATACACATTTCTGGAAAGCCAAGATAACAGTTGAAAAAACGAAAATACAGTTGGTTATAAGTGCTGTGTCAATTAATTACTTCGTTTAAATCGTTCACAACATTACAATCGAACATTACAAACTCAATTGATTGTAAATTATAACGATACTAAAATACTCAATTAAAGTTGATCTGTTATACCTGAAATAATTATAGTTTATCAACTTCGCTTACTTCTCCACTTTATCTTGCTGAGATTTCGCTAGCCATTTAAAGTCAAAGTCAAAATGGGGAGTGGCGTCGTGTTAAGAGCGCGTAATTGAGCGAGTTTGCAACTTCACGGAACTCCACGACAAGTTGCCACAAAACCAAGGTACAACTTCCCCTTCCGCTCAAAACTTCTACCCTCGAAATATGTGATGTGAAGGATTACGTCCAACATTTATTATGTACGGAGATTTTGAACTACCGCCTCGTGCAAACGTAACTGCTGAGCTGAGGTCCTGGGTTTGATTCCCGAGTCAACCAAGGCATTATTGGGTTCTACTAACTTAAAATTCTTAGTACTAACTCGGAGTCTGCATTTGTGCATGGATTGTGATAGGCTCACTAGCGGGTGCGCTATCACATAATCGGTATACTTACTACTGCTATCCCCTTTCAGTAAAATACAGGCGTGATAGTATGTCAGTGTGAAAAAATTGCGTCAGCAGTTCAAACTGAAAACTAGCTTTGTTTATTCCCAGGACGAATGTCACGCTTACGTGATTCTTCTATGTATGAATAAGGTATAATGAATATAAAAATATTTAATCAATTACATATTTAGTACGAAAGAGTTAAGATACTAAATATGATTTTGAAATGGAATAATATTGAATATGGTTGGTCAGGTTTATTTATTGGACTGTGTACCGAACTTGACCCAACCGATAGAGTTTCTATCGGTTAGCTTTTGACCCTAGATAACGTATTACGCGCTACAAACATTTAATTGGTATACAATCAGTTCATACTTGTACTATTAAGTATTCTGTGACCCCAGTAAGTAGTGAGAATCATGTACATACATTCGTATTCGTATTTACTTGTATTATTTTGTAGCATATAGCTACAAAATAATACAAGTAAATCCCTATGTTTATTTTACGTTTATTTTACACCCATAAGGGTAACATTTTTACAAACCTTGAATGGCATATTTATTTATATCTAATCAACAGCCTAAAATATAAATTTTTGCTTCTAGTTCTGAAAATGACAATACTGTCATACAACCTTTAATTTATACTTACATACCCCTTTTTAACCCTTTCTAACACTTTTTTCCAATTAAAAAGTAACCTATTTCCTTTCTCAGGCTATAGACTATCTGTGTAAAAATTGTCTTTAATTTCATTTAAATCGGTTCAGTAGTTTTGACGTGAAAGCGAGACAGACAGAGTTATATGCTAGAAACTAATATAAGTAAATTATTTGCTCCTTTATTATCGTATCTGCAATTACATATCTGTGTTTTATACATTTTATGACATTAATTTTTATTTATTTATTTAATTATGGGGTGGCGTTGTTTAGGAGAGGCCTATGTCCAGCAGTAAACTACAACTAGAGAAAAGAAGTACAAAGGCACTGCTTATTTCATATTTAAATTTCTTTCAGCAGGCCTGGGAATGATGAGGGCATGAAGCAAAGTTATCATGGACAGCGAAATACAGTATCGCTGCGACCCATAGACGTCCCACTGCTGGGCACGGGTGTCCCCCACAGACACTGCTGCGGGAGCTCTAGAGCATACTCAACCACGCTGCTCCAATGCAGATTGGTGGAGGGGTTAGTGGCCAAACGCTTAGTTTACAAGGCTTAACGACTGTTTCCAGCATTGAAAACAACCGGGACCGACGGCTTTACGTTGCCACTAGTGGTCACCCATCCACAAACCGACCGCGCCCGTCGATGCTTAACTATGTCGATCACATTGAATCGACGCGAGCCATTGGACGCTACAGCTTAATAAACGTATTCAATTCTCTATTTAATTCTATATTTAATGTTGCACGATATTATTAAGTATTGTAATAAATTACTATGTGTGTTTAATTCTCAATTTGATACTTACTAACGTCATGGGATTTCATAAGCTCTGGTAAATGTACTCAAATAAGCATAAAGTCTGTGACTGGAAATTTCCAGCTGTAATCAGCTTAAGACTTGCAGTAGGTATTAGTTACTCTTGTCAGTGTTGCTGAATGTGAAATGCGCGTAGCTTCACGATTTCTACCTTGAATGATAAAAATATGTAATTTTTTTTTATAATTATTTATATTTCTTAAACAATATTCCTAACTGAAAACAAAAATGGCATAAACTGACCATGTTTCGGTTGGAAATATGTAACATTCTTATGGGTAACAACGTATCTGTTGCTGATTTTGAGCGGGATTCTTAAATGTGAACGGCAGCCGATGAGTGGTGCTGCATGATCGCTTGCCTTCTTATCTTTTTCTTATCGTTTACCCATAAAAAAAGGGTTTACATGTCAATACCTATGTCTGACATTTATACTCTATTTGTATTAGAGTCTGCACATTTGTTATGGGCGGCAGCGGATGGGTATGTTTCCTTGCTCGTTGGATATATTAAATCCATAAAAGTGGTTACGTATAATAGTAGGTAAGAATTTAAAATGAAAAAAATGAAATACAAGGTTAGACTTGAGTCTCTTGGGGACGTCTGCTGGCACGGCTGGCACCGACGGATCGAGATTCATCGGGAATCGGAATACCCGTTTAAAGTACCGGAACCTGTAATTGCTTCAAATCAGGCGTGGGATAAGACTCCTGCACTTGAATGAAGACGTTCTTAAATAAATAAAGGGCAGCGTCGATAGCGTAGTGGTTTAGATATTGACTTCTTTGAGAGGTCCGGCTCAAATCCGCGCACACACCAATTACTTTTCTAATGTTATGTGCGATATAAAAAATTAAATGTCACCCGCTGTAACGGTAAAGGAAAAATCGTTAGTAAGCCTACATTCCTGAGAGTTCTTCATAATATTCTCGGTGGCATGTGGAGCGTGACAGCTCGAATGATAGGCGAATTCAATAGCCTGGTCTGCCAAGCGTATATATGAAAAACTGTTTTAAATGTCTATTTCTTTAATAATAGTCGTTAGGATGTGTATGTAATACTTATCGAAAGGTCAACTAGGTCTAGTTTAATTTGAGGTCCATGTAGTTTTAATATTTAAACAAAATATCGGACTAAGCTAATGAATACATAACACATATAGAAGCAGATTTTATCAAGTCTATTCAGCTAATTTGCTCATGACTGTCCATCTTTAAAGTAGACTAAAGACATAATTGTCTAGTTATATTATCTACATGCTGAATATCAGATTTATGTCACACCCTCGTCAGCAAATTATTATGTTACTGATACATTACGCTGGTCGTGATTATGCATAATGTATTACGTACGGTGGTAAGCAAATTAACCAAGTCACCTTATAACACTAGCTGTTAACGCAGATTCGCCTGGCTATAAGAACGAATTTTTGAAACGAATTTGATTAACGCTGAAGGAGGAAGGAGGAGAGAAAAAGCTTTATGCTCCATGGACTTTATCTCCCTCTCTTTGTGTCTCATTCTATCAGAACCAAGTGTAACAGACGAGCATTGTGCACGTATTGTTGTCAGTAGTAAAGTTAAAAAATATATTAGTGATTTGTAGTTCTGTTTACTTTTGTGAAGATTTTATCACGGGTATGAGATATCAACTTTGAACTAGACTCATAAAAGCCTCGTTCAAAGTCGTTGCGTTGCTACGTTGCTACCCATAAGAAATAGTCGCATCTAGAATATGATTGCAAATCTAACAATATTTGTAATAAAAGACAAATACGAGTAGGAGTAAGTTTTTTTAGAACACAATATCGGAAAACAATAAAATCAAATTAAAAAAATTATTATAGTAAGCAAAACCAAAATATTATAACAGTATTTAGTAACTGTGGTAAAACTTTAAAGTACCTACCTGTAAAGATCATTTTATTATATCTTGGTGGAATACTCTTACGGAACTCTGAAAAACCAGCTTACCTACTTTACTTACACCATAGGCTTATCCAACTTGCATCTGGTGTAAAGTATATAAGCAAAGTTTGTTCAAAATCAAAAGTATTTGTATTCTCGACTGTTCAATAAAGTACCGCGTACGAGAAAAGTGTTAAAGGAAAAAGAAAATTTAATCCTGAGGCCATAACTTTTGTTGAAAAGAACACTCTTTAAAGAGGCTCTTTGGCATGACTGCGTCAAAAAGTTCTTCCTGTCTGCACGTGGATGTAATTTTGTAGCTTGATTTGGATGTGGCAGTTAAAAAAATTTGAGCAGTTTTACGTGGTGTTAAGATATTGTAGCCCTTTAAATAATGCACGGAAGAAAAAATGTGGGTATAGTAGTCAGAACATTAGATTCAGAAACAAAAAGTTCATAATAACATTTTGTATAGGTATTAATTTATGGGAAATACCTACATAAATTGAATGAATTGAATCATTTTTTAAGTGTACTAGTGTGGATTATTAAAAATTAAGTGGAGTAATGAGTTTAATGTTTTAAGGATTATAATCGAATTTGGACCAATTATTTAAAAAAAATGTTTTCTATTGTAGACATACCGATTTTCAGATGTTTCCGCGACTTGTAGCTTTCAGCGTTGGTACGTTATCGACCACGTTCACCTAAAATCGGCCAGTTAATTCACAGTAGAAAAATTACTTAATTATAATCAAAGAGCTCAAATTTTTGATAGTAGATAATATGAAAGTAAGAACCCTTTGTGTATTTCCCTGATTTCTTATCCAAATCTCTTCCCAGATCCCGGTAGTGAGGCGTTTATAAGTTTTTTCATGAAATTGAGTGCGGGCGCCCCGCGGTTTAATAAAACGACTCATCTATTCACCACGAACAATATGCCAAACTTTCATACGTCAACTTTCTAAATCTTTGCCCACATCTTTTTACTTGAATATTGGAGAAAAAGACAATTTTTCCATCAAAATTAAATGATGGTAACTACAGGATAAAAATTAATTTGATTCAGTTACGATGGGTGCACTGGCTGTGCAGTTCTCCTTATCTATGTTCATTCTCTCTGCTTCTGGTCTCTCAATGTAGACGTTATTACAAATTGCCTTCCAAATTTCATATGTTTTCTACAAAAATACAAAAATATTAATTTAAATATTATGTTTTAAATAATAATAATCAACAACCAATAAAGGTCACAGCCCCAAATACTGGGATTAGGATAAAAACATTTCGTGACCACAGAATTCAGAAAAAACCAGATGCGTCTAGTAGTAATTAAAACTAAAACTACCTCTTGCCGTGTCAGGTTTTTTCAGTATTCTAAGATATAATGACCGCAAATCATGTAAAGAACCTACTCAGTAGTCAGGACTAGAAAATAAACCAACTGTAAGAAAACTTTGAAACTCAAAGACATAAGCTAGAGCGAAGTAACCCATTTTGGTTATAAATGGAATATTTCCCAACCGTAAAGTTTTGGCTGACTTCAGAATTCAAAGTGCTCGTTCCAACGTCTAATGTGTCGGTGATGAGGTTTTAAATAAGAGTTTATGTTCGTTATTTAAATAATTACCTTTACCATTACCATTCATCTAAAATTAAGATTTTACTGAATTGGTTTGAATCCTAGCTTTATCGAGTCTGCGAGGTTTGATTGAAGTTGAAAAGATTTTTCTTCAAATTTTGTAAGGAGAATGGATCAGTTTAAAGGGCCAGTGTTGAAATTAAGATTTACCCAGAGAACCAACGCCACACCATTCCTTTCTCCTTTCACTATCCTACGGCTAGGCTCGGATCTCCTTTTGGAATGGGAGGCGTTGCTTAATCCCTCCACCATGCTGGCCAAGTGTGGATTGGCCGACTTCACATTCCTTTGAAAACATATGCAGATTAGCATGCAGGATTCTTCACAATGTGTCCTTCACCGTTACAGCAAGTGACATTTAATTTCATAAATCTATATATATAAAAGGAGAAGGTGACTGACTGACTGACTGACTGACTGACTGACATATCAACGCAGGGCCTAAACCATAAGGGCTAGAAACTTGAAATTTTGCACAGGGGTTCCTTTTATAACGTAGGGGAGCACTAAGAAAGGATTTTTGAAAATTCACCCCCTAAGGGGGTAAAACGGGGGTGCAAAGTTAGTATGAAAATTTGCCGTTTTTGAAGTCGTTAGGCGGGTAGACGTCGTTAATGGGTCTAATTCTACGCGAGCGAAGCTGCGGGCGTCCACTAGTCGCATATAACTTAGAAAAGTCATTGGCGCATGCCGCTTGGATTTAGAGATAACTAATCATTTATTTGAATAACAAATCAAATTGAGATACAAATGGTTACATCTAAAGGCTAAGCCGTTTTAATTAAAACAAGAGAATAACTTTATACCAAACTTTGAAAAACCGTTAACATAATTTTGTAAATTCGACACCGAAGCTTCAACTCCAAATTTCAAATTCAGAACAACTTGGGGGTTGACGCGTATCTCCGTTAAATGTGGTTATTCAGGATTTGTTACGCTTCTTGAAGATTCTAATTGGTTTAGGAAATAATCGTAATGTTTATCCATTACGATCACGTTTTGGGTACCTAATTTTTTTTTCATTCTTCTCACATTAAATAGATTTAAACTAAACAAGGATTCCTTAAAAATACAATAAAATTATTATTATTTCGCAAGTAAATTCAAAATGCACTCAAAACCTAAAAAGTTTAACTCGTACCTGCAAGTTTTCAAGAGAAAAGGACTGGGTCGGAGTCGGCTACAATCAGGAGGGAATCGCTATCGAATTTTAGGTAGTGAATATTCTTTGGTCTTTTGAATATTGAATAAATCTAGAAAAGGCACCCTTAAACATTTTTTCTTCATTATTTTACTCACGAAACATCATCACCCTGGCACTAAGCTAGGTTTTCTGTCAGAATGAGTAGGATCCACCACGCTGGCCAAATATGTATTGGTAGACATCTCACACCTGAACTATGGATAACTCTAAGGCAACTAACTTCCTATTGAGGTATTTACCTATAAACACTCATAACTTGAAAAGTAATTAATCAAAGGAATTTGAACCCCGCACCTCTTGAATGTAAAGTCAACTTGCTGTCACGTAATGAATCGTTTGCATTAAAGTACCTACATATTCGATGCATTCATGTCACATTCGCAAAATTTGTAAATGAGCGAATAGTCAATTAATCAAAGCAGTTTGCAAACAAAGTTGTCTAATCATTTTAATCAAATATCACTTGGTAGGTAATCAGGGCGCGGTGGGATAATTTTGTAAAATTAACACCTCGAGCTCCAAACTTGGGACTTGCGGCGAGTTGGCACCTGGCGAATCGCTTTTAAAATATGCTAATCCGCGCTCAAGTCACTTGAGCATACTTATAAATACAGTGAGAACTGGAATCATAGGGATCGATATAATCGCGTGGTTTCAACTTTATGTGAAGTTTAGAATTGAAGGCGACGAGCTACCTGATAGTCATCGTTACTTTCATCCATCCATCCGTGCGCCAATCATTTATCAGCCTCCCAATCGACACTACTCCCGATCTTGAGCATTTTTATATTTTAAAGACGGATACAAAACGCGGTGGCTCAGTGGTTAGTTAGTGCAAACCCGAAACCGACGGGCAGGTCCTGGGTTCGAAAACCACCTGCGGTAGAAACACTTTCTTTTATATAAAACTAGTGGACGCCCGCAGCTTCGCTCGCGTTACACATTCACTAACTTCAAAAACGGCAAAGCTTCATACTAACTTTGCATCCCCGTTTTACCCCCTTAGGGGATGAATTTTCAAATTTTTCTCGCCGTAAAAACCATCCTTGAACTTCAACGAACATTTAAAAAAAAGAATTGGCCAAATTGGTCCAGGCGTTGTTGAGTTATGCGCTTACCAACACATTTTGCGATTCATTTTTATTATATAGATAATAAATAATTAGAAAATCCAAACAATACTTTGCCAGAAGCCCACAAATTAAGCATGGGCGCGCCGCGGAACCTAGGCAACATAGCAGTCTCGCTTGCAAAAATTATAGTCAAGTGATGAGATATTATAGCAGTCTCGCTTGCAACAATTATACCGATGAGATATTATAGCAGTCTCGCTTGCAAAAATTATAGTCAAGTGATGAGATATTATAGCAGTCTCGCTTGCAACAATTATACCGATGAGATATTAAAGCAGTCTCGTTTGCAACAATTAACCGATGAGATATTATAGCAGTCTCGCTTGCAACAATTATACCGATGAGATATTATAGCAGTCTCGCTTGCAAAAATTATAGTCAAGTGATGAGATATTATAGCAGTCTCGCTTGCAACAATTATACCGATGAGATATTAAAGCAGTCTCGTTTGCAACAATTAACCGATGAGATATTATAGCAGTCTCGCTTGCAACAATTATACCGATGAGATATTATAGCAGTCTCGCTTGCAAAAATTATAGTCAAGTGATGAGATATTATAGCAGTCTCGCTTGCAACAATTATACCGATGAGATATTAAAGCAGTCTCGTTTGCAACAATTAACCGATGAGATATTATAGCAGTCTCGCTTGCAAAAAACGCAAATATAATTTAAATATGATGCTGAAACAATACACAAAGACGTCCATTACGGTAATTACAATTGGTGGAAATAATCCGAGGCGCGTGGCTAAACAAAGCACTTCCGTTGCTTTCACGGACATTGAATCATTGTTTTTTGAAGAAAAGGTATATCTAGAATTTTTTTTATGGATACATGATAGCAAACGAGCATGCAGCACCACCCAATCGCTGACGCCCATGACTATCGTAGCTTAAGAAATCGCGTTTCAAGTCGCTCACAGATATGGTTTCCCTTTAGGACTAATATGGTCGCCTGTAGATAAGTTACAATCTTGCAATGAAAATAAATCAATACTTAAGGCACGTGTGTCAGTAATCTTAACTTTTGATTTCACTGTTATACTATACTGATAATGCATATTGAAAATAAGAGTTTTCTTTTTTATACATATAAGATAGTATCTAAACAAGCCATCCACTACCGAAGCCACCCAAATAAGGACTAGGATTATTATACCAGTTAGGTGATAATCTGTGTATCAGTGTTAAAATGAATATTAGTTGGTCAGTTCGTTAGAAGGGGTTAGGAGTAGGGCACTGTTAGTGACAGTGAGTCCTGTTAGTTGGTGTTAGTAATGGGTATTAGTTGTTTATTTTTGCATAATCACAGCGTTGGTAGATCACGTGATGTTTTTTCGGTAGCATGTGAACCGGGGGTAGATAAAAAATGTAATGATGTTCATTAAGTGTATACAAATCATACCTACTCATATACATATTTCACTCTCGCATGATTTCCATATAAAAAAAATTATGCTTCCTCTTAGAAATTAAGCAGAGGTCAATGGACAAGCGCCAATTTTATATAAAGGATTCATGGATCTCCAAAGCGGTGGTTTAAAGGAAACATTTACCGAAAAGAAGTGTACTACTTCGGAATGTTGACAAAAATTTAAGGTTACCATTGTTTTTAATTTTATAATAAAAACGAGACTCACGCTCCCATTAGCTTTGCCACAGGATCGGTAATTAGCATATTTAATTAGAATAAAAGGGGTTAATGATGATTTTGCTGAGTAATTATGCGTTGATCTGCATGTTCATTGTAGCGTTATTAATACTCATTTGGTTAAGCGTGAAAGAAATTCTTTCAACGAAAAATAATTCGCAATTTCTCATGGCGCAATGAAATTTATGTTTGTAACCTTTTTGTAACACAGCGTTACTCTGTTATTACAACTTGTCGGTGGCGATATAAGTGTAAATATGTATTGATGGACTTAAGACTGACTTGAGATGACTTTCCGCACAATGTTTTAATTCTCTTACTAGTTCTTAGAAAAGCTGCCACGTAAAAATATATAAGTATTGCTGTTTTATTGTGTTTTGTGATGTAATTAACTGGATCTGTATTTTGTTATACTAAGAGGTCTGTGTTATAGTCAAAGTTTTTTTAAGAAAAAATCTTTTATTTTATTAAATAGACATCTATACAATAATGCTGTAACATGTCAATTGAATAAATATTGAAAAAATATATTTAGAAATTAGTAGTCTATTAGTAGATATATTAGAAATTAGTATTGTATCATCTACGAACAGAGGCGTCGCTTACGCATCCCTGTTAGCGTCATCGTGTAACCGTTCACGCATACAGAAGCGCCTCGCTCCTATATATCATCATTTTTTTTTTGGAATGGACTTTTACTGTATGGTAATACAGACCTTTACGGCCTCACCAAATAGGAAATTATAATCATCGTTCATTGTTATCTGTACCACAAAAGTATGTTGGGTCTATGGTAGGTATATGGTCCCCGATCCTCTCTCGATTTAGTTTCGGCTATAACGTAATTTATGTACGGTCCATAAAATAAAATAAAGCAAAATAAAATAAATTGATAAAACAACGACGTAAACTAGTAAAAATGTTAAAATATTATAAAGAACCCATTAGCTATCAATATATAACACAGGGGATGATAGATGATAGCTTTGTAATAAAAAAAAATTACTATCAAACTTTAATTTTTCAAGAGCAATTTGAAGATAATAAACTCGTACTCGCTTCGTTCACGTATTGTATTTTATTATTAATAGGTCAGAATCGAGTTGGCAATATAAATCATCAACAAATTTTTCTTGCGTAATAATATTCCCGTGCAGTAATCCCCTCATTTTGGTTTCGTATTAATCAGTTGTAAATCCAATATTCACATCACTGATTCGGAATCAATTGGAAATAAAATTGCACCCATTATACTTTGAACTTCGTGATTTAAAACCAACCATTAAATATTTTAATGCATTGAGTTTAAGATATTTAGATTGCATATGCCAGACAAATTAATGTGGTTTAAGGTGAAAACTCTAATTGATAAAATCATCTTCTCACCATTGCCAAGGTTGACTATTAAAGAATGCCGTTGGGCATTATGTCCGCCCTTTGTAGTCTTCTGGCTCAATAAAGGTTAAATGAATAAATCAAGATGATTTTAAACAGAGTGCTTTTTATTACATGAAGTGTAATTACTTCTGTATTCAAATTAAATTTGATCCACGGTTTTACATTTTAGTCCTCAAGGTGCATGCATCTGCGACTGACTTGGAACTTACTAACAATAACTAACTACTTAGCACCGAGTTGTAGTATATTTAGTTATTTATTTATCCTCCTACCTTCATTAATGTTAGTATACCTATCGTATATAGTAGTTCTCTTATAATTATATACATACAATATATAAGTATAGGTATGCACAACTCATAATACAGACGAATATATTAACTTATTTCTTGTATTCCTTGTACCATGCTATTCATAATATTAACTACTTATAAAATAAAATAAATAGATTGATGGATAGATGGTGCTAGTTGTTTTACCTGTAGGTACCTAATTGGTTTTACATGTAGCATAAAACATTCTGTTTAGCTTAAGTGAAGTGTTATCATGTTAAAACTGTTGGTAGACCTTTAAAATAAATAGAAAATAGAAATAAGTTACTGGACTATTACTAACACCAACTAACAGGACTAACTATCACTAACAGTCCCCAGTCCTCACACCCACTAATGTACTTACCAACTATCTCTATCAACCAATTCCCACTCCCTCTTTGAGTCTTGTTCAAAGTCAGTCACACTTGCCATGATCGGCACAGGATGAGTGGTGCTGCAAAACTCGTTTATTATCTTATATCCAAAAAAATGTCCCGACAGCTAAAAATATATCATTAACTAGTGGACTCCCGCAGCTTCGCTCGCGTGGAATTAGACGTAACATAACCTAAATACAAAATTTCATTGAAATAATGTAGGTATATACGAAAAACTTTTATACCTACTAACTTTGCACCACCCTTTTACCCCACCTTAAGAGATGATTTTCGAAACTCAATAAAAAACCTTCATAGGTACTGAATTTCATTCAAATAACATCAAAAACGGCAAAGTTTCATACTAACTTTGCACCCCCGTTTTACCCCCTTAGGGGGTGAATTTTCAAAAATCCTTTCTTAGTGCTTCCCTACGTTATAAAAGGAACCCCTGTGCAAAATTTCAAGTTTCTAGCCCTTATAGTTTAGGCCCTGCGTTGATATGTCAGTCAGTCAGTCAGTCAGTCAGTCAGTCAGTCAGTCAGTGACCTTCTCCTTTTATATATATAGATGAATTAGCAATAAAATATTAAACAAGCGATAAAAACCTTTGGTATTAAGTAGCAAATTGTTTTCGCAAAATCCTTTCAGTGAAATCAAAAGTTGGCTTGCGGCTCACGGGTTCAACGCTGGTTTAGAACTATCTAAAAGTTGCGGCTTCTGATATTGTGGCATAACAAGCGTTCGAATAGCCGGAGGTGTAGTGAGAATGTAAATATAGAGAGCCAGTGAGAGTGAGACTATTGCGAACCTATATTAAATACAGTTAGGAATTAGGTCACTTACAGCTTAAGAAAAATGACAATCGCAAACTTACATGTAATTTGGAAAATAATTATTCTAATTATGACAAAATTAAGCTAAGACTTTCATGAAACAAATCACCACACTGATATTACTTTATGATACAAACAAGAAACCAACACGTAGCTGTGATTAGTAGTTTTTATTTAACCTCGCTTATAGTTATAGACAATTATATTCTTTTTACTGAATTTGCTTACAGAAAAATTGTCTAATTGTGGGTAGGAAAAACATAATCAAGATGTTACGTAGTCATGCGTATAGCAGCTAAAGTTCTAACTATTCAGTGAAAGAAAACGTCTCCACACTTGTAAATAGGTGAGCTTGTGATTCAAAGTTTAAACAATTGGGTAATGACATGATCCCATTAGCATACACACCCAAAAGTTAAATATTCCTTACCCAAGTAGGTATTCAGCGAAAGCTGATTGCATCCTAACATTACATATTAAAATCAGAAGACAAACCAAGTCGTGGTACACTATCCAATGAATAATAGAAGCGGTGTTGGTGAGTGTTCTGTTAAGGCGCCTAGTGGTGCAAAATGACCTTGAGAATCGGTGCACACATTCTCACAAACGACAACAGCGCCTCTAACGGAAAACCTCAGAACTACCTTACAGAGCATACAATGACATGTCATGAGGTACTGTATTAATCGCCTGTATAACCCGCGCAGATAGAGAATAGATCTGAAAATGGCACTTAAAATACAAGCACAACACACAACACAAGCAAGGGTACTTAAAACACTGGATTGTAAAATTTGCCTTTATTAATTGTGACATTTCAGAATCAGATTATAAAAATAAAGAACAATAGGATGGGAATGGTATCAAAGGTTTTATAAACCGCTTGGTCCAGCAGTGTCCTGGTCATCTGTACCCATTACTGGTTCAATTCCCTCCATGAATTGGTTAAAATCTTCCATGGACTGGTCAATTGTAAAATTTGCCTTTATTAATTGTGACATTTCAGAATCAGATTATAAAAATAAAGAACAATAGGATGGGAATGGTATCAAAGGTTTTATAAACCGCTTGGTCCAGCAGTGTCCTGGTCATCTGTAGTATCTGTACCCATTACTGGTTCAATTCCCTCCATGAATTGGTTAAAATCTTCCATGGACTGGTCACTTTCACAGTCCTGGTCTTCAGAGTCGTCACTTTCATCTTCGGTGTTGCTGTTCAATTACATCACAAAATGTCAACGTTCGTAACAAAAACTTAACGAAAATAAATAACAATCAAATGTAACGCAAACAAAAACAACAATATCAACGAAAACAACAATTACTCGGAGTGCGTCAAGTAGCTTAGAAAGCGAATCCCGACTGATTATTTGTTTGCAGCTCGTACTTCACTGTGTGAGTATAGACAGCGATAGAGAGTGAGCGAGAACGCATGCGAGAGGACGCCATTTTCAAATCTATTCTCTATCTGCGCGGCTTATACGGGGAAGTGTTTCAGTAGATGGCGTTTATTTTAAGTAATAATTGACCTAACAAAAAATTTATAGGAAGGTACGACAACGTAATGAAATTAGATTTATGCAATTTTTTTAGTTACTTAAAATAATAACAAAAAAAAAGTCATAAAAAAATAAAGAAAAAATTGAAAAAGAAAGGAAGTGTAACTGGAATTTGAACCCGAGTCTCTAGAGCGAGATTCTTACTCACTGCTAATGTCTATAATTTCCCCGTTATTGATATTATCTTTGGATTCTCTTTTCTTGTAATAAATACATATTATGACATATATAAATATTATTAGCTTTTTATTTCATTTGCATAAAATAATAACAAAAAAAAAGTCATAAAAAATAAAGAAAAAATTGAAAAAGATAGGAAGTGTAACTGGGATTTGAACCCGAGTCTCTGGAGCGAGATTCTTACTCGCCGCAAACTCCAATTACGCCATTTACAGCTATACGATTAGGGTTGAAAAACTGTGTACGTATCTATCTTTTTGTACTCTGCAGGATTGCAGAGAACAATGAAAATTAATAAATGTTTGACAAAATTTAAATCTTTACGTCATTCATGTGTGTGACGTTTGCTTTATATGAACACTTTTGATTTATTTCCCATGTTTATTTACAAAATAGGAGTCCGTTTACGCCCTTCTAACTTAAAAAAATACTTATAACGTTAAATTATTTATATAAATTAACCTAATGTAATAACCAATCAATAAAAGTAATGAAATAACGTTGGAATCTTGCAGAAATTTTGCGGCAGAAAGCGCGACACGCCCGTCTAGCAAGAGGCCTCAGCCGCGACTGTCGGTACACGGCGTTTACACACACATGCTCGCGAGTTATGTTCAAAAACTCTGCGCAAATGAGAACAAGGGTTTTTTGGAAATTCTACAAAATGGATTTAAAAAGTGGTATAACTGATATATTGTATTTATTGTGATGAAAAATATATGTTAAATTGAAAAAAAAACCACGTATTTTAGAAGGGATTTGATTGTTTAGAAGATTATTTTAGAGGTATCTTCGTGATTTTTTTCTATCGAGTCAACATTAATGTATTATGTTTTGAAGGCCGTAGCAATCTAACATATATCCCCAAGAATACCATATATTTTTTTTATTTGATTCTCTGCAATGGTTCGTGTGATATCTTGTTTATAAAACTCGCGTTTAGCCTCTGTAGTCCTCTTAATAATGTATAGTTTAATTATCTGGCTCCTAGTCTGGAAGACAACGTGTAAAGTTAAACAAGAATCTTGATTGTAACTTGAGAATACGCTTATCACAGCGCAGAGACATCGTGATGTTACACGTATGTCAAAAGTTGGCTGTAAATTAGTCTATGCCATTATTTTTCGCTGCGACCCATAGACGTCCCACTGCTAGGCACGGGTCTCCCCCACAGACACAGCTGCGGGAGGTCTAGAGCATACTCCACCACGCTGCTCCAATGCGGATTGGTGGAAGGGTTAGTGGCCCAACCCAGTGTTCTCAAGCCACCCGAAGGTCACCACAAGGCCACCACAAGGCTTAACGACTGTTTTCTGCAATGAAAACAACCGGGACCGACGGCTTTACGTGCCCCCCGAAGCACGGTAGCGTCCAAGAAATGTTGCCACTAGCGGTCACCCATCAACAAACCGACCGCGCCCGTCGTTGCTTAACTCTTTCGATCACATTGAATCGACGCGAGCCATTGGGCTATGGACGCCACACCATTATTTTTATCTATACTAATATTAAAAAGAGGAAAGATTTGATTGTTTGTTTGTTTGTTTGTTTGTTTGTTTGTTTGTTTGTTTGCATCGAATAGGCTTCAAAACTACTGAACCGATTTGAAAAATTCTTTCACTGTTGGAAAGCTACACTATCCCCGGGTGACATAGGCTAAATTTTATTTTGAAAAAAAATAGGGTTCCGTAAGATATTTGGGTTTTTCGGACACAAGGTGTAAAAAATCAACCAGAAAAGTTACTTATTTTGCGTACGCTGCCTAAACTATAAAAGATAGAACCATAAAATGTTCTAATTAATTGTAGATCTTATAAATATCTATAAAAATGTCCGCGACACACTATACCTATCTATGTCGAGTGAGGCACAACAACCATTTTTTTATCTTGAATTTTTTTTGGACTACATTTACAGTTTATGTAGATAATATTTGGACTTTGAATTATTAAAATTGGAAGTTTGGTTTTGAAGTGTCTGTCTGTCTGTCTGTCTGTTTCGCTTTCACGCCAAAACTACTGAACCGATTTAAATGAAATTTGGTACACAGTCTAGAGCCTGACAAAGGACATAGACACTTTTTAATTGGAAAAAAATGTTGTAATGGGTTGAAAAGGGAGATGAAAGGTTGTATGAAAGTATTGTCATTTTCAGAACTAGAAGCATAAAACTTAAATTTTAGGCTGTTGATAAGGTATAATCCTTACTAATCCTATCCTACTAATATTATAAAGGGGAAAGTTTGTAAGTATGTATGTATGTATGGATGGATGTGTGTTACTTTTTCACTGAATAGATTTTAATGAAACTTTACAATAATATAGCTTATACATCAGAATAACACACAGGCTAAAATTTATAAAGATATTGTGTGAATTGTCCAAAATATGACGATAAGTGTCAAGTAGGTAAGTAGGAAAAAATCTACCATCTGCGAGCTATTCTGGCGTGCGCTGCCAAAACTACTGGACCGATTTCAAAAATTCTTTCACCATTAGAAAGCTGCATCTTCACTGAGTGTCATAGGCTATATAATATTACTAGGCGTAAACGAAACTATTGTTATAATCTATATATGTAAAATAAAGTCGTGTTAAATTTTTATTTTTTTGGTAACCTGACGCAAATAGGGTTTATGTGTGTGTATTATAATTTTGATTTTTATATAAAATACCCGTGCGAAGCCGGGGCGGACCACTAGTTGAGTATAAATTTACTCTAAACTAAATGTAATCTAGCTGAGCTTCCTTTTAAAAATATTACTTCAATATTTAAAATATTATTACACTATTAAATCGCCTCTTTTTTTTAAATTAACACTTAGGCCTTTCGGCACACCATGTTATTTGCCGTGGTAATAGTTATTTTTCTTTTGATTAATTTTTTTTTAAATTTAGGTTTGGTCCTTTTTTTGTTTTAGAAACCACAATTTGAGGTGACATTTAGATAAAAGTAAAAAAAAACGGCTTATTCGCCGTGCGTTGACGCTATCGTCACTGTTGTATTGATCCAAATTAATTGGAGTTTATTAGTTAGCGAACCCCAATTTCTTTGTCTACCTATGAAGGCGCAGGCAGAAGAATACATCTCTTGGTTAGATTAGTTCACAGCAGCTGCGCTATGACTCCACCACATCCACAATATTTAAGTAAGAAACTGTATTAAATGTCATGGACATTCTCACACACGGCCATCTGACTCCAAACCAGGCGCGAGCCTGTACCTACTATGGGTGTGAGAGACTAATACATAAAGATATATTTTTTAATACTTACCTAAATAGATTAAAATCCAGACAGAAAAACACAAGTGCTCGTCACACGAATGATTGTCCTGAGGGAGATACGTCAGGCAGGGTCACTACCGCCAACGGACCCGTGCAATTAACCTGAACTTATCACGCATTAACTTTTACAAGGGATTTTATTTACAGGAAACATACTATTGCTAACTTAGCGAGGTAGCCATGGCGAGGCGTGGCGGTTAATATTGCATACCTTAATTACCGTGCGCTTTGTGCGCGTCTTGAAATGCTAACCGAGGTGAGATTAGACGCGTTGCCTGAGATTGCACCCCTAATGGCTTCGTAGGAACCGGAATTTGCAGCACATATGTGACAACTTTATATTATTTTCATGTTGTAAGTATTATCCTGTGATTGATATACCTACCTACAAAATTCAACCGATTTTGTTTAGCGAAATCAGTACACCTAACTCATGGGTATTTTGTGTGTGTACCTTTGTTGATATGAAGAGTCAATGAATAGGCAACTTGTTTTTACACAGTTTTTACTTTTATGTTAGGAACTGAATATCTAACAATTTGTGACTTTTTAGAGTATCTAATAAATTTATCATTTTACAAGGCATAGATGTTTTCAATTATTGAAATCAACATGATGAAATTTTTATATGATGAAGTAAAATATGTCTGGTGAGTTCTAACTATGGAATGAACATACAATATAATATCCCTTCGTGATTTAGCAGAGTTATTACAATTTAGTGGAATATTTGTACCCGATAAAATAAAAACGGTTCGAAGTCGTACAAAGCATTGTGTAAAAACCTGTTATTCACCCCAATATCTAAAGTTTAATACCATTAAGTTGCTCGGTCTGCTGATGATAAACAAGCGATGACAATGCAGGGCAAATCCACTCAACTAAATTAACTCACTACCTACTTGGCATTGCATTAGGCTGCGTGTCAGACCGTAGGGTATTTAGCAACGAGTTTACGTCACCGAGTCAATCCGCTTGGCCAGCGTTGTGGACTAAGGCCTAATCCCTCCCGTTCTGAGAGGAGACCCGTGCCCAACAGTGGGACAAAGAAAGGGATGCATGAAGATATCAGCGCTATTTCTAGATGAGCTCATTAACATTTTTCAGGAAGAAATTTTAAAGAAGAAACTATCTTGGATACCCATTCTTTCATGAATTTGCTGCAGCACCAAATCGCGCATTTGTTTATTTTTATAACATGCATTTTTGTTTTCACATAAACATTTCTGTTCTCTGTAAAGTTGTGTGAATTTTAATCGCAATATTTTTGGTTGGCCAGTAAAAGTCTAACTAAAGTATTCCACACATACCTATATAACAATGCAGAATAGAGGATATCGATAGACAACATAAATCAAATACAATGACTATTTATTTTTTCTATAGTTTTCCGGCATACCTATCTGCCATACGCATTGGCATTAAGATAGAGGGAGAAATTGACGTGTTGAGTATATATTGTCTTCACTCTTCAATGGTGTCGCCAAGATCGTTCTATAAACTAATTGGTTACTAAACTCACAAAATCCTACAATAATTCATATTTGGTACACACTCAGGCCTGTAGTAGTAAAATAATACTTTGCTTTGCTTTGCCGATAATGTGTCAATCCATCAAATCCGCGCGCACTACGGTGTGATGGCCTCCATACATTTTATTTGTGTTTCGTATGGGGAATCCGATACCGCCCTCGGTATGAGCCGACAAATGTATTGGATCGCTCGGAAAATTGTCGCACGAGTGAATTGAGAAAGTATAAAAGAAACCAATGTACAGGTACGTCTGTTCTTTGTATTTTGTGATTATATATTGTGCATAATGCTTTTTTTAAATATTCTTTTCGAATAATCTCATGTACTTCCGAAGTAGAGTACTAAATCATGACATTCCACGAACGAACATCACAAACATACCAATGAAGCGAATAAACTACACTGAGATGCTACCTCAAGGTAAATAAGTGTGGAGTACAAAAAGTTCCTAAATAACTCAAATTAATTAATTAAAGGTTAATTAAAATAAAATAAATTCCTCCCATTCTGAGAGGTGATCCGTGTCCAACAGTGAAGAAGGGTTGATGAAGATTCATTATGATTAATTAAATTAAATACAACTTTATTGATGACACATAGTGTTCACGCTCAAGGAATGTCAAAAAAAATCAGTTAATTAGAAATATATCCTTGGATATCCTTGAATATCCTTGGATAGCAAAAAAAATTCAATATTATCGCTAGCTGATTAGAATATAAAGGCACCTTAAATTTAATTAGATACTAACAAAAGGTAGGCAGTCTCGGTGGTATGTTTTACTGTCTTGCCATGTCGTATTAAACATAGTATAGCTATATGAAAGACTAAACGTTTACGTTAAACGTTTATAAATTAGGTAAGTATATAAGTTCAAGTAGGTATTAAGTTTCGGTTCTATTTGACGTACAATCTGTTGTGTTTTAGTTGAAATGTATTTTCTTTCTTCCTACTGCCAAGATAGTAATAATTTTGTGGCAGTTCGTTCCTCCCCTGGTGCGAGGCGCCGCTATGTCGCGCCCAATCGTCTCGCGTCTACGCTGCCTGGCTAAGTTGTGTTGGTTTCAAGATTGTAGGATTTTTCATGATATTATTATGTAATGTACACAATAACTAGACAAGAAAAATTAAATTATTTCAGCGATATCTTCCAGGCAACCTTAAAAAAGATTTCAAAGTCCCTTCTATCGTTTTTCATTTTCAATTAAAGTGTAGTATAAGGAAAGTGTAGGTAAGGTAACGTTTAAAGTGGCGACGATTGAGGGAGGCCAATGTCCAGCAGTGGACCAAAAAGGCTGATGGATGGATGATGAAAGTTGGTTAACAACCATTCTCCCAATATTTTCTACATAGGAGTAAATAACTTCTTCTTCGGTCGGGTTCATTGTTTCTTTTTTATATGATAGGTACAACTTGTTTATATTGGTTGTCGATAAGACTTTTTTTAATTAAAGTTGTACTTCGAGTAAGTTTGTACTTTCTTATTAAATTTTAAATGAAAGATGATCAATAGAAAGCGTTATTGCAATTTAAACGCTTCACATGTTGTTTAGTTAAGGTAAAATTGGCTTTATACATTTTATTTGTGCCATTATCCTGTTTGTTCACTATCATGCTGGTCTTATTGGTCGGTTGGTCGGTTTGAAAAAGCCACTTACTAAAGCTTACTACTTAGGTACTTAAAATCTACTTCGCCAATGGCGATGGAATTGCGTTCATAATGAATCTATTTTCGCATTCGGTAGGTTTCGCAAGGTGCACTGAAGCCTCCAAAACCTCCATACAAGTTTCAACGCTCAGTATCTCGACGTCCATAAATAAACGCGTTGCATAATGTATTTACCCAGCTAAACAAAATATTGTTTTAGTACCGAACCGGATGCAGACGGGGCGGTCGACTGTCTGGCGACTGAATACCATTTCTTTGCCGAAAGCAAACTTGAATTATGATGGCAAGCAACATCGCCACCGATAGAAACTCGGTATGAACATATTTATACAGATTTTTGTTAGTTTTCTAAGCTTATTAAAAATACGTGCAGAATTCTTACCAGTGTTTGGTGAAATTCCCAAGAAATAGAATTTCACCTATAAAATATTTATTTCCTTATAGGTACAATAAAAAATTAAAAATATTTATTTGGTATTTATTAAAAACTGTTAAAATTACTTCTGCATCGCCATAGGTATGTTATGTTATATTCCATCGAGAAACCTGAAAGTAAGATTTTACATTGTTCCGGTTCCACAGTTTTCACCTATGAATAATGCATTCTTTGTTTGTAATAATGCAAATCATTTTGTGAAACCACAAATAAGGGGACAATAATGTGCTCATGAAGCAAATTCTCCAGCAGCTATATGTTCTATACCTCCCGCAGCTTTGGCTGTGGAAGAGACCCGTGCCCAAAAGTGGGACGATTGGGTTGCAGGTTAGAAGCAAATAATAATTGATATTAGAAGCTTTCGAATAAGGACAAAGCAAGCATCAAGCGTAGTTTGGCTTTAAATGATACAGTTTCATCGTCTCGGCGCCCGCCAGTCTGGCGACTGGGGACGGGACGAAAAACATTCCCCTGTTTAATGGGTTACGCACAGCTTACTAGGTACTGTTATTGATTGATCGCAATTTCTGATTGCTATTACACAAAGACATCAAGTTTTATTTCACCGGGATTCATGAGTTTTTATTCATAAATCCCAGACTTTCTGTTATTAAAACGAAATAAGCACTTAGGTATCTTGATATGATTTGCTCAAGAATCCTTGCAAAATAACAAACCTTAGTCTTTAAGTAACCAAAAAAGTTATAAGTAATAATTGATGTATAGGACCGCGGTAATAATAATGTAGGTTCTCTCTCCCACAGTTCTCAGTCAAAAAATACAAACTCAATTTACCAAAACTGCATAATAAAACATAACGACGTCAAGAAAATGGCAACTGTAGGTTACAATATAATAAATGGCTCATTAAAACCGAACTTTTCCCTTCAAGAGAAAGAAGTATTGTGAAAAATACATTTGCAAAAGGCATAAATTTTAACCGCGATTTTCCTTCAATGCACTGTAAGCTGTATGCCGTTGTTATAGGTCTGAGAATAGGTTGAGATTAGGGGGTCGTTAAAAGTGTTTGGAGGGAAACAGGAAGACAACAGCGGTTGGTAGACTTAGTAGACAAAGCTCGTTGGTAGCAGGATGTGTTGTATCGGAGTTACGTAAGTTGATACCAGATAGGGGTTGATTATTCGTAACTCCAACGGATGGACTCACAGCGCGTGCTCCGTAGCTTTGTTAATTAATACCTATACACTGGTACAGTTAGTTCTGTGTATTTAAGGCTTAGCCAGTGCGGTCAGTGTTAGAATATGGTTGATGTTAAATTATTATGATGGAAATTGGAATCCGACTAGATATGGTTTCATAATCGGCTCTGGAACTTCGTATTTATAGGCAATACTTATCTGAATAACTACTTTATTGATCTTGAAGGGCTGAATATTTTGGATTTTATAAAATAATTTTTATTTGACGAAAATTGTTTTTTAACAACATACCTAAGGTGGGTGGGGTGGACCATGGAAGGCCATGCTCCTTGGAAGGCCAACTATAAAAAAGTAATAGTTATCGTCATGTGATGACAAATTCCTTCCACTCATACAAAGCTTTGATGGAACTTAGGACCCAGACGCGGCGACGAGTCGCTCGCGTCACTATTTTGTAAATACGGGCCCTCGTTTCGTAAACTTCGATCGTCGACGTTAAAATTGTAATTCGCGCGCTCAGCAAAAGGTAAGTTTTTATGTGAGTAACCTATAATTATCTTATTCTTTTTACTGTAAATTGTTTTATAAGGTTTTATTATACTATTAAAGAAAAAAAAAAATAATTTTGCTTCCATTTCCGTTAAAATATCGGTTGTGTTCCTATGAAAGCCAGTGGTTCCTTATAAGGCCAATCAAAAAATTTGATGGTTGGCCTTGCTAGGGTACGTTTACTAGGAACTAACTAACTAGGAACATTTACAAATAATGAAAATATGAACAGTTTTCAGTTATAAAGACAATGTTGAAACAATGTTTTATGTATATAATTTCATTCTTTATAAGGATTATTCAACTTTTTAACTAAGGCTGAATAGAGATTTCTTCTAAAATTATTCTATTACAGATATATCTTTAAATTTCTTTACTGATAAGGGTATGTCTTTAAATATTACTATAAGAATAAGTCTATAATTGAACAGATGATTAAGTTTTACATGCATCATTTCAGATTTCAAGAATGTCTTGTCAAAACCTTGAAAAAGAGGTAAATACCTGGGATGAAGATAGTTTAAGACGTGCCATGGAAGCAGTACAACTTAGTTTGTAGTGTCCATTATTTTATTTAATATAAAAAAGGTTTTCATAGATGATAATTGTTAGTTTGGCCTTCTTAGGAACATGTTGGCCTTACAAAGAACGGACCCCTAAGAAGGCCAACAAAATTATTACAATTTCACTGTAAAATGCATTGGCAACTTATTTGTTATCGATATAATAACTCATTACTATATTTTTTTAATAAATTCCATTAATATATGCTTAGTTATACGATGGTGGTCAAGGAATGTTCGTTGAGTTTTTTAAAGAAGATTAAAATATGTTAAACATTTAATTTTTCGTTTATATGAAAGAGCTTTTCATGTAGTTTTAGTAAAAGCGGATATTTTGATTATTTTAATTCTAGTTTAAAGTTGTACGACGGATTTATAATATTGGCCTTGTATGGAGCCCTGTTCCTTGCAAGGCCGTTTGGAAGAGCTTTATAAAAGTTAACTTTAACAAATAGTGGTTACATCTAGAATAAAAAAAAGTAATTTATATGTTAAACAATAAAACAAAGTGTTAATTAATAATGTTGTTTCGTTCATTTATCCAGTAAATGAACTAATAAAAACTGTTTATTCGTTAGAGTGGCCTTCCATGGTCCACCCACCTTACTCCAGATTGAAAGGAGTAGAAATTTTACTTAAATATTTGTTCAATTCCAATGAACATACTACTTTTATGGTAAGCATGATTATGGTATTTCCACTATGGCATGACATTCTAAACTTATTGTTATCATGAAAGAAAGTTTCAACAACTTACAATTTTAATTTTTTTTATACTTAAAACAAAATTACAAAATTTATTTTACAAATTTTATTTACAAATTTTATTAACAAAATTGAATTTATACTGTCTGATTTAAAGAACTCAGAGCGTACAAATAAAAATTAAAGGAATACATAAACAGAAAATTATTTCGATTTTCCAATTGCATTGATAGATAGATATTGTAAGAGTTGTAAGTAAGTTTACATTTATAGCACCCATTCAGTGTTCAAACATGGCACATTTAATTGACATTAGAATAGTCATAATTAACCACGTCAAATATTAACGCGAAACCAAAAGGTACACAAAAATATCAGTATTACTTTCATATCACATAATCCACTTTTTTACACTTCATATCAATGGCTGTATCAGTGAAAACGTTTGGCCTTCGTGTAACAGATTTGAAGATGGTAAGTGAAAACGAATGGTAACCGCACTCGTTAAAGGGTAAATCACCGGAAGGCTGTTACACCGAAGGGGTGCGATCTCGAGCCGCTAACGACTGAAGATTGCACCCGCGCCCCGTTCAGAAATATTCGGTGTGAAAGATAAGACGTTGATAGTGATCTTAATTATATAAGCTGGTGAAAGTAGGGCAGGCAAAATTGTTTTTTTGTACGAAGCAGTGGTTTAATATGATTCATATTATTGTTTATATAGTATGAGCAGATCTGCGCTTTCATTGACCAAAAGTGAACTATTCTCAAATGTAATTCAAAGCGATCTTCAGAGTAAAAATTGTTCTAGTTTTTTAGACCACAAACCACGACTCGGAAAAAGGAGTACAGATCAACCTTCGACAAGATTTTTTTTTTTTTTTTATGATACAGGATAGCAAACGAGCTTGCAGCACCACCCATCCGCTGCCGCCCATGACAACTGTGACTGACTTTGAACAAGACTCAATTAGGGACTGGGATGGTTAGTCCAATTAGTTGAGAAGGTTAATTAGAACATTAGTTGGTCAGTTCTTTAGTAGGTATGAGGACTGGCAGTTCTTTAGTAGGTATGAGGATTGACAGACGACCTGAAAAAGACCGCGAGAAACCGCTGGAATCAGAAGGCGCAGGACCGGTCGGAGTGGTGTCGCTTAGGAGAGGCCTATGTCCAGCAATGGACCTCAAAAAGCTGATGGATGGATGGATGCAGCCATACACTTATTCCATAAATTGCCATTCTCATAAAAATGCGATAGTACAAACAACAGAGCGTTGTCCCCTTGTTGTCCCTAATCGCCCCGATCTTTGAACTACAAAAGTATTGCGCAGACAAAGTAGGTAATCCCCACTTGGAGTGAAAGATAAGGACAATCCCGGGAAAATCGCCTTCTGTGCTGTTTGTTAGGATAATTACTTAAATGGCTCAAGTGAAAGTTACTCTTTTTTAACTCCTTTGTTAGCAAACGGCAAGATTTGTCTGTCCACTTATTACATACCTACCATGGTGTCTCGCCTTTATTTCCGTAAAGGGTAGGTAGAGGTGACTATACCCGCTTGTCACCAGTTAAGTTTAGGTCCTGGTGAGCCTATTGTGCCGGCACACTGGGCACAAATTAAAATTTTGGGCTACTACTAGTGGGAATTTTATGTTCGGGTTACTACCTATTTTCGTTTAAGCGATAGAGTTATAAGACTGGCAGACGGACACGTGAGGCAGATTAATAGGGTTCCGTGTTTTACCCTTTGGGTATGGAACCGTAAAAAAAAAAAAAAACTTCGCTAGACTCGGGACACTTTCGAGACCACTAGACCAACTAGGCAATTAATTCGACTAATTCCACTTTTAACCTTCACCAATCCGCATTGGAGCAGCGTGGTGGAGTATGCTCTAGACCTCCTGCAGCTGTGTCTGTGGGGGAGAACCGTACCCAACAGTGAGACGTCTATGGGTTGTAGCTATTCTACTTTTAATAGTTGAAATATATCTAGCCGTTTGGAAATTTAAACATTATATAAAGGTAGGTAGATACCTTATACAAAAGGTATAAAATTAAATGGCGAGATTGATAAATTAGCATTCGTTCTCTACCAGCTAAATACTGGGCGAAACAAAATTTTAGAAAATCGGTTGTCTTCATTCAAATGTCTAATGGTGAAATTACACACACACATACAAGAAGTAATATATAAATAATCTGATCCGGTAATTATTTTACAATCTATAAGTTTGTGCTGACTGTCCCTCAGATGCTCATTCAAAGCAAATTTCCATACCAAACCAGTTAAAAATAAAATTGTTTATTTGTGCGATTTCAGTGATTAGTGTGCAGTGTGCAGCTGCAATTAACGGGGCGAGAGCTTTCAGCGAAGACAAATATTTATGAGCCACCGGTGATCGCCGCTAAACACGCGAATTGTTTAACCAAATGTTAAACACTCCTCTCGTTGGTGTAGTGGTCGCATAAACGACTGCTAAGGTACAGGTCCTGGGTTCGATCCCCGGGTCCCTATAAACCCAATAGTGGTTCTATTGGGTTGGTTGGTTTTCCTAATTTGAAATTTCCGGTCCGTATGCAATGCATCGGTGTCAGGGTTTGTGCTCGGTGTATGGCAATAGGCTCACATAGACCGTTTAGGGGTGTAAAGTGGGTGAAAAGTGTGTCCTATAACACACCTGGGGGAAATACAGGCGTAGTATTATGTTATGTTATGTTTTGAGTGACTTATATGCGAAATAAATGTTTCCATTATTATATCCGTTGTGTATATTTATTTCCGACATACAAAATGAAAATGTCTAAAAATATATAGCTAACTTAATAATATTAATTTTTAATATGCTTTGTTTGACTATGCACGCTTGGAGCATGAGATGAGAGCTTTCTTTTAATATCATAACTGTAGTGCTCCGTGTCACCCTTGTCATAAAGGGTACGTTAATTGGCTCGTTACCACACCAGTGCGTCAGCAAACGTCCGTTCTCGCCCGTGGCTAATACGTGACTGTTTACGTCACTCCCGTGTGCTCGAGACAACGTCATGTTTAACAGATTATATATAGATCGCATACACTACATCCCTTCCTTATTATAAATTTAATAATCGAGAACATAGTCCACATTAAGATAGCAAACGAGCTCGCAGCACCACCCATCCATTTGTTAATTAAATTAATTTTTTTTTTTTTTTTTCAAAGTTCACTAACATTGCAATTGGAGAATTAAATATTTCAATCTTACTTACATATGAAATGCATACTTCTATGTATTTTCATTCTAAGATGAGTTACCTTCTGGTACTGTATACGTAACCATAATTATTTGTCTAATTAACACCAAATGTACGCTTTCAAACGTAAGATTTAGAAAAATAAGCAAAATTTGTTTGTGAACGCCGTGCCCGCCGCGAGCACGTTCACTCCTGAAGATGATCATCACAAGAGACCGAAACCAGTCGGACCATTCTCGACTCAAACCACACGTGAGTAAGCCGGTAACTTCAACCATGAATATAGACACTCACGAATCGTTCAGTAATAAAATTTGTTTCGTTTACAACTGACGTTGGGCTTATACCGGCTGATAGCGTGTACGCAATGGTCTCGCTTATCTTTTTCGCTCTAACATAATATGAGTATCTATGTTATTTTTCTTTCGCATTGCCAATCTATTAAGTATTATAAACCTATGAAGGACACCAGTTGATCAGATCGTCAGTAACAGTCCAGCCAGCAACCGTCAGCAAGTCGCTTCATGTCAGACATAAACACGACACGCGCCGCGTTTGATGCGTTGGTGGCGTATTTGTAATATAATGAGTATTGTTTTTTGGATTAGTCATCAACGGATATCATATACTATATAGTCGCAATTGCAGTCAGTAGGAAGTACTAGGTTTCTAGTTGTGTTTTCACAAAGCCTAAGATTGTATTCGATCTTGTAAACTGGCATGTTACACCATCCGGATGTCGATACTATATATTCAAGCATGTTTTTAAAATGTCCATATATGCATATGAGACTCCGACACCCATAGCCCAGGTCAGTACCCCGTTTAGGGTCCATGATTTTTATTTATTTTTTATTTAATAAAGTATCGCTCTAAAAATCCATATGTAGATCTCGTAGATTTATGAAACAACTAGAAATAAATGAGCTAGGTACCTATCTCACGACGAGTAAGTACATTCCTTACTACTACATCCATCCTTCAAAAGTGTTGGATACTCGGCGTGCCGTTTTCTATCACCATTACAATGGCCCTATCCCAATACATAAGTCACAAAAAGGTATTGAGTAAAGAAAAATATCAGTATAAAATAGACATTAATTGATACGGACATAGGCCTTTCCCAAAATGCAGGCCTCCAAAGCAATGCCTACGGAATGTGTATTAGAATTTATAATAAGATATCCGAACCTATACAAAACTTGTTGATTTTTTTTTTTTTTTTGACAGCATAATCTAAGTGACCCATTAATTTACCTACTATGACATTTGCATACCACAAAGTGGTAAGAGTGAGGGACTACCTTTAATTGTAGCATCAAATTGTGCTACTTAAAATATGGAACGTACTTACAGCAAAGCAGCGTAGTTTCCGACACATAGCATAGGTACCGACAACCTTACCCTTCGACGGCTGAGCAACCATACCCTTCGTTGGCCGCGTTTGGCTTTTTATAGGCACGGTCGGGTAGTTGACCGCTTAGTGAGGGTCGATCGTGCACCGTCCTCGGCTGCACCTTGGACTTTTTCAGGATGTAACTTTTCTTTAGTAGGTAGGCATTATCCAATCATTTGTAACCACTGGCTGTTGCAGCTGTCACCGTAGCACCGCGACCGCCTAGCGCACCTGTAACACGACGCATCAAATGCGCCCGTCCGACGATGCATCTTGTGCAGACACGGGTATTCCCATTACAAGTGCTATATCCGATCTAGGCTTAAGAGTACGTACGCGGCGCCAGCATGGTATGCTCTGGCGGCGCCACGCAGCGCAAGCGTCTCCAGGCCCAGCCTCGCCCTGCGAGAAATCACAGGAGCGGGGCGCTACGTCCGGAACGCGGTGATAGCGCGCGACAGCAGGCTGGACGTGTTATGTATAACCGCGCCGACAATGGGCCACATCCTCACCTAAGAGGGACAGCGCCGCTGCACGCGCGCAACCCTGAAGGCCGACCGCTACATAGAGAGCTGTTGGACCTTCTTCCCTCCGACCATCTAGGGGGAATTCGTGACATACGGCTAGTCGCGTGCGCGACGTACGACTGGCTCTCACGCTCAACAGCGGGGAAGTCACCAACGGGGTTTACCCCTGGAGCAATTTCCCGGATAGAGGGGATCTCCCCTTATTCCGAATTCCCTCAGCGCAGGAGTGCCTACAGCGCCGCGCAAGAGGAGGAAAGGTGACAGACCTGTCTGGTATTCCCACTACGAATCCTGTGCAAAAGGGAAATAACCTGGTGACCATCATCTTTTCCATTGCTTAAATCTTAAAGCAACTGTAGCGTTGTCTCCTTCGAAATTCAGCTTTTCCGGAGCTGGCAATAAGTTTGTAATTTTCGTGGTAGGTAGATATGGGGCGACCTAGAACTGAAGTAAATCTTGGTAACTACAAGTTTACAGTATATTATTAATTCATCCCCACATCTACATACAGTCAACTAGTATCATAATGCATTTACTGCCTGATACGCACAATTTCATGTAGGTTCGCACTACCTAAACACATGATCACATACGATTTACAATTTCATGTAGGTTCGCACTACCTGAACACACGATCACGTACGATTTTCAATTTCATGTAGGTTCGCACTACCTAAACACACGATCACGTACGATTTTCAATTTCATGTAGGTTCGCACTACCTAAACACACGATCACGTACGATTTTCAATTTCATGTAGGTTCGCACTACCTAAACACACGATCACGTACGATTTTCAATTTCATGTAGGTTCGCACTACCTAAACACACGATCACGTACGATTTTCAATTTCATGTAGGTTCGCACTACCTAAACACACGATCACGCACGATTTACAATTTCATGTAGGTTCGTACTACCAGTTACACACGATCACGCACGATTCACAATTTCATGTAGGTTCGTACTACCAGTTACACACGATCACGCACGATTCACAATTTCATGTAGGTTCGTACTACCAGTTACACACGATCACGCACGATTTATAGGTTCGTACTACCTAACACACGATCACGCACGATTTACAATTTCATGTAGGTTCGTACTACCAGTTACACACGATCACGCACGATTCACAATTTCATGTAGGTTCGTACTACCAGTTACACACGATCACGCACGATTCACAATTTCATGTAGGTTCGTACTACCAGTTACACACGATCACGCACGATTCACAATTTCATGTAGGTTCGTACGACCAGTTACACACGATCACGCACGATTCACAATTTCATGTAGGTTCGTACTACCAGTTACACACGATCACGCACGATTCACAATTTCATGTAGGTTCGTACGACCAGTTACACACGATCACGCACGATTCACAATTTCATGTAGGTTCGTACTACCAGTTACACACGATCACGCACGATTCACAATTTCATGTAGGTTCGTACTACCAGTTACACACGATCACGCACGATTCACAATTTCATGTAGGTTCGTACTACCAGTTACACACGATCACGCACGATTCACAATTTCATGTAGGTTCGTACTACCAGTTACACACGATCACGCACGATTCACAATTTCATGTAGGTTCGTACGACCAGTTACACACGCTCACGCACGATTCACAATTTCATGTAGGTTCGTACTACCAGTTACACACGATCACGCACGATTCACAATTTCATGTAGGTTCGTACGACCAGTTACACACGATCACGCACGATTCACAATTTCATGTAGGTTCGTACTACCAGTTACACACGATCACGCACGATTCACAATTTCATGTAGGTTCGTACTACCTAACATATTCTTGCTATCTGCGAAAACTATTGATGATAGAATAAAAATTAAATAATGTACTACGACTTTGCAGACACCTCATTATTTACAAAAGTGTCGCGATACCATATATCCAACTACTGTAGTTATGCCACTATAACAACTTTTTTACATTTTAAAAGTTGATATAATTTGCTCAATATAATCAAACCACATTATTCATACCTCTGTATCAGTCCTTATCGCATTAAATGATATTTTATTAAAGACCGTTTCAATACCCGTAAAATACAAATTGTTAAAATCGGAAATTCCATTCAAAACATACCAATAACGAATTTAAAATGTCCGTCTAAGGAAAATAATGCATTTATAAAATAAAGCGGTGTGGGTGGCCCCGCGCAGCGTAGTCTCAGATATATTACTTAAAGGATGAATAGAATTGATGAATTGCTTCATATTAGCAACAAATGTTTGCAGTCGAATTAATTAATAGAAACATAGGATATGTAGGTACCCTTCATCTCGATGATCCCCGAAGAGTATCTGTATCCATGTTACATGTCACACATGTCCACAATACAGATTAAAATCTTTTCGTTTTACACCCATATGAGCAATTCTTCAGGTAGGCAATCCATTTCACACAGTACAGATTAAAATCTATACGTTTTATCCCTTTAAGAACAATCCTTCAGGTAGGTGTAAGTACCTGGTTATGAGTTTATGATACAATTTATTTATTTATGATTTTGTTATCACTGAAATAAGAGCCTATATCATCTTGTCTACTTGAAACTTATATAATAATAATATAACTTAATATAATATGCCTTGGCCAAAGGCAACGAGTTTTTTGTAGTAACTTACATAAAAAATGCTGTAAATTCAATCTATTTATAAAGCGTATTTTTTATTATGTATTGGAATGAAATACAACACAGGTAATACAACAAAGAGCCTACCTACTCTTTTTGAAATTCATAAGTATTTGTGAAATTTAAATTTTTATTATAACTAGGTAAATATAAATAAAATTTTATTTTTGAAATTAAAAGTATTTGTGAAATTTGTGTAACGAAAATTGTAATTATTGTGCTTGTATTATTTTTCATGGAAATAAAGGGCTATTTTATTTTTTATTTTTATAATATAATATGCATGTTCTCTGTGTAAGTTGTGCTTCCTTGTAAGTGACATATTCACTCTGGCACACAACACCATTTAATGTAATTCGTATAATAATCTGTGAAATGTTGTTGGGATGCCTTAACTCTAATAATTAAATAAATACAAGAAATCAACCTATCTAGGTCAATACTTAGTACCGTTAGGTATGGCTTATTAAATTACCAGCTTTAGTTGTAATTCATTAAAATTATTGATTACTAAAGTCATAGCCTCGAATAAATAATAGCATAACTAGTGTTGCCGCTGTTGTTCCGGTATAATATTACTCAAAACAATATAAAACCACCACACAGTTTACGGTAAGTAGTTGTAATGTATTGGAAAACAATGGCGGTTACATACATGTTACGTACGGACAATTCGATTGGTCGCGTAGCGGTCCCACGAACAAGACATTCCGTGCCTAACATTGGACGGGTCTCTCACCACTCTAGATTTAGTTTAGTAATAAGTTAAAATGTAATTTTCTATTGAAGAAAATTAAATAGTTTATAGAACTTAACGTCTCGACCACCTAATTTCACCCTGCCGCCGATATGTAACTTACATACCTACACGATACATAATTCTAAGTGTTCACTGAGTGCGATGCGTTATAGTGAAGAGTAGGACGCGAATCATACATGAGTTTGTAAGAGTAGCCTATTTTTTTTTTGTAATGAGCGCGCACAATGTCCCACCTCAAATGAGGCGAAGTGTATATTGTTCGTCGCGATACATTTGAAGTACTGACTAGAACAACTAGGAATTCGAACTCAATTTTATGAATAATAAAAACTGTAATAAATTGTTTACAATAATCTGCCGCGATACCTGCCTACCGCATAGCAATGCCGCGACACGATGATTAGGTAATCGGGATCCTTATGGACAGAGGTATGTATATTTATTTTATGTTGATCCATCAGTAATTTAACAATCAATCCTAAAGTAATAAACATCCAATGCATAAAGTTCTTAGACCATCCAATTTTATTTATGTACCTACAATTTTATTCAACCTTCCTCTCTTCGTACTTCGAAAAAACATTTTTAATATTTTTAATTTACCACTAACCTTTTATTCTCGTCGCCATATGTAGTGCTCCGTGTCACCCTTGTCATAAAGGGTACGTTAATTGGCTCGTTACCACACCAGTGCGTCAGCAAACGTCCGTTCTCGCCCGTGGCTAATACGTGACTGTTTACGTCACTCCCGTGTGCTCGAGACAACGTCATGTTTAACAGATTATATATAGATCGCATACACTACAATAACAATTATAGTATAATAACTCTGAATTTAATTTTGGTTTTGAGGTTTTCCTGAAATTGGATCAAGCGTTTAATTAAATTTAAATATTAACATCGTAGTAAAAGCTGTAAATAACATAAAACAAACAGCAAATCTAACGATAACTTGCACGCGCAAAATATTGTAGTCTACATACTTTTAGATTGGAAGATGGAATTTAATTTTTACCAGAATTTAATAGTAGAACTTCTTAAAACTTTTAAAATACTTAAAATAAATTATTGTTCTAATGAGACTTCTATAATAGTATTGTATTGTTTTTCCAATTTAATAAATATTGTTGTAATATAAATATAATTTAAAAAGATTTGATTACATAGACCGTTATGTTTCTTACCATAATGTCTACAAAAATACCGATGTTATTGATATTAGACGTGATATGCTTTTGAAATTCAATTAAAAATAATCCACAGCTCAATAGGGTATTACACCTTTTTTTGAAAACTGTTTTAAATTAATCCTGAGATCGTAATGAACCAGTAGAATTTTTATTTTAATTTTATAAAACCGAAAAATGCCTTAAAATCTATTTTTTATTTATGATTTTGAATTTTCGCGCGGAAACGCTAGCCGCCATGCTGTTTCGGCTCGTGACGTCACTTCGTTAGTAAACAATACGACTGCAAAAGACCAAGTAACAAGATTTGTGAAAATAGTTAGTTATAATGTTTATCATTGGTGTCTTGTGCATGAATGCAATAATACAAGTGTAAAAACGCTACAAAAATTGTGGATTCAAGTGCCAAGTGATATTAAAATGAGAAACACTTGTTTTAAACTGGCAAGAAGAGACCCAAAATCATTGTCCACAAAGACTAGACTGTATTTCTGTGAAGACCACATTGTATTTCAACAGCTTGTGCCTTGATTAATTTACAAGATGTCCTTATTAAATAACTGGTAACATGCCTCGCCCTAGTACAGCTATCTACACATCATAGTGAAAATTGTACCAAAATTAATCAAGTGGTTTTGAAGGATTAAATGAATACTTGTACAGGCAGCTTTGGTTTTATACTATGTATCATTCGCTGCGACCCATAGACGTCCCACTGCTGGGCACGGGTCTCCCCCACAGACACTGCTGCGGGAGGTCTAGAGCATACTCCACCACGTTATATTATAGTAAATAAATATAACCAATAATAAGAATACTTTTATTTTTTCCATGGTGCACTGTATAAAGATGATGTTGGTCAACACATGACTGAGTTGATTTGAAGAATGGGTCAACATGGCCACCTTAATAGATGTTAGTGATATAGTAATAGATGTATATTTTTGAAGTGTATGTGCAAAATATGTGAATACATAGGCACTACAGGGTCTACTGCACTGCTATATTGGTATCAATTGAGCTTTCAATATTACATACATAAAAAGTAAAAATAAAATTAGTTAGGTAATTCAATAAAACAACAAGCATTTTTCTTCATTATAAAATGAATGTATTGTAAAAATCAACTACATAGGTCACAACGTAATAAACAATAACTGATGTATTATATTATAAAGAATTAACAGTTAATCATATAATAACAAGAAAAGTATATTTTCTGTGATTTTCAAACTAACCTTTTGTATAAAATTGGAAAAATGTTATTCTTCCAAAAAGCAACTACACTATTTAATAACTTCATTACATACTCATGTTCTTATTCAACAGGAATATAGAGAGCTGATTATTTTCTTTAAAATCACTACCAGCAACACAAAAATAACTTTTGTTTCCATAAGCACAATACCTACATTTGCATTTGAACTTGTGCAAAATATTTCTTTGATATTGTATCGTCCTTATCTATGTAGTGTTGTGCAGTTTGTCACTAGACAGAAACTTAATTTCAAAAGTAGTCTTGTTATTAATCACACCTGGGGAGCCAGCAAGCATTGGGAATGTCTCAGAAATATATAGACCACGTTTTTTCTTTTTTTGCATTCTAAAACAAATTTATTTAACAAACTGCTGTCTGGAACCATCTCCTTAAGTTTTCTATTAGAGATTTCTTTTGCACACAAAATTTTTATTGATGAACCGACCTTAGCCAGATTAGATTTCCTCCAATTTACTGAAGTACACGATGGGGCTTCGGTTTGGCGGTGTAACCACATTAAAAATGCAACACTGTACTTGCAGCCACCTTCTGACGAGGAGCAATCGTGGCACTTTGCACTAGTCACAGTCTCTTCCTGTTCATTCACAATAAGTGTCACTGCATAGGGCTTGGAACGCACTTTGTGTTCCGGGCATACCGTACACTTAACATAACATGCATGTGTTTTGAGCCCGCTTGAGCTGCACATAGACTATTGCGTCATCCCCGTAAGATTCCCTTCCCGACCTGATGACAAAAAATAGGTTAGGTGTATTGTTATTGTATTATACTTACTATTAGACTAAACTTGATACTAAACTTGATACGATAGTTATGTACTTACATTACTGTTTTATTATTTCTCAATTCGGCAGAACAGAAATCATAATTGAATGTTTTGCAAAAAATTTCGCCACCATCAACGTATTTATCATTGGTAGATTTGTACTTTCTGCTTTCACAAAACCGTCTTCCATGATGCGATTTTAAATAAAATACAGAATAAAAGTCCACAAACGTGTTAATACCTTGTAAAAATTTCAAATTAACAGAGAGCACGACAAAAATCTAAATTGTTTACTATCGGAGTGACGTCTCGTCGGAATCAAATATGGCGGATGGCGTTTTAGGAATTCTAAAAACAGATTAAAAAAGACGATTTTTAAAATTGAATTTTAAAATTCCCATTGCATTTTTATAAATAAATACTGACGTTTCTCGTTTACTTTTTTCAAAATCTATCTTATAAATGCATTTATATATTTTTTCTTTCATGGTGTAAAAAAATTGTTTACTTACAAGTATAATTATGTATACACTTAGAAATAAAATTAAAATTCTTGCGCAAAAGTATTAAATATGTAGGTACATACATATTTCACTTTCTCACAAAATCAGTCAGATGTTTAGTTGCAATCGCTTATTTTACTTTTTAGCTCCCGGCTATTGACCTTATTCTTATGCGGGGTCAATGTGCTCGTTTAATGAACTTCAGTCGTATTCATGTGTTTATATTTTTTTAAATCTGGAATTGCACACACACCCACTCCATTGCGGTCGCCCTTTGACAAGGTGGAGTGTCTACTATCTAATATCAGTGTTAGCTGGATTAGATAGTCCCGGTTTCAATGACCGACTGGGTCAATTTTTAATTTTTCAGCTCAGAAAACAGAACTTTGGCAGATATAATTTTAAACTTTTAATTATGTGCAGCTGACCGCTTTTGCTTTGGGTTTTGGGTTCGAATCCCGGGTCAGTGCAGGTACCGTGAATACGTCAGTTGACTGTGCTGTCTTCGTTTTACAATGTGATGAAATAAAAAAGTTTTTTTGAAGTCGTGTATTGACAAAAAAGTTTAATTTTTTTTTTCGATTAAAATTTTTTTTTTTTTGTCGCTCAAACAGATTTAATTAATAATTGAGTAAGATGATTGATTTCCTTGTTTCAGTTGCCCAGTTTCCCAATGCTGGGCCCAGCGTGACGCGGCATCGTCACGATGCACCAATGTTCGCTGCTCATACTTCTACTTCTGCTTCTTAGCATCACCGTCAGAGGTAAATATTATGACACATTTTCGAAGAATTTTCGACACTGGCCACTAACCAACCACCGCCAATCCACATTGAAGCAGTCTTACAGCTCTAGACATCCCGCAGCTGTCTGTGAGGGAGACTCCTGCTCAGACGTTCCACGTCAATGGATTGTTTTTACTCCTTGTTGGGACATTAATATTTCCCATAGGCGACTTAAGATTGACGCTCTAGATATTATCCATCACCACAACCCTTTTTTAGTCCCAATGTTGGGCTCGGGTCTCCTCTAGGAATGGGATAACTTATGGAGAACTCTTAGGCATGTAGGAAACTTGCCTGACGTTTCCTTTAACGTTTTAACGCAGGAGAAATTTAGGTTATGATGAATTGTTGTCCGCATGATGGTTATAACCTTGCATGCCTAACCTACATACATAACCGACACGCATGATATGGATAACGTTACAGTTTTACCCCATACACGCTAGGGTTTGCATATGGGTTATGCATGCAAGGTTAGAACTAAGGTGAGGTAAGGTGAACCTTACCATATCAATTTTGTCTATCAAGAGACTTGTAGCGCAATGTTGAGGGTACAAGGCCGCATGGTAAATCCAAGCACAGGATAGACCAGATAAAGGCTGTTAGATGGCTGATAAATTCTGCTGTTGAGGTCCACATCAGCAAGACAGGGGCGATGCAAGGATAGTTATCAGGAGGAAAGAAGGTCTTTTAAGTGTTTTACACATAATGATACGTTCTGCCACGAACGAAATCACATAGAAAAAGAACACATTTAAAAATAAGTACTAGCCTTCGACTTGCGAAGAGTTCAATACCCTACCAACATGTCAGCCGGACCGTCTGTCACGTGACCCATTCTAGCCCGCCCCGTTTCATTATTTAGCTGATTTCTTGTAGTTTTGTTAGAAAACCCTATTAAAAAGCATATGTACATATTTGGATTTTCCATTTTTTATAAAATAGAATTAACAGCAATGGTTAAGCAAGACTAATTTTTGCTTTCAGATATATCTGGCAGTTGGGAAGAATGGTGGACATACGATGGAATATCAGGTAATTATTACAGATTTATATACTACTACTACATAATATTACTAAAATAATCGCGGCAGAAGTTTAAGCACACAAATTCACATCACCGCTGATTATTGAGTTATAGCACAACTCACAAGGATTTTAAATTGGCTTGTCTTCTGTGTGTGTCCGCCACGGGCCTAGCTTACGGCGGGGGTCTCTGTGTGTAATTCTTTATTTAAACTTACCGGTTTATTTAAATTCTTTATTTAAACTTACAGCACAATATCCCGGCTGCGGTAATGACTAGTAATGCCGAGTAAGGTAAAGTTAGCGGCACCAAAATGTAGCTCTGATCTTGAATGCGCAGAAGTAGAATTTAAGGTATCTTGCGCGGGGCGAGAGGGTTGTCAGTCGTAAGCACTGACTGGTTCGCCAGCCGTATTATGTCCCCCGCATTGATACCCCAAGCGCAGCTATCCCTATTTTGTTCAGATACACTTTCGACACTTGTAATCACGCCGCTGAACCGACGACCCACACCATTACTTTCGACTCAATGCACATTGATAGCCAATATATTCGACAAGCCAAATTTTTATACTTCTGCTTTGCTTGCGAGAAATTGAATCTTAGGCTTCAGGAACGAACTGAGAACCACATAAAGTAATTCTGAGAATAGCAGTTTAGATACATACAACCTGTATGTCATTTTGTTATGATATTCTTACACTAATAGTGATATGAAATCAATTACAGATTTATTTTAACCGACTTCGAAGAAAGGAGAAGGTTCTATGTTGTTGTATTTATTTATTTTTTATGTATATACAGCGATAACTTCGTCGTTCATTAACCGATTTCGATGATTCTTTTTTTGTTTCCTAGAAAATTCATGAAGTCAGGCCAACTCTCATCTTGATACGAAATAAACTGCCGCCTGAGTTAAAAATATTACGTGAATTGACAAATCAATCCGCATTGAAGCAGTGTGGTGGAGTATCTCTATACCTACCTCCCTCAACTGTGACTACGGGAGGACTGTGGGGGCACTGTGTCCACAAACCTGTGCCACAAACGAATTACAATTTTTTTTTTTTGTTTTAAAGTCGGTTTTGATATTATAATAACTTGAAAAATTCACCGCAGGGGGGTTCGAATTATGAATGGGTGACCGCTAATAGCATAGTCCTATTTTACAATTTGTAGCTACTTTACATTCCTAATTACCCAAAACAAACATTCAATATCGAAGCACATTATTATTGTAATGATATTATAATCCAATTTGACCCGGTAAAATCACACAATAACTCGTCCTTTACGGTAATGACCGGCCGGGTAATGATCCGCTGTCTCGGGGTCACCCTCATTACACACGTTTCAGTGAACTATCATAGCAGAATTTTGCGGTGTCCCGATTTTCCATTGAACGCCTAAAACTATTAGTTATCGCTCGCTGCGACCCATAGACGTCCCACTACTGGGCACGGGTCTCCCCCACAGACGCAGCTGCGGGAGGTTTAGAGCATACTCCACCACGCTGCTCCAATGCGGATTGGTGGAGGGGTTAGTGGCCAACCCAGTGTCGAATGTTCTCAAGCCACCCGAACGTCTTCGACGAAGCTTAACGACCGTTTCCACCATTGAAAACAACCGGGACCGACGGCTTTACGTGCCCTCCGAAGCACGGTAGCGTCCATAAACCACTAGCGGTCACCCATCCACAAACCGACCGCGCCCGTCGTTGCTTAACTCTTTCGATCACATTGAATCGAGGCGAGCCATTGGGCTATGGACGCTACTATTAGTTATACTACTACTTTAATATATGAGTAACGAGCGACAATTTTTGATACGTCATCATTTCCAAATATTCCCGCCGAGCGTCAGCTAATGTGATCCGATCGATTAATTCTATCTGTGCCTTGAATTTGGGGCACCTGTTTAGTAATTCATGAATGTGATTTTGCCGGTATAAAATCATAATTTTTCAATTATCGTGTGTTGCGCTTTGAATAACAAACATCCCGAACGAAATATAATGTTATGAAGTAAGAACAAGGAAATAAACTTTGGTAGAAGCTAAGCTGAACAGAATCCCCATAATTAAATTATGAAGTATCTAATAAATGGAGTATAATACAATATAATTAAGTTTTATTTGTATGTTATACCAATATCAGATATACATTGCCACTACACAGGTTTTTAAAAGCTTTAAGTAACCTACAATATACATGAAACAATAAAATTCATCGTATATCGTTCGGTTGATGAACGATGATAATCGATCCTCATCCGCGTATAACGCGTATGATAATATGAAACTCTGTAAGAACATTCTACGACATACTTACTGGTTTCCGCAAAACTTTTCTTAAATAAGACGACATAGTATTCGAGTTATTAGAGCCCACGAAAGTCCACGAAACTTTGAATCGGCCTTCGGTATGTGATGTACGAGTATTTGCTACTCGTCAAATACTAATATAGCCTGGAAAAATAATATTAGAAGAAAATTTTTTTCTTAAAAAAAGGTTTTTAAAACATTTTTTTTATTTTCATGCATTGTCATCGGAACCAAATATGTGTGCCAAATTTCAGATCGATAGCTTCAGTGGAAGTGGGTGAAATATTGATTGCAAGATTCCAGGACATACATACAAGATACATACGAGTGAAGTTAAATAAAAGCTTTTAAAATGGATTGCGAACAGTAGGTTACCTACTAACAATATTGGGTGCCGAAACAATCCATTCACTCATTTCGTTCATATTTAATGCGAATCACGAGGTCGGATATGGCTGTTCGGTAGTGATTACGTTATCATTCCCATCACAAGTGGTTCAGCACGCGACCAGGTGCCGGGTTCAATTACGCGTAAGCATTATGTTTCGATCGGCTTATTGATAACGTCGTCACACATAAGTATTTACATACTGAGGCACTGTCTGTTTTTTGTTTTCTACAAAGACTAGATTTACGGTGGAAAAAATGTGTGACAAGAGCTTCTGTCGGCATCGTTCTTCTGTTAAGCTATAATCTACAAAAATACGTTGTCAGAAGAATCTAATGTTGCTAACTATAGGGTACCTATACAATCAGCCCGTTCCCACAGTTGGGCATTCATTCAAGTCACTCTTGGTAAGGCATGCAGCTCCACATGATTCAGAATCAGATTCATTTATTTTTTATTTGGTATTGTGTAGAAGAACTCTCAGGCATGCAGGTTTCCTCACGATGTGTCCTTCACCGTTACAGCAAGTGACATTTAATTTCTTAAATCGCACATAACTCAGAAAAATCATTGGTGCGTGCCGCTGGGGTTTGAAACCGGACCGCTCGAGTTAGAGGCGAATTCGATAGCCACTGGGCTGTCACCGCTGTACTTACTTACTATGCCCGTTGGCGCAATCGGTAGTGACCCTGTCTGTTGCGCCAAAGGTCGTGGGTTCGAATCCCACTCAGGACAAATATTCGTGTGACGAACACTTGTATTTGTTCTGTGTCTGGATGTCAATATTATCTATTTAAGTATGTATTTAAAAATATCTATGTATGTATATCAGTCTCTGACACCCATATCACAGGCTCGCGCCTACTTTGGGGTCAGATGGCCGTGTGTGAGAATGTCCAACATATTTATTTATTTATTATTATTTATTATGCGTACTTTAATAGGTACGTGGTGCGTTTAGTTACAGTATTTCTTGTTACTAAATAATTGTGTAATTGCAGGTCCCGGCTTCTGGGGTCTGATCAACCCGCAGTGGAACATGTGCAACAAGGGCCGCCGCCAGAGCCCGGTGAACATCGAGCCTGACAAGCTGCTGTTTGACCCTTGGCTGAGGGACATACAGTTCGACAAACACAAGGTGAATTATTTTAATAGTGCTAATCAAAAAAGGCTTTAAAAGAGCTCTCCTTCAGGCCCGGCGACGCGTTGCTGACTGCTCTGGTGTTGCTTATGTTCATAGGCGACGGTGACTACTTCAGCACCATCAGCTGGTCCGTCTTCTTATTCGTTAGGCCATAATCTATATAACTAAAAATGAATGTTGGTAAGCGCATAACTCGAGAATGGCTGGACCAATTCGAGTAATTTTTTTTTTGTATGTCCTTAAGGTCCATGGAAGGTTTTATTACTAAAAAAAACTGCTCATTTATTTTATAAGGCGGAACAAAGTCTAATTCCATGCGAGCGAAGCTGCGGGCGTCCACTAGTCTAGAAAAAAAATCCACATGATCCAAAACACACATGACACATTTCAAGATTTGAGCTTGACTCAAGAATATGTTTCCACGTTTCTTTAAAAAAAAAATCTCTAATGTCATGACACAAGACACATATAAATGTTATTTAATATTCCATAGTCAATTTCAATTAAGTTAATAAATCTATATATATAAAAGGAGAAGGTGACTGACTGACTGACTGACTGACTGACTGACTGACTGACTGACTGACTGACATATCAACGCAGGGCCTCAACTATAAGGGCTAGAAACTTGAAATTTTGCACAGGGGTTCCTTTTATAACGTAGGGGAGCACTAAGAAAGGATTTTTGAAAATTCACTCCCTAAGGGGGTAAAACGGGGGTGCAAAGTTAATGTGAAACTTTGCCGTTTTGAAGTCAAGTGGGCAACCCGAACGCGGGCAGACGTCGTTAATGGGTCTAATTCCACGCGAGCGAAGCTGCGGGCGTCCACTAGTTTTAAATATATGTCCTTGTCATAGGATTTTGTAAATGTCAATGTTTGATGCCAATATTATATGATGTCAATAGAGCTAGATAATTAGGTAGGCCTTTGCCCGAAGAGTAGCCGCAAATATTACCAGTTAAAACTGTCCAGCATAATGAAACACTTTAATTTTCCAATAGTTTAATGTTTGTCCTCTCTACAGTCGTGTATGCGTGATCGTACGTAGCCGATTTCGCCAACATTAGGTACCTCTAGCTAGATCGTCAATAAAGATAGCATAAAACACTGAGGCGTTAATAAATATGACTTCAATAACGCAAAATGAACCTTTACGTTAATAGAATAGAGTCCTAATCAGTGTAAAATGGTCGTGCGACTCGCTTTTGAGGCAAAAACAGGCTCGCCTAGCCGATAGGCTATCTGACACATAAATTAGCATGGCTACGTTGTGATTCAGGGTAAATGAATAATTCCAGGCGCTTAGCGTTCCTTGCGAAATTCATTGTTTACCCATACGAGCTCATATGGAGGTCCGATAGCGTTATTTGTAATCGGTTAACCAATTCGGGATTGCATGGCAGTTTTATAGGTCGTTTATATCAAAATATAAATCAAAAAATTAATGTTAAAGGCTAAATTTCAACTGTGAAAGTCGTCTTCTTCTTCTGCGCCTATTTCCTAGCTAGTTGCTAGTTGCTAGTGTTTATTTTTGTTTATTTAAAAAGGGTTATTGACCTTACAAAAGTAAAATGTACAAAGTGTTGGTAAAAAAGGGTGGTGTAGAAGAGCTGTGGTAGGTGTACCTAATATGTATAAATAGTAATAGGCTAGTGTTCATTGGCGACGGATAATGGTAAATTTATCAGGCTGTCCTGTCCTGTTCAATTGAATGCATAGGTACGCTTGGCTCAACGCGATGGCGGTACGTTTGGCAAAACTTTTTTTCTATGTATAGGCGTTCATCGATTTATAAGACGTTATCACGTCAAAAACCTAACCCTTCAAGTCTTGTTCTTAAACGTTCGATTTTCCACGTCAAACAGAAGGCAGAATTGCACAATTGTAACCAGAACAGCCGACACTGCTCATCCGCTTAGCTGCAATTTAGGCTAAATTAATAATACCGCGCGCTCATTCGTTTGCAATAATAATTCGTTGCACTCACAGGTTATATTTGTTCATATGAAATTAGAACACATATTTATTGTAATTATAAAATTATTGAGGTGCATGTTGAGACACTCAGACTCATGGCGGAGATAAACTGTGCGATAAAAGAGAAAATAAATATAAATTAACGTCGAGCTATTTTTAATTGATTACTATCGGTACCAAGCATGCAATGCCACATAACTGTTTACTAAAGTGTTTGTATATTATATCTATAGTATATTGCAAAATATAACTCCACAAAGAAAAAAGTTACATTAAAAATTGACTTCTTATCATATAATATTTCTATCTCATATCTTAATTCTATAGAAAAAATAATTCCGTGCCACCAATGATTGGTGTACTGTTTTTTAGCTTTTCAAAAGTAGCGTACTCTAACTAGGCTATGAAATACATATTTGCTTTTGACTTGAGCTGCGTGGCTTTATAGCCTTCAAGGCATATTCACGTCAAAACAGTGCTTACATGAATCTTATGTAGCGTAAATGATTCCGTGCTCTCCGTACGGCAAGTAGAGTGCATTGGATATACTTCACCTACAGTGCTTCTCTCTATCTTATATTTTACGATACCAGTATTCATCCTTTCTTTGTCCCGCTGTTGGGCACGGGTCTCCTCTCAGAATGGGAGGGATTAGGCCTTAGTCCATCACGCTAGCCACATAACCCCAATTAGACACTTGTAAATAACTCACTTATTAAGATATAAATTTTACTAAGACATGTCAAGAACACTAATGAACTGAAAGATATACAATATAGTAGGTACTAAAATATATAAATAATACTTGTTACATCTACGAGAACTGCTGCCGACTAACTGTTCTGCAGTTTGGCAGGAATGGATATTGAACAAATTTTGATTTTTCTTATGAATATATAAATACAAAAAAAATCATTGGTAGCATACCTACATAGAAGATGTTATGCAAATTGCTAAATCACGCTGGTGATGGAAGAAAAATTCTTACTGATACTGGTGAATAACGTGGTGAATACGCTTGATATTTTTACTAAGTATTGATAACAAAAGCCGGTAACAGAACCAATGACTATTTCACTTACTTAACAATATTGCTAAAAGCTACTGATATAATTTTCTACTGTTTGTTCCTTAATAATAAATTCAAAGTTCAGTCGAAGTCAAACACTGACATTACAACTTTACACCGAGTAGGTTTATACAAATTCCTAGTTGGTAAAAACCATTAGGGTGAAAGATAGTAGAGGGTAGATAAATGATAATTACTATTTCTAAAGTTCTGTAAACTCATCAATAACAAGGCATTCAGCGCTATCTTTATGTTTTACATAAACTGTGTGAAGTTACCTGTTTTACAAGAATGTATAAAAATCAAATTATACTTCGAATAAATCTATAAAAAATTAACCGCTAGCGGCAAAATTTCATGGACGCTACCGTGCTTCGGAGGGCACGTAAAGCCGTCGGTCCCGGTTGTTTTCAATGCTGGAAACAGTCGCTAAGCCTTGTCGAAGACCTTCGGGTGGCTTAAAAACATTCGACACTGGGTTGGCCACTAACCCCTCTACCAATCCGCATTGGAGCAGCGTGGTGGAGTATGCTCTAGACCTCCGGCAGCAGTGTCTGTGGGGGAGACCCGTGCCCAGCAGTGGGACGTCTATGGGTCGCAGCATATTCAAACCATAGATAGATCCCTTTTCCTTTACGTGTTCTTCTAGTCCGCCTAGGATCTGTGATTGTCAATCCTTATCGGCGATGTTAAAGTTGTTCCCTTGCCGCTTCCATCGGCAACACCTCCCGAGCTCGCGTGCCGAAGAACGATGTGTCATTTGCACTCAAAGCGCGTCCACGCTATCAAGGTGTGGCCATTGATTGATAGCATCGCCCCGCTGTGAAACTAATCGTTGCCACAGATTTAATTAACAATGCACGCATATTTCATTCTAAAAATATATATTTTTTGTATCTACTGCTTGTTTATTACCCCTGTGATGTGGCGGGATAATTTACTGAAATTGCAGCCTAATTTTAGCAATGAAAAGTTTGCGTTTGACTCCGTGGCGCTGTGTTGAGTGACTGCTGAACTGGGGGTCCCGGGATAAAATCCCGTCCGGGACAGATATTCATCATCACAGCCCTTTCTTTGTCCCACTATTGGGCACGGGTCTCCTCTCAGAATGGGAGGGATTAGGCTACGCTGGCCAAGTGCGGATTGGCAGACTTCACATGCCTTCGAGAACATTATGAAGAACTCTCAGGCATGCAGGTTTCCTCACGATGTGTCCTTCACCGTTATAGCAGGTGACATTTATTTAAATCTTTTCATTCATTTTCTTAAATCGCACATAACTTAGAAAAGTCATTGGTGCTTGCCGCTTGGGTTTGAACCCGGACCGCTCGAGTGAGAGGCGAGTTCGATCACAGAACAGATAAACCTCCTTTATCTGTTCTGTGAGTTCGATAGCCACTGGGCTGTCACCGCTATGACAGATATTTATTCGCAGATAAATATTTGTATGTAGCATGGATGTTAAATTGTGTTGTTTTCTGTGTGTCCTCCACCCTCAACACAGGCGTTTATATAAAAAAATATATCTTTCCCAGGTCAGCGGCGTTCTTCAGAACACGGGCCAATCCCTGGTCTTCCGGGTGGAGAAGGACTCCAAACACCAGGTCAACATCAGCGGCGGGCCGCTCTCCTACCGCTACCAGTTCGAGGAGATCTACTTCCACTATGGCATGGAGGATAACAGGGGGTCCGAGCACCAAATCGACCATCATACATTTCCTGGAGAGGTTAGTAGGGAAGGAATCTAACACAGACAGCTAAGCTAAAATTATGATTCCGCAGTACAAGTGTTGGCACATAAGTATAGCTCTAAACGAAATTCGGAGGGGATAGCTGCGCATGGGGTATTAATGCGGGGGACATAATACGGCTGGTGAACCAATAAGCGGATACGACTGATTACCCGTCGCACAAGGCTTCTGCGCATCCAAGGTAAGCTACATTTTCGTGCCGACACTTGTATTAAGAATTCGGCTTCATACTTTTACTTACTGGTCTAATCAGTGACTAATTTTATAAGTACCTAATTGAATGAAATTCTGATTTTCTTGAATTACTTTCTTCACGTGACTGCTAAGCGAACTTCTGGGTTCGGTACCTACATGTATGTTATGAAAAAAGTAAAAATAGTTATCAAAAAAAAATTCGTAGAGTGATTAAAACAGTATGAAATCAGCTGGTCTAAATAAGTACCGAGGCGACAATTCGATTCCAATTTAATTGACATCAGTAAATATGCATTAATTTGTGTGATGTTAGTTAGTCAAACTTAATTACATTTAATTTGTATCACTAATTTATTTTAATGTTAACTCACTACATGCATTTATTCATTTGGAAAAGTCAATAATGACTAGTTGTGCGTAGTTTTTAACTTATCAGTAATTTTATTTTGTTTTATCTTAAACCTTTTAAAGTAACCCGGACATTGTGGGAGCGACGCGACGCCGGGTTATATGGGATTTTCACCCCTCGGTGGCCTTCTTCAGCGCTTGTGGAGGGCTCCGGGATCTCTGTTAGAACGCACCGGTGCCCCCCAGCGCTGTTTCCATGACATACTTGTCTCAGAGGAGACCTACAAAAACGTGGACACCCAGTTACAACTTCTTGCAGCCACACACAACACTTTCCCGGGGTCACCAGATAGACAGTTCGAGCTCCCACTCTTGCCGCCCGTGACCCCAGAACCCCCTTTTAGTTACCTTTAGTTTTATGACAGGCAGAGGATACCGTAGCACTATTCTGGTACAAATCTACGAAAATTATGCGTTTTTAAATTCTTAAATATGATTATCCACGACAGAACGATATGCAGACCCAGGCGGCATTTAAATAGAAAATAGAAAATATTTTATTTTGCATATAATACAAATACACACACAGATATAATATAACATATTTCAGTTTTAAATATAAGCAAAAGAGGGCTGTACTCAGGATTATGTCATGACTCGAAAAGCCGTGACGCTGATTTTCAGTACGGACCTGTTCTGAGTGATTAGTTTGGTCGAGTTGTGACATGACTATACAGCATTTACAGCCTGTCAGTTACTAAATTGATTAGAGATATAAACTGCCCCGGCCGGAATTGATCCCGGGACCCGCGATTCATCAGTTAGGGTTACAATCACCGCACAAGGAAGTCGTCAAAAGTAATATCATGAGCAACAAAGGCCTTTTTTTATTACTAAAACCCCCTCAGCGGCCTTCTAGCACATCTAGGGAGGCTCCGGTATCTCCTACAGAACGCACCGGTGCGTCCCTTGCGCAAAGCCCTTGGCTCATCCCAGGGCTAAGCCCTGAACCTCGCCGAGCATGGCAGACTGTGGCTCGTACAGTCTGCCAAGCAACAAAGGCCCTACTGTCGCTACGAGTATGTTTCATGATCTGAGCGAAGTCTGAGCGTCCTTTAGTCTTCTCATAATTTGAAAATACCTACAATTATTAACTCATAATTTGAAAATACCTACAATTATAAAGCCTACAATTATTAATAATTGCTACAGCCTTTTGAATATAAATTAAAACATCTTAAAGTGAAATGAAGAACGTGCCGAAATTAAAACTGATATCCTCACATGTCACACAATATCATAATTATTTAAACCAAGTTACTCGCAGCTGGTATTAACCAACAATGTTGTCTTAACCACGGGCCCGTCAATTATGAAGCCTCATTAGGCTCGCAGTTGAACACTAGACTGGCCTATAAATTATATAGAGTATCCAGATAGTTTCGTTACGAGAGCCGTTGGCTTCAAATTAATTAAAATATCAACGATAGTCGATAAGTAATCGAATATCTGATGTCTATACAATGGTTGTCGATGCCAACCTTGTCTATTCAAAGTCTACAAATGTATTTGTTGTCTACTTGTTTGAGACGAGTATGTATAGGGCTTCACTATTGAAAAGAAACAAATAAGAGAAAAAGTATTTTTTTCTCGTTACTTCAGACATTTAAGTTAACATTTCTTTTTTAACAAAATAATGAAACGGAGCTGAAATAAAATACTTTTTTCTTATAGTAAAAAATAACATAACCCGAAGGGATATTAGTACACCCACCCACTTTTCACCAGTTATGTGCACGTCCTATGTGGTGGTGAGCCTATTGACATTCACCGGGCACTCATCCAAATTCCGAATTGCTACCTGCATTTTAAGTTAAAAAAACCAATAGTTGTTGCCTGCCGGGGTTCGAACCGACGACCTCTAGGCTCAGTCGTGCTTGCGACCACTAGACCAACGAGAGTACTTAAAATATAAATAATCATGTTGAACCGTTGCTCGGTTGTTGCTTAATTTCTGGACGCAACATCAAACAATATAATCTACCACGAGTACCTACTTATATTTCTACCTGTTCTTTAATTTAAGTTTGTAGCATTTATTTAATCAGATTGCATTTTTCATGCGATCTGAGAAACATTGATTTATATTTAATCATCATCATTATCATCACAACCCTTTCTTTGTCCCACTGTTGGGAACGGGTCTCCTCTCAGAATGGGAGGGAGTAGGCCTTAGTCCACCACGCTGGCCAAGTGCGGATTGGCAGACTTCACATGCCTTCGAGAACATTAAAAAGCACTCTCAGGCATGCAGGTTTACTCACGATGTGTCCTTCACCGTTATAGCAAGTGACATTTAATTTCTTAATATAATTATTAATTAATTAATTATTAATTTATTATTTATTATTATTAATGTAATTTCTTAATTAATTATATTTAATACACGACTTTTATTACAGATCCAATTGTACGGATTCAACAAGGAGTTGTACCACAATATGTCCGAGGCACAGCACAAGTCGCAAGGGGTCGTTGGCATTTCGTTAATGCTTCAAGTAAGTAAAGTTAAAAGTTATTATAAAGTAAGTTTTGACCCCGATAACCTGTATGATCTTGATAAAGTAAACGTGAGGAAAATTCGTATGTGCTTAAACAATAATCTTATTTTTCTAGATAGATTTTATATCAATATTTAATATACTTGTACATGAATGTATAATTAATTTTTTTACTACTTACATACCTGGACAGGTGAATATGACGGAACATATGGTCAACAACTCAATAATATGTTAAATTAATACTCTTATTTTCAATTACCTATGTTTTGCATACAATGTCTTTTGTATGCGTATATTTATCAAAGGCAAAGTTAGTCTTTTCAGATATTTATTAACTGAAAAAAAAACTAACGGTCCATTTTGTTCCAGATTGGATCTCCCATAAACAAAGATTTAAGGCTAATAACGAGCGCATTCAACAAAGTGAAGTTCCGAGGTGCGTATTTGGGTTGTCCTTTTTTTTACGAATATGAAAATATCAAACGTTTTCAGTTTCAGTGGGCCAGCAAACCGCACAGAACAGACTCATAAGTTTCTCGTTCATAGTCAAAACCATAAAGGTTCTATATAGAGAAACTTAAAAGGTTTTACCCTAAGAGTTATATCTATGTGATTTAATAAAACATATATATGCGATTTCACCAACTTAATGTCTCCTGATATTTTGGTCATGGCAATCTTCTTGAATTTTCCCTTTCATAGCTGTTTTTAAATCCTAGAAAAGTTAAAATAGTGTTTATTATTTAACTTATTAAATTAAATTAAGAATGAATATTATGTAGTAATTATACTAACTAATCAGCCATACCTGTGTACATAGTTAGAACCTATAGGTACTTGGTTTTAACACCACTTCAGTAATTACTAAATAGCAATTAACTTAGAAGCATCACTAATCGAATACAGGACGTAGATAGATGTACTAGCTGTTAACAATCTAATTCATTATAACCAATAGCTTTTAATAGAATATAAACTGATGACTGACGCACTGAATATTATTTTCACTCTATCAAATTAGACTTCTTATTATTTCTTATTAGATCTGGGTCCAAATCCTGAAAACAGGGACGTATTTTTCATTAATTATGGCTCCGTACCCATAGGGTAAAACGGGACCCTATTACTAAGGCTCCGCTGTCCGTCTGTTCGTCTGTCACCAAGCTGTATCTCATAAACTGTGGTAGATAAACAGTTGAAATTTTCATAAATAATGTACTCGTATTTCTGTAGCCGCTATAGTAACAAATACTAAGAAACAGATTTTTTTGCCGTTTTTATTAATAATGGTACGAAACCCTTCATGCGCGAGTCCAACTTGCACTTGGCCGCTTTCTTTTAATTTTTCCTTCACATCCTATATCCTGGCAGCAGTGTGGAATATTCTCAAGACCTTTAAAAAAAATCATAGAAATTATTACCCGTGTAAAACATTAGTTCCAATATAATCCGCAACATGGCCAACTGTATTTTTTGGCCACTTATAGGTGCTATTGGAAGTAGTCCTTACGTATATCTTTTGTTCCATTCATCTTGTTTTTGAAACGATCTGCAGAATTTAAATTGCTTTGTTATGATTACTGTGGATGTACCGTACAAACTTTCGTTAATCGACGAACGTATGTAAATTAAAACATGGCGTCTCTTACAGGCAGCTCACTTCCCATCAAGCATCTACCTCTCAGCTCGCTCCTGCCGAACACCCAGCAATACCTCACGTACGAGGGGTCTACCACCCACCCGGGCTGCTGGGAGACTGCTGTATGGATCATCTTCAATAAACCCATGTATATTTCTAAACAGGAGGTCAGTGTCATCAGCCGTATCTCTAATCTCTACACACCGATCTGTCATCGACATCCTGTTAGATTAAGTAATTGACATGAAGAAACATTGACCTTTTTTACTAACCCGCTTTTTATTAACTTTTATGTATGTAACGGAATCTTTGAAAATTATTCAAAACGTCGGATTAATTTGAAACTTTGCACACTTATCAAGGACCGATTAAAACGCAATAATTTAAATAGTTTGTCCCATTATCCTGACAGATTTCTCAATCGATTTTTGGATATATAGTAAATCGTGTTTTTTAGTTTTTTAAATATTTATTCTAAAGCGTACGCAAATGCATTGCATGCATTGGCTGTCTTATCGTAGATTGCCAAACTTCTATGCTTAAGTCCCTTTGAGTCCCTTACAATAATTTTCTTTTTCCATACTACGTAACTGCTAGCTGCAATGATATACCGGCAACTCTTTCCGAATGTGGTGCATATAATATATTTAGTAGCTTTGTGGTCGCAACTTATTTACTCGTTATTCTATTCAGTTATTTCTTCTCGGATTACCTAGAGAGTATTGTAGTGTGTCCATTCATCCCCAGATGTTCGCGCTCCGACAGTTGATGCAAGGGTCCCAGCTGTCCCCTAAGGCCCCCCTGGGGAACAACGCGCGACCCGTACAACCTCTCCACCACCGCACGGTTCGGACTAATATCAACTTCAACAAGCAGGGGATGCCGGTACGTGTTAATATAGAATTTTTAACCCTTCTTCGCCACCATAAGACGCCGTTACGACACGTATAGTTGTTATTTACCGTTAATATAGATTTTTTAACCCTTCTTCACCACCATAAGACGCCGTTACGACACGTATTAGTTGGAAAATTCGCGCGTGTTGATGCAGTGGTAATGTTATTTACAGTAACTTTAGACCTTCCACGCAACCCGCTTTCAGTTTTGTTATAAATCATTAGGCGTTAAAGTATTCAACGGGATTCGCTCTTGGTCCTCCGACCTAGATAAATTACCGAATTTATCACCATTATTAGTACTCAGAAATAATTTCTAGATGCTACGAACTTATTAATAAATAAACACTTAATCATAGAAAACACCTTCACAAAGAATAATTAATTTTGACTACATTGATTGCTTGGTGTACTTACTTTTTTAGTTTGAAACCTGACGGATATAATGATTTTTTATTCATAATTTTATGTCGTCTTTCTTTTGTTTACTGCCCCGTGATACTATTACTATTAGTCAAACATAGCAGTTATACACGGGTCGGTAGTAAATTACCGCTGGTGAGCGGTTCTTTCATGATGGAAGGAAATGTTGGACTCATAAGAGTACTGAGTTCTGTAAACTAATTATTCATTTTTGCCTCGTTGGTGTTGTGGTCGCAAAAGCAGCAGCTAAATTCGACCTCGGGTCGGGTAACAATTCAATAATTGTTGCCCGTACCGGTTATGTAAGAAATAACCACTGGATTTTTCTTACATAAAATGCCAAGTAGCAGTTCGGAGTCTGGATTTGTGTCCAGTCTACCAGTTAACAGCTCCCCGGTGGTAAGCCTATTGTCGGCTTACCACCGGGGAGCTGTTAACAAAAGCTGGTGATAAGTTAGTACTACGACACATCTCCTACCCGTTCGTTGAAATACAAGCGATGTTATGTTATTTAACATCAATAAATTTTAAGCATCCATAAACACATTAATCAATGATTAAACAGCCTCGTTTTCCACGCTAGGTACATCCTCAACCTTGTTAGTAAAACTACGCGTTCATAAGTAATGAGCTCTCGACATCAGATGCCGTCTGACCCAGTTGGGGCCGTCTTCGCGTGTGCACAAATAATGCACATCTTCATTTCGAGAGGAGATGAGATATATCTCAGATGAAATTTAATTCCATCAACGTTAACGTTGATAACAGCCCAGTGGCAATGGCTGGGGTCCGGGTTTGACCGCGTCACGCACCAATGACACTCCTAAGTTATGTGCGATTAATGAAATTTAATGTGTGTTGTCCCCAACTTGGCACCTGAATAGTTCAACGGTGCCTACATAATAGTACAATTTTGAGCAATTAATCCCAATTAGGGCGGATTCGACCAAACGAGAATAAATTTTATCCTTAGAATAAGGAGCCATGCATATGATCGCTTGCGACTTTTATGTTCTATCATACGTCAGAAGAAGCTGTCATGTCCATAGATTTATTACTCTATACTATATCTATTGTCATGTCAAAGCAAAATTAACACATGATTGACAGCTTTCAGCTCGCTACTTTAAAATTATCCCTGGTATAGTTACGCGCGCGTAAGTCTATGTTTGGTCGAATCTCAGACTACACTCAGCCTACCATGGCAGCGTGATGTAATCTATATCTATACTAATATTATAAAGAGGAAACGTGTGTTTGTAATGTTTGTAATAACCCTATCAATTTGTTAGTTAACTTAATATATGTGTTAGTAAACTTAAAATAATTTGAATCTAAGACTATCGTAGCGACTACTGGGAGCTTGCAGCCCACGGCAGCGACATGTAGGGATAGCCCAGTCTGCCCGCTATCATTCTCAGGATACCGTTGGGGTTGGCACGCACCCGTCTTACACGTGAAGCAGCTCGCATACGTATATGTGCGAACATGCCAGATTTAAAACTTGTCCTCTCTTTTCTCTTTCCCAGTACCAGTACATCTCCGTAGCAGCGCAACTGCTAATAATCCTGCATTTCTAGCCCAATAGACACCCACCCGCAACCGCAACGCCGTATTAAATTAATTAATGGAGACGGCGTTCTAAGTAAATTATATTTTACCCCTCGACGGCGTGGCGGGCTTAGCGCGGGGTTCGGTGACAATTTACTGCGCCGAATGCGGCGAATTTGCAACACTGGCCTCCAAATTGTGTCTTCCTGGGTCGGCTACTATATGCCCAATACGATAGCGGGTCCAGGTTCATACCCCAGCGATACACACCTAACTTATGAGTATTTTAAGGAATAAAACGTGAACAGCTGCAATGGTGGTTTAAATGCTGTATCGATACATATCGCGACATTATGATGACCAGCGTTGTCGTCTTGGAATGGTTAAGGAGTCTTTAATCCATTACAAATGAAATAGTGGGACAGTGAAAGTTATCTCGTTTGGATAATGTCGAGTCTAGTTACACTTTGCAGATGAATATAAGTAAATAAATATACATATGAACGAACCCAAACTAGGCAGAGCCTGTACTATGGGTCATGGTCAGAGACTGATATACATACATACAGACAGACATACATTTAAATAAATACTTATTTAGATATTAACATCCAGACACAGAACAGAATAAGTGTTTGTCACACGAATGTTTTTCCTGAGTGGGATTCGAATCCACGACCCCTGGCGCTGAAGGCAGAGTCACTAACGATTGCGCCAACGGGCCTGTCAAATACTATAATGACTAACTATAATATAGGTAATATTAACAAACAATAACTGCGTTTTCTAACCGTTTATTTTTAAAGTTATTTTCGCTTAAAAATCTAACCATACTGAAAAACAAGTGAGTCTATTTATTACTTGTAGTACAGACATACAGTTACATTATTTCTTTTATACACAATGTTGAAACGTAAACTTAACCACTACATTATAGAGTTTAAGCTGTGAACTAGCTCTTCAAAAGCGCCGCGTTATCGCTGCAATGAATGGGTTGAGCCGAGCTCTGTAAATAAACGCAATCATGGTTCTCGGCGGCAAAGCGTAGCGTTTACTCGTATCAACTTGTGTATCGAGATAACGAGGTTAAAGGATATGTTCCTGTTATTATATAAATAAAACTGACATAAAAGATTCATTTTTATAATTCATATTTATTAATTACTATAAAGTACGAGTATGTTACTTTTTTGACGTGATAACGTCTTATAAATCGATGAACGCCGGCTGCATGCACGAAAAAGCCGAACTGCATGAGTTCGTTCACGTTCCGCCTAAGCCGAGCGTGCAAACGAGAGCACGGAACAAGCGATAGAGAGGCACGATTGGCCTAAACGTTCGGCTTGTGACGCATCCATTTCTCTTCCACTCCATCGGCCGCTGAATCCAAGTAAATTGAGACAGCGGCAGCACACAACCTACACGTGAACTGTTTTGTCTACTGTCTAGAAAGTGAAGTGAAAATATATTTTCTTATGACGTTATCACGTAAAATTGTCGTTCGTAAGCCGACTTTACAGACAACCAATATTTTTTTAATTTATATTTCACAGTGTCAGGAAGTAAACTTAACCAGTGCATTACAGAGTTTAAGCAGTGAACTAGTTCTTCAAAAGCGCCGCGTTATCACTGCAATGAATGGGTTGAGCCGAGCTCTATAAATAAATGCATTAATGGTGCTCGGCGACGAAGCGGAGTGTGTACCTACTCGTTTTAACTTGTGAATCGTGATAACTGGGCTATATGATACATTTCTGAGTTGTTTAAATAATGAGCTGTTAAAATGACGGGCCAGTTAGCGCAATCGGTAATAAATTGCTATTATATTATATAATATTTTAATTTTGAAGGGTATTATTTTATCCGTTTCAATCCATAACACAACTAACTTTTGCGGAGAACATCGATTGTTTATCGGTTTTATTTATGTCATCCTGAGAGCACGATCAAAAAAATGCACCTGTGACCGAGAAAGCATAGGTATCAAAAATTACGTCACTCATAAAACCTCTTGATCCGTCGGTAGCGCTGTCGTTGCGTGTAATACAAAACAAAACAGCAAACATATTAAATTAGGTACTGATTGACTTGAAATTTGTTCACAGGTATCGAGCAACTGCCCGGATATGTATAGGAACATGCATTACACAGGTATTCATTTCGAGATTTATTTAAAACATCTGCACTATCCCTAGCAATTTCAAATTAAAATCTTGATAAGCATGAACAATGATATGCTAAATGTTTCATTGAATCGCATTGAGCATACAATCCTGAGGAGAAATTTAATATCGATACAAAATATCCTATTACAATATTAAAAGTATACATTAATTTAAAACTTAGTAAATTTTATAGTTTTCGTTTTGTTTAGTCGTTGTTGAGTATACTCAGTTAATTATTTTCAGTTATTTGATTTGTCAAGCAAAAACTCTGCTTCTATTGTTTCAAAACTATTAAACTATAGTTTTAATGACTATAAGCTAGAATTTAAAAATATAAAAGCTCTATTAACATACCAAAATGATAGCGGAACTCCTCTACCGCTATTATTTTGCGTTGCAGTGTACCCATATTACAACATGTAAATATTTACTTATTTTTAAATAAAATAATCACTACTTATATCAAAATAATTTAGGTACTCGACACCACCGCCTACAAAGGGTTAAATACTCGATGTTCAAGCATGCATATCAGCACGTTGATGTCTAATTACAGATGATCTAAGTTTTAAAATAATTAATGGATGATCAAATTATATACCTAATTATTTACGCATTACGTGCATATTATAAAATTCCAAATCGTAACAAATAATGACGATTATCGTACCAATAATCATCCGTAAATTGAAAAAAAGTAGGTACTTACTGCCTATTTTTTCAATTTAAATTTGAAGTCTATCGCCAATTTGACTTTATTCTAAAATCATATTGTTCCTATATTATTATTCTTTTTGATTCATTAATCCTTTTAATAGCATCGTAGATAATTAGCCCCGTTATTCAATCCAAATAAATAAATCTATCACAACAATAAATAATAAATAAATTGTTTTGTGAATTCGAATTATTTAGGAATTCTAAATAAGGTCTTTCGAATTCCCAATAGAGTTTTAATAACGAAGACAAAACACTTTATAGCTAAAGTAGGTTTATTAATTTGATATGAATAAGGGGGTTAGTATTTAACTACTCCAATTAAGTGACACAAATTGAATGTTTCAGCACGATATTCCCGCAAGACACGATCGAAAAAAAGCGTTGCATGCAAGCAAAAGAGTAGCCATAACACTACTCGTATATGTCATAAAAATAGGTAGATATAGTTGAATGATTGCATGCTACCTAGATTTGTAGTTATTATTTTACTGTTAATAATGTACATATAGCTGTTATAAATACTTTTAATTTATTACGTTCATTTTAGCTTTGATCTCTCGCTTTGTGCTGTTGTTTCACAAATTAGCATTCAACTTGCACCTATTTTTATATTATACTTTGTAAATAAAATCAGCTTTAGATTGAAGTAGATAACAATAAGAAGCCAATCATTATTTTCAGTCTCTTGAAGTGTATAATCAGGTAACAAGCTATTTTTTTTTTTAATTAACAATACCAAACAGCCATGCAGTGCAAATCTGCTACCGCCCATATCACGAATTTTACCACTGGAAAACTTACATGGAAACCACACCTTTGAAATCGGAACATAATACTTTGTAATAGTTATAATTATACGGTAAAAATAGAAAAGGTTTAAAAAGGCCCTTTATAGTTTTCATATTCAAGTAATACTGGTACTCCTAATAGCCTACGGCTACCTATCGATCGTACGTCATCGACTAAATTAAGCAGCATTGGGCGCGATCAGTACGTAGAGTCGTTGGCACTAATTTGCCACTAGCGGTCATAGATCTCTAGTGGCAAATTTCATGGGCATGACCAAAATGATTGTTCACCTCAATTTTATTTAAACTCATTATACCATTTCACTTACGACGGAAAAAGCTTGTATGTTACCTTAAACATATTATCATTTTGTGTTAATTTTTCGTTTTTAGCGACTCAGTGGCCCAGAGAGCACAGCATGCGGTACAGAAGCAGTGAAGACCTGGCTATGCTTTCACCTAATTGAGCAAGGAAATGTATTTATTTATTAAGATAGATATATTATTTTTAAGAATATTTTATAAATTAAAAATTATCTTACATTCCTTAAGTGAGGTTATATTGTGCAAATGTCACAAAATGTTAAATTAACTATTTATTAAATGTCACATACTTATTTCAAGTGATAAATCGTCTTAATGTTATCACAGTATCAGTTCATATTTGGCACAATTCTTTCATAAATTTTAATTCCTCGACCCTTTGATGTACTTATGAAGTAAAATTTTTTTTATTGATTTTTATCTGTAATGCTTTGACCTATAAACGATCTTACTCGTATAAACAGTTACAAAAATAGCGTTTTCAATGCTCTAACGTGTACATGTTTGTGTTTGATTGAGAGTAACTAGTTCCCAGCATGGTTAATGATGTACGATTCAATATGGTAACGTAAAAATAGTGTAAATATTTAAATTTGACATTTATATTTCTATTGACATTTTTTGACAGTGACTTTTTACTTTGAAATTTCTTTTTTATTATATTTTAAGGATTACTAATGTTTTCTAGTACCTAGGTGTATTATTATTATTATGTGTATTACTACAAGTATACCAAAAGGAAAGAAAATCAAAATGAAATTGGTATACTTGTATTATACAAAATGTTACCAAATTAATGACATGATAATTGACGAGTAAACATAATAATATATTTTTTGCAATAAATAAGTATGAACTAATATTCATTCTGACATAATTGTTATCGCTTTTGTAAGCGATTACAGATAAACTCGTTATAATATGTGTATGTCATGCACAGTCTGTGTAATGCCATTCTTACAAACTCGTCGACGAGCTTTAAGATGTGTTTTAGTGACTCGATAGACTAGATCAGTGTGGTAGAATCTTTGTCTTCGGCCTCATTAGTGAATTAGCTGTTTCGCCACAGAAGCCGCCAAATAGACCATAGTTTATATAAATTTGTTCATCTATCACATGTTTATGTTTAATGCTTGGTTCCTGATATAAAATTGTCGCTTATGTTATTGTTAATGAACTGTCAATTGTGTAGACAATATCTCCCCTGTAACCCCTAAATATCTAAGCAAAATAATATTAATATAGCGAACGTAATAAAACAACCTTATACAAATCCTTGCTAATGTTATGTATATCTAATATATGAATCTTTAGCAAATAGAATTTAGCTGTAAATAAATGTATATAACTTGTAATTTGATTATAATTAGATATTGTCATTCGTCCACACAAGTGTTAAGCAATTTAATAACTAAGAGCTTTGCGTTCTTTAAACTTATTAAAATGTTAATAAAAAAGTGTGTTATTTAAGCTTTAATTCCTATTTTCAATTTTTCTTAATCCTATTCCTCATTATTGCATATTAATTCTAAGTTATTGAATATTTTTCATACAAGATTTGTTATTGTTAATACGCTCAAAAATCATGCAACATACAATTTAAATAAAATGAGCAATCAAAATTAAAACATATACAATAATCACGCCTGTATTTCCACTAAGGGGTAGGTAGTAGAGGTGATGTAGTACACCCAGTTTTCACCAGTTATGTTTAGTCCCATGTAATAGGTGGTGTGCCTATTTCCATAAACCTGGTACAAATCCAGACTGCGAGCTGCTACGAGGCAACCCAGGAGTCAGGACCTATACTAGCTAACCAGTCGCTATTAAAAATGTTAATTTTTTTGTGTCTATGCTATTAACAGAGTAATGAGTTCGTTCTTTTAAATACTACTTTGATTCTGTTTCGACTACAATAATTTTTTTTCATTTTAACAGAATTGAAACAAATTTGGAATAAAGGTTCAACTTCCATTTGCAACTATTAACCCAAACTAACAAACATTAAAAAGCTATTTGGCTTATTTATGCTTGTTATTTAATTTATATGCGTAATTTAATGTTTGGAACAGTGTATAAATCAATTGCTTTCATAATTTATATAAATTGATATAAATGTATCGACTAGATAACCTATATTTGTAACAAAATTATAATAGTATATAATATACAAAGGGGCTTATGAATAGATAATAGTAGAATAAATATTAACTAGATTTCATGAAATTACTGTGGGTATAAATGTTGTTTGTATCAAAACTCCGGAATTAGGCGAACACTTTTGAAATTTTGCAAAAAGATTACAAAATGAAACTAGATAAAAAATGTTATGCTGTAGCAATATTATTGATAGATTTATAACATACAGATAATGTAACTACTTAACTGTAATGTACCTATGGAATTTTAACGGTGTAGAGATAGATGCTGTGTTGTCTTCAAAAGATTTGCGGAAATAAAATATGATAAGAAATGTGGGTATTTTTATTTTCAACTTTTAAACCGTCCTAAAAAAACCCGCCAAGTGCGAGTCGGACTCGCGCGTGAAATATTCCGTATATATTTTTTTTAATTTATTTATTTATCTTTATTGAACCACATACAAAAGTACAGGGTACCATTATCTATAAAAACGGCAAAAAGCTCATCTCTGTTGTATGGGAGGATGACGGAATGTTCTAAGAAAAAGTCCGCGTCAGCGTTATGTCTATCTTTTATCTATGTTACACCAATGCAGGTTCCTACTAATTACCTTTCGATAAGATGGGCTAATGACTAGAAGAAGACAACGGGAAGCCGATTCGAAGAGTACAATCTGTGTATTTGCTAATGGAAACTTATGTCCTGCAGACTTATGGATGGATTGCTACTACTAAGAATGGATAGGTAGCCTACAAGCTACACTGTTACCAAGTGTCTTAGGCTATTTTTAACGCGGGCGAAGTCGTGGGCATCAAAGCAAGTCCATAAAACCAAGATTGAAATGGCTTTTTTGCATAGACTATGGATTTTGCAGAAGACTGCAAAACTCTAGTCGGTGTGGAACTAATAAAATAAATAAATAAAATATAAATAACTCTTAACTTCTTCGAGTGTATGTGGTGGATAATTGTGTATTAAAGCCTGTTTTTCTCACCGACCTACACAATTAAGTAATATGTAAGTATGATAATTTAATAGTACCTATATAGTCCTATGGCTCGCGTCGTAATCGAATAAGTTAAACAACGTCGGGCGCAGGCTATGTGATAAGTGATCGCTAGTTGGAAAACTTCATACTTCGGAGCACACGTTAAGCCGTCGATATCGGTTGTTTTCAATGGTAAAAACAATCGTTAAACCTTGTCGATCTTCGGGTAGCTTGAGAACATTCGACACTGGGTTGGCCACTAACCTGCCCACCAATCCGCATTGGAGCAGCGTGGTGGCGTATTTTCTAGAGCTCTCGCAGCTATGTCTATGGGGAAGACCCGTGCAGTAAGACGTCTGTAGGTAGTCGGTTATCTAAAAGCCCGTTTTCCACACGGACCAACTATAATACCTAGTAAGTAGGTATGTTACATTAGTATACGTATTAGTAGGTAACTATGCATTGAATTGCGTGTGTGTGGTCAAACTTGTGCCCAACAGTGGTACGCTAGGCTGTAGCTTAGCTTTAAGTCATGGATGATATTAAATTCAAGTTCCACATAGAAATATACCCGAATAGCAAGTTTTCGCTAATGCATAGCGCCGTAGATTGGTCGTAAAATATGCGCAGGAAAGCCTGATAGTGCGCGCCCGGTTTCCTGCGGAACTGTCTCTGGCCACGCCGTAGCTGAAGCCCGTAGCCCGTAGCATCTCTACGATATACGTAGTTGTATATTCTGTCTGTATATTGTAACTTAAAACGTACAGTATGTTTTGAGCCAATTAATTAAATTGACATTTTTATTACTGTTCGAGTAATTTGAAAAATGCATTGCTTGAGAGAGCAATTATAGTTATTTCTGAACAATTTGACGACTCCTTGGTAGGCTGGTGAGTGACGAACCGTACGGGTAGGAATCCCGGCCGAAGCGTAATTTACTTACATATATTTGTACACTACGTAAGTATGTACCGTTCTTAAGTATATACTTATTGAGCCTTATGATCAGGTGTTATTTATGTTATATTCAAATTTTGGATCCTAAAAAATTTTGCAAGCAAATATTATAATACATATATGAATTTGTCTTATTATCCTGAATCAATGAATACAGAGTTAAAGATTTTATCATTTTTGTCACCGAAATCTTCTAAATAAACTGCCAATCTATGTATATAAAAGGATAAGGTGACTGACTGACTGACTGACTGACATATCAATGCAGGGCCTAAACTATAAGGGTTAGAAAGTTGAAATTTTGCACAGGGGTTCCTTTTATAACGAAGGGGAGCACTAAGAAAGGATTTTTGAAAATTCACCCCCTAAGGGGGTAAAACAGGGGTGCAAAGTTAGTATGAAACTTTGCCGTTTTTGAAGTCAAGTAGGCAACCTGAACGCGGGCAGACGTCGTTAATGGGTCTTATTATACGCGAGCGAAGCTGCGGGCGTCCACTAGTAATAATAAATGAATAATGATCCATACTGCATATGTTGAGTCATTTGAGTCATAAACCAGTTAGCAGGAAGGCGATACAGAAGCGCTCGCTGACCACGGAAGCGCCGCCATGTTGTCTGCGACCCACGTTTCCTTCTGCTCGCTTCCTGCAAATAGCCACACAGAATTACCACACAGAATTAGTATAGTTCATGTTCACTAGATTATATATCTATATAGCGTCCATATCCCAATGGCAACGATGATACCAAGTTAAGCAACGACGGGCGCAGTCTGTTTTTATGGATATAAAGTAGCAAACGAACTTGCAGCACCACCCATCTGATGCCGCCAATGACAACTGGGACCGATGCAGAACACAGACTCAAAAGGGGATGGTTGAAGACTTTTTGACTTTTGACTTTTTGAAGACGATGTTAGTTAATGAGTTACCCTGTCAGATTTTTTTTATAGATGGACAAACAGACACGGGCCACCTGATGGTAAGTGGTCACCGTCGTCTATGGACACGTGCGACACCAGGGGTATCACAGGTGCGTTGCCTGCCTTGAAGGAAACGTTTTACCCAGTTCACTAGTTCAGACCAGTTCGCCGTATCTGATAGGGGCCGATATTTCATTAGGAATTCATACCGAAAACATATTTTAAAATTGTATCGTTTTCTTTGAGCTAGTGTTTGAGTGTAAACGTTGCTGGTATTGTCCTGTAAGGGCAGTGTAATAAACAACAGAACATGTTAATGCGAGCGATATCATGTTGAAACACGCTAAGCGGCGCAAGTTTTTCAGGAAGAGCAGCGGCGGAAGTTGCCGCGGGCAACATGGCGGCCGCACACTTCCGGTCCAGAGTGTTGTGCATGCGACGTACACATTATTAACTTATACTTTCAATATGGTGTATTGTATGGTTTAAAAACTAAATATAATTGTTGAGTGTATGACCATCCCTTGAGGATAAGGATAGTTCTAATGATTTGGGTGATTTTTAGTGTTCGTTACTTATGGTCACGACCATGAGTTCTCATGAAATTAATGGTTTGAAAAAAAAATCTTTCTAAGGAAACACCATCATTTTGGAATATTTTATTATGGAAATAGATTAAGAATGGAATAGAAATTAGGTTCAGAAATTACAGCAAGTTACATAAATATTATTCCTTACAATAAACTTTAGACTACTTTCAAGTTAAGTCTATACCAGTAGCACAGAATAATAGTACAAGCCAGTAGTACCTAAGGCAGGCATTTCAAGGCAGGCAATGCACCTGTGATCGTGGTGTCGCAGATGTCCATAGACGACGGTGACCACTTATCATCAGGTGGGCCCGTATGTCTGTTTGTCCGTCTATATTATAAAAAAAAACTAACCGGGAATCAAACCTAGAACCTCTCGTTCGGCACACAGGTTCACCTAGGCGTCTAGAGAGTTGTTTCTAAAGTTTTCTAAATAAGCACTTTACATAACTTCGATCTCAGGGCCAAGTCAATGCAAAAAAAAGTAAGGACGTTACGTTTTTAGTAGTGTTTATTGTGCAGATAAAAATATTTTTAGTTGGAGTGTGTTAAATTGTAATGTTTCTGTGTATGTTCACCACAATAGACAGTTACATTTACTTATTCAACGCTTTTTGTGCCACATAAGTACCTTGCAAGCTATCAAAGTGGAATTTGAGCTCATAGGAAGTCCGCGGAATGCAGTCTGCACCGCAAACTTGAACCACATGCGCTTAACATGTTTTTAACATGTTACGGCGTGATTCGATTATCAGACTATCCGGTGAACTTCGAGCCTTGTTGAGCAAGTTTCGCGTGGAAACTAATGCTCTTAGAATTTAGAAGATGTTTTGGTAGTTTCACTCGATTTAAGGGATACATAGTTGGTTTAGCGGGAACGCACCTGTGTTCAAAATTACTATGTCATAGAAATAAATGTAACATAAAATAAACGTAACTTGCTTGAATTTATTAATTAGGTATCGATTGACATGCTTTATAACTGACCTGTTTTTTTTTTAAATGTTAACCGAATTTGACATCATAATTTATAGTTAATTTGTTGTCATGTTTTAGGAGTTTATAAAATTATATTCAATGTTTAGCTGCAGTAAAGAATTAAGCAAGCCTTTAATGTTATGTTAGGCTTTGAAATAAATAAGATAAAAATAAATAAATGCTACAATATATTATTTTTATTATATACCCCAGCGTATCCAATTGCAGTTTTCCGAGTGTGTTACATATTATGTTTATAATGATCTCTCCGAAGCGCGTAGGCAGAGATGCTTAGTGTAATTAATACAAATAACATAGTTAATTTCCCATTTCACCATTGTCATACAGCGTGCAGCAACCCAAAATCCGTTCTACTCCTGATATTTCAAGTTACTAAAACCCAATAATACTTTTCCCAACCTGGGGCTTAAACTCAGGACCTTTTAATTTAGGTGTTTATCCGTAACATTTTGTAAAAATAGCGGTACGAAAATAAACGTGACCGTACCCGTGGCAGAGCGACAAACTGAGTTACGAGTACGTCCAATACGACGAAACGCACGCCGCAAGTTGCTTATTGCTTGAACAACTCACTTAGCTCTAACTTGCTTAACTAACAATTTGCGATGCACTGCCGCGTCATATCTAATCACAAATATAATGTAAGTAGTTCTTGGAGTACAATGGTTTGCATGCCATATTTATTTATATCTCATCAACAGCCTAAAATATAAATTTTATGTTTCTACTTAGTTCTGAAAATGACAATACTTTCTTATAACCTTTCATTCCCCTTTTCAACCCTTTACAAGACTTTTTTCACTCCGATTCAACTCATTCGTTTAGAGCATACTCCGCCACACTGATCCAATGCAGACGAGGGGTTAGAGTCCAACTCTGTGGCCAATGTTCTCAAGCCACCCAAAGGAAGACCTTTGGTGTGACTTTGACCTGACAATTGTTGTACAATACAACCGGGACCGACGACCTGACTCCTGAGTGCCGATGAAATTTTGCCACTAGCGGTCACCCGCATCCACATACCGACAGCGCCCGAAATTGCGATCGGTGAACCATGGCTATTAGCGTTTCACTACAATTCCATACTCATTTCTACTACTACATACATATCTTAACAGTCAATAGGTACCAGTAAAAATAGAAAGCCCATCTGCGGCATCCACAATGTTTGCATGCTTACTTTAACATCAAAAACCATAATAATATTTATGTTCTAAAAGCTCATTGGTATGTATAAGCTGAGTTCCACTCCGCGTGACGAGATTGTACCTGAACGCAAGATTCCATTATGACTGGCTGCCTCGTTCTCTCCAATAAACATATTTCGTACTCTGTTCATGCTCTAGCTAGTACCTAGTACTATACGTTGAATGCAAAGACTATGCATGGCTCGACTGTACTTGTGTAGCAGAACCTAGACTAAACTTTCTATCTGGTATTTGGTCAAAGATTAAACTGCGGTTAAATGTGAAATCTCATTAGACAATGACTGACATAAGTGTATTGACTGGACTTCGGACTGAACACAATCGATTTACTTTTATCAGCTGTAAACAAGAAGTTACTGAGGGGAAACTTATGACTAAATTATTCTTTAGCCATATTGTAATTAATATACTAGGTACATACATGAATGCCAATTAAAAGTTTCACAGATAGGTTCGCGATTTAGTTACATAGAAGTTTGGTTTTGGTTTTGTATTCCGAGCATAGAAAAAAAATACAACATTAACATTAAAACTATATTTACCTAAATATATAATAAGTAGGTAGGTACTTATTATTCTCGAAGAATTGTGGGGGAATTTATGTATAGGTTAGTCACAAACCATTCTCTATATAACTAGGTAGTCCTAAAAGTACCTTTATTCTCACTTGGCCTGTACAGTGTACATTATTCCAGTTTATTGGTTTAGTTTAAGAGATTTTTTTACCGTTTGTCCCATCGTGGAACAAGTTTCAGATGTCAGTTTAAGTGATAAGTTCTGCAGTAGACTGCTAATGAATCATATCAAACAATCTATATCTTCCAAGTGCAAACGCTTCGCCCAACCATTTTGATAACCACATACCACTAATTAGGTGTTAAATCACTATAAACGAGCCACTGGGAGCAGTGATTTAGTCTTGCGAATCGACAGGGTGTGACTTCATTACTGTTGAAATAGCGGGAAGTTAAAAACACATCACTTCTGAAATGCGCACATCTGAAAAAGAATTTCCTTGTAGAATGTGAATGGCGTCAGTCATTTTAGTAGACTTTCAGCACCTACTAATCTGATATAAATGTTGATTAGTGCTGCAGGTCTACTAAAACCAATTAAATAACACATCATCATCATCACCCTTTATTGGTCCACTGCTGGACATAGGCCTCACCTAAACGACGCCACTCCTACTGGTCCTGTGCTTTATGAATCCAGCGGTTTCCCGCTGCGCGGTGACTATAGGCTACAACCTCCATAAAAAGTCACAAATAAAATATCACATAATTCAGGCAAATATAGACGTGAAGTTGTATTAAGCTATGCAAATTCTGCCCGCACTCGGCCAGGTTAATTGTTATGACCTTTATCATTTAGAAATGAGACCCTATGCATGTCCCAAGGTCATTTTATGATCAGCTTAATGTGATGATGACGTTTTTTTAACTCTTGCTTAGCGATTACTCCGCTCCGCTCATGCACTATAGCCAAGCCTCTAAGCCAGTCCAGCTGCGGCCGCGGTCGCCTAAATGGAATTGAAAATGTCACAGCGCACCGAAGCATGCTTTTATTCTTTCAACGCTTCGCTGTGATTGAGTCCCAATGCCTTTGTGTTCGTTTGAGGAACGAATCGATTGCCGTGCTCACTTCTGGTGTCGAGCTATCGCTTTTCAATACTGGGTCACTTCAAATGTTCGGTTCTGTGCTTATGAATATGTTTTGTCACAGCTCCGTTATGTGTTAAATTAATAATTTCACAGCAATTGAATTTATTTATTTATTTAACATTTATTGCTATACACATATTTGTAACATACAATTGATACAACAAACACGTGCACCTTGTTAAGGCATTGCAAGAAAGAAAAGGAGAGAGGCAGACATTTTAATTAATTTAATTTGTTATTATAATTATATACCTAGGTCAATTTTGTTTAATAAATAGGTACCTATGTCATATACTGTTTTATTTATTGATTATTTAACTATTTATTTTTTATTTTTTGTCATGTCCTTGAGGTATTCATCTACGCTGTAATATGCTTTGCAAATTAAGAATTTTTTAAGTAAATTTAAAAACTTAGTATATTTATTTTCGCTTTTTATTAAGTCCGGTAGGTTATTGTAGATTGTTATAGACATAGGGTAGGGGCCAGAATTTACCTACTTCTAGCTTATAAATATGATATGAACTAGGTACCTACCTACTTGGCGATTTATAATGCTTACGTTTTGGAGTATTTTTACATTATTTTTAAGAATTAAGCCACCCATAGAGTAAGTGGAACGCTGGAGAAGTGGTACTGATCAAAAGTGGTAGACCCATGGTGAACCATAATGGACTTTGTAAGGCTGATGGTTGTTAAATTTTTTGTTGTTTAATTTCATCAGGTGGTTACAATTGAAATTTAATTTAAATTCAATCGTAAAGTTATAATACTTATTGTGTATCATGATATTGATCAAGTGTGACAATATACGAGTATCTACATATTTATACTGCGAAGTGCAAAATGATCCACTGATTTTAGACGAACTAATTGCATTAAAAATTATGTACATACATTTTATTTTCAATTACCTGGATCAACACATTAAATATGAGGAATTCCAATGTACTCATATACTTAGCTGTCTAGTACTAAAAACTATTAGTGTAAATGGTAACCCGTAGGAGAAAAAGGGTAGGTACAATTAAACCCAAAACAATTTTATTTGGCACCCTGTTGTTATTAATCTCGAACAAGATGTAGTTAAGATTTACGGTTGGCAAATCTGTGTCAAGCGCAGATTACGAAATAAAATATAACTACAAAGATGGCTTTGTCCACATTTTTCTACTCAACTGCGTACAAAGGTAAAGAAAACAATTAAAATCAACATCGAGATACCCATTAGGCGCAGTACACGAGCGTATCTGAACGCGCAATGGCGGTACTTCGAACAACGACTACTTGGCTAGACTAGAGAGGGGAACGCAAAACGTCGATAACGATTTTGCTCTATTCTTTTATTTCATATTTTTAATCTTCACTTCACACTATTTGCTCTTCATTTTTTCACTGTAATTACTAAGTAAACTTGAAGTAAGATATTTTTTCGCGTAATTGGGCACACATAATGAATTCCCTGAAATAGTAACAAAAATAGTAAATACTTATTATGTATAGTATTTACTATTTTTGTTACTATTTCAAGTAAATACTAATAAGACCCATTCGAAGAATATGAAGAGTAAAATCGTATCTGCAAAACTGCAATTTTTCAGGACAGATAGATGAACGTGTAAATATGTATGTATGTTACCGAAAGAAAGTTACAACGGAAAGTAATATTCGCATCTGTCACTTTCTAGTATTTTTATTAATGATTGAGTAAGTGTGGTGAATTCAGATGATAGTCTTGCTTGACGACATGGACAATGATAACTTGAAATGATAATTGATCATGATAATTTTATTGTTCTTGAATAAATCCATGTTTAGCTTTTTCGTACAATATTGATTGTATTCGAATCATTGCACTTCACTCACTTAGTTTTGTGGTGTGGTGGTAATACAGTTACTATCAATATACAACAAGTTGTTTCAAAATAAATACACGACATTTAACGTTGTTATAGTAACAGTAAAGCTGTGTGTGTGTTTAGTTACTTAGTTAATATTCCAGTTTTATGCAGTTTGTCGATACCATCTCAGCCCATCCCTAACAGGTACGCCGCCGCGGGGTAACGAAGCTAATCTGTGCTCAAGTGTCGACAATTTAAGGCGCAACAACAGAAAATAAGCACCGCCTTGTGCTGGGCTTAATTCACAACACACAGACAGATAATGATCCAGTTTATTATGAATGAATTCATTTGTCAGAGCTTGAGGCTTGAGGCTTTCTAAGATGTAAGGAAGATTGAGAATACCTTTAGTTTTTTATTTCCAGAAAAGGTATGACATTAAATTCTACGGATCTAATACGCACTTTCGTCGTAGGTAGGTATTTTAGTAAGTATTTGCTTATAATACTCAAATTTTAAGAATAAAATAACGATAGTAAAATATCAAAAACAAATAATTCTAATTCTTAAGTGAAAAGTCACAAAAAGTAGTCATTTGTTTATGGGCACAGGTCCCTTCCACAGGCACCGTTGGGGGAGGTCATTTATTCATTTTATTTCATTCATTTAATAATTTGCTTTAAATAAGTTTACAATAGTAGGTCTTAAAATTAAGTGGCACTTATTTAGCTAGTCGTAGAGTGCAAATCACATAATTATTATTTACACAGTAATTATATAAATATTTTTTTTATTTACCTACTTAATAATACCTATTATTATTATATTTAGAACATAATCTAAACACAAAATTGTCAAAATAAATTATCAATATACTTACATTGATAATAGTTGGTACAACGTTTATGGCTGATAGTTGGTTAAATTATGGATTCTTAAACATGGGGCAACATTCAATATAAATTCAAACACAAAAGTCTTAAAATCACAAAGAGAACACGCAATATCATATATCAATGATAGCGAAATATAATTTTGCTGGACTCCGACAATACATGTGTTAATATTGCGCGCAGGGAAGGAATTTTTGCTATAAATTAAACGCTGGATAGGAAAACGAGTTTTTCATACGATACTTGGTTAAACTCGCGACTTTATATCGCGAAATGAAACGCATAAATTATGAGCAAACCCGCGCCAAACTCCCTCGTACGTTTCAGTTCTATGAATACGAGATTCTAAAAACTTCAATTATAGGACGTACGTAAGCCGTGTTTAATACTAAATGTTAACACTGTTCGGTGTTTATTCAACTTTGAATATGGTTTTTGCTTAGAATTTCTGGTCTCGTTTGATATTACGGTTGTAGGTACTTGCGGTCGTGCATGGTATTTATGTTAAAATTATTAATTAAGAATTCGAACGCTTCGAAGTTCTGGGGTTCAAATCGTTATTGTCAAGAATCTTGCTTTCTTTCATAAAACAAACAATCGACTCTCAGGAATATTAAAATGCCAATCTATACTTGGCCAGTGTTGAGTTGGAAAACATTTAATCCTTTGCATAAAATAAATTAATGCTTTTTTGTGCATATCATAAACAAATTAAAATAATGGTCGAGTATATTAGTAAGTAGATATATAAAATTAAATATTCGCTAATAAACTTAAAATTAACCCAAAATATTGTTGTTTTATCTGAATACCTTAAAGAGACAATAAATAGTTCATGTAAGCAAACATTAGTAAACAAACAAATAAACAGGAAAGACACAAATTTTTACGAATCAATTGTCTTTTTCTTGGTATTCATAGTCGTGCACACGAACAGTGTTTACGCATCACGCTCTAACAAATTTTACAAACCGTCCATGTACAAAGTGAAAGAAATGATCTTCATAAGCCCATTAAGAAAGAACATACTTAGATATGGTTTTTATCTGTGCTTCATAATGATTGCATTGATTATATTCTCAGTTCCACATTATTTAATCGATCGCAGCCAAAGGATTATATCAAAAGAACAGAAAAGATTTCAGACGGATTTAAAGTATATTTTATTTTGGAAACCACCTACGCAAAGCAAAATCGTCCATTACCATCCAAGGGAACACGAAATCATCTCTGGACAGAACGTATTTATCAAACAAAAGTGCAAATTCATAAATTGTTACGTAACTTATGACAAACATCTTCTCAGAGAAGACCATAGAAATTTTGACGGTGTGGTTTTTAGCGTGCACGATGTTGCAAGTATAATACCGAGTGAAGTAAACTTGACAAGAGCCCCTTACCAAAGGTACATTTTCCATTCCCTAGACCCCGCAATAAAATATCCAGTGTGTAATCCTGCCTTTGATGGATTTTTCAACTGGACTTGGTCTTACAAGTTGGACTCCGATATTGTACATCCTTTTTTCAACGTTTACGATGGCAAAAATAAATTAATTGGACCTAAAAAACGAATGAAATGGATAACTAAAATGACCCATAATGATAAGTTTGCGAAGAAAATCGCCAAGAAAAATAAGGCTGTTGCTTTATTAGTACACCAATGTAGATTAAAAATTGACTATCACGAGTACATAATTGATTTACAGAAAGAGTTACAAGGCTACAACTACAGCTTGGATCTGTACGGACCCTGCGGTGACAAGAAATGTCCGAACAATCGTATCACAAACTGTTACAAACTGATCGAGAAAAAATATTTCTTTCATTTAATTCTTGAAGATTCCATTACAGAAGATTACGCTACCGATCGAATTCTGAAGGCTTTGACTCATTTAAGTATTCCAATTGTATTAGGAGGTCTGGATTACTCAAGGTAAATATATATTGAAATTTCACTAAAAAAATAACTAAACCTATAAAATGTTTATCTCAATCTTTCTTTCTTATAGTCAGTCATCAACTACTACTAGGTGTACGACAATATTCAGTAAACCTTTTAACGTTTCACTAGATGTGTTATTTTTTTTTAACTTATTTTAATACTTTACAATATTCAATGTTAATTCTGTGTCTTCGTGTATTTGTACAAATGGTTTTTACATTTTAATTCAACTATGACATGTTTTTTCCAGTTTTATGCCACCCGGATCGTACATTAACTCTCAGCAATTCGACATAAAGAAGCTCGGCGCTATAATAGACCACCTCATCAAAAATCCGCAAATATACGAATATTTCTTCGATTGGAAGAACCACTATTATTACACGCCTAAATCAAGGTACAATTTATGTGATCTATGCGCAAAATTCAACAGCAATAATAGTGTATCTGTGTACAAAAGGTATGATAAGTTTAGAAATTGGTGGAATCCTGACTATCGTCAGAAATGTCGTAGACTTCGGTATGATCACTTATTCACTGGCGGTGAATAAATCTGTAATAACATCTAGGATTGATGCGAACAAAGTGGACATCATGAAAACAGACACTGTTTGAATAAAGAGACACTGTTTTGAATTTGTTTCTTATTGTTTTTGCTACCATTTTGTAGTATTAAACCCATCCATCCAATCTCTATCTCCACTTTGCACCTGAATTCACAGATCCTTCGTATCATATAAAATACATTTTAATTTGTAACAGAATTTGTAACTACTACTCTACTCTACTCTGTGGCGCAGTATGCCCTGACTGCCGATCTGCGGGCACAATATAGATATAATGTTCCCAGGTTCGAGTCCCGGCTGGGTAGTTATTTATTTTGCAGATAAACGCCAGGCCACACAGGCGCACGTCTACAACGGTGTGAGTGCTTTTATTTACCATTTTAATGTTTATTAAAGAAATAAATAGTTATTTCTTTTACTCAACCAAATCACATTGAATATCAGCGTACAAAGTTAATATTAACGTCTCCTTATCTTGAATTTCACATTACAGCGCCTAGATACGGGATATCAATCCTGGGGGACGCATCTGTGATCGACATCCCGAGTCAGATTTATTATTGAATACTTTTTTATCCGTCCCTACCCTATCCTCCCTCACAATGCAAGGACCATCCGTCTTCTCACTTTTCAACGACTGTATGAATATCTTATTTATTTGATTGTGATTTATAGGATAGGATAATATAATGCCTTTCTCTGATTGAATTTTAAAATTGAATCCTAATTGCATTAAGCATATAGATAGTCTATCGTGACTTAGAGCTTAGCTTAGTGGTAGGTAATTATTGTAAATTTATCCTAAGGCAAGTTAGGCACCTGTGTAGGATTAGCTATTCATTCAATGATCAATAGCTAATCCTTTGCCTTATATAGATCAGTTAGTAGTTTAAGTAGATTTTAGTTAGGTACCTAGACTTTCGTTAAGCGTGTCTAATCACCTCATAGCGAAATAAATTATTTGACTTTGACTTTGAGTTCAATCACGGAGATTATTAGATTATGATTATGTATTTGCCATAAGTTCTGTTTTTGGATGACATATTTATTTTGTTATTAATTATTTTTTATTGTGAAATATTGAAATGTTATTTAGTAATTAATATTATTCAAAGTACTTGGTATGTTGTTGTATGTTTGTCAAATTGTTCTTTTTTGCATAGTATAGAACTATAGACGGTGTTTATACGAGTAATATACAAAAAATAAAATTGTGTACAACAATAAACAAGTACATACAGAAACAAAACAACAGTCTTTTGTAGTACAGACTATTAAACTCATAATTAATGGTGGCGAAATTCGAGCCCATCAATTACTCGTGTTGTCCCGGTACATCCTCCCGTCAGGAGATCGGCGGCTAGGGACGCCATCAGTTACTTAACGATGTCCTGGGGAGAGTTGAATGTGTTTAAAATACGATAAACATTTAATGGCGACTGTAATTTTTCGTTGGTCAGCCTTTTTTGCCAGCCCTTGTTGTGCCAGCCTTGTAAGTAAGTTCCCCAATTCTTTGAATCAGATCCAGAGGTCCACATATAATGAATAAGATCCACAAGTATTTGAGATCAACGGAATAAATCTTTCTTTCTTTGAAAGTGTCTTGATGATAATTGATATGTGATGGTAGTAAAGGTGTGAGGTTGAATTTTAGTCGCTCACTCAAGAGGGTCTGACATCAAATCCCAAGTGTACGCACCAATGTACTTTCATAGTCACATGCAGTAACGGTATAGGAAAACATTGTGAAAAAACCTACACGTCTGAGAATAGCTAGCCTATAATTTTTTCGAAGGCCTGTGTAATCTGCCTATACATCAGAACTCTAGAGTGAATTGCTCAGTCTTACGATGACTAACTGATACTGGTAAATTACGGTTTACGAGAACCAATTATCCTTATCACCTTTCGCTGCGACCCATAGACGTCCCACTGCTGGGCACGGGTCTCCCCCACAGACGCAGCTGCGGGAGGTCTAGAGCATACTCCACCACGCTGCTCCAATGCGGATTGGTGGAGGGGTTAGTGGCCAACGCAGTGTCGAATGTTCTCAAGCCACCCGAAGGTCTTCGACAAGGCTTAACGACTGTTTCCAACATTGAAAACAACCGGGACCGACGGCTTTACGTGCCCTCCGAAGCACGGTAGCGTCCATGAAATTTTGCCACTAGCGGTCACCCATCCACAAATCGACCGCGCCCGTCGTTGCTTAACTCTTTGGATCACATTGAATCGACCCGAGCCATTGGGCTATGGACGCTATCACCTTTACTTACCTGAAAATATTTGATTATCCAGCCAGATCGTAGATTTGTGAAATCACATATTCAACTAGGCAGACGACACTGTTATGTAAATGAGTACAGTTTAAGCAAAACTGGGGCTCAGGTGCGTATTGGTAGCCTGTAAATGCATTGCACCCCTACTACGTACATGACACAACATGATTTTCCATGGATTTCCCTAACATTTTCTAGACTTATAATTCAAAGTTCATTACCTAGTTATAAATAGCAGCATTTATATAATAGCTTGTAATAAAATTTAGCTTGTAATAAATTCGATGTTATTTATATCATTTTTGATTTAGATTATCATGAATATATCTATCTGTACATATAATAAGACTCTAACAGGATTGCTGGTCTTTTTTGGGGTCTTGAGTAGGTACTTGAATTAATCTATCCATTAGCCTTTAGTAGCCACTGCACGACAATGCACGACGACGACGTCTGACGCTACATGGCAATTAACACGACTATAACTAACATTGATACCCTTATACTTGTTCCTCTTAGGGGTTGAATTTCTTCATGAAATTTATATGACCTACATACCTACACCTTCGATGTATGTTCTACTAAAGACAAAAATAATCATAAAAATCGGGTAATAAACGACGAAGTTAGCTGTACACACAAAATAATACTAACTGTCAAATATAAACCACCTCCTTTTATCGAAGTCGTTTCTATCAGATGATATATTAGTTTTTAGAATAATTTTATTTTGATTGTAGCAAGTGGTAGTGGTATCAAAAGCGTGTGTGGGTCCGTTACCGCACCGAGAACGACGTATCGGAACAATCCGCTCGATTGTAATTTACGTATCGTATTTTGAAATGCCTACTGCGGATAATTAGAGCGTGTTAATACGCGCGTTTATTTTCGCCAACCGACCGAATGAGTAGAAACCGTTACATATATATTATTTTAATGATTTATTTTAACTTTATTGTAACTAAACAGTTTAACTAAACAGTGCCAAAAGGCCTTTACTGCTTTGATCCTAGGTGTTCGGGGTTCGAAACAGTTGTGGCAGGCGATTTATTAATAGTCAAACTACAAAAAAATTTATTTACGAAGAGAAAAACGATTTTACGCGGGCGGAGCCGCGGGGAAAGCTAGTATGATATAAATATCGATCATATTAATTACTATTGCTACTCATTGCCTTTGAAATCTCAGGAAAAGTTATAATTTCCGCGGGGATGTCCATTTTTTAATTTAATTTTTTACTGAGTCTGTTCTTTATTTATTGTTTGTACAATGCGTAACTCAAATGTGCCTCACGGACAGCTGGTACCCAACGAATGTTTGATAGTTGGGTACGGCTACCCCTCTCTCGCTCTACTCCACCACGTAGCTCCACTCCTGTTGATAGTGGGCTAGGTTGAGATCCTGGGTTAGTCGCCAACCCAGTGGAATGTTTTTAAGCCACCCGAGGTGAAGACCTCGACGAAGGACAAGGATTAACGATTGTTTTTACCATTGAAAACACGGGACCGACGGCTTAACGATACGAGTAAGTAGGTCTTAGGCCTCGTAGCGTTCATAGCCCAATGGCTCGCTTCGATTCAATGTGATCGAAAAAGTTAAGCAACGACGGCCGCGGTCGGTGTGTGGATGGGTGACCGCTAGTGGCAAAAATTTCATGGACGCTACCGTGCTTCGGAGGGCACGTAAAGCCGTCGGTCCCGGTTGTTTTCAATGGTGGAAACAGTCGTTAAGCCTTATCGAAGACCTTCGGGTGGCTTGAGAACATTCGACACTGGGTTGGCCAGTAACCCCTCCACCAATCCGCATTGGAGCAGCGTGGTGGAGTATGCTCTAGACCTCCTGCAGAAGTGTCTGTGGGGGAGACCCGTGCCCAGCAGTGGGACGTCTATGGGTCGCAGCGAGGCCTCGTATCGTCATACTCACAAATCTCGAGAGCCTCCCAGCCGCCTGTTCGCATATTCAACAGCTCTCCTGATCCTCCTCGCGTCCTCACTATGCTAATGAGCGGCCTCGATTTTTATTGCTACATGTGGCAAATCATCGCACAAGGCCCTTATGACGAGGCCAACTGAGTCTTTTGTAAGGTCGAAAGCATATGCAAATGCACTTTGATAGGTTCCATAATGAGTGTCTTGACTCACTTATCACACCAGGCCACACTAGTTTATACCTGTTTTACTATTTATACATTAACCTTTTAATGTAAACCATAATGTAAATAAATTATACTGTAATTTTTTTTTTTTAAAAAGCTTTTATAACTTTATTTTTTATTTTCATTCATTGTCATCGGAACCTAATATGTGTGCCAAATTTCAGCTCGATAGCTTCAGTGGAAGTGGGTGAAATATTGATTGCAAGATTCCAGGACATACTCGTACTTACATACGAGTGAAGTTAAATAAAAGCTTTTAACAAGTCGGCGCCAGCAGCTTTGCTCGTGTGGAATTAAACATTGCGGCTGCATGTATATTGTAAGTACAATAATCTTAACACAGTGTGCTTCGGTTTTGTAATAAGCCTCTTAATTTTGTTACAGACTTCTTCCATCTCGTAGCCTAGACTAGACAAAGTTCAAACTGCGACAAATTCGATATCTTCCGGCTGACATTTTTGAACACTTAACTAAATTTATAGAACTTAGTAAATTATATTTAAGTTTTATTATGTAGTAATTTTTTTTGTTATTTATTTTAAGCACTTACTTAACTAATTTAAATTTAGCTCTGTTAGTATGTAGTACATATAAAAGGTATTTAAAAATCATATAAGTAAATTTACCATTTAAAGGTAGATAAGAATTTAACACTTTATACAGGGTGTCCCAGAATGAATGCATAATCCTTGAGCCCCGCACAAAACAGCTCTCCAGCACTTAGAAAAAAATATCAAAAAAAAAAAATTCCAAGTGATACCCAAAAATTTGATTTTTTTTAGAAAAACATACGTTATTTTACCTTTACTTCACATTCATGTACACAACTGCCACAAATTAATGAAATTCTTGGCGTTTTTGGTGTCATTTTATTCCTGATAGACTATACTACTAGAAATACATTAAATAATATAAGTATCTGTGATACTTTTTTTATAAAAAAAATAAGAACTTGAATTTTTAACATGAAATTTGTGACCAAAATTATTTTGACATAGTTTGAGAGTGTTTCATGCAAAAAAAAAGTATAAAAACGTGAGTGTCCAGCTATTTTAAAAACATGCTCAGTTATTACAGTTTAAAAAATGGTATAATACATCATTGTATCTAATACTACTATGAAGTTATTGCTATTGAGATGCAAAACGAGTAAATACGACTAAAATTGAAAAGTTAACGTCTTAATACATTTTAATAATAATAAAACATTTCAGGTGTCGCTTCGACCCATAGACGTCCCACTGCTGGGCACGGGTCTCCCCCACAGACCTGCGGGAGGTCTAGAGCATACTCCACCACGCTGCTCCAATGCGGATTGGTGGAGGGGTTAGTGGCCAATCCAGTGTCGAATGTTCTCAAGCCTCCCAAAGGTCTTCGACAAGGCTTAACGACTGTTTCGTAGGAGGTAATGGAATCCCATTGTTTACAGAATGATGGCTGCCCTGCATATTATGGTACAAACGTCCGGGCTTATTTAAATGCCACGTATCCAAACAAATGGATTGGTCGTTTGGGTCCCATTCTGTTACCTCCTCGATCTCCAGATTTAAACTGACGGGATGTTTTTACTGGGGCTGTCTAAAGGAAGAAGTGTACTCGAAAACAATTTCAAATGAGGAATTACGCAGCCGTGTTCAAGAGGCCGCTTCAAAAATAAATGAACGACTCTACGCACGGTTTCTTAGTAGAGCCTATAAAAGAAGATGTCGAGCGTGTATTAGAATCGGTGGCAGACAATTTGAACACCTGTTGTGAATAAAGATTGATGTTATGTACACCTGAAATGTAGCGTCCATAGCCCAATGGCTCGCGTCGATTCAATGTGACCGAAAGAGTTAAGCAACGACGGGTGCGGTCGGTATGTGGATGGGTGAGCGCAAAATTTCATGGCCGCTACCGTGCTTCGGAGGGCACGTAAAGCCGTCTGTCCCGGTTGTTTTCTATGCTGGAAACAGTCGTTAAGCCTTGTCGAAGACCTTCGGGTGGCTTGAGAACATTCGACACTGGATTGGCCACTAACCCCTCCACCAATCCGCATTGGAGCAGCGTGGTGGAGTATGCTCTAGACCTCCCGCAGGTCTGTGGGGGAGACCCGTGCCCAGCAGTGGGACGTCTATGGGTCGAAGCGACACCTGAAATGTTTTATTATTATTAAAATGTATTAAGACGTTAACTTTTCTATTTTAGTCGTATTTACTCGTTTTGCATCTCAATAGCAATAACTTCATAGTAGTATTAGATACAATGATGTATTATACCATTTTTAAATCTGTAATAACTGAGCATGTTTTTAAAATAGCTGGACACTCACGTTTTCATACTTTTTTTTGCATGAAACACTCTCAAACTATGTCAAAATAATTTTGGTCACAAATTTCATGTTAAAAATTCAAGTTCTTATTTTTTTTATAAAAAAAGTATCACAGATACTTATATTATTTAATGTATTTCTAGTAGTATAGTCTATCAGGAATAAAATGACACCAAAAACGCCAAGAATTTCATTAATTTGTGGCAGTTGTGTACATGAATGTGAAGTAAAGGTAAAATAACGTATGTTTTTCTAAAAAAAATCATATTTTGGGTATCACTTGTAATTTTTTTTTTTTGATATTTTTTTCTAAGCGCTGGAGTGCTGTTCTGTGCGGGGCTCAAGGATTATCCATTCATTCTGGGACACCCTGTATATCGTCGCCTTGCTGGTAAAACCTGATAAATGCACTTTTTGTCGAAATTGAGTTAAAAATACAGTTATATGTATTTTTTTATGCTCTTTGTACTGGTAAAATCGAATAAATTCTAAGCCCTGCCGTTGCAGAGTTACGAAGGATGAAAACCTTACAAATACACACCTTTTGGATAAATTATACAACTAAAACACCATAAACAATCATATCCCATAAATGCCCAAAGGTATGTACAGGCATATAATCATAAATATGTTTATGAGTTTTTAGATCACGGATTGAAACAGAGGCTCAAATAGGACGTTTGCAGTAAAAAACTATTAAATACATTTATACATATTTTTGAGTGACAATTTGACCAGCAAAATATTTTAAAGTAATTTAAATGATTTTACCTGTAGTAAAATTACTTCTAAATTGCTCCATTTATCTACGATGAAAACCTCATAGATGCATTATAACGGTTTTGCTTGTAGGAAATCTTGGAACTGTTCCGTAAATTGTCATTTTGACGGTTTTACTTGTTGGAAATCTTGCGACTGCTATTGGTTATTCGGCTTTGAACGGCGGCGAGTACGCGCACGTCCACAGTTAACGTTACTCTACTGTGACTTGGTCTCAGGTTCTGTAGTAATAATTTTGCAGTGAAATTAGATGTTTCTTATTCTGGGTTTGAGCGAAGTTTCGTACAAAAAAACCGACGTTCTCACGTTTTGTTTATCTCAAGAAATTATAAACTATATCAAAATCCATCAAGTAGGGTAGAAAATAAAAAAGAAAAATATATAAGTATAGATTATTGTTTAATTGGTTAACTTTATGAAGGAATTTAGCTACATTATCTACGTATATTTATAAACCTGTAGTTTGTCTGTATGATTGGACTGATTTTGATATCAATATTAATTATACATAAAAGCTATATTTTGACAGGCATACGTTGATTGGGTTGTCTACTTATTATGATGTAAGTAACTATAGACCTATAGCCGCGTTTGGTAAGCTGTTTCAATCAAAATTTCGATTGTGAGCTGCTCCAAAGGGATATTTCCAACATTGTGAGGAGTGGAGTGTCCAGAACAAGCTAATGTTCAACAATCACAAGTGCTCTGTATTGACATTTGCTCTTAAAAGGAACCCAATCACCTATCAATACAAGCTGGGCAGTGTGGATCTAACACATCTCTCCTCCGTCAAGGACCTTGGCGTCCTGTTGCGAGGAGATATTCACTTTCGTGAACACATTGAAGCTGTATGCGTGAAGGCATACAGGTCCCTGGGTTTTGTTCTGAGACAAGCTAAGCAGATTGACAGTTTTGCTGCTCTAAAAATTTTATACAATAGTTTTGTTAGGAGTGTATTAGAGAATGACGCAGTTATCTGGAGCCCACATGAAGCTAAATACAAGCTCATGTTGGAAAAGCTTCGGTACGGTTACTTTGTCGGGTACCCTCACATATATCCTAGTTTTTTCTTATTAGGAATGCTAGGATATAATGTATTATATCTGCGTCGTAACCTGGCATTGTGCAACTGCTTAGAGGTATAATGTGCAATTCATCAGAAGTTCAGTACCAGAGCTGATTACACTGAATGTCCCCGACAAATATGTCTGGGCTCGACGACACAAATTGTTCGCAGTTCCAGTATGTCGGTTGCCAGAGTGAACGAGAGTCTACTGATTAAGGCTCTCTCTCTCTCTCTTCAGCCCACATTAGTCCACTGTTGGACATAGGCCTCTCCCGATGCACGCCACTGAGTCCTATCTTCGGCTCTCCTCATTCACTTGCTCCCCGCTGCCTTGCGCAGATCGTCGCGCCACCTAGCAGGAGGTCGTCCCACACTACGTATGCCTATTCGCGGTCTCCACTCGAGCAGTCGTTTGCTCCAACGATTGTCGGTCCTCCGGCAAATGTGGCCCGCCCATTGCCACTTCAACTTGCTTTCTTTCAGAGCTATGTCGGTGACTTTTGTTCTCATACGAATGATTTCGTTCCGGATCTTGTCCCGGAGAGAAACACCGAGCATAGCTCTTTCCATGGCACGCTGAGCGACCTTACGCTTGTGAAGCAACCCTACTGTGAGTGTCCACGTTTCAGCTCCGTAGGTCGTTACTGGTAGGACACACTGATTGAAGACTTTGGTCTTGAGGCTTTGCGGTATAGGCGACGAGAAGATGTGACAAAGCTTCCCAAATGCTGCCCAGCCCAACTGAATCGTTACCTTGCTCAATGACTGATTAAGGCTCTGACCTTGCTCAATGGCTTAGTGGCTTGGGACCGAGATATTGATATCATTTTTACACCTATTGCCGTGTTTCGTCAATCAAATTGGACAACACTGTTAAGATTGTTAAGTCTTCTTTATACTCCAAGAAGGAAAGAAAGAAGCGCAAAGACTCCGAAAGAGATCAACTGTGAAAAATGTTTTTATAAGTGTAATAACATTTCACAAGAAGAAAGGGAGTCTTTATGTCGCCATTACTGAAATTTAAATCTTTAGGTATCATCGCAGATTAGACTCTTTAATTTCTTTTCATTTGATTTCATTAATTCTTAGCTTTATATGGATATAAAATTCATTATATTCCAGTAACATCCGTTGTATAGAATTTCGTTGAATAAGGTGAAAAATTCTACAAATTATCTTCAACGAAAACCTGATAAATGGCAAAACAATTACATTTTTAGCTCCATTTATTACTAAACGCAAAGTTTGAATGCTGCATTTAATCACAAATAAAAAAAGCGGCATAGTTATATTCAAATTAGATTACTTAGATGGTAAATCTCGAAGATACAAGACATTTTCAGTTTTCAGGTAAAACCTGATACATGCCCACCCGTCTTGATTAAAATTAAATTTAGTACAGTTTTTAATATAGCAACACAACTAATAAACATTACATCCTTAAAGAAGAATAATTACTGCAACGTTTTGCATCAAGCATTTATCAGCCATGGAGTTCCTTAATGCTACTAAAGGAGCATGTACTTTCAAATGCGTTTTACTCGAAATGACTCAACCGGCACTTATCAGGTTTTACCAGCAAGGCGACGATATATACCTACACCTATACAATAATAAGAATTTAAAATATCCATGTTTACTTTCTCAGCGCGTGTTCTAAATTACAAAACTGGGCTACAAAACTCGTACAAGTATAACAAAATAATTACTCAGGAATACTAAAGGACCTGACCAGGCATAATTCTAATTGCAGTTCAGTGGTGCCCTCTAGCGGCACGTGGAGAGGCGTCAAGCTTCTCGAATATTCATTAGACGACTTCATTACGTCGCATACGTAAGGACTAACCACTGAACCTGTATCTAATTTAATGTATAAGTTGCGTTCTTTGAATTTCAAGCTAAAAGTAACCAACATAATTAGTTACTAACATAGTTAGTTTATCTTCAAACTATTTACTTCGCGGAAATGAATGGTTTTATTATTTAAGACATAAATAAAATATTATTTATTGTATTAATAAATACAACTTTCATATAAAAACAAAAAATATTTTATAGTTTTTTAAGATGAATGTTGATTGTACCTTAAATTGACACAAATGAAAGTGCACAAACTTGAAATTTTTCACGGGGGTTCCTTTTATAACGCAGAGGAGCAATAGGAAAGGATTTTTGAAAATTCACTCCCTAAGGGGGTAAAACGGGGGTGCAAAGTTAGTATGAACTAGTCGTTTTTGAAGTTAGTGAATGTCTAATTCCACGCGAGCGAAGCTGCGGGCGTCCACTAGTATATCTATAATTATGTTGATTTTGTTAAAGTTTTATGTCCAAACTATGACAATAAATAAACTAATTACAATTATCTTCATTTTCGTTTGTACAAACAATTGAAAAAAATATGGCTAATTTACCTCACGTCACATTCATTCAATAAATCGTAAACAAAACCTGCCCGTTGGCGCAATCGGTAGTGACCCTGCCTTCTGCACCAGAGGTCGTTGCTCGAATCCCTCTAGGAGAATTCGAATCCCACAGGGAGGTCTGTCATTGATTCCTAGACTCGGCTGGTCAAAAACTATGATTACCTTACTAAGGCCAAGTGAGACAACGACCTCGTGTAAATGAACCATTTCGACCCACTTTTTCCGACTACCCAAAAACTATAAAATTAGTAACTATTTACTCACATGCAATTTTGCATGTAAATTTAATTAAACCTTTGTGTGCGTTTTCGAACAAAATTTTTTTAAATTAAAGCTTGCTCCTCTCAATTATGAGCTATGGTTTGTAAGAATTGAATTTATTAAATGTTATATAAGCCAACCTTACTTCCCAGCAATCTAGTGCTGCGAGGTTACAAAATGGCTACGTTTACTTTGCAGTGAAAACAAAGACTTTTATAAGAATGTAATAACTTTTCCCGAAGAAAACAATGACCTTTTTAAGAAACAAGCACCTTAAATGTCAACCGTTTCTTTCAGAAGCCATTGTTTTAAATGTCTTGAGGGTGACAAAACCAAAGCTGGGCTTAACCCTTGCTGGCAGGATATCAAAAGGTATTTTGTTTTTCTTACAATACGACCAAATAAAAATGTACATTACTTCAAATGTTCTTGAGACAGAAAGTTCAATAAAACAAGTTACGAGTATGTCAAAAACAGATTAATTCATATTCAAAATCCTTATAAGTTTGGTGTTAACAGATATTGCAATAATGCATAAAATTTATTATATTTCATAATATATTTTATAATTAAATATTTTTTAATGCATTAAAATTGAGTTGCAAACTTGCGGTAGAAACCTTGTGTAGGTACTTGGTCAACTGACATAAACTCCATAATGAAGGACATGTCGGCGAAGAAGGACAAACTAACAAACATACTTTCCCATTTATATATTAGTAGCTAAGGATACAAGCTTGGAAAATTCCGCTTGGCATTAGTACTTGTATGAATGAGAAGATTAAACAAATAAATAAACTTTATTTAGTTTAAGCAATTTGTTTTTAGATATCATACTCGTGTTAATATTGATTCTTACATAAAATAAGTGTCGAAATAGTCAGAAAATATTAATTAAATTTTATTTTAAATGCACAGTGCTGTTGATATACGACAAAACCTGGGCTAAGTTCTCAGCGCCTTTCGGAATACATCTTTCATACAAACTCCCGGAATACCACCACTTCCTAAAATTCTTATGTGCAGTAAAGCTTTTGGTTCTTGCTTCATCATTGAGATAAGCACAAAGGTCACAGATGCCTCTGAATTCTTCTGTTTCATGTATGGAGTACAATGTCTTCCAGTTAAAATACATCTTATACATGTTAGGGTGTCTGATGACGTAATCCACTTTCGCCGCTAAATCTTCAGCAGACATCGATTGGGCGTTGATGTAGGAACCGTCTGGAAGAAAACTTGAAGAAACAAAACAGTTAATTGATAGGTACATGATTACTTACATAATTTCCATACTTTTATACATGAATATGATAATCAGCATAGATATAAGACGTTTTTAAAAGAATACATTCAGCATGAAGTCAGCACACATTTTATTAGTACAATAATAGATAAATAAATAAATAAATAAGATAAAAGTGTAGTGAGGTTGAGTAAGAATAATAAATACATACATTGGCATGACTAACATTTTTAAATATCTCTTAATATAACCACAGAATACTTAATAGTATGTACAAGATATAATATAACTCTTAAAATATAACTATAACTCTTAAAAAATCTACATTACTTATGTCGTTTACCCAACATCATTGTTGGTTGTATAACCGACATATATTAAAAAAGAAATGTGTCCTTTAAGAGATATTTTAAAGAGTTAATCTAGCTCCATGTTAAGTCTGACCCCAACGGGTAAGACTTAACATGATGACCTATTTTTCTATATAGTGAGGTGTCACTATATACTCGTATATGATTTTTGAAACTTGGCACTTGCTAGTTCTTATTCCTACTATACCACTCAGAGGAGTACGAGATTACACGTATGCTATCCACTTTGTAGAACTTCAACCTTTCAATTTTTACGATAAAACTGGCACACATTTCATCGCAACTTTGTTCTCAAAAGTTTAACGCAGCACCTACTATGCTACGCAAAATATCGTTCTTTGCCTATCTGAGATTGATGATTATATACTCATAATTTTAATTATTTCGTTAGTATGTACTTGCATTAAAAATAATAAAGCTTACTTCCGATAGTCAGCATCTCCTAATACAACAGGTACAGCACCATTACTATAGGCTTTGATGACTTCTTCGGACACGTAATCTTCTGCAATACTATCTTCATACGCTAGATAAAAGTCATACTTTTTAACTTCTTCCAAGCATCCTTCTTCAGGACATTCTAAATTTCCACAACCATATATGTCAAAGTCAAGATGATTTGCTTTAAACTCCGCTTTTAATTCCTTTGCAAATGCTGCTCTATTATTTCTTGTGTTACATTTATCCATAATCCATACCATTGCTTTTCTTTTTAGCTTCCTTTTACTACTTACATGATCCTCCATACTAAATGAATAATTTGTTGACCATTTAACATTTAATTTAGGTGCTACAATGTTTCCTTGCAAGTCCGTTACCTCAATGAAGGGGCTGACGATATCAGAACTTAATTTAAATGTCCAAGTCCAATTGAAATAATTATCAGCATTAATATTACAAACGGGGCTGTCATCGGATGATTCTAAACTATAAAATACGAACTTCTGCCTTTCAGATCTTGTTTGAGGCATATTCTTCTTTTTCCAGTTTTTAACAACATTGATGTTAAATACTATTGCATCGAAGTTGTTATAATCGCCCTTCAGCATTGTTTTATTTGTTGTAACAAAACAATTAGTGTAATCACATCTATGGTTTGTAAACATGTGTTGACCTTCGGTTAAGGAATGAGCAGTATTGTCATTTGATTGCGTCCAAAATAAAATATATTTCAGATCCCTATCATATTCTTCTTCGTTAGGAAGATCAAGATCCAAATATGGTGGGTCTTTTGGTGGGTCTTGTATATTTGGCATTGGACCAATCGTAGTATAACTTGTATGGAAAGTATAAAAAGCCAAAATTGCGTACAAAAATAATCCAGTACAACTTGTTAGGAAAAATAGTTTTGCGAACGTTTCTGTTCTTAACACGGGATACATTTTACTCTAACCGTGTTACTCCTAGATGCGATCAGAAGACAATGAAGAGAATTTCTTCGGTAAATATTGAACGACTTGTTACGTTTCATCTGGTGATGATTGTAAACAAGAAAATTCTTTTGTGACAAATAAACACGACTAGAATGTGAACGGGAAACTTATGATCGCAATATCATTCCTTTGTTTAACATTCATTTTCTCATCATCATTTTCTATTATCTACAATATTATATACAATCGGTAGTGACCTTGCCTGTTACGCCAGGGGTCGTGGGTTCGAATCCCGCTCAGGAAAAACATTCGTATGACGAACACTTGTGTTTGTTCTGTGTCTGGATATTAATATTATCTATTTAAGTATGTATTTAAAAATATGTATATCAGTCTCTGATACCCATAGTACAGGCTCGCGCCTAGTTTGGGGTCAGATGACCGTGTATGAGAATGTCCATGATATTTATTCTATGATATTATGAATTTATTATATTACTAGGCATATGAAGTATGTCAATTCTTACCTGACCCGTGTCCAACAGTGGGACATTGAATGAGTTATATTAACAACAATGATAGAGAAAATGTCATAATTCACTAACAAGCCTAATTGATATACGATGCCAATGGATGGAATTGATGGTAGTCAAACTAACATATTATAACAAAAAAATATTAGAAAGTGACGGAAGAGGGGACGAGCAGTAAAATTAATTAATAAGTCCCAAAAAAACTTAATTAAGTACTCGTATTTTTAAGTAAAGACGACTGGAACTGTCCGACAGGACCTATCGACTATGTTGTTTTATTCCGTTCTCATCGGTCCCACCATTCCATTTAGTGAATGAAAAGAACTTTGTTTCGATCCTTTCCGAGTCAAAGCAAGGCATATTTTCATATTTGCAGCCGAAAGGTTTTCGAGAACATTTCTCTATCAGTCGATGTCTCCCTCTATTTGCTAAGACCTGTTTCGTTAGAGGCGCTGCGTGTTTCCATTGCTGCATACTAGGACAATAGTTAGTTTTCGTTGCTGTGTACTAGGAAGATAGTTACCACATACATTTAAACCGTATTTTTAAAATACACTTAGAACTGGATCAGGATTCTCGGATAAATCCCAAAAACACAACTTAATCGGTTCGATTTTCTTGTTCAAACTTGAGTTGGGTTTATTCATTGGGCCCAAAGACCCAATATCACTAAGATGAAATGGTGCTGCAAATCAGTAGCTCTACATACAAAATCAACACTAGTATCTTAGTAACATAAGCAATTTGGTGGTCTTCCAGACAAGCAAAAGAAATTTCCTGAAAAGTCATTGCTTCATTGGACCGTCATTTTATGGTAAAAAATTGTAGTCCATCAAAACGAAATGTTCGGATATCGTGGTAGCCCCCGATTATCGTGTCTGACTTGGTTTTGGAAACGCGCCCTGCTCTTTGCATGTAGGACGTGAAGTCTTCGGTAAATATGGACATCGCGTATGAAGTCAAACAGAATTACGTATTCCATAAAAATATACCCTTTTCGCGCACGTGACAAGAACGTAAGCCTGTAGTTATTTACACTGAATGCATAATGATTTCATGGGAAAATAATACATTTAAATGCATCTTACTTATATTATGTTAAGTTTATAAGTAAGTTAAGTTATATAAGTTTTCTACTATTCTTATCTTAATTTATTTAAGATATTCTGAATTCTATTTCTAAAACTTATAATCGATGCACTAAAATAATGAAAAAAATAATAACAATATGCTTACACATCGGAGTACAAAATGTTTATATTCGAAATACATAAATATCTGCCCGGCCAGGATTCGAACTGCGGTTTGTCAATCAGGGTACCTATCTCACCACCGTACCACTGAGTCGTCAACACCACCATAATTATTATACAATATTTTTGCCTACACTATCAAGAACTGAATAAATGTGACTTGAGCGAGAAAATTATTCAATTAATCATAACTAATGCAGGAGTTAATTAATTTTGACAAGTACTATTTGGATTCATTAATTGAATGAAATCAATATGAGTACTTACTTAATTAATAGCTCACTGATTAAAATATACTTTACGTATCGGGTCAAGATAAGAACCCTCGTGGACACTTCACTTATAAATGAATTTTATTCACATTTTGAACAGAGAGCCATTCACATTGAGTTACGACTCGACAACATAACGAGTGCTGGAAATAAACCGATAACTTTGAATAATTAAAAACTACAATCAACTTTCATTCGTTGTTATATAAAATGAGATTCGTGACTGACCCATCCACCGTGGTTAAGTAGTCAATAAGTTTACTGTTCTATCGACTGGTATAGTGTTTTGTGTGACAATCAATATCTTCTTCATTCCCCACTGGAACGCCAGTGTAGTATGCCGGCATATGAGCCGCTTCCTACGGTTCGAAATTTTGCGGGCAAACACGAATTCATGCGTACGACGCACTAACGATCTGACCAACTAATGTACTTTTTATCTCACTGCGAACTTGATTCCTAATCCGTATTTACATAGGCGGTATCGGATGATTAGTGCTGCAAGCTTGTTTGCTATCTTACATTCATAAAAAAAACGTTTTGAGCGCGTTTGTGTTTTTTTACATCCGTCGTGAAATCCGAATTCATCTATGATTATATCTATTCGTAACTAATTTGATATTAATTAATGATTCTGAAGTTGACCTGAAGTTGACCTGAACCTGTGAAATATTTTTCCTAAAATAAATTTAATTAACAATAATAATTAATCTTCAATTAACACGTAGCAAGTTGATAGTGTTGACCTCATCAATACAGATGCGAACATTTGGAGACATGTTAATTTGAATAAAAATAGAATTTCAAAAACATACCTTCAATAATCCCAAACTAATATAAAGCGTGTTAATATGTGTCAAATAAATACGGCTGAAGTGTACAAGTATGTGAACTACCTAAGTTTCTAGAGACGAAGGTCGTGTTCTTAATTTATCATTAAATAGTTGCACTATAAATCCAAAACATAACGTCAACCTAAACTGACACATAATTTCTAAGACATAAGATCTATTTGATAGGAGATTAAGCTGCAATCCGGGTATTACGGGGATAATTACTCAAACGAGATAATTACCGCCGCAAATACACCTGGCACAGACTTAGCTGGTCCGAGAACTGAGAATCCGATTAATTGAGACAATTAAGAGACATGTTATACGTTAAATATACAGCTTAGATATCCAAATGATGAAGTGGGTTAAATTTTAGGCTTAAATGCCTTCTGTGATTTTAACTTCTGTCGTTTAATTTGTTAAGCAAAAATCCATCTTATAAAATTTTAATCGCTAGCACCGTATGAAGTCACCCAACCTTGGCCCGAATTACTGAAATAAGTTCGTATGAATATATTCCACAGATAAGCTTTGCCTTCTAGTTTTTGTATCTAATAGATTAAGATTACATTTTGGTAAGTAACAAAAATAACAAAAATAACAAACATAACAAAAATAAATAAGATTCTTATGTTAGTATATTTTAATATAGGTACGTGTGTGTTACAGCCCGTTCACACATGGGAGTCCGTTTTACTGGTACGTTTTTAACGGATACGTCATAAATTTACACCGTATAACGTTCAACGGATCCGTCATTACTGGATGCGATGTGTGAACAGAAAACTCGCAGTACACCGCCGCTATTCTACCTCCTACACCCCGCACATACCGCCCGCCACGCACGTATCCGTATATTTTTACTGTTCCGTCGTCCAGAAATCGATGACAAAACGGAATGTCATTTTTTTACGGAACGATATTTTACTGTATACAGAATACTGTGCCATGTGTGAAGTCGCTCATACAACTACATACGCCATCGATGAAAAAAAAACGTACACGATAAAATGGAACAGTAAAACGGAGACATGTGTGAACGGGCCGTTAGATCACGTAAATGTTGTAACATATGAGTATACATAGTCTGGGAATAAATACTGTAACAATTAAAAATAAACAAAATATTACATTAATTTGAATTTGGAATCTGTCATTTTTGTAAATTAAGATTGTTCATTGTGTTTTCTCATTTTCGCGCCAATAATGGAGCGGGGTGATAAAGAGAACAGAATCGCTGTTCGCGCAATCGCAATAATAACAATAATTTTCGTAAATGATTACTTAAGTGAAACTAAAATTGTTTATTAGTCTTTAGGCTATATTGTAATATCGTGAATTGTTGTAACGTGCATTATGTAAAATCTAGAACAGCTTTTTATTATGACCACACATGTTTGTTCTAAGTGAATTACATACCTCTCTATATAATATCCGACAGTTAACTATAAATAAATCATAAATTACAGCGTTCCTACAAATTCCGCGTCATATTCAATATCGCCGCGCCGACCGCAGCACGGCATCCGCGCTTACGGCATCCGCGCTTTCGGCATCCGACGCGTTCCGTTCGGTATGCCGGGCTTGAGGCATTCCGATGGCTGCCCGGTAACCTTGTTGAGTTTATTAGACCTCAACTATCTGCCATTAAATCAATATTGTTGACTATGAAATAAGTTGTGAAATACGCCGGGTATTACACATTTTTTTTTCATAATTTTTCATAATCTACTTCACGTAGAGTGTGCAAATAAATCAATGGGTAAAAACGAAGCCCGAGGTTAGGTAGGTACTTACCTACGTAGTCTTACATATACGGAGTAAGTAGTTAAAAATATATATAATTTATATAAAATAAAAACCGATTTGAGTAGTATAATCTCAGACCCTTAATATACCAAGGCAAGTAGAACGAATAGAAATAAGTATAATAATATGATGGTGCTGGTGAAAATTCCAATCTTTACGAATTTCGAATTGGATGCATTCTGATGGCTGACCAACAAGCTTATTGTGTTATTGATAAAAAAAATATTGAATTATAGCATCGCACCTATCGATTGACAGCGAATCCGACTGGTTTTGTTGGCCTGCTCACACACCACATTAATTATTACGAAGGACATGAATGGATATAATATCTACGTAATATACTGACGAAGTAACTATTTAGTAATGTATGCTTATACTTACCTTATTTATAACACATTTATAATTGATATAGCTATAAAGCTTTCGAAATCTGAATTGAGTTTGAATAGATAATTAAAAACTTTCTATTGCTAAATCAGCTTTTTTTTTAAATTAATAAAATTAGTGCTTCGTTTTTCGTCTTACAAATTTTCATTTATTCAAATATATATACCTAATAGCTTTAGCATAGATTTGGTATGAAATTGGTATAATTTATTAAGTATACTTTTGTGCAGAGAACACCAGAACTTAACTAGATATGGTAGAAAAGTACCTATATATAAGGTATAAGTATAATCTAATAAGATATCTGATCATCAATTAATCTATTTGATCCAATATTACAAACATAGAAAGACAACAACAGCATGATCAAATCAATCACAATGTATTAGAACTAATCAATCAACTGTTTCTATTAAAACGAACACTATATTGATTGATGTAGTCAGTAATGGGATGGTAAGTAAATAATACTTTGCCAGTGACTGGCTTTGAGCCAGTCACTGGGGTGAACTTAGCCGAGTCTTTCAGCACACTGGTGTCTTAAAATTGTTATTTCTCCTCAAATAAATGTTATTGAAAATATTTTTAGAAATTAATTCTTTAAAAATAAACACATATTATTTGGCAGAATATGTATAGCGGTAAAAGCCCATTGGTCATCGTACTCGCCTCTCAATCCAGCGTCACATGTTCTCAAGCAACCCGAAGGTCTTCGATAAGGCTTGATTGTTTTTACAATTGAGAACAAGCGGGAACGACGTCTTAACGTGCCCTCCGAAGCACGGAAGCGTCCATGAAACTTTACTACTTACGGCCACACATCACAAACCGATCGCGCCTTCATTGCTATACTCGGTCGATCACATAGAATCGACGCGAACCATTCAATCGGGATTGTTTGTAACCTACCCCGTCGTCGCTTTAATGATATCAGAACCTTTAATAGGTTCCGATTAAGACAAAAAAGCTACTATAAAGCAACAATAATCAAGAAGATAAAATATGAAAGGTGTATTCGGTGGCGGTGCGCCATAAATCGTCACAGCATCTTCGCACCGTGGACCAATTAGTGCAAGATGTTGCCGCGCCGCCCGCGGGAGCGCGGTATGCGCGCCGAGACACTAAAGTGGTAGAACCTACGAAGGTCACGTGGTCAATGTGGTCATGCAATAAAATTTAAACGAACTGATTACAGTGTCAGTCTTAACAGCAAATTACGTTTAAAAATATTTTGAGAGCTTTCTAATTGCACAACTAGGAATAAATAAGTTAATAAATTATTTTTTTCAGTGCCGCCAGTCATTTTACCATGAATAATGAATGCTAAATGCGTTGGTTTTGCAATTTTTAAACAAAACTGAACATATTTTTTCGATGTTAACATTTTAACTTAACTTTACATTTGAAATACCTTAACTTTTTATTGGTTTATATTTCTCTCTAAATCTCTCTAACTACAATCTACGAAGCATCCAGTTCAATTTACGGTTAACAGACGCTTGGATTCAATTTATTTAGCGAAAATATTATTGCTGGTTCGTTATTTGCATAAACCGAACCTGAAGTCTGGCATCGCGGCGAGTCGACTCTAGTTTTTAACGAATGCCGTGAAAGCGTTAATTACTTTCACAGTAATTAATATGATTTAAGCATCTGTGAAAAATAAAGGTCTTTCGGTCGGGTGTTACAACATTAATATCAACACACTTTTTTCCTGTTAGTCTGAGTATTTTGTGGCAAACAAGTTTTATTTCACATTGTTTGTAGTTTTGAAATAAAACCATTTTTGATTGCATCATTTCATTAACTCAATTTCTGTTTTGTCTTCATAAAATATAGCTTGGTTTCATTCATTTCTGCCGGCTCTTATCGACGTTTTTCCGAAGCGATTTTTCAATGTTTTCGTCAAGTTTGAAGTTTTCTTTAAGTCTGAAGTGCATATTTTCAAAGGTTATCTGTGCTACTTTTTTTAAATAGTGATCTTTATTTACCTTTGATTTTCATCTTTATTAGATGTCTATAGAGAATCTATAGTTCACTGATTATACTGAGACATAGTCATTTAAATGATGGAGGTCGCCTATTCTGCGTGCTGTATTGCTGACACACAGAGAATCACGTAATATGGAACATATAACTACATATATATTTACGTATACTCTGTATACTTACGAAAACGAACTACTTTAAGGACCACCTGAGAAGTTCCTGTAAATGACTTCTATCAACGAGAAAATTATAAAGTTCAAAAGAATTAGCATGATTGCTAATTCATCATCAATTATTATCAGCCCTTAATCGATTATTTCACAAATGCATAATTACATTTTAACTCGATTCCAGTAAAATCGACGTAGTTAGGTACCAATACGGAGGACTTTTAAATTGAACATCGACATAGACAGCACAGAAATAGTCTGATAAAACGAATAAACGCTTTATAGTTCAAATAACAGATGCAAAATATGCAAAGCATTTTCTTTTTCTTAAAGTTATGATTGGAGAAAATCTCACTCGGATGGCCAACTTCGCCTTGCAGGGTAGTACGAGTATATATGTACTATGAACATGTTGCTTTAATATGGATACGTTCAAATATAACTCGATACTTATTGCGGACTCTATCTAGATACTCGTCCGGCAATAGCCTACTTTCCTGGCCTATACAACAATGCATGCAACCGTACAATAGGTAAATATTGTTCAGGTTTAGGTTTTGTTACTTTCGTCGTTAAATTTCCCAAATTGGGTCAAGATATAAATACTACTACTTATATAAATACTATGTGCAAAAAAAAACTAGGAGTTTTAATACTATATTTAAAGGTATTTTTTAGGCAAGCGAGTTGTAGAACCACCATCCGCAGCCGCCAATAAAAAAAAGACCATGAAACAAATAAAGACCATGGAAATGGACAGACAAGTTGCTCCGCTTGAGGACTAAGATGTTCACCCCTAGAAAGTAGTGTAACTAACTGGCAACCACACCTTTCTAACTGGAAGATAATTGCCTTAAAAATACTTTTTGTTTTTAAATTCTTTACATTCTGTTGGGGTGTCAACAAACGTCTTATCCTTAGAACGATATCGTGCCGACTCGGCAACGTTGGCTCCTACTCAAGTCGCGTATGAAGGAAAATTAGACTTTTTAAACTTGGAACTTCGATTTTACCTCATTTCTTCCAACTCCGAAGTTATTTCACAGGCCTCAGGTGGGCTGTACTGTACCTGCGCTTATTACGTACTTTTTAAACCAGACGAGATTCAGTGTTGACTTGTGTAGTTTCAGGCTACTGAAAATGTGAAGTCTCGTTAAACTTTGATGTTAGCCGACACTGCGTACAGAAAGTTGGTTTCTACAAAAATTTTAGATCCCTTCAATAAGCAGTCAATATGATATCTGCATATTTATATAATTATATCTATCAATATCTATGTTTATCATCGTTAGTTAATAAATTATTAAGTAAATATTCTTAAATAAGAAGTAGGTAACTAGGTTTGACATATGGAGTGCATGTTCAGTCGTCAGTCCCAGATTTTATTGTTTTAACAGTGTCTTAAAGTTGAAAGGGTTAAGACACGGGAAACCACATTGGGACCGCCAGTAATATATATATATATGTGTGTCACTGCAACTTTTCTTCAGTTGGGACATAAATTAAAAATTGGAACGTTTTTTCTTACAACTGCACTTCCAACAAGTTAAATTCTCCGAATAATAAAACCTTCTTTGTATGACATTTTTTACACAAATTAAACCCAGCTTGTTTATAAACGAGCGTCGATCCTTGTTATATGAATAAAATATTACCATAGGATAAATCGTTGCATATCAAAATATATTATTCGTATCAAAAATATTGTGACATCGAGTACAACAATTGTTAAAAACATCAATCGGACTGATAAAGCAATTTACAATTTATTACAAGCGCTATCGTATCGGAGGGCAACACTGGTATTCATGTGAGAACAAGCGAATCGTTATTTAGTACATCCTAGCACACGTATACCTAACAGTGTGAAAATCGGTTGAATCGAATCAAAATCGAATCGAACTCGCATCACTAGCTATGAGACTGACACACTAACTTACAATAATTAACAACAAAACTAGAAATTAGAGGTCTCCATCAGGGCCGGCGTCGCATTGGCGACTCATCTGGCGTTGCTCGTGTTCATAGACGACGGTGACCACTAATCATCAAAACTATGTTTTTAAATTCAGGAATTGGGAATTCCAGGTACATTATACCACATATACACCGGTCATTAAAAAATATCTCCAATCACAAATTATTCCTAGCATAACTCAATAACATAAAACATTTAAAAAAAATATTATCTTGAAAAAAATCTCAAAAACTATCAAGAGCTTGCAAATTTTATAAATGTCTTTAAAAAGAAAAAAAAAGTTGGAAAAAAAAAACAGTTTAATACTTTAAATATTTTAAAACTCACTTATTAAATGAACTGAAAATATTTTGTTTCTATCTCTCCAGTTCATTTATTCAATTCAATAATTGTATTGAGTGAAAGGGCAGGCAGAGGTGTGTACCCCCACACAGTACAGTGTAGTACACCCACTTTATCTAGTTTAGTTCGCATGCAATGACTGGTGAGCCTATTGCCATAAACAGTGCATGAATCCAGACCGACCTTCGAAAAATTTCGAAATTCGAAAATACCAATAATACTTTGTGCGACCCAGGGATCGAGTCGCGCTGGCGACCAATAGACTACTCGCTTCACAACCGATACTACAATAGTACTACCACTATAGTATAGTACTATCGTTCAGGACAGCTCGCACTCCAAATTCATGGATGTGTCAATAGCTATTCAATCATACATCATTGGCCCAAATGAACCCCAATACGATTTATCCGAGTTATCCGATCGATAACTACTCGTAGTTACACCGCCAACGCATCTGTGGCTTACGATCAAAGGTGGTAGAGCCTATAGGGAACCAAATAGGTTTTATATGAAAGCTAATTGGTTCCATATAGAGTTCGCCCGGGGCAGTACCACCGCCCGCCACGGTACCTAGTACCATTTCTGCCGTGTAATAATTGTTTTTAAAGCAATTGTGGTCCGGTTGGAAAGGTGTGGATTCCGGTTACACTTCTTTAGAGGCGACCATCTTAGTCCTCAAGGGTAGCAACACATCTGTGACTGACTTAGAACGAGACTCCTACTAACAAGTACTAACTGGACTATTACTAACAACAACTAACAGGACTAACTATCACTAACAGTCCCCAGTCCTCATACCTACTAACGAACTGACCAACTAATGTTCTAATCAACTCTCTCAACTAATTGGACTAACCATCCCAGTCCCTTATTGAGTCTTGTTCAAAGTCAGTCACAGTTGTCATGGGCGGCAGCGGATGGGTGGTGCTGCAGGCTCGTTTGCTATCTTTTTCCCATAAAAAAAAAAAAAAAAGTTGACTGATCGGGTATCACGGCAAGGTATTGTGAATAATCGTGTGTAATATAGGTAAGTACATGGGAGGATTAGACCGGGTTACCAGCATGATGCATTGCCTATTGTATAGGCGTGAATTGGTGATACAACAAAGGCCATTACAACCAAGACCCCATAAATGATTGGGTATTGAATAGATGCACTATATTACACAGCTTTATAAATCACAGTGGCATAGCAAACTGAATTAGGAATAACATGGATTCTGTCTAAGAATTTTTTTTCTTCTTCTTCTTATTCTTCTTCAAGATGTCACGTGTTAAGTATGGGTCTCACCCACGGCCAGAGCTGCTGATCTAGAGCATACTCAACCACGCTGTTGGAGCCAACCCAGTGTCGATTGTTCTCGGCTCGAAGCACGGTTTGCGAGAAAACTTTACGATTGTTTTACGATTGAAAATAACTAGGACCGACGGTTTAACGTGCCCTCCGAAGCCTATGAAATTTTGTCACAAGCGGTCACGGTGACAAACCGACCGCACCCATCGTTGCTTAACTCAGTCGATCGCATACAATCGACGCGAGCCATTGGGCTATGGACGCTAGAAACTAAATATAATAAGTCCGACTCCAACTTCAATTCCGATTAAACCACCTCCGTTACATCCCTAATTAGGATATTGGACCGGCCATAAATTAGCGCGGTCTATGAAGTTCGTAATCTAGGTTCATAAAATTCTTCGAAAGTAGTTATTATTCATGAAAAGCGCACCATAAAATATAATTTGGAAGCGAACTTTGTAGAACTAACTTCCTTTATGATATTCTCTTGTGGTACCTCAACACTTAGATGTGATAACATTTTACCAGACACATTAGCCACAATACTGACTGACTGAAAGTCATTTCCATAAAGTAACTAAGTAGCTGATACTACTCCTAGATGCTGGGCATGGGTCTCCCCCATAGACAAATCTGATTATTAATTCGTTTATATAGAACGCTACTACACTTGGGTGCCTTTGAGAGGCAAAAATAAATCAGAGATTTTACGAAATTCCTAAGTGGCTGCTAACTTAACCTAATCGCATGTCACAGCGAGATCCCTTCCCTCATCCCTTTTTGGGCCTACATATTATTATTATTAATTATAATTGTATTAATGCCAAAATCAAAAGCAAATAGAGGAACCGCTGTATCAAATTGATTTCAAATTACAAATTAATGCGTAATTACAAGCTATTACCTTCAAGTAGTAGTTATTACCTTCCAAGAGCATCATATAAAAATGTTTCAAGATTTATCTAATTACATTTTAAATGTAGCGATATTAATTTATGCGGAGAAAGATTTATTTTATATATACTAGCTGTTGCCCGCGACTTCGGCTGTAGTAAAAATAGCTTATTATGTAGCTTTTCGTCTATCTATCCTTAGCAGCAATAATCCATCCATCCATCAGACACTGCTGCATGCTGTACATAGCCCTAGGCGCGTAGGCATCTTCACTTATTCGTCATTTTCAACAATTTTAGTCATATTTCAACCAATTTCGAAATAATCTTAATATATCTTATAATATAAGTTAAATTTAATAATCTATACTATATAAAAGGAGAAGCTGACTGAGTGACTGACTGACATATCAACGCAGGGCCTAAACTATAAGGGTTAGAAACTTGAAATTTTGCACAGGGGTTCCTTTTATAACGTAGGGGAGTACTAAGAAAGGATTTTTGAAAATTCACTCCCTAAGGGGGTAAAACGGGGGTGCAAAGTTAGTATGAAACTTTGCTGTTTTTGAAGTCAAGTGGGCAACCCGAACGCAGGCAGACGTCGTTAATGGGTCTTATTCTACGTGGGCGAAGCTGCGGGCGTCCTCTAGTCTTATATAATTCTATACAGGCCTTCCTCGTGAAGGATTTCACCGTGACATTAACCAGACAGTAAGTTTGGTGAAATCTGCATGAAAGTCCGTTCAGAAGTTTTTGAGTTGTATCGTATACAAATAGTGAGACGCGGCGCATCTTTTTAAACGGTTTTATTTTTTTAATAATATGTTGTAATTATTTTATAGTTGGGCAGTTCACACATTACCGACTTCAGCCACTAGCCAGTTACGATTCTGAATTTCAGTACAGTGCTTCGCTTATCTAACTCGTCACGCAAGCCCCTTACCGAATAAGTAGACAAAATAGCGAACTGAATGCAGTGAACTACTTTCACGACACTTTAAAAGAAACTACGCTCCTTCTGGGTGCACTTGCAGTCTTGTGGACTGTCATTTAATAAATACGTTTTATTCTGCATAGGTTAAAGCTTTTGCTTATAATTGAAGTAAAGCTGTATCATAAATATTATTGGCCTACCGCGAGAGAAACCTACGGGAAGTCGCTCGAGATAGAGATAAATGTTGCACTGTAGTGTCAGAGGCCAAGATCCACCTTTCATGATCATCCGGTTCAGTGACCTTAACTGCACTACATTTAGTAGGTAAGTAAGTAAGTAAGCTAGAAAACTGCCACCAGATATGAGTTGTCGTGCGTTTTCGATTCTTACTCATTCGACAATGTTAGTATTTTAGTTAATAAATATGAAATTTTTATCATAATAATCAGCCTCTCCTAAACGACACCACTCCGACCGGTCCTGTGCCTTCTGAAACCAGCGGTTTCCCGTCGTCTTCTTCAGGTTGTCTGTCCACCTTGGCTATAGAGCCATACATTTAATGTAAGGGGTGAAAATAATGTTATACAATATTACACACCTATGCCTAAATCTACATGTGTACCGCAATGTTATGTTATTTACAAATACTTATTGGTATTTTAAAAGTTATTACTTACCTAGTAGCTCTCGCACTCAGTCTATTTCATTCGATGCTGTAACCAAACCACTCACAATTCAAAATCATTCTCCCTCCTCAAACGGAACACGTATCTAAATATATTTATTTGAAATATAAAAGATATGTACAAAAAGCTTCACGGAAAGCTCTGGAAAGCGCAAAGGGGAGGCACTTGAAAACATGCTTTTTCCACGTAATGCCTTTGAGGAAATTAAATAAACTGCAACACCGCATCATAAGCATCCTTACGGGTGTATCGTGCCGATTCGCGCGTGTCCATTGACATAGGTACGTGGGAAATATTGGGAATAGTTTTAGCGTAGAAAATGTGGATTTCAGAACAAAACCGTCCTGACAATTATTCACGCTGCTCAAGTTGTTGAATTTTAATACCTACTAACTTATCGACTGAAAGGGTCGCGTAGTCGGGTTCATAAAAGTACTAAGTTGCAAGCAGTATTACGAGTATAGTTATCTGATAATCCTAAGTTTGTTATCTGTGGTTAAATTTATGTTTGTCTATGATCCATATCTCTGCTTTTATTTATTTTATGTATTCAGCTATATCCTACTAACGCTGCTTCCGACATTTTTGTAACTGCCTACATTAAATTTATTAAAATTCAAAGGATTTGCTAATCTCAATCCAAACTAAACCATAACTAAAGTAGAATAGCTTGGGATACTTAAGCTACACACGGCACGACACACGACACAATGCTACACAATGGAAACAGTCAACTTGTATCGTAGCAGCGCACGGGCTGCTCGGTCGTCTCGGCTCCCTTCTATTTGCGCCAAATGCGATTTCAGCCGCTGTATTCACGCGTCGTGTCGCTAAAGTGGCGTGCGGCTGTATGCGGACTCCCAAGGCAATGGAAATGTGCTTGGTGTAACTGGTTTCAATTTGCTACATAAGAATTTAAGAAAAGAAGAACTTAAGAATAAAACAAGAAGAATTTGGTTCCATATAGAGATATGGGCGGCAGCGGATGGGTGGTGCTGCAAGCTCGTTTGCTATCTTGTATCCATAAAACAAACTCTCAACCCAGCGGTAATCTTGTTTTGTGTCTGCGTTGTGGGTGGCGAACACACACAGAAAAAAGTAAATTTGAACATTCATGAGCCGAGTGCAAATATTTATCTGCGAAATGAATGTGTGCCCCGGCCGGGATATTAACCCAGGACCCGCGTTTCGGCAGTAAAGGTCACACCACCGCGCCACGGAGTCGTCAAAGATTAAAGCGGTATAGCCCAGTGGCTGAAAGTCGGCCTACCACAAGGGAGGATTCGGGAACAAATCCCAGCGGGGCGCTCCAGTGACTTTTCTAGGTTATAAGATAATAGATAATATTGACATCCAGACACAGAACAAACACAAGTGTTCGTATCACGAATATTTATTCTGAGTGGGATTCGAACCCACGCCCCTAGGCGCAACAGGTAGGGTCACTACCGATCGCGCCAACGGGCCCGTCAAAATTGCGTTAAATTGCTTTAAGAGTTATACATACAGCAGAAATAACACTTGTTACCATAATTAGCAGGTAGCTACTGATCTTTGATACTAAGACATGAGCGTGTGATCAATGGAGGCAGAGTTCACAACAACACTGGCTAGAAACAATACTGTTTACTGTTTTCATACTTACTACAATTAAAGAACACAACATTGTAATTTGTACAACTATATCAAAACAAGATAGTTTCACACGATCAATGGTAGACAGACAGACAATGACACCGCTTTTTAGTAGTAACTTTGCAGTCGACATATCAACACGCCGATATGGGGTTTAAATTGTATATGTGTCTTATAGCTGTTTATTTGGTGAGTTTTTTAACCGACTTCAAAAAAAGGAGGAGGTTCTATTATTTGTTTGTATTTTTTTTTTAGGTATGTACAGCGATAATTTAATGTAACATTCATAATTAATTAATTATATTGTATCCTCGGTAATTCAAAATTTTAAATGACTAGAGTTAAAAATGTGTTAATAATTCTAACAACAATTGATTTAAAATAGTTATTGAATATGGAACATAATTACTGTGATAAATATACGATGTTTAAAGTAAAAACATAATTTTAATTGATTACAGTGTTGTGTACTATAAATTAATTTATTTTTAGTAAGGTAACTTTTATTTGTGTATCAGTAAGATACAAAGATACGACATACTGAGTGTTTCTAGAGTAAAATAAATTAAATAGTCTGGATGAGAACTTTCACTAGTAAGCATTATCACTCATTACAAACTCGACATCAAATGGATCTCCATCAATAAAATTATGAAAGTTCGTACATTCATGATAACAAACGGCTCCTGTTTCCACAGGCTCAATCTAACGGCGATTCGTCGGAAGACCACCATCCGTTCGTCTACAACCACCCTTACGCGCCGACCTCGTTGCGTTTCCACGACATCTACCCTCACGGAAATGCCATCCTGCCAGAAGAGCACATAACCACAGCCAGTGATGAAGACGTACACTTAAACACAGTGCCGACAGAGTTCGTCGAGTTTCATCCCCAATCCCTCAAGACACATCCCGTGACACCAACACCGATTACCAACTCAACGCTTGAAACAGTAGTTAAGGATACACCTGGCGTTTCTCTCACCTCAACGACAACCCTTGAACCGGAAGAGATACAAATTAAGGTGGCACCAATAAAGCAAGTAGAGAGGGGCGTGCTTGACTTACTCCTGCCTCCCCCGAGGGTGAGAGCGTTTAAAAGCGTCTTCGATACGTTCAGAAGAATGCTGTCTTATACTTTCAGGAAACGATAGATTTTAAATAAGATACAGCGAAATAGATTTTCAAATGTGTACAAGATATAATTAAGATTTAACTGCCTATGCATGAATCAAAAATGAATGAAAATTGACTGATGTGAAGAAGAACAATTTAATGAGCAGTTCGAAAGCAAATCACAATAAAAAGTCAATGCTACAAATTTTTTTTTTAAATCAATTGTATATAATATAGCTTATAACCCATTGGAGTCCCACCGTTGGACACGATTCTCACAGGCACAGCTGAGGGAGGTCCACGCTACTCTTGCGATTTTGTAAAGACATAAACGTGAATAATATGTTTTTTTACAAGATAAACGGCGAAACCAAAACAGTATAGCACAGTAACAACAACCAAAGAATCAATTAATTGCCTAAATGTTGTAAATCATTTACGAATGTACAAGCAGCAAGCCCATGAGCGTTTTAGCCTTTATTGTTTCTCGTCCACATTAATTGTTTATAATTGCTTTGTAATGCAGCAAACTGTGCAGTGGAGGCTTGACATCGTAGGCTCGGCGCCATTAACAAAGACCTCGATGGTCCCTTCGAGCACACTTTACAACACGTTACTACCCTGGAAACTCGAAACAAACTCACTTTACTAGAAATCTTTTGATGAACCTATTACTAACGTTTGGGGTTAGTAGTTTGGGATACTAAATTAAACTACTGACAAGTTTATAGCTGGTGTATTAAAGGTACTAGAATAATTATGGATGACACTAGGCGCGGTAGCAGTGTAGTGATCTACTGACGCGTGCTTTTGGTTTTCGAAAGGTTTTTTATGTTTAAAACAAAACTCAAATAAATTTACCCTAAGTATTTGTTTATGTTGATGCAACCCATTGCACGCTTTTATATTCTGCACGGAACGTTTATATCGTGGACGTTATTAGCTGAGAATTCCTGGAAGTGGAACGTACTCCACCACATTGCTCTAGTGGTATTAAGTTAATACCTCCTCGGTAGTTACACACCGAAAATGCTAGAATGCTAATAGAAAAATGCATTTAAATATAAGAAAAATAATTTGTATCTAGAAATGAACCCACAAAACTGTTTGTCAAAAAACATAGTTATCTTTCAATCGTCACGTAGGTAAGTCAAACAATTGTGATTTATTTCGATTTTGTTTAAAATAAAAAATATTTTAAGTGTTTCGTTGGTTTCATTTATACCCTCCTCTAGTAATGATGATGGTGAGAAAAAAACAACGAGACATCTTTCTAGATATCCTTCTTCACAGGAAAAGCTATTTACAATGGCTACAATTTTTTTTTTTTATAACAATCATTGAAGGTGAAGAACGAACTGTATCTTATTGTGTTAACCTATTTGATCATCATGTTAACTCTTAACTCTATAGTATGGGCCGTACACTCGACTCGACACGAGAGCACAATGCTTGACTAAAACGTGATTCACAACGATTGCACCAATAATCCTAACAGCAGGCGTTTTACACTTCACATAAACTGATGCAAAGTATTCAATCAAAATAGAAAGTAATTTCATGTTCCCAGTTAGTAATTGATAATCATGTTATTAAAACATGATATAAAAGAGATGATTGATGATGAGATAACATGATTTAAATTTTTAAAAGAGTACGTACGAGATTCTTCACTTTGTGAACCGGCGGCAGATAAAAAATGTAATGACATTCATTGTACATAACTTATAGTGAAAAATAAATGATTCTGAATCTAGCTGAAACCCATAGACGTCCTTGAGCACGGGTCTTCTCCACAGAATGCTACGGAAGGTCTAGAGCATACTCCACCAAGCTGCTCCAATGCGAATTGGTGGAGGGGTTAGTGGCCAATCCAGTTCCGAATGTTCTCAAGCCAAGTACTTGGACAAGGCTTAACGATTGTTTTACGATTGAAAACAACCGGGACCGACGGCTTAACGTGCTCTCCGAAGCACAGTAGCGCCTAGGACTTTGCCACTAGTCAGTCACTCACCCACAAACCGACCGCGCCCGTCGTTGCTGAACTCATTCGATCGCATTGAATCTACGCGAGCCATTGTGCTATGAACGTTAATTAAATCTGAATCTGAATCTAGGTAAATGTTGAGCCCAAGCTGAAGTAAATCAAGGTACATCAAAATCCTCAAGCACGGCAGTAGGACTGTACTCGACATGAGAGTACAGCGCTTGACTAAACGTGATTCACACCGATTGCACTAATTACCCGACAGGCGCGTTCACTTGGAACCACTTGAGCCGGGCCGCTTGTCTCCAATTAATTTTTTGGATTAACGCCAAATGTCTCACTCCAAATTACAGTTTCAATGCGCTAGATTGCACTGGGCTCGCTGTTACGACCGACGAGCTTTTAGAATTTTCTTGGAGACCAGGCTCTTGGAGATGCTGCGTGGAATGAGAATAGAAAATCAAAATTATTTTGTGCGAAGTATACACTTTGGCATGACACAGATATAAGTAACTTGATATTTTAAATCCAAATATGATTTATTCATTCAGTCATTCATGAATAGGTAACGAACTGGAAAGTGGAAAGAGAATGGAAAATTACTACTAGTAGTAAGCTAAGCTATAACCCATAGAATACCATACTCAGTGTCGAATGCCACCTCAAGCCACCGGAAGGTCTTATCAGATTAACGACAAGGGTCAACGGCATAATGTGCCCTCCGAATCCCGAAAGGGCCATGAATTTTTTTTACCACAAGCAGTCATCCAAAAACCCAACGCGCCCGACGTTGCTTAACTCGGTCGAACACGATCGACGTTTCACTTGTACCCAAATAATTATTTTCAATTAAAATCATAATTACCTACTCAATAATTAAATGTAGATATTATTTACCACGCTCGCTATGTTTTAGTTATTTATGTACGTAAGCTTTGTTAAGTTTATCTTGTTAGCAGATGCTAAAAAGAGAATGTAACCATATAAAATTCAAATATCCCAAACGAACGAACGAACGAATAAAAAAATCGTTTTGGTAGATATTCAAAAAAAGAAAAAGTCAGCATTCGCCGAGACATTGGCAAGTTGGACGTAATTTTTTCTTCGTCGTTCATTTTTATTAAAATCAAGTTAAACCCGCTGAGTCAGGGTGGAGGTGATAATTTTATATTCACGCCGCCGTCCTATGTACCCACTCGTAATTTATAACGTTTCGGATGGGATTTTTAATGTCAGTAATAGTTCTTCGGAGATGCGATGATATTTTACTTTTGAAGTGATACATAACCTCGTGAATATTATAACCAGATAACGTAAGTCTATACTAATGTTATAAAGAGGAAAGATTTGTTTGTAATGTTTTCACACAAAATCTACTGGACCGATTTCAAAAATTCTTTCACCATTAGAAAGCTGCATCTTCACTGAGTTACATAGGCTAAATAATATTACTAGGTGTAAATATTATTAGTATAAATATTACTAGGTGTAGGATACATCGTAGGAAACCTGCATGCCTGAGAGCTCTTCATAACATTCTCGAAGACATGTGAAGCCTGCCATTCCGCACTTGGCTTAATCTATTATCTTGGGTAGAATGGTACTTTTCCAAATTTATATTAAACCTCTCGTCTTCATTCAAATAACATTTTATTAGTAACAATGTAAGTGAAATGGGGATGCAAGAACTTTGTAATGAAACTAAAGACCAATCCTGTAATGAAATCCTTTTCGTATTTAAGAAAGGATTTTAAACATGAAAATGAAATCCGAACCAAACTCAATCCGCGTTTTGGTTTAATTATCGCTAATAGGATAAAACGTCCGATGGCGCGGAAACTAACTCTTGTGAAAGTTAAAAGTTGCCTATAAAAGCCTCTAAGCATACGGTTCTCTGTTTAGGGTCGACTCCCGAGCCAGGGGGGTTGGTCAAATACAAACTTTTTTTGATAAGTTGGATTAATAACTATTAGGATGCTATAAATAAGCCTACCTCCGGGAAAACCTTGTATGTAGATAAATATAAGCTAAATATTTAAACATAATTATTTTATATGATTCGCTATTGTGTTAACAACAATAAGCAGTACCTAGGTAAGCTAAGAGGAAAGTCTCAAGGTAGTAGGTACTCGTACTCAAAGAACCTGTAAATGCATAAAATTGGAAATAATGAATATTTACCAGGATCGTTTCTAATCTATTACAAAACAAACGGATTAATAATTAAAATGACGCTACGATTAACAACTTGTGTTTGTTCTGTAATATACATGTATTGTATTAAAAATATATCTATGTATTCTGCCTAGTTTGGGATCATTGGCCGTGTGTGAAAATGTCCATGAAATTTATTTATTTATTCTATATAGGTATGTTCCATATTTACTTCCTTCCGATTTGCGTACCAAATCCAAAAAAAACACTGGTATCATGAAAACGAAAGCCAAATTCAGTTTCGTTTAATTATCACTAATAGGATGAGGGCAATGGCGCGAACGTGGCGTGGAACGACTTTGAAAGAGTCTCCATAAATTAAAAGAGTTACCGTTGTACTTGATCAGCAGATTTTGTAAATTTATTTCGGCCTACATCTGTTTGATTCAAAATATGAAACCGTTTTGTGTTTGGAATTTTTTATTTGACAAAGTTGAATTGTTCTGCTATATTCGAATTAAGCATTCAAAGGGTTGGCTGCACCCTATCAGCTTAGCAATTTGCATCTACAATTAATTTCCATTATTTACTAATGGCCGCCCGCGACTTCGCTCGCATGGTATTGGACTTTACGACAGTAAAAATTTCATACAAAATGTGTGTATTTCCAAGTCAACCACCCTATATTGTAAAATAAACTCTTCACCACTCCTAGACGATTTCAGAGATCCCAATGCATGATTTTACCAAGTTTCATCGCAATCCGATGAATGGTATGGCAGCGCATAAAATCGGAACAAACAAACATTGATTTTCATACATTAGATTACTCTACTCAAGGGATAAAGTAGAAAGGTGGGCAAAGCATTATCGCCGGTCGTTAATCTTCTCCTTCGGGTTGTGAGAGAAACAGTAAATGGAGATACCTACAGAATCTTAAGTTCCCCTTTTTGTAAACTTGTATAAAAGCTAGAATTCTAAAATACCATGAATACAAAAATGTTTTCTAATCATATGCTTTCATATAAAATATACATGCAAGCCATGCTTTGAGAAATTCTCCAATATTTTTAATTAAATTTTTGTTTTCCCGCCAATCATCCGCCCGTGTGGTGCATCGAAGCGTTCCCTTAAGCAACGTTTCGTTAATCGCAAAGCAAAATTCACGGTTCCCCAAAACTTTTTTCTCGCCAAAACTGAACCTCTGAATATTAGCAAAAAGTCATTAAAAGTAAGGGCGCTGTTCATCATAGGAGGGAAGCCTCAAAGTCGGTATTAAAGCGCCGAGTTGAGACCTTAAGTTATAAAAGTTCATTCATTTAACGGTTGCACGCGTCCGAGCCTCGTTCACGGAATTTCAAATTACATCACATAGTTATAACGTACTGTGTTCGGTTTCGTTCGGTATCTTTTTTTTAGAGAATATTAGAAGCCGTCCTTACTCGAAATGAATTGATGCTGGAAGTATCGAATTTCAGGAGTGATTTCACAATATTTTGTAAGTATTTTTATTTATACCTAAGTGTTTTTTGTGAGCCTGCCATAGGCTGACACGGACCTAGGCCTATCACCAGGTTGTGAGTAAGCGTCATATTATTACACTAGTGGACGCCCGCAGCTTTGCTCGCGTAGAATTAGACCCATTAACGACGTCTGCCCGCGTTCGGTTTCATACTAACTTTGCACCCCCCTTTTACCCCCTTAAGAGATGATTTTCCAAACTCAATAAAAAACCTTCATAGGTACTGAATTTCATTCGAATAACATCAAAAACGGCAAAGTTTCATACTAACTTTGCACCCCCGTTTTACCCCCTTAGGGGGTGAATTTTCAAAAATCCTTTCTTAGTGCTCCCCTACGTTATAAAAGGAACCCCTGTGCAAAATTTCAATTTTCTAGTACTTGTGGTTTAGGCCCTGCGTTGATATGTCAGTCAGTCAGTCAGTCAGTCAGTCAGTCAGTCAGTCACCTTCTCCTTTTATATATATAGATTTCGCCACTAGAGGAATTATGTACACAAATGGTTACACTGAAAATCAGCAGCCGTGTATGTATTTTATATGAACGGTAGGTAATATTAAAACTTTGGTGGGTTCAAAAGGAATAACTAGATTTCTAGCTTAAAATGCAGTAAACACAAGTCATCGTTCGCTCTGATTTTAAAAAGTGAATAATTTAGTTTGCTAAGAGGGCGCCACTCGTATACTCGCCATTTGCATATTATACCTCGTGCGGGCCGGTCGTCGAGCGCTCAGCCGGACAAAGAGATTTTCATAATTTAATTCTGTTTAGTATAATTGCCCACATATTTTCTTTTCTGTCTACCACTTTATTTGCATATGAGAAATGCAATTTTTCTCCACAGACTGCTTTGCTTACACTGAAATTAAAACCAAATCATCCACAGCGCATGCACGTGCGAACAATGGATGTAGTCATTCCAACATTTTGTTTAGAAAACACTTTAGTTAGACTACATTGGTTTTTTTTGTGAAGGCATTGAAGCAGCCCATTTTGTGATGATGTCAAAGATAGTAAGAGCGCTTTTTATTAGCACCTACGGAGCATTAATATTTGAACTTTTGAAGTCTTTTATAACAAACCAACATGTTGAATATTTAGAAATCAACTATCGATTCAGATATCCTGGAGCACTGAGAAAGATAAATCGGGAAATAAAAAAATATAGAAACAATATGACGTCTCTCACATATTTTAAAAGACCAGAAAGACTACCGACGGATTACAAGTACATCCTAAAGTGGACTCAAGCATTTTCTCATTACAATTCGATGTTTCGTGATGGACAATATTCGTTCCTGGACAACAACTGCACCTATTATAATTGCTTTATAACGGATGATAAGAGTCTTCTAGTAGATCCAAGGTATTTCGATGCCATACTCTTCGATGTTGAAAACAACTGGGATATTCATCCGTACTTAAGAGCTCCATATCAGAAATATATATTTACGGCTTCAGAATCAGCCGACAACTACCCTATCTGCGATCCATACTTCGATTCCTATTACAATTTGACCTGGAGCTACAGATTGGATTCCAATATTCGCTGGTCCTATATCACAATTTTGGATAAAGATGGAAGGTTTGTTGGCCCTAAAATCAATATGTCCTGGATCAATCCTATGAAGCCAACACCGGGATACGTAAAGGAGATATTAAAAAACAAAAAGAGGCCTGTGGCCTGGTTCGTATCAAACTGTCATACAAAAAATGGAAGGCACGAAGTAGCGAAGAATTTATTAAAATCCTTAGCGAAATATAATCTGAAAATAGACGTATATGGGTGGTGCGGCAACCTTACCTGTCCTAGAGACCGCATAGACGAGTGCTTAGAGCTTCTTAGAACGGATTACTACTTCTATCTAGCTTTTGAGAACTCCATGAGCGATGATTACGTAACGGAAAAGATCTTATATGCATTAAAGCATTACACTGTTCCGATAGTCTACGGCGGTGCAGATTATACAAGGTATCAATTTGGATAATAAAATATAGATAACTGTAATTTAGCGTCCATAGCCCATTAGCTCGCGTCGATTCAATGTGATCGAAAGAGTTAAGCAACGACGGGCGCGGTCGGTTTGTGGATGGGTGATCGCTAGTGGTGAAATTTCATGGACGCGTGCTTCGGAGGGCACGTTAAGCCGTCGGGCCGGTTGTTTTCAATGGAACAATCGTTAAGCCTTGTCGAAGACCTACATTTATAACATGAAACTAAGGCATTGACATCGATGTTAGTTTCATAAATTTTCCGAGACGAAACAGTTCCCCTGTGTTTAAATTTAATAATTAATTAATTTTAATATTACGAGAAATTTAAAATTTTGATGTAACGCTTGACCAAGCACATTTTAGTAATTTTAAGTCGCATAAATACTGGTAAAGCAGGAGATAAGTAGGTACAATAAAATCCTATGTACGATGATTGGCCATTTCAAATACGAGTAGGTACATGCACTTTTTGCGTAACAATCTAATCAAAGTTGGTGCCTTTTAGGTTTCTACCACCAGGATCATACATTAACGCTGGGACACTAGATTCCAATAAAATTGCATCTTTGATATCCAGTGCTGTCAAGAATCGAGAAGAGTACTTGGATTATTTCAGGTAAACACAGAATGAAAAGTCAATGAATGTCACAAGCATAAGTGACTGCTAAGCCTAAGGTCCTGGGTTTGATTCCCGAGTCTGGCGATGTATTATTACAATAATATCTCAGAGCTTTGATTTGTGTCTGGTCTATGGCAATAGGTTTATAACTTATTGTGACATGTATTTTTTGACCCCAGACGAGAATTAAAGTTGGGAACCACTTTGACATAATGTTGTTATTGTGAAAAAGAGCAACAGATTCAATTTAAGTCAGTGCATTTACTGGCTAAATTATCCATGTATTTTTCCTTACAAGTTCAAGCAATAGAACACCATTTTCAGACTCAAAAAGTATATATATCCCAGTAGGTCCCATGCGCCATATACCTCAAACGGAACATTATTCGAAAAGTCTATTAATTCGATCGAAATTGAATTTCAATGATTCATAAATTGAACTTTTCGTTTTCATATGTTATTTCTCACACACACACCTTGTTAAGTCATTAACCGCCTTGAATATTTCATCGCTGGTGGTACATGCCGCGGTGGCTCAGCGGTTGGTTACAGCATTAGCAGTACTGATGGGCAGGTTGAAACGAATCTCATTTGCGGTAAAAATGTTTTCAAGGTAAAATCTATACTTCTATACTAATATTTTAAAGAGGAAAGATTTGTTTGTAATGTTTTCACACAATAACAGTATCGTCCAGTAGGACCGATTTCAAAAATTCTTTCACCATTAGGAAGCTGCATCTTCACTGAGTGACATAGGCTAAATTACTAGGTGTAAACGAAACTATAGTTATGTCTAATTCCACGCGAGCGAAGCTGCGGGCGTCTACTAGTAATAAATATTTTCATTTTCAGATGGCACAATCACTATAGTTACACAGAAACACCACCAGAAGCAGATTTGTGCGCGCTCTGCAGAATATTACATGAATCGGGACAGAATACAAGCGTCGTGACGAAGTTTAGGCAGTGGTGGAATCCTAAGTATGAAGACTTATGTAAGGATGAACTGAAGAAAAAAGTCGTGAAAGTATTTTGATTAAATATAAAATTAATTACTCTGTTTCTTACTTCTAATTAAAAAAAATCGAATGACTGACCCGGGCATTACAACCGCCCGCTACGGTACCTAGTAAAAAGTAATAAATATGTAGTCTAAAGAAGACATGTGTAATCAGAAGTAGTACCATTTCTACCGTGCAATAATTGTTTTTAAAGCAATTGTTACACGGTAGAAAAATGCTTTTGCGTGCTAAAAAAATGCCTTTTATCATTAAGTCCTCTTAATGTATAAAATGCAATATATTGTTACGAAGGCACAGGGAAGCTAGCGCCATCTAGCGCCGCTGGTGGAACCACTCAGTGAACGCATAGACAACGTGATATCCCGACTCGATACTAGATGGCGTTAGTGGGCCTGTATTCTCGCGTGTTCGGGAACACGCGGTATCTTTCCAGAATCGTCTAGTACTCGCGACGGCACGTATAAATAGTCGCGGGGAGCGCCGCGAGTTCAGTTCGAGCTACTTTCGAGGCGATTTCGAAGTGAAAACTAGTGATACCGGAGTGATACAAGTGAAACCTACGACTTGGCTTACGACCTAGGACATCGTTAGTGCTTAGTGTTTGGACCTAGTGCTTTGTGTTGGACCTAGTGTTTAGTGTTTGGACCTAGTGCTTTGTGTTGGACCTAGTGCTTTGTGTTAGTGCTAGTGAATAAAGTCTTCATTGAGTCAGCAGGTCTTTCTCTCCAAATCCTTCGAACCCTTAGCACGTAACAACTGGTGTCAGAAGTGGGATTTGGAGATGCCATTGACTCCGAGAGAGGACTTACAGGAGGGCGTCAGGACAAGGGCACAACGAGCTGCGGAGGCCACAACTGGGGACCAAGCTCCGCTCACTGTGGGCCAAGCCCCGCCCAGTGGCCCCGCCTACCAGGCCCCGCCCACTGAACAGGCCACGCCCACCAGTGACACCGAAGCTTCTACAGCCCCTCTTCAATTAGGGAGTTTGTTTGTATTAATTCGGGAAATGAAGGAATCACAAGATCGCAAGCTCGGTGCTTTACAAGAGCAACAAAAAGACCTCCAAGAAAAAGTGCTTGGGGCTATAAATGATGTTAGTGACACGGTGATTAAGCTTCGAAAGGATTTCGACGTAGTGGAGCAACGAGTTACCGGGTTGGGATTGGATGTGGAAAATATGAGAACTGGCCTCACTGAATTACAGAAAAAAGTAGTGCGCCTTGAAACCACGGGAGTTGCGATGTCTAGTGGAACTACCGTAGTGGCGCAAGGACCAAGAGTGAAAGTGCCACCATACGACGGCACTACTTCTTGGAACGCTTATCGTCAGCAATTCCAGACTGTCGCTACTGCCAACGGATGGACGGAAGAACAATGCCTGACCGCTCTCACTGTTGCGCTCAGAGGGCAAGCCCTGTCGGTCCTGGAAGCACATACAGGAAATGGGTTCAAAGACCTGATGGAGGCACTTGAATCCAGATACGGGGAGCGACACCTGGAGCACGTGTTCCGTGCCCAACTGCGTGACAGAGTCCAACGCTCAGGAGAAGGACTACAACAATGGGCGTTGGAAATTGAAAAACTAGTCAGGAAGGCACACCCAGGAGCCGACACCAAGATGGTGGACACGAATATTGTTCAAGCATTTGTCGACGGAATCAAAGACCTGGAGGTCAGAGCTGCAGTGAGGCTTGGTCACCATACCTCGCTAAAGGAAGCATTGGCGCATGCTTTGGAGGTCGAGGCTGTTCGCCATGACATACGGCAGACCCATAAGATCCGCGAGGTCTCTGAGGAAGTCAAGGAGGTTAAGGCTCCTACGAAGAAAAGATATGGAGTCATGTGCTACAAGTGTGGCGAGAGGGGCCATCTTCAGCTCAACTGCCCGCAGAAGGAGACCCAGATGGCATGGAAGAAAAGGATCGAGAAACAAATAGAGGAGCTGAAGAAGCAAGGGGCTTCATCCCCTGCCCGGGATCAGGGAAAGAAAAAGTCAAACAGATGCGTGTTGATCGAAGACACACCTACCAAGACATCGGCGCAAAAACGGATGACGGCGAGAACCGTTGTTAGTGGAAGCAGTAACGCTGTGGACAAGGTTTTGAATCTTGGTGATCGCGAGATCTGCTTGAACAAAGGTGACGTCATTGGAAAGTGCGAGGAAGGTGTCTGGATGAAAAAGTGTAGTTCGATGACAGGCGCAGACTCGGCAAACAGCAACAACTATGGATTAGTGACTGAGCTACTCGATGACTGCAAGAGTAATCTGACTTATTCGCAGAGCATGAAAGCTAAGAAGCTTTTACAGCGCTACGCGAATATCTTCTCCAGTCAAGAAGGGGACCTTGGAAGAACGTCGATGGTTCAGCACAGGATAGATACCGGAAGCGAGAGCCCAATTCGTCAACGAGCAAGACGGATACCAATCGCAAAGGAAAAAGAAGTTGAAGGCCTTTTGGAGGACATGAGAAGGAATAAGATTATTGACCCGTCTGCAAGTCCGTGGTGCTCACCTGTTGTTTTAGTGAAGAAGAAAGATGGTAGCACGAGATTTTGTGTGGACTATAGGCGTCTCAATGATGTCACTAAGAAGGACAGTTACCCGTTACCTCGAATCGACGACACTTTGGATACCTTGAGTGGCATGAAATGGTTCTCGACCCTAGACCTGAAATCTGGATACTGGCAGGTGGAAATTCATCCAAAAGACAAGGAGAAGACAGCTTTCTCGACCGGAAAAGGTTTATGGCAATTTAACGTCATGCCCTTCGGATTGTGCAACGCACCTGCCACATTTGAGCGACTCATGGAGTGTGTACTGGCAGGCTTAGTTGGAGAGGCTTGCTTAGTCTACTTAGATGACGTCATCATTGTCGGCCGTGACTTCGAGGACCATTTGCGAAACTTGGAGCGAGTTTTCGCAAAAATAGAGGGAGCCAAATTAAAGTTAAACCCGAAAAAGTGTCGTTTATTCAGGAGTAAGGTCAATTATCTCGGCCATGTTATCTCCAGCGATGGAATCCAGACAGACCCGGAGAAACTGGAAGCAGTTCAAAAATGGCCTGCCCCTAAGGACAAAACCGAAGTGCGGGCATTCCTCGGCCTATGCTCATACTACAGGCGTTTTGTTCAGGGATTTTCAGAGATAGCCAAGCCATTACATCGGCTGACAGAAGATAAACGACAATTTAGTTGGGATGAGACTTGTGAAGATTCTTTTCAGAAACTGAAGAAACATCTGTGTGAAACACCAATCCTGGGGTATCCACAACCGGAGGGTCGGTTTATAGTCGACACGGATGCAAGCAACACGGCCATTGGAGGGGTGTTATCTCAGAAACAGGGTGAAAGAGAAGTTGTTATTGCATATTTCAGCAAATCTTTATCCAGGCCAGAGAGAAACTACTGTGTGACAAGAAGAGAACTCTTGGCTGTTGTAAAGACGCTACAACACTTCAATAAATATCTCCTCGGCAGACCGTTCTTACTGCGAACGGATCACGCAGCCTTGAAGTGGCTACTGCAATTCAAGAACCCAGAAGGTCAAGTAGCTCGATGGATTGAACAGCTCCAGGAGTATGACTTCGAGACGGAACACCGCAGCGGAAAGACGCATGGGAATGCCGATGCACTCTCACGAAGGCCGTGTTCGGAAGACTGCAAACATTGTGTTAAGCAGGAATCTCATGAAGTAACATTAAAGCTAACGAGAACAAGTCCTTTGGGTCTCTGGGAGAATGATGCTATGAGGGAGGCTCAAGAAAGAGATGACGACCTTCGGCACATCATCACATGGAAGAAACGGGGTGACGTAAAACCAATCTGGAGCGAGGTTGCACCCACTGGCGCTGTCACTAAGGCGTACTGGGCGCAATGGGACAGTCTGATACTTCAAAACGGAATACTCTACCGGAAATGGGAGAAGACTAACGGCAGAGAGTTCCATCTTCAGATAATTGTCCCACGAACGAGAGTACCAGATGTTCTCCGTGAAATACATGATGGCGTATCAGGAGGTCATCTAGGTGTCAAGAGGACGTTAACAAAAGTACGAGAACGATTCTACTGGTTGCATTGTCGAGATGATGTACAGGATTGGTGCCGCAAATGTACGACTTGCGCTGCTGTAAAAGGACCACAGACCAGAAGCCGTGGGAACCTGCGGTTGTATAACGTCGGTGCACCGTGGGAACGAATTGCAGTTGACGTAGCTGGGCCATTTCCTGTAACGGAATCGGGAAACAAGTATTTTATGGTCGTCATGGACTACTTCACCAAATGGCCTGAAGTATTCGCCATACCAAACCAAGAAGCTACAACGGTCGCTTCTAAGTTAGTCGAAGAAGTGATATGTCGCTTTGGTGTGCCTCTAGAAATCCATTCTGATCAGGGCAGGAACTTCGAATCGCAAGTATTCCAGGAAGTGTGCAAAATTTTGGGCATGCATAAGACGAGGACCACTGCGTACCATCCACAGTCTGATGGAATAGTTGAGAGATTTAACCAGACTCTGGAGAGGCATTTGGCGAAATTGGTAGACGACAAACAAAAGGATTGGGACAAGTATATACCACTCTTCCTTCTGTCGTACCGAACCGCCGAGCATGAGAGCATAAAAGCTACCCCGGCGTATGTCAATTACGGTAGAGAACTACGAATACCAGTAGATCTATTGACAGGAGGGTCACCGGAGGGACCAGAGACCGTACAAGACTATGTTTGCAATTTAAGGGAAAAAATGCGCTATATACACGCCTGGGTACGGGAAAATGGGTTACAGTCAAGTGAGGGCATGAAAACCAGATACGACCGGAAATCGAACACGAGCGGCTTCGAGGAAGGGTCACTGGTGTGGCTGCATAACCCAACTCGCCGGAAAGGAAAATCTCCAAAGTTGCAGACCAAGTGGGACGGTCCATACAAAGTGGTTACCCGACTGAATGATGTGACTTATAGGATTCAAAAGCAACCAAGAGGAGCATTCAAAGTGGTACACATAGACCGTCTGGCGCGTTACCATGGCAGTAACAACGATGCTCGGGACGAGCATCGCTAAGAGGGGAGTGGTGTTACGAAGGCACAGGGAAGCTAGCGCCATCTAGCGCCGCTGGTGGAACCACTCAGTGAACGCATAGACAACGTGATATCCCGACTCGATACTAGATGGCGTTAGTGGGCCTGTATTCTCGCGTGTTCGGGAACACGCGGTATCTTTCCAGAATCGTCTAGTACTCGCGACGGCACGTATAAATAGTCGCGGGGAGCGCCGCGAGTTCAGTTCGAGCTACTTTCGAGGCGATTTCGAAGTGAAAACTAGTGATACCGGAGTGATACAAGTGAAACCTACGACTTGGCTTACGACCTAGGACATCGTTAGTGCTTAGTGTTTGGACCTAGTGCTTTGTGTTGGACCTAGTGTTTAGTGTTTGGCCCTAGTGCTTTGTGTTGGACCTAGTGCTTTGTGTTAGTGCTAGTGAATAAAGTCTTCATTGAGTCAGCAGGTCTTTCTCTCCAAATCCTTCGAACCCTTAGCACGTAACAATATAAATAAATAGATTAGTGACATTACTGTAAGCTTAAGCACAAGCGAAATACATTAATTAAGCAACCCTGCATCCAGCACTCATTTATACATTTAACACGCTACGAGGTAATTAAAGTTATTCCTTAAGAATTTCGTATAAAAACATCAGAGGTGAGCTCAAAGAGGGTACTGTTTGTGTGAGAGCGCGTTATAGCGCGAAGTGCGCTAAAGTTATGATTGGAGCATCCGGGCCATTCCTGTCTTTCTGTCCTGCAGAATCTTATGGATACGCCAGCGCTTGTACTGGAGCAATTAGTTCAACTAGAGCATTGAATTAGAATATAACCACATCCACTTGGTATTCCTACAAACTATCTGGCGGCTAATATCTAGGGTATAGACTGTCCCGTTTTTTTTCGAACTGCAACGCGACGTACTGTTAACTTATCAACCCCCAGTTTCACGGCGTAGTGGTTTGAATCTATTTCACCTAACGGTGAAAAGCACGAAACACAGAAAAAACCGGTGTAGTAGAAATTGCACTACGCAATTTTCTTTCAAATCTAACACAGTTGAGCCAACAGGTGCCCGTCAACCTTCAAATCTCGAGGATATCATATTGCTGCTCAGGAAAAATTAAGGAAAATTAATAACTAAGTAAGTATATTATTTTGCGTAACTTTCCGTGTTCAACTAACCGCTGAAATAAACCACTATACCTATTTAAGAGTAGCATTTGTGACTTAAATTGTCGGACACGCTCACGGTTTCTAATATTTTCTGTAGTGCGAGGACAAGACATGTGATCGTCCCAATAATAGATCACTATGAAATATCTGTAAATTCAGGGATAAAAATATTCTTGGTATATCCATATGACCGCCTCACCTTAGTTTATAGCTACTCGTGGAGTTGCATCGAGTTAAATAAAGTTTTCTGCTCCAATGTTCGTATTTGCGACTAATGATGTATGTTATAAGCGGACTTGCATATTTTACTCGGAATTTTAACTTAAACACACTTCGCGAGCAAACTTTAAATGAAGTTCGCTCTTAGAAAGTATAAGTTTATGCTTTCGTTTACTTTGATTACTACGTGAAAGTACTTACTTACTTCGCTCGTTTCGTTTGAGTGCAAGCTTGGTGCTCTTATTCATGTTTTGGTTATTAATTTTTCTTACCTAAAGGTTTTTACTTGAAGCGTCGAGTCGACGTCGTAGTTTGTCGATGGGTGATCACGCGCTTCCGTGCTTCAGAGAGCACGTTAACCGTCGGTCCCGGTTAATTTCAAGAGTACAATCCGTTAAGTCTTATCGAAAACCTTCGGCTGGCTGAAAACATTCGACAACCTCCACCAATCCTATTAAACTTACAAAATATAACAGGACCAAGATACTTAGGCCCGATTTCACCAACATTGAAATTACACTAGAGTAGCTATCCCAGTATAACTGTACTCTGTCGATTTATTCGATGGTTAACTTCAATTTCGTTTCACCACGGTAATCTAAAGATATCTTAATCTCGCATAGTTACTCTATGCCGTTGAACGAATGAATTGAATGTATGTGTAATGTACCCAAGTAAAATAGACAGTTTGGCTCATACTTGCACAATAGCGCTGTGTATTCTTTTATTTGTTCGGCTAATACGTTAACTAACTTGACAATTGAGTTGACAGTGATGTGATCCCGTGCGCGGCTTTTTAGAATTTAAACAGTTTATAAAGTTTGGTTTTGTTTGTTGTGTTTTGGAACTTTTGAACTAGTTTTATTCCGTGTAAACAGATATATAAAATTGTTTTATACAAATCGTTGATTATAAACAATGGCAAATGAATAGCGAAAGCGATCTGTTAATTGGATGGCATCATAAAAGTCATTGCTGGTTGATCTCGTTACTGAGCATTTTCATGTGATAGAAAATAAAAGGACGGATGGAGTATCAATGAAGCAAAATCTTGGAGAATGGATAACAATTTCAAGCAAATATAATTCGCAGACAATGCTTTCTCATCGTACTGCCGATAATTTAAAAGCCCAGTGGGAAAACTTATAGAAAACTACAAAAAAAGAAGCATCTTTTAGAAGGATGCAATTAATTCAAACAGGTATTTTTCTTTGTTTCCTGATAATTTTTACAACTTTTTATATAGGTATTCCTGTAATTATATTATATTAAAAAAATATATCATAAAAATTAAAAGTTGTGATGAAATTAAAACAATGTGATTTTTTCAGGTGGTGGACCTCCAAGGTCAGTGATTGAAGACCCACCACAACAGAAAATACTCTGCCTTATAACGCCATGTTCTGTGGGCTTGCATAATCCTTAGAACAGTATTAAAAAGAGTGGTGTTATATGTTTTTACAGTCACAGATACAGTTGCTGGCCCTGAGGTACAAAATAAATATACAACTGATTCTTGCCCCTTCTGCTGTACATGTCATTGAAGATTGTTTATTGGTACATACCAATATCTACATAGATAATAAATAATTTGTTGGTTAAATTTACACTTTTCAGCAAGTATCAACAGATATTTGTCCACCTAATATTGTATGTTTGCTTTTAGAATGAAAACATAGTTCCAGTTGTGTTGGTTCCAACATAATAGTTGGAGCAAATTATCTTTTAACTGTAGTACATTCTAAAATAATGTTATTATTAGACTTGCAACGAATATTCGGTTACTATGTATTCGGTATTCGGCCTATTCGGCTGCTTTTATTATATTCGGCCGAATACCGAATATCTACATATTATTCGGCCGAATACCGAATACTTAAATAATATATTTTGTGATAGAGAAATATCAAATAATTGGTAAAATGAAAAATTAAAATCGATTGATTACGTATATATTCATATTTTCATTTCTGTTATAATCATTCAAGTAGTCATTGGTACATAACACAGGTAGATAATCATCTTCTGAATTGGAAAAATTGAGGATTCTATGTATTTGAATTATTGTGGTAATCAAAATTTAGAAGGGTAAGGTTCTCATTTCTTTTATAATCATTTATTAAGTAGTCATTGGTACATAAAACAGGTACATAATTTAATAATTTTCTGTATTAAACAAGTTAAGAATTTTTCTATGCATTTGAATTATTTTCGTAATCAAAATTTAGAAGGGGAAGGTTATGGTGCAGAAAGACTAACGAGTACATTAGAACAACCTAATCTATCTTCTACACCTAATATTCGGCTATTCGGTCAGGGGCCCCGCCGAATATTCGGTATTCGGTATACTGCCGAATACACTATTCGTTGCAAGTCTAGTTATTATGGTTGGAAAAATAGTAGAGCATTTATCTTGTTTCAGGGTTGGGGTGATTACACTCCCTAAAATTTAAAAAACGCCCATTTCCAAGCTGTTACAATGTAGTACAGAAGGAAAAAGGCCTACTGCAGGAGAACGGCTTGAATGTATGTCCAAAAGACGGCCACAGCTCTCTACTTCTTCACTAGAAAAGTTAAATGAAATAAAAGGGAACGCTCTCACAACTCAAATGGAGCATGCAGCTAAAGAAAGAGAAGAAGCTAAGAATTATTTGACATTCAAATGGATATTCAGAGCGAAATTTTGAAACAGGAATAAATTAAAACCAGATTATTACTTTTGGAGTTTATTTATAGCGAATAAAAAAAATATTAATAATTAATTCATTTGTTTTATTACAATAAGCTTCGAAAATAGTCATTAATGATAGCATCTCGCGTTACGCTGGGCCTTATTCCTGGTATGTTTATTTCCTGGTATGTTGCTGGAAACCGTAGTCCTTGTGCAGAAATGCTATTGCTGTACTGACTTGGTGGATAATTCGGTGTGATGTTGGTGCACTCATTCCGCCATAGTCACTAATGCTCATTTGGGTGTTGTTCGTTGCATAGAACCTTAATGTAGCCAATAATTGGTTGACAGGCGATATTGACCTATTTCTGAAACAATACAAACAAGGGGTAAAATTAGGCTGATATATATTAGATATTGGGAACTAATATTTATAAGAAATGGGATACACAACATACATACATAACACGTGTGTTACACAGCAAGAAAGCAAGTTCTTAAAATACTTAAATATGTGTTAAATACCTAATCAATGGATATAATTTAGAACACTCACCTGTCTGTTGGATACTCCAAATGATGCTCGATTTTTGCCAGTAAATTCAATGCTGCCTTCTTTGATAGACGAAATCTTAACACGAAATCGTGGTCGTCATAGTCTTCAAAATAATTAGCCCTTTCCTTAAACCACCGTGGGCGAGGAAATAAATAATCATCAGTTATAGATAATGCTGTTGTGACACTATTAATCTACGATTAGCAGCTTACTCGGCCGAAATCGGCGGTGTATGATTTTACTCTAGTAGGTATAGAGATTTTATCCCTAGGTTAAATGTTGGTGAAACGTAAAATGGGCTAACTCGCGAGTAAATAACAACTTATTCCGGGCATAAGATTTACACGACGTTTGTGAAATCGGCCCTTAAAGAAACAAAATTCCTGATAAGATAATATAAATTCTCGTCACAGTTGCCAGAACCAGTCTGTGTGAAGTAAAATATCTTGATATTAATTAAGGTAACCGAATGTCATTAGTCGCACAGTTAAAAACCTCAAACCTTGCAATGAAAAATTCCCTTTTTCTAATCTGTGCGCAGTCAGCGGGAATTTTAATTGCACTCGGCAAAGAGGACTAGGTGGTGACGATGAGTCCACTTTAATTTGAATTATCTCGAGTTTCAGGGCTCGAATCTAACGAGCCTCTGTCGATCGAGTAAAATGAAAATTTTATATTTATAACATTGATTTTTAGGCTGAATCTATAAATTACTAGTGGACGCCCGCAGCTTCGCTCGCGTGGAATTAGACATACTAATAATATATGTTTATTTTAGGTACACCCTTACAAAATTTTTACAAACTTTGAATGCCATATTTATTTATATCTAATCAACAGCCTATAATATAAATTTTATGCTTCTAGTTCTGAAAATGACAAAACTTTCATAGAAACTTTCAACCCCCTTTTCAACCCCTTACAACACCAAATAAAAAGTAGCCTATGTCCTTTGTCAGGCTCTAGAGTCTAGACTATCTGTGTACCAAATTTCATTTAAATCGGTTCAGTAGTTTTAGCGTGAAAGCGACACAGACAGACAGAGAGTTACTTTCGCATTTATAATATTAGTATGGATTGCTAAAAGCCAGGTGCCCGTCCCCTTTATACGCATATTTCTTATTATAAACCTTTATTGTATACCAAGATTACACACGAACAAGTATATTGGAATTCTTTAAATACGTACAAAATGTGACCTTTTTTTTTTTTTTATGGATACAGGATAGCAAACGAGCTTGCAGCACCACCCATCCGCTGCCGCCCATGACAACTGTGACTGACTTTGAACAAGACTCAATTAGGGACTGGGATGGTTAGTCCAATTAGTTGAGAAAGTTATTTAGAACATTAGTTGGTAAGTTCGTTAGTAGGTGTGAGGACTGGGGACTGTTAGTGATAGTTAGTCCTGTTATTTGGTGTTAGTAATAGTTCAGTTAGTACTTGTTAGTAGGAGTCTCGTTCTAAGTCAGTCACAGATGTGTTGCTACCCTTGAGGACTAAGAAGGTCGCCTCTAAAGAAGTGTAACCGGAATCCACACCTTTCCAACCGGACCACAATTGCTTTAAAAACAATTATTACACGGCAGAAATGGTACTAGGTACCGTGGCGGGCGGTGGTACTGCCCCGGGCGAACTCTATATGGAACCAATTAGCTTTCACATAAAACCTATTTGGTTCCCTATAGGCTCTACCACCTACATTACCTACCTTATCGCTAACTAGCGATTTCTTCCAGGCAACCTTTGAATGAGGAGTTAGAGAATGAGTCTAGATAAGGTTGGGCGCGTATAATAAAATAAAATAAGAAATCTTACTTGTACTTAAAATAACTTACTTGTATTCGCCCTAATCTACATACATACATACAAACCTTAGTGGTCAGTGAATATAGGTCTTCTTTAATCAGTTCAAGCAATACCACAGAATAATAGTACAAGTAGCAATACCTAGTATCTGTTCGATTATTAATATTAGCTATAATACAGATGTCTGGGATCCACAACTGAACATTGGGCTATGGAGTCGCCATAATCTACGTTCCTTTACGTCAAGTGATCGGTACTGATTATTGTTACCGTGAAACAGTGTTGAGGCTTCCGCAGATGTGAAAAGGGCCTTGTACCGGCACCGGTACATACCCCCTAATGGGAGTATAATTATAAACAAAAATAAACATTAAGACTGAAACTTAACACCCACATATGAAGTCTTATCCCCAGAAATCCGTAATCCTAATGGAAATCACTTAAGACTTGTAAGCTCGCGATCTCCGGCGAAATGTCCAAAGAATGTGTATAGTAAAGTAGTCAAAGCGAAACGAATCGCTATCGAAACAGCAGCTCTGTTACGGTTTTTAAGTAAACAAAGTATCTCCGTGGTCTCAACAACAACCTGGGTTCGATTCCCGGCTCGTGCAAAGTATTATTAGGTTGTCTAACCCTAAATTCCCAGTACAATACAATATTATTGTTTATGTACACATATAAATAAATAAAATGTATGTACACATAAAACCACATATAAATAGTATCTACCTCGGAATTTGGAATAGGCTTGGACTCACCTGGTGAAAAGTTTACACACACGTCCTGTGCATGCGTATTCCCTTCGGAAACATACAGGCGTTATGTTCATCATCATCATCATCACAACCCTTTCTTTGTCCCACTGTTGGGCACGGGTCTCCTCTCAGAATGGGAGGGATTAAGCCTTAGTCCACCACGCTGGCCAAGTGCGGATTGGCAGACTTCACATGCCTTGGAGAACATTATGATGTATTCTCAGGCATGCAGTTTTCCTCATGATGTGTCCTTCACCGTTATAGCAAGTAACAAGTAAAGTAATTTAATTTCTTAAATCGCAAATAACTTAGAAAAGTCATTGGTGCGTGCCGCTGGGGTTTGAACCCGGACCTCTCAAGTGAGAGGCGAGTTCGATAGCCACTGGGCTGTCACTGCTTATATTTATGCGGCGTTATGTACCTATATGTTATGTAAAATCGAAACCATAACGAAGATCGCGTTACCAACCCTGGTGTCTACGAGTCGGCCATAGGGCGAGGAATAACCGTTCCGCGGAACGCGACAGCCTGCAACTTGTTAATTAGTTTCCTGCCACTACTTTCTGTCTGTACGAGTTTCTCCACTTCAGTTTCTTTTTTGATTAGTAACTTTCGCAGTCTCGCTAACTAGAGCAGTCAGAGGGTTCGCTATATAGCCGCATCTTCCAAGTGCGTTACAAGATACTCAAATACGCAGTTTCACATACTTGCGTGACCTATTTATTGCTTATTCATTTGCGTAAACTGTGGAAGTCATAATGATTTAACTGCAATGTGCTGTGTGAACTATGTGTGTTTTTTTTAATCTTTCTATGGATGACCGCTAGTGGCAAAATTTTATAGACGCTACAGTGTTTCGGAGGGCACGTAAAGCCGTCGGTCCCGGTTGTTTTCAATGTTGGAAACAGTCGTTAAGCCTTGTCGAAGACCTTCGGGTGGCTTGAGAACCTTCGACACTGGGTTGGCCACTAACCCCTCCACCAATCCGCATTGGAGCAGTGTGGTGGAGTATGCTCTAGACCTCCCGCAGCTGCGTCTGTGGAGGAGACCCGTGCCCAGCAGTGGGACGTCTATGGGTCAGCGAGCGATTCATAAACAGCAAAATATTATAATAAACAATAATTTTATTATATCACATCCATGCTTGGTTACTTATAAACACAGTCGTAAAATCCAGAGATAGGATTTTACGGCTTAAAGTTTCCCAATCCACTGATATCGTAGTTTGCCTCATAACACTATAATTACTTACCCATTCCTCGCACCATTATCTCACGCGTACACGGACTCTGTAAAACATTTACGATAATATAATAATGAGCTGAGCGAGCTACTTAAGATTTTGTCTGGTGGTTAGGGTTCCGTACCCAACGGGTGAGTAACGGAACCCTATTAATTTGCTCCGCTGTCCGTCTGTCACAGACAGAAATAATATTAGACTAAATTAACATGTGTAGATGTTAAATAAAGTTATATCTATATCTAAGTCTAAATCTTTTAAAAGAGGGGCTTTCTTTTTATCGATAGAGAAGTTAAGTCTCGTGAGCTATGTAGTTTTGCTTGTGTACTGCAAACTCCAATAACACCACTTCAACAACGAGATACCCTCTCTATGCCCCATTCATTCTTTCACAAATAGTAATAAGAGAGACTAGCGCGGCCGGCCGGTTACTCCCAATATAAATGTAAGTGCTCTTTTATTTTTCACACATGCACTTTTTTATCTGTGCAATTTTTTGTTTCCGAAAAGTTAGTGTCCACTCCGAGTTTGAATTTATTTTCGTTCGGCATCCGACAACGACACAACTTTTGGACGTTCATTTTAAAATGTAAAGTTGGATAAAACTTTTTGAAATCCAATCTACCATGTAATATACTTCGTTCTTGTATCAAAATTAACTGTTGAATGACTGATATTCTAAAAAGGGAGGGCTAGACACGCTTACCAAAGCCATTTTTGCTAGCTTTAAATATTTTTTTTTTATATCGTCGTCGCCTGTCCTATTTTTTGATTAAATTGAATTCACAATACTAAAATTAATATCAGTATTAGTTTTGCTTAAATCATAGAGCGACAAACATTTCATCACATTAAATTTTTAATGCTAATCAGCAATTACATACTACGTTCGCGCAAAGCAAAATAAAGTACAGTGAAGAGGTGGGATAAGACTCACACATGGGGCAAGACTAACATAGTTCTTAAGGATTTAGGTCGGTTAAAGGTATAATTTCCGGCTTTTTAAAACAGTGTTTAACATCTATCGAGAAGAACATGGAACTGTTAGCTTTGGGTGAAAATTTCTATGCCGCTGCACCTCCCAGCGGTGTAAGAGTAGACTGTATACTGTATTTTCCTTTATAGGACTTTTTGGCACGGCTTTTCCGGATCGGCCAGCCAGCTAAACTTCCATATCGCGACGCGACACGGAAGAGGCGTGACGTCGAACCGATGAGTCAGGGAGTTAGATAGATAGACGTGATAAAAGCAATCCGCTTTGAGTGCGTTTTTCAATCACCAGAGCCTTTAAGAAACAATCCGGATTCGAAATTGCTGTCTCATAGTACGTTTTTGGGGTAATACTTTTTTAATGTCGTAGGGATTCATGACTGATGCTATAGCGGTTGTAGACTTGTAGCCGAGTGGGTGAAATTCGACATGTCTTCGAGAGATTCAAATTCCAATAACCAATGATTTTTGTAAGTTATACAGTAGATACATAGTACATAAATTGTATATTAAAACCTCTTTTCCCTTTACATAATTTACTAGCTTTTGCCCGCAGCTACGCTCGCGGAAAAAGTGGAATCAATCAAGAATTAGTCTCAGCGCCATCTGTTGACGGTGTGCGAGACAACATTCCAATAAACTTGGAACGCATCCCAAGAGAACATATTTTCGGGATGAAATGAATTTTATGTGCTAATCTAAGTTATCGTCTAACTATGTGCCAAGTTTTATTCAAATCAGTTTTGTAGTTTTTCTGCGATTGAGAAACAAACAACCAAACATCCCAACATCCAAACTTACAAACTTTCACATTTATAATATTAGTAATGGTGCCAATATCCCAGATGAGGTGAGTGGTAGATCTATTTGACTTGCCATTTATAAATTAATACTAGAAAATATACAGTAGGTACATCTATAATAATTAAACAAAACTAATAATAATAACTAATGTATAGTAGAACCTTGTAGAACCGCCACAGAACTTTTACTAGTATTATTAAATAACTTTGGCTGGTAGTTTGTATAGCGCCAACGCTTCTCTGCTCGGCAACGAAAGACTAAGCCCTTCGATCTCAATGAATTGTTTCTGATAATTATTATAATCTATTCATCATTATTATACTATTATGCACACAATATTGACAGATCGTGGGATTTAATTTTTATTTGTTTTCACTAATTAACTTCTGTTTAAACTGTGATTTTATTTAGAATGTTACGGGAAATTCACTACAATTTGCAATATAAAAAATTATGATTACGATCGTTAAAGTAATCTCGGATTTTGAATAGAAACAAATTTGTTCCAAACTGCGCAAAGCGACTCGCTCATTGGCCTCACTAGCGCATCCTGTGCGCATCGGAAAACTAGAATAACAATGTTACGAGCTCTTCAACTGAGCTTCATAGATTTCTCCTTTGTGTTTCACTGTGAACGCATTAAAGGTTTCAATATTTCCGGTTGCAAAATGTGGTAAGTTTGGTGGCTTCTTAGTAACTCGTCATTCTTCTTTCAGAATAAGTGGAAAGAAGGATCATAATTAATCAGTTTTTTTTTATTTGCTCTTATTTTGATCACTTGGCTACCACTAGTTAAAATTATGTTCCCAAATATAACATGTAGATTGTAGATACGTAGGATAAAGACGCGTTGGAAAACATAATTTTCTTCAATGGCACAGGTGTGGACCGGCTAAAACATTTTAATTCGAGGGTTAAATCTACCTGACACTGATATGGGTGCGTATTTATGACTCAGTTATTAAATTCCCTGTTTCGCTATAATATGCTCAATTAAAAATGTTTATATAGAAAATCTTTGTATGTTTATGAGAAAAAGGAAGTAGATAAAATATAATATTTTATGCCATAGTTTTTATTTCTTTAATTTTCTAAGTGGAGTACCCGTTTTCCTTAAAGAAACACAAAATGTCAAAATACTGATAGTGACATTAGCATAGGGTTCAGGTTGTAACTGTTTTATACAGGGTTATTGGTAATTCGACGTATTCCCGTTAGGAGGTGATAGGGGTGACTATTTGTGATAATTTTAACCCCCATATGCATTATGCAAAAGTGAACCATTTTCGAGTTATCAAGCTTTTCAGCTTTTTTCAAAATAGGTCAGAAATGCAACATCAAAAATTTATTAAAAAAAAGTATCAATTAAAATCAATTTTTTTCTTCTGATTTATAAAAACGATTAAACAATGGTTATTTATCAACATTAAAACTACAATTATCGGTCCAACTTTAAAAATGCGAGACGATTAACGATATTACTTCAATATTTTTTGAGATTTTTGTCCACTAAAATGCCTTAAAAACAAATAAAACTTATATCAAACTTGGCTTGCAGATTAATTTAAAAACATAACCGTTTTCTTAGCTTTCCATAAAGGCATAACAACTATGAACTTATTTTAAAAAAACTGAGAAAAACCGATCACAAAGGAAGCAAGCGGAAATTTGTATTCGAACTAAACTTATGGTCTTTCTTTAAAATTTCAAAAAAGTAATTAAAAACAATGCCCAATGTAAATAAAACAAAAAATATAAATTTAAAATTAAATTTAGAACCAGTAAAAGTTTAGTAATAAGAACAATTATTATTATATTAATTATGCACATCAAATGAAAGCAGACTACAATAGTGAACTTTAGCAACTACTGTACAAGGCGACCTTATTTGGTTTAGAAATTCAAATCCATTTCACGATCACTATTTGAAGTACCGTATGTGCTTCACTTGTCTTATGAATGCTTTATTAATAAAACCGTTAAAAAAAGGTCTCATTTCTCTGAGTTTAAGAAATTTTAATTCATGACAGATGGATTCCTGCACCCACTCAGTTCTCAGGCAAAACTCATCCATCATCTTGTTTAATTTTTTTTTGTACTGACTACCTTTTGGACCAGGTGGAGAGGAAAATATTTTTTACTTAAAATGCAATTTAACGTAAGTACTAACTTTTTATTTTCTAGTATACACTATAGTACCTAGTGTGTTTCGAGTTCAAATGGTGACAAAGCAAATTATAACAATGGTTTTATTTTACGTATTAATATACTTTGTGCCTTGGATATTGAGCGCTCGGCAATGTAAGGAAGTGTTTAGTTGTCGCACTGAACAGCATAGAGAACGAATCATGACAAGCGATGCCCCAGCGTCACTCGACGATCCAATCATATTGCACGAAATGGCGTATCCGCTAGCGCTATCTGTATCTTCATACCACCAAATTAACCCAAAAAATCGCATCTACGCAGGTACTGTTCAGCGCTCAACATCCAAGGCACAGAGTATGCTATGATATAAATTGACCCAGTGTAGAATCTGAAAGATATTTACTTATTTGTTTGAAGTTTATCAATGCATGTGGCAGATGAGATTGTCACCCTAGTGACTACTATAAAATTTTATTTATTTGTTTCAAGTTTATTTATTTGACTTTTTTATCACATGATTCATTTTTTTGTTATTTCTTGTTTGACTATAATACCGCCTTTGTTTTATTACTGGCCAAAGGCGCTGAGCACAGAATACTTTAAGCATTTAGTCCGCATTTTGTACCTAATATTTTATAGGTACAATAAAGATTTAATAAATTAATTAATTAATAAAATACCTAGGTCGACATTTTTGTTTAAATAAAATTTGGGTAGGTACAAGCTTTTGATGGCCATAAAATTAATGAATTTAAAAAGTTGACACGGCGTTCCAAATACCAACGAATCACAGAGAGGAAATATCTAGAATTAATGGACAAAATGGCTGGTTTTGTCCCGTCCCGCAAAACGTATCCATCATTTAATTTACATTTGGTTGGACTGGAAAACCGTCAGCAAAATATCAACGCTATTTCTTCGTTTTATTTTACCCATGGAAATAACGAACGAGCTATCTATGACACATTGTGGGAAGAACCTGAATTTAAGTCGTCTTTGGGTCATGATATAATCCTAGATAAAGGTTAATCCTAGTTTATGTGTTAATCGTGAATAAGATACCTTCGGTTTGATTTGCGTTGACCTTGTGGCATTTTCGAGTTCACTTACCTACTCGAGCTTGGTATGTACTCGACCAACTCGACTAGTGCTCACAGACAACGATGGATTAGGCGCAAAATTTCATGAAATTAATGAAATCTAGACTAGACCGCTAGATTTAGACGCCACGGCTTACTGTTTTATTTATTTATTTATTCTCATATTCACAGCAAATTAACACAATTTTATGTTACTTAATTAATACTACTTAAGTTTAAGCCAGTTCGAATATTCTATTACATTACTATTGTATTCATTACAAAATAAAAAAGCTAGTAAAATCAAAACAACAGATCGTTCTGTTTCAATTTATAACCGTTAAATGAAGAACGCTGGCCAATTCATGAAAACATTCATAACATAACTCTGTAGCATGTTCTATATTTAATGGCTTCTTATCATACTCGTGAATGATGTTGTTGGTTTTTCTTGATATTTGTTTAAAATTCATAATGCCGATTTTCGATCTTAGAATGATTTATTTTTAAAATCTTAATAGATAAAAGGCCTAATAATAGGAACATTTTAACAAATAACACTGCTTTACGTACCTATTGCATTTTTATAAATCAGTATTAATAATCTAATCAGCATTTATTTTTCAGTTTTCGGTGATCACCATAAAATAGGCTCTGGTACCTACTAGTTTATGCTTCTGAGCCTCTGATGACAACTAGATGTTTACATAATTGACGCACGTAACGAATCTAGCGGTAATAGCTGAAAGTGGCCGAAAGGATCACGAGAAATATTAGCTCGGATAGGGAACTATCGTATTCCTCCTAAACTTTAGCTTCGCTTTAGGGCCTAAAGCAAATTGGTGGGCCAAAACTACTATATTCTTGCCAAGCCATCAAAAGGTCTTCGTTCGACAAGGCTTAATAATTGTTTTTTATCATTGAAAACAACCGGGACCGGCGGGTTAACGTGCCCTCCGAAGCACGGTAGCGCATGAAATTTTGCCACTAGCGGTCACCCATCCACAAACCGACCGCGCCCGTCGTTGCTTAACTCTTTCGATCGAATTGAGTCGACGCGAGCCATTGGGACGCCATTGGACGCAACTTTAGTGGTCACCCATCCACAAACCTACCGCATCACAGCACGAACATACCAAAAAGGGGCTGTATACAACATTAGCCATGGCGAACAACGATCGCTGGTTTTAAGTGCGACCCTATATTTCGTGCAGGTCAGACATCTTTTGAATAGAAACATAGTGTTTAATAATGAACTTGTCATACGTTATTATTACGATGAAAAATAAAATGTTTCAATTATTTGCACTTGCCATATATTGAATCCTATAACCTTCGGAACAAAATAATCGGTAATGAAATATATGTTTAAATTCGCTATACATTCGTGTGTGCTCCATTAAAATAGTAAGTTATAATTAGTGTGACTAAAACAGAGTATTTAAAAGGTCGTACGGTAGCCTTATTTTTTTTTGTAGTTTGCAATACAGATAGTATTGTAGGGTCCTTTTCTAGGGGAAAATGTTGAACTATATATCATTAATAGTTTTTGTTACAGTGAGTATTTTTATGATAATTTTTATTCATAACTATAATTTTTTTATATAAAAAACAGGCGTATGGACCACTTATTAACATCACATATATTAAAACATCACATCTTAACATATTACATAATTTTATTACATTTGTAAGATAGTATAATTCAGGTTAAACTATTTATACAAACTTAAAGTTTTGCCTAATTTATTTAGATTAAACCTTACCTACCTGTTTGTGTTGATAATGCTACTTTTAGGATAAAAGGTATTGTTTTGGTTGTATTCTAAAGCAATCATTAAGTTACCTTTACTACATAAATCTATATTATAAAAATGAATCGCAAAATGTGTTGGTAAGCGCATAACTCAACAACGGCTGAACCAATTTGGCCAATTCTTTTTTTTAAATGTTCGTTGAAGTTCAAGGATGGTTTTTACGGCGAGAAAAATTTGAAAATTCATCCCCTAAGGGGGTAAAACGGGGGTGCAAAGTTAGTATGAAGCTTTGCCGTTTTTGAAGTTAGTGAATGTGTAACGCGAGCGAAGCTGCGGGCGTCCACTAGTACCTACTCTATAAATCCTTGCCACATGCAATGGTGAAATAATGCATCATCGCTGTAATATTCTAATTTCTATATTTTTACAGCTCTTTCAAATTTGTATTCAACAAGATTTGTCAAAAAACACAACAGAATCAAATTCCACTGACACGATTAAAGCTAATGATACTTTACTAGCGAATACCAGGAGAAGTAATGGACTTCTGAACATTTTACCTGGTCCCGATGGAAAAGTTGTTAGTGGTGTAACGTCACACAAAGTAGAAACAAAGACTTTTACCACCCATGTGTCTAAAGTTGGATCTACTGGTGGTCTAGACGGACAAGTCCTGGACCACAATAAAGCTGCCGTGGCCTTAAACCCCCATGTTCCAAGTATTGTTCGAAGTGAAAGCCACACTTTTAATCACCATGGCCATGTAGCATTAAATTCCAAACCACAAGTTCAAAGTATTGTTCACAGTAGTAGTCACGCCAGCGGTCACAATGGTTGGATTTCGGGACATAATGCGGGTACGGTGCCCTTACAACCACAAACACAAGGAATGTATGGCAGTCAATCTAATAGTCAAGGGTGGGTTTCGGGTCAGAATGGATTAAATCCACAAATTCAAAGTCAATCGAGTAGTGGATTAATTTTGGGGCAGAATCAGGCAGCAATGAGTCCACAAATTCAAGGAACAAGTCACAGTAGTAGTCAATTTAGTCAACGGTGGGTTTCAGGCCAGAATGGGGCTACGATGACCGTAGTCCCAGAAATTCAAAAAATAAATCACGGAAATCAGGCTAGTGGTCCAGGATGGGTTTTGGGCCAGAATGGAGCTACAATGGCCTTATATCCACAAATGCAAACAATAAGTCATGGCGGCGGTCAATCTAGTAGTCAGGGGTGGGTTTCCGGCCAGAATACTGGTTTACACTCAAACCCACAAATTCAGAGTATTCAGGGAGGCAGTCAGTCTACTACACATCATGGATGGGCTTCGAGTCAGAATGAGGGTATGTTAGGTTCAAAACCGCAAAATCAAGGTATAGCTTATGATGGATCTCGAAATTATAGCCTTCGCGACGGGGTGCAAGTCCACAATATGCCCAGCGCCCTCCATGGGTTATTTTCAAGTCAAAATAAGGCTACTATGGCTATGACACCACAAATTGAAGGAATGGTTCAACCTACTGCAAAATGGGATTCAAGACCGAATGTGGCCAACTCAAACTTAAATCTTCAAGGTTTTGTTCAGGAAAGTATTCTGCCTCCTAGCTGGGATTCGAGCATACCAACGACTGAACAAAAATGGGCACCAAATCAGAATGATCTGTTCATCAATCCTGGAGTAATGCCAGGTATAGGCCAGACAATTCTACACCAAATAGTTCCATACTACCCTCTTACATCAAATGTGAATGGATGGTACAACCAGAACGCGCCAGTAGTAAGATTGCAGCCCAGTACTTGCATGCTACCTCAACCTGGAGCTACATCTAATATTATTGGAGCACCGGGACTTTCAAGAATTGAGCAATTCTATAATCCAAGACCATATTATAATGTACCAGCATCTTTTCCGCCACAAATCGATCAACTCATAAAATCTGGTGTGGTGAATGATATAACCGGTGGAATAGGAACAGGTCAAGCTATGGGCACAGTGAATAATCTAGAAAACGGATATCATCCAGTGACTATTTCCGTAGGAAACGATGGAATCTATGCCAATGAATTGACAAGGCAACAAGGACATATTTTAAATAAGATGATTCCAACTAATACAAACATGCAAAATATCATGGCAGTGCCGGTGATGGATCCTCAATTTGGTCAAATCCAAGGATACATACCCAACTTACAATACTACCTAAGACAACCAGAATTAAGTTATTTGTTAAAAAAATCTTTATCATCATACGTACCACCATTTTTAGACCATATTAATTCAGATCTTAGGTCTAGTATCCAACTATCGGAAGATCAACTGAATAGTTACAAGCAATATCTTATTCGAACGGGCTTAATTAACCTTCAGCCGTTTCAACTGATGTTCAGTGACCAGTTCAGGCCAAAATTACGGGATATGCCATGGTCAGTAGTCACTTTAAGACCGGATTCGGGCTTCTGTCAAAATTGTCATAAAATATTTCGGCGGAATGCATTATTCAGTAATATAATTCCACTGAAGCTACTAGTACCGGTATTAAGTGAGTATACATAGACACTTTTTTAATTCGACGACGATTTAATGGTGTATTATAAGTTAAAGTAACAAAAGTATTTTCTAAAGCTTACATAAGTATCTATATTTCGGTTCTCTGAGGGATCGCTTATTCATGATTGAAAATGTAATGACATTTCATAATTTCTTTGGTAAAAGCATGTAATTAATAAACGTAAGTTTTTATATCCATCCAATTGGTAAACATTGAAAAAGACAAGGTGACATAAGGTAACAGATAATTGTATAATCTTTATAAAGGAGTGAAATAAAACAACAATGATAATTTTTTTTATTTCAGAAAACGGTAATGGATTTCAGAAGTCTATTACAGCAGCAGAAACAGTGGCCGATGGCTTGGGCGACGTGACTAAAGATGTAGTTCATAAAATAAGCGACTTACCTTCACAACTCAACAAAAACAAAGACAAAGCTGCATCTTCTGAGGAGTCGGAATCGTAACCCAATTATTTGATACGTTTCTTTCTTAGAATCAGATTGTTGCATATTGAAGTTGAAAGTTGAATTAAGTAAATTTCTGAAACATTCAATCTTATAATAATCCTATACTTAATTTTACATGTAAGTACGTGTTAAAAATCCCGCTGAACCATCCAAGAACGACTACTTATAATATATTCTCTATTTATAAGAAAACGAGTATTCGCGAGTATTCTATTCACACTTGTCTTGTGTTTGGTTAGATTTAAACTGTAAGCAAGATGTTGACTGAAAATAAATAAATAAAATAAAATAGTAGAACCTCTATAAGTCGAACATCAAGGGAGACGCCAAAAAATTCGAGTTATAGAGTTTTTGACTTATAGAGGTTCCAAGAATTTTTTTTTGTAAACTGCTGTACAAATTGATTTGTATTGCAGTAGAACCAAACTACTTCTGAAAATATTTCCCTCGACAACAAATGACTTGATTCGCTAAAATTCAAATGAAATCAAAACTAATAAAATACAATTATCACGAATTTATGACGTGGGTCATAAATTCGTGATAATTGTATTCATTATATACTCCTAAATTGCTTTGTAAGAAAAAATGGTGTACTTACACTGTCGGCGAATTATTAAAGTCGGTAACTTACTTTTATTCGAACTATAGAGGTAATGAGTCTCAAATAATAAGTTGTAGAGGTTGTAAAATAAAACATTGCTGTGTTCGAGATACAGAGGTAAAATTTAATTTTTCGAGTTATGGAGGGCAAATAGGTATGTACCAAAATGGTTTGGAAGGACTCACTGATTATTTCGACTAATAGGGGGTTGAGATTTCGAGTAATGGAGGTTTTGGTGTTTGAAGGGAAGGGAACACAACATTTTTTCGAGATTTGGAGGTTTTCAACTTATCGAGGTTCGACTTAACGAGGTTCTACTGTATTTGTATTTTGAACTGATAGCGAACTTATAAAGCAATACATTTGAAACTTTATAACCATTTTGCCTACAGTGGCGCCTAATAAAAGAATAAAATACAATTTTTAGCACATACATACATTTTAATATTATCATCATTTTTTCTTTTATATTTGCTGTTAAATTAATTTTAGACGCCACGTATGAATTTTAAGAACAAGACATTACACTTATTAGAACTTCACATTATACTCGTAAACAGTAACAAATACTTATTATGACTCAATTATAATGAATTACAAGATTTCGCTGGAGGAAAACCCTTAGTAGGGCCGTGGTAGGGCGTTGGTTTCATAAAGTTTCAGATACTAATTATACTAATCGTGTTACCGTGGTTATTACTTCCAAATTTAAATCTTCCATTCCAACATGCGTAAACAAATTCAACATGGCTACAAAAATAAATTCAAAATATGAAATTTCTCTACGTATACCTACTATAATTCTTATTTGCCTGTCGATGCAACACCTACATACTTAAATCGTATCGTGTCTTTGAAAAACTTACTCATATTTCAAAAATATTTTCATACTAAACTTTAACCATACACCCAGATACGACGCAGTGAAAAGCCTGTAAAGGTAAAGTTCGACCGAAGTGCACCGGCGCGTCGCATCGTCAAACTACGCCATTTTTCATCCAGCACAGTTATCTTATCTCCAATGCCATTCATGCAAACTCTGCTAGATGGGCCGCCTGAAATGTGTTTAGAACATGTTACCAGTACAACATAAGTACAGCCCATAGACGTCCCACGACCCACAGTCAAAGTTGCGGGAGGTTTAAAGCATACTCTACCACGCTGCTCCAATGCAGATTGGTGGATTGGTTAGAGGCCAATCAAGTGTCGAACGTTCTCAAGCCATCCGAAGGTCTTTGACACGGCTTAACGATTGTTTTTACCATTAAACAACAAAAACAATCAACAACCGTTCACTAATCCACAAACCAACCGCGCCCGTCGTTACTTAGCTCAAGAGAGCTTAAAATGATGATTAAAAACATCCTAAGGGAACATATCGTCATAGTCGTAGAATAGTGACGGATCTAACATTTATCAAACTTTACAGGGCAGCCATTTGAAATAATCATGCTAGTTTTTTTGACATAACTTTATTAATTCTACATCTATAATTATGAAAAATGGCATACAAGTGAATAATAGGGTTTCTTTTAATACGGAATAAAAATAACCACTTATAATTATACCGTTTTCTAGAAAAATCACATGCTTCATTTTACTTTGGAGTCATCACAGTCGCATAGTAATATCCGACATTGTTCCTCGGAGAATTACTGTTCAAAAAATGACGCATGTTACTTTCTGACCATGTTCTATGGACTTACTGAGGAATATTTTGTCGGATATGTTTCTGTCATTATGTATTCTATTTGGACCATGAGTAAGTAGGTAGGCAGGTGGTCGGTAAGTAAAGAAAGTTGATATCGTAGGTTGGGGTAAAAGATGATAGGGTATCTTAAATGAAATACAGACTATTTAATTTTGTTCGTATCCTTTTTTAATAACTATAGTAAACATTAAACTTAAATCAAGCAATTATCACCAGCATTATTTTTGTACTACATAGACTAAAAAGACTATAATGTTGAAGCTATTTGGACCTTATTAATTTTTTGTTGGTAAATTACTAATCTAAAACCGAAACACTAATCATTTATTATAAGCAAAGTTCTATTATCAACTTCTGAGATCAAAATAGTAACAATTAAATATGTATTGTATAACTAGAAATTAATCTTATTTAAAGTATAAAACAATTTTATTGCACAATTATTCAGTCAGATTCTATGTTATTATCAGAAACATTACGTCCATGAGTTAAACTTCTGAAAAATGTATGGTATTTAATTGGTATTGTTGAGGAGTCGCAAAGACTAATAAGATCTTTATATTTATCATTGCTGATTGGAATTGGACGCACATAAGCTATGTGTAAGATTGGAGTATGAACCCGAACATACCGTCACCTCCTTGTGTAAGAACACAAGCAAGGCATACAAGGATCTTCTCTAAGAAGAGAAGATCCTTGTATGGCCGTGTATCAAAATGCATCCTCACCATATTTACTCTCGTCAGAAAATCAGCATGGTGTCGAGTTCTTAAATATCAGCTCAGCCCCTTTGAATACCTCTACCTTGATATCAGATCTGTCACCTTTCCCTCAACCGATTACCTCGGCTGTTGACAGCAACGGACCAACCTATGCCATCACCAGCAAAAACCCATGGTAACGATTAAGTAAAGTATGTAACGATTTTATCTGTCCCACTTACGATGGTGCAGACTATAGAAACTGTCCATCAATCAGCACAACTGTGTCGTCATGTCAGTCGTCTCCAGCGCCTCTTATTTGATGTAGAGGTAAAAAACGTGTCTGAAATTATGATGATTGGGAAGAAGTTAAGAGAAAGCGCTTAATGAATGCAGGACTAGAATACGAGGAGTATTCTAGTAAGTTTGTAAAACCATGTTTTTTTAAGTACATATTCGATTAGTGGAAGGTTAGTTCGGACGGCTTGGGATAAATATGAGGGTAAAAAGTCAAGTGTAACATTTATATCTACACGTGCAAGGCCTACGTATACTTTTTGTTGGAACAATAACGCCCTTTTTGGAGGAGTATTCTAGTCCTGCATTCATTAAGCGCTTTCTCTTAACTTCTTCCCAATCAACATAATTTCGGACACGTTTTTTACCTCTACATCGAATAAGAGGCGCTGGAGACGACTGACATGACGCCACAGTTGTGCTGATTGATGGACAGTTGCTCTAGTCTGCACCATCGTGTGTAATCGGTTGAGGGAAAGGTCTGATAGAAGATCTGATATCAAGGTAAAGGTATTTTAAAGCTGAGCTGATATTTAAGAACTCGACACGATGCTGATTTTCTGACGAGAGTAAATATGGTGAGGATGCATTTTGATACACGGCCATACAAGGATCTTCTCTGTGAGCACAAGGAGGTGACGGTATGTTCGCTTTCACATTTTCATCTGTTGATATCTCTTGTTCCGTGTACGTCGTCTGAAAAGACGTCCTCATAAATATCTTTCATCTTATCTATCACGTTGCATGCTCCTGGGGGTATGGCGATTGGCATTCTGAAAAGATATCTGTTTATTGTGTGAAAAATACTGGATATATTGGAGCGTTGATAGCCCAGTGGCAAAGAATTCGGCCTCTTACTCGGGAGAGTGCGGGTTCAAACCCCAGAGACACGCACTGCCTTGCGTGCGTTTGAAACATTTCAATATCACGCTCTAACAGTGAAGATAAACATCGTCAGGAAACCTGCATGCCTGAGAGTTATTTAATGTTCTCAAAATCGTGTGGAGTCCACCAATCCGCAACTGGCCAGCGTAGTAGACTATGGCCTGTACTCTTCTCTTTCTGAGAGGAGACCTGAGCCTACAGTGGCTCTTATGGGTTGCAAGCAAACAAACAAATATGTGAAAAATATATAAATTATTAATATCGGAGCGTTATATCGGAATATTATACGTTTACTAAATTACTAACAACCATAAGACGATTCACAATAAAAATAATGGGTAGGTATAAAAATAGTAATACTCGTATTTACTAAATGTTATTCATACCGGTAAATTATTACTCAGTTAACATTATTTTTTTATAGAAAAATATATAAAATATTTACAAATAATCGTTGTTTCTCAATAGAAAAAAGGCGGATGTGAATTTAGTTCTAAGAACAACGTGGGATGGTCACATACGACCGTTAGATAAAGAAAATAGTCCACAGAACATCGTCGGGTGTGATCACGCGTCACTATCATATCCGTAGAAAAATGTAGTATAGTTACTAATGACTGTAAAATTTTAATCTTGCTAAATGTGACACAACTCAACAGAATAACTGTAATATCACATAGCAAATATTATTTTTATGTTAGTTAAATTTTAAATTGATTTATAATTTTCCGTAGAAAACCGACGGATAGTCAGAACCGACGCTTTAATTATTCACTTCGCAAAATTTTGTATAAATATAAGAATTAAAAAATATCAAATGATAAAACATAATTCAATAGCTTACCTGGAGTCCCTGGTATGCAGTCCTCCTCATCAATGTACTCTTCATGAGTAAAATTCGTAATTTCTGCATATTTGCTTGTTTCTTCCACAAGCTTTGATCATCCTAATTTCATTGTGGCACACTTTTTAACATGGTACGTAAAAAAACTAATCACAAAATAATTGAAAAACAGGTAAAAAAAGATAAACTAGTGTAATTGTTTAAGAAAAGTCTAATCCGGTGCAACGCGAGGCGAGTCCGACGAATAGAGGCGGTTGGGCCGATTCGTCGGGGGCGGCAGGGACGGCGGGAGATCCCCCGCGCGTCGTATAATGACGAATATACACAAGCGTCATTTTACTATGAGAGCATTGTCAAATCCGTCATTTTACGACTGATTATCTAGAAAACTAAATTACTTAGAATTTTTTTTTTAATGTAGTTATAATATTTAGACATTGTATTTACCAAATATGGTAAAAAGTGATTTTCGTACTTTTTTCAAAACCGACATTATTCTACGATCATGACGATATTTTCGGGATAAAAAGTATGTTAAGTGGATAACGTGTGCTAGTGTGTTTTCATTATAATCCTAGATAATAAATTAAATTGAAATGAATAAGTTAAATTAAATTTAAATGATTAAATTAAATCCAATTCAGTAAAAGTGGAATTCAATAAAATCCATTTTTCTAACTTCAAATGCCCAGTAGCAGCTCGGAGTTAAGATTGTAATGTTAATTTTCATATAATATGTATTAAGCAACCTTGAAAATTTACTAAGTTTTATACGAACCCCCTTTTTGACCCATATAGTGGTGGAATTCAATAAAATGGGTGAAATACTTATTTCCTAAGTTTTAACAAATAGCTAAAATATCAATTTTCATTTTCAAAATATCAAAGTCACCTTTAGAAGTCACCAGTTAGCTGAGGGTATTAATAAGAATAGTAGCGTCCATAGCCCAATGGCTCAGGTCGATTCAATGTGATCGAATGAGTTAAGCAACGACGGGCGCGGTCGGTTTGTGGATGGGTGACCGCTAGTGGCAAAATTTCATGGACGCTACCGTGCTTCGGAGGGCACGTAAAGCCGTCGGTCCCGGTTGTTTTCAATGTTGGAAACAGTCGTTAAGCCTTGTCGAAGACCTTCGGGTGGCTTGAGAACATTCGACACTGGGTTGGCCACTAACCCCTCCACCAATCCGCATTGGAGCAGCGTGGTGGAGTATGCTCTAGACCTCCCGCAGATGCGTCTGTGGGGGAGACCCGTGCCCAGCAGTGGGACGTCTGTGGGTCGCAGCGATTAATAAGAATTTGGTTGTCAGTTCGTTAGTAGCTCTAAATAGCAATAATCTGAATGCGCGGAATGTTAAAGCAAAGATATTGGATTTGGAAGTGCATTTGGAAAATGATGTTTTCCAGTTATTAGAAGCTGGCAAGATGCCAGTGTATCAGCGGTAGGCAGCATCGAAGCAAGTATCTTGCGACATATTTGGTATTCGAGTTTGAGTCCATTTCAAATACTAATCTAAACTAATATTAAAAAAGAGGAAAGATTTGTTTGTAATGTTTTCACACAAAAACTACTGGACCGATTTCAAAAATTATTTTAATTAGAAATTTATTTAATTTAAAAGAAAAGAATTATTTAATTAAAAGATTAATTAGAAAGAAAGAAGAATTAATATTATCACTGAGTGGCATATGTAATATACGAGTATATGTCACTCAGTGATAATAATAACGGTGTAAACGAACTTATTGTCATGTCTAATTCCACGCGAGCGAAGCTGCGGGCGTCCACTAGTATATTATAATAATTTGCTTACTTTATACGAACTGACCAACTAATGTTCTAATTAACTTTCCTAACTAATTGGACCAACAATCTCAGTCCCTAATTGAATCTTGTTCAAAGTCAGTCACAGTTGTCATGGGCGGCAGCGGATGGGGTGCTGCAAGCTCGTTTGCTATCTTATATCCATAAAAAAAAAAAACCTTATCGTTCATCGCGTAGCATCAATAGGCAAGCCGTCGGTTTTCACCATTGAAAACCGATTTCAATGGTGAAAACAATCGTTAAGCCTTGTCGAAGACCTTCGGGTGGCTAGGATCCATAACCTAGTTTTGCCCTCCGAGACTTATTTATATTATATATTGCATTAGGCTCGCCATTAACGTTTTATTTTGTTTTATTGTGATTGTATAAAGTTTTAATTAATAAATACAGAGAAATTAACAAAGAAGTTATGGTGATTGGCCACTAACCCGGCCCTAGGCAGAAGTACAAAGGCAATAGTTGGTACTTTGGAGTTAAAAAAACATCATTACCACATCAAAAGTTCTCCATTTATCGACTCGTCGAAACGTTAGCAATGCAATCTCCACGCTTCTTCTGGCGCGATGCCAGCTACTAATGACAAGAATATCATTTCCCAAATGTACTTCCAATATCAGTCGGCAGTGTATCGGTTTCTAAAATTGAAAAAATATAAACTTATGTATTACGATTATGTAACTGTGATCAGTCTGCGATGACTGTGATCTATGCGTTTCAACAAAAATATGGCTTTTATAACCTACAATACAATGTATTGCAATTTATTTATTTTTATTTATTAAATGCACCAACTATACATCACACAATTAAAAATATAAATTAAGTGTTAACAAGTTACAGCCTCATAATTATAACATTTTTAAATTCATTGCGTACATGAATCATATTAATAAGGGAAACAAACATTTAAAAATACCTTAGCGACTTTGCCCGGCGCAGTACCAACCCGCCACGATGCATAATACCATTTCAACCATGTAGTCATTGTTTTTAAAGCAATTGTGGTCCGGTTGGAAAGGTGTGGTACCTGTTAAGTACACTTCTTTAGAGGCAACAATCTTAAGGATAGCAACCCATCTATGACTGACTTAGTACGAGACTCTTACTAACAATTACTTACTTTACTATTACCACAGAATAATTGCTATTACCATAGAGTATAGTGTGTAGTCCGTGCTATTACTAACTTGTTCAAAGTCAGTCAGTTGTCATGGGCAGCAGCGGATCGGTTGTGCTGCAAGCTTATTTGCAAATTGCAATCCAGAAAAAAATTGCTAGTCAAATTAAAATAGAAAGAAAAATGTTCTACCAAAAACAAAAATAATCATAAAAATCGGTTAATAAACGCTGTTAACAGTTATTAATGTACATACTTAAGAAAGATACAAACAGCAACAGCAACAACATAGAACCTCCTCCTTTTTTGAAGTCGGTTAAAAAACTGCCTGATTTTAAATTATTCTCATTCTGACCGTAGACGACAATTAACAACAAACCGGCGTGGCGGTTGGATCAGTTGTCTTACTAGAAATTATGGCCAATTTTCTATTCATAATCTGTGTAGCTGGGGCGTAGCAAAAGTATTCGTTTTCATGAGTGTAGCGGCGACGGCAGGATGATCTACTATTTACGTTATTCATTGCCCGTGCAGCGAACTTAGTTTTGTATGTATGAAAGATCTAACATGGCTATGGCACTGGAAAAATTCGGTAATAAATTATTTTTCAAAGCTTCAATAATATTACACCTGCAATGTTTGTTACTTAATATTTGTTTTTGTTTTTTTAAGTTTGGGTCAGATCATGTGAATTAAAGACTAGTTTCTATTATGCTACGATATTGTAATTTGGCTTGTTAATCCAGTTTCCTAATACATGGGACGTAAACATAAATGGTGAAAAGTGGGTGTTATACACACGTCTGCCTACCTCTTCAAGGACAGGTACAGGCGTGATGTTATGTTATGTTATAATTAAGTTTCGATGCTAATGCATTTTTATGTTAAGCATTTTTTTTGCCCAGCCTTGGCTTCTTCAAGAACATATTATCAACAGTTAATGGTACAGAAACAACATTTTGTATTCACATTTCAGCTTTGCGTAGTCCACTGCTGGAGATGCCTCTCTTGCTCAGTGACATTCCTCCCAGTCCTGTTCCCTTTTATCCAGCGGTTTCCCGCAAAATTTTAGGTCATCGGTCCATCTGGTTGGACGGAGGCCTGGAGCTTTATTTTTAAATCGCTCGCGTGACTTAACAGAAACAATACCGTACAATTTAGTCTATCGCTTTACCAGTCGAGTGTTTAATACAACTCGTTGCATTCTAGTGTACCAAAAATACGTATTTTCCCCTGTCGATTAAGAGATTACTAGTAATTTTGGATTTTTTGAATAGCTCGTCGGACGGCGAGCGATTCATAAATACAGTTCCTGTACTCAGTTGTCCGAGTTTTCGAGGAGAATGATTAATTTTGTTCATTTAAAGTTGCACCGATACCTGGTTTAAAAGAATAAATAAAACCTTGTATTTACATATATATTTTTTTAACAGCAAATAATGTTCAACGATATCAATGAAGTAAAATTATATTTAAAGAAAATATATTATTATTCAGTGGTTTCTTTGAATAATACGAATAGGGAGGTGAAAGCGATCCTGGAAAGCAACCGGGAAATAATACGCGGGAAATATGCTCCTAAACTCTTAAACGATCATAGTTCATGCCACGACAACGTCTCACTGCCTGTACTTTAACAGAATTAATTCAGCTTTTTCGTCTCAAAGACATGTTTGCTTTTAACTAATTAAACTGCCCGTCCAAGCCTTAATGAAATTGTCGAGACGCCAGGAGTATAGCTGTGCACGTCGAAATAACATTCGGCTTGTGGCTTCTCATAGTTTTTTTTTTATGGATACAGGATAGCAAACGAGCTTGCAGCACCACCCATGTTTCACATGTACAGGGACGATTGGGACACCAGGCACCACACATCGTCACAACTGTGACTGAATTTGAACAAGACTCAATTAGGGACTGGGATGGTTAGTCCAATTAGTTGAGAAAGTTAATTAGAACATTAGTTGGTCAGTTCGTTAGTAGGTATGAGGACTGGGGACTGTTAGTCAGGCGCGGTCGCAGCCTGAAATTTTGGGGGGGGTCACCAAAACTACGGGTTCGGTTCCTTGTTTCTAAACTAGATGTCATTTCCAAGTTATTTTGGCCATCGTACGTAGTTCATAAAAACTCGGCCGGACGGTAGTCGGATAGCTAGAAATTTCCTTTTATAATAAGGCAAATTTTTAAGATTTTTCAATTTGACCTTAGATTTTGGGGGGGGTCATGTCCCCTGTGACCCCCCCCTTCGGACCGCGCCTGCTGTTAGTGATAGTTAGTCCTGTTATTTGGTGTTAGTAATAGTCCAGTTAGTACTTGTTAGTAGGAGTCTTGTTCTAAGTCAGTCACAGATGTGTTGCTACCCTTGAGGACTAAGATGGTCGCCTCTAAAGAAGTGTAACCGGAATCCAATACTCCATTCATGAGATTTCTTTGCTAAATGTATAAGTCTCCTTAGGCGTCATCTTCTTAACTGCTTTGCAAATAAAGCAATCAATCTTTATCCCGAAGCGTTTTTGGCGTGCATTAGCGCAATGGTTTGAGACACGTTAATACAATTTTCTACAAAAATAATACTAATACTAAATACCTAGAAACAGAACAGAATAATTATGAGAAAGTTTAGGAAGCTGTTTGTTCATTTGAACTAACTAATCCTTGGAACTACCAGTTGGATTTAAAAAAGGTTTTTTTACATTTGATATCCCAAACAAGAGTAAGGCAATATGTATGCTATTTTCAAAAAACAGCGAAGTGCGAATCAGACTCGCGCACGAAGGGTTCTGTATTATTATTTATAAAAGAAACTGAAAAATATCATATCTGTTGTATGGGAGCCCCCCTTAATTTTTTTTTTCTGTTTTTTAATAGGAATTTTTGTTATAGCGGCTACTGAAATACATCATCTGTGAAAATTTAACAACTATCTTACTATCACAGTTCAAGAGACAGCCTGGTGACAGACGGACAGACTTTACCCTTTGGGTACGGAGCCCTAAAAATACATAGTCCATGCGGATGAAGTCGCAAGCATCAGCGAGAATTCTTAATTACGAATAGCAATGAAACAATTGCTTATTGATAATTGAGTTCCGTTACATCGTAGTAGCAGGCAACTGATTAATTCGTTTTAACAACATACCTAGCTCCGTCCAGTGGAATTAGATAAATAACAAGTCCGGTCAAACTTTGTTACAGTTTCGGCCCCTATCCGCCGCATGCGCCCTAACTAGCCAACTTCAATGAACCGCCTCTATTTGTTTACTTTCTTTTGTTGTCGAGTTATCCTGTTTCGTTACGGGGTCAATTATATGAAGGGGTACGATTCATATTGATTTTTGCTCTTGTTTTTTCGTATGAAAATTCGAAATCTTGAATGGTAGGTGTTTTCAACACGGCGTGAACTATAGCAGATGTTTACGAACATATTCAGTTATGTAGTAGTACCTACCTACCTCTTATAGTTTGTTATGATCAAATAAAAAAAACATTTAATTACTTATTGTGTTATTTTACGACCAACGTTAGGTAGTATCAAAAACCAATTTTTTTCCCCGATTTTTATTTTAGAACCCAACACTTCTGATTTTGAGAAAAAAGTAACCTTCATGCTAACAAATTAGAATTTTATTTCCTGAATAAAAATCTTGGTAACTAATTCATACGGGCTTGTACTCATTCCTTATAACATCCACTTATACGATACAAAAACGCTTTCGCGCCGCTTTCCAGCAATGTTCATTCTATTTGTACAATTTCGGAGCAACGCTCGCGCTCGGCGGCCCGCGACTGTCTAAAAGCGTGTCACTCCAGCACTATTTGTCATATGATAAGTGATTTCCCTCGTACCGTCGCATTTGTTGAATCACCGCCGCACCTACCCCATACCTACCCACTTACACGATATGTTTATACCCACATATTTATTTTAACGCCATATGAAACCACATATATATTTTCACTGGGTAAATTGGGTAATTGAAAAGGTTTGTAAGTCTTGGTTGATTTTGGAAGGCTTAGATAAAATAGGTAACTTTACATCCAAAACCGTGTACTTGAGCCTTTGACCCTGTAACAGATACAGCTGGGGAAGGAGATAGAAGAAAGATAGGTGGTACTATTCACGATTGCAATATACTATTGTTTCACATCTAAGACCATGCAATTTGCGTGGCGTTAGCTGACGAATACACACTTTTCTGTTTCACGCGAAATGTTGCTTTTTTTTAGAACTAGCCATAAAACCAGCCTGATCGAAGTATACTCTCTCTATTATGAAATATATATATAAAATATCTCTGTCTTTGTGTTAGTAGGCTAATATATCCTGAACGGGTCAGTCGTTGTCGCCTAAATTATTGTAATGCCGCTCGCAAATGGAATCACTAAGCTTTGGTCGATGCCCATTTACAGGGATTCAATGCTCAATGAATTGCATCACTAGTAGGTAACTAAGCGGCTTAGCATTAAATTGATCTTTTAATTATTTCATAATTCTCTCCATATAGTTTTCGTTGACCCATTATCATAATAATGGTAAAACTCTGAGTTCGCGTGTGTACATTGAATAAACCGTGAAAAAAATCTACAACGGTGATCATTGAATGAATCCCTGAGACGGATCTAGGATACATTTTATTTTCTTGAAATACAGGATGAAAGTTTGTATGGAATTTTCTCAAATATCAGATATCTAATTATTTTGGCATTTGCAGAAAAGGTTTCTTATTTCAATTAATTGAATACGTATCCGTTTTTGACGTGATAACGTATTATAAATCGATGAACGCCGGCTGCACGCACGAAAAAGAGTGACTCATTGTCACGTTCCGCCTGAGCCGAGCGTGCAAGCGAAAGCGCGGAACAAGCGATAGAGAGGCATGATCGGCCTAAGCGTTCGGTTTGTGACCGATGCATCCGAGTAGGATAGAGACAGCAGCAGCACACAACCTACACCAACTGTTTTGTCAACTGTTTATAAAGTGAAGTAAAAATTTATTTTCTTATGACGTTATCACGTAAAATTATCGTCCATAACCAATATTTTTTCTGTATTTTGAAAGATAACAAAATTAACTTACTCACAGGTGCATTAACGAAAATAAAACTATAAAACCATAAAAAAATAAGTACATATTAAGATAGTATCAAAGGTCAATGAACCAAATCTGTATATGTCTAGTAGCATTATTGTGTTCTAGAACACGGCTTGATTGTACAGTCGTCCACATAATTCTGTGTCGATTCAAAGGCCATTAACAATTAAGTGTGAGATTAAGTCGAACATGCGGATGTTTTACGACTGCTCCTGTTGTCCGTGATTGCAAATGGCGTTCGATAGTGGCTATCACAATAACTCAAGTCCCAAAGCTGGCCTATCCAGAATTCTCATTAGGGTTGCCAACTGTGAAACCGCTAGGTATAGTTCAGGAAAAGTAAATTTTAATTTCGATAAAGGCAAACTCAGTGCTCAGCAAAATGATGATAGGTAATATTTTACACTAAATATGTATTTTAGATACATAGACAGTCTCAGCATTCACATTAGGGTTGCGAATCGTCCGTAGAATGGATGGATTACTCCCACTCGATCTACATTTAACTAGGCAGACATAACAGTCCCGTTATTAAGGAACTGAACAGGCGTTTACTAAGCATATACTAACTACTAATACTAGCTACTAAACATGTATTACTAATACCTTACTAATATACTATAAATGGGAAAGTGTGTTTGTTGTTTGTCTTTCTTCTCCTTCTCATCTCGGAAAATTGCATGGTTCCCGGGTAATAGACAAAACACTGTAATAAATCGTTCGATTATTAAGTATCGATAAATTTTAAATCGATTGATCGATATCTCGGATTTTGAACGGCTGAAGTGCGAGTGAAGCTTGATTTTGATCTATGTTGTACTTGCCGCGTGCTATACTTTTTATATTTTTAATCTTCTATTAATGGTAGTAAGTATTGGAGCAGCGTGGTAGAGCTGTGGTTGTAGGAGAGTCCCGTGCCCAACAGACTTGTTGGTAGATTAATGGTAGATAAAATTCTACACGGAAAAAGATAGCTGTAAAAGCTAGTGGAAAATAATCTGAATCACACAGAATATTAAAGAAAATCGATAAAATCACTGGGAAATGTAAAGCTAAACAAAACGCAAGAACCAGTCGCTCGCCAATAAACCAGAACGGGAGATAGTGGCTGTCAGAATCAGAACAGACAATTTGGGACGGAAACAAAAAATCTGCAGGAAGCAGACCGTGCATAGTCTTGCTTTTCTATTCTGATTAGCATTAAGGTTTATTTTTGTGTGAACTTAAAACGTTACAAAATAAAAATGAAAGTACATATAATTTTGCTTGGTACAGCCCATAGACGTCCCACTGTTGGGCACGGGTTGTTGGGTGCGGGAGGTAGACACTAAGACCATACCTATTCCACCCCGCTGCTCCAAAGCGGATTGATGAAGAGTCATGAGATGTCATGGGCGGCAGCGGATGGTTGGTGCTGCAAGTTCGTTTGCTATCTTGTATCTTTAAAAAAAGAGGTTAATGACCAACCCAGGGCAGGAATGTTGTCAAGCCACCCGAAGCTCTTCGTTTATTATTTTAAAATGTTCAATGCATTTTAAAAACTAACTTCCCGTTGGCGCCATCGGTGGTGACGTGGTAGTGACCCTACCTGTTGCGCCAGGGGTCGTGGGTTCGAATCCCACTCAGGACAAATATTCGTGTGACGAACACTTGTGTTTATTCTGTGTCTGGATGTCAATATTATCTATTTAAGTATGTATTTAAAAATATCTATTTATGTAGTACATCAGTCTCTGGCACCCATAGTACAGGTTCGCGCCTAATTTGGGGCAAGATGGCCGTGTGTGAGAATGTCCATGGTAATTATTTATTATTATTATTAATTAATATTTAAAATATACCTATCTGTATATAATAATTGTACCAATAGCTTTGCTAGAAATGTGCTAGTTTTCATAAAATTCTTAAGTTTAAGCAGTAAAGAGCTTGGCACTACAATATGTTTTATGTAACAATAAAAGTAGCCTTCTCGAGTATACTAATTCGACGATCTAGAATTGTAGATCATGTTACAATGCTTTTTAGAACTAAATATTAAATCGACTACGTATTGAATAAAGCTAGTATTCAAGTATTCGGTTAAGTTTGCTACTAAGCCTCTCTGGCACCGAAGTTTTGTCAACTTTGAATCCCGCACTGAAGTTTCTGAATTTTATGTATTTTATTTTTAAAATCGCGTCGAAACTTAACGCGAGAGGATTGGGAAGGCTTAACTTAACGTTGTTTAGTTTAAAAATACTATACTACAAGAAGTATTGCAAAAAATACTAAACACAAAAAGGAGTGGCGAGGTAGTGAGTAATCCTGACAGCAGAACCGCGGATCCTAGGTTCTAAACCCGGCTGGGGGAGATATTTATTTCGCAAATAAATATTATTAGGTCATGGATGTTAAATTTAGTTGTTTTCTGTGTGCGTCCGCAACAGGCTTAGGTCTTCCGTGGGAGTGTGAGTGTGTGGCGTTTGTTTATTTTTATTCTAGATATTGATCAATTATAGATTAAAAATTGATCGATAGTTCATTAACGATTAAAAATGAAATGATTATTTCAGTGCTGTGTCCATTTCACTTCAACCGTGCAATTTTCCGGGTTTAAACTAGCCACTCTTAATCTCCAGACCCTGCAACTATCACTGTGCATAAAATTACATTGATCCAGATTTCGTTGAGAAGAAGAAGGACAAACCAACAAACACACAAACAACTCAGATTTAATAACATAAAAATACCTTGGAATCATTCGTGCAAAAATGTCTATAAATTTTTGTTTCCAGAAAAATCTAAGCTGAATTTCGGTTTAAAAACTGTACGGGGAAATTTCAAACATTTTTCGGTGGCAGAGTGCAGTGCCATTGTCCATGATTTTTATTTACTACGTTCAAGCCGAGAGAGTGGAACAGGAATTAAAACAAACACATCAATTACATCAATACACATTTTAAGCGAATATAGTATTTTATTCATTTATTTTATTTTATTTCTCTTTATTGAACCACATACAAAATAATAGTACAAATAGCGAGCTTAATGCATAAAGCATTCTCTACCAGCCAACCATTGGGCTAACTAGATAATCACGTAAAAAACATACATATACATAAAACACAAATACATATAATTATGGACAACCAATTGAAAGGGTGTTTGGCTAGTCCGGACCATGAAACCATGTGACCAACTGACCATCTCTTTTCCTTCTGCATGGTCCAGACATAACCGACGTACGTACGTACATCTAGTTCCTAGTTATGCTATTTTCTAAATGTAATAATGTATGCCATACTTTTGATGTTGCTGAAGCTATACTGACGCTACCAGCGTCCATAGCCCAATGGCTCGCATCGATTCAACGTGATCGACAGAGTTAAGCTACGACGGGCGAAGTAAGTTTATGGATGGGTGACCGCTAGTGGCAAAATTTCATGGGCGCTATCGTGCTTCAGAGGGCACGTTAAGCCGTCGGTCCCAGTTTTTAATGGAAAAACAATCGTTAAGCCTTGTCAAGGGCCTTTTGATTTGACAACATTCGACACTGGGTTTGTCGCTTACCCCTCCAATCCGCATTGGTGTTTGTGTGTTTATCACTCTACAGCGGAATGAAAGGGAGAGGTCAAGAGTGCCACTAAAATAAAATAAACTAACACTGAAAAGTTACAAATAAAATAACGATATTTAATAATATTAAAAAACCGGCTTCAAACTAAAAAAAAAGTAAGTTAAATTGGTAAATTCGTTTGTGGGCACTCTCTCCCACTGCCACAGTTGAGGGAGCTCGAGAGCATACCTACCGGATTGGTTCGTTTATTCACGTAATACTTTGAAGTCAGGCCGACTTTAATGTTGATATCAAATAAACTGCTGGCCTGACTGAACGGCTCTGCTTACTAGGCTTACAACCAGAGCTACAACCGCCACTGCTTGACCGTATTTACCCAATAAATTCTACAAACCAGACGCCAACGCAGCGCAGCTTAGATTTAATGTAAATGAATCATGAGTAAAGTGTAAACACGGGACTGTCCGTACTTCAGAACAGTTCTTGTTCCAGTTTAAGGGTTTTGACATGGAAATAGAGTTGTCCGTGCCGATGCAAATTGCTGAATAATCCGCTTATTGAAATGCCATGACAATGAGTCCGGCTGCCGTTGATGCCACGACAGTTGTGCCCCATCGATCCGTTTGTCTATCGTTCAGAATACTTTGAGGTTTGACGTATTTGTTTGAAGCATTGTTAGTACCTACGCTTTGTGTTAGTTCTCGTTTAATTTGTAAGCGCCAGATCAGTCTTGATTCGAGAATGGAATAGAAGCTTATGCTATAGAATTAATTCTATCATTTTTAATCAACCCTTTCACTTTCCTGTTTACTTTTCAACTAATTCCCCAACTACTTTACTTCGTTATTTATTCAAATAATTAAAAAATGAAAAAAAAATCTCATAAAAAAATATTTCTTTCTTTTGTTCACTGCTTAGTCAGTAATCTCTCTAAACCAAACCCGTGGTATCGACCAAAGAGACCACTCAAGCAGGCCGTGTAGTAATAAGCATTTCTTGAGTTATTCGGACTCTAGTTATTCGGTCATTATTCATTTGATAAAATTCATTCTACACGGACATAAATACTTTTGGTTTTGCCGAATTCATCACAGACTCAATAATCAGACTCAGTAATTTTCTATTCATCTAAAATGTTCTTGGTAACCTACCCTAGATCCACTGTCAAAATTAAAAGAATTTACCAGTTCCAAATACGATCAGTCAAAAGATGCTTTGTGCAAAGTTGCAGAGGGAAGTGATGTTGAATTTTAAACTGTGTCGCATAACGACTGATGAATACACAACAAGTCCTTTGACAAGGGACGGGGCGTTCTAACCGCTGAAACAATAAAATTGCTAGAAACTAACCCTGTGTAACGTATGCATTGCCAACACTTTTTTGTAACCATGCTTTCGCCCTGTTATAACGTTTTCTAGCTAAAAACTGTAGTATCGTAAAAATACCGTATCATTTCAAGTCAAGACTTAGGTCATCGATGTACTCGTATATCGAGGCGAGGGGATCCTATTAAAAAACCCAAATCAGAAGTAATGGAGAACCTTCGCGCCATTATAACTGATGCTTGAACTAACCAGCTCAATGAAGGCCTGTCCTTATTGAGAGACTGTATTTACCAACAAATTTATTTATTTTGTGAACCTAAAAACTTCTTCAATGGGCGGATTTATTTCTCTGCCAGTCAACCCATGTTGATAGTGAGAATTTGAGGTAAAATATATGTAAGTATAACGTAATATATCAAATCTATTATCACTAGTTCTATTTCAATATTATTCTAATAATCTCTACCGCAGTTTTTATTATGAGATATAAGAATAAATCGAACTCAGTGTCGTATTAGTAAACGATCACTAATACCGGGGCCGACCACTAAAACACATCGTCTTCTGTTCGTCTTATGCAGATTCATAGCCATTGCGCGCTGTACAATCAAATGGACGCCTCGGTCGGTCTATATTTTATGGCAGTATAATTATTTTTTATTGTGTCAGAAATTATTGTAAAAAAAAGCAAGCAAAAGACGACAGAGGATCATGACGAAATTGCTAATATGTAAATTCTATAATCTTGTCGTTATTCCAATAGTCGAAAATCCTAATTTACGTGCGTTGCATGTGATTTCTGTGGGCCTACTGAAGAAGACCGCGATGTGTAGCCACGCAAGCAAAGTCTCTTTGATGTGCGAGTTCTGTGAAGAAATAGCACTGGTAGTCTTCAGCACAGATCATAGAGAATTTGACCATAGACCATAGAGAATTCTAACCTAACCTAACGTAACACATATCATGACTAGTATCTTTTAGTCTATGATTTTTTAATGTTCTCTTTTGACTGAATCCTGAAACGGAACCGGATTGCATTGGCCTGTTTAGACCTTCGGGCCAATCGCCAAAGCCCTGAAGGGATGAGAATTATTGGTTTGCCAAAAAAAATTCAGAAAAAAGAAAACATGTCAGATTCATGCGAGCACCAGAATCTGAACGAGCGGAAAGTTTTCCCGTAAAATTATACAACCTCATGAAGATCACTCAAAGTTGTAACAGGAATTTATGTTTTATGAGGAAAAATCGCACCGCTACCGCACTTGCATACCTAATCTGTCGCTATTTTAAGGGTCCCGTGGCTGTCGGCAGAGAAGTTAACCAAGTACTAGTTCTGGGTTCGATTTCCGAGTTTTTGAAGTGAAACTTCTTTAGGCGCATGAGGGTAAAATTTTTACGGATGAAGCAATAATGCGTCACGCAGCATGCAATAAAGTGAGATAAAGCGAACGTCGCACATTACAAGTCAAATCCAAAGCTCCACCACAGACTAAATACGAGTAAAATAAAGATACAAAATCCAAAACTAAAGATATACGACAGACTAAATAAGACAAAATACAGATAAAAGATCGCTAAACGGAATCGTCATTTAGAGATACCGTGCGGTGCGAACATAAAAGAACCCACTATTCTGACTCCGAATACTCTCTCTATCCACGAAGTAGAGTATATCTGCCCTGCGTCGCTGTCAAAGCAAAATAAAACCGTATGAGTCAAATATCAGGTGACATCTGGTCCTGGTTTGTTATTTTTAATGTGACTGGATATTGTAAGTGTATATAGCAATAAATGAAAATTTAATTGAAATTAAAACTTATATAAAGACTAACATAACTTAAGTTTTGTAATAAAACAACAAGACTTTCAAATGAATATTTATATTTATTCTTTTTTTGTGTATATTTGAATATTTATCCAAAGAAGTTTCACTTCTGACATGTGTACTTTGTACGCACGCACTTTTATTTTATTTTATTTACAGTAGAACCTCTTTAAGTCGAACCTCGATAAGTTGAAAATCTTCCAAAACCAAAATACCTATCCGGCAGGTATTTCAACTAGGTACATACAATGTGTAAAATTAATACCATGTACTCGTGTTGGCAATTGACAAAGAATGTTAAAAATGCTTTAATTCGATACTCTGTAATAAATTGCATATCGCAACACTTGAAATTCTTCACATTCTCCCGTATCTGAATACACATTAAACCTAATAATTTAACAGGCGACAGCTTTACGTTATATTGTTTAATGTTATGTAATATGGTCTGCAATAATTTATTTTATTTGGGATTGTATCCGTTGCTAGTCGTTTTATAAATTTTTAAGTCGTTTTATAATTAATTTATAAAGATATAAATTAGATTATTAATTATTTTACTAACCCGACATAGATCAACAGCTCATCCTATTCAAGAAACCTACATTTTTTGACAGTCATGAATTGTACCTAACAATTAGGTACATTGGCTCGCCGCGCTGTAAGTTCGCAGACTTATTTTTGTATTAAATAAATAAATAAATAAATTATAACTAAATAAACATTAATTTCATTTCTCTATTGTACTTTTTTAAGAAGAATCAACAGAATACCCCAATACCATGAGGATTTCGTTGTTTGTAACAGAGGCGCTATAAAAACCCGCTGCCCGTAAGCTCAAACTACAGAAAGAATATTTAGAAGCATTTTGTGACATACGTACCTACCTAATAGAGCAGTTCGTACATACGTAGCGAATGTAATAATGCACTCTCAGGTTTTCATAACACGAATTCCGGAGCGAACTGCGGGAGTCAACCGAGATATTACAACTCCCTCACATATTCATACCCGGTGAAAACTACTGCTGCTATTTTATTATTAGATTAAAACAGAAGAATTATTCGCGGTAAAAATATTGTGTAGAGCTAAATGGTCTTGTAATCATGGTAGTTGAGCTTACGGATGTGACGTCAGCGCGACGTGAATTTAATTCTTCATTTTACAAAAAGGATAACCAAAGTTGATTCAGGGAACGTACCGTTGGTGGAGGGTGAATCTTATATGTAGTTAATCTATATCCGTCCTACATGTATAATTTATTAATCCTAAAATATTTTCTTGGGAATTATACGTTTTTAATTCTGTGTCTGTTTCTGTAATGTACGTAATATTTTATCAGATGCATCACAAATAAAACCGTTTGGTACCTAAAGGACAATTTATTGTTGTTTTATACAACAGTAAAATATAATATTTTTACCGCAAAACGCGACGCAAGTGTAGGACAAAAGATTTGTGAAACTCAATTCAGAGTCCGCCTGCGTTGGCAGAGTCGATTTTAATGAAAATATTTAATAGACCGATTCCAATTACAAAAGAACATTGATACGAATGACGAGTGCACTAGCTGATAAAAACGAAGTTTAATAAAAACAACAATTTTAATATGTAAATATTGCACAGTAGTTTGGAAACCGTTATTTAGATAAAAGAAACATTTTTAACCCAACTAATTATTGAACCAGCATGTATCAATTTTCGCATTATTTAGTTAGGGCTTCGACATCCGATAACCAATGTTAAAGAAACTGTTATTATTTAAAATTTCGTTTTAAAACATATTTATCACAGCAATATGTGGTCCAGTGGTCGTTTTCTATAGAAACGTTATATTAGTCTGTTAAATTCCATAAAACTTGTCTGATAAATATACTTTCTGTATAATGCCACAGAATACATTATGATAACGCCTCCATATTTGATGTATTTATCTTGCCACATAGTTTTACCCGCCCTGTAAGTTCACAGATTGTACAAGTTTCACAGATTTGAGCTTCCATGACCTCTGGTTTCATTGTATACTCTGCCACAAAGATTTGTCTCCTTTGTGCATTACACGCCAAATTCTCCACATACTCAACGAGGCGAAAAAGTCAATCAATAGCGTTACGGCGTGCTATGGCCATCCATCAGCTGAGAACTAACTTGTCAGATTGGAGGGCGATCGCTCACTCCGCCATTACTCGAGGACTATCCGTCACTCTGTGCACGGTGCCACTGGCGCATACCATACGGTACGATGTTTCGACTCAATCACGTCTAAAATGTCATGTTATGCCTATTTGAATACTAATACCTACTAGCGTCTGCTGCAATAAGCTCATACATTTTATATCCATGACATGAGTGTGGCACTTTGTCATTAAATGATTGCCTTGAGTAGGGCACTGGGATGGAATTTGATTTCGCGCTTGCAATCAAATTCGAGCAGAGCTTCGTAATTTGTTTATTCGTACGTACGCGGTCGGTTTATGGATGGGTGACCGCTAGTAGCAAAATTTTATGGGTACTACCGTGATAAAGCCGTCGGTTCCGGTTGTTTTCAATGGTAAAAACAGACGCTTAACCTTGCCGAAGAGAACACGTGGTTTGAGAACATTCAACACTGGGTTCGCCACTAACCCCAACACCAATCCGCAATGGAGCAGCGTGGTGGAGTATGCTCTAGACCTCCCGCAGGATTTGTCTGTGGGTGAGGCTGCTGCGGGAGGTCTAGAGCATACTCCACCACGCTGCTCCAATTGGAGCATTGGTGGACATAAAATAAATAAGTAAATATAAATATCATGGACACTCTCACACACGGCCATCTGACCCTAAACTAGGCGCGAACCTGTACTACGGGTGTCAGAAACTGATATACATACATAAATATTTTAAATATATACTTAAACCAAAACCATAATGCGAAAGAACTGAAATTGAAATAAAAGCAAAACGCACAGATCGTTAGTGTACGGGACGAGAGTTGATTGGTTAGCGGCGCACCCGCCCGTACATTCGTGAAGTTTTTGCTGGGATTGACGAGGAAGCGGCTATCGAAGATACGAAGGGTCGTTTGAAATGAAAGGCCGGAGTGGTTTGGTTTCACGCCAGAGAGGTCTTGATTGTCCGCCGGCCGCCGCGAGAATAACGAGCTAGCCGTTTTTTTTTTTTTTTTTTTTGTTTTTGCGTCCAGACAACCAACCTACGTGGACTGACCCTCCGGGCAAGACCGGGCTATACCTGGGAGGGAGGCAGGAAACGCACCTCATGCGTATCGGTACAGCCGGCTGTAGCGATTATGTCCGTAGACTAAAACCTGCCTTAGGGGATGGCTTTAGTCATATGACCCTCAAGCCGACATCGGAAGCGACCCCGCTTGGAGAGGCGGGGCGCAAGCGGCGCTACCCTAGGGCGCTACCGCATGTTGACTGCATTGAGTGCTGTCGAAGTGTGGACTTGTGCCATCAGGAGATGGCATTATCTGAGAGAATGGATTATTCGTCTGAGCCCTTGGAGGCCTCTAGTAGGCGTTCCAGGTCAGACGAGAGTTGGTTAGGTAGGTCCGTGAGGACATTACGTGGCCTTCGAATTTGATGACCAGTTAGTGTGGGGGTGGTGTAATCCACTGCTTCCCTAATCAGTGGGTTTGAGTGATTTTCTGAGGACTTAAAGAGTCTTTCAGAGAAGCTTTTCATAATCTGTTGGATGGTGGGAAGCTCTAAGTCCCGGTGAAGGTCGGCATTCCGCACGTACCAGGGTGCGTCAGTCGCGCAACGAAGGAATTTATTTTGTGCTACTTGCATCATGTTAATTACACTGGGAGCCGCATGGGCAAAGACTGGGGCGGCATATAGCATTACCGGTCGAATGCAAACCTTATAGAGCGTTCGCTTGTTTCTGTAGTTCATTTTACTTCGCCTTCCCAACATGCAGTTGAGTCGGCTTAGGTAGAATTTGGATGTTGCTGTTACCCTTTTGACGTGAGGTCTAAAGGTTAGTCTAGAATCTAATGTAATACCAAGGTATTTGGTTTCAGTCCTCCAAGGGACAGGGGTTCCCGCAAAACGGATAGGAGGGTCATCGAGGTTACGCCGGCGCTTGTGGTTGAATCGTATTGCGGCGCTTTTGTCTGCGTTGACCTCGATACGCCATCTTTTGAACCAGTCTCCTAGCTCGTTAACCGAGGTTTGGAGTCTGTTGAGAACTGATTGTATCCTCTGTCCCTTGAGGTATAAGGCAGTATCATCTGCGAAGAGGGAAAGTTGTACACCTTTCTTTGGGATAGGAATATCATTAGTGAATGATATGAATAGCAGTGGGGCAAGCACTGAGCCCTGAGGGACCCCGGCTGTTATGGGGCGCTCGGAGGATAGGATTCCTTCGTGTCGATAACGAAAGGAGCGGTTATGGATGTAGGAAGCAAGGATTCGTACTATCCGATCTGGAAGGCCAAGGTGGTGAAGTTTGTAAATGAGGCCTGCGTGCCAGACTTTATCGAAGGCCTTAGCGACATCGAAGAAGACTGCAACTGTCTTTTCGCGTCGTGGGTAGAATCCGCTTAGAATATACTCTACTATGCGGTGTACTTGTTGGGGGCAAGAATGTTTTGCACGAAAGCCGAATTGTTGCGGAATAATTAAAGGTGGTTCGTCTGCTGGAAGGAGATGCCTTCGCATGCGAGACAAGATAACTCTTTCGAGTACCTTTCCCATGGCCTTGAGGAGGCTGATGGGACGATGGTTTGAGGGGATATTGAGGGGTTTCCCGGGTTTCGGGATCCCTATAACGGTTGCCTCTTTCCACGCAGTGGGAAAGTGGCAATGTTCAAAACAGGCGTTAAAAAGAATAACTAAGAAAGTGATGACCTGCTCTGGAAGGTGTTTGAGCGCGAGGTTGGATATACCATCGGCTCCTGGGGCTTTTCTAGGTTTAAGACCTTGAATTATATTTTTAACTTCGTCCGTAGTTGTTACTATTGGATCAGCAGTGATGGGGAGTGAGTTTAACTGACGGACTTCATCCTCCACCGCTTCAACATGGGCGATGGGGTATGGCTGCGTGCTTGGTGCACATTGCGCAGCTATGCTGTCTGCAAAGCATTCAGCTTTATCCTCGTCCTCGAAGGCGATACTGCCATCGGGACGGGTAATGGGTGGTGTTTCGAGTTTAGCGTCTATCCGTAGGGCTTTCGCCACTCTATAGTACGCTGTATGAGAAGGAGAGATGTCACACATGAGGGAGTCCCAATTGGAGTTCCTCATTTCGGAGAGATGGGTTCGGACTTTACGCTGTAATCCGTTGGCTTTCGCGCGAAATTCAGGAGTTGGGTATGATGCAGCTTTCCTAAGAGCTGCATTTTTCTTACGAATTAATTTCCTGACTTGGAGTGGTAGTTTTTGGTTCGGAACCTTGACTACACGCTCGTTGTCATGGAGAGCAGACTGGATGGATTTAGTGAGGTTAGAGACCGTATTGTCTATCTTATCCGGGCTATTGAAATAGTCAGCTGAGACAGCATATGGTGAATCGGGGGCGTTAAACTCAGCGCTAAGTGACGTGTTGTAGCCTTTCCAATTGGTAAAGGTTTTGGTAATGGAGGCTGGGTTGGGGTCAGTTGATCCTAGATCTAGAGAGACCGGGCGATGGTCGGAACCCAGGTCATCGAGAGTGTCAATAGCTCTCGTATAGAGATATACTCCCTTGAGGAGGGCGATGTCCAGTATGTCAGGGGATAGGTCCACCCGATCTGGGTAGTGAGTGGGGGAGGTGGGTGATAGTACGTCAATGTCCAAGTCTGTGGTAAGCTTGAGGAGCTTCCTACCATTGGTGTTGGTGTTGCGGCATTTCCAGCTGGTGTGTTTGGAGTTGAGATCTCCGAATAGTATAATAGAGTCTCCTAGCGAGAGTAAAGCTTGTATGTCGCTTTGAAGAAGTGGCTTGTTTGTATTGTACACTGAGGCTATGATCAGGGACTGGTGTCCTGTCATGCCCAGTTTAACTACCGTGGCTTCCATATTGGTTAGTACAGGGGTTGCAATTGGGGAGCAATGGAGAGATTTCTTATAATAAATGGCAGTGCCTCCGCCCTTGCGGCCGTCGGCTCTGTCATCTCTTACAAGGGAATATTTGGGGATGGATAGGCCCTTTTGGTTGGAGGGTTTGAGGTGTGTTTCTTGGACTAACAGTAGGTCAACATTCCTTTTGCGAACCGCAAATCGGCCTATATTTATGCGAACCGGTCGACAGGCAAAACCCCCGTTGGTAGGCAGTTTATTAATTAAAGGTGAGAGGGCCGGTATGATGCGGCGCTGTTTCGTTCACACTTCCTATATCTATCCTTATCTAGCTATTTTAATGCGCTGCCTAAGATATTTTATTTCCTGATACTATGCTTTTACAATACTATATTTACTAGGGAATAAAAGACGGAACACTACAATTGTTTATTTTCAAACTTATTCTATTTTCTTATGTACTAATTACTATGCACTAGGTCTAAAAACTATAATTATATAAATCAAATTAAAAGGTAAGAGATCGTTCCGAACATTTCTCCCCCCGAGTGAACCGCCGCCCGCTAGGTTCACTCAACAACAGTAGGAGGAAGATCTCTTCTCGCAATGATGATTAATTTCTTCACCGGTCGTCGAAGCACTCTGCCCTTGGTCTGGACGTCCACGGTGCGCACCACGCCGTCTCCTCCGGGGAACGTCTTCGTCACACGGCCCTTAGGCCACGTATTGCGAGGCAGTGTGTTGTCGGCGATCATGACGACGTCCCCGACGCGTAGCTGCTCTCCTCGTCCGTGGGGGTCCCGGCGCTGCTGTAGGTCCGGCAGATACTCCTTTATCCATCGCGCCCAGAACATGTCGGCGAGGCGCTGCGATGTACGCCAGTGTCGTCGGCTGACTAAGTCCCCGTCGTCGAAACTGCCAGGTGCCGGGTTCGATGCCGGGCCGAGTAGTAGGAAATGGTTCGGAGTCAGCGCCTCTGGGTCCTCTGGGTCAACGGAGACGTGCGTGAGGGGTCGGTTGTTGACTGTGAATTCGACCTCGGCAAGCAGTGTGTTGAGTACCTCGTCGCTGGGGTGCCTCTCGTTGAGCGTGGCGTATAGCGCAGTCTTCACGGCCCGTACCATCCTTTCCCATGCCCCACCCATGAACGGGGCCCCTGGGGGTAAAAATCGCCAGTTGATTGCCCGGGCACCCGCTTCACGTTGCGTAGCGGCGTCGATGGCTCTTCGCAGGTCCTTCTCGGCGGCGCGCAGGTTGGTGCCGTTGTCTGACCAGAGTTCGGTGGGGCAGCCTCGGCGCGCGATGAACCTCCGCAGCGCCATGACCGCAGACTCAGTGGTGAGAGATGGCGCGACTTCCAGATGCACGGCGCGCGTAGTGAGGCACGTAAACAACGCCACGTACCGCTTCTGTCTAGCTCGCCCGACGGTCACGGTGAGGGGGCCGAAGTAGTCTAGCCCGGTGTAGGTGAAGGGCCTCTGGTGGTGGGCCAATCTGCAATACGGTAGGTCCCCCGTCGGTGGCTCCGGTGGCGATTTTTTTCTTGTTTGACACGGCCGACATCTGTATATCACTTGACGGGTTATAGGCCGCAAGCGAGTGATCCAGTAGCGCGTTCTGCATTCGTTTATCGTCGCTTCGACTCCCGCGTGATGTAATTTTCTATGTATGTGTTCTATATACAGTTTTGTTATGTGGTGGTCGCCGTCAAGTACTATAGGGCTCCGCTGTTCCTCGTTAATGTCGTCTGTAGCTTGTATCCTCGATTTTATTTTTATTAATCCGTCAGTTAGTTGAACGGATAGTGCGCGCAGCCGTCCCTTTCGCGCGCGGTTGATATCCCCTATCTCCGTTTCAAATGAATCTTGTTGAATGACTCGTACTAGTAGTTGCTCTGCGCGTTTCATATGTTCACCGCCGATTGGAATGTAAATATCCTTTATTTGTACTATTTTCTTATATTTTTTCGCCTTGTTTGTCTTCGTTTTCCAGTCCGGGTCGCTCTCTTCGTTTTTCTTAAGTCTTCGATAGTATGTTTTGTGTGGTGAGCGACAGAGACAGATGAACTGTAGCACTCTCGCTACTGTTCTTTGTAGGCGTTCCCACTTAGAAAATCGGGCAGGGTCCGGAATGACTGACACGCCGAACCAAGCGGTCGCCCCCGTGCTCCCGCTCAGTGTTTTGTGTGTGTGTGTCCGGAGCGCTCCTTGCTAGCGCGCCCGCCATTACAGTGCTTACGCGCTGGTAAGACTTTCCATATTTTTATTTGTTATTCTCACTAGAGAATAGCAACTATATTATTATTTGTGTATTTATTTACCTTGTGTATTTATTTACTTGTGTACTTATTCACTTGTGTGTATTCTCATTTAATTTATTTTATTCTTATATTATTTAAATCGTTGCGTATATGCTCTTCTGACGGACCGTCACCTTCTCCCTCCCACGATGGACCCGTCCAAGATGGGTCCATCATGGGACTTCGTTATCGATATGTTAGGATCCTTCTTCGGCCCATCCTTCGATAAGGACGCCTTTACATGCCACCTCCGGGCCCAACAAGCCTCATACTCTCCCGCGTCTCCCGCGCCCCCTCAAATGGATCTCGACTCCGTCCCAAACCCACCTGCCGCCTCTCGGCCCGACCCCGAGGATCTGGAGTTCTCAGACTCCGCCTCCGTCGCTTGCTCCCGCAAACGTGGGAAATCCTCCGACTCTTCAGAGTCCTCCCCCTCCACAATCACCGAAGGTGATTTCGAGCGCGTTACGCGCAAAAAGCGTAAGACACGCACCAAGGCCCCGACCTCCCAACTATTAACGTCTCAGGACAATACCCCGACTGACCTCCCCAGGCAGTCGAAAACCAAACCAGTTTCGCGATGCTCCCCCGAACCCACCGTCGTAAAACCCCCCCCTCCCGTCCTCCTGCGGGAAAAATCTAAGTGGACCGTAGTAGCTGAATTATGCGCCCAGCATAAAATCCAGTACACCCATGCCACCAATACCGGAGACTTCATCCGAATTAAAGTCCCAGACTTGCAACAGTTCCGCAACCTCACTAGGATCTTATTTCAAAATAAAATCCAATATCACACCTACGCCCTCCCTGAAGAGCGTAAAGTTAAAGCTATTCTTAGAGGAGTCCCCTTCGAACTAGCCAACGAGGCTATTCACGAGGACCTTAAAAACCAAGGCCATCCTGTAGAATCAGTTCATAAAATGCACAGCCGCACTGGCAGGCAATACCCCCTGGCTCTGGTCGTTCTGACCAATATTCCTATCGCCAAAAATATATTCAAAGAGAGCCTCACTATTTGTGGACTCTCCGGAATCCGGGCCGAACCCCCTCATAAAAGAGGATACCCCGGTCAGTGTCACCGCTGCCAGCTTTACGGCCACGCAGCGGCAAACTGCTCCGCTAACCCGAGATGTGTGAAGTGCCTTGTGCCTCACCTCACGAAAGAGTGCTCTCGCACTAAGGAAGACCCGTCTCCCCCGTCTTGCGTGCTCTGTTGGACTACTGGCCATACAGCCAACTACCGCGGTTGCCCACGAGCCCCCCGTCCTGCCCCGCCCAAGGCTGCGAAAAAGCAGCCCCAAAGCGCACGGCCAGCCCCGCCTCTCTTGACGGCGACTAACTTCCCTCAATTGAGGACCCCCAGTGCTCGCCCAGGGCCTCCCCCTCCTCCCCCTAACTCCTGGAGACGTCCAGCCTCAGTAGCTGCCCCCACCCAGGCTCCTAAAGCCACCCATAATCTCCCTCGCAAGGCACAGCCTCAAACGGGCCATAAGCCCACTTTGGTTGATGACCTAAAAATTATACAGGACACTATAGCCAATATTAATATTGACGAAATTGGTGTCCTCGCACGCAAAATCCGCGCCTCAAAAAGTGCCCAGGAGCGCCTTCTGGCCCTGGCTGAGCACTACGAGCTTGTTAGCTCACTACAATAATGTCTCAAGCGCCTAACGCACAACCTATAAGCTCCGGTCGAGTGAAACCAAAAGGCGTTTCGCTTGTCTCTTTCAATTCGCGCGGTCTACGCTCTAACATCTTGGAAATTAAACAGTTTGTTCGCAAAAGGAATGTTGACCTACTGTTAGTCCAAGAAACACACCTCAAACCCTCCAACCAAAAGGGCCTATCCATCCCCAAATATTCCCTTATAAGAGATGACAGAGCCGACGGCCGCAAGGGCGGAGGCACTGCCATTTATTATAAGAAATCTCTCCATTGCTCCCCAATTGCAACCCCTGTACTAACCAATATGGAAGCCACGGTAGTTAAACTGGGCATGACAGGACACCAGTCCCTGATCATAGCCTCAGTGTACAATACAAACAAGCCACTTCTTCAAAGCGACATACAAGCTTTACTCTCGCTAGGAGACTCTATTATACTATTCGGAGATCTCAACTCCAAACACACCAGCTGGAAATGCCGCAACACCAACACCAATGGTAGGAAGCTCCTCAAGCTTACCACAGACTTGGACATTGACGTACTATCACCCACCTCCCCCACTCACTACCCAGATCGGGTGGACCTATCCCCTGACATACTGGACATCGCCCTCCTCAAGGGAGTATATCTCTATACGAGAGCTATTGACACTCTCGATGACCTGGGTTCCGACCATCGCCCGGTCTCTCTAGATCTAGGATCAACTGACCCCAACCCAGCCTCCATTACCAAAACCTTTACCAATTGGAAAGGCTACAACACGTCACTTAGCGCTGAGTTTAACGCCCCCGATTCACCATATGCTGTCTCAGCTGACTATTTCAATAGCCCGGATAAGATAGACAATACGGTCTCTAACCTCACTAAATCCATCCAGTCTGCTCTCCATGACAACGAGCGTGTAGTCAAGGTTCCGAACCAAAAACTACCACTCCAAGTCAGGAAATTAATTCGTAAGAAAAATGCAGCTCTTAGGAAAGCTGCATCATACCCAACTCCTGAATTTCGCGCGAAAGCCAACAGATTACAGCGTAAAGTCCGAACCCATCTCTCCGAAATGAGGAACTCCAATTGGGACTCCCTCATGTGTGACATCTCTCCTTCTCATACAGCGTACTATAGAGTGGCGAAAGCCCTACGGATAGACGCTAAACTCGAAACACCACCCATTACCCGTCCCGATGGCAGTATCGCCTTCGAGGACGAGGATAAAGCTGAATGCTTTGCAGACAGCATAGCTGCGCAATGTGCACCAAGCACGCAGCCATACCCCATCGCCCATGTTGAAGCGGTGGAGGATGAAGTCCGTCAGTTAAACTCACTCCCCATCACTGCTGATCCAATAGTAACAACTACGGACGAAGTTAAAAATATAATTCAAGGTCTTAAACCTAGAAAAGCCCCAGGAGCCGATGGTATATCCAACCTCGCGCTCAAACACCTTCCAGAGCAGGTCATCACTTTCTTAGTTATTCTTTTTAACGCCTGTTTTGAACATTGCCACTTTCCCACTGCGTGGAAAGAGGCAACCGTTATAGGGATCCCGAAACCCGGGAAACCCCTCAATATCCCCTCAAACCATCGTCCCATCAGCCTCCTCAAGGCCATGGGAAAGGTACTCGAAAGAGTTATCTTGTCTCGCATGCGAAGGCATCTCCTTCCAGCAGACGAACCACCTTTAATTATTCCGCAACAATTCGGCTTTCGTGCAAAACATTCTTGCCCCCAACAAGTACACCGCATAGTAGAGTATATTCTAAGCGGATTCTACCCACGACGCGAAAAGACAGTTGCAGTCTTCTTCGATGTCGCTAAGGCCTTCGATAAAGTCTGGCACGCAGGCCTCATTTACAAACTTCACCACCTTGGCCTTCCAGATCGGATAGTACGAATCCTTGCTTCCTACATCCATAACCGCTCCTTTCGTTATCGACACGAAGGAATCCTATCCTCCGAGCGCCCCATAACAGCCGGGGTCCCTCAGGGCTCAGTGCTTGCCCCACTGCTATTCATATCATTCACTAATGATATTCCTATCCCAAAGAAAGGTGTGCAACTTTCCCTCTTCGCAGATGATACTGCCTTATACCTCAAGGGACAGAGGATACAATCAGTTCTCAACAGACTCCAAACCTCGGTTAACGAGCTAGGAGACTGGTTCAAAAGATGGCGTATCGAGGTCAACGCAGACAAAAGCGCCGCAATACGATTCAACCACAAGCGCCGGCGTAACCTCGATGACCCTCCTATCCGTTTTGCGGGAACCCCTGTCCCTTGGAGGACTGAAACCAAATACCTTGGTATTACATTAGATTCTAGACTAACCTTTAGACCTCACGTCAAAAGGGTAACAGCAACATCCAAATTCTACCTAAGCCGACTCAACTGCATGTTGGGAAGGCGAAGTAAAATGAACTACAGAAACAAGCGAACGCTCTATAAGGTTTGCATTCGACCGGTAATGCTATATGCCGCCCCAGTCTTTGCCCATGCGGCTCCCAGTGTAATTAACATGATGCAAGTAGCACAAAATAAATTCCTTCGCTGCGCGACTGACGCACCCTGGTACGTGCGGAATGCCGACCTTCATCGGGACTTAGAGCTTCCCACCATCCAACAGATTATGAAAAGCTTCTCTGAAAGACTCTTTAAGTCCTCAGAAAATCACTCAAACCCACTGATTAGGGAAGCAGTGGATTACACCACCCCCACACTAACTGGTCATCAAATTCGAAGGCCACGTAATGTCCTCACGGACCTACCTAACCAACTCTCGTCTGACCTGGAACGCCTACTAGAGGCCTCCAAGGGCTCAGACGAATAATCCATTCTCTCAGATAATGCCATCTCCTGATGGCACAAGTCCACACTTCGACAGCACTCAGTGCAGTCAACATGCGGTAGCGCCCTAGGGTTGCGCCGCTTGCGCCCCGCCTCTCCAAGCGGGGTCGCTTCCGATGTCGGCTTGAGGGTCATATGACTAAAGCCATCCCCTAAGGCAGGTTTTAGTCTACGGACATAATCGCTACAGCCGGCTGTACCGATACGCATGAGGTGCGTTTCCTGCCTCCCTCCCAGGTATAGCCCGGTCTTGCCCGGAGGGTCAGTCCACGTAGGTTGGTTGTCTGGACGCAAAAACAAAAAAAAAAAGAAAAAAAGGAATGACTGATCTCAGCGCTATCTCGTTCGCGCGGGCGTGATGTATTTTTTCTTCTCCGGTGGGGCTCTCGAGGCTGGGTCGTTCGGTCGGCCACGTGCTGGGATCTTCGTATAGGAAGGCTGGCCCTTGGAACCATCGGTGATTGGAGTCGAAGCCCGGCGGGACGTCTCTGGTGGCGTCGTCGGCTACGTTGTGCTTCGTGGGGACCCATCGCCAGTCAGCGAGCGAGCTGTTTTCTTCTATTGCAGCGATGCGGTGGGCGACGAACGGGCGGTAGGATCTCGAGCCAGTCTTCAGCCAGGTGAGTATAGTTTTGCTGTCTGTCCAGTGGGTGACGCTGGCTGGCTTGACGTCGTGTTCTTCTATGATGATCCTTCCCATGCGACTCCCCATGACGGCCGCTTGTAGCTCCAAGCGGGGTATGGAGGTCAGTTTCAGAGGGCACACCTTAGCTTTGGCGGCTATGAGTGAGATGTGCGCTCTTCCGTCGTCGGCGGTCGCTCTCCAGTATGCGATCGCGCTGTAGGCAGTCTCGCTGGCGTCCACGAAGATATGAAGTTGTAGTGACGAGGCGTCGCTGTAGCGGGGGTAGCACCTTGGTATTCGTATGTCGCTGAGCTTCTTCAGGTGTTCCAACCATTCTGTCCATTGGATTGACAGATCATCGTCGATCGCTTGATCCCACTCCGTGCCCCGGCGCCAGATTTCTTGTAGAATTTGCTTTGCCTTGATGGTGACCGGTGAGGCGAGTCCCAGGGGGTCGAATAATGACATCAGAATGCGTAGGGTTTCCCTCTTCGTTGGCTTCGTGCTTGTCATTATTTCAGCTGGAAGGCGTGCCATATTCAAGTTGAAACCCAGGTTGTCGGTTGCAGGCCTCCAAATCACTCCTAGTACTCGTTCAGGTGAGCTCTCGATGTCCAAATTGATGATCGGGCGCGCTTCTATGGTTGACAACTCGTTGACGATTTTCTTAGAATTTGAATTCCATTGCCTTAGTTCATAATGAGCTTTTCTATGTATTTCGCTAATGCGCTTCGCCGACGAGAGAGCCTCTTCTTCGGAGTCGTAGCTGATGAGTAAGTCATCTACGTAGTGGTTTCTAATAATTGCATCGCAGGCTTGTGGATCTGTTTCTTTATATTTCAATGCGTTGCAATTTTTCACGTAGATCGCAATGGCCGGCGAGCACGTCGCGCCGAATATTAACGATGTCATTCTGTACTCTTGTGGCGGCGTATCGCTTCTCTCTTCTCCCCGCCATAGGTAACGCAGTGCGTCTCTGTCTTCCGGTTTTACTTTTACTTGCATGAACATTTCTTTTATATCGGCGGTGACGGCAATTCTTCTTTGTCTGAACCTCATGAGGACTCCAGGTAACGATTGTATGAGGTCCGGTCCTTTTAATAGGTGGTCGTTTAGTGACACACCACGGGTCTTGGCGGCGGCGTCGTGAACTACTCGTAGTTTGTCTGGTTTCATAGGATTGATAACTGCGAAGTGAGGCAGGTACCACGTCTTCTTCATATTTTTCTGTATGGGCGCTTGCTCGGCGTAGCCTTTTTCTATGAGTCCATTCATGTATTCTGTATATTTTTTCTTCAAATTTTCATCTCGGTCGAGTTTTCTTTCTATGTTGTGAAGTCTCTTGAGTGTATTTTCGTAATTGTTGGGCAATGTATCGTCGTCTCGCTTCCACAACAGAGGGGCTTCGTATCTTCCATCTATCTGTCTCACTTCATTTGTCAGTTTTTCAAGCGCTCTGTGCTCTGGGTTGTTCTTAGGTAACTTTTCCTGGATGAAAAGCGACTCCAGAGCGAAGTATTCCCGCAGTTGCGCATTCATGTCTTCGTCGTTATCTTGTTTAGTAATGAAATTGACTCGTTCATGTTGTTTTCGCAGAGCGGGGCGGGATCTCGCACCGTGTAGTACCCATCCGAGCGGCGTGCGGGATGCGACGGGTTGATGTTTCTGTCCTCTTCTCACTTCGGATGCAAGCAGTAGGTGCCAGTTGTCTTGGCCAATTAATATTTGTGGCTTCGCTCCGTCGTATTGAAGGTTTCTTTTCAGGTCGCTCAGGTGTTCGCAGTCGGCTAGGTCTCTGTCGGTGATAGCTTGTGGTGACAGCTTCAAATTAGACATCGTGCGGGCTTGTATTGTAAAGGTTTCTTGAGACGGCCCTCTGAGTGAGATGTTGACACGGCGTGACGATGATTTCATGCGGTGATCCCCAATGACTTCGATGTGGAGAGATTCGTGCGGCCCGGTGACCCCAGTCTTCTTTGAAATTTCTTCATCTATGAGCGTGACCGTAGAGCCGTCGTCGAGCAAGGCGTATGTTTCTATTTCTCCCCCCGGTCCGGTGATATGGACGGGGACTATTTTTAAGTAGGATGTAGGTCCTCTTGCCCATGTAGAAGTGACGTGTTCTATTTCTGTCCCTTTTTCTTGTATTTCTCTATTTTCTTCTTGCTTCTTGTGATGATGCAGGAGTCGGTGATGCCAATACTGGCAGTTATCTATTTCGCAACGCTTTCGGCGGCAGCGGTGAGTATTTGTTCGAAAGCGTAGGCAGCTGAAGCACAATCTTCTATTTTTCGCAATATCCCATCGATCGTTGACTGTTATTTCTTTAAATTTTCTGCAATCTTCTATTCTGTGCCCCTCGTTTGAGCATGCTGCGCATTTTTCTATTTTTCTTTCTGTTGTGTTGTACATTTTCTGTCTTCTCTGTGCCGGGGCGGGTTGGTCCGAGAATGGGGATTCAGGCTGCGCGTAGGGGGCGCAGCGCTCGGACTCCCGGCGCAGGAACTTCGAGAGCTTCTCCAGATCTGGTTCTTCATTCTGTTGCTCCGCTGCGAAGTCGTACCACCTATAGCGCAGTACCGGCGTGAGCTTTTCTATAGTGATCTTGGTTGCTTCGGGGTTGTACAAGTAGTGTAGTTTGCGTAGCGCTCGTAGTGTCGCGACGATGTTCGCAACGCGGCTGGCGAAGATACAAATATCGCGCGGGGCGTCGTTGAGTCGGGGCAGCGCGCGCAAGCGATCCAGTTCGGCGAGTGCTATTGAGTCTGGGCGTCCGAAGCGGGCTTCGAGTGATTTCATAATTTCTTCTGGGCTTGCATTGTAGATGAGTAGGTTCTCGACGGCTTCCTTTGCTCTTCCTCGTAGAGCGCGACGTAATCTTCCTATGTTTTCTAATTCTGTATGATGTTTCGCTGTTTCTTCATAAGCTGCTCTGAATGACAGCCAATCTTGATGTGACCCTCCATACGAAGGTAATTCTGTGAGGCGGGCTTGCTGTGGCCCAGACCGGGCGGCGATGGCTATGGCAGACGCTAGTTCAGACAGGTTCACTTGTGTCGAACTCGGCGGCGTCGGCAAGGGCTTCGTGTCAGGCTGAAGAGTCGGGGCTTCCGGTGCAGGTGTCGGTGCGGCGTCGTTCTTCAACGCGGCGGCGACCGGGAGCGTGGCGGGGACGTCGTTGGACGGGGCGGCACCGGGGAGGTGGGCATGATGCATCCATTTGTCAAAATGCCTAGTGGCGTCCTCTTCCGGTTCCCTGTCGCTGTGGTCCTCTTCACTATTGATCTCTTCTAGCTCCAGTGCTGCTAGGCGTGCAGCTGCTAATTTGACCTGCAGTTGCAGCAGGTCCTCTCTGGCGCGGGCGATTCTCGCGGCCTTCGTTGGCCGGACGGACTTGACGGACTTGATGGAGTCGGCGGACGTGACGGAGCTCGTAGACGGAGGCTTGTTCGGAGCTGTTGGCGTTAGGTCTCTCTCTGTCACACTCGAGGACTCTTCTGTAATGCTATCCTCAGGCGCGTTGTAAATGGCTGTGCGACCGATGCGTTTCGCGGACATGGCGTCTTCTAATCTTCTTAAAATCACTCGTAGTAATCCGGCTCGAGGGACCAGAGAATGTACGGGACGAGAGTTGATTGGTTAGCGGCGCACCCGCCCGTACATTCGTGAAGTTTTTGCTGGGATTGACGAGGAAGCGGCTATCGAAGATACGAAGGGTCGTTTGAAATGAAAGGCCGGAGTGGTTTGGTTTCACGCCAGAGAGGTCTTGATTGTCCGCCGGCCGCCGCGAGAATAACGAGCTAGCCGCAAATCGGCCTATATTTATGCGAACCGGTCGACAGGCAAAACCCCCGTTGGTAGGCAGTTTATTAATTAAAGGTGAGAGGGCCGGTATGATGCGGCGCTGTTTCGTTCACACTTCCTATATCTATCCTTATCTAGCTATTTTAATGCGCTGCCTAAGATATTTTATTTCCTGATACTATGCTTTTACAATACTATATTTACTAGGGAATAAAAGACGGAACACTACAATTGTTTATTTTCAAACTTATTCTATTTTCTTATGTACTAATTACTATGCACTAGGTCTAAAAACTATAATTATATAAATCAAATTAAAAGGTAAGAGATCGTTCCGAACAGTTAGGACATAACACGCTTTGAATAGAAATGCAGCAATACATCACGTTTACGGAACAATGGAACCGCGCGCTTTGGCGGGATGAAGATGAATCGACGGCGATGCTCGGTCACTCTGCCCGCACTGTTGAGAGCTCTTTGTATTAGTGTTGTTGTTGCATCGAACACATCTGAATAACCTGACACGTTCACACTCACACTGAAAGTCTTCACGACAAAAAATAAAAATGTCAATAAATTTGTTCCCAAGAAACTAATACATTGGAAAAAATATTAAAATAACTGTTAATGTTGTTCTGAGTGTCAAACAATAAAAAATATATAATCGTTATAAAATTCCATCCTACCACTGGGTCACGTGGGTGGCGAAATTATCTATTTGAACCTACACTATGGAACCCTATGTATTCGATTCCAACCATAGATTTATTACTCTATACTAGAGAAAGATCGGCAATGCGAAAGAGAAAGAACATAGATACTCATATGTTAGAGCGAGATAGATAGGCGAGACCATTTGCGAATACTCTATAGGCCTGGATTGGCCTAACGACAGTTGTGAACGAAACAAATTGGGCTTATTTTTCTAAATCCCACGTTTAAAAGCGTAGGTTTGGTGTGATTTAGACGTAAAAAATTATGGTTACGTGTGCAGTACCAGGATGTAACTCATCTAAGCAAGAAAATCCACAGAATTATACATTTCATATGTAAGTACGATTGAAAGATTTTATTCTCTTATTGCAATGTTTGAGAACTTTGTAAAAGAAATTATTAACAAATAGATGGCCAATAATGTGACATTTTAATATATAAATGCTCTGAATGCATAGAAATTGAATATAAAATATTATCAAATACGTGAATTTCTAGTAATTTCTCACCACAATCCTATAGAGTTTGATGTAATATTGACAACCGCTTACAGCACACATGCACATTACACGCATACTCGTGTGATTAAGTTTTGGTCTCGCTTTGATGTTCCTATTGCCAATCTTTCTAGTATTCTATATCTATTATTCCAACTAACATTTGTTTTTAATCACAATCGTATTAAATAGAGGCGTTGAAATGGCAACCCAGTCACAACAAATTCAAGAGTTCATGAAATTCTATTTAACTTATTTATTGTCATTCGTAGTAAAGAGCTTCCTCCCATCCTTTCACGAAACCCGATGAAGATAAATCATCTATATATATAAAAGGAGAAGGTGACTGACTGACTGACTGACTGACTGACTGACTGACTGACTGACTGACTGACTGACTGACTGACATATCAACGCAGGGCCTAAACTATAAGGGCTAGAAACTTGAAATTTTGCACAGGGGTTCCTTTTATAACGTAGGGGAGCACTAAGAAAGGATTTTTGAAAATTCACCCCCTAAGGGGGTAAAACGGGGGTGCAAAGTTAGTATGAAACTTTGCCGTTTTTGATGTTATTTGAATGAAATTCAGTACCTATGAAGGTTTTTTATTGAGTTTTGAAAATTATCTCTTAAGGGAGTAAAAGGGGGGTGCACAGTTAGTAGGTATAAAAGTTTTTCGTATATACCTACATTATTTCAATGAAATTTTGTATTTAGGTTATGTTACGTCTAATTCCACGCGAGCGAAGCTGCGGGGCGTCCACTAGTATGAGATAAATGGATTCTGTGACGCTTGGTCACTCTGTCCATATCCGAGTTAGGGCGTTTGATGCTATCTAAGCTGGCTAGCTTTGCTTAAGGATGAACACACGAATGTACTGTCCAAGGATTTTGGTATGTATCGGATGAGATTGGATATCTATCTTGGCGTGATCCTCACTAAGAGGAAAGTATGTAAAATCCGTTAAGATATAGGGAATGATGAAGAGATGTAATCTTTTTAAGGCGGAAGGATTAAGGTAGTAGCTAAATATTTTTAAGACTTGTAGAAATTAGCATACATCGCCAACGGTCCTCGGTATGAACGGACTACATAAACTTAATAAATTGATTTTCCTAGACGTAAATCTTTCAAGATTAAACACGATTAGAATAGATTTGTGAAAAAATAAAAAGTAAAAAGACAAATAGTAGAAAAGTTCGCTAAAAACAATAAATTCTTGAGAAATATCTCAAAAAACTGTACCCGTGAATGGGCGGCAGTAAAAATGAATCATGTAAAAAAGGAATAAATTCAGCAGAACGATGTTACAATATCGCAGAATGTGTAAGGAGAGTAGGTACGCAAAAAATCCTTTTATTGAAACTAGCCGGGCTGGTATCCATTATGTATTAGGCACTTGGGAGTTTGTTTCCGTTGTACCACGACTGCTGCCAGAAACGGGCACTGTGAATGTGGTGATCAAAGAGACAGTTTGGGGTTTTCTATGCTTTGATTTGGTTACACTATCTTTATTCACATTAATATTAATATTCATCGGCAGTGAAATTTATTTCTGTGACTGTTCGACAAGTGCGTGGGAGGGGAGACCCGCGATGTGACAGACTATGAAATGTCATACTAGTCTCTTACTAGTCTAGTAACTTAATTACTTACTTAGTATTCTATTACATTTCTTTCATAGTACGTTTAGAGGCCTAAAATCAAGCTAAACAAAAACATAAATGGGAAAATTAGAAAGCCAAGTTCTTTCAAGTTCAAGCCAAGTCTTTCCTTCCTACCTACAAGGAAAGTCAGTGTTCTCAGCTGCTTTGCCTCAAAAATATCTCAGATCTAAATGGATACCAAGTTCCAGAACCGTTTCCACATATCATAATTATATTTATAAATGTACAGATATCTTCAATTTTTTTTTTATGGATACAGGATAGCAAACGAGCTTGCAGCACCACCCATCCGCTGCCACCCATGACAACTGTGACTGACTTTGAACAAGACTCAATTAGGGACTGGGATGGTTAGTCCAATTAGTTGAGAAAGTTAATTAGAACATTAGTTGGTCAGTTCGTTAGTAGGTATGAGGACTATGGACTGTTAGTGATAGTTAGTCCTGTTAGTTGGTGTTAGTAATAGTCCAGTTAGTACTTGTTAGTAGGAGTCTCGTTCTAAGTCAGTCACAGATGTGTTGCTACCCTTGAGGACTAAGATGGTCGCCTCTAAAGAAGTGTAACCGGTATCCACACCTTTCCAACCGGACCACAATTGCTTTAAAAACAATTATTACACGGCAGAAATGGTACTAGGTACCGTGGCGGGCGGTGGTACTGCCCCGGGCGAACTCTATATGGAACCAATTAGCTTTCATATAAAACCTATTTGGTTCCCTATAGGGAACCATTTATAATTATAATAATAATTTATTATTTTAACTTTTGACATAATAATATGTAATTACTATTGACTTGAAATTTACAATGCTATAGCTGTTATCGGTAGTTTTAATAGAAATGCAACGTCGGTAAGCCTGTGTTCTTGAGTTAGAGTTAGAGTGGTCGAAAGTAGCTCGAAATGGTTCGTGAAAAGATACACACTGCCGTCGTCGTCACCTGCACTTGGCACCTGTCTCGATAGTGCTCTCTCACTCTCTTTACGTTACTTACAACCCAAATTGTCGTGTGACTTGCGTACTGTGGAAACGTGGAACAATAATGCGAACATATTTGCAATATTCAGTTTCTCCCGTCCACCTTGGGCCCCCAGAGGCTCATTCGATATGAGATGTAGCCTTTTTGTCACCATATCGCACTTTCACAGTTTTTTTAAGGCCCCAGAAATGTTATTGAGTTTTATCACATTTTTATAATATTTGGGCGTGACTGGGTCCGAGTTCGAATCCTGGGAATCCCCGTGCAGATATTTATTTCGCAAATAAATATATGTACTTGAGTCATGGCTGTTAAGCTGTGTTGTAATCTGTGTGTCCACAGGGTTGCAACACAGGAGATCCTAGTGCGGGGTGTGATTGTTAAGCGTACCCATACCTAAATGTAATTGTAATTTAATTAAAATAATAACTTTTAATGTATTAAACTTTTTGATATAATATTTATGATTAAATAATACGAAAAATTTTTGCACTGATTTTTCATTTTATAAATTTCATTCAATTTGACACATCTTATATATTCGTGGTTTCTTTAAAAATAATTTTACTTTAATCGAATGAAGTGAAACATATAATGAAAATCTTTGGGAATCCTCAGGAGCATACAGGGACAATATGCAAATCATGCACCAACCCCACATTAAGCTATCCTGCAGACTTAAAATAAATCTTAACAAATAAAACAAGGTGTATAGTTAGTTGTCTTATAGGTAGTCCAAATCTCATTATTAGGCAATGAGTCGAGCGCGTCTCATCCGGCATGCAAACCGCGAGCCAAAGGATCTCATTAGCGAGACGACTCTCGCAACTGGGACGGGAGACTATTCTGGACTTCGGAAAACTATGAGAAAACACAATAAATAGCATAATAAACTCATTTTTCAATTAGGTACAATATGTTGTATATTATTATAAATTAAGTATATGTTTTGACCAACAGACAGTTTTCAATTAATTCTTTGTTATTCAAATATGTTGTCATATTGTAATTTTAGTTTTGGAATGTGGTCAGGTTATTGAGAAATAATTGAATGAAATAACAAAATATTTTCCTAATTTTCCTTTAACATTCTATTATTTAAAAAAAAAAAAGCTAGGTTTTAGGATCCCTATTCATATATTATTATATTCAAATGACCTTGGTTAGAATTTTTCGAAAGAAAAGCCCACTTTTGAACATCTCCTTTCCCGTTCGGTGTAGTCCTAGTTTCGATGGTAAATTTACAAATCGAATGGTTTATGTTTGAAGTATTTTATTCTATGTTTGTTAGAATAGACTGAAAGTCAGTAAAAGTAGATGAACTAACCTAACAACAAAATAATAAACCTGTTATAGCTGTTATGTGTTTTGTCACGTTCTGTCAATTCAAAATTGAATTTCGAAGACTATATGGACTATATGGCTAAAATAGGTTACCATAGTCAAAGTCAAAGTCAAATAATTTATTTCGCTATGAGGTGATTAGACACGCTTAACGAAAGTCTAGGTACTTAACTAAAAACTACTTAAACTACTAACTGATATATATAAGGCAAAGGATTAGCTATTGATTATTGAATGAATAGCTAATCCTACACAGGTGCCTAACATAATAAAATAAATTGCCATTAGTGTGATAAATGGCTAAAAATTTAACTCAGAAACGATGTGATAACTCGAGCAGGTAAACACTCAGAATAAGCAGAATAAGCCTGCGGCTTGAAGTCAGAGCCTTTGCATTCTCAGCCGTCGCTCATTGGAAAATCACCGCTGAATACCGAATCGTACCTGAAACAAAACCACTGTACTGACAATGCAATCCAGCATTCTTCTCCATCACCAATCCACCTCCTCCATCATCACCCATCCAGGGTTAACAGGTTCACTGCTGACAATGTGCTTGTGATTCAACACTTTATCCAATAAGTAATCCATAACTCATGTGTTTTTTCTATTTATTTGTTTCATTGTGATTGTACTGGAACTAATGGGACTAATTTTGTCTTGCATAAACAGCATTTCAGTTCCATGGAACTACTGGGAGAAAAATATCGCAGTAGTATAGTATTGGAACTATAAAATGGAACTATTTCACCATTGAAAACAACTGGATCCGACGGCTTAACGTGCCTTCCGAAGCACGGTAGCGCCCATGAAATTTTTGCCACACGCGGACACCCATTCACAAACCGACCATAGTTAAGCAACGACGGGCGCGGTTGCGTAACGTTGCTACTTATTGAATCGAAGCGAGCCATTGGGCTGCTACTATTGGACGCTACCGTTTCATTCACATCTACAAACTTTCTTATCAAAACTGAATTATTCTGCAGCACAAATAAAATGGAATACGAAAGAAAACATAATTTCATTTGTCACGTTGTGATTTTCCCGATTTTTCCATAACGGCAACTCTTTGTACGTCACGTCACGGTATTGTACGTATGACGTGGGTCCCGCGCGGACGGGTTCCGCATGAAATTGTCCGCGTATTTTGAAAGGACACCCGATTACTTCTGTTGGAACGAATCGTTATGATGGACACTTTAGAAATCGTATGTTTTTTGTTGCGAATGTGATGTCCCGAATTCTATTCGAAGGGACAGGGAAAATTAATTCTTCACTATGCTTATCTTTTTAACGTCCATATTTTTATGCTGCAAAACGTGCAAAGAACTAAGTACCTAATGCTCTATACAGTTTTGTATGATAATTGTGATATTAACTAGACGCCCCGTTTTTTTTTTTACTACTTAAAGTAGGCACATTTTGTCCAATCCTATCCCTTTGACCGTCCCTTGTAGGTTCCAGGATACTTCGAATGAAAACGAACGATAGAACTGAACTACGAATATATTAAACCAAGTACAATCACAGAATACTTAATAGTACAAGTACAATTATTGTTATGCGACGCGTGCGCCTGCGCTCGTAGATTGGTGCAGACCAGGCTTGACAATCTTCTCATTGGCTACCGAGAAATAAGTTTTAATACGAGGATTGTATGTTAGGTCTCAAATACACCCAGAGATGGCAGTGCACAGAACATAAAACTCCTAGCGGACTACGTAGTTTATACTATGGTACGTAAGATGGCGTTATTACGTTTGTTGTTATTTACGTTCCTGCCTGTCACAAATCTGTACTGTGGCCGCCGATTTGCGCAATTGTTTTTCGGTGTCTTGGCTTGTTTCGCGTTCTTGTGCTTTTTCTGTACCTAAGAGTTCCTGCTCCTCCGGCTGTGCTGATTTTGTACATACGTGCGTGCATTGAAAGTTTAGCATTAAGATAGGACTCTGACGATCGTTGGGTGTTAAGGTTAACTTTTGTGAAAACATGTCTAGTAAAAAGTGTTGCGTCCCCGGATGTGTAAATAGTTCAGCAGGTTATAAGAGAGAGTGTGATGATGATACGGATATGCATAAAGTAAAAGCTAAGAAATTGTTTATGAAGTGTTTTAAAAGAAAGAAGTAAATAATTACATGTAAGGTTATCGTTGTTTTATTTATTTGTAAACTTTAGTTTAACAGTTGTTTTTAATAACCTATAATTGGATTTGGCTACTAGAGATTTATATTTGAACATAAAAACCATTTTAATTTCTAGTAGCCAAATTCAAAGATAGGTTATTAAAAACTATTATGATGCCAGCTAGGCCGTATACGTATATACGCACACATACGCGAATGCATTTACGCACACTAGGATGCCAACTAGGCCGTATACGTATACACGCACACATACGCGAATGCATTACGCACACATGCATATACGTAGACATTAGCTCCAAACCAAAAGTCCAGAGGGCGACACTTGTATTACCCACTTCGGTCGCAAAGATAAACCTCTATTTCAGTATATATAAAGGTACTCTGTGGTGCAGACTGACTGAACTGACGCGCGGCGTCTCAATCAGCAAATCAGCTGTTGCTATACAGCGCCGCACGCGACCGTTGACCCCATCGCATTGCCTTGATCAGCTGTTGCTATTCGGCGCCTAGACACATTTTTCTCATGTTGTGTCCATAGACGAACATTGTGGACATTTTAGGTCTTGCTATCCACCACTTTCTTCGTTAGGTCTAATTCAATGAAAAAATACTGCACTATCCGACTTACAGCTCGCTAGCTTAGCACCTAAATGAGCGCCCCTCATAGGTAATAAGGGGAAAGTAGAAGTTCTAGGCAAAGAGATTACCTGATAGTGAAACTGCTATAGATCAATTACCACCAGAACAACTACAGATGAAGGCTACTTTTTGTGCTTCCGATGACCTAATTCCCAGTACCTGATATAGCGTAGTCTATCGGGCATAGCTCAATATTCAAAATTATGTTTTTTTTTTAATATTCGTATGTTACTGATAAATGCAAATTAAGTGATCGTAAGATGAATAAATCCTAGTACAGTTCATACTCGTGCTATTCATGTAGGATATAGTTTTCGTTTGTTGTAGGTACCTTATATTTTTTAGCGATCTATGAAATTAAATGTCACTTGCTGACGGTGAAGAACACATCTGAGGAAATCTGCATGCCTGAGAGTTATCATAATGATCTCGAAGGGATGTGAAGGCTGCCAATCCGTACTTGGCCAGCGTGGTGGACTAAGGCCTCATTCCTCCCATTCTGAGAGGAGACCCGAGCCCAACAGTGGGACAGTGAAAGGGTTGTGGTGGTGGTGGTACGAGTCGAATGAACGAGTAGGTATCTTTAAGAAACGAATGAAGTTAGAGAAACAAATAATTTTTGTTAGTCATGCATCTGTCTTCGTATGCTGGATTCCACCATTTTCTGAACTTCTCGTAAGTGCCTTTATGCACCAACCAGTCAGGGTTGTTCATCTTCTCGCACAACCTACAAGCGTCCAGAATTGGAGACTTCTTAATGGTGTAGTGTTTCTTCCATCTGAAGAATTCATAATAAAGACTCCGGTTCTTGATTATTTCAAACATTCGATCTGCTAAAGTCTCAGTGGAAAACTTCTGGGCGTTTATGTAAGAATTTGGTGGGAGAAATCTGAAAACATAAAAGGAGTTCATCATTTTTGAACGAGTGCTTAAAACAAATAGATGAATGTCAAATTCGTGGTCAAAATGTTTCGAAGGCAAACATTATTTTATCATAATTCATACTCAAATAAATTTCAACCATTGCATGGGAAATAATTGATGTTTTCATTTTATATTTACAAGTATGTATACCTTTCATATTGAGCTCCACCATAAACAATCGGCACAGCTCTATTGTTGTAACCATAAAGAACTGCATCAGTTATATAATCAACCGAAATGGAATCTTCCAGGGCCATGTAAAAGAAATAATTCTTCTTTAGCCTCCAAAAACACGGAATCATAGTCTTTCTCCTGCATTTTAACGGCCCACAAGCACCAAAAATATCAATAGTTAGATTATATTTGTCCAGATCCTTCTGTAGAACCTTTAAAAACACTTCTCGGTTACTTCTGCTTGTGCATTTGTCTAGAAAAATTGCCGCTGCTTTCGATTTAGTCACAAACTGGGATTTTAATGACACGTCTATTGGGGTCATGTTTTTGTGCCATTGGAAATGGGAGCCTAAGTTCTCATAATTGTTGTTGTAAACTGTGATGAAGCTATATGTGACAGTGGAATCTAATCTGAAATATAATATAGGTAATAATATATTTGCATTGCATTTCTTCATTAATAACAAAAATAAAAGTAAGACTAGGTTAGCAAGAGTTGTTCTTCAAAGATAATGTTACTTGATAATAAGGTACATTAAAAAAATAATAGTCTCCCCATATACTCGCATTGGCAAAGTCAGAGAAAATGGCTACAACACTTAAACGGGAGGACTACATCTAGCAGTGGACCTTGCATAGGCAGATGGATGGATTAAGGTAGGCAATGCGCCTAGATTTAAAAGAAGCTACACCCATAGGCGTGCTATTAGGCACGGGTCTCTCCCACAGCCAGCACCAGCCGTGAGAGGTCTATGCTCTACTCCACCATGCTGCTTTAGTCGGTCGATCATGTGATCGCCTATGAGCACCTAAACTTAATTAATTTAAAGTCCTAACATACAGATGAGAGCTAATTTTCTACATTATTTCTTACCTGTAAGTCCAAGTCCAATTAAAAAAGTTGTCGTACATAGAACCACAGATTGGATAGTTATCAGCTGAGTCGTTTGCAACGAAAACATACTTCTGATAAACGCCCCTCACATGAGGAAGAGCTAAGATATCATCGCTTAAATCCTGAACATTGAAAAGAATAGCATCGAAGTATCTTATGTCTCCAAACAAAGTTCTATTTAAAGTCAAATAACAGTTATGAAAATGGCACTTGCGATTTATAAAATGTACTTGACCTTCGTCGTCTAAACCTGGTATTTTACTCCACATAAGTATGTGTTTTATATCAGAGAGAAACCTGTCGATATTTTTTATTGTAACTATTTTGTGAGATCTTTGTATCACCAAATATCCTAATAATATCAAGTAAACTATGTTGGATATTATTTTGAACACTTTTTTGAATCGACTCATTGGGTCACACACTTTTTTATCTGTTTAATTATATTAAGTTTCTAACTTTTCATAAAGAAACTTAAGAAATTTTTTAGAAATAAGTCTATAATAATAATCTATAAGAATAAGTGGAAACACAAAGAGAATGTCCCAAGTTGACGTTAATTCCTGTGTCACCGAAAACTGGAAATTTATGTTGGCATTGTTTGTCTTTCACTCATAATGCTGCTTAATAATCAATCGTAATAGATACACCACTAAGCTTACTTAAAAAGCGTTGTACTCAGAGTCTATCTGTCTACTGAAGCAGTATTGTTGATAATTTTCTTGAGACAGTAGATGTTTTGTCATGTTTATTTGTTTGGAAACATCCATCCAGCATCTTCGCATTCATGTAGTTCTTGAAATAATCCAAAAAATTTCAATTATTTCAATATTTTTACATACCTAACAAATAAATGAACCGAAATGGAATCTTCTAGGGCCATGTTTAAATGAATAGTTTATGGAGACTAAATCTCCAAAAACACGGAAACATAGATTCCTCCTATATTTTAAGGTCCACAAAAGTCAATAATTAAATTATCTTCTGCAGAAACTCAAATAATTTAATAGTTACCTATGACTGGATAAAAAGGGCTGTTGAATGAAAACGTAATATTTCTTCAAAATACGACTCCCTCTGTCTGTGGCCTACGTGAACGCATCTGATTTGAATTTGAAGCAGACAGAGGCGTAGGGTGATTAGAAATGCAGATTGGACAGAGCGACAAAAACTAAACTTATGAGGGAGATTGCTGAGGTACTAACGGATAAAGGAGCCCGGTATGGTAATTTAGATGTTTATTCCATGAAATATGTGGTGCGGGTTAAGTTATTACAGCAGTTAGGTACGTCGTGAATTGAATTATGAACACAGCTCAATTTACTTACTAATGTTAAATATTCGGTAAACTGATAAATAATATGTTTCATAAAAAGGTCCTGCAACGAAATCGGAATCATTAAATATTAAATTTCATAATGAATTGTATATTATTTTTAAAATAACCCTAATTTTACATAATGTAGTTAGTATGACAATCGTATAAATCCCATAGTCTCAAAAACTTCAGATAAAAAAGTCGAGTCTAACAAAATAAACGTAATTCAGACAAAATGTTAAAAAGATAGCATTTACAAAATAAAATAACATAACCCCAAAAACAACGACATTATTACCACAGTAACTAAAACACGCACAAAACCGATAAAGTTTACGATTACGTTCAAACAAAACACGTCTCTATAGAGTTTAATTTGTTAGCGAACATTGGAGAACATAATCCCTGCGTATCCCACCCTATTAGTACATACGCGTGGACAATCGTCGCAGTCGGATTTAAAGTTAAATTAACAAGGGGCCGAAGTGTCGACATTATCCACTGAATACGATGCTTTATCATACGTTTAAATCGGTTAAAATAATTTAAACTTTTAATCCCTGTTTGCGGACTGCGTGATTCTGTACGCGATTGTATCGTGTTTAATTATTCATTTTGTTTATTCTCACTTTTTAAATCGAGAGATATTTTATCGCACCAACACTCCATTGTAAGGGTAACGGGGTGTTCAGTGCATTCGCCGTAAACGAATAAACTCCTGTATACGTATTTTACGTTTATGTAATTTTTCGCTGAGCAGGCAAGTATGTTTGGAGATAAAATACGACGTCAACATTACACAGCGCCAACTTTCATCACTACACTACCACACATTACCACAAACCTTTCATTGATAAGACTTTGGGCTCGGGAATATGTTAGAATGGTTTGGCCGTACGTGTTCCATATGCTGGCCATGCAAATTGGTAGACTTCACATGCTGAGAAGTTTATAGAGAACAGAGACATCCAGACACAGAACAAATACAAGTGTTCGTCACACGAATATTTATCCTGAGTGGGATTCGAACTCGCCAGGGGTCACTACCAATTGTGCCAACGGGTCGGTCAATTCCTATGTTCGAATCTTTTGCAAAACATCACTCCTGTATTTCCCAGAAGGGGTAGGTAAGTTAGGTCAAAGTGTAGAATCTCATATTATATCAGCTGTGCTGTGGCTGTGTAGTACTCTAGTCTAGTAAGCTCGCATTCCACCCCATTCTTATCAGTTACGTCAGATGTCATAAGAGATTAGCATATTGCATACACTGGGATGAAATCCAGAATCCCGGCCGAGTACCTAGAAAATTTAACTCCTAGAAAACATTGCCATACTCAGAGAACGAACCCTGGACTTGATTTAGATCGACGCGGGAGTCAAATATAACGAGGGAAAGTAGATTAGGTACGCGGCGTACCGTACGCCTGATAAAAAAAGAAGCATGACTAGTAGGAAGGTCCTTCTGGAACATGCGTAGTATCCTGACCTGACAACATTAAATAAGCTCGCTTTCGAACCACAGACAAGTAGGTAAAAAGCAATCCGGATGAGCAAGTAGGTAAGGTAGTACGTTTGCGCAGGCAAATTAGTTTCTAGCCCGTCGCAGGCTGGATTTTCTCCCGCAGCTTCTTTAATTTTCTTATTTTTCTTCTACAAACATTTTCTTGTATGTTGGTCTCATCTTATCTGCAAAGCTGTTATAAAAACGTAAATAAAACCTAGGTCAGAACTGTTTTAGAAAGAAAAATGAGGCCAAGTTGGTATTAATGAAGTCGTATTTATGCATTCCATAAAATAACTTTTGATTCTATTTTATTCGCCGTCGCTTTGAGGACTTAGATGGTCCCCTCTAGATAATTGTAATCGGAAACCACCTTTTCAGTCGGACCACGATTGCTTTAAAAACAAAACACGGCAGAAATGGTACTAGATACCGTGGCGGGCGTTGGTACTGCACCGGGCGAAAAAATGGGGCTCTTTAATGAATTGAATAGGTTTTATATGAAACCTGGACTGGGCGAGCGGGATGTCAGCCAGAGTAGTCCCCCGCATTGAGACCCTATCTTCAGCTATCCCCTCTGGATTTCGTTCTGAGCTAAACTTTTGTGCCGCGAGCTGCAGCTACATTCGCACTAAATAAAGTATAGCTGTACTCAAGTGTTCTCTGCAAAGGATTGTTCCAATTTTTTTCATTGATATATGAATTGTAAAAAATGGTAGATACGACTACGTACGTACGACGAAAGCGGTGACGGCCCAGTGGCTATCGAACTCGCCTCTCACTCGAGGTGTCCGGGTTCAAAGCCCAGTGGCACGCACTGACTTTTCTAAGTTATGTGCGATTTAAGAAATTAAATTAATTTCACTTGCTATAACGGTGAAGGACACATCGTGAGGAAACCTGCATGCCTGAGAGTTCATCACAACGTTCTCGAAGGTATGCGAAGTCTGCCAATCCGCACTTGGCCAGCGTGGTGGACTAAGGCCTAATCCCTCCCATTCTGAGAGGAGACCCGAGCCCAACAGTGGGACAAAGAAAGGGTTGTGATGATGAAAGTATAGCTGGACTCAAAAGTGTTCTCTGCAAAGGATTTATCCAATTTTTTTCATTGATATAATATGAATTGTAAAAAATGGTAGATACGACTACGTACTCGTAAGTACGACGTACTAAGTAAGTTTATGCGGTCTTATTTTTATGTCGAGTCGACTTTAATGTCTATTTCCGTTTTGACTGAAATTTTTTAACATGAATAGGTAACTAAGCGGACCAATCCGTACTGGGCCATGGTTGTGGAGTGCTCTACACCTCCTTCGGCTGTGGCAGTGGGAGGGACCTGTGCCCAACCGAGACGCCTAGTGAATTTAAGTGTTAGTTCTCAGGTCGGTTCTTTATATTTTAACTAGTTAGTGGACGCCCGCAGCTTCGCTCGCGTAGAATTAGACCCATTAACGACGTCTACCCGTCTAACGACTTCAAAAACGGCAAAGTTTCATACTAACTTTGCACCCCCGTTTTACCCCCTTAGGGGGTGAATTTTCAAAAATCCTTTCTTAGTGCTTCCCTACGTTATAAAAGGAACCCCTGTGCAAAATTTCAAGTTTCTAGCCCTTATAGTTTAGGCCCTGCGTTGATATGTCAGTCAGTCAGTCAGTCAGTCAGTCAGTCAGTCAGTCAGTCACCTTCTCCTTTTATATATATAGATATCGAAATTTTTATTCTTCTTTTAGTAGCCGTCTACTCCCACCCAGCTGGAAATGGTGAATTTAAATATGTGCATGAATTTCGACGTTCACAACATCGATAACCTTTAGATTATTGCATTTACGCATCAATGTATACAACGTGGAATAATCAATCAGGCGCATGCGCCTAAAATCCGGGCTCGCAGATTTGTTAGTAACTTTTTTTATGAGAGTGTCACTGAGCACAATTTTACTTCATATGTACGTTTTTAGTATACAATAAAGAGTGTTTGTATGTTTAGGAAGCTGGATGGAATGTTCGAGGCCCCACTTTTTCCACCACCCAAACCAAAATCTCCAATTTCTGTGCTGCAAACACATATTTCATCCGTCGAACTGACGCTGACGTGTTAGATGACCCTTGGCACCCCTTGGTTTGACCTACTAGGTATTTTACAAGTACCTCACACAAGTAAGTATATCACACTCTCATTGCTCTGAGTATCGCAGTCAGATTATAGAATCCGACGTTTACATTTCGGCTAGCCGATTTTCATTACAATACGTTATATAATATCGTGACATAAACCCATGCAACTGAAATGCAAGTTAAATCAGCTTAGAGTTAGGCTTTTCTATATATGGGGTTTCGCCGACATCTGTGACATGCTGACTCTGTAACTGAATACAATCCAAATAATGCAGGTAAAAATAGATAACAGAGTAACAGATACTCTGAATCTCTCTGTAATCTTATCAAACCTACCGCTATGGCAGCATGACCTTGCTTAAAGACTACAAAGCGAGTCTTATAAAACACAATTTCACTTACTAAAGGACGAAGGAGTTAATTTTCTGAAGTCGTCGCGAACGGTGCTCCAAGGTAAACAGCCGTCCCATTAAATATTTTCACAAGTTTCTTGCTCCGCCGTCATGGTTTTAAATGAGAATTTTTCTTTGAGATAAATCTGTGTTACCTGTGTTTAAACGATTTCTCTATTCCTAGACTGAGGGTGCAGATTAAATATTAAATGACTGCTTTTAAAAGCATTATTTGAATATGCAATGATTGGCATAAATGCTGGGCATTACAACCATTTATTCATTTCTCTGTTGGGCACTGATAGACTCCTGGAATGGAGAGGTTAATCCAACATGATGGTCAAGTGCATATTGGCACACATGCCATCGCGAACATTATGGAGAGAGATGTAACCGCAGATGACAGCCACAGGTCTAAATAGAGATACATAAAATTATTAGTAAACTGATTCAAATTTGTGTTTCAGCTCACACTACGAAATGGGATGACGAAAATGTGTAACAGACAACGTACTATAGTTAAAACAAAGTCTTATCAAAGTATAAAAAAAAACACTATTTTACATTGAAAGAACTATTCGAATTCCATTTCGTATTCCATGCGTATTTCAATCCTGGACACCTGTTTTTGAAGTCAAATTCCACCATAACCCTTTCTTTGTCCCCCTGTTGGGCACGGGTCTCCACTAAAATGGGAGGGATTAGGCCTTAGTCCACCACGCTGACCAAGTACGGATTGGCAGACTTCATATGCCTTCGAGAACATTACGAAGAACTCTCTCTGGCATGTAGGTTTCCTCACGATGTGACCTTCACCGTTACAGCAAGTGACATTTAATTTCATAAAAAGTCTTTGAAGTCAAATAAAATCATATAAATTATTCATAAATTACATCTATTTATTTACTACCTGAATTTATTGACAGTAAATAAAGTGACTCTAAAAGAGCAATGCTTTATTTTATGTTAGTCACAGATTAGATAAATAGTCGTTAATAGCTTGATAAAATCAGCTCCATTCCTGAGCTTTTCCTCCAAAGTTCCAAGACAAAGAAGCCAACGCCAATACACTAAGTAGTAAGCTTTAAGCAAGTCGAGCTTAACTTAAGCTCTCCAATGCCTTGGGAAGTTACCGCATTTTTAATACTTAACCAACACGTTCAGTGCTCACTATTTCTTTGCTTTTCTTTTCGTAGCGAAACTCTAAACAGCGGATAAGTGGCCAGTAATTGTTTCTTTTATTTTTGTTTCTGCTCGTTAACTGTTCCTTTTTTTTAAAGCTTACTTTGATTTTTTAGTTTTTAATTTTAGCGACTGCTAAGCTAGGTTCAAAAATTTGTTATTTCATAATAGAATACGTGTCCGTTTTATTGTATTTTGTAAGATAAAGAAAAAAGTTATAGATAATTTTAAGACACTGGCTAAGACTTCCTGGCTAAACCATGAATTTTTGTCCTGGATTTAAGACAAATTGTACATCAATGTGTGTTCTCCAATGTATAGTCAATCCAAACGGGTTAAAAAAGGGAGGGAAAGTTTTAACTAAAGTGAAGTCAAGTAATTATTGTTTAGACAACATGAAAACCTGTTGACGTAGGTATTGATATCGGAGAGAAGTTTTTTTGAATATTTCTTAAATTTCAATAGAATTGCTTCATATTTGTATAGAATATTAATATGTAACGAACGAATGAACGAAACATATCGGTATTGTCTTTGAGGAGGATGGCAAACGAAACGAATGTTATATTTAATTCTACGCAATCGAAGCTGCACTAATAATAAATAAATGTGATTAAACCTTGAAACTCTCACTTAATTTGTGCCTGAGACGAACCCCTGCCAACTGCTCATAAGGTCACTTAAGAACGTTAACATTATTAGAAAATATCGAAATTATGAAGTCTATTCAGTTCGGTCAACCGGACTAATGACCGAACTACTGATACAAGGGGTTAAAAACGCTCAAAAATACCGGTAGAAATTCGCCTCTTACTCGATAGGTTCTGGGCTTAGATTATATATTCTGGGTTCAAATCCCACCGGCACGCGGCGCGGCGACACGTATCAATTTTAGTTCCAAAAACTACTAAACTATTTCAAAACTAAACAGAAAGAAATAATGAATAATTAGATTCATAATAAATACTCCATTCATCACATCATAATTTATAGTCGCCCGTCTATAAAAACAACGACAACATGATAGATTACGGAACTCTTATCACAGCTAGTTTTATCAACTACAGTATAATATATTTTCTCATTTCTATACAATAAAACATTTTCGTCCGCCAAGTCAGCGGCGCCGTGGCTTAGTTGGTTAAAGCGCCTGTCTAGTAAACAGGAGATCACGAGTTCGAATCTCGTCGGGGCCTTGAGTGGATTATTTTTATTAGTTACATAATTATTTTAAATTTATTTAAAACGAATTGAATAATAATTTTCTTATTTAACTATGAAATCTTGAGGTTTTGACAAAATCCAGAATGTATCCAAGCTTTTATGGGGCACTGCGTAGACAAGCAACATGCTAACGCTCACTCAGATCGGTATCTAGTTATACTCAAGGGCTGACGTCTCGTATTTACTAGACTTTATTTTTATAGAGTAAATGCTCGTCATATCAAATTACAATGGTTTGTAAATGCTACGAGTGCAGTTAAAAATACACACCACCCATGCTGGTTTTAGCAGCTTTCGGCTTTTCTTGCGACATGAAAGGCAGAAGTTACTGCAGGAAAGGTATAATATATTATATTTAATCGAAAGATGTGACGACTTGATACTGCCGTCCAATGCCATCGTACTCGTACGTACACTGATGATCTAATGATGATTTAAAAAAAATATATGTGCATCTTGCGCCCTGTAGGAGTTTTTTATTTTACTACCTTACCTACCTACCTTATAGGCTGATGGCTGCAACCGGCTGCAACCTTAGAGCATGCTACCTTAGGACATAGAGCTCTTCTGACATATAAGAAGGCCTGGAGTGTACTCCACCATGGTGATCAGTCCCAAGAATACACCAAGAACGGTACTAATCGACTACTATCAACTAATAGATGGTTGAATTTCCGAGTAATAGACGTTTTGGGGCTTGAAAGAAAACACAACTTTCGTAGAGTTCAGTAGGTTTTCTACTTCTCTATCGAGTCTCGACTGAATTAGCAATTACATCTGAACAAACAATATCTTTACGTGTTGTGATATTATTATATCGGTTAATAATGAATATCATTTTATTGTACTTAAGTAAATGTTATAGCATAGGTTCGGAATGTAAGGTAGCCAAGACATCGGCGCCGTGGCTTAGTTGGTTAAAGCGCCTGTCTAGTAAACAGGAGATCACGAGTTCGAATCTCGTCGGGGCCTTATACAGATATATAAGATATCTTAACTTTTTATACAACGTTGAATTGGCCAACTTGAGTCCGGAGTCAATTTAGCGACTTCCAGATCAGCCAAGGAAGGTCCAGCGGGAAGATGTTCCTTGGGCTAAATATAGTCAGGCGGGGGAAAATTTTGTCGCCATAGATTACGCTGGAAATTAATAACCTATCTATGGATAGATTTCCCTGTCAGAGTATACCTATAGTTGAATCTATATATATAAAAGGAGAAGGTGACTGACTGACTGACTGACTGACTGACTGACTGACTGACTGACATATCAACGCAGGGCCTAAACCATAAGGGCTAGAAACTTGAAATTTTGCACAGGGGTTCCTTTTATAACGTAGGGGAGCACTAAGAAAGGATTTTTGAAAATTCACCCCCTAAGGGGGTAAAACGGGGGTGCAAAGTTAGTATGAAACTTTGCCGTTTTTGAAGTCGTTAGACGGGTAGACGTCGTTAATGGGTCTAATTCTACGCGAGCGAAGCTGCGGGCGTCCACTTGTCTTCATATAAAATGTGTCAAATTACTATCTCAGATAGGCAAATCTATCCAAAGATAGGTTATTAATTTCGGCCGTATGTCGGGCTTTGGACGGGATTAATGTCAGGACATTCGTACATTGTAAATGGATGTTTTGCGTCTGACTCCTGTTTTGATTTTTGCACCGCACATGCAATCTCTCGTCGCACTTGTGGTGGTGCTATTCGAACCGTGGGAAAGAATAGGTTTCGTTGTGTTGGTTTCAAACAGCCTGCGTTGGTTCAGCAGGTTTCATTTAGTTAGAACAATATCTACTTCTCTGGTATGCGAAGAGCGGTGCCAAAGAGGCAAGCAAGCCGCAGAGAAGCAGAGTGCTAAGCCCTTTGTTTGCAATACTTGGGGTGAAGCACCCCAATTGGTTGAGCTAAGACGCTTTAGAAGATTCTTGCGGGAGCAGACTTTTTGTTTGGACATTGTCTAAAAGTTCTTTATATGTCAGTGCCCTGTCCAGGATAACGCCCATGTAGGTGGGATTCCTGTTGTGGTCGATAATAACTCCTTGCCACTTAATAGGTACTAAGAGTGCGTGGAGCTGAGTTGTTGCGTAGATGAAAAACGCAGGACTGTTTATTTTTGGTTTGGTCTGAGTGGCATTTTCTGTGCCTGTAAATTTGCTTCCATCTTTCATTCAGCATCCTTAATGTTATTTTTTTGGGTGGCCTAGGGCTAAGTCATCGGCTTAAAGAAACCACTTACACTGTTCTATTTCAGGCTGGTCATTTCTATAAATATTGAAAAAGGTGAGTGCTAAGACACTGCCTTGAGGAAGGCCAATTTTTTTGATATCTCAATCTACTTTTTTCAGAGTTCATTATGAATTGGTAACACCGGTTTCGCAGCATATCAATCAATAATCAGATAAAATTTTGATCATCAATCATCGTCATTTTTACAAGTAACCTCCTAATACTAACTGGTATCGTATGCTGCTGATAAATCGACCAGCGGAACCAGTCAATTTTCTATTATGAAAACCATCTTAAATGTTACCATTACGTTAGTCGTAGTACGTTAGTCATTGCAATTTGCAAAACATGTTATTTTTTTAAAGAAATCTAATGAGGTAAATATTTACACTTGAGCATGTGACCTTCGATAGGCAAAAGAATACTTGTAACTACTCTAATGTACTTACTTACTTACTTACTTATTAAATGTATTTATTACCTGAATATTGGCAATTACATCTGAACAAATACATGTTCTAGCCATTTATCATGTATTTATCTTTCTGAATTGTAAGGTGGTAAGATCATTTGAAAGACGATGAAATTGTAGTGTTTACATATTTAAGAATCGGTAAGTTTGATTCTTAAGACATCGGCGCCGTGGCTTAGTTGGTTAAAGCGCCTGTCTAGTAAACAGGAGATCACGAGTTCGAATCTCGTCGGGGCCTGGGTGAGATATCAAATTTTTTACAATATAATATATATTTACGTGTACCTATTATATGCCTTGTTTTTTTTTTAATTTAATTTTGGAAGTTGCGTACGTCGAGTTACCAGTAGCCCTGTAGGTATATATATCCCCCTACATAACATCATAACATCATAACATCCCCCGTCCCTTTTTATGTCTTGTTCAAGGTTTGCCCAATGCCCAATGATAAACGTAATTTTTTGCTTTTCATTTGCACTAACATTTAATATCCAGAAGCAAGTAGACTGAAATATATTGTAGTTACTCACATAAGGTAGTAACTGTAGGTATGATATTTACTATTTATGTTAGAATACTACTTACTAGTAATGTTTGCAAGGCTATATTAGATACTATATCTGATAATAAATATTTGTAAGCCATTTAATGGCTAGATATAATGGATATCCTCTCATCATCATATTGTGTTACTCGTGAATATTATATTACATATTAAGTACCTTACTTAAAGGTACAAATGACAAATGAATATACTTATTAAATTAAACAGAAAAAAATATCTGAACTACAAGATAAAGGTCAAGTACCTTTAAAGAAAAGAGAAGTTAATCTTTGAAATTAAGTACGATCACGTACCTACGATGAGTAGAATATTACAAATTAAGTGAATAAAATGTTGGCCTATCCAAGGCCTAACAGTTTCACGAGATATTTATAATGATCGACGATTATATATATAATGATCCATCCAGTTCATGTCTCTATTTTAAGATAATCAATTGATTGTATCAGGCAAGGTTTGTACAATGCAACAACCAACACACAAACATGTACAACGTTTGTTGTACATGTTTGTGTGTTGGTGTATGTATTCATTGATTGCGTGTGGGAGGGAGGGAGGTGCTGCATCAGCTGCATGAAGATATACATACACCACCATACATTTTTGTTCGCGGAGTGTTGCAAGGTAGATTAATGCTTGTTTTGTCTCTATTTTCATGATTCAAAACCGAAAAATATTGCAACAAATGAATTAATAAGCTAGTATTACGTACATATTAATATACCTACACATTAGAGCGGTTCTGAGATCAATCTTCTATCAATGCAAGTTCAATTCTCCATCCACGGATTGCAACAAAATATTGCAACCCACACACGAAAGTGTCATAGCTTAGTATAAGTTAGGATCTGTACTTGATTTTGTGCAAAGAGGTCTTAGAAAGAGGTGCAAAGCATCAATCTTAAAACTAAGTAGAAATACCTACTAACGTACCTATGCATCAACAAGTACACGCAAGTGTTGTGTCCATTGTTGATCTGTTTGTTATCAACTGTCAAGCACGTTTGACTGAAAAATCCATGAAAAATCTGACAATTGACTAGGGATGTCCATTTAAAATATACATCGATGTTTTTTTCGATGCATCAATTGGAAAGTTTGCATCGATGTTTTTCGATATATCGAATTGATACATCGATGTATCGATACATCGCTAAAAATATATATTTCTATAAAAATGAGTATAGATTCTGATATCTCGTTTTTTTTTAAGTGTCCCTTAAAAATAGCGTTATAGCTCAAAATATAGGACAGAAAAATGAAATACAATCTGAAATTTTAATACTTTATTTCTTTTTATGAATAAAAATTTTTTTTTGAAGAAACATGCAAAAATTACAATTTTAATCAAGTACAATAATTATAAGTAATCACACAATTATAATTAATTTAAAAATCCTTTCTTTCCAAACTTTGGAGAAATAAAATTTTATTTACCCGCCGAATTTTAGTTCGATATCCACTGGCTGTCACCGCTATACAGCATTATATAGGTATACGCACAAGCGACCTTCGTTATTTGGACGGGTCTATGGATTATTCAAATTAAAATGTTCAAATTCAAATGTTTAATTTGTAATTAGGTATCGGTTTGCCATAGTGGTAGGAATTACAAAAAAACAAAAAAAAATTAAATCAAAATGACAACAGGAGCTGTCTCAGCTGTTGCTACTGCGGGGCTAGGAGACCCGTGTAGCGCTGGTTTTCAGACAGCCCCTATACCCTGAGGTGGAAGGCGGGTATGTGTCCGTTGTTCCCCCATACCAGCTGATAAACAGTAGAACTAAAATTACTAACCTACTAAAATGTAGCCTAATTTATTTTATTTTATTTTATACAGAACAAACAAAAAAAAACTTTGACAAGAACGTCACTCTTGCATTGCGTGCGTGTGTGTGTGTGTGTGTGCGTGTGTGTGTGTGGTATGTATATGTGTATGTGCAAGTCCGAACTAATTATTAAAGGAAGGGTTAGTTTTTAGGTGCTAGTGGAAGAAAATATTTTTTTTTAGTTGTAGACAGTTCCAGTGCGCGTGTTTCAAATTCTACAGCAAGCTGTTTTCTTAATCGCTGCGACTCAAAGACGTCCCACTGCTGGGCATGGGTCTCCCCCACAGACTATGCTGCGGGAGGTCTAGACTTCTAGAGCATACTCCAGCATGCTGCTCCAATGCGGATTGGTGGAGGGGTTTTCTTAATAGTGCCGATTTATATTTGGCTTTTAATGTTTCTGTGCTTTGTTTAGTTCCTAACGGAGGAGGCAAGTCGTTCCATATTCTTGTTGCAGCAAATTTGATACAGCCCCTGAATCTGGCAGTTCTTTGTCTTGGCGTTTTGAGTAACGTTTGTATGTTCGGGCGACGAGTTCTAAAAGAATGATCTATAACCCAGTGGAGTTTTTCAAAAAGGTACTCCGGATTCTTATTCCAAATTATTCTATGCACCGTGCAGGCATACTGGAAGTTCTCTTTTCGCGCTCATATTAATTAAACCTTTTTTATTTAGGTATGGGGTGATGTATTCAGCCAACGTAAAACCTTATCCTGAATAACTTTTTCAGTTTTAAAACTGTGTGGATCTTATTAATGACATGCTCTTTATTATCCGTGTAAATTTATTGAAATTGTAAATTACTATTAGAGAAAACTTATTATATTATGAGGTGGTTATTCGATGCATCGAATAAAATACATCGATATATCGTTAAACATCGACTAGTAGCGATGTATCGAATCGGTTCGATGTATCGAATGGTAAACATCGATGTTTTCGATACATCGATGTATATCGAACATCCCTACAATTGACATGACATGACATTCATACAAAATTGACAAGTAAATGGAAACATTGTAGCAAGAAAATCTTATAAAAACTCAACAAATTACCAGAAATACTAGCTATAAACTCAATATTAATGTTTAATGTTGTTTATAGAAGTGAAACTCAGTGTGAATTTCGTACCATTTGTAGTCTTAGGTTATGTCATGTTATGACTCAATGTGTGTACTGAGATGATTGTGAGTTTTTCGAGGCTTTTAAGTTATCCGTATATGGGTTGAAAAGGTTTTTAATAGAGCCCAGGTCAGTTTAAGTTGGTCTTTCGAGATGAGCGAACGAGAATCGTCGAGTGGTTCTGGGCAGAGCGGGGATAAAGGCGACAAGGTTGCTAGCAGGACTGCGTCGCAGCCTATTTCAACTGGTTCAAGGTATTTCTTTGTTTAGCCTTTAAAAATTAGCTTTAAGGAGCACTTCACAAAAGTCATGGTTCTAAAAAAAGTGCAAGAATAGAATGTTTATATATGTACTCTAAGTAATATAATAAATTATTCATACAATTAAAAAAAATGTAATTTTAAAACAATATTTTAACATTTTAAGGTAAGCTGTTAGATGACTAACTACTACTACAATAAAAATAACACAATCTCTTTGTTAGTAAATTTAAATTTTAAAGTAATAAGGCTACCAAAGTTATTAATAAGATGCAGTTAATCAGTTTAAAAAGCCATAACTATTTGTGTGGTGGTGTTACTCTACAGAAACTTATAATACTTGGTACCAAAAGTGATGGTGCACATGCTAACTACATATTACAACCTATAGAGGTTCCACCTCAACCTTACCTTAATGGTTCTTTAAAAACTGACAGATAGTTATTTGTTTGTCTAACATGCAAATAAATAAATATAGTTGAAAAATAAATAGCAATGTTTATTAGCACAATAATTAAACTAGTCATTAGTAATAATTGTCCTACACCCTATGATGTAATTCTTACCTATTTTTTTTTCTTATTTCAGTAGCAGAAGCTTCTTTGCAAATGAGCCTCTACAATTCCGTGTGAGAGGGTCAACAATCACGGGTGCATCACCACCTAACTTTGTTACTCTAGAAGACATCATGAAAGCTGCTCACGGCATGCAGAATATGGCGCTAGCCCATGAAATAGCTGTGGATCAAGACTTCAAGCTTGAGCCATTTGAACCACCAGATAATAGGTGAATGACTAATTGACTGCAATCCATTGCAGGGAAAACACCTGGGCTTTTTTTATAGATAAAAAATAGCAAACAATGACAATCGAGACTGACTTTGAACAAGACTCATATAGGGATGATGGAACTGGGATGGTTAATACAGTTAGCAGAGAGAGTTATTAAGAACATTAGTTGATCAGTTTGCTCATAGCACAGCAACCAGCACCAATAGCACAAACCAGAGAAGTTTTGTCACTGAGAAGTTTTGACGGGCCCGTTGGCGCAATCGGTAGTGACCCTGTCTGTTGCGCCAGGGGTCGTGGGTTCGAATCCCACTCAGGACAAATATTCGTGTGACGAACACTTGTATTTGTTCTGTGTCTGGATGTTAATATTATCTATTTATGTATGTATTTAAAAATATCTATGTATGTATATCAGTCTCTGACACCCATAATACAGGCTCGCGCCTACTTTGGGGTCAGATGGCCGTGTGTGAGAATGTCCAAGATATTTATTATTTATTATTATATCTGTCACCCATCCATCTGCCAGCGGAGTCTTAATTTTATATGTTAATTGACTCCATAGAAAATGTTTTCAAACCTTACTTAGCTGTGGGTCCTTGGTTTGAATCCTGGACAGAACAATATTGTCAGACAGTTAATTGGGTTTGCCTAGGTCTGGTTTTGTATATTACTTTCTACTTATGTACTTAGCCACCACCACATACAACACAGATAACTTGTTCTAGTGTGAAAGTGTCAGCTTTATTTATTTTTTATTTAAAAATATCGTATATCACTATTCATTTTCTGGGAACCAAACCTAAAACCCTGAAGACATCTAGTCACCGCACTACATCAGTTAGATCAATAAAACAATAAAGCCCACACAGTTTAGTTACCCCAATCATATAATTCAAACATGACTCATCCATTTAGTCATTGCAAAGCGCACCTTTAGCTCTTTGTTGTGACCTAAAGTATAAGCTTTGTATTTTTTTTACCAAGTTTGTAAAACAAACTGGTATCTGTCATCAATTGCACCATTTTTCACTGGGCATGGCTCTCCTTCAGGAATGGGAGGGGTAAGGCAAGAGTCTCTGGAGCTTGAATTTGAACCCAAACCTTCTCAAGTCAGAGCCTTGTCTAATTATCGTCGCCTGAGCCACCACTATACATAATATACAATATCCTTGTTATATTTTTTTGCTGCAGTTACCAGAAAATATTTTTTTGTATATATAGTGTATAAACAGTACACTTTGTACTGTTTTGCCTTGCCAAGCTAATTGTTTATATTTTAAAATTTTGCAGTTATCAAAAACTTGTAAAGGAGACTATGCATCGAGCATACTTTGACATTCTAAGAGAACAGCTCAACTCAGACCCACCGGAATACAAGCAAGCATTGGTGCTTCTAGAGGATGTAAAACAGGTATGTAAATGTTAGAAATGTAGGTGTTTAAATTTAACAGATAAAACCATTGAATTCTGACACATCAATATCACCATAACCCAATTTATTTATTTATCAACGGCAAGCTACACCACCACCATTGAAATCTAGCTTCACCCGCAATTTGGCCAATGAAAATACAACATAGCCATCAATCGATTAAAAATTAGTCAATAGTTAATTATCGATTAAAAACTGAACGACAAATTCAGTGTATTGTCCATTTCACTGAAACCTTACAATTTTCCGGGTTAAAATTTAGCCTATGTTACTCTCCAGACGGTCTTCTACACCACTACATCTATGCAAAAAATCACGTCGATTCATATTCTGTTGAGGAGGAGAAGAACGACAAACCAACAACGACACTTTCCCATTTAATTATTAGTAAGGATAAGAATATGCAGTTTACAGGATAAACTTAAAGCACTACAAACTTATTTAAACTAAACACAAAACAAATTATAAAAAACAAGGTCCTTCAATCTTTCAGGGCCTGTTCTCAATCCTCCTGCCAAGACACACTCGCATCAAAGAGATGATAGAGGAGGTTCTAGACGGAGACTTCATCAAGCAGCAAGCGGAGAGCAATAGCCTGGACTTTCAGAAGTATGCCAAGTTCGTGATCGACCTCATGGCCAAGTTGGCAGCGCCGGCCAGGGACGAGATGATACAGAACATCACTACATTGACTGATACCGTGAGTTATTATCTTCCACAGCTGATCATTGGACCATTATTTTTCAAAGAGCCGTTTTAGGTATCTATATTATAAACCTCAAATACCTACATAAGGTACACTGAACGTTCTGCGCTCCTGGCCGCTCATAAATGTTTGAATTTCGAATGTTATATTTTTTTAAACATAGAAATTCAATCATTGATTAAAACAAATGGCAGGAAATCGCGTATCATTTCTTTTTTTATTATAAGCTCTTTTTTTTATTACACTTGATAGCAATTAAAGGCTTAATGTGATATGAATAAGACCCTTGTATTTATTAAGTTTACTAACAATTGATATGGTATACTTTTTTTGACATGATAACGTCTTATAAATTGATGAACAGCGCATATGAAAAAGTGTATCCCGTTCCGCTTCCGTTTCCGTTGAGTGTTATTTTATTAAATTAATTTTTAATTTTATTAAATTAATTTTACACACGACAACATTGGCGTTACCATGGCTCCGAAATAGGGAACTGTCAAAATAAATATATAGACTTGTCTGTTGTCTGTTAACTTTGTATTTTCAATTCTCCTTTTTTGTACTGTATAAAATAATGATTATGACGTTATCACGTGAATCTATCGTCCGTAAACCGACTTTACAGACAACCATTTTTTTTTTTAGGTGGAAATATTCAAGTCAATCCTGGAGACCCTCGAAGTGCTGAAACTGGACCTTGCGAACACCCTAATCGCAATGATCCGTCCGCACGTTCAGAAGGAGAGCGTGCAGTACGAGAGGGCCAAGTTTGATGAGCTGCTCAAGGTCACTGAAGGTCAATATGGCATGGCTATCATAGCTATCGAAACTGGCTAACGATGTTATCATAATAATATGGCGTTTTGCAGAACACGGGGCGGAGTGGGGTTCTTTCGTCGCGAAAAATAGAACAAAGGGAATCGTTTTTTTTTATACTGTCAACACAACCGCTATGTACGCGGCGACGCGGTTTTATTGCATTGCGGTTAAATAACCGCACCGCCCCGTGATCTGGTCCACGCCTAAATATTAGTTAATTCTGGTAAAGTGTGAGGTTAACATTAAAATACCTTTGATTTACTTTAAAAATATATATGTACTTAAATATATAATATAAAATAATATAAAAAATATATATAGTTTATTTTTATTCATTCGGAAAACTTACAGTTAGGTATAAAATACATATTGAACGTAAACTTATAAAATATTGCCTCTTACAAGTTTTTCCTTACAGTTTTTTACAAGGAGAAAGTACCTACTAGACATTATAGCATTGAATGTAAATATTTGTTAGTATGTTTCGTGTTTTTTGCGCAGCAGTATTTCCACGTGGGATATTCGAAAATTATATTAAATATCAAATTATCCAATGCGCCAAAAAATGCTCTAGACCTCCGGTAGCTGTGTGAGAGGGGGAGACCCTTGCCCAACAGTGGGACGTTGTAGCTAACGTACATTTAACCTCAGATGGGCTGCAACACACTCGCGAGTGGCTGAAGCGTCACATCGACAAGTCAGGCCTGAGCACCCCGGTGACGGACCAGGTGGTGCTGCGGAACGTGACGGCACAGACCCTGGCCAAGGCATACTTGGAACTGCTGGAGTGGGATGACCGGAATCCCTACCCTGAGGTGAGTCTAGATGACCGTGTATATAGAAGTTATAGTCTGTGTGTTATCTTTGTTGCAATAATTCTGCACAAATAGGTTTTTTTTTTCGTTTAGAAATAGAATAGAAATTGAAAAAACTTTATTTCACATTTACACCGCAGCAAAGTACAAACACAACAATAAGGTTTAATTTAAAATTATATAAGTATAAGGTTAATGCAGTAGTCAATGTGAAAAACGTAACACACTCAGCTTTGCTACGGTATTAATGCCGCAACGCTGGTTTTCAATGAGTCCGTTTTTTTTTGTCAGTCACTGACACACATATTACAGGCTCGCGCCAACTTTGGGGTCAGATGGCCGTGTGTGAGAATGTCCAAGATATTTATTATTATTTATTTATGTATTACAATTATAACCAATAAAAAAACAATGATATAAAAATAAAAAATGCGGTCCTGTTAGTGTTCCAATGGGAAATTCTGCAGTCTTAAATCGAACATTCCTAATATATGTGATTGACAAATTGATTTTTTTTATTTATTTCAGACGGTGTCTATGGACAAGCCACGGTTCACGGATCTGGGCCTGCAGGTATACCGTCTGATAAGCGTGGCGTCAATATTGCTCGTCAGTCCCTCAACGGGCACCGACCCCAATGCATCGCACAAGCAACAGTTGAAGGAGAAAATATTCATCATTATAGACAGCGCTAGTACTGATACGTGAGTCTCTTATTAGTAATCACTAGAGACCGGATTATATGCAACATAAAAAGCTTATTATATGCATGCAATATGAAAAATGCTTGAAATATGCATGAAAATTGGCAGAATATGCAAAAAAAATTTTTTCCGGAGGCATGGTACGCATCAATATATACAATTTGAAATAAAACACATTTGTGAACCCTACATTTAATCAATTTGTCATCAAATCAAACATTGTCATCGAATTTTTCGCGATATTAACACTTTTATCGCATTTTAGGTACTCAGAAAAATATTGTAAATGTACCGATAATATGCATCATTATTAACTAGATAATAGGTAAAATATGCAAATATGCAAATGCATATAATCCGGTCTCTAGTAATCAGTAAAAGTAGGTTTTCTCCGTCGCTACGTCCTTGTGATATCGTTTTCCGCGCAGTAACAACCTGTATCAAATGTAATTTCGATTTAAGAAATAAAATGTCACTTGCTGTAACGGTGAAGGACACATCGTGAGGAAACCTGGATGCCTGGAAGTTCGTCATAATGTTCTCGAAGGCATGTGAAGTCTGCCAATCCGCACTTGGGCAGCTTGATGGACCAAGGCCTAATCCCTCCCAATCTGGTGACCCGAGCCCAACAGTGTGGCCGTGAAAGATATAAGATAAAATGAAGATATATACAATGTGTTTTTTTGAAACTTGATCAATCGAAATGTGCGGATATAAGACAAGATTAAGATAATTCACCGATTACAAACAAAGAAACAAAGTAAGAACAAAAACAGGCAGTTTTTGTTAAAAAAAATAGAAAAATTTTTTTTTTTAAATAGCCTACTACTACTTAAATACATTTTTTTTTCTTATTTTTGTCGATAAATTCTTGTCTTATATCCGCAAATTTCGTTTGATCAAGTTTCAAAAAAACACATTATATGTATATGGTAGTGCAAAAATTTTTAATATCCATAAAATTGTAAGAATACAATAGTACCAAAACCTTAGAGATAAATAAATAAATAAATAAATATCTTGGACATTCTCACACACGGCCATCTGACCCCAAAGTAGCCGCGAGCCTGTGTTATGGGTGTCAGAGACTGATATACATATATAGATATTTTAAAATACATACTTAAATAGATAATATTGACATCCAGACACAGAACAAATACAAGTGTTCGTCACACGAATATTTGTCCTGAGTGGGATTCGAACCCACGACCTTTGGCGCAACAGACAGGGTCACTACCGATTGCGCCAACGGGCCTGTCAAAGATATGTCCTATGTTATATCCAAAACGTGCTGTTTTCAGTGAACTGAAGGCAATACTGCCATCAGTGGCGGAGGAAGTGATACAGCACACGGAGCAGCTAGTGGACAGCATGGGCCAGGAGCCCCTCAGCGCTGACACCAAGGAGCTGATCAGGACGCAGATAACCTCGCTCGGTGATCCCGACCATCGAGTGCGTCAGATTGTTCGTAAGTACATAATAATCCATACTAATATTATAAATGGGAAAGTGTGTTTGTTTGTTTGTCCGGCTTTCACGTCGCAACGAAGCTATTATATGGTATGGTTTTTGTGTGTGGAGATAGTGAGGAGGGTGGGGAGTGACGTAGGCTACTTTTTACCGCGGTAAAACATCCCCATGGGAAGATATCGATGTTTTGTTATTTTCTAGATATTTAGTTCCGGATGTTGTTAATAGATGGCATTGTTAATTCCCTTTTCCCACGCGGGCGGAGCCGCGGGTAAAAGCTAGTATGTATATATCTTGGAGAAGCGTCCATAACCCAATGACTCACGTGGATCTTCTGATTGACCTAGACAATCTATTGACAGGCCCGTTGGCGCAATCGGTAGTGACCCTGTCTGTTGCGCCAAAGGTCGTGGGTTCGAATCCCACTCAGTACAAATATTCGTGTGACGAACACTTGTGTTTGTTCTGTGTCTGAATGTCAATATTATCTATTTGAGTATGTATTTAAAAATATCTATGTATGTATATCAGTCTCTGACACCCATAACACAGGCTCGCGCCTACTTTGGGGTCAGATGGCCGTGTGTGAGAATGTCCAAGATATTTATTGACGTGACAACGTCTTATAAATTGGTTTGCCGGGTGACACTTCAAGAAACTGCGTTACGCTCCGCTCACGTTATGCGCTCACAATGAGAGCGAGTGAGAGGCACGCGTCCCTTGACCTTCCGTGTGTGAGAATGTCCAAGATATTTATTTATTTTATTTATTTATTTATTTGGTTTTTCCAACTTGAAATGCACAGTAGCTGTTCATGTAAATTCTGTATCAAATAAATTATCATTATCCTATTCATTATTTTTTAAATAATATCTATTGAAATAATGTAGTTACAAGAAGGTGGAATAACGGATATAGAAATCGTACATTCTACAACACTATCAGTCAAAAAATTAAAAGCTTGACTAAATTTAATCCATCGCAACATTGTCACAATTTTAATGTCAATTATAATAAAGTCGATCTATATTCACCAGTGTCTGTGGACCGTGTGTGGGGAGACCCGTGCCCAGCAGTGGACGTGGACGTCTATGGGTCGCAGCGAAGATCTGTCCATCCATCCATCAGCCCTTTGGGGTCCACTGCTGGACATAGGCCTCCCTCAATCGACGCCACTCCTCCCGATCCTGAGCCCTATGAATCCAACGGTTTCCCGCTGTATTCTTCAGGTCGTCAGTCCACCTCGTCGGAGGGCGGCCAATACTTCTTTTTCCAAGACGCGGTCTCCACTCGAGGACTTTTCTTACCCAATGGTTCAGTCCGTCTAGCGACGTGGCCTGCCCATTGCCACCTTCGAGCTATGTCGGTAACCTTTGTTCGTCTACGGATTTCATCATTGCGAATCCTGTCCCGTAGAGAAATACCGAGCATAGATCTCTCCGTAGCGCGCTGAGCGACTCTGAGCTTGCGGATCAGACTGACGGTAAAGGACCACGTCTCGGATCCATATGTCACCACTGAAGATCTATATCGCTGGTGATCTGTACCACAGGTTTTTACAAACCTACCTGGTGACTACCAGGCTCTCACAAAGTATGGTTTGAATATGTACACAACTTTAAATACTTAAGACTATTGTAAACAATTAATACTTCTGTGAGAGCAAACAAATAAAAATCTTTATCTTTAACTAGTGGACGCCCGCAGCTTCGCTCGCGTAGAATTAGACCCATTAACGACGTCTGCCCGCGTTCGGGTTGCCCACTTGACTTCAAAAACGGCAAAGTTTCATACTAACTTTGCACCCCCGTTTTACCCCCTTAGGGGGTGAATTTTCAAAAATCCTTTCTTAGTGCTCCCCTACGTTATAAAAGGAACCCCTGTGCAAAATTTCAAGTTTCTAGCCCTTATAGTTTAGGCCCTGCGTTGATATGTCAGTCAGTCAGTCAGTCAGTCACCTTCTCCTTTTATATATATAGATGTCAAATTATTTTCCAGGTCAAAGGATCCTAGAGTTCCTGAAGGTAGTCCTGGTGTGCGCGGGCGGGTCCCGCCAGGTCCCGGCCGGGCTGTCGTCGTTCACCGCCGAGCTGACGGCGGCGTCGGGCGCGCTGCTGCGCTACGTCATGCACAACAAGGCCGTGTTCACGTCGCACTACATGGACATTGTGCAGGTGGAGCTCGCCAAGGCCTCGCCCTAAGGCCTAAGAACAATGCGGGCCTAGACAAGTGGCAAAACGCTTGTAGAATAGAAATAGAATAGATTAACAACTGTCGTCGTTCACCGCCGAGCTGACGGCCGCGTCGGGCGCGCTGCTGCGCTACGTCATGCACAACAAGGCCGTGTTCACGTCGCACTACATGGACATTGTGCAGGTGGAGCTCGCCAAGGCCTCGCCCTAAGGCCTAAGAACTATGCTCGGGCCTAGACAAGTGGTAAAACGCTTGTAGAATAGAAATATAATAGATTAACAACTGTCGTCGTTCACCGCCGACCTGACGGCGGCGTCGGGCGCGCTGCTGCGGTACGTCATGCACAACAAGGCCGTGTTCACGTCGCACTACATGGACATTGTGCAGGTGGAGCTCGCCAAGGCCTCGCCCTAAGGCCTAAGAACAATGCGGGCCTAGACAAGTGGCAAAACGCTTGTAGAATAGAAATATAATAGATTAACAACTGTCGTCGTTCACCGGCGACCTGACGGCGGCGTCGGGCGCTCTGCTGCGGTACGTCATGCACAACAAGGCCGTGTTCACGTCGCACTACATGGACATTGTGCAGGTGGAGCTCGCCAAGGCCTCGCCCTAAGGCCTAAGAACTATGCGGGCCTAGACAAGTGGCAAAACGCTTGTAGAATAGAAATAGAATAGATTAACAACTGTCGTCGTTCACCGGCGACCTGACGGCGGCGTCGGGAGCGCTGCTGCGGTACGTCATGCACAACAAGGCCGTGTTCACCACGCACTACATGGACATTGTGCAGGTGGAGCTCGCCAAGGCCAAGCCCTAAGGCCTAAGAACAATGCGGGCCTAGACAAGTGGCAAAACGCTTGTAGAATAGAAATAGAATAGACTTCTGGACGCCCGCAGCTTCGCTCGCGTAGAATTAAGACCCATTTTATCGACGTCTGCCCGCGTTCGGGTTGCCCACTTGACTTCGAAAACGGCAAAGTTTCATACTAACTTTGCACCCCCGTTTTACGCCCTTAGGGACTGAATTTTCAAAAATCCTTTCTTAGTGCTCCCCTACGTTATAAAAGGAACCCCTGTGCAAAATTTCAAGTTTCTAGCCCTTATAGTTTAGGCCCTGCGTTGATATGTCAGTCAGTCAGTCAGTCAGTCAGTCAGTCAGTCACCTTCTCCTTTTATATACATATATAGATTAACAAATGTATGGGATTGACATTCGCTATCGACTAATTAGTCGATAGCGAATGTCAATCCCATACATTTTTTAATCTATTCTATTTCTATTCTACAAGCGTTTTGCCACTTTTCTAGGCCCCCAGGTCTGTTGTCCCGCCAGAGAAGAATCCGTAGAACAAGAGTTTAAAAAAAAAACAATGGTCGAAACGGTCAAATGTCACAAATGTCATTTGTTGAAGTAAAAGGCCGGGACTATAGATATAAGAAGTTGTAAAAAACAAGCAGATGTGCCGTAGGCGTATTATTTATGCAAGGTGTCCCAAAATTCAACGATAAGCGGGTACCAGAGGATGGGCCTGGTAAATGACTATAGAAGATTTGTGGTAGATAGCAGTAGGTACTACTTAGATCACCGATACAAAAAAAAATCAGGAATATCTTAAAATTTGTGGCCATGGTAGTTAAAAATATTATAAGGGTGTCATTTTTCTAAGAATTTCCAATTTTATTATGTAATTTGGAAAAAAATCGAGATCTGTTTTTTTTTCTTGAGTAGTCATTAGCAGGCCCTCCTCTGGTGGAAACTTATGCTTATGCTTATCGTTGAATTTTGGGACACATTGTAAAGTAAAATGATATAGCAAGGTGGGGTAAGACTAACAGAGATATTTAAAAGTGTCTTGCCCCATGTTAGTCTTACCCCGTCTCACTATGTATAATATGTTTCCTTCATAGTACACAGCATCCGCAAATGACAAATTTAATTCACATTAGAATATGTTTGATAATGTCAGACTATGACGCGAAATTATGCAAAAGGTGCACGAAATTAATCAGATGTGCCACTTTTGAGCGCATATTACATACCTACCTTTTTTTAAACTTCATATATCGATATCGAGCGGGTCGACAATAAAGGGCCACAAATGTCATTTGTTGAAATAACTAAAAGGCCGAGGTTAGAATAAGAAAATTAAGTTCATTAAACCAATAAGCACAATATATTATGATAATAAAAAAAAATCGAACTTATGAGATGCGGCCATGTTGCGGTATTTGATAGAAACTAATTTCTTGCACTGGTAATAATTTTTAACCGTCATGTCATTCATGTCAAACCAATATTTTCACTTTAATCATCCAAAACGAAGAACAATTATTTATGTTCTATTTTTATTTTAATCATTGACATTTCTCGTGTTTCAACTTTATTGGACGGTTATACAACCGTCCGACAAGGTACAAAACAAACCAACTTTTTATTTAACGTTTTCAATGTACCTACTCTGTGAAACTGGTATATTTGTGCATTGTTTGGTGCTATCCACACTTATGTGGGTACGACAGCATAATTATGGAGTCAAGGAGTTAAGCATTTACGTGTTACGTATATTACTTTAATTAATATTAATATTTTAAGGAAAACTATGTTGTTTCGAAATAATCAGTCTAACTTTGCCATCCTTATCCTTACTAGTATATAAATGTAAGTGTGTTGGTTTGTCGATCTTCTCCTCTTCAACATGATGATCGATGTGATTTTTTGCATTGATGTAGCACGGCCTGGAGAGTTACATAGGCTACTTTATATCCCGGAAAATTATGTTGTGCCCATGTCATAACCTAAACACTGTAATAATGGTTCGATTATTTAATCGATTCTTATAGGTAACGCAGCGAGAGTTGAGGCAAATATAATACTCAAACAGACGTATGTTTTGGCATACAGTATGATTAAATTTTTTGACGAAAAGTAAAGAGTCGGAATCACGCTAATCGTATGTAGGGGTTCCGCAAGGCTCTATTTTAGGCCCGTTTTTTAGTGTACATAAAATGATCCTATGAAAATTTCTTGAAAATCGTTTTGTTGACGACACATCACTAATCTTTAAAGTTAAACGCAATTCAGAAATCAATGAAAATCTAAATATGTAAAACACTAAACTTGATCAATGATTGATTTGATGCCAACAATCTTGTACTCAATCCTAAAAAAAATGAAATGTGTTGATTTTTTTTGCCATATGTGAAAATTCCGGTGATGGTTGTCACCCTAAACAATTAAATATGTACTGCAGTTTGTGGACCAAACGGTTTTCTTAGGGATAACCATTGACTCTAAGCTCCAGTAGTGGGGCGCCCAAAATAATATAATATTGCCTAACAAATTAAGTTCTGCTGCTTACGCTGTCAAAAAGATCAGACAGATTGCTGATATTATAACAACAGCTTGGCTCGTTTATTTTAGCTACTTTCACAGCATCATGTCTTATGGAATCTTACTGTGGGGTAGTGGTGCTGACATTGATACCATCTTTATTTTACATAAACGAGCCATAAGGAGTCTCTTCTTTAATAATCTGTTAATAATCTGTAAAATTTAAATGAATTATCAGGCTAGTCAAAATATTTTTATAATATTTAAAATTTGGTCATTTTTAATAGCAATTCTGTTACCAGAATCCTGTAAAAAAGACACATATATGTATTGTGTGTTCTATGGATTATTTATAATGATAACTTCACAAAATTTAAGGCATGTTTGTAAGTCAATGGTAATGAACTGAAAAACTGATATTAAAATGTGATACATTTATTTTATTTTAATACATTTATTTATATGTAACAAAAACACTAACCTAAACGATGCTTTGCTAAAGTACCGTTTATTCCTTATTAAATTTTAGCTAATTTTCATGCTCTTCTAGAACGTCAAGCATGTTTGTTGAAACGAAAACAATATTGTAAAAAATGTGAAATATAATTAAAATATGGTTTTATTTTAAAAAGCGATCCTGACAAATATATTTTTTAATTATTGGAAATAATAATAAACATCTCAAGACTTTTGTAAAACTTTTTTTATATAAAAATTTCTGTGTATTTTACAGTTGACTTTTAAGACAAAAATTGTTATTACACCTGTATTAATTTTTTATGTAATCAAGCAAATAAAACACTAATAAGCACTAAACATTCTTTGTATTATTCCCAATACCACCCTTCTATATCCGGTTTCTTGACACATGTTGACACTATACTCAAACATAGGTAACCCAAGGCTTAGACTAGGCAAGACTTTTTTAAAAGGAAACTTCTCTGAAGCACTTGAGTATGAGACATTTTGTTTTTAAAGCATTTATATAGAAACTGTAAAATTTTATTGTAGTCAGTTCTGTTGAAAAAGCATTTTTATAATTCACTTGATCAATTCTACAACCAAAGCTTGGCTAAAGAACTCTACGGTTGATGGTATATCTAACTTTTTTCATTTTAAATGGTATCGTTATTATGGTTAAATTTTATCATTAAAACCGAACAGTGTCGTAGGGGTCATAAATTCAAACAATATTATGGTCAACTTCTTTATTATCTTAAAATCAATTAAATCTTCGTCTAATGTCATAATGTACAAATTAATTCTATTACATTCTTACAATTAATATATGTGATAGTCAAAATCAAGAGCAAGACTACCTTATAATCAGTTGTATATATTTAAGACTGGTCATATTACAAATACTGTAAGACATAACGTTTATAATAATTATGTACAAGTTCTAATGTGTTACACATTTTCGTCTATTACCAAATAGGTACAATATTTTCTATCTATATAAACAGTATTTTAATTTCGTAACAAATTGCTTTGAAAATTTTGCAAAAATACATTTTATTTTGATTAAATTGAGACAGAGTTGCCATAAGTATGTTGGATAATTGATTGGGGTGTTCTAGTAGTGTGTTATAGCGAAGTTGACTGTTCAATACGAGATTGCCTTTAGTCCGAGCCGCTGTGCTTCGACGAAGCGCTCGAAGCTGATCCGCTACGGGAGCCCTGAAATCAAAATAAGACTTTACTGACTTTTTGAGTACTTTCAGTACTTTCGTCTTACAGCGGTAACAGCCCAGCGGCTATCGAACTCTCAACAATCGCCTCATTCAAACGACACGCACCATTTCTAAGGTATGTGTGATTTAAGAAACTAAATGTGCTGTTACGTTGAAGGAAATTTGCTTGAGGACTAAGATGGTGGTTCTCTAGAGAAGTGTAATCGGAAACCACGCCTATCCAACCTTTCCGACTGCTTAAAAAACAATACACGATAGAAATACTAAGTACCACGGCGGATGGTGACAACCAGGACACAACTGCTTTAAAAACGATTTACACGGTAGAACCAAGTACCATGGAACTTTAAATAGAACCTATAAAGATTCCACATAGGCAAAACACACACATTATCAGACTGATAATTACAAATTATCAGTCTCTGACACCCATATCACAGGCTCGCGCCTACTTTGGGGTCAGATGGTCGTGTGTGAGAATGTCCAAGATAATTTTATTATTATTATATATCTCTTTAAATTTCACGGGTCCAGATGTGGACCCGGTAATTTGGAAGGCTTGCGTGGGGACACAGGTCCAACACGAAGAGGCCCCTTAAGGACATTTTAATGAGTTGTTATGTGGTACACGTGGCGGATACCACCCTCGATCGACTGCACCATCAATTGGTACACCCGAAGGTGGGCCCCGCCAGATGCACAGGAACTATTGCAAAGGAATGGAAACTATATTAGCTCTATTGTGGTGGATTTAGAGGGACTGATACATGGGCTATGGAGAACTATGACACCTGCCATTCATATCGTTACAAACCTAAAAAGCGGCAGGCACTCACTTATTATTATTATTATTTATTATTCCATCGCAACATACCTGTTTGGACCCGCTGCGAGACCGACTCCTGGACTTGTCGGAGCCGCTGCCGGAGCCCGAGTTGCGCCTGGAGGCCCTGGAGCTGGCGCGGGACGAGGCCTTGGACCCGGAGGCCTTGGAGGAGGCGCGGGACGACGCCCTGGAGGACCGGCGGCTGGCGCGCGACGACGCTCGCGAGCTCGCCTTCGAACTCGCTTTGGAACCCTGAGGGGTACACAGCTTGTGTTAACGTGAACAACAGCTTAAGAGGATATGAGTCGACACTTTTTCCATACAAACGTAGTCCCCTGTTTCCTCCTAGGATAAAGAAGTTACAGAATAAAAAAAAACCATACGATTTATACGTACCTCTGCCATGCCTGTACGTTTTGTTTTTTTTTATAATTTGCTTGATAGAAGAGAAAAAAAATCTTTTAAAATCAAAAAAATCGACTTTTTTTACATACATTTTCAAACCTCAAGCAAACTGGTAATTACATACTAACATATCCCAAAAAAGCAAAACGTACGGGCATAGCTTAGACCCTGTTCTACATTTTAACTGAAAGAAATATTGAAATCGGTCTAGATTTCGAGGAGGAAACAGGGGATTACGAAAGGACGATTTTTTTAATTTTACGTAGGTAAAATCAGTTCGAGACTGCACTTCTCTCTATCGCACGCTAAGGGGTAAGGTTGGGGGTCAGCGCGACGGCAATATTTTTGGTAAAAACCTATTATTCAAAAGTGACGGTCGACTGGTGTGCCCTTAAGGCAGGGGTTGGCAACCTGCGGCTCTTTGGATGTGAAGCTGCGGCTCTTTAGTTCCATCATCACAACCCTATATTTGTCCCACTATTGTGGTATGGGGTCTCCTCTCAGAATGGTTAGATATAATTAATATATACCTACTTAGTTCCATACGAAAGTATAAATAGATATTTTTCTTATGATAATAGATTGTTTCTTTTTTATCAAAAATCTTTATTTAAGCAAGTACTATTTATTGTTAGCACGAAGTTTTTTGTGGCTCTTTAAAAACTAATTATAAACTAATTGCCTACTCGCGTACCATGGTACGCGAGTAGGCCAGTAAACTCATGAGTTTCTGAACTGGATCACGCAGCATGTGTGAACAGACCGCTGAATCAGATGTTTGGGTGTTTCACAGAACATGCTCCCAACAGCCAAGATGACGATGAGATGTAAAAATACTAAATGGAATGTATATTTAGGTCTATTAATATTGATGCAGCTGATTGGATGGATGCGGACCGGACAGTCACGCGCTAGCTGTGAGCAAGTTCGGACGTGCGCCGGACGCATTACCTACTTCACCTATTGAGTGATCAAATGCGTGTTTTATTTACCCAATGGAAACCACAAACACTAGAGATGGATGGACATGTGTTACCTTATCGCTCTCCTTGGAGCTAGCTCTGGATGCGCGCGAGCTAGCACGCGACCCCTTGCCGCTCTTGGAGCTGGCGCGGGAGGACGCGCGGGACCCCGACCCGGACCTGGCGGACCCCGATCGAGACCTGATATGTAGACCAACATTTATTTACTAAACATACAGTTAAAGGCACGGATGTTTAGCTGTGAGCTTGAATGCGCAGAAGTCGAAAATAAGGTATCGTCTTGCGCGGGGTGAGCGGGTTGTCAGTGGTAAGCGCTGATTGGTTCGCCTTTTTTTGTGACTCCATGCTCAGCTATCCCCTCCGAATTTCGTTCAAAGCTAAACTTTCATGCCGACAGGTGTACCATTTATATTTGAAAAAAAATGAGCAGAATTTTAATGGCTTGCCGTTATTAAATTTCAGCCAGCTAGTATATCTTTTGGCATTAAGTCCGCTCATCTATATATATAAAAGGAGAAGGTGACTGACTGACTGACATATCAACGCAGGGCCTAAACTATAAGGGCTAGAAACTTGAAATTTTGCACAGGGGTTCCTTTTATAACGTAGGGGAGCACTAAGAAAGGATTTTTGAAAATTGATCCCCTAAGGGGGTAAAACGGGGGTGCAAAGTTAGTATAAAAATTTGCCGTTTTTGAAGTCGTTAGACGGGTAGACGTCGTTAATGGGTCTAATTCTACGCGAGCGAAGCTGCGGGCGTCCACTAGTAAATATACAGGGTTATTGGTAATTCGACGTATTCCCGTTAGGAGGTGATAGGGGTGACTATTTGTGATAATTTTAACCCCCATATGCATTATGCAAAAGTGAACCATTTTCGAGTTATCAAGCTTTTCAGCTTTTTTCAAAATAAGTCAGAAATGCAACATCAAAAATTTATTAAAAAAAAAGTATCAATTAAAATCTATTTTTTTCTTCTGATTTATAAAAACGATTAAACAATGGTTATTTATCAACATTAAAACTACAATTATCGGACCTACTTTAAATATGCGAGACGATTAACGATATTACTTCAATATTTTTTGAGATTTTTGTCCACTAAAATGCCTTAAAAACAAAAAAAAATTATATCAAACTTGGCTTGCAGATTGTTTTAAAAACATAACCGTTTTCTTGGCTTTCCAAAAAGGTATAACAACTATGAACTTATTTAAAAAAAAACTGAAAAATAACGATCACAAAGGAAGTAGGCGGAAATTTGGATTCGAACTAAACTTAAGTTCTTTCTTTAAAATTTTCAAAAAATTAATTAAAAACAATGCCTAATGTAAATAAAACAAAAAGTAGAAATAACCAGTAAAAGTTTAGTAATAATAACAATTAATAATAAGTAAGAATTGAGACATTTTGTAATTTTGCCTAATTAAAGTTCTTGCTCGAACGGACTTCCCCTATTGTGAGACAATACGAGAAATAGAAATCAACCAGCGTTAAGACCGGACTCCTCGTAGGCCACGGAATTGGTCCTGGTTAATGCCGGAAAACCACCAGTCCATGTTATTAATTACAAAGATATGTGCAAGAATTTATCGATGAACCAATTTTGCTCGCTTACGAATTTTTTTTAACAAATGAAATGCTTGAAGACTTGCCTTTTACTATAAGGCAAAACATGATATAGGTACTAGCAAGACGGATGTCACACATTTTGGTGTCAATTAGGCGATGACTTGATAGCCATTTTCCTAATCGTTGGATAGGGCGAGGACCCATTCCATGGCCTACGAGGAGTCCGGTCTTAACGCCGGTTGATTTCTATGTCTATGCGTTCACATGAAATCCTTGGTTTACGACGTCTCGCCTGTGTCACCCGCGGTAGAACTCAAAATAAAAATTATAAACGCAGCTAATGTGATTCGAAATAATTTGACCACTTCAGTAGTTAGTTAAGTTACACCTCAGAAAAAGAATGAGACTTTGCGTACGCAATAGGGGAAGTCCCTTCGAGCAAGAACTTTAATTAGGCTAAAATACAAAATGTCTTTATTGTTACTTATTATTAATTGTTATTATTACTAAACTTTTACTGGTTCTAAATTTAATTTTTAATTTATATTTTTTGTTTTATTTACATTGGGCATTGTATTAAATTAATTTTTTTTAAATTTTAAAGAAAGACCATAAGTTTAGTTCGAATACAAATTTCCGCCTGCTTCCTTTGTGATCGGTTTTTCTCAGTTTTTTTAAAATAAGTTCATAGTTGTTATGCCTTTTTAGAAAGCTAAGAAAACGGTTATGTTTTTAAAATAATCTGCAAGCCAAGTTTGATATAAGTTTTTTTTGTTTTTAAGGCATTTTAGTGGACAGAAATCTCAAAAAATATTGAAGTAATATCGTTAATCGTCTCGCATTTTTAAAGTTGGACCGATAATTATAGTTTTAATATTGATAAATAACCAATGTTTAATCGTTTTTATAAATCAGAAGAAAAAAATTGATTTTAATTGATACTTTTTTTTAAATACATTTTTGATGTTGCATTTCTGACCTATTTTGAAAAAAGCTGAAAAGCTTGATAACTCGAAAATGGTTCACTTTTGCATAATGCATATGGGGGTTAAAATTATCACAAATAGTCACCCCTATCACCTCCTAACGGGAATACGTCGAATTACCAATAACCCTGTATATGTAATCACATACCTGGCTGAGTGCGCAGAGCCCGACCGACTCCGCGACTTTCTCGACCCGGAAGCCGACCGACTCCTCGACTTGGACCTCGACTTTGACTTAGACCTCGACTTGGACCTAGATCTGGACTTGGAGCGCTCCCGGGACCCCGATCGAGACCTGCGCGAGCCCTTCGACGTCTCGGAGCCCGCCGGCGACTTGGAGCCCGACTTAGAACGCGATCGAGACCTGGGAAGGAGAAATTAATGACATTCACATTATTTACTGACAGTTTATTGCGATTGTTGACAGTTCCAAAGTAAGAAAAGTTTAAAATAATGTAATAATTAATTGAATACTAAAAAAAGCATAAACTGCCTACCGAGTGTCGGCGTACAATCCATTTTTTCTACACAACATAACATAAAGAGCTCAAAAAAATCATAAGAATAAACTACAACATTTCTAATAATTCTCTATTTCTTTTAAGGTGGAAGAAACAATTTTTTTAAATTATAACCTGCGGCAGCAGATGGGTGGTGCTGCAAGCTCGTTTGCTATCTTATATACATAAAAAAGAGACAATATTTTTATGCTAATGTAAAGTACCGTTCATCCCCTTTCTGCTCGTCCTTTCCTTCTTCCTCCTCATCCTCCTCGTCGTCCTCTTCTTCGTCTTCTTCCTGCAAAACAAAACAATCATCAAATTAAAATATTTACTAACTATAAAAAAAAGCTCTGACCATTAATTTCGAGTCGAATTTAAGGTATCGTCTAGCAAGGGGCGAGCAAATTCGTCAGTCATATTATTATGTCCCCCACGTCGATAAGCCTCCGAATTTCGTTGGTACATTTATATACACATCTATACTAATATTATAAAGAGGAAACATTTCTTTGTAATGTTTTCACACAAAAACTACTGGACCGATTTCAAAAATTCATTCACCATTAGAAAGCTGCAACTTCACTGAATGACACTGGCTATATATAATATTACTAGGTGTAAACGAAACTATTGTTATGTCTAATGTCCACGCGAGCGAAGCTGCGCACGTCCACTAGTCTATATATATAAAAGGAGAAGGTGACTGACTGACTGACTGACTGACTGACTGACTGACTGACTGACTGACTGACTGACTGACTGACTGACTGACATATCAACGCAGGGCCTAAACTATAAGGGCTAGAAACTTGAAATTTTGCACAGGGGTTCCTTTTATAACGTAGGGGAGCACTAAGAAAGGATTTTTGAAAATTCACCCCCTAAGGGGGTAAAACGGGGGTGCAAAGTTAGTATGAAACTTTGCCGTTTTTGAAGTCGTTAGACGGGTAGACGTCGTTAACGGGTCTAATTCTACGCGAGCGAAGCTGCGGGCGTCCACTAGTGTGAATCTAAATTATTGTCAGACGTTTGGATCAGCATGGAGTATGCTATAGACCTCCCGCAGCTGCATAGCCTGCCTGCATGCCCAACAGTGGGACAAATTGCACGTAGACAATCTATTCGTATTCGCATTCATAATTTATTTATTTATTTATTTATTAGGAAATCCAACAGCGTTATAAAAGTACAATAGGTTATACAATATAAACAATATGCTAGGGCCAAAAATGGATTACACTGTTAGGTATTAAAAACGATATTAGTATGGATATCCCAGTTCACCTGCGCGGGCTCCAGCTGCTTCTCCCTCAGCCTCAGCATGCGGTGCTCGGGGGCGCTCAGCGGCCTGTGCGTCACCACCAGCCGGGTCAGCGCCTGCGCCGCGACGCCGGCGTAACAATATAAAGCCAGTTCACCTGCGCGGGCTCCAGCTGCTTCTCCCTCAGCCTCAGCATGCGGTGCTCGGGGGCGCTCAGCGGCCTGTGCGTCACCACCAGCCGGGTCAGCGCCTGCGCCGCGACGCCGGCGTAACAATATAAAGCCAGTTCACCTGCGCGGGCTCCAGCTGCTTCTCCCTCAGCCGCAGCATGCGGTGCTCGGGGGCGCTCAGCGGCCTGTGCGTCACCACCAGCCGGGTCAGCGCCTGCGCCGCGACGCCGGCGTAACAATATAAAGCCAGTTCACCTGCGCGGGCTCCAGCTGCTTCTCCCTCAGCCTCAGCATGCGGTGCTCGGGGGCGCTCAGCGGCCTGTGCGTCACCACCAGCCGGGTCAGCGCCTGCGCCGCGACGCCGGCGTAACAATATAAAGCCAGTTCACCTGCGCGGGCTCCAGCTGCTTCTCCCTCAGCCTCAGCATGCGGTGCTCGGGGGCGCTCAGCGGCCTGTGCGTCACCACCAGCCGGGTCAGCGCCTGCGCGGCGACGCCGGCGTAACAATATAAAGCCAGTTCACCTGCGCGGGCTCCAGCTGCTTCTCCCTCAGCCTCAGCATGCGGTGCTCGGGGGCGCTCAGCGGCCTGTGCGTCACCACCAGCCGGGTGAGCGCCTGCGCCGCGACGCCGGCGTAACAATATAAAGCCAGTTCACCTGCGCGGGCTCCAGCTGCTTCTCCCTCAGCCTCAGCATGCGGTGCTCGGGGGCGCTCAGCGGCCTGTGCGTCACCACCAGCCGGGTCAGCGCCTGCGCGGCGACGCCGGCGTAACAATATAAAGCCAGTTCACCTGCGCGGGCTCCAGCTGCTTCTCCCTCAGCCTCAGCATGCGGTGCTCGGGGGCGCTCAGCGGCCTGTGCGTCACCACCAGCCGGGTGAGCGCCTGCGCCGCGACGCCGGCGTAACAATATAAAGCCAGTTCACCTGCGCGGGCTCCAGCTGCTTCTCCCTCAGCCTCAGCATGCGGTGCTCGGGGGCGCTCAGCGGCCTGTGCGTCACCACCAGCCGGGTCAGCGCCTGCGCCGCGACGCCGGCGTAACAATATAAAGCCAGTTCACCTGCGCGGGCTCCAGCTGCTTCTCCCTCAGCCTCAGCATGCGGTGCTCGGGGGCGCTCAGCGGCCTGTGCGTCACCACCAGCCGGGTGAGCGCCTGCGCCGCGACGCCGGCGTAACAATATAAAGGCAGTTCACCTGCGCGGGCTCCAGCTGCTTCTCCCTCAGCCGCAGCATGCGGTGCTCGGGGGCGCTCAGCGGCCTGTGCGTCACCACCAGCCGGGTGAGCGCCTGCGCCGCGACGCCGGCGTAACAATATAAAGGCAGTTCACCTGCGCGGGCTCCAGCTGCTTCTCCCTCAGCCGCAGCATGCGGTGCTCGGGGGCGCTCAGCGGCCTGTGCGTCACCACCAGCCGGGTGAGCGCCTGCGCCGCGACGCCGGCGTAACAATATAAAGCCAGTTCACCTGCGCGGGCTCCAGCTGCTTCTCCCTCAGCCTCAGCATGCGGTGCTCGGGGGCGCTCAGCGGCCTGTGCGTCACCACCAGCCGGGTCAGCGCCTGCGCCGCGACGCCGGCGCGCGCGCGCCGCGTAGACAGCCGCACGCGGGTCTCCAGCTCGTTGTAATGCCAGCCTCACACTCTCGACCGTAACAATATAAAGCCAGTTCACCTGCGCGGGCTCCAGCTGCTTCTCCCTCAGCCTCAGCATGCGGTGCTCGGGGGCGCTCAGCGGCCTGTGCGTCACCACCAGCCGGGTGAGCGCCTGCGCCGCGACGCCGGCGTAACAATATAAAGCCAGTTCACCTGCGCGGGCTCCAGCTGCTTCTCCCTCAGCCTCAGCATGCGGTGCTCGGGGGCGCTCAGCGGCCTGTGCGTCACCACGAGCCGGGTGAGCGCCTGCGCCGCGACGCCGGCGCGCGCGCGCCGCTTCGACAGCCGCACGCGGGTCTCCAGCTCGTTGTAATACACGCAATGGTTTCTGACCACCTGGAATAGTATATTTCATTACGAGTGCGGAAAGCCTGTCATTGCAGAGTTCCGACAAATGACAGTTGACAGTCGGAGCAAGTTGACAGATGGGAGAGAGAACGCACGAGTTCGGAAAAGGTAAAGAAAAAGCTCGAGTGCCCACATCCCGAACGCTATACGTCCCTGCAATACTGGCGTATTGGCTTTTTGAGCAACTATATTAAAAAAAACATTTTTGTATTTTTGTATTTTTTTATTATTTTGTAAAAGTAAACAGTAAAAGGACGTAAGGACGTAGCGTCCATAACCCAATGGCTCGCGTCGATTCAATGTGATCGAAAGAGTTAAGCAACGACGGGCGCGGTCGGTTGGTGGATGGGTGACCGCTAGTGGCAAAATTTCATGGACGTTACCGTGCTTCGGAGGGCATGTAAAGCCGTCGGTCCCGGTTGTTTTCAATGCTGGAAACATTCGTTAAGCCTCGTCGAAGACCTTCGGGTGGCTTGAGAACATTCGACACTGGGTTGGCTACTAACTCCAATCCGCAATGGAGCAGCGTGGTGGAGTATGCTCTAGACCTCCCGCAGCAGTTGGGGGAGACCCGTGCCCAGCAGTGGCACGTCTATAGTTCGCAGCGAAAAAACTTTTTCTGAATTTTAAGTCAGCCCTTAGAGCACCAAGTTCAGTTCAGTTCCGATAGTGTCAAAATTCGTCTAAGAGCGCAGAGATTATTGGTATATGTTGCTACAAGGTCTCTATCAAAATATTGAGTGAAGATAACCGTCGGTCGACAAACGCGAGTATAACAGTGGTGCAAACACCATCAACAAGTTACAGATAGCTATCATAGGACCAACATAATGCCTCATGGCATTTTCTACCAGCCTACCCTGGTAAGTAGTTACTAGTTGACCATTAATCAATAGCATTAGTTTAATGACCACAACCTTTTCTTTTGTCCCACTGATGGGCACGGGTCTCCTCCAAGAATAGGAGGGATTAGGCGTTAGTCCATCACGATGGCCAAGTGTGAATTGGCAGACTTCACATGCCGTCGAGAACAGGCATACAGGTTTCACGGTGTCCTGCACCGATGTGTCTTGCACCATTACAACAGCAAGTGATATTTAATTTCTTAAATCGAACATAACTTAGAAAAGTCTTTGGTGCGTGCCGCTTGATTTTGAACCTGGACCACTTGAGAGAGAGGAGAGTTCGAAAGCCACTGAGCTGCCCACATTGGTATATCAGTCACTTACCAAGAAATAATTCTCCTCATAGCCCTTAGAAGCTTTACTCTTGACATTCCAGTTGTACTCTCTAGCCATTTTGTATTCATAAGTATCTCCATCCATATAAGGTATGTTCTCAGCAATGTCGCGCCGCCTCTTCTGAATGGTGTCCTCGGTAGGCAGGCAATAGGCAACAAACTGTTCACCACTCTCGTCCATCACACCACTGTAAAATTATATTGTAATTCAAAGTCTAAGTAAAATTTTGACAGTTTGATATCTTACCAGTTACCCACATTTGCTGTAAAATTGTTACACATACACACACACAACCCTCTGTCTCAATGTTGGGACAGGTCTGGCACTGGGTGGTGACCGCTTATAAATTGTTAGTTTGTTTGATTTATGCCTAATCAAATATATAATAATTACAAAGACAGTAAGTACATAGAAAATGTCAGATTTAAATAAACCTCCAGTCTAATTATTTTTATTAGGTTAGTTGAAATTGGACTCGTAAAATTGGCATTGTATAATGGCCTATTTGTGAAAAGCCTTGTTCTTAAAATACTCTTTAATGATTTATCTATATATATAAAAGGAGAAGGTGACTGACTGACTGACTGACTGACTGACTGACTGACTGACTGACTGACTGACTGACTGACTGACTGACATATCAACGCAGGGCCTAAACTATAAGGGCTAGAAACTTGAAATTTTGCACAGGGGTTCCTTTTATAACGTAGGGGAGCACTAAGAAAGGATTTTTGAAATTTCACCCCCTAAGGGGGTAAAACGGGGGTGCAAAGTTAGTATGAAACTTTGCCGTTTTTGAAGTTAGTGAATGTCTAATTCCACGCTAGCGAAGCTGCGGGCGTCCACTAGTTCTTAATAAAACTTTGAAAATGAGAATTGGTCATAATGTTCTCAATGGTATATGAAGTCTTTCAATTATTTGCCAGAGATAACCATCTCATTCTTTGAGAAATGCTCAGTAGCAGCCATATAATAAGGCCTATCATGAGTTGGCTTTGATTTCCGCAAAACAAGGCATATTGTGAATAGGACCAATTTTGACTAACCCTGTTTATTTGCAATTGCAATCAATTGGGCTCATGTACTGGTACATTTAATAATGTACCTACTGTCTTATTTTTTTCTTCTAATAGTCTATGTAAGCATAATAAGTTTGCAATAGCATTGCAATGAAAATGTTCTGATCTCTGAAGGTTCTTTTTTCATAAAATTTTTTGTGATTGATCAGTATGCGAGCGTTCTGTCATTTATTGTATGTAACTATCGTAAATTGTCGTTTTCAAATCTAAGGTACCCAAGGAGAGTGAAGATCTATCTCTAAAACATTCATAATAAGATCACAACTACTCCTACACTACTACCATAGTACCATAATACAGTAAATACATATAGGATATATTACTAGTGGTTGTACTCCCTTGACACTAATAGTACTAGTACTAGATAGTAGATTAATAGTTAGAACAAAGAAATAACTAATATTAAAGTAGCATAATACCAATTGCACTAGCTTAAATGTCAAAATATTAAAATGCACAAAAAACAAACTTTTAAAATCTTACCGAATCATAGCTTGAGACATAGCTTCAATCTGTCCAGCGATGTTCTTATCAGCGGGAGCGGGGTCTGTGTCAAATATGACCTGGGCGCATGGGTACTTCCACATTTCAAAGTCGGGGAACACTGACATGACTTCCACTGGGGTAACTCCAGGCTTGCTGTAGTGTTTCTCAATTGGCTTCTTGTTGTCCTCAAAGGTCTTTTCAATAGCCTTGATCTGGCTTTCTCTGTCCATGTACAGCGTCTCCTCACTGAATATCTTCTTGACATTGTAACCAACCTTGGCTTCAACCTACAAACATGTTTGATATTATTATAATAAAATAATATTGATAAAAATTAAATTAGCTATAACCATTTTATTGTGACAGTAGCTTATAAATTGTTGAACACCAGCTACACACAAGAATAAGTGTGACTCATTTCAGTGATGTTCCGTCTAAACCAAGCGTGGAAGCAAGAGTGCTTAAAAAAGATGTTTTCTTGTGATATTATCACGTAAAAATATTGTCTGAAAACAAACATTACAGAAAACCAATTTTTTTTTAAAGTAAGGTAGCAAGAGCTTGCAGTTCCATCTGCTTGCAAAGTTGTTAAGGTAAGCGAATGTTGTAAACAAACTAACCTCCTCTCGCCTGTCCTTTGCGGACGCTTTTCGCGGTCCGCTTCATTGTTTTGAACAGTCGGTGGCATTATCATATGTTCAGTTTTTCACTAAAATAACAAGTGGTTTAATACATCTCAAAAATGTACATGAACAACAATTTTTAATCAACAAATAATGATACGTTTACTTTCTTTCTGTTTCGCATTTGCAAGAAATCAGGGTTGCAAAAACGAAAAATTAAAAATCGGTAGATTTGTCATCTGAAAATCGGGAGAAATCGGGAGAATTTTTATTTGGAATAAAACAAAAGTATTTCATGTTAATAATCATTAGTTCATTTATTTAAATTTGTTCCATTAGTTTCACACAAACATTTATTCTCGTTTGATATATGTACATATTATTATTGTACATTGATTAATCATTTACGTCTTCATAACAGCTTTTACAAGCTATTTTGTGAACATTTTCCCATCTATATTATCTATATTAAAAAATGAACAACATTGATTATTTTCTCCTATACGTCTTTTTGTGTGTAGAAGACCTATCATTGACACAGTGGAAAAATTATTCCGTTGTTTAGTTTTCATTAAATTTATGCAACATATTATTTTGAAACTGTGCTGAGACGTCTAAGACAAGTGCATGCAATTATATTATCGGATTATATAATTATTATGAACGTCTTAGCCTCTTTGGTAAGTAAGTTACTTACCTAATTTGGGAAACAACCCGGACAAAGTTATCTTTAGGGATTTTCCCTAATAATAAACTCTATAAAAGAATTGTTAGTAGATTTTGCTTTAACATACCGCAAAGTTGAATGACCGTATTCGACATGGTACGCGGAATTTCGGGAAGTCCCCGTGATTTTATGTTGTGTTATTGAAGTGAAACCTTCTTTAGCGGCGTTGTTCTGTAATGGGTATAAAATCTTAAACTCGCGTCAGGACACGTGACCTGATCGAAAAAGCGTAAGACGGATGGAGAGTAGACAGCTATCCCCTTTCTACGGCGCGGCGAAAATGTATGCCTGGGCCTACTGTTAATAATCAAGTTTTTAGTACAGAGAATATTATTTTCCATTTTTTATATGAAAATTATTTAAATTGGTCGAAAATTCAAAAAATCGGGAGATGGGACTGCTAAATCGGGATATCGGGAGACAATGACCTAAATCAGTAGATCTCCCGATAAATCGGGAACTTTTGCAACCCTGACTACGTATCAGTCAGACGACCCACCCTACCCTACATTCAAACTAGCCAATAGGGAATGTCAAGAATAGACTTTGACAGTTCTTTTTTTTTAAATTACTAATGGGATATACAGGCAAAGGAGCAGTATTTAACAGCCAATTTGTACGAAGCACTTTAGCCTATATTGTTTTATGGTTTATTCCCAGTATTCCTACTAATGGGTAGGAATACTTGGCATACACCTAGTTTATTCATTAAAGAAATTTTTAAATAAAACAAACATTCATTATTACATATTTTTATTATTTTTAATTTCTTCTTGTCATACTTTTTTACTGATTTTGTTGCATTTGTTGCAAAACTATATTTTGTAACGATTTTCATGCGCCAAATCTGAAAAGAAAGAGGATAGGTTTATGGATGAAATAAAAAGTCAAGTAATGCATGTTACATCACAGGTAAAAAACTTAAGAAGGGTTTTTCTTAAGTTTTTCAGCTACACGCCAGAAACAACCAGAACCAGCTAACATAACACGGTCAAACATGGGGAACAGCAAACCTTACATAAAAGTATTTTTAATCGGCCGGCTACAAATTAGCGTTTCCTAAATGCCGGCTTAGTAAGAAAAGTCGTTCCTTCATAGGAATGTCTATTCTAATATTCAATAAAGTCCCGGCTGCGGTTCAGTCTCTGCCTTTACACAGGTTTAAGAAAACCATCAAACAAACATTATGTCAAAAAGCTTATTATAATATTCAGGAGTATTTGGATGATAAGAAGGCATGGGACTGAATTAAACTCTGACAGGCTATCACTATGTTTTTGTATTAATTATACTAAATATTGTAAGCAGGTGGCATATGGGGTGATTCTTGGCATACACGATTGGCTGTCTCGTGTCTGTCCTAGTCATATCATGGTCATACTGTACATTTTTCTGTAAAAATTAATTTGAATTTTAAAAGAGTACCGAGAGTTTTTTCCTCCGGCTTTTTTCTCTCTCGGCCTACACTAGGGCATAGGATAAGAATATTGTAAGTTCTTCCTTAAGCCGATGACCAGGTAGATAGTCTATCGTGACTTAGAGCTTAGCTTAGTGGTAGGTAATTATTGTAAATTAGCCATAAGGCAGGTTAGGCACCTGTGTAGGATTAGCTATTCATTCAAGGATAAATAGCTCATCCTTTGCTTTATATTAATCAGTTTAGAATAGCATTATATCTCTTTAAGTAGTTTGTAGTTACCTAGACTTTCGTTAAGCGTGTATAATCACCTCATAGCGAAATAAATTATTTGAATTTGAATTTGAATTTGAATCCAAAAGTAATATTTCTGATAATGCTGATTCCATTGTATTTTTTTTTTCTAAACTAAACACATACTAAATAAATTGCTGATGTCTTGCTGATGTAAGTATTACTACTGAAATGATAAAACAACTTGAGTACCACTCTGTACACTAAAGTAAAAAAATGACTAGCTACAATATTGTTTCCCCGCTTGCTATGTTCCCAAAACTGGTTTGGTGTCAAGTCCTGTTGAAAATAGTTCCATCGTAATGAGTTCAGCTTTGTGATTTATGTATTGAGTTGAAAGGACTCGGCACATAAATCGTGATGTTCACAATCTCTATTTAGTCAGCATAAACCTTACTATTCAAAAGATATCAGTAATATAACTTACCGGCAGACTTATGGTATGAATGGTCTTCATGTAGTTCCTTTTTGGAATAGCAGTGCTCAGTGTATATGTCCACTGAAAAAAAAATGAATAATGCTATGTTAATTGTATAATTATATTAAAATTTGTATATACGCGCTGATGAGGGATCTGCAACATTGGTATTTTTATGTCTACTTTAGACACAAATATTTTTTTTAAATTATCTTTTAAAGTCTAATCAGATTATATACAGGGTACCTAGCGTAAGGTAGATAGGTAAATTCAGAGTTGCATATTTTGACATTTTTCATGCATATTTCTAACATAATATCATATTTGCATGCATATTTCAAGATTTTTAATGTTGCATACAATCTGGTCTCTACTATTTAATTACTGACCAAATTAAGTAGGTATTATACAGATATCGTTTTGGTATTCACTTAATTAAAACAAAATTATAAAATATCTATACCAGGCTTATAAAATAATATAAATAATTAGGTATATAAAAATAATTGTTACTTGTTTTTCAGGAAGGAAAATTTCAGAATTTTAATATTTACTTACTTTTGGTCTCGGAAACTACTGCTTTACGCCGCTATCTATCTCATTTTCCGAAAATAGTGTTGGGTATGCACCGTATGCACCATAACGCAAACGAGACGTGGTTATAATGAACCTCGTTTCAAAATGCTTGTGACACACAAACATCTTACGAAGTCTGCAAACTACGGCTACGAAGGTGAACACTACCAATGCACTGTAACCACTTTTGGAGTCCTATCTTAGATTTGGGAAACTGATGCATTTTAACGTCCTGTCGTTTAAACGCAAAGTTTTCTATTACAACACTTGTTGCACATGTTGATAAATACAACAAGGTACAACGAATTACTGGTTTAGCTGAGAGGTTAAGCTCGGATAAAAATCAACTTAACTTAAATTCACTCGGTCAAAATAATGATTAATGAAACCACAGATTAATATATTAGTAGCTAGTTAAATTAAACTTCAAACTAAAGCTGTGTCTTTCTGTATATAACAAAGTACTCTGTGGCTGTGTCAAATGTTACTTCAAGTTCTTACGGAATTAAAAAAAAAAATACGTCAGATTCATTTCTTGACCCATAGACATAAGGCCCAAACAATTTCAATGAAGATTAACAGCCGTGATTGTTTGACTTGACTTTGACACTTCATTCAAGCACAGTCTTCACACTTGTATTGTTGACAGATATTCAGCATTATGTACATGGAATTAATTATAACTCCGTAATACACGAAGGTGCATTGTAATGTAAGTTGAAAGAAAGGTTTTCTAAGCTTAGCGCATACTTATTATAATAGGGTGATATGCATGCTATTAACAAATTACAATATTATGTCAGTCTTAGATGAATCGCAAATAACTCGAAAAGGCAGTTATTTTGAGTTAAATGATGATTTTTGGCGATGGAATGGGGTGATTAGAAAGGATGAGTTTACAGCATTTTTTGCTATTTAAATTAATTTTAAACTTTTCGGTTAAAATTTTATTTTTTAACAATTACTTAGATATTTTGAAGGGCCATAACAGCCTGATTTCTTATTGTTCCTATCAATACCAAATAATAAAAGATTTAATTTAAAAAATATGTTTCGTAGGGCAACATTTTATTTCATACCTAAATTTTCCTCACAAACCATATCTATTCTACAAAAAATATTGTCTTTTGATGTAGCCTATATATTTATAAGCTAATATTTAGTGGCCAATGTTACCTAGTTCACTTATTTTGAGAGAAATCGTAAAAAACTTGCACCAGCCCAGACCCGGGTCAATTTTACCCCAAATCTAATTGTAACTTTGACCCATTGGTTTTATTACTTTTTCATTTATTTTTTCTAAGAAACTATCATTATATTGCCATGTTTATAGAATCAGTGGCACTCAAAGCCATCAAAAAATCTTATTGGATGAGTCTTCCTCACTAATTTAAACATTTATTGCATTTTATTTCCGAAAAGTGGGCCAAAGTTACCCAGGTTGACCGTAATAATAATCGGAAATATAATTTTGGGCCAAAGTTATAACTACGGCCAAAGTTACCCAGATTGACCGTAATTTTTTAACAATACGTTTTATAGATAAGTATCATTCTATATTCATTGTGCTTGTCACTTTATCAAATTTAGTTTTTCCGATGGCAATTATCCTTCAAGATTTCGCTTGGCGTTTGTGCAATTCAATCAATTTCATTTCATTTCATTTTCATTCGCTCTTTCGCTCCATTCAATTTCGGTCCACAGAGTACATTACACTCAACAACGATACCGACCGGACCGAGCGACCTATTTCGCCGCCATCTTTCTTTTCTTACAAAATCTTGTCGGCTGAAAGGTATGTTAAAAATATTGTTTTCCTTTTAGTAGTGTTAAATTTGATATATAAGGCGTTTAGAAGGCTGACTAATTAGTTCACAAATAGATGAATCGCTAGAAATCTCCATTATTTCTTTATTTTCGTATTTAGAAGATGTGACCCATGTGGTCGGCAACCGAAATTCTTGAACTTACTGCGTAGTAAATCTGAGTAAAAATGTGAATTTGTGTAACTGTCCAGAATTTATCCGATTTCTAGTAATTAGTGTTTTTTATTATTTTCGCTTAGATGTAAGCACCTGTCAGATTTTTGTGGCGAAGCCGACAAATGTAACCAACGTGGCGCGAAGACAGTTAAAGCTTTGATCGGTAGTAAATTTTAATAATTGTCTTTGTTCAGTTTACAATGGGTTCGGTTGAGCGTGCCGGCGATGCTACATCGGAGGTGGAATCTGGAGAAGAAGAGGAAGTTATAGGGGGCGGAGAACTAGCCCAACATCTCAATATGAGGTAAGATCCTTTGTCTTTCATATCTAGAACATCCTGATTAACTAACATTTAATGTGCATGGTACTGAAATTAATTTACACGTGTTTAATGCGTGCTATCGGGATATCATCAGCCTACGCCGATAAGCCGAAATCTGCGGCGTAGGCTGGTCCACATGGCTGCGTGCGGTAACCTCAAAACATGTATTTATCTTGGCCTTGACTCTGTATTTGGATTTGGACAACTTTTGATGATAACCTTTATTGTTCATTGCTAACAATTTATTGCAAACCTAATTACTGCTGTCACTTTAGCCCTTAGTTTTCAGTCATTCGGCAATCCCTTTAGTATTTTGTAAGTGATATTTAATATTGGTTATCATTGAGATTAATACACACACACAATAAACGTTCATGCAAATTCCACATTTACATGAAAGTTTATTGTGTGAAAATATGGGTAAGTGTAAATTTCAAGACATTCACATAAAAGGCAAGCTAATGAAGTAACCAATTTGTCGAGTTATTCTTTAGAAACCTGCGCCAAGGGGAGGGGGTTTGGAACCCACCCTGGGTTCTGTACTCCTCTCCCTGCTGTTAACAGGGGAAATGAGGAAACAGTTTTGGAGATTTTTTTTTTAATTGAGTAGATACATACTTGCCAAAATATCTGTATTGTGGAGTGGGTGGGCAGATTTTGGATTTAATTGGTAGGCAATTATGGCCCCAAGCATATTCTAGTTGCTTTTTGTACAAAATGCGACATTTGTAAAATCGAAAAAAAATAATTATGGGGGTTATTTTCAAACAATTTAACAATGAAAAAGACCTTGCTTAACTCACTATACCTTGTTTTTTTCTGTGGTCTGTGGTGTGGCAGGAGGAGACCCTCCCCAGCCACAAGCTGCCGGTTTCTAAAGCCAACCTATTTGTTGCACCTGTGAAATTGTACCTATCTTGTATTTTAAACATAAGGTAATATCAACGCAGAGACAAGTATAATATAACATCATGCCAATATTTCCCTGAATGGCTAGGTAGAGATAATTATGTTACCATGGAAGGAGGAAAGGAGAGAGGAGCTGCTTTTTTCATACAAAACTAGTGTTGCTGATTTGTGGGGTTGAAGAGAGCATATTGAACTAATTAAATCTGCCCACTTTTTGAATCCACCTTGCCTTCTGTTGTTAAGTGTTGTTTCTAATATTTTCCGAAACAGAAAAATAATTTAACTGTATGTCTGTATATTTTCACAAATAGCTTTAATTAAAAGAACAATATTACTATCCAGATTTTGATCAAACATGTGTTCAAGTATTTTAACAAAATAATTTATGTAATATAAGTATTAAATTAATATGTATTAATGAAATAGAATAGAAACCCTGCCTTTCCTATAAAAGTTTGGCTAATCAAAATAAGGTGGCATACATATTTAATTACACTAGCGCATTGGGCGCAAGGCCTGTAATGTTAGTTGTAAGTTTTTGAAATAAATAAATAAATATTGACATTTTTACAAATCAATCTGAGAATGTTATGTAAGCATGACATTTTGTTATAATAAATAAAAAAAATAACGATTGGCAATCACTAAACTACCTGACACTATTCAACTGGAAGAAAATGCTTATGCCGCATTATCAATCAAGACAATCGTTGAAGATACGAGGAACGTCTCACTGTGATTACGGGTCATTGATCTGATGAGTCATACCACGCTCTACTTGTCGAGATGTAGCGTTCCGCGCATCGATATCTTTTGATTTTTTGCACCTAACCATCCATGACACGGTTGTGTTGCGTTAATGCAGGTAGAAAAAAAGAATTTCACTGTTTCCATCTGCAGCATTAGTTCTAGCAGATTTTTAAATATAAAATTACCATCGGCCTCATTCGAAAGCTCAAAGGCGCTCAGCGCGCTGTGTAAAGAGCTATGCTCTGGGAGACAGCTCAACGTCGCTCAGCGCGCTTTGTAAAGGGCTATGCTCGGTATTTCGCTGGGAGACACAATTCATAATGAGCTTATCGACATAGCTCGTCGAGTTAGCAAGCTGAAGTGACATTGGGCAGTCTACGTCGCTCGAAGGACTGATAACCGGTGGGTAAGAAAGGTCTTCTATTGGAGACCACGAGGCCTATGTCCAGCAGTAGACTTCTAAAGGCTGATGAATGGATTGTAAAATGTTGTAAATAAAAATATAGTTTTACGTGTATATTTTGCTTATGAATTAAAATTAAAGAGTTCACGACCAGTCACTGTCAGGTATAGATATAAAGACAATGCGCTTAGAAATGCTAATAGCATCTTATTTTATTTTTTATTGATTTAATATTTTATGTACACACTTCAGCATAAAATAAATAATAGATGTATTATTCGTCATCTTTTTTGAGGACGCCTATGTCCCGTGGTACACATATACATACCCTACATATAAGCCTGATAGATAGATGGAATCCAACAACACAGGACAGGACTAACATAGTGCCATAAGAATTTTATGATTCACTTGTCCCGAGAATTTTAATTGACAAAAATATTCTTCGTAAGGCATTAGATTACAGCCCACCAGGACAGTAGCATTAGTAGGTACGTAATAAGCGTTTGATGAGTCAGCATTCGGAATTGACGCTAACAAAGGACCAGCTAGCTACATGATCGATACACTTTATATGGAACAGCTTGGGCAAAAAACCAATCGCTTTGAGCCTAACGTTAGTTTTATACGACAAAGAACGTGAACAATGACCCTGCATAGCACTAAAATAGTACCTGATTTTGCAGACAGACGTTTTATTTAATCAATAGGTACAATCATGCATATTTTTCCTGTTTTATCATAGGAACGTGTGTAGTCATAATTTGTTTGAAACTTCTCTCAAATCTAGTAATTGCCATAATAGTAGATTGTTTCATAATTCAAATGATTTATTTGAAGTTTGCCTACCCGCTTGCGGTACTTAAGGTTGAATTTGCGCTCCTATTAACTGGTTCAAAGCAGAGACAAGCCCGCGTATTACGCAGAATGTTCATAAAAATGATCATGTCACGAAAATACTCTGCTTGATTTAGTAAGACTGTCGTTCTAAATATCCAGTGAGGATGGCCTCCAGAAAACGTTAGTAGTTATGTACCAACTATTTCGTTAATGTTTCGCAAGAATGTTAGTTCAGTAAATTTTTGATTTAGGTCAAAATAATTTACAATTTGTTGATATTGTTATTATGGGAACAGTTCTGTCTATCCATTTGAAGTTCCGAATTATTAAGGAATCTTTAAAAATAATTACTTTTGTTGCTCTTCTAGATCCGGTTCGGTTCTATTCTGAGATTAGGTAGTATTCTCCACATTATTGCATTAGAGCAGCGTGGTGTGGAGTATGCTCTAGACCTCCCGCAGATTTGTCTGTATGGGACGCTACATCTCATAATATGGTCTTTTATCTGTAGAAATCAACTGTTAATTTCAACAGCAGCATCACCCGCAACGAGATGCTCGCGGCGATCACGAACCGCCTGCACGCCGAAGCAATGGCGTCCCTCCCGCCGAACGTTCGGCGGCGCGTGCGCGCCCTGCGCTCGCTGCAGAAGGAGTTCGTCGACATAGAGGCCAAGTTCTACTCTGAGGTGCACGCGCTCGAGTGCAAGTACGAGAAACTGTACAAGCCGCTTTTTGAAAAGGTGGGTTGATTGTTTATGGGATGTAATTTACGGGAAAACCAAATTTGGCTGACTGTTCATCGTCATCGACGCTAAAGTGCACGCACTTGAGTGTAAGTATGAGAAATTGTATAAGCCGTTGTTTGAGTAGGTGGGGCTGATTGTTTATGTAATTTACGGATAAATTTAAGCTAACCTAAATCACGCCACTGTTCGGCATGGTTTCGAGTTTACTTCTGAGTGTAGTTTACGAGCTTATATTAACCATGCTGCATCAAAGCTGATTGGTTCTCAAGCCTTCCAAATGAATTGAAAACCACCAAGACCGACGTGCCGTCCGAAGCACGGTGCACGGTATATTAGATTGTATGAAGCAAGCAGGCATGTTTTGGGAAAGTAACATGCAATAAGGACCAGCGATATCCACTGCCATCAGTCAACATCTGCAACATCCTTGAAAGGGATTATACAAAGGAAGACGAATATATTTTAAGTGATAAATTGCAGTGATCTGAAAAGAGACTCATACCCGGTATCAAATTAATGAGTACATTGGCGATCAATATATTGAAGTAGGGCAACCAGTTACAAAAACAAATTGCTGACCTTCCTGCAGGTGTTACCTAATAAATTACCATACCACTGTCGAAAATGAGCTATTTTAGACATGTTATTGTTACCGTGAATTTGGATAGCCGTAGCTCGCGCTTCATAGGCCGTTTTGTGTAAACGCATTTCACTTCACTCGTGGTTTGTTTACTGTTTGCATTTTGCATGGGTGTAAAGGTAAATGAAATGCGCTGATGAAATTATCGAATATCGATTACGGCGTCACCGAACAGGGTGCTTAAAGAGCTCTAACCAAAAGGAAAAGGACTAACTCCTTGTTTTTATTTTTTCTGTCTCCAATCCGCATTTAAGCAGCGCGGTGGAATATGCCCTAGACCTCCCGCTGCCTAGGGGGGAGGCCCATGCCCAACAGTGGGACACCTATGGGATGTAGCAAAAAGACATTGGTCACAAAACTATTAATTCCGTTAAATAAAACCAACTTTCAAATGATGATACACCTACACCACTTTCTGAAAGAATCATGATTGATTTGTTTAACATGCATCACCAACTGAGGCACTATGACCTCAAGTGTCCTATTTCTAACCATCAATGTGTGCTTTAAATGCCATGTATGTTGGCAGCGCGCTCAAATCGTCAACGGTGGATACGAGCCTACGGACGACGAGTGCCTAAACCCGTGGCGTGATGAGAATGAGGAGGAGGAACTGGCGAGAGCGGTGCAGGGTGCTGCCATCACGGACGGCGAGGACAAGAAAGAGGAACCTAAGGCTATTGAGTGAGTGCTTTCATGCGATTATTACCAATTAAAAAAAAAATAAGTTTACAGTGTAGAATTCATAAGGTTGTGTTAAGGAAATAAGGAAATCTTGCCTACAAGGCCTCAAGATAATTATATAATCATGCATAAATTTCAAATGATGACCTACTTATCACCAAGATCTGAACAGCATTGACTGATCTCTAACATGCATCACCAACTGAAGCTTTACAATGTAAATTTTCTTTATTCTTCAATCAAGCGGTTTTTAAATGAGCTGCATGTGTTACAGACCCGCAATGGACCCCAACGTCAAAGGCATTCCGGACTTCTGGTATACCATATTCAAAAATGTCTCCATGCTGTGTGAAATGATGCAGGAACATGACGAGCCCATTCTCAAATGCTTAGAGGACATCAAAGGTGGGTAATGCATTTTTAATGAGAATTTTATCACCAATTAAGTTGTCATAGTAATAATAGTTTAGTATTATCGGTTAGACCACATCAATATCCATCCATCCATCAGTCTGTTGAGTCCACTGCTGGACATAGGCCTCCCTCAAACGTTGCCATTCCCGGTCTAGTGCCTTTTGAATCGAGCTGTTACCCGCTTTCCATGTGTTTAGCTACTAACGGTATTCTATATGACCATTTGGTTGCTAACCTCTATCAAATAATATTGAATCACAATATTACTGAAGACCTGCTACTCACTGGTATTTGGACCTGGTCATTTTAAAGCTGCAGACCTCAATAATCATGTTTTGTCCAAAATAAGTGTTAATCTGCTACATGCATGCAGGCATGTCATGGTCATATTGGTAATTCCGAGAGAAAACCCATGCTTTGCGTTGACTACCCAGACTGGATAGAAGATTATCATAAAAATGTTGAACATAAACAAATGTAATAATTTTAATCTCTTTGGCACAGTCCAAATGCACGAGGACCCAATCGGCTTCACGTTAGAGTTCCACTTCGCGCCAAATGACTACTTTACGAACACCGTGCTCACCAAGGAGTACTCTATGAAGTGCAAACCTGATGAGGAGAACCCACTCGAGTTCGAAGGGCCCGAGATCTACTCTTGCAAGGTAAATAAATTAATTTATCTTGTAAATTAAGACTTTGGTTCATAATTAATCATTATGACATATAGACTAGTAGATGCGTGTGGCATTAAAACATTGGTTACCTGCTATCTCAAAGAATAATTTAGTGTTCGCCCATATTACTTCTTCATACGCTTAAAAATCGTCTCATAACGACCCATCCACCAGAAGTCATCTGTTTTCATTGTGGTAAAAAATAATGCAAGTCAAGATTCATAATGACTTAAATATACTCAACCTATATGACAGGCCCGTTGGCGCAATCGGTAGTGACCCTGTCTGTTGCGCCAAAGGTCGTGGGTTCGAATCCCACTCAGGACAAATATTCGTGTGACGAACACTTGTATTTGTTCTGTGTCTGGATGTCAATATTATCTATTTAAGTATGTATTTAAAAATATCTATGTATGTATATCAGTCTCTGACACCCATAACACAGGCTCCCGCCTGCTTTGGGGTCCGATGGCCGTGTGTGAGAATGTCCAAGATATTATTATATTATTATTATTATTAATTTATGTTCACAAAACTTAATCAATTTCCAGGGCTGCGAAATAAACTGGAAGAAGGGCAAGAACATAACGGTGAAGACGATAAAGAAGAAACAGAAGCACAAGTCGCGCGGCTCGGTTCGCACCGTGACCAAGTCGGTGCAGGCCGACTCCTTCTTCAACTTCTTCTCGCCCCCCCTGATGCCTGACGACCCCAACTCCACCCTCGCCTCTGATATCCAGGTAATTATAATGGTTCAGGTATTTTTGATATTTTATAGATTATACATTACAGATTATTTATCTCTCAATCTCCCAATTGGATAATTGAAAATCTTATATTATAAAAATGAATCGCAAAATATGTTGGTAAGCGCATAACTCAACAACGCCTGGACCAATTTGGCCAATTCTTTTTTTTAAATGTTCGTTGAAGTTCAAGGATGGTTTTTACGGCGAGAAAAATTTGAAAATTCATCCCCTAAGGGGGTAAAACGGGGGTGCAAAGTTAGTATGAAGCTTAGCCGTTTTTGAAGTTAGTGAATGTGTAACGCGAGCGAAGCTGCGGGCGTCCACTAGTATTAAAATAAATATTGCACAATAATTTTATTCAGTAGTAGTCACTTAATGCGCAGGTAGTTTCATATTACTTTGGTAAACCGTAAACCAGTAAGAGTTAACCGAATCAAAACTTCATAAGCACCTGATTATTACCCCGATGTAATTATCATCAGCTATTACGGCGCGTCCCTCAATGGAGTCATGGCGACGTCGAAGAGGCGGGTGGCTATGCTTCCTTCACACATTCTAATTCATTCAACATGTCCGCGCCTAAAGTTTTTAAATGATTGTGTAACTTTTTGTGGCGCGGTCGCGAGTGAATGCCGAACCGTGGGTCTCGGGTTAGAATCCCGGCCGGGGCACATATTATTTCGCAGATAAATATTTGTACTCAGGTCATGGTTATTATTTTTATAAGTTATTGGAAAAACTTACAGCTAGGTAAAGAAGTTGAAATAATATATTGTCAATTAAAAGTTTTCACTTATAGGTATATATGAAATTGCACACTACATTTGCAAATATTTTTTATTTAATTTACAATTTTGCAAAAAAAATCTACAAATTCTACAAAGTTTTAACTTATAATTTAATGTTTCAATTTGTGTTGTTCAACACCACCCATAACACACTAGGCCTACTGCGGGCGTGAAAACTTATCGTTAATTTATTGTAACGTTTCCCTCAGGCGCTGCTAACAGCTGACTTTGAGATCGGCCACTACATCCGCGAGAGGGTGGTGTCGCGCGCCGTGCTGCTGTACACCGGCGAGGGGCTCGAGGAGGAGGACGACGATGACTACGAGGAGGAGGTAGGTTACGCCGCACTGGACACACAAACACTGCACCAAATTATACACTGGAAGCCCAACATTACACACCTTGGACAGGAGGTTACGACACACTGGACACACGAGCACTGCACCAAATTATACACTGGACACACGAACACTGCACCAAATTATACACTGGAAGCCCAACATTACACACCTTGGACAGGAGGTTACGACACACTGGACACACGAGCACTGCACCAAATTATACACTGGACACACGAACACTGCACCAAATTATACACTGGAAGCCCAACATTACACACCTTGGACAGGAGGTTACGACACACTGGACACACAAACACTGCACCAAATTATACACTGGAAACCCAACATTACACACCTTGGACAGGAGGTTACGACACACTGGACACACAAACACTGCACCAAATTATACACTGGAAGCCCAACATTACACACCTTGGACAGGAGGTTACGACACACTGGACACACAAACACTGCACCAAATTATACACTGGAAGCCCAACATTATACATCTCAAACACCTGTCTCCAACCAGATAACTGTGTAAAAGTTTTTATGGATTACAGTCCATTAAGTCAATTTCGTATTGTGTAACAGTCAATTCGTTAAAAACCTTATAAGTGACCAATTAATTATTCCTACTCGCCTCAAAAATACACCACTGAACAATACAATACTATAATTCTTGATAGCTAATTTGTTATCAATTAAAACTTTAAACAATTCAATTTTGCTGTAAATCCCAATAAATAAAATACTTCAATCAATCGAAAATAATGATCCAATTGATAAGTTCATATGAATGACATACACAATTCGAAATAACTGTTTTACAGGTCATATAATTATGAATGATTTCATCTCATGAAAATATTTATGCCATTGCCAGGGCAAACACATGACACTGGTTACACACAATGCCAGAAAGCTGACATTACACAGACATCTGACTATACAATAAAAACCCCGAACACAATACACCTAAAATTAAATTATACCTGACTATATTAACACCATATGACATTTCAGTGCATTTCACCCAACAATCCTATTATTAGTTTATGCTGGATGTTTTCTAAAATCAATAGCGCCAGAGGCCTTGATTGTTGTGTGTAGTATTGTCAGGTACAAGCATTACAACCATAAAACACAATCAAATATCTAAAACATTACCCGTTCTATAGTAATATAATGTAGATATTTGTAACATATATTATTAATATGGGGGCAGAAAGACGCTTGTAGTTGAGCTCTATTAATGGCAACAGGGTCATAGCAATCAAGTGGAGGACTTAATAATGAAGGTCATAATAAGGTCTTCTCAGATAATTAATTTCATTTGCCTGAAATTAAATTGTCCCTATCAAAATTGTTTTAGTCTTAATTTATATTCAATGCTGAGTGTTGTAATTTTTGGGTGTATAATTTATTTGAATTTTGGATTTGGCATTGGCATTACAAAGATAAATTTTCTAAATAAAATTCTTTGAAATGTTTGATCAGGTTCATTAATACAGTGTTGTGTCCATTGATTTTATATAAATTAATAAATAACACAGTTTCAAATTGTACATACTTTGGTAATTAATTGCTTCCTAAATATATTTTACAAACTCAATCTATGAGTCACCATAATCACATAATACTTCAAGATCAACAATAGCTCTTAATAAAATAACAATATATTAAATATAATTATTATCATAGTTTACATTAAGCATGCAATTTTGCTTAGAAATTTTGTGAATTCTACAGCCATCTCGTAGCCTCACTAGACTGTACCCTGCATGGTAGCTTTGTTTAAGCTTTCACATTCACCCGGAGTGCTTACTTTATTGTTCTCAATATAAATCAGACTCTGGTTTTCTTTAGCGCTTATTTGGTAAACAAACTTGGCACTGCTTATATTAAGTATTCGTTCAAAAATAATTTATAATTACCAGAAGTTCATTCTATATTTAAATGACAAGGTCTAGTACCTTATTTTTAATCACACATTTGTGATCCCATAAGTTTGTTCACTAACTTAACAGTTTAAAAAAAAACGGAGTATGAACTTTAGTTTAAGTTAAAACTAGAGATGTGCCGGATCGTTAAAAATGTTATGTATCTGCGGCGGATAAGAATACGGATTTCTTTTTTAAAAGCTTTTATTTAACTTCACTCGTATGTACCTTGTAAGTATGTATGTCCTGGAATCTTGCAATCAATATATCACCCACTTCAACTGAAGCTATCGAGCTGAAATTTGGCACACATATTTGGTTCCGATGACAATGCATGAAAATAAAAAAAAAGTTTTAAAAAGCTTTTTAAAAAAAAAAAAAAAACGGTATAATTTTTACTAAGGTAACAGTTGGTTTGAGTGCAAGTGGTGAACTTTACTTTTCGCGGGTGGGGATGGGATGGTTGAGTGTGCAATATAGGAGGAAAATTAACTAAATTTTCTTTTAGTTTGTGATACGGATATCTGGCACATCACTAGTTGGAACACGCGCGTAAGGCCAAGGCTACACGGGCGGTTCTCCCGCCGCGGAAAACCGCTTCTGAACCGCACTGGACACAATTTAATATGAAGTTGTATGCGGCATACTACACTGCGCGGTTTCCCGTCGCGGCTCACAGGCGGGAGAAATACGACCGCCGCATGCAGCGTCAAACCGCCGCTGATAACCGACGCTTAAACTACACGGACGGTTTCCCGCTATCCCGCCGTCATTCTGCGCGGGACCTTGGCGCTCGCTCGTCGTTCGTGCGCTTGCGTGGCTAGTGTCGCGTCAAAATGTTCGATACGGAGCGTTTTATTGTAGAAATACAAGATCGACCTGCTTTGATGTGCAGTCGAAGGATTACGCCAATCGCGAACTAAAAGCGAAATTATGGATTAACACTGGTTCCACCCACACATTGCGCTTTACTTTATTTTTTAATAATTCTATTAATATGAGAGCTGCAAGCGCAGTTATCATTGGCGGATCCATGTTGAAATGAACAAAAGGCAGCGATAAACCGCGTCCCGTGTAGTTTGATGGTCTGCGGCAGCTTTGTCGAGCGGTTTCCCGCGGCGGGAGAACCGCCCGTGTAGCCTCACCCTAAGTCTCCCCGCGAACAGCGCATACGGTATCTCCGTCTGGCTTGATTGAACGCCACCACCAACTGCGGAATATTTGCTTTCAGGAGGATTCGTATTCCGACGAGGACTCGGGTACCGAGGAAGTGTCTGACGCGGAAGATTGATGTCTAGCGATATAGCCAGTCGGCACTCGCTACCGGGGTCGGGAATCGACCTCGGGACGCTATTCGATGCACTCACTATTGTGCTTTTTGTCTTACGCGACCATATCTGTTTCATATCGAAAACTAGAAATTGTACAAAAAAATTTATTATTTTTTTAAATTGGCGCAGCGATGAGTGATAACGAATACGCCCAGGCGCGTTGGGAAATTGGCTTTGGGTGGTGCAAGCGGCTATAGAATCGAACGGTCAGGAGTCAATTTCCGAATGCTCCCAGCGATGTTGGATAGTCTTGTAAATCGGTAGTGTTCAGCTAGTTAAATTGTTAAGATATTCGCGGAGCCCGCTCCACGCGTGTTCTCTATGCATGGTTTACCTGTGGCCGAAGACAAGTGGCAAAAACGCTAGTAGAATAGATTAACAAATGTATGGGATTGACATTAGCTATCGACTAATTAGTCGTAAGCGAATGTCAATCCCATACATTTGTTAATCTATTCCATTTCTATTCTACTAGCGTTTTGCCACTTGTCTACAGGCACTGATGTAGATAAATATGTTTTGGAAAGGCCGCGGGAGGCAGGCAGCGAGTCGCAAGGTGCCTTAATGTAATGCATGTCACGTTAACTTATCTGTTAAGATCCCTATATTGCATTTCTAGTTTAGTTATACAATTTCTCGTTTTTATTTATTACTATACATTTGATAATAATTGTAATGTGTGTATTTTTGTTTAAGAATTTTTTACATATTCGTTTGTGTACTTTGAAATTTCATGTGATATTATTTTATTCTCTAAGGCTATTACCGAGATGTTTCCTATTAACGAATGAAATTGATGCTGCCGTTCATTCCATGTCGATCGTTGCCGGACGGCTATCGAATCTCTTGTAAGTGCCAAATGCATTTCTATATAGATATCATCACGAACACGCAGACTGTGATCTTTCTCTCAGAGAGCATCCGACTCCACGTTAGCGAGGTCGGATTATAGATGTATATTTTTATTTATGTAACTTTCTATTGAAAGCATAATATGTCAATGTTACTATAGAGAAGCTCGTGTAGTAGATTGTATCGGGTATGGCTTTTATGTTTTGGCATGATGTCGTACTGATGACATTAAACTGTATGCTTTATACCCCAGTGTGTTTTATTTTTCGGTCCTTTTTTGCATGCTTATAGTATTTGATGAAGTTTGGTAAAGACTGATTGATGGCTGCAGAATTCACACTTACAAAATAAGTCGTAATGTTTGAAATGTCTATTTTATGTATTTTTTTTGTATCACGGGCTTATTTGTTGGCCTTGAAGCGACTTTGTTGGTAAGATAGGATTACACTTTCTTTACCACACTGCCTAGGTTTGGATTATTGAATAATAGAAAAGTACTGAGTGAGAATCCAAATAAAAAAAAATCATGTATTCTAGCAACTATCTTTAGTATAAGTTAAATTTTCCAAAGAATCCCATATTTGATTGATTTGTTTATAGAGCCATTTTTATTGGTGCTCTATTCAGATATGTTATTTTTTTTATTTGAATTAGTCATTAGATTTGTGGGGTTCCCCGAATTACACACATTAGATCAACATATTGACATATTCATAGTTTAGATAATTAGGGTCCATGCTGACACAAAATGTGCAAACAGCAAAACAAGTAAAACAATATAACATTTTGGCATCATCAAGTTTAGCTGCATTTATTGATATATCTCGTAAAAATTACATCCATTGAATGCAGTGGCACATTAGTGTTGATATTAGCATCGGGTACTAACGCTGACAGTTGGTCTGATTATATTAACTTTAACTGCCACTTTCAGATAGCCTTTTTATACTTGATGTATCATCGACTGCTATATTTAATTCCAAAATGATTTCAATGATCATCGAAAGAACTATGCAAAGGCCTGCTCAAACTAGGGACACTATAGTATGTCTCTGTTTCATGGTTCCTTTGGTCCATGGTCGACGGGCCCGTTGGCGCAATCGGTAGTGACCCTGTCTGTTGCGCCAGGGGTCGTGGGTTCGAATCCCACTCAGGACAAATATTCGTGTGACGAACACTTGTATTTGTTCTGTGTCTGGATGTCAATATTATCTATTTAAGTATGTATTTAAAAATATCTATGTATGTATATCAGTCTCTGACACCCATGACACAGGCTCGCGCCTACTTTGGGGTCAGATGGCCGTGTGTGAGAATGTCAAAAAAAAAAAAAAAAGGCCTGCTCAAACTAGAGGCACTAAAGTCAGCCTCCGTTTAATGTTTCCTTTGTGAAGCGCGGGCCTTAACAATATTTATGGTATTAGGAGGAGGAGGAGTGTTCGACTGAGGAGAGCGAAGACGAGGAGCCGGCGCCCCGGCGGCGCAACAAGCGGCCGCCGCGCCCCGCCGCCGACAACCCCGCCGAGTGCAAGCCGCAGTAGCGCCCACACCCCACACCCCACGCTTGCCCACCCGCACCTACCGATCCCCACGGACACTGACAATAGATACGCCGAAGGGTTGACTGGCAGAAGTCCGCCTTAAGTTAATTAATTAAGTTACGCTTTTTTGTTGACTACAATAAAGCGTAAAATAAATAAATCAAGACACCACCACAACCTCCACCAGTACCAATCACAAACAGTAAATCAAATTAATGATGATGTATCAGCGGCTCTGAATAGTATGTCTAACACTGATGTCGTTCCAAATATAATGAGGAATATTCTTCACAAAAAGGACAATACATGTTCTGAATCAAGGATTGAAAATCACAATTGTACAAATTCCCGCTAACAAGAGTAAAAACAGACAAAATGGCTTTATAATATCGCGTTTTTCTCAGTGTCAGAAATCTTATGGAAAATAAAATGTACAATGTGGTAAAAATAATACACAGCTAATGGCTACGGACTTCACGAAAACACCTAACTAATCAAGAATCAAACCCAATAAAATTATATTTAATTCAGCACGTTAAACATGGTTAAAAAACAAAGGCCTTCTCGATCGAAACGACCACCAAAGAAGTTAAAAAAGATCTCATAGTGAATTTCAAAAGGTCACTAAAATATGTGGAAACCAGAAAGAAATAGATGATATACCATAAAACGTCCCTGAACGTAAGACCATCCTACAAATTTGGTTCAAAACTTCACAAGAACGATCTTGTCGAGGATCCAAAAAGTAAAAACTTATTGAATGTTAACCTTCACGGCACCTCAAGACAAGATCTACCAGAAAAAGTCGTCTCAAATTGATGTAGATAAATTGAGGGAATCTGTTTAAACTGAAGTAGAAGAAAATGTTAATAAATATTATGATTAACTTCACATAACAAAATAAACGAGACTTCAATGGAAATGCCTGCTAAACGCAAATAAGTCTGTAAAAGGAAATCACGTATCAAAGTCAGAGTCTAAGTCAAATAATTGGTTGAGGGTAATCTCCTTTTAACAAACAATCAGAAAAACGGGCAACCCCAAAAATGGTTTCGAAGGCCTCAATAACTTCCAAAAAAGAAGTTTTTCAGTCAAAATTAATAATTTAATTACAGCCAGAGAAAATAGAGTTGGTAATAAAATAATAATTCTTGACACAGGTTATTGAATTTGTTTCTAACTCTTAAGATATTCTCAAAATTTAAGTAGTGCTTAAGATTTTATAGATAGATCTCAAGATTCAATTATAAGGTGTCATGTCCTCTAAATCTACGAGAAGTGTAAAACTTATACCAGTAGTTATTACTGTCCACAAAACAGTTCCAAGTAATGCAATCCAAGACCAGAGATAATTCTAATTTTTTCTATGCAGATAATAATAGTGATTCAGAAATATTAAATATTTAAAATAAAGGCGAAAATAGTTTTATTTAATGATAACACGGTGCGAAATAAGAAGGTTCTCTTAATGTCACTGGGAAGTTTGTCAGTAATGTCCATGGTTAGAATATGTAGCAACTGCAAACGAAATTGTCGCTATGTCTGAAATCAGCGAGCGTCATCTAGTGATAAATAAATTATTACAATAATTGAAATTACTCATCCGCCTGTCATAAACAGTGATCGTTATTGTTTGTTTAATTTATTTTTACGGTATTATTCAGAGGTTACAACAAGGCGCTGGCTTGGTTATTAGTTTTGAACTTCTATAATCTAAAATTTCGGCTAAGAGTGTAAGGTTAGCGAAATTTCCAGACGCTAAATTCTAGGCCCTACACGTCCAATGAGCCGATCCTGTGATGTAGTTAAATGCGTGCAAGTTGTTAAACTGGCTGTTGGAACATTTAACTGTCTCTAAGACTGTATGCTAGGTTAAAATGTAATCATTTTTACTCACAAATTTTGTATCGTAAAAACGTAACTGCAAGGTACAGAATTATATGTACTTATTGTAACTAGACTTGATGGGTAAATCTATCGAGCACCGCTCATTCGGTGCGAAACGATCGTTGTAAGCTACATTTCGTACACCAGCTGCTAGAGTATTTGTACACAACATTTTTCTAAATAAATGTAATATTATTAAACAGTCAATTGCTTTTTATTTCCCTAACCTATCCTATCATAAAATAACCACAGTTTTATTATGGCTAGTGCTATCCATAGTCCCGCGGATCATGTACTGGTAGGTAGGTCCACCACGGTATACAAGAGATACAAGTTTTCATTGATAAGTGTTACGCCTCGTCCGCTGAAATGACCAAGCCACAGCGAGCATGCCACGTCTATCCGGTGAGCAGGCCGCTCAGGGTAGATAAGCCACGTCCATCTGATGAGCAAGCCGCTTAAGGTGGATTAGCCACGTCCATCTGCTGAGCATGCCGCTCAAGGTGGATTAGCCACGTCCATCTACTGAGCATGCCGCTCAAGCTGGATTAGCCACGTCCTTCTGCTGAGCATGCCGCTCAAGGTGGATTAGCCACGTCCATCTGCAGAGCATGCCGCTCAGGGTGGATTAGCCACGTCCATCTGCTGAGCATGCCGTTTGTTCTATGGTAACTAAATATATACTCTGTGATCATGGGTGTGGTCATTCACTAATGTCAAAGTATAAAAAAAATAAGAAATATGTCCTCTCTTGTAAGTCTTAATTTAAAGTGTAATAAATCTGTTTAATCAAGATAAGTTTATATCTTTTAAACCCATCATAATAATTTATAATACATGGCGCAGTCGTAATAAGGAAAATGGAGAACTTAGTAAAGTTGCCACCAAACTTTGATATACGATCCCAATCCGCCGCTTCAGAGTGGAAAGTGTGGAAATGCCTTTTTGAGGATTATTTAATAGGCATTGGACAAGATGAGGCCCCGGACAAAATAAAGTTATCTCTGTTGAGAAACATGATGGGTGCAGAGGCAACAAAAGTTATCATGAGTTTCAAGCTAAGTAAAGAAGTATATAATAATTATGAAAAAGTAATTGAAGCAATAGCTAAGTACGTGAACCCAAAAAGTAACGAAGTTTTCGAACGATATAAATTCAACGAAAGAAAGCAATTACCTGGTGAAAAGTTTGAAAATTTTTACACGAGTCTGAGACAGTTAATTTCAACATGTAATTATGAGTTATCTAAAGGCGAGTCATTAGAAGATCAATTACTTCGGGACAGATTGGTGCATGGCTTGCATGACAAATCGCTACAAGAAAATTTACTCAGAATTGAGGGTTTGACTCTGGATAAAGTGACTAACATATGTCGTACTAGTGAAATCAGTAAATCACAAGTCAAAGAAATGAACCCAATGTTAGAAATAGATGAGGTCAAGTATAGAAAAAATAGTTCTAAAAGGCAAAGTTTTAACAAGTTTAACAAAGAAAAGTCTTGGAAAAATGACAATACAAAGTTTAAGTGTAGGAGATGTCAACAGTTACATGGTCCTCGAGAATGTCCAGCATATGGGAAGAAGTGTACTAAGTGTGGTATTTTAAATCATTTTTCAGTAAGCTGTAGAAGAAAGCAAGTAAGTGAGGTTAAATGTTCTGAGTCACCTGAACTAAATGTATCAAATGAAAGTGTATATTGTGGTGCGGTACAAAATATGTCAAATTTAAATAAGTGTGAGTGGACTGAAAATATACAAATTGAAAATGAGAATATCAAATGTAAATTGGATACCGGTGCAGATGTAAGCATTATGCCTACAGGAATTTTCAATAAAATAAAGAATAAAATAAAGTGCAATTTATATAAAACAGAGTTACAAATAGAATCTTTTATTGGTCAAAAAGTTGAACCTATAGGCATGGTGAACTTAAAATGTAAATTTAAAAATAATGAATGCTTTGAAAATTTTGTCATAGTAGACTGTAACACTATGTTACTGGGATTGCCTGCCTGTGTGTCTCTAAATTTAGTTAAGCGTGTGCATGTGGCTTTAGTTAGTGATAACAAAGATAAATTTATAAAACAGAATATACAAGTTTTTGAAGGTATAGGAAGAATACCAGGAAATGTAGAAATACCTACAAAGTATACAGAGGAACAAATTTGCCACCCTTCACCTAGGTTGCCGTCTTCTTTAATTGAGCCGTTAAAAATAGAATTGAAAAGATTAGAAAGTAGAAATGCTATAGTTAAAGTAGATAAGATTAATGAAAATGCATGTATCAACAGAATTGTAATTGTTGAAAAACCAAACGGGAATATAAGGTTATGCCTAGATCCATTAGATTTAAATAAAATAATTGTTAAAAAGCCTAAAGTTTTACCCACATTGGAAGACTTAAGTTTTAAATTAAAAGGCAAGAAATGGTTTTCAGTTTTAGACCTGTCTGAGGGTTTTCATCACTTGATGCTTTCAGAACCTTCATCGTGGAAGTGTTGCTTTGCAACTCCACTAGGAGTCTATAGGTACCTTGTTTTACCATATGGGCTGATGAATGCACCAGAATTATTTCAGGATATACTGGAAAATCACTTTGGAGAGTTGCCAAATGTTGTAATTTGGGCAGATGATATCTTAGTAATGGGTAGTACAGAAGAAGAGCATGATAAAGTGTTATTAAGTGTAATTAATAAAGCTCGAAAATTAGGAATAATATTTAATAAGAATAAGTTTCAGTATAAGCAAACAGAAGTAAAATATGTTGGTCAGGTTTTCAATGAGCATGGAATGTCTCTAGATAAAGATAGAATTGAATCCCTGTTAAGTTTAAAAGAACCAGCAAATAAGGATGAACTGAGACAAATTTTAGGTTCCTTTAATTATGTCCGTAGATATGTTCCTGATATGGCAAATTTATTGTCACCTCTTTCTAAATTGTTAAAGAAAGATACTGAGTTTATTTGGTTACCTGCTCATAGGTTAGCATTTGCAGAGCTGAAAAGAAAAGTTTGCATGACACCAGCTCTTACTCCATTTGATTCTAAAAAAAAAATTACTTTACAATGTGATGCATCTAAAAATGGTATAGGATGTTGTTTATTTCAAAAAGATGAGCAAAATGTTTTAAGGTTGGTTACTTGTGCATCAAGAACCATGAATGATGCTGAACTTAACTATAGTCAAACAGAAAAAGAATTGTTATCCATTTGTTATGCAGTTAAAAAATTTCATAGGTTTATATATGGGTATCAGGTAGATGTGCAAACTGATCACAAACCTATTGTGTCAATAATGTTAAAACCTATATGTAAGATAGGATCTCCTCGTTTGAAACGTTTAAGATTGAAATTATTAATGTATAATTTAAATGTTTACTATGTACCAGGTAAATTGTTACATTTTGCTGACATGTTATCCAGGAATAGCCTAAAGAATACTGAAATAGATCAAGAAATGTCACATTTTGTTCACTTGGTTACTGCACACTTACCTATGTCACCTGAAAGAAAACTTAAATTTCAAAATGAAACTAAATCTGATTTTGTTTTGAGTTTATTAAATACATTTTATTTAAATGGTTGGCCTGAGAAAAATAGGGTTTCAAAACAGTGTAAAGAATATTATAAAATTAAGGATGATATATATTTTGAATGTGGTTTAGCATTTTATCAAAACAAAATTATTGTACCTAAATCTCTGAGATCTTATGTCATAAACTTAGTTCATGAAGGTCATCCAGGAATCTGTAAATCTATTAGTAAGGCTAGACAGTTATTCTATTGGCCTGGACTTTCAAATGACATACATCATTTTGTTCTTCAATGTCGTACATGTGAAAAGTTTAGACCTGCTAATCCACATGACAAGCTGTTACCACATAAGATACCTAATCGTAGATATGCTAAGGTTGGTACAGATATTTTAGATTTTAATGGAAAATTTTTCCTGGTTATCATTGATTATTTTTCTCACTGGTTAGAAATTTTACCTATATGTGACAAGACATCTAAGTCTGTTATTAATGGTTTTCAGGAAGCTTTTACAAGGTTTGGTTATCCAGAGGAAATTGTAACCGATAACAACCCTTTTAATTCTTTTGAATGTCATGAATATTATAAGTCTAAGGATATTGTATTCACTTCTAGCAGTCCTCATTATCCTAGAAGCAATGGTATGGCAGAAAAAGCTGTCCATATAAGTAAAATGATTTTGAAAAAAGCATGTGAAGATAAGGTAGATTATAGAGACTATTTGTTGGGTTATAATAACACTCCTCTTACAGGGTTAGAAGTTTCTCCCTCACAGATCTTAAATAGTAGAAGGGTTAGGACACTCATTCCTACTAACGATGTGTTATTGAGACCTAAGATAGAAAATAATATTTATAATTTGTTAATTTTAAGACAGTCATTAAACAAAGAAAGAAAAGATGTAAACAGTAAAAGAAGAAGTTCAATTTAATATTGGAGATGAGATTGTTCATAAAACTGAAAAAGATAAATATTGGAAAAAGGGAAAAATTATTGCTAAGTGTAAGGAACCAAGATCTTTTTGGATAGGAAGGGAAGGTAAAGCTAATATTAGAAGAAATATTAAGCATTTAAAAAAGTCATTTACTAAAAGTACTGTTACTAATTTTGATTATGCTTTTGAAAATGATAACAATGATTGTACGTTATTGCCTTCTCCAGTTCAAAGTTTAGAACCTATTGTTAGAGAGTCTTATGGTCAGCAGGTAAAAACAACAAGAAGTGGTAGAGTTGTAAAACCTCGTGATGTCTTAAATCTGTAATGTCTGATTGTAGTTGTTTAATTATTAATGTTGCAAAATTGTTAATTAATTGTCTAGGGGGGAAGGTGTTCTATGGTAACTAAATATATACTCTGTGATCATGGGTGTGGTCATTCACTAATGTCAAAGTATAAAAAAAATAAGAAATATGTCCTCTCTTGTAAGTCTTAATTTAAAGTGTAATAAATCTGTTTAATCAAGATAAGTTTATATCTTTTAAACCCATCATAATAATTTATAATACACCGTTCACGGTGGATAAGCCACGTCTTCCTAGGGGTATGCCTCTCCAGGTAGATCAGCCATAATAGCAACATCATTTTCTTATTGTTAACCTGTATCTCTATCTGTTCAGTGTTGTTTATATAAATAGTCATTCAATTGATACACTATTTAATCATTAGTTACAATCCATGATCCGGGTCCTAGTCTCTTGGATTTTATTAATTATGTAATCTTTGCCATTAATTATTAAATTATTTAATTAAATATTTAGTTGTCCCAGAACTTTAAAGAACTATGATTGATTAAATTATTGTGATGGCTATAATTGGTTATATCAAAAATAGTCAGTTCATGTTGTTATTCCTCAAGATTCTTACTAATGATTCATTTGAAATGTCAATTCATTTTTGTATAATTACTGTTATTGTTAACAATTATTGTTCTATGGTAACTAAATATATACTCTGTGATCATGGGTGTGGTCATTCACTAATGTCAAAATATAAAATAAGAAATATGTCCTCTCCTGTAAGTCTTAATTTAAAGTTTAATAAATCTGTTTAATCAAGATAAGTTTATATCTTTTAAACCCATCATAATAATTTATAATACATGGCGCAGTCGTAATAAGGAAAATGGAGAACTTAGTAAAGTTGCCACCAAACTTTGATATACGATCCCAATCCGCCGCTTCAGAGTGGAAAGTGTGGAAATGCCTTTTTGAGGATTATTTAATAGGCATTGGACAAGATGAGGCCCCGGACAAAATAAAGTTATCTCTGTTGAGAAACATGATGGGTGCAGAGGCAACAAAAGTTATCATGAGTTTCAAGCTAAGTAAAGAAGTATATAATAATTATGAAAAAGTAATTGAAGCAATAGCTAAGTACGTGAACCCAAAAAGTAACGAAGTTTTCGAACGATATAAATTCAACGAAAGAAAGCAATTAACTGGTGAAAAGTTTGAAAATTTTTACACGAGTCTGAGACAGTTAATTTCAACATGTAATTATGAGTTATCTAAAGGCGAGTCATTAGAAGACCAATTACTTCGGGACAGATTGGTGCATGGCTTGCATGACAAATCGCTACAAGAAAATTTAGGGGAGAGGGGGGTAGCTTTGAACAATTTTCATACTTTATTTTATAATTTCTAAATTTGTCTGATTTATTAAGTTTTTTCTTCCTAAATAGCGGTCATGGTTATCAGACAACGAAATAATCAGGTCCTTCTTAATTGTTCATGACCTCTTAATTAGATATTTTAATTTTTGTACAGGCTAGTAAATGTTCAAAGCTGCCCCGACTACGGGGCAGCCTTGAACGCACCTGGGGCAGTTTTGAATCAGTATTTTAAATGAAATAAAACTGAATATTTATCAATATGAATTTTTTAAATACATTATAAAAAAAAATTTAAATGAAATGTGTCATTTGAGATCAAATAAATAAATAAAATTTACTATTGGGTTATCCCTTCAGTAAATTTTCTTCTTTATTAGTAAATACTTGTGCAACTGTATATTTTGTTGTATAATCTGCATTTTTTGGTATTGTGTCTTATGTGTAATTGCTTTTAAATTATAATTATCAGCAGCTTGTCTTAATTGAATGTGCCCTCTTATTATTTGAATAATAGCATTTTCCATATCATCTTCATTTACTTCACGTTCTCTTTTCTTTTTATAATTTCTAACCTTAATGACCTAGACAAAATAAAATAAACATGTACTTAATAACTAAACGAAATTAGGTAGTAAAAAAAATATATATAAATATACAGGGCACAATTGAAATAATTTCAAATGTGCCCCAACTACTTCGTTCAAAGCTGCCCCAATGAGAATCTTTCCAGAAATAACATAAATTTAATAACGGAACACACTTCTATGTTGTAATCTCCTATCAAATCTTCATTAAAACTATATACCCTTCCAAATAGAGAAAAAAATACTCACCGTTTACTAAAACTACGTCCACGAAAACCTTAGAACTAAAATAAAAAAAGTTTACAACTGGCTATCGAAAACAAAAAAATAGTTTTAACGGTTACACTCCTGTTAAATATTTAAAATGAGATGTGACAGATATGCGCATCAGTGCTACCAATATAAATTACGATTTCTACCAGTGTAGCCTAAAATTGTGATTTTTAAATTCATTTGTTCTAAGCTGCCCCTGTTCAAAGCTACCCCCCTCTCCCCTACTCAGAATTGAGGGTTTGACTCTGGATAAAGTGACTAACATATGTCGTACTAGTGAAATCAGTAAATCACAAGTCAAAGAAATGAACCCAATGTTAGAAATAGATGAGGTCAAGTATAGAAAAAATAGTTCTAAAAGGCAAAGTTTTAACAAGTTTAACAAAGAAAAGTCTTGGAAAAATGACAATACAAAGTTTAAGTGTAGGAGATGTCAACAGTTACATGGTCCTCGAGAATGTCCAGCATATGGGAAGAAGTGTACTAAGTGTGGTATTTTAAATCATTTTTCAGTAAGCTGTAGAAGAAAGCAAGTAAGTGAGGTTAAATGTTCTGAGTCACCTGAACTAAATGTATCAAATGAAAGTGTATATTGTGGTGCGGTACAAAATATGTCAAATTTAAATAAGTGTGAGTGGACTGAAAATATACAAATTGAAAATGAGAATATCAAATGTAAATTGGATACCGGTGCAGATGTAAGCATTATGCCTACAGGAATTTTCAATAAAATAAAGAATAAAATAAAGTGCAATTTATATAAAACAGAGTTACAAATAGAATCTTTTATTGGTCAAAAAGTTGAACCTATAGGCATGGTGAACTTAAAATGTAAATTTAAAAATAATGAATGCTTTGAAAATTTTGTCATAGTAGACTGTAACACTATGTTACTGGGATTGCCTGCCTGTGTGTCTCTAAATTTAGTTAAGCGTGTGCATGTGGCTTTAGTTAGTGATAACAAAGATAAATTTATAAAACAGAATATACAAGTTTTTGAAGGTATAGGAAGAATACCAGGAAATGTAGAAATACCTACAAAGTATACAGAGGAACAAATTTGCCACCCTTCACCTAGGTTGCCGTCTTCTTTAATTGAGCCGTTAAAAATAGAATTGAAAAGATTAGAAAGTAGAAATGCTATAGTTAAAGTAGATAAGATTAATGAAAATGCATGTATCAACAGAATTGTAATTGTTGAAAAACCAAACGGGAATATAAGGTTATGCCTAGATCCATTAGATTTAAATAAAATAATTGTTAAAAAGCCTAAAGTTTTACCCACATTGGAAGACTTAAGTTTTAAATTAAAAGGCAAGAAATGGTTTTCAGTTTTAGACCTGTCTGAGGGTTTTCATCACTTGATGCTTTCAGAACCTTCATCGTGGAAGTGTTGCTTTGCAACTCCACTAGGAGTCTATCGGTACCTTGTTTTACCATATGGGCTGATGAATGCACCAGAATTATTTCAGGATATACTGGAAAATCACTTTGGAGAGTTGCCAAATGTTGTAATTTGGGCAGATGATATCTTAGTAATGGGTAGTACAGAAGAAGAGCATGATAAAGTGCTATTAAGTGTAATTAATAAAGCTCGAAAATTAGGAATAATATTTAATAAGAATAAGTTTCAGTATAAGCAAACAGAAGTAAAATATGTTGGTCAGGTTTTCAATGAGCATGGAATGTCTCTAGATAAAGATAGAATTGAATCCCTGTTAAGTTTAAAAGAACCAGCAAATAAGGATGAACTGAGACAAATTTTAGGTTCATTTAATTATGTCCGTAGATATGTTCCTGATATGGCAAATTTATTGTCACCTCTTTCTAAATTGTTAAAGAAAGATACTGAGTTTATTTGGTTACCTGCTCATAGGTTAGCATTTGCAGAGCTGAAAAGAAAAGTTTGCATGACACCAGCTCTTACTCCATTTGATTCTAAAAAAAAAATTACTTTACAATGTGATGCATCTAAAAATGGTATAGGATGTTGTTTATTTCAAAAAGATGAGCAAAATGTTTTAAGGTTGGTTACTTGTGCATCAAGAACCATGAATGATGCTGAACTTAACTATAGTCAAACAGAAAAAGAATTGTTATCCATTTGTTATGCAGTTAAAAAATTTCATAGGTTTATATATGGGTATCAGGTAGATGTGCAAACTGATCACAAACCTATTGTGTCAATAATGTTAAAACCTATATGTAAGATAGGATCTCCTCGTTTGAAACGTTTAAGATTGAAATTATTAATGTATAATTTAAATGTTTACTATGTACCAGGTAAATTGTTACATTTTGCTGACATGTTATCCAGGAATAGCCTAAAGAATACTGAAATAGATCAAGAAATGTCACATTTTGTTCACTTGGTTACTGCACACTTACCTATGTCACCTGAAAGAAAACTTAAATTTCAAAATGAAACTAAATCTGATTTTGTTTTGAGTTTATTAAATACATTTTATTTAAATGGTTGGCCTGAGAAAAATAGGGTTTCAAAACAGTGTAAAGAATATTATAAAATTAAGGATGATATATATTTTGAATGTGGTTTAGCATTTTATCAAAACAAAATTATTGTACCTAAATCTCTGAGATCTTATGTCATAAACTTAGTTCATGAAGGTCATCCAGGAATCTGTAAATCTATTAGTAAGGCTAGACAGTTATTCTATTGGCCTGGACTTTCAAATGACATACATCATTTTGTTCTTCAATGTCGTACATGTGAAAAGTTTAGACCTGCTAATCCACATGACAAGCTGTTACCACATAAGATACCTAATCGTAGATATGCTAAGGTTGGTACAGATATTTTAGATTTTAATGGAAAATTTTTCCTGGTTATCATTGATTATTTTTCTCACTGGTTAGAAATTTTACCTATATGTGACAAGACATCTAAGTCTGTTATTAATGGTTTTCAGGAAGCTTTTACAAGGTTTGGTTATCCAGAGGAAATTGTAACCGATAACAACCCTTTTAATTCTTTTGAATGTCATGAATATTATAAGTCTAAGGATATTGTATTCACTTCTAGCAGTCCTCATTATCCTAGAAGCAATGGTATGGCAGAAAAAGCTGTCCATATAAGTAAAATGATTTTGAAAAAAGCATGTGAAGATAGAGTAGATTATAGAGACTATTTGTTGGGTTATAATAACACTCCTCTTACAGGGTTAGAAGTTTCTCCCTCACAGATCTTAAATAGTAGAAGGGTTAGGACACTCATTCCTACTAACGATGTGTTGTTAAGACCTAAGATAGAAAATAATATTTATAATTTGTTAATTTTAAGACAGTCATTAAACAAAGAAAGAAAAGATGTAAACAGTAAAAAAGAAGTTCAATTTAATATTGGAGATGAGATTGTTCATAAAACTGAAAAAGATAAATATTGGAAAAAGGGAAAAATAATTGCTAAGTGTAAGGAACCAAGATCTTTTTTGATAGGAAGGGAAGGTAAAGCTAATATTAGAAGAAATATTAAGCATTTAAAAAAGTCATTTACTAAAAGTACTGTTACTAATTTTGATTATGCTTTTGAAAATGAAAACAATGATTGTACTAATACTTTATTGCCTTCTCCAGTTCAAAGTTTAGAACCTATTGTTAAAGAGTCTTATGGTCAGCAGATAAAAACAACAAGAAGTGGTAGAGTTGTAAAACCTCGTGATGTCTTAAATCTGTAATGTCTGATTGTAGTTGTGTAATTATGAATGTTGCAAAATTGTTAATTAATTGTCTAGGGGGGAAGGTGTTCTATGGTAACTAAATATATACTCTGTGATCATGGGTGTGGTCATTCACTAATGTCAAAATATAAAATAAGAAATATGTCCTCTCCTGTAAGTCTTAATTTAAAGTTTAATAAATCTGTTTAATCAAGATAAGTTTATATCTTTTAAACCCATCATAATAATTTATAATACAATTATTAATCTCACTAAATATAATTATAATAATGTTATCCATTTGCACTGCACTTAAAGAGTTGTTATGTTCTACAAAACAGTGTGCGGCTATGATTGGCTATGATTCAGAAAAGGTATCAATTTGAGTAATTAATGTATAATGCATAGAATAATAATTCATCTAATGTATTCAATAATATCTTTTACATATTTAAATAATAATTATGTATAGTGTTGTATGTATAAGATAGAATGATTGTGATAATTATTACTTTTTCATTATGCTGCCACAGCCAATCACAATGATTTTCCATCCCACAGTGGGGCGATAGGGAGGGATATAGGGTATAAATACTCGATGTTGTATTGTTAAAGGTATGATTATGAATAAAATAGTGATGAGTAGGACACGAAATAAAAATGAGTTTGTAAGAGTAGCCTCTTTTTTGTATTGAGCCGCTACAATGTCCCACTTCAAATGAGGCGAGGCGTTCGTCGCGCGCGATACATTTGTACTACGATGTCCCATTTCAAACGAGGCGAGGCGTTCGTCGCGCGCGATACATTTGTACTACAATGTCGCACTTCAAATGAGACGAGGTGTTCGTCGCGCGCGATACATTTGAAGTAACTAGAATGACTTGGTACTTGTATTGTCCTACCTTACAATGTGTGACTGACTGACTGACGTAATAATTATTATTTATTTTAAACGTCATTGTGTGTGTTGAACGTACCGCGACAACAAATTTGAAGTAGTACGTAATAAAATTTTGAGCCGCTCTTACATTTCTACGTCATGTCCGGGACAAATGAAGTGCCTCTTGTATGTCCTACTCAACACTAAATAAATATAATAAAACAAGTGTGGAAACTCTGCTCCGTTTTCATTTTATTACTCTCTTACAAATTACTTACAATCGAGTGTGGAAACTCTGTTCAGTTTTATTTTCAGCTTATTACTTTTCAGTACTCTTAACAATCAGAAGTGGTATATACCTAATGAAGCGACAAAATTATTCTGAAGGTATTGGCCGGGGAGTACGCCCACGAGGATGGAAAGATAAGGAAAGTGAAAATGGCGACGATTGTTTTCCACCAGCGCGAAAAATTATCAAGAATTTACTTGAGACTGAAGTCGCAAAAGCAGTACAAGATCTCGGGGAAAATTTAGCGATGGGTCACCGAGACAATCACCGAGCAGCATCTCTAATTCCAGAGTTTGATCCCGCCAACGAAGATTATACGGTCGTGTCATGGTTGAAAAAGATCGACCAACTAGGTGAGATACACGGATGGAACGACAATATGAAAGCATTTCATCTTCAAGACAAGCTCCGTGGCCAGGCCCGCCAATGGTATAATAGACTTGAAGAGTATGATTATTCCTGGGAAGAATGGAAGCAATTGATGGCACGGACATTCCCTAAATCTCGAGATTATAGCTCATTGCTGGAAGAGATGATGCAACGAAGAAAGCTACCCAATGAGACGATGACAAAATATTTCCAAGATAAAGTAGCCATGTGCTACCGCTGTAAACTGTCTAACAAAGCAAGCGTCTCGTGTATCATTCGAGGCCTACCGCCGACGCTACAATCTAATGCTCGTGCATTTCAGTGCGAGCGACCTGAAGATTTATATGAGGCATTTTTATGTGCTATCGACGATTTCCATGGCCCTTCAGATTCACGCATGGCACTCAAAGAGATGAAGTTTTCACAACCACCTCAAAAGAAAATAAGCCCTGAGATACTACCCTGTCCACGGTGTAAGGAAACTGGACATCTTTTACGCTATTGTACACTGCCGGACAAGCGGACTTGCTATAAATGTGGGGAAATAGGGCATATCGCTACTCGCTGTAGAAGTACCACCATACAAACTGAGCCCGCTACGACGACTGGTAATGTCAAGAACATTCAACTACTGCAAAATTATAATGATGTTTACAAGAAGCTAGTGAAGGTAAACGGAACGTATGTCAAATCATACATCGATACAGGAAGTCAAGTGAATGTAATGAGTTACCACATTTCTTCAATATTAAAACTTGAGATTACCCCTACAAACATGACATTGAAAAGTTTCTCTGGGGAATTGGTTCAAAGCAGAGGTGAAGTGGAATTTGAGCTCGAAGTAGACGAAATAAAAATACTATGTAAGGCACATTTGACAAACGTGGACATGGGTGAAATTTGTTTGTTAATAGGACAACCTGTGATTAACTCCCAAAATACATCTTTCATAGTAAGCAATGGTATGGCTATACTTAAACAAGTTCCTGATTTCATGGATAAAATGGATGTAACTGAAAATATTCAAAAATTTCGAGTAGTAACGACATGTGAAGAGTCTTTACCACCGGGCACCTCAATTATTAGAGTCCTTGTAAGAGACAATCCGGAGGATAACGACGTCTGTACAGCGCCGCGTCATTTTGAATTTCAGGGTATTTCTTATACATTACCAGCAACGTTGCTACGAGGTAGCCAAGGCCACATAAAAGTAATTAATACTGGGAACAAGAACGTGTTATGGGAAGCCGGTTACATACTAACAAGAGCACGGAGCTGCGACGAACCAAGGACAAGCCAGGTCAGTTGCCAAGCCATATCTTTATTGCCTGAAATGTCAAATTTGCCATGTTCAACAGAACACTGTCTTAGCCATCGTTCCTTGTGTAAATTTTCTCATTGTAATAAATCGTGTATTTGTTCTGACGGAAGTGCCTCTGTCTTGAACGTTAATCAAATAGATGACGTTAGCGTAGGTAACTGTTAGGTAAGGTAATGACTGTCTGAAATTAAAGTAGGACATTTAAATAAAAACGAGCAAAATAAATAATTAGATTTATTATTAAAATTCAAAGATGCTTTTGCCGGTAGTACCAAAGATCTAGGTTGTTCAAAATTACTATACATGCGGATTCAGCTTACTAGTTCACAGCCTTTATATCGTCAACCACATAGGTTATCACACAGTGAACAACGGATAGTTAAGTCTAAGGTATCAGAGTTATTAGATGCCGGTATTATCAAAGTGTCGGAGTCAGATTATGCATTTCCTGTCATATTAGTTAAGAAAAAGAATGGCGAAAGTAGGTTGTGCGTTGACTATCGTTCACTTAATACTATAACTTGAAAGATCGCTATCCGTTAAAACTTGCGGGTAAACAATATTTCACTACTCTTCACATGGCCCAAGGTTTATCACCAAAGAATACGTCAGTATATCTGTCTGTATAGCTATTTTCGGAAATTTATTTATAAATTTGCACTTATTGATCGCCCATTATCGAATTTAACAAAAAAAAAAAAAAAAACGTTGTGGGTATGGAGAATAAATAATACCTAGGTACTTGAAATGACACCACAAAGTTGAAACCATTTGATTGGATAATTGCACGTTGTGCTAGTTCAATTTGTGACGTAAACATTCCGAATCGTGCAAATGAATCCACACAGTCTAAACGAGAAAAACTAACTAAAATAGGTTGACGTGAAAATAAAATGCGTTTCTCATGAAGGAAGTTTATTTAGCAATAGGTATATAATCAATATATAATTATTGTTTACATAAATAAACCTGTGATAAACATAAATAAACATTATTACATGATAAAAATTCGACGAGTACAGGCAGATGTTACATGAAGAATTAATTATGAATTTCATTACATAAATATTTGTTTGTGTTTACGAGTATTGTAATACAATTGAGCAGAGCACTCTTCATTATTAGATCTTCCGCTTCTAAAAATATTATTTTCACAGATATTATACAGATATCGATATCTACACCAGCTAAAAATCAAAATACACAAACCAACACAAACCAAAGTAACCAATTTAAATTAACTTAATTCCAAACTTTCGTTTGTCAAATGAATCGCAGACAATATAGGAATAAAAAAAAAAAAAAGTTTGTTTTAGTTTTTTTTTTTTTAGCACACTTTGTTTAGCTATGTTTGTTATTCAATTTTTTTTATTTAAATAAACTTATTAATACTTAAAGCAGAATTATTCATACATTTATTAAGATTTTTGTTTAGTTAAATAAATATTAATCACATTGCCATCTCTTGACATAAAGTATAAATAATTAATGTTGCCCATAATGCACTAGATGACACTGCTTTCCTTTTCTTTATTATAATTGTACTAATAATCTGTGAATAAAGTTACTGTATTTCAACTTGCCTCAAGTGTCAATGTCAAAGGTTTAAGAGGTTATGAAAATTTTACAAGAATATGGACTAGTTTCAGCTGATTCTCTTCGACCGTATCGAAGTATCGCTTCTATGTCTGATAGTGCTTAGTAGTTCTGATGGAAACTTAAAGACCGAAGACCTTATTGAGTTGCTCGAAAGTTAATTCAGTGGGTGCTTCCATTGCGGGAGCAATTTTTTCAGAATGGCCGATTGTTACGCCTCGTCCGCTGAAATGACCAAGCCACAGCGAGCATGCCACGTCTATCCGGTGAGCAGGCCGCTCAGGGTAGATAAGCCACGTCCATCTGATGAGCAAGCCGCTTAAGGTGGATTAGCCACGTCCATCTGCTGAGCATGCCGCTCAAGGTGGATTAGCCACGTCCATCTACTGAGCATGCCGCTCAAGGTGGATTAGCCACGTCCATCTGCTGAGCATGCCGCTCAAGGTGGATTAGCCACGTCCATCTGCAGAGCATGCCGCTCAGGGTGGATTAGCCACGTCCATCTGCTGAGCATGCCGTTCACGGTGGATAAGCCACGTCTTCCTAGGGGTATGCCTCTCCAGGTAGATCAGCCATAATAGCAACATCATTTTCTTATTGTTAACCTGTATCTCTATCTGTTCAGTGTTGTTTATATAAATAGTCATTCAATTGATACACTATTTAATCATTAGTTACAATCCATGATCCGGGTCCTAGTCTCTTGGATTTTATTAATTATGTAATCTTTGCCATTAATTATTAAATTATTTAATTAAATATTTAGTTGTCCCAGAACTTTAAAGAACTATGATTGATTAAATTATTGTGATGGCTATAATTGGTTATATCAAAAATAGTCAGTTCATGTTGTTATTCCTCAAGATTCTTACTGATGATTCATTTGAAATGTCAATTCATTTTTGTATAATTACTGTTATTGTTAACAATTATTAATCTCACTAAATATAATTATAATAATGTTATCCATTTGCACTGCACTTAAAGAGTTGTTATGTTCTACAAAACAGTGTGCGGCTATGATTGGCTATGATTCAGAAAAGGTATCAATTTGAGTAATTAATGTATAATGCATAGAATAATAATTCATCTAATGTATTCAATAATATCTTTTACATATTTAAATAATAATTATGTATAGTGTTGTATGTATAAGATAGAATGATTGTGATAATTATTACTTTTTCATTATGCTGCCACAGCCAATCACAATGATTTTCCATCCCACAGTGGGGCGATAGGGAGGGATATAGGGTATAAATACTCGATGTTGTATTGTTAAAGGTATGAATAAATATAATAAAACAAGTGTGGAAACTCTGCTCCGTTTTCATTTTATTACTCTCTTACAAATTACTTACAATCGAGTGTGGAAACTCTGTTCAGTTTTATTTTCAGCTTATTACTTTTCAGTACTCTTAACATAAGCAATAAATAATTATTAGATCGTGATTAGGACTTGAGCCACAGCTTGAGCTCTAAAATACTGGCGCCATTACAATTAGACCACATGTATCTATCCCAGTATAACTTAACTCTGTCGATTTATTCGATGGTTTGACTTCAATTTCGTTTCACCACGTTATTCTATAGATATATTATTACTCTGACATGGTTACTCTGACGTTGAACGAATGAATTGAATGAATGCGTAATGTACCCAAGTAAAATAGACAGTTTGACTTATACTTGCACAATAGCGCTGTGTATTCTTTCTTTTATTTGTTCGTTACACTTGGTCCTTACTCTATGGTTACTCTTTCGTGCGTGTTATCGGCGTTCCATCGATTTATAACACGTTATCACGTCTAAAATATTAAAAAAAAGACCTTTTGCACATTATAAATTTGGTGTTACTCGCGTTTCGTTAATTTTTTGATCGTTGTAACCAACCGATGTCTTGTTACCAAAAAATAGGTCTGATATGCTTGCCATAATTTCTAGGTTGAAGGGGTTGAAGGGGTTCCAGAACAAAGTAAAAACTTAGGTACATTTATGATAAATTTATTAACTTTCAAAGTAACATTGTATTTATCACGATTTGTCTTTTCCATAACAAAGGTCAGATCTGGGGTCTACAAAATATACAATTCGTGAAATGAATCTTTAGCGAACTATCAAGCAGATTTGAGACAATGTATAAACTTGATAATGTACAAAGTAAACACCTCGGTAGGTATATAAAATTAGTATATTGCAACGATACATTCTCACTGACTGTATTGTACGGCTTTACATCAGACAGTATATTTTTGTACTCTAAACACAACTCAAGTTAAAATTTGATAATTTAATATGTACCGACGCAATAACAAAGCGCTTATAAATTCACAATTAAGTACAATAAAGTGATACTTATAGTGGTATTATTGCTTCAGACAACAAAAGGCCATTTAAATCATTTATGTTCATTATAAATATGCCACTGGTATGGCAAATTAATATCTCAATATAACAAAGGTAAGGTACTAAACGATCTACGATTAATTGATTGGTTTGAATCTCCAACAATTATTACAAAACTTGAGCCATGCGTCGCGTTCAGTCTGAAAATGTTCATTTAGCACCAAATAGCCTTAATAATATAATCGTCAATACAAGCTACGGGGCAATTATATCGCTATCAAACTACGTGAACAGGGAATGATGCGATATGATAATGTTTAAATATAAATTAGAATTAGTTAAATCGCTCCCATTACATTTAAAATTGTCTCCAGGTAACGTTCACACGTTTAAAACTTACCAAACAACCATTTCTTCGCTTTATTGCACATTACATTATGTCTACAGTAACTCAATATTCGTTTAATATATCTCTAAAATCATAATAAGTACAATTGTAGTGTTGTACAATTATATTTGCTATAGAAATGAAAGGAATCAATTTTCCTTTTGGCCGATAAGGCCAATCTTAGCTTTTGGTACATTTTCTATGGGTACCTACCATTTAATAACAATTTCCCATAATTTACTACTATTTACTAACAAAATAAGACGATTTCCTTTCACATCGCCGTACACTAAGATTATTCTTTTAAGCTTGTTAGTTTTCGGAAAGCTATTCTACTGAGAACATGCTGCATGCAATTTTGCTTCCTTTTCTTTATGTACAAACACAAACTGATGTCTATATACTTTTATTCTTTCTGGTAACATAGCTATTGTATAGAAATATGTATATTAAAAATTGACACATTCCGAGTAGAATAACGTATAATCTTCAACCGTATAGTCGCTACCACCAAATTACAAAATTCGATAGCTATCATTAAATTCGATACTTTATATACACCTACAGAATTTACAAGGAAAATAGGGTCAATCACTAGTCCATACACAATTATATCAATATTCAAAATTCACAAAAATACTGAAAAATAAATGACGATACATTAAAATGATACAAATTTAAATGAAATAGGCAAAAATAACTACACATACATACCTATATTCATTAAGTTTCCTTCTGAAAAATACATATTAACCAATAAGAATTTGCCATGAATACTGGAATTCAGTAAAACTCGTAACATTCCAAATAGTATGTAGGTACATTGTAAATGGTATCTATATAAAATTCACATTACATTATATACTTATCAACTACAAATAATTTTGTAAACCACATATAAAAAACCGCGAATTTTTGGCGATGGTAAAATTTACAAGATTATAAATTAAGAAATTTTATTTGCAGAAATTAGCTTAAGTCAAAATTGGAAAAAGCGCTAAAAACCTAAGTGGAGTACACAATAAATAAAATAGTCAATAATAAATTAGTATGGGAAAACTACGTTTTAATGTTTCAAAAATTTACTTTTGTCTAAACGAGAAACAGTCATCGCTACATAGAACAATAATAAAAATACATTCTTAAATAATGTTAGTTGTGGCGGGGAAAACAATTTACTACTTATTTGAATATCACTCACTCAGTCAATAAATAAATAAAATCTATCGACGCTACCGGTATCGACGGACATCTTTAATTCCACATAAATAATTTAAGCTAAGAATTTAAGTAAAGGGTAAAAGTATGCATTCTGATAACGAACACAGAACACGGAAGTCAATTGTCACTTTTAAGTGAACTGAAATTAAAATTTTGAACGATTCCTTGAATTTTCTTCTTTTTATTAATATGGAGGAGGCGTTCTGTGTGGTAATGTGGGCCAGGTTTTCATTTGGGCTCGACCCATGTAAGGGCTATTTTGATTTTAGGCGCCCCGATGCAACTGACGGCTAGGCTTTCGAGTATCCATCCATCCATCGACCTTTTAAGACTTTCGAGTATGCCTTGACCTAATTGACAGGTAGATAGGAATACATAATGATAAAAAATTTCAATACCAATGTTATTGGGGCTTAAACAGTCCCGCTATAGTTATCGCCGGCGCGTCAGTCGCGTAGTTTCACTTTTAATATCCTGTACAGGGGGCCTAGACAAGTGGCAAAACGCTTGTAGAATAGAAATAGAATAGATTAAAAAATGTATGGGATTGACATTAGCTTACGACTAATTAGTCGTTAGCGAATGTCAATCCCATACATTTGCTAATCTATTCTACTATCGTTTTTGCTACATCTTTTATCGACTCCTCGCCGATAGACTCGCGTGCGTCACGTGACCGCACGCGTGTGACGTCACGCGGTCGAGCAGGGCGTGTGACGTCACGCGGTGGGCGCGGTGCGTGTGACGTCACGCGGGCGCCTTGGCCTTCTTGCTGAAGGGCAGCTGCAGCCGGCGGCGGCGCGGCTTGGGCACCCCCTCCTCCTCCATCAGCGACGAGTCGGTCGACTCCTCCTCCTGCGGCGTGTTGCTCGAGGCCGGCTCTGACGCCTCTGAGCCTGGAACACAATTTTTGACGGGATAACGTCTTATAAATCGACTAGTGGACGCCCGCAGCTTCGCTCGCGTAGAATTAGACCCATTAACGACGTCTACCCGTCTAACGACTTCAAAAACGGCAAACCCCCGTTTTACCCCCTTAGGGGGTGAATTTTCAAAAATCCTTTCTTAGTGCTCCCCTACGTTATAAAAGGAACCCCTGTGCAAAATTTCAAGTTTCTAGCCCTTATAGTTTAGGCCCTGCGTTGATATGTCAGTCAGTCAGTCAGTCAGTCACCTTCTCCTTTTATATATCTTATAAATCGATGAACGCCAACACGAACGAAAAAGTGTGACGTGATTTGTCGTTACCTGACGTCATGAGGCGTTATTGACAACCGTTTCCATGGCTACTAAATAGGGAACAACTTGCTCAGTGTAAGGAACTGTCAAAATAAATATATAGACTTGTCTGTTGTCTGTTAACTTTGTATTTTCAATTCTCCATTTTATCTTTTTTCTTTTTTTTTATACTTAATAATTAAATATTAAATTATTTAATAATGATTATGACGTTATCACGTAAATCTATCGTCCGTAAACCGACTTTACAGACAACCATTTTTTTTAATTATTAGGGAGGACTTTTGGAACACATTTATTTATAGAGTTGAGTAGGTATACATGGCATGAGTATGAGTACACATGGCAAATGCATGGTTAGTTGTAATATATTTGTAACTTTTGTAAAGAGAGTTTTGCACAAGATCAAAATAATACCACATAATACATAACAGTAGGTATACATAGTTATAACGAACTGCTACGACTCAGTGGCACGGTAGATGGTAACAATTGTGTTTTCCAGTTGTCCTCCACCCACAACACAGGCCTAGGCCTACCGCGGTAGTGGGAGTGTGTAATCGTTCAGTTATTTATAAGTCTATTGAAAAATATTGAGAAAGGATTTTACAAAAGGACTTAATGCCCCAAGGAATATTCTACCATTCAACCTAGTGTGATTGTTAGGGCTGGTGGTACGAGTCAAAAAACAAATATTAATTGAGTACTATTTAGTAAATAGTACCATACTATTTTTCTATATTTCAAGCGGTGACAGCCCAGCGGCTATCGAACTGGCCTCTCACTCGAGCGGTCCAGGTTCAAACCCCAGCGGCACGCACCAATGACTTTCTAAGTTATGTGCGATTTAAGAAATTAAATGTCACTTGCTATAACGGTGAAGGACACATCGTGAGGAAACCTGCTGTTCTCGAAGGTATGTGAAGTCTGCCAATCCGCACTTGGCCAGCGTGGTGGACTAAGGCCTAATCCCTCCCATTCTGAGAGGAGACCCGTGCCCAACAGTGGGACGTCTATGGGTCGCAGCGACGAGTACCATACTATTAAACTGCATCAAAACCCAACATCCTCACCTTCCGCTAGCGCCTTCTGTCTGGGCTGCGGCGGGCGCAGCGGGCGCGGGTCGTCGGCGCCGGCGACCACGTCGGTGCTGCGCGAGCGCGCGACGGGCGCGGCGGCGAACGGGCGCCGCGGCGGCGGCAGCGGCGCGCCCGCAACGCTGCGCATCGACGCGCGCAGGTGCGGCTGCGACTGCGTGTGCGCGCGCGCTAGCTCCTATTAAACTGCATCAAAACCCAACATCCTCACCTTCCGCTAGCGCCTTCTGTCGGGGCAGCGGTTGGCGCGGCGGGCGCGGGTCGTCGGCGCCGGCGACCACGTCGGTGCTGCGCGAGCGCACGACGGGCGCGGCGGCGAACGGGCGCCGCGGCGGCGGCAGCGGCGCGCCCGCAACGCTGCGCATCGACGCGCGCAGGTGCGGCTGCGACTGCGTGTGCGCGCGCGCTAGCTCCTATTAAACTGCATCAAAACCCAACATCCTCACCTTCCGCTAGCGCCTTCTGTCGGGGCAGCGGTTGGCGCGGCGGGCGCGGGTCGTCGGCGCCGGCGACCACGTCGGTGCTGCGCGAGCGCACGACGGGCGCGGCGGCGAACGGGCGCCGCGGCGGCGGCAGCGGCGCGCCCGCAATGCTGCGCATCGACGCGCGCAAGTGCGGCTGCGACTGCGTGTGCACCACGCGCGATAGGTCCTCGCCCGTCCAGTTCACGCTGACGAAATATTAATAATAAAAAATATTGGTTGCCTGTAAAGTCGGTATACGGGCGAAAGTTTTACGTGACAACGACTTTGAGTGGTAAAATAATTTTAATGTGAATATTCATTCGTATAGTAGTATCGTCTCGTATCGTATCGTCTCTCTCGCTCTTAGGCGGGCTAACCATGCCCGAGTGGAAGGGACGCGTGCCTCTCACTCGCTCTCATTGTGAGCGCATAACGTGAGCGGAGCGTAACGCAGTTTCTTGAAGTGTCACCCGGCCAATTTATAAGACGTTGTCACGTCAATAAATATCTTGGACATTCTCACACACGGCCATCTGACCCCAAAGTAGGCGCGAGCCTGTGATATGGGTGTCAGAGACTGATATACATACATCGATATTTTTAAATACATACTTAAATAGATAATATTGACATCCAGACACAGAACAAATACAAGTGTTCGTCACACGAATATTTGTCCTGAGTGGGATTCGAACCCACGACCTTTGGCGCAACAGACAGGGTCACTACCGATTGCGCCAACGGGCCTGTCAATATTCGATACTCTTTTATCCACAACAAATTAATAAACCAGCTGGCCTAGACAAGTGGCAAAAACGCTAGTAGAATAGATTAACAAATGTATGGGATTGACATTCGCTATCGACTAATTAGTCGTAAGCGAATGTCAATCCCATACATTTGTTAATCTATTCTATTTCTATTCTACTAGCGTTTTGCCACTTGTCTAGGCCAGCTGTACTAGCTATAGTGTGTATTGTCTTCTTTATTCAAACTTAATTCGGTAGCGAACGCATGCTTATGAACTGCAATTATTTATACTAAAAAATACTGTACTAGACTGAAAAAATAATTTAGTCGAACTAAAATGTTAGAACTACTTACATAAATTTCTCATTTTACGAGTAACTGACAAAACACTTCATACTACTCAAGGTGGACTAAAAAAAAACCAAATTATCATAAATAAGATGGTTTGTTCTCTGAGACAGATTCTCTGTCTTCTATGGTGTCGGATTTTTCCAATTAAAAAGGAACACTGCTAAAGCGCTCGTAGTTACGCGGCTCATGACATTTATATTAAGGTGGTACAGTGTTTAACCAACGATGAGAATGAATTAATACATAAAAAAAATAACAAACGAGAATGCAGCACAGCCATCCGCTGCCGCCCATATTAATTGATTAAGACTCAAAGTCTATTTAGCAGATGGGTATTAGTGAGTTCGTTATAAGGTACGACGGACTGGGGAAGGAAATGTTAGTGACAGTTAGTCCTGTTAGTTAGTATTAGTTCCAATTAGTAACTGTTAGAGAGTTCCATGTAAGTCACAGGTCCGTTGCTGCCCTTGAGCACTAAGATAAGGTTGCCTCTAAATAATATGTAACCATATCTTTCTAGCCGGCACACAATTGCTTCATAAGTTTTCTACCGGGTGTAATCGTTAAGTGTGTACAGGCGATTATTCCGTAACTATTAAAGATATCAAAAACTTTAACTGATTTCGAAAGTACTTTAGCTAATGAGTAAAATGACAATAATAACTTAATAAAAATAAAACTATAAATATCCAAAAAATTTACATTAAACACTCCCATACATTTAGTATGAGATAGTAGAGATGGCCCCTCCAGTTGGTCTGGCTGCAGACCAACAGTGTTGAAATAGTTCCCTAAGTGTCGAGCATAAAAATCAAGCTTGCTAAGTAAACTTATATCATTTTTTCTGGATCTTTAAAGCGTCTGGTAAGGGTAAGCGCCGACGGAAAGTGTCTGGCAATAGTTATTATTAATTTGTAACAAAATGATCTAAAACATATGTGAAAATCAGCCATGAGAATATAAGAAAAGTTGGTACTGTAATTTTCGATTTTCAGCATCTGATACCAATGAATTGGCCGTCTACCCAAGCTAGCGAGTATGCACACGCTCAAAGTATGTACTAACGCTAGCTCATCCCATATAAATTGTTTATGAGAAAATAAGTAACGTCTGGCGGCACTGGGATCTTGGACCATTAGGTAAAGTGCTTTCGATATCAGTTTAAATTTTTTGATATCTGTAATAGTTACGGAACAATCGCCTGTGCACACTTAACGATTACACTCTGTATAACGTAAACGGTATGGTTGTGGTATAGAATACCGTACCATTTTATACAACATAAATAATAATTTATAACAATTCGTCATTGATGTTAAGATTATAGGAGTATGTATGTTATGTAAGATTGTAAGCTTTTAGGGCTTACAAATTTATTTCATTGAAAAACAGGGTTACCTACTCTACTACTCTACAAAGTCGTGCTATCAGATCGTGATAAGAACAGAACTACGAATCAATTAAAAATAGACTGAGGTCGAACGAAAAACAAGATATTTCTTGATTTACATATTTATTTTTTATGAAAGAGTAGGTACAATCTCACTTATGAGTTATGACACATACTATAGCTGAATATATTTGACAATTATTAAGCAATTATTATATCAAACCTAACGTCATATCTAACTCCCTAAACTCCTTATCTATTCTCTCATCTATCAACTTCATATCATGATCTCTTTTCGCTATGTATATATCAAGATCCTTTGTATACTGTTCCATGGCTTTTGCCGCCATTGCTTCCCAGACGCTCTTATCTTTCATAGCCCGCCACATTTCCCCGCCCTTTTTAGCGATTTCAAACAGTGTGAAACCGGGATGTTCCGCCTTTATTTGTTCTCTTACACTGTTAACGAACATCATATATGGGCTGTATGGACGTTTTGGTATGCTCGCCACTCCAATTTCTTCACTGAAGGCAAAAATCAGAGTTCAGTTGCAAAATACGAATTATTAAAGAAGACATTCCTAACATAACAAAGCACCAACAGTCACCAGTAAAAATTTTTTTTCTACATTTTCTACATTATATTAATAGACTATTATAATAAAAGAGTAATAGACATTATACTGATTAAATAGAGTATTTTATATTGTTGAGATGAGGGAAAGCTAAATATTAAAAATAATTTAGTACGTACTTACAGTACAACATATAGATGTATCGACGAAAAAATACATTGAAACATGTTAATACATAAATACATACATAATTATTTGGCGTTGGAGATGGATAAAATCTGCACGGAGTTAGAAGTACATTGTTTTCGGTGGCGTATTAATGCGCACCAAACTTTATGGTCGTTATGAATTTAGCACATGCTAATTCCGCAACGCCCGCAATTCTCACTTTACACATGCACATGTAGTAAAGTGAGAATTGCGGGCGGGGTTAGTGTCCCATGCGCTCACCTCTCCCGCATATAAAAATATCGGACATTTGTCTAACCGCTTATAGACTTGCGCATACAAAGATTAGTGCGAGCTATAAAAGAAAAAGTTACTAACTTGTCACCACCGAGAACGAACTGAACGGGTGGATCTCGCCGCCGGTCCTCCGGACTCTTGCGCACGTCGTTGTGCGAGCCCCGCGATCTTATCTCCTCCAGTCTCTTCTCCTGTCTCTCGTCGTATCTCCTCTCGCGAGCCTCCTGCGCCAGCCGCTCCTCTAACTGCAACCTGTTGATTGCGGGAATGTAAGCGCACTACGATCAAACACTCACGGTCTGACGCCTGAAGATCCGGCTGGAGATGTGCCCGTCTTGTGGTCGAGTTGTAACACGCCTTAGACATAACATGATAGGTCCCAACTACGTTCACGCCAACTTATAGTCACACAAACTCACGGTACCGCGCCTGCGCTTAGGATCTGAAGATGTGCCATATACGTTTGTGGTCGAGTTGTAACACGCCTTAGACATAACATGATAGGTCCCAACTACGTTCACGCCAACTTATAGTCACACAAACTCACGGTACGGCGCCTGCGCTTAGGATCTGAAGATGTGCCATATACGTTTGTGGTCGAGTTGTAACACGCCTTAGACATAACATGATAGGTCCCAACTACGTTCACGCCAACTTATAGTCACACAAACTCACAGTACGGCGCCTGCGCTTAGGATCTGGAGATGTGCCATATACGTTTGTGGTCGAGTTGTAACACGCCTTAGACATAACATGATAGGTCCCAACTACGTTCACGCCAACTTATAGTCACACAAACTCACGGTACGGCGCCTGCGCTTAGGATCTGAAGATGTGCCATATACTGGTCGAGTTGTAACGCGAGCTAGATGCGACAACTTACGGTCATACACACTCACGGTTTGGTGCCTGCGCTAAGGATGTTAATATAATTGTCGTTGTAGTCTAGTTGCAATGCGCCCTGCCAGATGCGATTGTACCCAACTATGTTTACACAAGCTCATAGTCACACACTCACGGTTTCTCCTGCGCTGAGGTTAAAAAGATGTGCTGTAATCTGGTAGAGTTGTAATGCTCTTCAGATAGATGTCACAGTTCCCAACTACATACGCACTAATTCACGCCCAAAGTTTCGATCTTGTACCTACTAGTCCTGCAGCCATCGCCTATGTTTTTAGTGATTAATAACAGGCTGAATTTTCGTAGCAGGTTCGGTTCGACGAGACGCCCAAGTTCTTCTTCTGACAATTCTCGGTAGAGGTAGCTAATGTAGTGCGCAGGTATAGAACATGTCGATTTGGTGGGGTGTAGAAATTGTCTGAATAACCGCATGTTTTTTTTTGTATGAAGCTTAATAAATATTTGTACAATCAAATGGTCACACAGTCCTACAAATGTAGTGGGTACGATTTCCCAGTCCTACGTTTAGAAGTTGTCCATTCTACGGAAAGACTTTTTTCATTACGTCACTTTGACATTTCATATACAACGTTTGCGGGGTCAGCTAGTTTATTTATATAATCGCCTCTCACCTTGCCTCAGCGAGCCTCAGATCCAGCGGGTAGTGCGGCGCGTCCGGCTCGCTCCCCGACGAGTCTTCGCGCCAACCAAAGTTGTCCGCCACTAGAATACACATACATACATATATTGCTTATAAATACATATATGAGTAGCGTCCATAGCCCAATGGGTAGCGTCCATAGCCCAATGGCTCGGGTCGATTCAATGTGATCCAAAGAGTTAAGCAACGACGGGCGCGGTCGGTTTGTGGATGGGTGACCGCTAGTGGCAAAATTTCATGGACGCTACCGTGCTTCGGAGGGCACGTAAAGCCGTCGGTCCCGGTTGTTTTCAATGTTGGAAACAGTCGTTAAGCCTTGTCGAAGACCTTCGGGTGGCTTGAGAACATTCGACACTGGGTTGGCCACTAACCCCTGAGGGGGAGACCCGTGCCCAGCAGTGGGACGTCTATGGGTCGCAGCGACATATATTGATATAGGCATTTTACAGATATTTTGACACATGTATATACCGAGGCCATGTAAGCGAAAGAAAATAATTACAAAAAAAAGATATCTAAATTCTGGGATACAAATAGTTGAGTTTTCAATTAGGTAGGTACCTATTTATGTCATGTCATTGTCTACATTTTATATGCTTGCCTGCTATAACCCATAGACATTCCAATGTTGGGAAGGGGTCTCCCCACAGACAGCTGCGGGAGGTCTAGAGCATACTCTACCACGCTGATCCAATGCGGATTGGTGGGGACTACAATTTACATAACTAGCTTTAAAGAAATGAATTTAATTACATATATACATAGGGAAATGTATTGTTTATAATAGGCCTAAATAGTACCTATGTGAGAGGAAAAAGTTGGTTATTTAATTAATATTCCCAAATTGGCCAAAATCTATATAATATATATAAAAGGAGAAGGTGACTGACTGACTGACTGACTGACATATCAACGCAGGGCCTAAACTATAAGGGTTAGAAACTTGAAATTTTGCACAGGGATTCCTTTTATAACGTAGGGGAGCACTAAGAAAGGATTTTTGAAAATTCACCCCCTAAGGGGGTAAAACGGGGGTGCAAAGTTAGTATGAAATTTGCCGTTTTTGAAGTCAAGTGGGCAACCCGAACGCGGGCAGACGTCGTTAATGGGTCTAATTCTACGCGAGCGAAGCTGCGGGCGTCCACTAGTATTGTTATAAGAGAACTGTAGTACATACATGTAACAATCAACAGCTTTAAGTCCTTAACCCATATTATTTTTGATAATTTATATCTTTCCTACACTGATAAATTAAGGTACTTATTATAACTGTAAGTTAATGTACTAATATCACGTTATACGTGAAACAAGCACTTGATACGCAAACATGAAATTAATTAAGTTTAAGCGGAATTAATACGAATAAATTTTTAACAAAACCTACAAAGTATAAAAGGTAATAAATTAACTTGAAAAGGTAAAGTAATAGTTTCATAAAAAATCCACTGGTTAGTTTACGCATTTTTACAAAGACTACTAGGGACACATACAAGCTTACTTACAATTAACCTGGGCCACAGTTTGTTAACATTAGAAATGTAAATGACAAGATGTGTTTTTTTTTTTTGTATTAAGAACCGTAAAACTGAAATACCAAATTAAGTTATCCAAGTTGAGTTTTAAGATATTTTCACAATTCTTATATAAGATGGTCGTCTCTAGAACAGTTATATTCTTGGCACCGTTGCTCACCTCCAGTTTATTTTTACAATTATCCTCACTATTTTATAATACGGTTCTTTTGCGTATGATTATATTATTTCCTATATATTATTACACTTACATAAATTAAATTATGTGTTTATTAGTACTTCCATTCTAGGGTACCACAGTAGTAAATGAACACCAAAGTTATTACAGCTATGTATGACTATGCTTTCAGCTTTTACAAATCATTATTTCCGTTTTTATATTAAAAGCATGTATGAAATATATGTAACCCGTTCAGAAAATGAAAAAGAAATGGTTATGAGTACAAGCGCTCGTAACAGGTATATTCAAAATCTTACCTTGGTAGCGACGAATGTTGCCATGTCAAAGCGTCTAATCTATGGCGAAAAACTGGCAGCTCAGAGGGAAAGCGGGTAGGGAGGAAATAAAACCAAAATCACAATCGTCAAAAGCTTTCAAACGTGCACAGAACTTGGTCATCAAATTCTACGTATACCCACAAAAAAATTAACGCTCGTTTATGGCCAGTTTCTGAAATGATGACTAACTTACAATCTATATTATTACATTAATAATAGCCCGTTTTTGAAACACACGGAAAGAAGAATGTGAAATTCGCATAGTTCAAATTTATATTGCGCAACAGTGCAGAAGCTTAGGATGCCGCGAAATGACTCTACCGATGTAAATAGTAATCTCTCTCTTTTGTAATCTCGTATATATGTTATAAATGACAATATATATTCTTATTATCTTAATTTAAAATTTTCATATAGTATGTACTAGTAACTTCATTTCTATGAGAAGAATGTTTACCCCAGAAAACTTAAATGACACTGGTACATTGTTTTAACATTTGTTTTGTTATAAAATAATAATATAAGTTAGACAAATTCTGATCAGTGCGAGTACAAGTATGAATGGCTATACTAGGAAGCTACAACCCATAGTTTACACTGTTGGGTCGGGTCTCCCACATAGCCCCACATGTGAGCATATTCCACCTGGCCAACATATCCACTGCTCCAATGCAGATTGGTGGAGAAGTTGGCCAACCCAGTGTCGAATATTCTAAGCCGGTTAAGGTCACCGACAAGGCTTATCGATTGTTTTTACAATTGAAATCAATGAAATCAAAATATACTTTTTTTTCTTCATGTAGTTATAATAATGTATTATAAAGCGCGTAAGTTCCGGGTGATTGTGTATGAAAAATATTATACGTATGTTGATCGTCATTTCAGTCCAACTGTCATTTTATGCTTAAAGCTGTTAGTTATGGCATAAACCTAATTTACAATTTTCTATGTGATAATATATCCATATTAATTTCGTATAATTTTCTCAAGGCAACTAACATTGTATGAGATAGTGCCATTTAGTGTTAAATATTTAAATTTGCCTGGTTAAGGCAACTACTTCATAAAGATATATTACGATGACGTTATTCAGGATGTTCAACGCAAATTGACTTACATTAATAACACGTGAATTAAACCTACAAAAGTTCAAGAATTGTAAGCATAGATAAATGTCAATATGTAAAATATGTCATTTAGTCACTAAATGTTAAAAAAACTTATTTAGTATTAAAGCCAATAAATTGCTACATTGAATTGCTTCATTTAAAATCATACATAGAAGAAAAAGGATAATAAAAGGATAATAAGTGCAGTTAAAAATCTAAATATAAATTAACGATAAGTACGGGTAAGGTTATTGAAAAAGCTAAGGATACAAACAAGCTTAGAATAGTACAAAGGAAATAATACCCAATATCGGAAATAAGAGTACAATCTACAAATTTAAAACAGGAAGACAATACTTCATACATGCATTTGTCATGTTCCAGATTGTATATCTACCCCAAAAATATATTCACTTTGTAAAGCCTGAAAGCTTCCTATCGATTGTGATATAATATCATTTAATATATAGAAAATAGATTTATTTTAAAACCAATATAAATTTATTTGTACAAAAAATATATGTATAGCTGTAATTATAGTAATAAATAGTACCTAGTCATCTTAAACTACATTTCGTAATATAGCACAAAGTATGGAGGAACTAATAATCAATCAAATCCTAGCTTGATTTACATGTAAAAATATTAAAAGCTACTATTTATTTTAGTTTATAAACGTATAACATTCCGAAAAGCCAAATTGATTTTTTTTATGGTATAGATTAATAATGATTTAATGAATATAGTTATTTATTTGACGTTCTGAATCGTTTTTAAAATGAACCGTTATTAAGATGAGTTTGAATAACATTATACAGGCGAAACTTACTGAAATTATGCTATTATTACAAATAAAAAAAATATATTTACTAACCTAGGATATTTTAAAAAACTAAGCTATGAATGTTATGAGATGTTTGTCGTCCATGATTTATTAGCACGAATGGTCATGTGACATGCGTAAATGATTTAAATATAATTTAAGTACGAAACACTAAATCTAAACAATGAACATTCCGATTTCCTATAGTTAATAACACAATAATCTAAAAAAACTAAATTTGCTGGTATTAGTTAAATATTGTGAGATACCTTTGAACATTTTGAGCATAGAGTAGTTCTTTTTAATGAAATTTAAGAATGAAAATAATTATTAAAATTAATTATTTCAGGGTTTAGCATAGTAAACGCTTGTTTTAACACTAACACTATATTTTATTTAATTAATTCACAAAGTCAAGATTATAACAATGGTTATATAAAATGTCTTTTAGAATGGTTCTCGATTAATTTTATCACAATTTAATTGATACGATTTAAATATTTAAAATATTTGATTTACCGTATTAAAGAACCGATTAATAATAATATTATAACCTAGGGCTTTCAAAAGCTACAAATGACACTACTGTGATGGAAATTAATTTAAGTAAGTATTGAAAACGATAGGATGATATAATATAACAAGCAATCACATTTGAACACAGAAAAAAAGCGGACAAACTAATTGTCTGGGTGTTTGTCCATCAATATGTGCATATGTAATGTGATATCCCTACTAACTGGCCATAAATAAAATTTTAAACAAACTCTTTTTTGTAGATTGGAGTTATGAAAATCAGAGATGTCGCCACATATTAAACACAAGTTTTAGTTACCAACTGTATAATACAACATTTATATTTAGAGACTAAGAAAACAGATTTATATACACTACAAAATGAAATTTTTCAAAAAATACATACATTGATCTATTAAATTATGTGATTTCAATAGCAGCAATAAGATATTTTAATCTACATGACCTTTTTTTAATGATATTTTGTCACAAAATATCACGCCTTCAGCTCACCACAGCAAAATGCTATAGAAAGGTACGCATCGCGTTTTTGCTTAAATCCTGTTTAATAACTGTTTTAACAAGCGCCATAATAAAAAAGGAAGACAATTATTTCGACAGAAACGAACGACAAAATAAATTTGCTATTTCAAGTTTCGAATAAAACTGTGCTTACTGACACGTTATTTTGCATTACAAATGCTACAGAGCTAAGTGCGTACATCTATGCTTCTAATACAGAGAACTAATCGTGTAACAACATAATTTATTTCTGTACGACCATGTATTTATCAAGCGAAAATGAGGTTATTAGAATCAGAATAAGAGGTTTGTTGATAGAATCTGTAATTAAAATCTGAATCTGAAAACCTGACTTACAGACGCGAAACTAAAATATAAACAGATTAAGTGCGCCAATTTTAAATCGCATATCATGCCTACCCTTCATAACAATACAGGGTGGATTTTTGAGACGGGTCAGTAAGGGCAGGTACCTTAACCGTTATAGTTACAGGAAAACGTTCCTAGGAGACTATCCATAACTTTTTAAGATATTCTGAACTGCATTCACAGATTGTTGAGAAAATGTACGGCCTGCGAAAAAAGTGCTAAAATCCAAAAAAATATATTTTTATTCGTGTCGTCGAAACGTTCGTAGTCTCCTAGGAACGTTTTCCTGTAACTATAACGGTGAAGGTACCTGCCCTTACTGACCCGTCTCAAAAATCCACCCTGTATATCGATTGGTACTGTGATGTGCTGAAGTTATGTTGCCGAGATTTGCCGCGAGTGTTCGAGTGGTCGAGATTTGCCGCGAGTGTTCGAGTGGTCGAGATTTGCCGCGAGTGTTCGAGTGGTCGAGAGTTGCCGACAGTGTTCTAGGGCATTCGAGAACTCACTCGAAATGCTCATGGCACAGCGACCCGTCGTCAAGCTTACCTGAGCCGCAGAGCGACGTATCGTCGCCGACGCTCAAGTCGTCTTGAGAGCTGCTCATGCGCACTGGAACAATATTACAATTAAACAACATATTTTTAAATATCGTTCATGTAATTTTTAGTATAACGTAGTAGTAAACCAGGAATAAGTCAGTCGAAAGCGCAGTAGTAGTAAGTCAGTCGAAAGCGCTGATTAGTTAGTTGGTATTATGTTATAGCTGTCTATTATGATAACCCATGCGCAGCTAGCTACACTTTCACGCCGACAGCTATAGGTACTATAAATATTAGAGTTTTCTCCAAGAAAACATCTCTTTATTTTTAAAAGTAACACATTTAAAAAAGAAATTTATTATTTAAAAGATATGCAAATTTACTGGATATCTTTTGAGATAAATATTTCCACCGTGCATATCCCTTTAATTTTAAAAGTAAAACATTTAAAAATGATTTTTTTTTATTTAAAAGATGCAGGATTTACTGGATATCTTTTGAGATAAATATTTCCACCGTGCATATTAATAATAATAACGTAAATTGGTAAATTATAATGCACAAAAGCATATTACAGATGAAAATAGTAAAGTATTAAATTCACCTCTACTGCCTGCCTGGCGGCCGTTAGCAGTCCTATACAGGGTGCTCTCGAGGAACTGGAGGCCATTATTATTATAACGTAAATTGTTAAACTATAATGCACAAAAGCATATTACAGATGAAAATAGTATTAAATTCACCTCTACTGCCTGCCTGCCGGCCGTTAGCAGTCCTATACAGGGTGCTCTCGAGGAACTGGAGGCCATTATTATTATAACGTAAATTGTTAAACTATAATGCACAAAAGCATATTACAGATGAAAATAGTATTAAATTCACCTCTACTGCCTGCCTGCCGGCCGTTAGCAGTCCTATACAGGGTGCTCTCGAGGAACTGGAGGCCATTATTATTATAACGTAAATTGTTAAACTATAATGCACAAAAGCATATTACAGATGAAAATACTATTAAATTCACCTCTACTGCCTGCCTGCCGGCCGTTAGCAGTCCTATACAGGGTGCTCTCGAGGAACTGGAGGCCATTATTATTGATTATGTTGAAGCCGCACAGCCGCTCGATTTGCTTCCACCTATGCATTCGCTCCTGTAAAGAATTTGCTAATGAATAGTTAATGCTAATAAGTTATAAAATAACAAAAACAGTATTATAATTACAAAAAGGACCCGCAGTCAACTTAATAGCCATTTCTACATGAAACCACAGCGCTACGTACAATACCTCTATTCTGTCACGTTGTTTGATGATTATGATGTAAAGCCAAATTATAGTTGTTTCTAATTGCGAAACGTTCCTGTTATAGCATAAAATTTATATTAAAATATATATATGTAACATGCGGCGAATTAATCAATTTAAATTATTTTAATATTTTTTTAATAATTGAATTAAATATGTAATTAAAAAAATTGGTTGGGTTAGTGGCCAACCTACTAGTGTCGAATGTTCTCAAGCAACCAAGTTTTTCGACAAGGCTTTACGATGGTTTTACCTATGAAAACAAACGAGACCGACAGCTTAACGTACCCTTCCTCCGAAGCACTGTAGCGCCGATGAACTTTTGCCACTGGCGGTCACGCATCCACAAACCGACTGCGCCCGTCATTGCTCACGTTCAGTTGATCACATAGAATCGACGCAAGCTATTATCATCATCATCACAACCCATTCTTTGTCCCAATGTTGGGCAGGGGTCTTCTCTCAGAATGGGAGAGATTAGGCATTGGGCTATGGACGCTACTATCTATAATCGATACGTAATAGATGTCATGTCATCAAACGAATGAATCAATATATAGTTTTTAATACAGTTGCTCAAAAAGTGGCGTATTACAGGGACGTATAGCGTTCGGGAAGTGAGCTATTACACACTCGTGCTTTTTCTTTACCTTTTCCGAACTCGTGCGTTCTCTTTCCCAACTGTCAAAATAATGTCTATTAAAAAGAAAAAACCAACCACGAAGATTTTACTAAAAAAAAATTCATAGAAGTTTTTATGATTCATGCAAATATTTCTTAAAAGAAGCTACTAATTTGTTTCAATATCAGATTTAATGATTTGATTCAATGAGTTAGGTTAGGTTTCACTTCATTTCAGCTGATTAAATTTCATGTCAATAAAAAAATTCTACTGAAGACATGGCTGTATGGGCGTAGTTCCCTTTGCCTACCCAGAATGGGTGAAGAAAACAAAAAAAAATCTCTGCAATACTCTGTATTCTTTTACGGTTGGCGCCATTTTCCAAAAATGTTCTTTGCGAGTTTAGTTTGTGTTTTTATTATTTTATTAAATTGCTTAATTTTTTCGCAACTGTATTAAAAATAGTTGTTCAGTACACGTGCGGAACCGTCATTGCAACTTGTTCCGACTGTCAACCCTCGCCTTCGGCTCGGGTAGACATTTGTCGGAACTCTTTGCAATGACAGGCTTTCCGCACTTGTAGCGAAATATACTATTTTAATACAGTTGCTCAAAAAGTGGCGTATTACAGGGACGTATAGCGTTCGGGAAGTGAGCTATTACACACTCGTGCTTTTTCTTTACCTTTTCCGAACTCGTGCGTTCTCTTTCCCAACTGTCAAAATAATGTCTATTAAAAAGAAAAAACCAACCACGAAGATTTTACTAAAAAAAAATTCATAGAAGTTTTTATGATTCATGCAAATATTTCTTAAAAGAAGCTACTAATTTGTTTCAATATCAGATTTAATGATTTGATTCAATGAGTTAGGTTAGGTTTCAGTTCATTTCAGCTCATTAAATTTCATGTCAATAAAAAAATTCTACTGAAGACATGGCTGTATGGGCATAGTTCCCTTTGCCTACCCAGAATGGGTGAAGAAAACAAAAAAAAATCTCTGCAATACTCTGTATTCTTTTACGGTTGGCGCCATTTTCCAAAAATGTTCTTTGCGAGTTTAGTTTGTGTTTTTATTATTTTATTAAATTGCTTAATTTTTTCGCAACTGTATTAAAAATAGTTGTTCAGTACACGTGCGGAACCGTCATTGCAACTTGTTCCGACTGTCAACCCTCGCCTTCGGCTCGGGTAGACATTTGTCGGAACTCTTTGCAATGACAGGCTTTCCGCACTTGTAGCGAAATATACTATTTTAACACAGTTGCTCAAAAAGTGGCATATTACAGGGACGTATAGCGTTCGGGAAGTGAGCTATTACACACTCGTGCTTTTTCTTTACCATTTCCGAACTCGTGCGTTCTCTTTCCCAACTGTCAAAATAATGTCTATTAGAAAGAAAAAACCAACCACGAAGTTTTTACTAAAAAAAAATTCATAGAAGTTTTTATGATTCATGCAAATATTTCTAAAAAGAAGCTACTAATTTGTTTCAATATCAGATTTAATGATTTGATTCAATGAGTTAGGTTAGGTTTCACTACATTTCATCGCATTAAATTTCATGTCAATAAAAAAATTCTACTGAAGACTTGGCTGTATGGGCATAGTTCCCTTTGCCTTCCCAGAATGGGTGAAGAAAACAAAAAAAATCTCTGCAATACTCTGTATTCTTTTACGGTTGGCGCCATTTTCCAAAAATGTTCTTTGTGAGTTTAGTTTGTGTTTTTATTATTTTATTAAATTGCTTCATTTTTTCGCAACTGTATTAAAAATAGTTGTTCAGTACACGTGCGGAACCGTCATTGCAACTTGTTCCGACTGTCAACCCTCGCCTTCGGCTCGGGTAGACATTTGTCGGAACTCTTTGCAATGACAGGCTTTCCGCACTTGTAGCGAAATATACTATTCCGTCATATTTCTTAGGTTACCTGTAACTCTTGCGTGACCTCGTTGAGAGCAGTGCGCGCCTCCACTATCGAGCGGTCGACGTCGTCTATCGACTTGCCGTGCGTCGACACGAACGCACCCACGAGACTCGAGCGTTTCTTGCGCAGTTTCTCGCACTGAAAGCACGTGGCCATCATCCATATCCATACTAATATTATAAATGTGAAAGTGTGTTTGTTTGTTTGTTTGTCCGGCTTTCACGTCGCAACGAAGCTATTATATGGTATGGTTTTTGTGTGTGGAGATAGTGAGGAGGGTGGAGAGTGACGTAGGCTACTTTTTACCGCGGTAAAACATCCCCATGGGAAGATATCGATGTTTTGTTATTTGCTAGATATTTAGTTCCGGATGTTGTTAACAGATGGCATTGTTAATTCCCTTTTCCCACGCGGGCGGAGCCGCGGGTAAAAGCTAGTCATTATCATAAACTAGTTTTTGCCCGCGGCTTCGGCCGCAGAAAAAGCATATCAAGGTACGAATTACTGTCAGCTCCATCTGATGACGGTTTGCCAGACAAATTCGCAAAAACGTGAAAATCATACCAAGGGAATATATTGTCGGGATGAAAAGTATCCTTTGTGCTAATCTAAGTAAGATGCTTCAAGTTACGAATTACTGTCAGCTCCATCTGTTGACGGTTTGCCTGACAAATTCGCAAAAACGTGCAAATCATACCAAGGGAATATATTTTCGGGATGAAAAGTATCCTTTGTGCTAATCTAAGTAAGATAACTACCTATGTGCAAAGATACATCCAAATCCGTTTTGTACTTTTTATGTGATTGAGTAACAAACTTTGAAACATCCAGACTTACAAACTGTCACATGCAGGCCTCCAGCTGTGTGAACAGTGCAGTACTCACCGCCTCCCGCGCCTGCTGCAGCTGCCCATCCGCCTGCTGCTTCTTGCGCAGGTAGGCGCGGTTCTCCACCTCGTGGGTCAGCTGCAGCCACTGCTACAGGCCCCCAGCTGTATGAACAGTGCAGTACTCACCGCCTCCCGCGCCTGCTGCAGCTGCCCATCCGCCTGCTGCTTCTTGCGCAGGTAGGCGCGGTTCTCCACCTCGTGGGTCAGCTGCAGCCACTGCTACAGGCCCCCAGCTGTATGAACAGTGCAGTACTCACCGCCTCCCGCGCCTGCTGCAGCTGCCCATCCGCCTGCTGCTTCTTGCGCAGGTAGGCGCGGTTCTCCACCTCGTGGGTCAGCTGCAGCCACTGCTACAGGCCCCCAGCTGTGTGAACAGTGCAGTACTCACCGCCTCCCGCGCCTGCTGCAGCTGCCCGTCCGCCTGCTGCTTCTTGCGCAGGTAGGCGCGGTTCTCCACCTCGTGGGTCAGCTGCAGCCACTGCTACAGGCCCCCAGCTGTGTGAACAGTGCAGTACTCACCGCCTCCCGCGCCTGCTGCAGCTGCCCGTCCGCCTGCTGCTTCTTGCGCAGGTAGGCGCGGTTCTCCACCTCGTGGGTCAGCTGCAGCCACTGCTGCAGGCCCGCCGGCGGCGCCCAGCACCGGTCCTCGAGCTCACCTTCCGCGCGCCGCAGCTCCCCTCTCAGCATCTGACGATAAGGATATAAGGATAAAAATACGAATAAGTATGTATGTATATATAAAAAGTAATGTCCATTAATGAAACAAAAATATATTCACACTCAAACATAAAATACTTTTACACCCTTATTAATAAAAATCGCTTACTCCAAGCGTAATCCGAAGTTACACTTGGACTAGTTAATTCTTGATTAACCTAGTAATAACTTCGTAATTGCAATGCTATTAATAAACATGGAATAGCCTCGGACTAACAATACATTTCTTAGTCCAGGTTTAACGAGTAAAATATGGCAACCTTTAAAATTTAAAAGTAAAAAGAGTGAGTCAGTGAACGACTTCATGCATTAAAATGACAGTGATAGCTCATATTTTGGGATTGACAACATCAAACTGGACGTGCAGTGACAGTGCAGCTCAGTCAATTTAAAGCGCTTTTAACCACAGAGTACATTTTACATACTCTAACCGTAACCTCGCTCCTCGCAGTTTGTTACTTGTAAAATTTAAAATTGATTTACTTTAATTAGGTAAATGTTGAAAGATGAACAACATAATATGAGAATTTGGGAAATTGCGGAAGAGAAGCGTGCACTAAAAATGGAAAATCTAAGAGAAATGGCGAAAAAGTGATTAATAAAAATGGAAATTCTTAGAGAAAATCTAAAAGCAGCAATTTTGGAAAGAGAAGAGAAATTTTATGAAAAAAAGAAATTTAGAATAAGTACCTAATAAGTATTCACCGAAACAGTTTTTGTTAAATTGATTATTAATCACGAAATTCCTTGCAAAAAGTAAATAATAGGTCTAATGTCACATGCATGTGGTTTCAATTTTTCATTAAAGGTAGAAGAAATAAAACCAATAACAAATTATTCAATAAAATATGCATATTTATTCCTTCACATTCTAGTCTATTTACTTTAATAATTCTCTTCGATAAATGCTGCCCGTGCTGCATTACCTCTGACACAGTTATTTATGGCCTGCATCACAGGAACAATGCTCTCCTCCTCTACACCCTCAAGCATATCATACTTGTACATGGCTATATTGTGCAGTGCTGTTAATGCAACAATGTACAATTTGGTATTTTCTAATTTTGTTGTGAAGTCTCGAAGTAAACATTTAAATCAGGACTTCCACACTACAAAACATCTTTCAACTGAGTTCCTTGTTTTTATGTACCCGGTTGTCCATCTCTTCCCTCTCAGTATTATCTTGAAAATCGGTATTTAGATTTAAGCTCAGTTTCATGCACCATGAAGTTCCAATAGATTTTGACGAGTTTTATACAACTCACACGTCTCGCAGTAAATGTGGAACTTGGTTTTCCATCTCACGTATCTCGTCTATCACCATCAAATCATCAATAAAATAATCTCTATCCATCTTTAACAACTAAAAACGAACAGAACCAGAACCTACGGATGTATCAAAGTTTCTAAATAAATATCAATGACGTTTAGAACGCGTCAAGTCAACGTCAATGTTGTCAATGCACGCCTAATCGCTCGCTAAACCATCGCTAAACTATGTAGCGACATGGACTATCTTTGATTCTGAGAATAGACTTGTAGTAGCTTACTTCTTCGTTACTCCATGTTTATTAATAATGAATTTCATTAAATCTTATTTACGACAAGGTTTAAAGTTACTCTTGCTCTAGTCTATGTTTATTAATACGACCGTTAAAGAGTAAGCTTTCGCACAACTTTAGTTCAAGTTTTTGCTTAGTTAAATAGAATCACAGCTCAGAACAACTTACAATTTCAACTAAATATTGCAATGTTTACATAAACCACCGTGTCAAACAGAAACAAAATGATACAATAGTCAGTTGGAAGCTCGACCACTTCACGCAAATCCGTGGTCCCGCGTAATTTCCACAAAAACGACTCACTTCTATTTCGGCCTTAAGTTGTGTGACCTCTAGATCGGACGAGGCGGAGTTAAGCAGTGGGGTGTCGCCTGCTTCTCGAAGTTTCTCCTCCAAATTCTTCTTTTGTTTGGTCACGTCTTCCTGTGAATACACGTCAAATATTTTATTATTTATTTTAACTTTATTGTACTTATACATAATAGGATAAAAGGCGGACTTAATTCTTAAAGCTTTCTCTGTCAGTCAACCTTTGGCAGTAGTAAAACAAAGAAGGCGGTATTTATAATTTATAAGTAAGAACAAGATTAAAATATATATATATTGCTTACTTCTATTTTTAAAATAGGCATATTTTTTGTATATTATTATGGAAATCAAATTTCCAGTTTCACAGATTTTATTGAGTGCGCGGTGTTACTTTTTTATGCATATAAGATAGCAAAGGAACTTGCAGCACCACCACCGCTGCAGCCAATGACATTCAACTATAATTAAATAGGGATTGGTAGTAAAGTCTCGTTTTAAGGCAATCACAGATGTGTTTCTACCCTTAAGGACTAAGATGGTCGCCTCTAAAGAAGTGTAGGCAGAAATAAATTTCCAACAACCACCAAATTTTGCTTTAAAAACAATTACACACAGTAGAAATGTTACTAGGCACCGTGGCAGGCGGTGGCAGTGCCCTAGGCAAACTCTATTTGCAACCAAGCATATAGGCTCTACCACCTAAAATAACCATAAAAGTAAGCTTGACGGGCCCGTTGGCGCAATCGGTAGTGACCCTGCCTATTACGCCAGGGGTCGTGGGTTCGTATCCGTCTCAGGACAAACATTCGTGTGACGAACACATGCGTTTGTTCTGTGTCTGGATGTTAATATTATCTATTTAAGTATGTATTTAAAAATATAAATGAATGTATATCAGTCTCTGTCACCAATAGTACAGGCTCGCGCCTAATTTTGGGTCAGATGGCCGTGTGTGAGAATGTCCACAAAAAAAAATGTAACCAATAAAGAGTAACAACAAAAGTGTAACCACATAACGCCAACCTGCTCCAAGCGCGCCTTCTCCAACTCCTTCTGCATGTCATTGAGCGCCATCTCCGCCTTCCGCAGCTGCTCCATGTCCCTCAGCATGCGCTGCACCTGGTGGCGGCTGGCGCGGCCCGCCCTCAGCGCCGCCCACCCGCCCACCACCGCGCCCAGCAGCAGCGACGCCAGCAGCCAGTCCTTCCATCTGCTGCCTTCTGGGGCATGGGAGAGGAGTTAGCTCTAGCGCGCCGCGGCGCATGCAAAGGTTTATTTACAAGGGATTCGAGTGCATTCACGTGCGTATTATTTATAGCGTAATGTAACATGCGCGCACGAATACGTAATTCTCGTGCGTATTATTTACAGCGTAACGTAACATGAGCGCATGCATACGTAATTCACGTGCGTATTATTTACAGCGTAATGTAACATGCGTGCACTCATACGTAATTCACGTGCGTATTATTTACAGCGGGATAGGGGAAAGGGAATACATATTTATTTATGTAAGAAACTTTGACACCTCTATAGAGATATACATACTTGATATAGATAATAGAGGACTAATGCCTGATGCCAATATTCTTTATTGTACACATAGCGATCAATTGCGTAAAAGTTTTCATCAAGAATAACAGCTAAACCTTACGTTTGGCAATTTCAAAGTGAAAGGCTTTCTATGGATTTGTTATAATTTTGAAACTAGTTTCATCATCTTCCTATGAATAATTTTTAAGCGAATGACCAACGGAATTACTGGAATACTTCCAGTAATTCCGTTGGTCATTCGATTAAAAATTATTCATAGGAAGATTATGAAACTAGTTAGGACAGATTAAAAAGCTTATTAACGGACACGGGACACGGACAAGTCGAACTTTCACACAAGTAGCTCATCATTAGGTAAAGTTTGCGCGCAGTTGGGATGTGCGTTTTATGCACATAATAGTCTAGCTTTCCTTAGCAACCTCCGTTATTCATTAATTTGACGAAACTTTAAAATAAAACGCAAATGAGACTACATGATTTGGCAATGAGTTTAATAAAAAAAATTGTTAGATTTTCTTTATAAGTACCATAGATTCGAAATGAGGCCGATACTATTAGACTATCACACCGAACATATCACATTCAACATTTAGCACACAACCAAATTGGCTAGAACGTAGAAACAATGTGAAGTATGTACTAACACGTAATAACAATAGATTTTTAACTTCGATAAAATGTATATTTCACGGTTTCTTTTACACGTGTTGGATGGTGATGCGATGCATCATTACGTAAGAGATAAGGTCACGAAATCGAGACATTAATTGTCGTTTAACGGTGGTGTAAACGCGGTTAAAACCACCGGTCAAACCCAGTCAAATTAAAACTTTGATGTTTGATGTGACATGCATTAATTAAAGTTTATATGGAGCGCCTATATTTTATTCTAGTGGACGCCCGCATCTTCGCTCGCGTGGAATTAGACATAATAATAGATTAAAAAGTAGCCTATGTCCTTCCTCAGGCTCTAGAACAGTGATGGGCAAACTACGGCCCGCGAAAGTATTTAATCCGGCCCGCCAAGGGTCCGTCGACATGGATAGTACCTATATGCGACCGTTATAATTACGTTTTGACGGTCAAGAAGAAAATGTATATTCTACTTAGAAGTATAATAGATGCACAACCAATAGCACAGAATAATACTTGCCTATAGGTGAAGCTAAACTAGCCGCGTAGTTCATGTGTTACGTAATACGGGGCGCAAAGCGTGGTGTCTATGGGAAAAACAAAAACAATTCCATATGTCTCACACGCTTAACAAGGCAGAGCCATCGAATAAAAGTTAAATTAATTATTATTTAGGGTAAAAGCCATAATAATTGTGTGTAATGCTGTAATGTTTTTATAATATCATAACACAAAATGCATTTTTTCCATAATTCTGGCCCTCCTCTAGAATTTCTAAACCTTTGTGGCCCGCCATTAAAAAAGTTTGCCCACCACTGCTCTAGAATATCTGTGTACCAAATTTCATTTAAATCGGTTCAGTAGTTTTGGCGTGAAAACGACAAGACAGACAGACAGAGTTACTTTCGCATTTATAATATTAGTATGGAAGTATGGATAATATGCAGTAGAAATACATTAAATTAATAGAGGAAAACATTACACACACAATTATTGGTTTGACACACCATTTTTATTTTATCCATACATTATTGACTATATTCAAATTAATACTCTTCAATACCTTCGTCCCATACAGATAAATAGGGCAAAGTAAACCAAGAATAATATTTTCTTGGTAAAATTAATTATTGAAATGATTGTATAATTTAGAATACAGCTCTTATCTGCTGGACTGAATCAGGAGCAGATCATATCAAGTAATTACTGCCTCGCTTCGCCATAATGGCCGGTTTACGCTGAGCAAGTGACTAGAGTCAAGTGACTAGAGCATAGTCTAGTCACTAGACTATGCTGAATAGGGATTCCTTTCTAGTTAGAAATAGTTGGCCTTTAAATGTAAAACATAAACCAACAAAATAAAGTATCAATTATAATACTGTGATATATTTCATTTATCTCATTGTAGTGCGACAGATTAAAAAATCGATTTGCATCTTCTTACAATCTTACAGCGAATGAATAACAGGTACGTGTAGGAATCAAGAAACCAAAAAAAATGCTGCATCTATGCATTTTGACCTAAATCTAAATTAGAAATTAATTAAAATAAAATCAATATTGTGGTGAAGGAAAACCCCGACACAAACTTAATCACAGAGGAAACGTCATTATTTTCCAGTTGCACCGACTTAGTAATAGCTGCTAAACCATATAAACGTAAATCTTTTAATGAACTATTATTAGACGACAAATAAAATTCACATTCAGCTATGATACGAAATTTTGTCGTATCATCAAAACTGTCAGACTAAAATGTTTATTGTTTTTGTTCGCTTGAAAAACTTAAGATTATTTTCTTGACTTCCTGTAATAGTGTTACTCAAATTGACTTTAGTTGAAAGCAATGTGAGATTGAAGTTGATATGATATGAGATTTCCGATTTCGTTTGATCGGCCGCCCGGGTCACGAGACCTGTAATGGCTTCTTCTTATCCTATGGATACAACACCGATGACAGTACAGACACGAAATTTTAAACTCCTCTTAATTAAAGAGAGTGATTGTTACAAATTAATGACATGATGGTCGTTAAAATTCAAGTTTTGCTGTAGAAATTGTTGTGCGGTACAATATACCTATTCTACCACGTGCATAAGATTGTCACACGCAACGAGTGAAACACGGCAACATAAATAGCATCGACATATCGATTACCACAGTATTATAACAATTCATATGTAGTTAAGTACGTTACCGCTTCTTACATCAGCCTCCTCATTATGACAAGAGCGGCGATGAAAGCGTATCAGACCTATTAGTGCACTACTTGTAACTAACATACGAGGACATACTAAATATTTCGTTTCCAGCTCTTCTAGTATTTTATTTTCATTGAAGCAGTTGAAAATTAGCTCGGATTGACCTGAACTGGTTGGCAGCAAAGTTTAAATGTGTATGGACACGCGTGCACTTGTGTGCGTAGGACCAAGATGATTTGTAAAGTGCGTTTCCGCATGGAAACAACTATCGTCACTGAAGCCTATTTTCTCCACCACTATGATCTCGCAAGTGACCTGCGTGGTAAGTTGGAAACTTACGAGGTCGAGTGTGTCTTGTGGCCTATAGATTGTCGCAAGATTAACAGGCGCAAGCGGTCTGAATGCCTCTAGTATACTATTCCTATTAGGTTGCTTACTAAGGAGTTAGAACCGAAGCATTATTTACAATGCTCTCAGAGGTGCTTTTTTATTTTAATATTGTTTTCTTTTGTATTAATGTAATTTAATATGTATATAATATAATTTATAATGTAATAAAATTAGCATAAATAATATTTACTTAACAAACAGTACACTAACGACCAAACATAAAAGTGTCAAATAAGTTAATCATGGTCAAACGACGGGAAACAAGTTTCCTCAAGTGGACAATGGCTTTATGTCATTTAAATAAAGCCGATCGATCCATAATCATCATAAAAACATATAGGTTATAGATTCAAAATTATTCGTATTGTATATTCGGTCTTTAAGAATAACTGCCTACATAAACAGTCAAATCTTTCTACAACAATTGCATCAAAATCGGCAAAGTTACAACAACATCAATTTTAAATTATAACCCACGCGATCAATATTTACAACAAATCACCTTCATCATCAGAATCCACCAGCTTTCCAGTGAACAACAAGTAACAACAACACGAAACACCTAATACGAAGGTGCTATCCAAAATCATCTAGAACATAATCACAGCTTAACGCACAAGGCCGCACTGTTGTATAAAACACATCACATAACTGCTACACAATATCTATCGAGTCATTAACAAAATTGACGATTGTAGCATCACACAACATGACACAAACGCCGTCGAAACGACCGGACCGCGAGTTTGAATGAAGCAAATCACACTGCTGATTCGTGATGTAACCTTGATGACACCACGATTTTGTCGAGACGCGGGACTTTTCCAACTTTTGTTTTGCTGTTTGTTCACCTAGATTTGATATAATGACATCAGACGAAAGATGATATAAAATTTTAAAATACCTAGCCGTGAAAGGCTCTGGAACAATTTGATAGACAAGAAAAGAATAGTTTATGTATGACATATGTCGATTCACAGAATTTCAATTAACAAGCTGAGTAAAACACCAACACAAACGAAGCTTAATTTCTGTACAATGCATGTGCAACTAATATGTAGGTAGCTAGCCTATATTCATATTATTATGTGAATAGTATCTTAATTTTTAAGAAGGAAGATAAACTTTTAAAGAAAACATATTAACTTGAATATGAAATTGCTACGTTGCTTTTAAAGTGTATACTTTTAACTTTAACGTGTAAACTACACGGACGTTAATTAATTATTTATCAGGAAATAATTATTTTTAGACTTTCCTAAGCCTGCCAAAATTACTTTATCACGAAATCAAAAAATTTACTCAAGTACGAGTACAGTATTAATCAAAAGAAATTAATAAACTATCCTATGGGGCCACAGAACAGATAAAGGAGGTTAGAAAGGCCATCGAGTCAGTTTTGAAACAAAACCACTGTCGCCAGTTACCCACACTTAGATACACGTTATTATTACCTTTACATAAAATATTCATCAGCCATTGGTCAAATTGCACGAGAATCGCAACTTTTAAAAACTAACCTTAGCGTCAAATCAATAAGGATACTTTTTGCTCGCGTCAAGCTGTAGAATTGTGCAAGTTTTGACCTTGTCGACACTTAATGTTGCCAGTAAGTGTTTTGCACAAATTTCGTGCAATAATAAGATTTTAGAGGTTCTTCATAGGATTCATAATGAAACTCGTGATCTGTCCGATTGTCGAATGAATAATTTATTTGTAAAATCACCTATTTATATTTACATTTTCTTTCATACATACTACACTATTTAAAACACTATTTTGACGACCGCGTATATGTTTCATATTAACAACGTAGGTAACTGGTAACTGGTTCGAAGGTATGAGGTATCCGTGTGAGGTATTCTTGAGGTATTCGGAGGTATTCGGAGGTAAGGTAACTGGTAGGTACTGAACCACTACAAGATTAGTAAAATAGAGTATATTTTATTTTACTGTATTATTTATTTATTTATTTAACCTTTATTGAGCCAAAAGATGCCTAACGGCGGTGAAATTAATAAATAAAAGTTAAGAAACAAAATTTACTGCATATTTGAGAAAATTGATCGTGCAATTTTATATGTTATTTACTGGTAACCCAACTAGAGATGTAAACATATTTATCGATAAATATATTTTGAAACTTGTTTACGAGTTATGTAGGTACCTATAATGCTACATCCGCATAAATGACTCTTTTAAAAGTAACACTGAAAACATATGCAACTTGAGTTTTGCTTCCTTTAGGTGTTGCGCCTGTTCCATACATCTTATTAACATGCATTTTTTTTATTATCTTCACATGAAAAATTACATTTGTAACGAGAAAGATAAACAACAGTGAATCACTACTACGCGCGCACGCACACGAGAGGACTACGAGTACGTACGCGCCGGCGTCACACCTACTACGACATCTCAGTGTATAAAAGCAGCGCGCTTGCGAGCGCCCGGGAGTGGCAGTCTTGCGCTAGACGGCAACGAGTGCGATAGCCCCGCAGTCCACTCGGTGTCCGGCCTAACTTGAGCGGTAGCCCCGCAGCCCTCAGGAAAGGCCTAGCTAGGAGGTTAAGGGATGCGATAGCCCCGCAGTCCATCCCTAGTACCACTCATAGGTTCCTACCACAATAATTGTTGTTGTATGTGTATGTATGTGTATGCACAATAAACCTTCCGTCAACTTTGAGAAGTTGTTTTCTTCAGGCACCACCAACCCATTACATTGGCGCCCAACTTTAAAACTACCCATTACATTGGCGCCCAACTTTAAAACCACCAACACATTACATTGGCGCCCAACTTTAAAACTACCCACAAGTAAATTTATTAAATTGACATGTCTGAAGAGGATTCAACAATGACGAAGGACAAAAGTGACGTAAAAATGATGGTTATGACACAAGATCAATTTACTTCACTCATGAAAAAACTGTCAAACACTGACAATAGAAATAAAAATTTCACTCAGTGTACGTATAGATTCGACGGCGAAAGAAACTTTAATAAGGTGGAAGAGTTTATCGCGAACATCTCGATTTATAAAAAAGTAGAACAAATACGAGACGAAGACGCACTAGAAGGTTTGACATTATTGTTTACCGGAAACGCTGCAACTTGGTGGAGTGGGGTAAATTCCGAGATAAAAAAGTGGAGCCAAGCGCTGAACGCAATTAGATCCGCCTTTGCCCCAAAAATGCAGCCGCACGAAATCTATGTAGAACTATTTTCGAAGAAACAACTAAATGAGCAGAACATAGACAACTTCATTTGTGAAAAACGCGCGTTACTGGCTCAACTTCCACCTAAACGACACAAGGAAGAAGAACAATTGGACTTGGTATACGGCCTCCTCAATTTGGTCTATAAAAAAGAAATACCACGGTCTGACATAAAAACTTTCGCCGACCTCCTGGAACGTGGGCGACACATAGAAAATTTAGCAAAGGAAGCAGCTGAAAAATCATTCCCATCAACTTCCGAGAAAACTATACGAAAAAATCGGTGCACGTTCTGCGGGAAAAAAGGCCATCTTTTTGAAGTCTGCCGTAAAAGATTGGCAAACACAGAAGTCGAGAATACAACGAAACCTAAAATAAAATGTTATGGATGTGGTGCACCTGGCGTATTCCGAAGTAACTGCGATAACTGTAAAAATAAAGAAACTCCACCAAAGCCCGTCGCATTTTACACGGTACAGTCGACAATAGAAACCAAGACGAAAATACCGACTATTGAAATATGGATAAAAGGTGAAAATGGTTACGCCTACATGGATACAGCGGCCCGCTCCAGTATCGCCAGCGTACAACTGTATAAAACACTTATACGAAAAGGTGTGTCATTTACTCAGAGAACCACTGACATCACACTGGCAGATGGAAGTGTCAAAACCACAAACCTACTGATGACCACCGTGGACGTGACCATAGGCGAACGGACCCTTCCAATCACCTTTGCAGTAATACCTGAGGCCAAAGATAACCGTACGCTCCTTGGGATAGATTTTCTGGAGTCTGCGGGGATCATCTTGAATTTACCACAACGAAACTGGCATTTCATAAATGAACCCAACAAAACTTACAATTTCATTCAACTAAAGAATGAATGTATACCACTGAAGGCTGCCAAGAAGTTGGATTTTAATGAGGAAATACCAAGTAATTCAAAACCCGTTGATGAATCAATTTCAGATTTCCTAAAATGGGCGAATGAAATTAAAATGGTATCACCGATACCAGATACACCACCGCTGCGCCACGCCATGGAAGAACCAATACAAGATGGTCCTCCAGCAAGAAAAAAACCAAAATGGAGGTTACATAAACTAGATACACCGCCACGCCCATCTCATCCCCGGGAACCGGCTGATGTAAATTCATGTATAGATCCACGTGTGAAATATATTCCAATAAATCCTACCGCTTTGTATTGTGTTGATATTAAATTACATCCTAATGAGGGCACCTTACTAACAATTAAGGAGCGAAATATTTTTAACGAACTATTGTTAGAATACAAAGATATTTTTAAAAGTAGTACCAAACCAACACCTTTTACACAACACAGAATAGATACAGGCAATCATCCTCCTATTAGCATTAAACCCTATAGATTATCACCTTGCCGACAGCAACAGCTACGAGAGAAGCTTGATGAGATGATCAACAACGACATCATCGAGGAATGTGATTCACCTTGGGCAGCACCTGTAATTCTAGTACCGAAAGGTCAATCTGACGTTAGAGTATGTGTAGACTATCGCCGACTAAATGAAATAACTAAGCCTGACCGATATCCCTTACCACGGATCGATGACTTATTACATCAGGCGAAAGCGATGCCTTACATGTCAACAATCGATTTACAAGCAGGTTACTGGCAAATCGCGATACATCCAGATGATTACGATAAGACAAGCTTTGTGTCACCGTTCGGTATGTTCCGCTTTAAGCGGATGGCGTTTGGGTTACGCAACGGACCTGCCACATTTCAGAGGTTAATGGATAAATTCATTCAAGGATTACAAGCAAAATGTGTATTATCATATCTAGATGACCTAATTATTCGCTCTAGTTCTTTTACTCAGCACATGAAAGATCTAAGAGAAGTATTTGATAAACTTAACGAATACAATCTTCGAGCAAATAGAAAGAAATGTAAATTTATATGCTCTGAAGTAAAGTATCTAGGACATTTAATCGTACCAGAAGGTATTAAAGCAGATCCCGAGAAAATATCAGCTATTTCAAACCTGCAAGCACCTAAAAATTTAAAACAATTGATATCATTTCTGCAAACTGCTTCGTGGTACCGAAGATTTATAAATAATTTTGCCGAAATAGCCCGACCACTCACTAATCTAACTAAGAAAAAATATAGTTGGAAATGGGAACAAGAACAAGAAATAGCATTCACGAAATTAAAAAATGCATTAACATCAGCTCCTGTACTTAAACAAGCTAACATTGATTTACCTTACATAATAAAAACAGATGCCAGCCAGTATGCTATTGGAGCAGCTTTACTCCAGGGGGAGAAAGAGGACGAACACCCTATAGAATACGCGAGTAGACTATTAACTCCAGCTGAATGCAATTACACTGTTACCGAGAAAGAAGCTCTAGCTATAGTTTGGGCAATATCGAAGTTCCGTGGATACATAGAAGGTACAAAGTTTATAACAATTACTGATCATCAACCCTTAAAATGGTTAATGAATCTTAAGACCCCAACTGGGCGTCTGGCGCGATGGGCACTTCAATTACAACCATATGATTTCAAGATTCAATATACACCGGGACGAACGAATGTGTTAGCTGATACATTATCACGACCACCATGTCAAAATTACGATAAAAACTGTACTGTTTGTCGTATAGACGTAGAGTTACCAAAACTTAGTGAAAAACAACTAAGAGAGGAACAAATGAAAGACGAAGCTTTAGAAACTCTAATTAAAATCTTGGAGGAAGATACAGAATCAGCAGATTACGTAGAATACATAAGAAAAGGTTATCTACTACATAAAGGTGTATTATATTTGTATACAGCTGAACAAGAAGACGAAAATGCAAAGTTAGTAGTACCCCGTCATGAAGTACCTAACATCCTAAAAGCTTACCATGATGCCCCAACAGCTGGACATATGGGAGTAGAAAGAACAGTACAACGCTTAACTAATAAATTTTATTGGAAAGGATTACGAAGAGATGTCATAAAATATATAAAATCATGTGTGGAATGTCAAAAATATAAACCTTCAAACCAAAAACCTGTAGGATTATATCAGTCAACTCCAAATTCTCAAAGATTTGAAATTTTATCAATAGACCTGTTTGGTCCGTTGCCAAAAGGACCAAAAGGAGAAAAGTGGATTTTGATCGTAGAAGATACGGCCTCGAGATGGGTAGAAATATTTCCAATGAATGAAGCCACTAGTGGAAACTGTGCAACAATCTTATTAAATGAAATATTCTTACGTTATGGTTTACCACGAAAGATTGTAAGTGATAACGGAGTACAATTCATATCAGCAGTAATGCAAAAACTTGCATACTGTTTGGAAATACAACAAAGTTTCACCCCAGTATATCATCCTGAATCCAACGTCGTAGAAAGGAAAAATAGGGACATGAAATCACAAATAGCTATTATGGTAAAAGACAAACATCAAAACTGGCCATCAACTTTACCTACAATAAGGTTTGCAATGAATACTGCAAACTGCCAAACAACAGGTTTTTCCCCAGCTTATCTCACATTTGGAAGAGAATTACGAACGCCCTATGAATTAACACATGACTTAAGTGTTATAGTAGAATCTGAAAATTTCGTAACAGAAATAACACCAAAGTTAAAACAACTTGCACAAGACTTCAACTTGGCAAAAGAAAATATAGAGTTTAACACAAACACAGCTAGGCAGCGAGCGAATGTCAAACGTAGACCTGACCCAGACTACCAAATTGGAGATCTAGTCCTGGTAGAATCACATCATATAAGCAGTGACACTAAACAGTTTACTGCTAAGTTTGCACCTCGTCGTGATGGACCCTATATAATATTGAAAAAGTGTGGAACTACTACATACGAAATTGCGCATCCAAATTGCCCAAACAAGTCTGTTGGCAAATATCATACTTCAGCACTTAAGAAATTTGAAAAACGTAATGATTTGGTGACTTATCCAACATATCCAATACGTCGCAGAGGAAGACCTTGTAAAGGTCCTGAGGCTGGTACTCTGTCGGGACGACTATAGAGTACCAGAGGGGGAGAATGTAACGAGAAAGATAAACAACAGTGAATCACTACTACGCGCGCACGCACACGAGAGGACTACGAGTACGTACGCGCCGGCGTCACACCTACTACGACATCTCAGTGTATAAAAGCAGCGCGCTTGCGAGCGCCCGGGAGTGGCAGTCTTGCGCTAGACGGCAACGAGTGCGATAGCCCCGCAGTCCACTCGGTGTCCGGCCTAACTTGAGCGGTAGCCCCGCAGCCCTCAGGAAAGGCCTAGCTAGGAGGTTAAGGGATGCGATAGCCCCGCAGTCCATCCCTAGTACCACTCATAGGTTCCTACCACAATAATTGTTGTTGTATGTGTATGTATGTGTATGCACAATAAACCTTCCGTCAACTTTGAGAAGTTGTTTTCTTCAGGCACCACCAACCCATTACACATTATAATTATTCATTTTATTAAAAAGTTTCAGAGTGAGTGTACGTACTTAAATAAATACACAGGTACAGTTTTAATATATACAGTTGCGCGACGAATGTACTTGTGCAGAGCAAAGATGGGGACTCTTTTGTATTCAAATTTTTTACAATAAATTAATGCAATCTTATATTTAAATTATTTTTATTTAATAGCTTTGGTAAAGTCTGTAATATGCTTCTCAGTAGAATATAATACAATCTGATGATAACTAATGTTGCTAAATAATTGAGTTCCGACAAAGTTGCGCAAAATCGAGTACAGTTGTTCCAAAGTGGTTTCCTTTTTTTTTTTAGGGATCCAAATTTTCTACCCGTTACATTTATCCAATGCTGGTTATTAGGATCCTTTGGAAACCTAAAATAAATACATAATATAAATTAGTACTAAATTACTTATTTAGTACTACACCTACTCCTTGAAATTAAGTATTTACACCTGAAACTACATTAATTACGTACTCAAGATCAAGACTTATCGAAAAATTTATCTTATACTTTCACAACACTATCTCGCTGCGAACGAACTCGACAGAACATCGTGACGTCATCGCATTCTGTAGGACAGAATACATTGCGCACGAACTATGTGTTCACGTGGATTACTTGCGTACTTTACCGGTAATGTATATTTTTCGTGCAGCTCTTCGCACCACCGCAGTCCGAAAGCGACTAAAAGTATGCACGCGTGATTTCAGTTGAAGTATGATTGTTTAATCATACTTGTTGGCGCGCCTGTCACGCCAACATTTCCATTCTAACCTCCTTTATCTGTTCTGTGTATGGGGCAATACCAACACTTCAAGAGATATTGAAATTCGAAAGCAAGTGAAAAAAAAAAAAAGTGAAAAGCTATAATAAGTTTATTAACGTTTGATAACCTTGGTTTATTAATAACACGCTAGACTTTATACTAAACTATACTTATTAAGGAAAACGAATATGTACAACAAAATTCATGGCTTCCCTAACAAGTGTGATTTAATAACATATTTCAGACGTATTACCCGCGTCCAGCCAGACATTATGGCCATCACAAAGTTACATATTCGCGAAAATAATAAAATAATACGTTTCTTGTTGATTTCAAACAATGTACATTGTTTGTCGTGGCATGGCTAAAGGTAGAAGCGTATTTAAGTTATAATCAATTTTATTTATTTTAACACTCGTTTTTCTACAAGTAGTAAGGCCAACTACTATTTTAACATGCTAACTTGTTCATAAATATTATTATAATCAATTTAGTGTGCATTGCCTTGTTCTGTTGTCGACGTTCTGGGTTCGAATAGGAGGTACCAACAATTTAAGTATTCTCGATAAAAAATCATCCATTAATGTTTATAAGCCTAAACGTAAAAAGGTCTGATATTTGACGCTGATCATATAATATATAGAATTTTGATACATTTTATTTAGTAAGTATATTAAAACGTTATTTCATATACGTACTTGACTGAAAAGATCTTAGTCTTGGCTTTTAAATCCTATTTTCACACTATTCACTGGATTTATCAATATCACTGCATCCAGAATACCTTTGAATACTTTACACATTTAAATCACTAGTTGACTTATCTCTCTTCGCTGACCTCATAAAACCTGTAGCATTTATTTATTCTGTGAACAACAGATCAAACACGAACAATTTCCTTTTACGGTCTACCCAAACACTACGCTGATACTAAATCTATTTTAGAAAAACTAAATGTCGATAAAATACTGGATTCGTGAAATTAACGGTTTATTTTGTGGTCGATAAAAAAGTTAGGTATGTCAATTACGTTTTTTAGATAAATGTTTTTAACTTCGTTTTAATTGATAAAGCAGGTTTTTTGTCTTTAAAGATAAGATCCATACTCTGATATCGAAGATTTGTTAGTATAGAAAAAGATGTAAGCGCGTTTGATCATTATAAGACATTAACATTAGACAAAAAAAATCTAATATGCAAATGTCTAATTCGAGACAAGAAAAAATTATGTAGTAATATGAATGGTCACATATTATTATAACAACCAATGTGACTGAATTTCTTAAAATAATTTTCTCATAATGTGCGAAAGGCCCAGCAATCTACGGCTGACTACAAAAAAGCTAACATATGCATAAAAAGATAAGTATGTACTCGTCATTATGTCTATATTAGTATTCTCAAAGATGTGCAATATATAGTGTGAAGAAATATTGATCTGACTCACTCAAAGTTTAGTGTGATTCACATTGTATTTAGTTGATTTATCAATTACCATTAAAGATATTTCTTAATCAGTCAATTAATTTAATCACCAAGAATGAATTGGCTCGTATTATTTACATTATTATAAGACGGAATTATTTTATAATTTTGTACTTGATAGTAAAATAATGTTTAAAGTATATTGGGTATTGGTAGTATATAAAAGTAACTAAACATACCTTTTCCCTTGAATTATTAAAATATATAGATTTATTATATTACTAATGTTTACGCATCATCATCATCATCATCACAACCCTTCCTTTTTCAAACTGTTTACACATACTCTTTTGATAATTTATATTCTTCATCTATACTAATATTATAAAGAGGAAAGATTTGATTGTTTGTTTGTTTGTTTGCATCGAATAGGCTTCAAAACTACTGAACCGATTTGAAAAATTCTTTCACTGTTGGAAAGCTACACTATCCCCGGGTGATATAGGCTAAATTTTATTTTGGAAAAAAATAGGGTTCCGTAAGATATTTGGGTTTTTCGGACACAAGGTGTAAAAAATCAACCAGAAAAGTTACTTATTTTGCGTACGCTGCCTAAACTATAAAATATAGAACCATAAAATGTTCTAATTAATTGTAGATCTTATAAATATCTATAAAAAAGTCCGCGACACACTATACCTATCTATGTCGAGTGAGGCACAACAACCATTTTTTTATCTTGAATTTTTTTTGGACTACATTTACAGTTTATGTAGATAATATTTGGTCTTTGAATGATTAAAATTGGACGTTTGGTTTTGAAGTGTCTGTCTGTCTGACTGTCTGTTTCGCTTTCACGCCAAAACTACTGAACCGATTTAAATGAAATTTGGTACACAGTCTAGAGCCTGACAAAGGACATAGACACTTTTTAATTGGAAAAAAGTGTTGTAATGGGTTGAAAAGGGAGATGAAAGGTTGTATGAAAGTATTGTCATTTTCAGAACTAGAAGCATAAAACTTAAACTTTAGTCTGTTGATAAGGTATAATCCTTACTAATCCTATCCTACTAATATTATAAAGGGGAAAGTTTGTAAGTATGTATGTATGTATGGATGGATGTGTGTTACTTTTTCACGTAAAAAGTACTGAATGGATTTTAATGAAACCTTACAATAATATAGCTTATACATCAGAATAACACACAGGCTAAAATTTATAAAGATATTGTGTGAATTGTCCAAAATATGACGATAAGTGTCAAGTAGGTAAGTAGGAAAAAATCTACCATCTGCGAGCTATTCTGGCGTGCGCTGCCAAAACTACTGGACCGATTTCAAAAATTCTTTCACCATTAGAAAGCTGCATCTTCACTGAGTGACATAGGCTATATAATATTACTAGGCGTAAACGAAACTATTGTTATAATCTATATATGTAAAATAAAGTCGTGTTAAATTTTTATTTTTTTAGTAACCTGACGCAAATAGGGTTTATGTGTGTGTATTATAATTTTGATTTTTATATAAAATACCCGTGCGAAGCCGGGGCGGACCACTAGTTACATATAAAAAAAATCCTAAATTGTCGGTCGAGAAAATCTCTACAAATCCTACTCTGATTTATTCGATTTTCGATTTTCAATTTTTGCAACGTATATTACCCGTGCAAAGTTGGGCGAATAAAAATTATCATGAAATAAGGTTTTCTATAAATTGCAGTTACATATATGAACCTCGAGGACAAAGGAGATAAAAATCTACAAAATATACACTTAATTCAAATAAAGTATTAACTCCTATAGTCGTACAAATTGTATTATAATGAAGCTTCCCATAACTTGTATCCTTGAATATAACTCGAGTGTAAGCAATTAATTGTGAACTAGGCGTGAAGAATATTGCAGGGATTAATTTGCTTAATGATTTTGAACCTAATACTGTTTGGAATAAGAATTAAACTTCGTCTAATATCAAGTAATTATAAAACAGAATTTTCCATTTTGAACAGTATTTAGTATAGCCTGATTTTTCGTACAGAAAATTATGGAACATTTTTAAGGAAACTAAAGGGACGAGGTTCCTTTGTGCATTGTAAACGGAAGAAACAAAATTGATAGTGCCTCATCAAAAAATCACAGAATCTTCATCCTGTGTCCCAAGGAATCTTAATTATTTTCCAGGTAAAACAGTATTCTATAACCATCATATTATATACCAGGATACAATGCAAGTTTCCTTGGAGTTGGATGGATACTACACAAGCAAAAAAGAAACGATTCTTTTTAAAAGCTTTTATTTAACTTCACTCGTATGTATCTATGTATGTATGTATGTGCAATCTTGCAATCAATATTTCACCCACGTACACTGAAGCTATCGAGCTGAAATTTGGCACACATATTTGGTTCCGATGACAATGCACGAAAATAAAAAAAAAGTTATAAAAAGCTTTTTTTTTAATCTTTTTTTATATATACAGGGTGTAATCGTTAAGTGTGCACAGGCGATTATTCCGTAACTATTACAGATATCAAAAAACTTTAAAATGATTTCGAAAGTACTTAACCTAATGAGTAAAATGACAATAATAACTTATTAAAAATAAAACGAGAAATATCCAAAAATTTTACATTAAACACTCCCATACATTTAGTATGAGATAGTAGAAAGGTTTTACTTTCCATTTTACCCTTATCATTTTATAAATATGTATGATATGATATTGATGAATTTCAAGTAGATACACGTGTAGATTAATTATTTTACCACTTCAAATTAATAATAAACCTTGTTTCAATATCGTATTGATTTGAACTGACTGAAAAGCAACATACTAAATTGTAATGAATTTCTTACGAAATAATTTGAATGGCTTAATAGCCAATAATAGTGCAACCCCTTAGCCTGCCAGATCCCCGGACACCGGATCTCACGCCTTGTGATTTCTTCCTATTGGGGATTTGTCAAATACCACGTGTACGCTGAGAGAGTTCACAGCCTAGAAGAGTTACAGAATCGTGTACGTCGTGCAATTTCTTTAATTACTCCGCAAAATTTTAAGGAAAGTTCATTTAGAAACTGTAAATAGATCTCGTCATTGTATTGCACAATGAGGACGTAACTTCGATCATCTGCTTTGAATACAAAATGTTGTACTTACTAAGAAATAAAATGTATGGGAGTGTTTAATGTAAATTTTTTGGATATTTCTCGTCTTATTTTTAATCTACTACTACTTTTCTAATCTTATTTGTAACGATTGCAATATTTGAACGTGCAATAGCGCCATTAACGAGTGCACGAGTGTATCACTGATACGCTTTTGACAAGAATTACGGTCTTCGACAACGGTAATAATAAAGTAACACACTAAAGTTATCTTAAAACTTAACATAGGTGTGTACACCCTCTTTTCACCAGTTATGTTTAGGTTCCTATAAGAGCCTATTGCCATCCACCGACTATTGGAAATTTCAATATAGAAAAACCCAACCAACCCAATATTTGCCCGACCCGGGTAATAGCGGTTAAGACCACAAGACCAACGAGGCATCTAATACTTCCTCACTACTTTCCTCAGATAATGCTTTCACTGTGAATAGTTGATCCACAATAATTGCAGACATTTCTTGCTTACCAATAAAATATTTCAGTCCATTCATGTCTCAGATCTCATTCATTTTAAAACAGAACTTAAGAAGATAATCTTACAAATAGCTAATTGTATAAACTGGTCACTATAAGTGTGTCACGGTCAAACAGACACGGCAGCATTTGCTACAACCCGTATAGAGTTTCTGACCTCAGACGGATCAGGTTAATTTCATTCCAGGTACAATACATCAGATTGTATACATCTCCCTCTGGTAGAGCTAAAAAACGAAATTACACTAGCAACTGCATTTTAAGAATCGGTGGCACACAAATATGGGTGGTTAAAAAGGAAGTTTTGAGCTGCGTGATCAGATGGTCCCGATTATATTCAACGGTAAAACAATCGTTAAGCCTAGTCGATGTCGATTGGCCGCTAACCCCTCTAATACTCCGCATTGGTACAGCGTGGTGGATTAAGCTGCAAACCTCTTTCCTCTGTAGCTGTCCTTAAGAGGCCTCTAGTGAAACTTTAATAAAAAGACACATGAATGATAGTGAAGCCGTTTTCAGAATTTTAGAACTTTCTTCGTCTGTTTACACGTCAAACTTTACAGGTACTGTGATTGCCGGGTTTCCGGGAGTGCCGCTACGAGTCAAAACAACCTGTCGCACGGCAGTTGTAGTTGTATGTTGGAATCGGTCTCTAATTAATACTGCAAAGTCTGCCGGTGCCATCTGCAGTCCGTCGCGCGGAATCATCCCTAAAAGGAGCTGTATGTAGTTGAGAAGGAACCAACTCGGTATTTAAATACCATGTAGAATCGGTTTAGGTGCAGGAATCATAAGGACGCAATTTGCATACCAGAGGTTTCTTCAGTGTATTTTAAAGGCGTGTCAATCTTGTTAATTTAATATTCGCTTAAATTCCTTTCAAAAAGTAAGATTATACTTATTATACTTGTATTTTATTTGATAAATCAAATAGTTAATAGTAAATTTAAATATAATTTTAAATGTAAGTTTTATAACACTGCTCTGAAATAAACGACGATGAGAAATAGAAACCAATAGTATTATTATTTTATTTAAACCTAGTTCTGATTAGCTGCCTAATTAACGTAACAGTTCGAATGCAGTGAATTTTCGATCAAACAAAGGACATTTTTGGCGTTGTCATTTTATACGTTCGCGTTCAATTAGCGCAGTTCCTGTCAAGCGAGCGAAAAATTGTATTCTTCTGTTGCCATGAAAGTGTGTTTCCGTCTGACATGACTGTTTTTTGTGAATTGGAACACATGCATTTATTAGTTTTTATGATAAGAAATTTACATATTTATTTCTAAGCTTAACACAACATTATAGGCTTCCCTAATTCGTTAGTGCACATTGAACACAATTATAAAAAAACTAGTGGACGCCCGCAGCTTCGCTCGCGTGGAATTAGACGTAACATAACCTAAATACAAAATTTCATTGAAATAATGTAGGTATATACGAAAAACTTTTATACCTACTAACTTTGCACCCCCTTTTACCCCCCTTAAGAGATGATTTTCGAAACTCAATAAAAAACCTTCATAGGTACTGAATTTCATTCGAATAACATCAAAAACGGCAAAGTTTCATACTAACTTTGCACCCCCGTTTTACCCCCTTAGGGGGTGAATTTTCAAAAATCCTTTCTTAGTGCTCCCCTACGTTATAAAAGGAACCCCTGTGCAAAATTTCAAGTTTCTAGCCCTTATAGTTTAGGCCCTGCGTTGATATGTCAGTCAGTCAGTCAGTCAGTCAGTCAGTCACCTTCTCCTTTTATATATATAGATAATACTAAAATTAACTATAAACAAATTAACTTTAAAATGTAATATAAGAAAAATAAAGAGAAAAAAAAGTCAATATCTAATAAATCTGTCACAATGTCAATATGTGTATTAAGTGTCAATGAAGTAAATTACAAAAATTACATTGAATTCGTCAGTTGTCAGTAGTCGGATATCACGTAAATATTCGTTTAACTTATATTCTATATTTAATAGAAACATAACCAATTCTATTTGATAATTTAGTGGGTTTTTTTTTTCTCATATAACAACACCATAGAACTTGTCTAAGTTCAGGAAGAGTAAGTTTGATGCACAAAGATTACGAGAATTCGATTTACACGCAAAATTTCAAATTGATTGGCAACATCACTAAATTACGGGAAAGGGACAAACACTTTAATAACACAATCAAGCACATGCGTACTACATATTAATTTAAGCATAAACAACAAATAGGTATTTGGCTAGGGCATCACATCACTTTGGTAAAACTATGTTTAACACGAGGAAACTTGCACGCCTTTAGAGTTCTCCTTAATGTTTTCAATGGAATATGGAGACTGCTAAACTACACTTGAGCTGCATGGTTGACAAATGAACCAGTGTAACTAGTATTGTCATAGAATTGGGTAATAAAAATAAAGTTTCTGATCCGGCTCGAAGGACCACTTGACTTATCAAAGTAAAGTAGAGTAAATGACTGGCGAATAAATGGATCTGCATAGGAATCCTAAAAGAACAAGATACATCATATAAGTGGGATATAATAAGTGTTTATTCTCGGGAATGTTGTTTTGACTGGCGAATGAATGGATCTGCATAGGAATCCTATAAAAACAAGATACATTATATAAGTGTTTATTCTCGGGAATGTTGTTTTTAGTGATGTCAAGTTGTGGCAGTTCTTTACAAGTGAAGTTGTTTTTTTTTTAAGTTTATGTTAATAATAAGCCAAACGTACCTTTAGGAGGTCCGAAGAGTACGACGTCCATAGCTTTCAGGGCAAGCTTTTGCTTGTGAATAGGGTCCTTGATACCGAGCACGTTGCTCAGATACTGCATGTTGTTAACTGCCAACCTGCCCAAAGAGATAAAAGCTATAATAGACATGCGGCATATTTACCTAGGCTTGACGTCACAAGCGGACGCCATGACACATACGAGCGTTTTCGCGCTAAATTCAAAGTACGAGTTTGCGTAGTTAACTTTAATAAATAAATAAATTTAGATTAATAATAATAATGTAAATTGGGTTAGCTTACCAGGAATTTAATATGTTAAGTTATTAAGTCAGCATATTTAGGATTTTAATAAGAACTAATTTCAAAACAGTAGACTAAAAATAAAAACTCAGGCTAAGTATAGTGAAAGTAAATTAAGTTGTACAGTAGCTCTAGGCAAGCTGCTGTGTCTGTGAGCGAGACTCTTGCTCCACAGTGGGACGTCTGTAGGTTGTAGCAGTACATTACAAAAAGGTTTGTACTCATGAATTTACATTACAATTAGCTGAACCAAGAAGGTAAGAAAAGTGGATTTACTCGTAATTGTCATTATTATGACTATTACGAGTAAAATTGCTACTTTGTTAATTCTGGTTAACAACGAGGTTTGGTATATTTTCAATATGCCGCTTTAGTTTGGTGTCAAAATAACAAACTAAAACAGCAAAACTAACAAGGCGCCAACAAGGGCGGAAGCTATCGACATGACATGTTTTAAAATCTCGGGATACTGAGATTCGTAATTTAAATGGGAAGAAGGTTACTATAAAAATTATAACGTGTAAAATAATACCTGGGCAGAGTAGCACCGGTGACCCTGTGCTGCAGGAAGAGGGTTTTGTACTGGGGCAGGTCCACCGACTGCGACAGCCATTCAACCGTCTGCTCCACTGTCCAATTGTGGACCTAGAAGAGAAAAAGTAAATTTGTCAACACAATGAAGAAATAACATACTTAAGTCAGTTTGCTAATTAATAATTGTTAACAGAACCACAATTAAACTAAGAATATATTCTATTGGCTTCAGATACTATTTCCGTTGATCGTCTGTGGTCCTTATGCTCAGTCTAGCTGGCAGTATCACGGGTACCACCACGGTTAAATTTAAATAATTAGAATAGAACCAACGGGCAATAAATATATTTTAAATATAAAATATACGTATCTTCCTTCTTTTTTTAAATCGTCTTCATTTATTACAGAAGGCCAGAGACTAAGCAAGAGTAGGCCGCTCTGCCACCAACCACGGATCAGTCTATTGAGCTCATTGAAGCGTACCCTAATCGGTGACGCCACAAAGGTCTTTATGACCATACAGCAAACCATTCGAAAAAAAAAAACAGATTAAAATATTGGTATAAACGTCATAAACTTCCAAGGTTATTTGTTGACTGACATAATAAATCAAATGTTAACCAAAAGCATGGCAACTCAACATCGTGTTTCATAAATAAAATGGCAGGAAATAGTCGATCAAGACGCGAGTCGAATTGCAAACGGGAAGAAAAACATGACACCAAACAAAAGCGAAATAGCAAACAAAACGTTTAAAGATATTTACGACATTGGTTACGGAAAGAGTCCATTAATTTCAATATAAAAACTAAACGATGATAATTTTGAGAGAAACGCAAACACAGTCGAACGTTAAAATCAATGTTGTGATAGATTGGCAGTAAAATTTTTATATGTTTACATGCAATGGAAAACTATCGTAATGAAGGTAGTCGAACTCATATAAAACGGTCTCAGCTATTGCTATGCCGTGGTATAGCAATATACTCGTAAAATACTGTTTCTTTTTAGTTCTGTTTCTTGTTAGATGTCTTAATGTGTATGGACACGCGGGTACATGAGTGCGTAGTGCCAACAGAATCATTAATCGGAGCGGGCTCCCATTTTGAAAATATAAACTGAGGAATTTTACTTAAAACTGGCATAAAGTTAAAACTATTGCCATAAAAAAAAAATGCTGAAGCGGCATGTCAAACATAGAAATAATAATAACGCCAATACAAAAATTATTTAATCATCTTAAAATCGCATCAATGAAAGGTACAATAAATATTTCTATACACCAACATTGCGGTAGTTCTGTAAAACTTTTCATAGAATTTGCAATTGAATATGAAGAAATAAAATTTTAAGAAATATTGTAAAGATGGTCATTGTAACATTGTAATCGACCGAAATTAGTCGGCTTATTTCAGAGTTAAATAATACGTAAGCCGGTAATTTCAACTATGAATACCCACGAATCATTCAGTAATAAAATATTGTCATTGTACACACGTGTATTCTTTGTTCTTTATTGTTCTTGGACGTGGAAATATTCATCAAATTTCCAAAATACAATACATATGGGCTATTCATAACAACCAATAGAAATGTGAAATTGCCACTTAATAAACTGAGCTCATTAAAAACGAGCTTTACTAGCTTGTGCATTGTTTCGACGAAAAATATTATGCAGACATCAAACGATTGTAACATCACAAACTACTACTAACTACACCTAACTAAACTACACTAGTACTTAAGTATCAACTGATATTTACAAAAGATTCGTATTTTTGTTTTAATGAAACGCAACAGTCGTTTAATCTTGCGCCTTAAATTTAGTATAGAAAAATATCAAGAGATGCAATGTTCTTTTAACTACGAGTTACATCTTTACATGTATGACTGGCCAACAAAAATACAATAAATTTTAAATATCGAATTAATCCACTATACATATACATATACACCGTCGTCTCGGGAGCACTGATCACGCATGTAATTTTTTTATTTTTTAATTTTGTATTTGTATTTTTCTAAATTGGCTTCTTTAAGGCGTTGTGGTTCGCGTAAATGGCAACAGATATTTAATTATACCCACCCTTACGATAAACATTTAAGGACGCGTTGAAAACCCTAGTTTAGGTTACGTACGAGGTTTAACTTCAGTTTACCACAAACAACGGCACGGCACCGCAACCACCACGGTGTCCACCATAATGGATGGGTGACCGCAAGTGGCAACATTTCTTCTGTGCTTCCGTAAGTTGTTAAGCCATGTTAGAGGCCTTTGGGCGGCTTAAAAACTTCTGAAAAAGCGATTGACCAGTGACCCCTCCGCCAATGATTTTTATTATTATTATTGTAGGATTTAATATCCATCCAATTATCCTACATAACTATTTACGTTAAAGTGTTTATAAGTAAACTAGTGGACGCCCGCAGCTTCGATCGCGTAGAATTAGACCCATTAACGACGTCTACCCGTCTAAAGACTTCAAAAACGGCAAAGTTTCATACTAACTTTGCACCCCCGTTTTACCCCCTTAGGGGGTGAATTTTCAAAAATCCTTTCTTAGTGCTCCTCTACGTTATAAAAGGAACCCCTGTGCAAAATTTCAAGTTTCTAGCCCTTATAGTTTAGGCCCTGCGTTGATATGTCAGTCAGTCAGTCAGTCAGTCAGTCAGTCAGTCAGTCACCTTCTCCTTTTATATATATAGATAAATTATTAGCTACAACCCTTAAAAGTCCCAATGTTGTGCACGGGTCTCCCCCATAGGCATAGCTGCGGGAGGTCTAGAGCATAATCCAATGCTGATTGGTAGAGAATATAGTGGCGAACCCTGTGTCGAATGTTCTCAAGCTTAACGATTGCTTTACCATAGAAAACAACGGTCAACCATCCACAAACCGACCGCGTCCACATTACATTGAATCTTTACTTAATATTAGTCAGTTTAGAATAGCATTATATCTCTTTATTTTAGTAATTACCGAGACTTTCGTAAAGCGTGCTTAATCGCCTCATAGCGAAATTAATGATTTGACTTTGACAAGACGCTTAGTAGGTACGCTCTAGGCCTTTTCCGTTGCAATCAGAGACGCGTGCCCAGCTGTGGGCTCGTTCTGTCGTAGCTAAATGCCAATCCCACCTCAGAGCGCAGCCACGCCTCCCACAGCTCCTTGACCGAGATGTGCATGTCATCGTTGTGGTGGAAGGCACGCTGCCGCTTCTCGTAGCCACTGTCGTACTGCAACTCCTCGCGAAGGAACTGGAACAGGTGAGGGTGATTGTTAGTTTTAGTAAATTGGTACCAAATAGAGTTCGCCCGGGGCAGTACCACCGCCCGCCATGGTACCTAGGACCATTTCTACCGTGTAATAATTGTAAAAGTAATTTTGGTCCGGTTAAAAAGGTATGACCATTACTATCACCAACTAACAGGACTAACTATCACTAACAGTCCCCAGTCCTCATACCCAATAAATGACTAACTCTCTCAGCTAACTGGACTAATCATCCCAGTCCCTATTTGAATATTGTTTAAAGTCTGTCACAGTTGTCATGGGCGGTAGCAGATGGGTGGTGCTGCAAGTTCCTTTGCAATCATAGATATAAGATAGCAAACGAACTTGCAAACAAAAAACTTGAATACAAATCATGAACATTGAAAAAAATTTAATCAATGTCTCAATGCACTCGAGGTTTGGGCGCTTATAACTTTATACATATTTTCATTATGGGAATCCTTTATATTTAAGACATTTGGAATATGTAAGTGCCGTGTTATCAACGAAATAAGATAGCGTTAAAATGGTTCAAGTTTCTTTTAGAAAGTTTTCAAGTTCAACCACAGGTTCAACTAACAAATGTCATGGTTGCCTCGAGGGAAATCGCTGGTCAGCGATATGGTTGTACGACTTAATATACGAAATATGTATAGACGTATATGTATAGACTGTTTACAAAGAAATGAAATCAAATATTGAAAGAAGAAAGCTATTATTCTTTAAAAGAATTTTTAGATAATCTCTATTCGATATGTTTTACAACAGAATGATAGTTTTAAGAATGCAACAATAATAATAATTTGTATAGTAATATAATTATTATTTATAATTTGTACAATAATTTCGAACAGTAATATAATAATTAATATATTTGTATGCCATTCAATGGCTAGGTGTACTTGGTTTCTTCTGACTGTACCATCATCTATCACCTATCAACCTATACCTAAGACAAATCAAGATTGAATTTTATTGAATAGATTATATAAATAAATAGCCACGTACTAGTTTCCAAAGGTCGTTGCGGTTAAGTCTATTAGAGATGTTTGTCTACTCCTTGTAGAATTGATCATAAGGTTATACTAAAAAAACTTGAACAAACAAAAACCGTATTTTCCTTATAGGTTCAAAAATAAAACTCTCCGCGGTTAGTATGTAGATAGGCACTTTAGTGAGGCCTTCCCAAACAGCGACTACATGACCTGCATACAATTCGTTATTGTATGCTTTTCCCTCTTTCCATATCGCGAGAATCAAGCGTATTACAAGAACAACTATACCTCAGTTGAATTATTGTTTTATTAAACCCACCGATTTTTAAGACAGTCCCCTGTTTTTTATTCATAAAAAATCGGAAAAGCGCTATTTGCTTGAACTATTGTTTTTATTAATTCCACCCTGTTTTTAAGACGGCCCCCTGATCGGTTGAGAGGTTTAAGAAACAAATCTATCTATATATATAAAAGGAGAAGGTGACTGACTGACTGACTGACTGACTGACTGACATATCAACGTAGGGCCTAAACTATAAGGGCTAGAAACTTGAAATTTTGCACAGGGGTTCCTTTTATAACGTAGGGGAGCACTAAGAAAGGATTTTTGAAAATTCACCCCCTAAGGGGGTAAAACGGGGGTGCAAAGTTAGTATGAAACTTTGCCGTTTTTGAAGTCGTTAGACGGGTAGACGTCGTTAATGGGTCTAATTCTACGCGAGCGAAGCTGCGGGCGTCCACTAGTTTATTCATAAAAAGCTCTACTATGAGTCGAAGTGTGAGTGTCTTCTTACTGCTGCCAATAGCCTGCATATAAATAATAATGAGTTCGAGAAACTCACGTCACAGAACTAGCTAGGTCACTTCTACACTCATTTTCCATCCGTTGTTTTGCTGGGTCTTCTTGTTTTCGGAGTGTTCTTTACTATACACTTCTAAAAGAACTAGTTAGTACCTACGGTTGATAATTATAGAAAATCTTACTTCATCATTTTCGCAGCATATTCTTCTTTATTTCTTGTATATTGAGACTCATAAATAGCCTCTGTAGAAGTGTACATTCGATGACGCTTACTGCTTGGTGTTGCTTGGTCGTTCTAGAAAGGCCAAGACGAAAGAACACAGCTGACAAGCATGGTATCCGAATTGTATAGAAAAACTCACATCGTTACTCTCGCTCAGGTCCACATTTCCATTGGCGTCATCATCCAGCTGCCGATGTAGCTGAGTGATAGCCTCGAGCCCGGCGCGATCCTGTTGGTACGAGGGTTAGTTATTGCACACCATTCACAAGAAAACTCACGTAACAGACCTGAAGACCACGCTCCTATTGATACCGTCTTGATCTGATTGTCGATTTCCGACCAGCGTCAGCTCGAAGCTCTTACCGTCACGAGGGCACCGTTATATCCACACCACACACATAAATACTTACGTCAAATATATGCTGTTGAAGCGACCACTTGCTTGCATATTTTAGTCGGCTTATAATACTTCCACCTCTAATATAGAGCTTACGTCTAGAAGAGGTTCATGTGCCGACCGTTGAGATGTAGGAGCATGATAGCTCACAGCGTGTTAACTTCCTTACTTACTAGCTTCCAAAATAATGTGAGTGAGGTCGAATCAGGCTTTTCATTCAGATGCGTTCTCCCATCGTTGAAATTTTGGATTAGAATCGCCGGTGCCGAGATTTACGTACAAGATTCTAAAGAATATAAGATTCTTTGGCCTTACTCCTTCCTCCTTCATTAATTCAGATCGCAGGCAGTTTATATTCATATAACTTGGAAGAACTCACATCATCGCTCTCACTAAGGTCCACGTTCCCATTAGCGTCGTCATCGAGCTGCCGATGTAACTGGGTGATGGCTTCAAGGCCCGCTCGGTCCTGCAGACAGGCGGGCTCGTTGTTGCAGGCCTCGAGAAGAACTGGAAAGTACCACAGATAACATTAGAAGGGTACCGAAAGTTTGTCACGTTTACACATGCTAAGAACATTATGTAGAAATCTCAGACATTCTCAAATATAGTGTACAACTATGTTTTTCTTCGGAATCAGATTAATTTATTATTTCATTATATTATGATATTTGTATACGCTTATGGCCGGTCTCAATAATCTATCTATCCATTACTATCTGTTGAAATAACTATAGCTATAGAATAGAATAGAAACAGTTACAGCAGGTTAACTACATTTCTTAAATAGGACATAGGTTAGAAAAGTCATTGGTGCGTGCCACTTCGAATTGAACCCAGGCCCCTCGAGTATGCCACCCACTACGTACTACGTACTATAAAGTCTACACACAAGTCTAACCCTAAAAGTCTACGTACTAAAATATAAAATTGAAAATAAATAGTAATTCAACACTACTTTAAGTTTATATTAAACTGCGACAATTAAAGAGTCGACAGTAAAGAGACGAATGTGACATTATTCTGGCTTCCAATTATGATTATTGGAACGAGAAATAGCTTAGAATTGAATGATTTGGCCGTTTACCAATAACTAATATTAGACAATTAGGCAAAGCTATGCGTTTTCTTCTAAACTAATTTATATTTAATGTAAGTAAAAAGTACCTATTGTTATTAAAGAAATTGTTCAACCTAGAAATTATACGGGGTTATATTATGTTTTAAATGGAAATTGACAAGCAAAAAATAATTGAATAAAACGTAATAGGATGGAAAATTATTCCTGTTGGACAACCTAGTTGCAAGAAAAAAGTTTGACCAACAATAAGTACCCGTACCCGACCGAATAATATAAACTTCAAAGCCCTCAATCTTATCTTTGTGCAAATGTATTTAATATAATAATAATAAAACAATTTATTGCAGGCAATAACGGTCCATAATTTTATAATTTAAGTATTAATAGGATTAGGTATTAAGCTTTTATCCCAAACGCGCAGAATCCATCGTCTTCACGAATGGAAAATAATACATGATATACATACCTAATTTGTTTAAAAATATCTAATCTCTTTAGTAAAAGGAAGCTTGTTTTTTATGATTAAAAAAATTATTAATTTTCACAAACTTGACAGTACATACATTCATCCTACTATAGAGTTTCTGTGATCCTACCGCACGAACGTAAGTGATACCGCACATATATAAATAACATAACACTCTTGATAATAAATAAGTATTAAGGCGCTCATTTCTGGACTGATAAGGGCCTCGTCATCTAAAAAGATCTTATCGGTCGAAACTGGGGTAGTGATATCCTTATCTAATGTCGTCGTCTGATAAAAAAAGTGCAAAATGTCTGTGCAATTTTTAATGTCCGACTCCTCACAGGCACAGGAAAACAAACACGGTGCCCATAGTACAGTTCGCGGCTCGAAAGTCTAGCGCCGAACAAAATCCGGAGGGGATATATGCGAATTAATTTTGACTGCGAGATACATAATACGGCTGTCTAACCAATCTGCGCTTACGACTGACATTAATTTCGACTTTGCACATTCAACGTCAAAGCTACACTTCAATTCCGGTATACCGTGCTTCTCAGTTCTTAAGGTGTTCTAAGAAAGTCATGTTGATTTCCGGCGACCTAAAAACAACTGCTCTTCTAACTTCGCTTGACAGACTAATTAGCGATTATCGATATGAGATAGCAACGAGCATGCAGCACACCACCTATCCGCTGCCGTCAATGACACATACGACATACTCGTAATTTGAACTACTACTACAGCTCAAATAGAAAACAGAAAATCTATATCATCTTTATTTATAAAGGTCACATTGCGCTATATAAGAATAATTTTGAATATGGCCCGAAAAATATGGTGCGCTGAAACCAAAGAAGACGCTGGTTGCATAACCACTAATCCGCATTGGAGCAGCGTGGTGGAGTATGCTCTAGACCTCCCGCAGCTGTGTCTGTGGCGGAGACCCAGAGAGAGTGCCCAGCAGTGGGACATATGTATATGGATCGCAGCACTAGCAGCTATAATCTACTCATGTACTCATGACTCGTGTACTGGCGTAACAGGAAAACGTACAACGGAAGGAACGTCTGAATATCTAATGAATGCCTTCACAATTTTGTATTCCATATAAGGAAGGTTATCTCAGATTAGAACATTTCCATGGGAGAAACGCCTGTTTATCCCATCGGATCAAACTGCTCTTAGGGAGTACGAGATTCTTCTTAGTAACATAGACTAGCAGAAGTTGATAGTAAAACATTAAATAAATAAACGCTACACGCCTACACTCCCACGATACGCCTAAGCCTGTGTTGAGGGTGGCGGACACACAGTAAACAACACAATTTAAAATTCATGACCCAATTACAAATATGTATCACTCAAAAAAATAGCCCGACCTGGATTCGAACCCGTGTCCCGCGGCTTGCCAGTAAGGAGAGGCGTAAAGGAATCTACAATAATCAAGACAATAAACCACTGAATCATCAACAGTATTGGAGGAATTCTCAAAGGCTCATTTAACTTCTGATCGCAAAATGCCACTGGTATATTTTACGAGTACGTAGTTTCACAAAATAAATATGAAGACGATAAAACTGAACGTGTTAGCATAATTAACCATAAGTAAATATTTAATGTTCGGTTTTAATTTAACTGGCCTTGAACTTGAACCAAAACAAACACGTATACTTACATAAAACATACCAGAATATAATCATATTTAACGACACGCAGTGTAAAACAAAATTGTTATGCAAACAAAATGAACATTATTTAACACTTAAATAAAAACAGTTTTAAACTAGTTACACTTACAGTATAATATATTCATATGATTGTGCATAAAATACATTATCATCATCATCATCATTTTTTTGCAAGAACAAAGTAACAGTTGATGCTTTACATAATTTTCTGCCTCTGTAGGCATGCAAATGCTAAATACATAATAACATTAACAAAAATATATAATAATATTAAGGAACCAAAATTTAAATGATTAATATTAGTCTGTGTGTATATTATATATATTAGTTATTATGGATCGATCCATCTATCCATTCATCAGCATATCAAAGTACACTTCTATACTGGAAAGGCCTAAATTGTCCTATTTATAACAGACAGTCGTCGGTTTCCCCCAAGTTTCCCCTCTCTTAACCTTAACCCTCGCGATCGGTTTCATTCGTCTTCTTCGGGACATTCGTTCATCTTTTTGTTGTTGTGTGACAATCGTCGGGAGGTCTTATGACTTCTATGATCACTGTTAATAATTTTTTGAGGATACTACTAAAGTACTTATATTATAATACATATTTAGAATAATCAACACTGTGATTCGGTACTAAACCTGTTATCTTACAAAAACAAGCTTCGCGTGACCTCCAAAGCACTCAAGAAATGCTTAACATTAGCGGTCACCTATCTAACACTATCGGTCGGTTGATTGATAATTTATAAGTCTTATTACTCGCAGAAGAACTCAACCACGAGCATGCCAAAATAATAAAAACCCACCAGAGACAATAACTGCTATTCACGGGTTCTATATTAAACTTACTTAGGACTACACCTGACCATACTCTGCCACGTTAATAAATTGATTTCATTGACTCCACGATGTTTCCTTAGCAATGAATTTACATGCTGGTGGAATGCGACATGCATAATATCAAAAGATTTCGTCATCCGATCCGAACATAACCGTAAAATTAAAACTGAAAATAGAATGACCCACTACTACGTAGGGCTTCGTCGTAAGAAACCGGCTGTTGGATGTCACGTGAACATAATATTTGATGTTCGAGATATGAATAAGCCTTGTACAATGGTTTTCCATTGTTATCTTTTTTTTTTCCTTTATCTTAATGCAAACGAACAGCGACTTTTTATGCCAGTTTTAGATTATGCGATTACGCTGCAGTTAATCGAGTGTTTTAGGTACCTACGGCGAGACATTATTTAAAATATTCGATCGCGAAAAGATTTATTGTAAATTAATATCCTTTACTCTACTCTTGCTAGATGAAAATATACAGGTTTTAATTGACTACCTACATTATGAATTATTAATGTATGCATTATTAAATGTATCTATTACGTATATTAATGTATTATTCTATCTGACGACTCCGTGGCGCGGTGGTGAGGGATCCTGACTGTTGTGCGTGTACCTGACAGCGTGTTGTGCGTTCGAATCCTGGTCAGTGCAGATATTTATTTCGCAGATAAATATTTGTATTCGGGTCTTGGATGTTAAATTGTGTTGTTTTCTGTGTGTGTCCGGCACCAGCAACACAAGCCTAGGCCTACCGTGTTAAAAAAAATATCTTTACTGCTTTAATTTTATTAACTGCTTTTTACTTTACACACATCCTGTTAGAGACAAAATACAGCCAGAGATAGTAAAAAACATAGACCATTACAGGCAGTTTTGGTTTTTAATCAAATCATTTAAAAAATACAGACATCGATGATCTGGATTATTCGGCTAAGATAAGTCATAATGATGGCGTGCCTGGGATATAAACCCCGAACTTCTAAATTTTAAAGGATATTATTACTGCTGTGCTTTCAAACTTGCCCTCAGCCTCAGCTCAGATCAGTTAACCGATGTCCAGTACCTCCAAAAAATTGATTAGCTTCATCTGAATTACTTACTAACTAATGCCGACCAGAGAGGCTACGCGCGTTTCACTCTACGTTCCGACCACTTAACTCCTCCTGATTGGGATCAACTAACGACGCGCATCTCACAGGAGTTCGACGCTGGATTGGTTTGTGCGCGCATTGTTATGAAATCGTTCGGTCGGTCGCTTCGTGCCATTAGCGCGCGCAATCAATGAGATGTTCAGCGTTACCTACTGTTCAAACTGTTCACGTTTGTATGCAAATCAGCAATTTGCGATCATTAAATTGTTGGTGAAGTAGGTAGGTTGACGTACAGTGTTCTATTGTATTTTAAGAATGGTTCTGATGGAAAAGTGCCACCAGGTAGTTGAGAGGCTTTAGAGAAGCAATTAAATTAATTAAATATTAGTTTTAATCTACTTTGCAACAAACCGCGATTAAGGCGTATATGTATACTCTCATACATACAGCACCTCCCTCCCTTCCACATACGAAAGCCTTACAACAATGAAGATACCACGTACGTGTACGTACGTGTTAGTGGTAACACAACAGTTTGCTCCCAAATTGATGGTTAATCAGCTAACTGTCATACGACAGTTAGTGGCAAAGTAACGCCTGATACAATTAACTATATCAAATAGCATTTGCAAGGGTCTTCACTGCGGTTAGTGAAGACGATAGAGAAAGAACGATTAAAATTTCAAGAGACTGGCAGCAGCGGCTTCCTGAGTAGTTATCATGTTAAATTATCTACAGGCTAGCCTTGCTTGTACATGCTTCCAAGCTTGTACATGCTTCCAAGCTTGCACATGCTTCCAAGCTTAAACATGCTTCCAAGCTTGTACATGCTTCCAAGCTTGCACATGCTTCCAAGCTTGCACATGCTTCCAGGGTTGTACATACTTCCAAGGTTGTACATACTTCCAAGCATGTACATGCTTCCAAGCGTGCACATGCTTCCAAGATTGTACATGGATAATTCGATGAATTTAGTAATATATTGGTGTAAAATCAGAAAACAACCAAACCAAATAATGGAACTCCAGTAATGTTTATGTATCGCGAATAGTATTCAAGGCTACATTCATACATAACTAACAAAGACCACCTCTTAGCCGTATTATTATCGCATTCAGGTGATTTCGCGGTCAAATGCCTGTTTGCTGATAAGAACACACAATACATATAGGTAGACTTGGACATATGAAAACAACCGGTTTTGAATGAAAATGAGTAAACATTTTGATTGAGCATCTGCAATTAAAGAGCATCCGTTAAAATACAATAGACAGATAAAAACGGCGTTGATTAATTTATAGATTGTCCTATTAAATATCATGGGTCAACTCGAGACTGATTCTAGAATACAGCTCATATGTTCGAACTTTATCACACATAATATCAAGGCGACAGAGTATTTCAGACTTCATTCTTTTTACTTCTGCAAATGTTCGTTTTCTGTATCCTATCGACCCGAAGTTATGGTTGAAATTCGCAACAAACATTCTTTTTTGTTCTAAATAACTATTGAGAAAATTTGATAACGTACGCCTCAATGAATATTTCGTATGTATTGGTGTTCTTCAGCCTTCAGGTCACCATCACAACTCTTTCTTTGTCCCACTGTTGGGCACGGGTCTCCTCTCAGAATGGGAGGGATTAGGCCTTAGTCCAACACGCTGGCCAGGTGCGGATTTGCAAAGCCCTTCAGGTCACCGAATCTGAATTCCTGATAAGCTAAACGATTTCGGAAAACGCACAATATATAACGAGCTAGTGCTATTTGCAAAGGTTGAATTTCCTACGCGGTTAACTCTCCAACACGAATCCTCCGTGTGGTCAATAGATTTTACTTATTCATAAATCGATGCGCTAGATGGAGCTAACGAGTCACCAATCTATTTGCATCACAAAGCTGTGGTTTCACAATCGCCCATTAGACAGAGTGTACGACAGAGTCATAGTATAAAGAGTCGCTCGGTAAAGCGGAGCGACTCTTTATTCTATGACAGAGTCGCCGGCAGCCCGATGCAGAGTTTAAACCGTAGTTGTTCGATGTCTTTTATCTCTGTCTCTCTCTAGGTCACGAACGAGGCTATTGCAAGAATTGTGACTTACTTAAGGATGTGTAAGGTGCAAGATATCTTTTTTTTTTTTTTTATTTAACATTTATTGCTTTACACGTTTAAGTAGGTAACAATTAGATACAATTGCAAGATGAGGAGAGAGGCAGACATTTTAATTAATAGTATTTACTATATATTGTTATTGTAATTATATACCTAGGTCAATTTTGTTTAATAAATAGGTACCTATGTCATATACTGTTTTATATAATATACAGGGTTACAGGTTAACTCGACCTATTCCCGTTAAGGGCGTGTAGTTTACATTGTTTCTGACTGATTTGACTATAAAACACCCTATCCTAAATCTAACCGTTTTCGAGATACATATTTGAATTTAATTGTTTTTTATAAAAAATACCCGATTTTCGGCTATCAGCTTAGATATTTTGAAATGTGTAAGTCTTATTATTACTATTATTTGATTTTTACATGTAAAATAAGATGCTTTATGACCTCAATAACAAATATTGTACGTAAAATGAATAAATAACTCCTTGTAGATGATTAAAACTTATAAAAACTAATAAAAATTTAGAAAATTTATTTTTCTATCAACCAAATCTAAAAAAAATATTATGGCCCCCGTTTTGCAGATGTACTTAAAAATATCTACGTTTCATCAGCTATCCAACGAGGTATAACAATCTAGGGTTATAGTAAACATTCATAGAAAAAACTTAGTTTCAATGGCTACAGGGAAGGCAAACAAAAGTTAAATAAAACGATATTAAGTACAAGATACTACATTTATTAAACTTTAAAGTTCCAACAAAACATCTTAAAGTCTAAATTTCATGACATGTCCGCCTCTGTTTTGCACACATCTTCGTATTCTTTTAGCGATGTAAACTACACGCCCTTAACGGGAATAGGTCGTCTTAACCTGTAACCCTGTATATTATAATTAACTATGTATTTATTTTTTATTTTTTGTCACTTCCTTGAGTTATCTTAACTTAACTAGCAGATCAGATAACTGGCATACTAGCAGCATTTTGATCCTTATAGTTTGCCCGGGGCAGTACCACCGCCCTCGACGGTACCTTGTACCATTTCTACCGTTAGTAATTGATTTTAAAGCAATTGTGGTCCGGTTGGAAATGTGTCGTTTCCAGTTACACTTCTTTAGAGGCGACCATTTAGTCCTCAATACTTTGACTAGCGAACTGACCAACTAATATTCTAATTAACTCTCTCATCTAATTGGACTAACGATCCCAGTCCATATTTGAGTCTTGTTCAAAGTCAGTCACAGTTATTTACAGTGGATGGGTGTGCTGCAAGCTCGTTTACTATCTTATATCCATAAAAAAATCATTTCTTATTAATGGCCAACTCTCACAGTGAGAATTTAATATGACATTTTGTCTCCTTGTCTTTAGTGTAAGACGTAGTGCGTCATATAATTATCGCGAGTAGTATTATGGCATACATCGTAAAAACAAAGTTGTTCGGCATAACACATTACATTACGTTGTTTGTAATAAGCAACAGATGGTCCCATTATTTTAAATTCTAAAAAATCCCAATTATTTTTAAGTCATATACTTTTTGCAGTGATTTTAAAACCACGCAGAAATTTGTCATCATGCTTTAAACCATCATGTATATCAGGGAAGAGAGTAGAGAAGGGACATAACACATTCTCGCAATATCTTCAGAGATTTTTGTTCTTTTGCTTATATTATCAAAATCGGAGTCGGTGGTGTTTCTGTTTCAATAAAAAGTTAAATATGGCGAATCTCAAATATTATTAAAAATTAATTAACCTACCCTTGATTTTGGTCTAGACACAGACGTATTGATAACATAACATCGCGCCTGTACTTCCCCGAAGAGTTAGGCAGAAGTGTGTATAAAAGCACATTTCACAAGTTATCTTTAGGTCCCATGCAGGTGGTAAATGTGGTGAGCCTATTGCCATAGACCGGGCACAAATCTAGACCACGAGCTGCTACCGGACATTTCAAATTATAAAAACCCCATACTTGTGGCCCGACCCGGGAAGAGAAACCTGGACGTCTAGCTTAGCAATCGCGGTTACCAGACCAACGAGACAGTAATTTCGATTAAAACGGACATTTTGAGCATGCCGCCATATTCAATCAAATTCTTCATTGGCACTAGATGCATAGCTATGTACTAATTTAGCCATAGGAACAAATCGAATCGTGCAGTCTGCCAAGCAGCAAGCAATGCTGTTTACGTTTATGACAAATCGTCCACTCTTGTTCGGCCAATACCTTAATAAGCCGCTCACGAAACACTCGCAAGTGGTCGTATCAACACTGTCTTTATACGTTTGTCACGCATCTATTCGCGACAGATCTAGTTATTTTTGTTTTTAATTGCCCCGTGATCCAACATTTCTTCAAATATCCACTAGGATATCTTACAAGATCTGGTTTGATTGTTGTAGAGAATGCGTTACATAGAACAGATTTTATAATTTGCAGACTTTTACTGGCTGCGATCGGCCTTAACCATAATCAAATCAAATCACCCAACACTGGCACAGTTTATTGTAAATAAAGTATGTCAGTGTTGGGTGTAGTGATCTAAGTCGTTTAAATCGTGTGTAAATGTCCCGATTGTCATAAAAAATCCAGTAAAAATCCTTTTTTAACGAACGAAAATTCCATAAAATTAGTGTTTATTTAAATTGAGGCTTTTGCTAGTAAGATAAGGTTGACATTTCAATTTAACTAACTATACTAATACTAATATAGAGGAAAAATTTGTTTGTAATGTTTGTAACACAAAAACTACTGGACCGATTTCAAAAATTCTTTCACCATTAGAAAGCTGCATCTTCACTGTGACATAGGCTGTATAATATTAAATGAAAATGAAAATGAATTACTAGGTGTAAAACTATTGTAATGTCTAATTCCACGCGAGCAAAGCTGTGGGCAGTCCACTAGTACCTAAATAGTTAATAATAATATTATTTACTAAACAGCTGTACACGGTATTAATTACATTACACTATTCAGAAACTTAGGTAACTATATAATAGCTGTCTGATACCCTAACTAGGATCAAGCCTGTATTTTAGGCACCAGATCCTCAAAATTGGCTAGGCAACAAAAGGCCTAATTTCAAAAAACAATTCATTCACCGCAGCGTGAACCGCACACATGTTCTACCACCTTATACGGCATATTATGATACGTATCGTTCAAGTTTCTCACGACACAGGTTCATGAGTCACAGTTGCCAGACCCGAGGTCGAACGATCGTAAGTTTTGCCATCTGGGTCAAGCTAGTAACTATGGTCCCAATGGTGCCTCACATATAATATTTTTTTTCCCAACTGCGCCAGGACGGTTATGTTTTTCGAGTACATTATATGTATTATATTTTTTTGGCACGCTCTATAGTCTAAACGGCTTGATGGATATTAGTTTTAGAGGCATCGTTAGATTCGTCTCAATTGTGAGAGTGACACTGAATAGATAAAAATTATGAAAGTTAACATGGCCGATTTTTGGCGCCATAGTTATTATGTCATCAAAATATTTTTTTTCTCAAACTAAGGTTTTATGAAATACTTGCTTTGGAGCTTGCAAAAATTATAAATTTGTTTACTATGAAAATAAAAAAATATATACCTATATTGAAATAATTACCCGACTGTATAGTCTGTGTTTAGTTTAAGTTAATTGTTAATAGTTAAAGGCTATTGATATTGATTATGTAGCATGTCTCTCTCTCTCATACACACGAGAACACAGCTGTCAATTCAAGCGTCAATAAACTGCATTCGGTTTTTCAAGCTTTAAATTACATTACATATTATGTATAATTAATACAAAAGGGGGTCCCAGATGGAAACTAACTTATTATTTGTTGTGATAGCGGATACAGAAAACGGATTCTGTGAAAATTTTAGGTCTAACTACAGGTCTAACTACTTCCGTTCAAGAGATGAGCCCTAAAAGAGTCAGACGGACTGATAGGCCTTTTCTCAAAATTGGAGAGGGCCTTAGAGAGGGAGATTAGGCCTTAGCCCATCACGCTGACCAAGCTGGATTGGCACATTTCAAGATACCTTCGAGAACATTATGGAGAAAAACAACAGATTCTACGATCCAAGTAACATTGCAAGCTTTACACAATAGCAGGAAGACCTTGAAATATTTTACGAGATTTAAATAAAACAGTGCGAAGAGAACTCATTGTGATTGAGTTGCATACTATTTCTATGTGATTTGACTTTAATTCAGACATAATCAGCAGAACAGGGCAGAGAGCGATAACATTGTTGAAAAAGCATACGATTCCACACGTTCATATTGCGATATAGGATGTTTGTCGCACAATATATTAACCGTGACCTACATATAAACTAATTCAATGTCGATGGTGATAGGGGAAGCCCTTTTATGCGATTTAAATGACCATTAGGCCTTTGTCCACCACGCTGGCCAATCTCTGCCTTTATCTGTCTTACCACCACAACACTGTCTTTGTTCTGTTGGGCACGGATCCCCTCTCAGAATGGGAGGGTTTAGGTAGCCGGTTATTTATTAATTTATTTAAACTTTATTGAGTAAAAACCATAGAATACGAAAAATCATCATTATGAAACAACGAACAATCGTCATGGGCATAAATAAATATTTGTTTTTAACAGGTTAAATCACAAATCAGATGCCAGGTACGTGTGATAAAGTTTAACAATTGCCGGACATCGACTAATTTAAAAAAAGTGACAGATAGACATGCATGACGAATAAGAATTAGAGGATATCGGGCGGCATTTTCCATACAAACTTAGGTAATCTGTTTCCTCCTAGGTCCTAGCTAGGATAATGAAGATACAGCAAAAAGAAAATGAACATACCATAAATATGTACCTCAGACATGACTGTACGTTTTGATTTATTCCATTATTTGAATAATATATTTATTTTTACGTTTTACTCTTTGGGTACGGAACCCTAAAAACTGTATGATAACACTTAGCCCGACCCAGGGATAGAATCGAACCCAGGACCTTTCGCTTAGCAGTCATGCTTGCAGCCACTAGACGTATTAGATCTAGACAATGAATTGACTAACAGCTCTACGGAGGACTAGTTAGTCCTGGTTGTGCTTTATTAAATTCTCACAGACATAAGAGCAGTGTCTGTGGGGGAGACCCGTGCCCAGAAGTGGGACGTCTATGGGTCGCAGCGAAGAGCAACGGACGGTCGGGGCTGCAGGTTCAATAAAATTATTCAGCATGAAAATGTAATTATATTTTTGGCCATGCTCGATACAAAATATTCAATCAAACATCAAAGTGATGCATATATACCAATACCAATAGATTTATTACACTAGACAATACCCCCTTTGATTACAATTACACACAACCGATCGAAGCTAATGAGTAATGACATCGTTACAACTTTCTCACGAAACATCTAAAAACTCTCATCCCGGCGTGAATCCGTTGGCATTGAACTTCGGATGCATACAAAATAGACGTCTAGCGCTACCCGGCCCCGTTTCACGACACCGCATCACCCGACCGGCGCAGTCGGCTGTGCCAACATGATCGAGCACAATATGACTCGGAGTATCCAAATGAGAGTATGCGACATTTCCCATCATAATATCCCGGAATTTCACTCTATACTGACATCCATGGAGATCGCGAGTTAAATAAAGAAATAAGGAGGTTAATAACTGCTGGATTTTACGACAGTAAACTTGGACAACCATCCAGTCCTTGTTGTACGATATATGGCCGAAATTAATAATCGATCTGTAATCCTAGATATAAATTGATCTCAGATATATGCCTATCTGCGGATCGATCTCCAATCCGCGTCCCAATAACGAAAAGAGACAAACCATCGATGGGTAATCCGTGGATATCAAGATATCCGTAGATATCTGTTCCCTCTTTGGACGTTTCGTTGTATGCAAAATCGAAACTTGAGTGCTACATTTATTTATAATTAATATCTTAAAAATTACCCAACAATATATGCATATTACAAGTACCTTTAACTGTTTTGGTACCTACTTTTTTTACTTATTGTGCTCTTGAAATTTTATATAGATTATATAATTACCATTTGTTGTTTTTGTTGTTAAATTATATTATTGTAGCGTCCAAAGCCCAGTAGCATTAAGAACATTCGACACTGGGTTGGCCACTAATCCAATCTGTGGGTCGCAGCAGCATATAATTACCAATTTAAAAGTTTTAAATTATAAATTATTTGTATAAAATGGAACGTTACATCTCACTGATTGGGTAATGTTTTTTGATTTTGAAATAAGTCAAAAAGCTACATGTCATATTTTATTTATGTATAAAAATTGTGTTAATTAACTTTTATAGTTTTTGCATAATACTGTGTTAAATAGCAATGAACTTTGAAGTGGTAAGTGACTTTGTAGAGATCCATACCCCTTAATTATTTTGTTTCATGATGATGCTAATAATGTTCGAAAGCATATTTTTATGAAGTTCTTGTTATTTTTGGTACTTCGAGGCAAACCTTTGACGAAGGATGAGACAAAATTATTGCTTAACATAATTGAGAACAGCCGAATGCCACGGTTTGTTGTCGAACACCCCTGCAGGTTTAAAGTTGGAAAATCGAAAGAAACTTGCACGTATCGTATCCAAGTAAGTGTTATGGACTTTTTTATCTTTGTTTAAAACTTATAGGTATCGCAGTAAAAGTTAACCTAAAATGTTTATTATTTTTACAGACTGGTGGTGGCATTCCAGAGTACATTCCCCCGGATGCCGTACTGGACAGAGTGGCTGATTACTGGAGAGTACTGCAAGTGCTTGGTGGTGCAATTTGGTGGTGACAAAGAGGAAGAAGTTTTTGTATGTGGTGGTGGCGGTTAATTAAAATAAATAATAAACAAATCACAAATAATGTCTTTTTCTATACTAATATTATAAAGAGGAAACAATGGTGTTTGTAATGTTATAACACAAAAACTACTGGACCGATATCAACAATTCATTCACTTATAAATTTGTGTTTTTGTATGTATGTTTGTAATGTTTTCACACAAAAACTACTGGACCGATTTCAAAGAAAATAATATAAAATACCGATTAAAAACATTAAAAAGTTGCATCTTCAGTAACAAGGAAATAAATAAAGAAAGAAAGAAAGAAAGAATCTTTTATTTTCAACAATCGTTCATGCAACACAGAAAACTATATCAAGTACATGCTATGTTTAACAACTTTTACAATTTTTTTTAAAATAGGGATCCCTAATAAAAATGCAATATAACCCAAGGTGTGAAAAATACCTAAAATATTCTTTGCATCGCGTGCGCTGCGGAAACTATTGATGATAGAATAAAATAATGTACTACGACTTTGCAGAACATCATTATTTACAAAAAGTGTCGCGATACCATATGATCCATGGTTACGAAACGAGATAAAAAATCACTTTCTGTATCCGAATCCCAGTCGTCAATTAAGCTAGGATTTCCATATCACTGTTACTATCACTAGAACTGGAGAATATGGCCAAATCCATTTTGAAAAATCTTAAATCTGAGGAAAGTCTAAGATTAAGATTTTGGATTGCTTTCACCGATCGATCGAAACGTCAAAAACGAGAGATAGGTTATTGACACGCTCAAACCGTCGTTTTCATACAGAGGTATATCTGTAATCTTTGATCCGTCCTCCCAAAGATAGATTGATTCTAGAGATTGCAATCTCAATCCACGGATCGTTTATTGGCACACTTAACTACTAATCTGGATTACATTTTTGACATTTAATCCGAAGATTTAAGATTAGATCGATTATTAATTTCGGCCAATAATTGACTTACGGCCGAAATTAATAACCTATCTTTGGATTGATTTGCCTATCTGAGATAGTTATTTGACACATTTTATATGGAGCATATGTCAAATATCTATCTCTGGTAGGCAAATCAATCCAAAGATAGGTTATTAATTTCGGCCATGAGTGTCTCGATAACAATAGCCATAATGAATGTTGTTCAAAATCTGTCCGTCATTCGAAAGAAAGTGCTTGACAGGAATGTAACTCAGAGTGTGTCGATATTATTCAGATCTTCAGAGATAAGTGAACAGTTCAAGTTAGTAGTTCATTATCTTGATTCTGCGAAAACACGTTTTAGTAATAAACCTTATATAAAAGCATCTTCCAAACAGATGTTTATTATGGCAGGTCTATTGCATCACAGGTATCTGCCGACGCGACCCTAGCGCGTCCGAATCCGAACACGTGGTCAACCTAAGGTTGCCAACTGTGTGGATCAGAAATCCGGGAGGTGAAATGAAAAAGTCAATTTTTTATTTTAAAGTGTATTTTTTACACTGCGAACAGCTTGTAGTGCCTTTTGATTAGAAATAATAAAATCGTTACAAAAATTCTTTACAGGTGTAACTATTTGAAATTTGTGCACACCTGTATTTCAGATTTTACGTGACTTTCCGACGTGAGTCCCCCTCGCGGAGCGCGAGGCGGACTGAAGCGATGAAAATATATCCGGGAGATTTCGGCTGCGTTCCTGGAGCCGGGAGATTTTAAAAACTTTTTGCTTATTTACGGGAGAATCCCGGGATTCCAGGAGAGTTGGCAACCCTAGGTCAACCTACTCGCCGTTGGATCTCGAAGGGAATGTGCGATAGTGCTAAAATTGTTGGGACTTGAACATCACACCGAATCGCTACGTCTGTCATTGATGGCGGAACTATTTGATGAGTCACGCGACCGTCTGCCGCGGTTTTGAGCAGCTCGCGGTGACGTAGACGCCACCAAACTCATCTTTCTGACGTTTGCCAGCGCACGTTTAGAGTACGCGCAGCGATAGCACTCAGCTTCAATACTGGCTGTTTCCATTTTCAAGTGTTCCTATCATAAACTTCTTCTTGTTGAACTGTAATAAACTTGTTGAACTGTAACTGTGGCTGTTGCATGATTGTTGTGATTGGAGCAGTTTCTATATTTCTAACGTATTTAATAAACTCACATAAAAGCAATAAATTAGTGTTGATATATTACGAGTATAACGGTAGCTTAGTAAATTTAAATCCAATGTATTTTCTCTTTTGTTCGCTATAAATGCAGATACTGAGTTTGTTATAAAATCAAAAATCAAACATTATTCTGGAGGTTCAGTATCGAAAGATGATAACTTGATGTTTATATGGAATGAGAACGGCAACGAGAAACTTTAACATTTTATTAGGCAGAACTAGGTATTGGACCCAGGACCCAGGTTATTTCTCGGTCGGAGTGAACGACTCGTAAAGAACGGCGAACATGATATAAATCTTCGATGTGATATGTGAATAAATAAGGAGACGGGAGCGAAATCTTTATAACGGTCGCTGAACTCTGCTGGCTGGAAATGGAAAAACAACAGACCGAAAAACATTGAGAAGAATGCAATGTTCGTCATCAACATAGTTACTGTTCAGTCAGGAATATTTTAGTTTTCATAGACTGACTGAAATTAGATCAGTGAATACCTTAATTACAACAGAAATTAGCGATAAATGGTAATTTGATTCTGTTTAATTACCCTCGTTAAATTACATTTAAGGTTACTTACTTACCGTCGCTCTGGTCAATATATTAATTTGGCTAGCCTGATTTTGGCTAGCCCTATCCTATATTGAAGCTAGGCTTGTTTAAAAACTCATACCTCGATTAATCGATTTACTTACATCAATGCCAAGCGAATTGAACACATTACGGGTTTCACCGTGACATACTTGTGACCATCATAAGAACGAACACAACGAACTAATTTAAAAAAGTTCAGACAGTTTTTGAACTGCTGTCTTTAAACTGATCATTTACTTAATTATGTAATATGTTTTCGCTTCATTTACTATTGAAGTATCGATATTCGCATCAGGTTCTATCAGCAACATCTATTCTTCTCCTATATAACTATCTAAAGAAAGATATAGAAGATGAACTAAAGGGCGGAAAGCATTGAAGGCTTGCTTCGGATGTCGCCGGGTCGCCACAGATGACGATATAACCCAGCAGCACCCACTAAGTACCACTGTACACATCACTCAAGCCGGGACGAGAACTAATGGACAGCAGGGAAGCGTCAAACTCAACGTTGGGACATCGCAACAGGTGCGAGGGAGATCACGAGTGCTATTTGGCGGCAATCCAGCCAGCGACAAGTTAACACTTGATTTTTATTGGCTTCTAATAAACGACGAATGTTGTGTACGCTGCAATTATTTTGTCACAGCGTGCCTGCGGGTATTCACAATTCCGTGGCAGATATTACCTACCACAAAATTGCTAGGAACGGTCAGAGGAAGCGTACGTGTTTATTACCATCATCGGTTGACCTACCTAGCTTGCTTCTTTCCTAAAACCTTTTTTTTCCAATAATATTGCCTAGTTCTTTAAAGTTTAACCTGATTAGATTAGTGTTATAACTACTAGCAATAAAGTGAACGTACTGGACCAATAAAATTAAGAAACTCGTCGTTGATACGCTCATCAGATAGAATACACAGCTGTATGCTGTATGATTACATTTGCTTGCTTTGGTTGAGATTGTTATTTGTCAGCAAACATTGCCATACAGCCTTGTCAGACACCTTTGTAAACTTCCGACAGGGATCGAGGTTTTGAAATCTTGAGCGTTTAAGGTGGATGTATAATCGTATTTCTAAGTTATGCTGTATGTTTGTGAATTGTGACCTTTTCATTATTCGTTCTTTCACTTTGGAACAATCATAATCTTAACAGACAGGCTCAGTAAGAATAAAATTTTTAGCGAGTACTTATTTCAGACCCGAAAATCGAGCCTAGTGGCCTGTCTTAGAAGAAGCCCATATCTTGCAGTTTTGCAGTATGTATTATAATTATTGCTTCTAATGAGCTAATTTGGCCTACAGAGAACGAACTAATACAAGGAACTTTCTTTTCTGATTCATATTGAAATACCTAGCAAATTAATTAAAATTAGATGAATACACATTTGGGTTGGTCACTAACCCCTTCACAAGTCCGCACTGGAGAAGCGTTGTGGCGTACACGCGTGCCCTACCGGCTTTCTCAATCTTAGGCGTATCTTAGAATTAGGTATAACAAAGTAAAGTATAATTTAGTTAATTACACTTCTTGTGAGCTTAAGAATCCATCACCAACGCAACCCTTTCTTTGTCCCATTATTGCGCACAAGTCTTCTATCAGAATGAAAGGGATTAGGCCTTAGTTCACCACGCAGGCCAAATGGAGATTGGCAGACTTCACATGCCTTCGAAAACATTATGAAGAACTCTCAGGCATGCATGTTGCCTCACAATGTGTCCTTCACCATTGCAGCAGGTGACATTTATGTAATTTCTTAAATGGCACATAATTTAGAAAGTCATTGGTGTGTGCCACTTGGGTTTGAACCCGGACCGCTGTAGAAAAGCTAAGCCGAGCTTAAGAATAAATGGTAATAATGTTATAACTAGGTTATATTATTAATTAATCTTATTAATCTGCAGGAAGGTGACAACCAACATTCACTATCTTAGGCTGTTTGCATTAAGAAATGGTTATAAAGAAATGTAATTTTCCACAATGGATGGAGTAAAAAAAACTGTGTGGCTGTTCAAACTGTGTAGCCCCTTGATCGGAAAAAACATGGCAAAACATTTTATTTATTTTATTTCTATTTATTTGGGAAGCAAACAATGTTACATTAACACATAGATGATAAAAAAAAAATGGACGCATAATCAATTTAGTGTAGTTCATCATCAACATCAATATTCTAGAAAATTTTTAGTTCCTAATTAACTATTTTTTTACTAAAGAAATTAGCATTGGCACTAACACTTCCTGTTCTTCTTTTTACAATATACAATATCATAGTCAATAATATGAAGATAAAAAATTGCCACAGGAAAAATGATCACAACTTTGAAATTAGTTTTTTCTGATAATTTATAGCTTGTTTCATGTGTTTGCTCAGCAGCAGTGATAATTCAGTAATTATTAACACTTCTTGCTCACGTGTAAAACTTCATTCAAAATGTGTGTATGTATTAAGCCGCATTTTCAAACAACAACAGGTTGAAAAGATGAAAGTTTTGACGAAAGTGAAGAAAAGTATTGTTTGTCCAGGCATAATGTGAAAAATAATTTATTTGGGTTATGATGAAGGGATACCTAGATAATAAGGAGGGTTCCATAGGTTTCACACAGTAGAGTAATTCCAGTAATGTTCATGAGGAGCTTAAGTTGCAATAATAAACCAATGTGTATCAATGTCTACAAACTTCACACGAGCAAAGCTGCACACATAATAGCTTAGACCTAGTTATTCATATTTTTGAAGTAATTCTTTACAAGTTAATCAAAATCATGAGAATATATGGTGACAAACTTGACAATAGAAGCAAAAACTAGTACATATTAAAACTTTAGAGATGGTAATTGAACAGTTTACTTTATTCAGTCAGTCTCAGATAATATAATAACAACCTTACAATATTTGAAAACATGAAACAGTAAGAAAATATATGAATATAAATTGAGAAGGTTTAAAAAACAAATCTAATGTGAAATTGAGGTTTGGGAAATAAGGAGGATTATTGTTATATTATTAAAGGAGGAATATTATTAAAGATCCATGAAAACATTTTCAGAATTAATACGTAAAGTACAAAATATGTTATCAAAATATTTTAAACTATCCATTCACGATTTTGTTAATTTTTGAAGTTGTGCTTGTGTCAGAATTAATACGTAAAGTACAAAATATGTTATCAAAATATTTTAAACTATCCATTCACGTTTTTGTTAATTTTTGAAGTTGTGCTTGTGTAGTACTATTAACCAATTTCCATTCAGAAAACTGGTGTTAGTAACTAAAATCATACATCTTGTAGTTTTGAATACTATCTACTTTTATAGAAGATGGACAGATGTTTCCTAACTGCATTATATTATTAAATTAAAGCACCAAATTTTATCAATACTAGTACAGATAACTCTCGCAAATACATCCGAAATATTTCAGCCAGCAGTGGTTATTTTGAAGGGCAGAAGATGTCAAGAAAAACAGCTATTTGGTTATACTTACTGAGTTCGTTTGTCGCGGTCACTGTAGCATCATTCACAAACGACCCACTCCTCACCACTGGGCCCCATTGCTGCCGCCGGCCATCTCTAGACTCTGTCCTCTCCTTATCGTCCGCTTTGCACATATGAAATGCAAGTACGCACCAATAAAATACAAAACCGATATGCATCGTGATCTCCCAATGACACTTAAATAAAAAATTACCGCACACTTGAAAACAACAACACTAAATCAATACTGCACACTATACACATCCTAAAATTGATTGAGTATGAAATTTATGGGTTTATCAGCCACATCGCACGTTCAAACATAAAACTATGGTACTACAGACTTTTTTATCACAGAAGGATTTTTTTGTAGTAAAACGTGAACGTGAGGTCGTCGCCGTCGTTTCCATAGATTAATATTCTAAAAGTCGTTCGTTGGAAACACAGATTAAATAGAAGTTGGAAAATATCAGTTCATAGCTCAGACATAAAGAGGACTTGGCATAAACATCAATATATGAACCGTAGTTGAATGTGGTGTATTTCGACGGCATATCGGCATCTCTTTTTAACTTATGACAGTAATCATATATAAAAAAGGACAACAGTAGTTTTACGGTCGCCATGTTTTGTCACAGTCAACAACGAGTATATACATATTTATGTTGTCATTGTGCCTTGCTTGTTTCAGTGTTTTGAAGAAAATTTGGTGTTAATAGGTGAAATTTGTTCTTGTTTTGTTTGAACTTACATAATACTGCACTTAATATAGGTCGGTACAGTGTGATAGGCTGCCGCATGAAAAGCAACAAAAAACAACCCAATAGAACGTTGCACAAGTTACTTGCCGAGTTCATTCAAAATACTTATCTTATATTTTCTATTATTTTAAAAGATTTTGCTATTTGTGGGAAAGTTTATAAAAGATAAACGTGTTTTTCTGTAATCATTTACTGTTTTACTATTGATATTAAGCGACAAGTAATTCAAACCAGTTGATAGAGAGAGAGGAGGGACTTTATTGTGTATATGTATTTGTATAAGTTTAATATTTGAGAACTTAATTAGAACTGGGATAGCCGGCTTTTATAGTTTTTATTAAATCTTTTTAAAATGATAATTTTCATTTTATTATGAAAAGCCAAACGAGAGAGAGAGAGAGAGAGAGCGAGCCAAAAATTAATAAATAAACAATGATAAGTAACTAGTGGACGCCCGCAGCTTCGCTCGCGTAGAATTAGACCCATTAACGACGTCTGCCCGCTTCAAAAACAGCAGTTTCATACTAACTTTGCACCCCCGTTTTACCCCCTCGGGGGTGAATTTTCAAAAATCCTTTCTTAGTGCTCCCCTACGTTATAAAAGGAACCCCTGTGCAAAATTTCAAGTTTCTAGCCCTTATAGTTTAGGCCCTGCGTTGATATGTCAGTGAGTCAGTCAGTCAGTCAGTCAGTCAGTCAGTCAGTCAGTCACCTTCTCCTTTTATATATATAGATATCAATAGTAAGTAAAAATAAGTATAGCCTGACAAACGAGAACAAAAATCTATATTTAATATTTATTAATTATTGTCATTGGTAATTAAATACATAAGGCACAGGTACTGTAGGCGTGGCATGCTGATCAGTAGTACTCTATTAAAGTTCCGACACCTATGCCAAGTCGTAGAAACTGGAAGTCCGCACGAAACTCCATCTTAAAATTCCAAGCGATAAGTAGCGGTTAGTAACCTTGAGCCGCGAGCGGCAATATCCCAGCCGGCAGAACTATGTGTTGGAGTTTTTTACTCGTAAACGCCATATCGAGCGTGGTGGCCACAGTAGCTCTGGCCGCAATTTTGGTCGCATACTACGTCCACAGTAAAAAGCGAGTAGCAATTAATACAGCAGTCACAAGGCTACAGCTTTTTATTTGGGATCACCGCGGTGGCAACTGGAAATAAATGGAGTAGACAGACACGTAGACCGAAAATGGAATCTCTGTCTTCGGATAGACATATCATGCCATTGATTGCTATTCTTTTTTCCTTAGTCTGAGGTTCGTAGACTATTCTGTGTTAATAGCACATACATAATCTGTGTCTGTGTTACACTTGACCACACAGACACAGATTAGGTAGAGATGCTAGGTATCAACAAGACTTTATTATTTAAAGCAAGATGCTGTTAAATAGTTTATTTATGAGTGAGCATAGATAAAATAACGTCCACAGTCCAATAGCATGCTTTGATTCAATGTGATCGACAGAGTTAAGCAACGACGGGCGCGGTCGGTGACTGCTAGTGGCAAAATTTCATAGGCACTATCGTTCTTCGGAGGGCACGTTAACCCGTCGGTCCCGGTTGTTTGAAGACCCCGATGACGCAATCACTATTGCCAACAACCCACAGGATGGCTCCATAACTCAGATAGTAAACATACCACATGTACACCGTGTCCGCCGGTGGAGACGTGGACGGGGATATCTTTTGAACAGCCAACATGAAGTATCCCCGAGTGATTGGTCGATCCACTTCTTTAGTTACAAACACAGCGTTAACCTATGGTAGAGCCTACAGGGTGTAATCGTTAAGTGTGCACAGGCGATTATTCCGTAAATATTATAGATATCAAAAAACTTTAAACTGATATCGAAAGTACTTTACCTAATGAGTAAAATGACAATAATAACTTTTTTAAATTAAACGAGAAATATCCAAAAATTTTACATCAAACACTCCCATACATTTTATTTCTTATTTTGTATTCAAAGCAGATGTTCGAAGTGACGTCCTCCTTGTGCAATACAATGACGAGCTCTATTTGCAGTTTCTAAATGAACTTTTGCAGTATTATTGGCATTAGTCTCGGAAAACGAAGTATTGGCCGCCCCCCGACGAGGTGGACTGACGACCTGAAGAAGACAGCGGGAAACCGTTGGATTCAGAGGGCGCAGGATCGGGAGGAGTGGCGACGATTGAGGGAGGCCTATGTCCAGCAGTGGACCCTAAAAGGCTGATGGATGGATGGATGGATGGATGGACTATTATTGGCTATAAAGCCATTCAAATTGTTTCGTAAGAAATTGATTACAACATTTGTATCATGTGCAGGTGCTCCATCCTGTTGAAAAATTATCGACCTTCTTTCATCGTCTTGAATTGGTCTAAGAGACTAGCATATCGTTTTGTACAAAGGTGAAATATCTCTGTCCAGTTAAGGTGCCACTGTAAAAATATGGCCCAATGATCCGATCTCCAAGAATACCACCACACATTAATTTAAAATCACACCTGAGCTCTAACTTCAGTAGTTTGGCGAGGATTGTCAATTGACCAATAATGCGAGTTCATACTAAATGTATGGGAGAGTTTAATGTAAATTTTTTGGATATTTCTCGTTTTATTTTAAATAAGTTATTATTGTCATTTTGCTCATTAGGTGAAGTACTTTCGAAATCGGTTTAAAGTTTTTTGATATCTGTAATAGTTACGGAATAATCGCCTGTGCACACTTAACGATTACACCCTGTTTACGTAACCAAATAGGTTTTTAAGAAAGCTAATTGGTTCCTTAAAGAGTTCGCCCGGGACAGTACCACCGCCCGCCACGGTACCTAGTACCATTCCTGCCGTGTAGTAATTGTCTTCATAGCAATTATGGTCCGGTTGGAAGTGTGTGGTTTCCGGTTACACTTCTTTATAGGCGACCATCTTAGTCCTCAAGGGTAGCAACACATCTGTGACTGACTTAAATCGAGACTCCTACTAACAAGTACTAACTGGACTATTACTAACACCAACTAATAGGACTAACTATCACTAACAGTCCCCAGTCCTCATACCTACTAACGAACTGACCAACTAATGTTTCTAATTAACTTTTCTAACTAATTGGACTAACCATCCCAGTCCCTAATTGAGTCTTGTTCAAAGTCAGTCACAGTTGTCATGGGCGGCAGCGGATGGGTGGTGCTGCAAGCTCGTTTGCTATCTTGTATCCATATAAAAAAACCTAAGCTGAAGTTCGTACCCCAGAAGTGGACCTTTACCGCGGTCACTCACATGTGAGCGTTGTGCAAGCGTTTGACATTTGTACGAATGTTTGCACGAATGTGAAGGACTGTCAAATGAGTTCACGGATGTCCAGTGTTGCTCGCGATTTTGTTATTAATTATTCTCTTCCAGGCACCATTCACTATTTTTATAGCCTGTTTCTAAAGGACTTCTTTTCAGGGTCCAAAATAGAGGGTTAACTTTGCAATAATTCAATAAATTCCAATATGATGGCTTTATTCCAACCCATTTACAATACAAGATGATAAGATTAGACGCCACGAACCATGATAAATTAGCACATCCGTCACCTTTGCAATCGTGTGCTCGAATGCATCGAAAACTTTGCTTATGCATTCGCGAAAGTCGTCCTACACATGTGGGTTCGCGTATTCGCGCACATGTGAGCGGCCTTTAGCCAAACATACTTCGCTCACACTTTTGAAGGAGTTTATCTTTATCTTTTTGGTTTCAGCTCTTAATAAAAAGTTCATCATCCTGTTCGGAGACGCTGTAAAGGTCGCTATGACCACTAAGAAAAGTCCATCCAAAAAAAGTGACGTTCTGTCAGTTTGCATATAACTCTGTGGTAAAATGTTACCAAAATATGTCAAGTCAAGTGACCTTGCTAGTTTGTAAACAATACCATCAAGGTATTTGGCAAAATTTTATATTTGCCATTGGAAATTAAAGTTTACTTATTTACTAGATTATCACAGTGATTAGTGTGAAATTCAAGATGAATATAGATTTCGAAACGATGTCCGTTTTGGAAGAGGAATCTCAGAATGTAAGTGAATAAAATTAAATATTGTTCTGCTCACCTTTGTCAAACATATTTACATTTCCTACTATGTTTATTTTGTACACAATAATGCATGATTAAGAGTTAAATCATGGTTTAAGTATTGAGAAAAGATTTTGCATTATTGAAATGTTTGCTGCACTAACATTTTAGTTTCTGTAGAATTTCTAAGCATAATTTCATGGTTTCTAATTTTCATGAGGTATCCCTGTTCAGTAGTTATCTGTTGTTGCACAACAATATGAAGATTGGCATCATGATAAATAACCATAGATGACTAAACAGGAAATTGTATATCCCTGATATTTATTTTCGTCTTGCAAGCTTCCACTTGAGTGTTTTTTTTTTACATAATGCTAAATATTTGAAAAAAGGCATGTAAATAGTGCTAATGTTATGGTTTTTAAACATAATAACTAATGCATTAATATCACTTACAAATGTAAGTGATTATAATCATTGCAGTAGCAAGTGTTTATCCTTGAAATCCTGCAATACCTAAATTGTGATGAATACATGTCATACTTTTTGATGACTATATAGTATTCATAACCTTGATGAATATTCTGATTAGAATTTAATGCTGATCATTGATAAATTTGCTATCCTCTTATAGTTAAGACTACTTCTGCATTATATATTAGTATAAATTATTCAAGTGTTTATATTAAAAAAAAAAAACCTCAATAAATACTACATGCTCAATGGGATGTTATGCTCTAGTCTCCTGTAATATTAAGGTTTTATGGTAAAATTACAGTGGAACTACTTAGCTAAAGTGAGCCCATCGCCTAAATTCTCGCAAAATGCAATAGTTGCAATCACATTTTTAAAATTGTATTTTAATAAGTCTGGTTCATATTTTTTAGTGCTACTACATAGTTGTTTGCTTCACTCGAAATGCATCTAAATCGGGTTTTTTGCTGTAGATCCAGACAGATTAGATTTTAGATTCAGATTTAAAATAGAATAATATGATCAAGGTACATTATTATTTTATTTACAGTGGAGCCAACAAGCATTTTTATCGTTTAAGTAGTTGTTTCTTTTATTTAAGGATTTTGATGCTTTACTTCTGATAGTCTGGAGCCAGATACAATCAATTTATTCTTATTTCTTGTATTAAAGTTATGTTTGCTACTTTTTTTTGTAATCAAACTAATCTAATTATTAATTATTATATTTGTATAAGCTTAATAAACAGTATCTCATTTTTTATCAACCGCCGGTTCACACAGTTATCGAGTCAGTTACTCTTTTCAAATTTACAATTGAACGCATCATGTTTTATGGAATTGTGTTGTGCTGCCAACATTGATACCATCATTGTTTTAACAAAACAAGTCATATGGAGGATACAAAATTACCTGCAAAAACGGTTTATGTCTATAAATATTTAACTGTCCCATGTCAATATATTTATTTATGAAAGTACATATTATTAATATACAAAATAATATATTATGTATAACAATAATAATTTCTCTATAAATCTGTGATTATTTTTTATTTATTTATTTATTTAAAGACTTTATTGATACCTTACAAAAGGGGCGAGCTTATTGCCTGATGGCATTCTCCACCAGCTACCTCTTAGACCAGGCAAGGCAGGATACAATATCATTTTGATGAACAGGACTTGTTTCAGGGATATGACATTAAAAGATTTAACTAATTGTATTTTATTATATATTTATTTTTGTATGTATGTATTGTATGTATTATAAACTAGTGGACGCACGCAGCTTCGCTCGCGTTACACATTCACTAACATCAAAAACGGCAAAGCTTCATACTAACTTTGCACCCCCGTTTTACCCCCTTAGGGGATGAATTTTCAAATTTTTCTCGCCGTAAAAACCATCCTTGAACTTCAGCGAACATTTTAAAAAAAGAATTGGCCAAATTGGTCCAGGCGTTGTTGAGTTATGCGCTTACCAACACATTTTGCGATTCATTTTTATAATATAGATGTATAATAATTATGTTTATTATATTTATTGCATAATATTTAAATTTTACTGTATTTTTTTAAAATTTGATTTGTCCTTTAAAAATCATGAACTGCCTACCGCTACCTCTCACCATCTCAAAGGTTGAATGGTAGACAATGCCTTCAGGCATTAACTCCGCTCATTCTAGTCTACAATAAAGCGTAAAATAAATAAATAATTGTTAGCTTATTCACCTACTTATATTAGACTAGTGGACGCCCGCAGCTTCGCTCGCGTAGAATTAGACCGATTATCGACGTCTACCCGTCTAACGACTTCAAAAACGGCAAAGTTTCATACTAACCTTGCACCCTCGTTTACCCCCTTAGGGGGTGAATTTTCAAAAATCCTTTCTTAGTGCTCCCCTACGTTATAAAAGGAACCCCTGTGCAAAATTTCAAGTTTCTAGCCCTTATAGTTTAGGCCCTGCGTTGATATGTCAGTCAGTCAGTCAGTCAGTCAGTCACCTTCTCCTTTTATATATATAGACTAGTGGACGCCCGCAGCTTCGCTCGCGTAGAATTAGACCTATTAACGACGTCTGCCCGCGTTCGGGTTGCCCACTTGACTTAAAAAACGGCAAAGTTTCATACTAACTTCGCACACCCGTTTTACCCCCTTAGGGGGTGAATTTTCAAAAATCCTTTCTTAGTGCTCTCCTACGCTATAAAAGGAACCCCTGTGCAAAATTTCAAGTTTCTAGCCCTTATAGTTTAGGCCCTGCGTTGATATGTCATTGTCAGTCAGTCAGTCAGTCAGTCACCTTCTCCTTTTATATATATATAGATATAGATTTTTCCAAAATTTAACTTTTAATTAAAATACATACTATCTTACATTATTAACAAAGTGACCTTATCAGTGCTCTTATAAAAGATCTTTTCAGCGCGAGCGTGATCCCAGCGAAATCCCTCGAGTTCTGTTTTTAAATTCCCGTTTGACCCAAAATTCAGGACATGGCAACACTATGTAACGGTTGCTAGTACGTTCCGTTTTCCCCGTCCGTTACTGTCTTCCCTTCCAGAAAATTCTCGAATTCCTTGAGTCGGTCGTTGGAGCATGCGCACTCTCGATATCCTGCACTGGCATGCGCTGTCCCCTCTTCCTACGCCCTGTACTGTATCAAGCCCGTCTGAATCAATATTGAAATCCACCATTTTGCAATCAACCATGAACTAGCACACACCTGTACATATAAAATTAAATTATTAGAATAATGTGTATAGTTTTTAAGTGTTGTTGTGAATCAAGCTGATGTCTTTCATAGAGAATCTGTGAGTATATATTATTAAGCTAATTATAATAGGCACCTATTTTTATCACTTAGAATATAAACATTTAAAAATGAAGAAGTATTTTTACTGCAAAATATGTACAAATTAATGTAAAGGCCTTTTCAAAGACAAGTATGTTCTTTCCCGTAAACGAGTTCAAGTTAAAACGTTTTAGACTCTACATACTTACCGCTTGATCATCGGACATGCTGGTAATCGATAAAAATATGGCAGCCGGCAGACACAAAATATTCAATTTATAGATTCATTAATTTATCATGTAAAAAAGAGATAATTAATACCTACTCTTACGTTAAATGTGTCAATTGTACACACTGAAGAGGTGTGCGCAATGGGCATATTTCGTTCACATTAGAATATGTAAGAAAAGCTCACGCACTGACGCAGACAGAACTATTATTCTGTGGAAATATAGCCTTCTATTGAGTCATTCCATTAGAATCCCTATGAAGTTCAAATCACAGGATTTTTTTTTAAATATCCCGTGCATCATATAATTCCCACCACATTTCGCCAGCTGCCCATTCCAATCCTACATACTCGTGCTTCCAATTAAAGCAACCCCACCCCCATTCACCCCGCCTGCTTTGCTTTCTAGAAACGTCCTTCCTACCTCCCCGCAACAAGTCACGTTTGGCTTCACGCACATGCGCAGAAAAACTGCGATCAATATAATAGAATCTAACATTTTATACGTAGATATAAGACATGATTAACATTTATTAGCCTATTAAATATGGCACTAACAATTCATACAGGTTTTTAAATTGGTCCACTAAAGTGTATGCTAAATCTGCTTGTTATGCCGCGCCGTTTTGGCACAGTCCGACCTAATAAAAATAAGGTCCAGTTATTTGAATTATTTTTATATCTGCTGATTTTTTTTACTAACTATCCCTAAGCTTAGAATAATCAAATATCCCGGTGATGATATAAATCATTAATGAAATGATATACTACTACGGTAAAATAATCCTTAAATTGTCAGCCCGAATTGTAAAGGTTAAACTTAACTTTAACGGTGTTTTAATAATAAAATTGGGCAAAACTTACAAGTCAGAGGGGTCTCTCGATTTTATAAGGGTCTCCCTTTTTTATTGGTTACTCTGTCACATTTTCTAATAACTGGTTGATAGGATAACCCGAAACTCTTTCGTTTTTGCATTAATTTTAACCTTGCCGCTTGACCGTAACTTTTGCGGGAGCTGCATTGAAGTAGGGTTGTTGTCTACCCTAAGAACCTGGCTCGTAAATATTTGTGTCTTCGGTTCTCGGCTGTTCTTTCGCAATCGCACTCTAAGCCTCTACCTACTATAAAGTCGTCGTCGTCGAAGTAGTCGTTTTTGCATAATTTTAACTATATCATACTATGAATACTTATTAATCAACTAATATTTAATTGCCATTCAACTGAATTGACTGGACTAACAATCTCAGGTCTTTGGTAAACTCACTCCCCTCGTTGAACCTCAATCCTAGATTTCTTCGGTTACAAAATTAAATGTCATAGCTGAAGTGGTTAGGTGAAGCTGCATAATTTACTATTAGGTAGCTGCAGGTTAAAATGTTCATGCGTACTAGTTCTAGAATTAAATGGATATGCGCGCCCCCACTCGGCTTGCTTCTCTGTCGATCACATATAATCGACGCGAGCCATTGGGCTATGGACGCTATAATTAGGTACCATTAGGTGCTCTTTACGAACTTCAGGTGGTTCAAGTTGCATCCCTGCAAGCTTAAAGTTAAAATGTACATGCGCACTAGGTCTAGAATTCAATGGACCTGCGCGCCCCCACTCGACCTCCTATTCCAAAATCGATCCTTTATGATTCCTTTCGGCCTCAACCATGTTGGAGTACGCACGTGCAAACGAACGAAGCCTCTCCAAGAAATGATTGCCCGGAAGAAAAAGGTGAGTAATCATTGAATTGTTGCAAATGTATTTTCGGTTTTATCTGTCTCTTGCTTTTTTTCTGAAGATGATGTTCGATTAAATAGATGGCGCTTTGAAAATTCACGCCGACTACCGAGTTCGATCGCCGCGCAGATTATTTTATGCCCTTTTGCTAAGAAATAAAAATATCCAGCAAATGTATTCAGTGCTTCAGGCAGCCTGGCTAGACGGTGGTTCCAGTTTCGTCAATTAGTTCCCTTCCCGATCAAACTGCGAACGTAACGACGTAAATTATTGATTTATGATGACCAGATTCATGCGCAGTTGAATTTGATATACAATACAAAGCTAAGTTATTATATTGAGTTGGTAGAATGGGACTCCCTACTTACATACCAAATAATTTCTGCTATATTATATATATAAAATAATAACATTTAACTTTATTATGATTATGGGGCCGACATTATCCATGTCATAGTAAGTCAAATTTTTTAATCTCATGGGTAAATGCTAACGCGTCTATGACCTTCGTGGTAAACTTACACAAACCATGCTCCATTTGCCTTTGGCCTTGATATTGAATTGGAAGGGGTTTGTTTTGATCGCGTAAGCTTAGGGATGTCAGAGGGCCTATTTTATACCAGGCTGTGGCAGGAGGGTGATGTTTTTTATCACGTCATAATAATTTATAAACGGTGAAGTATTATTCAGTTTTTTCGCCGTCTTTCGTGAATATACAATGTAAATTGAATTTCAAATTAAAAAATATTTATGTATTTCGATATTTGCGATTTATGGTGGCGCGGATTTAGCAAATAAAGTTCACTTGAGTTATTAGTCTAGTCAACAAGTGCCTTTTAGGTCAAAATTTTTGCGCCTTCTCCGAAAATTATGATTGAGGTGTCATTCGATTCGGAATGGCATGTAGATAGTTTTTGAGAAAATTCGAAGCCCGCTCGCAAAAAATGCAATAGTTATAAACAATTAAGTGAAATAAAAAAAGGGGGTTTGGAATTTCGTTAATATCTCAAAAACTATTTGAGAAAATTTAAATTTGAAAAAAGATTCAAAAAGAGGAAGAAATTTCCTAAAAAAAGTCTCGACTCCCAAAATTGTCGGACTAATGTTTATAATGTTCCCAGAGGGTTGAAAATACGCTCGAAAACGGGTACTCCGGCTTGCGTAAGCCACGGCCCCATCGGACCTGTAATGAATAATTATTATTTAAACTTATTAGATATGAAAATTAAAAATTGAAAAAATTCAGGCGCCTGTAGGATAGATCAATGAACAATAATCCGTAATCAAAAAATTTTTATCGCGATTTTTAAAAAAGTTATCATTTAATTAATTAACAATTTTTTGTAGCATGAACATTAACATTGCAAGTGCGATAATTGTTAAACTATTAATCTGAGATTTTTTTCCATGAATTATTTTTTGAAAAAAAAATTGTTTATATTTTTTATTGAACGAAATATAAATAAATTTTTTTTTCCAAGAAATAATACATGGTTGTTTTTGTTTTTTTAAGTAAAAAGAAAAAAAATACAAAGAAATAATTAATTTGTTAATAACAAATTGTGTATTAAATAAACAATGAAAATTTAAATAATAATCGATTTTTCTTTTTTACTTTCAAAGATCAAGATAAACAATTATTTTTTTTTTAAAAATGGTTCCTTAATTTTCATAATAAGTGGTAAAAAAAAATTGTTATTCAACAAATGCGTTTTTAAGCAATAAAAAATTTTTTTAGAGAAACGATTTTTTAAAAAAAAAACATAATTATCATCAAAGATTATGATATCAAAAAAAAAATTTTAATTATCTCATAAACAACGCATTTGTATATAACAATTTTTTAAACAATAGGAGATAAAAATTATTAAAAATCATTTTTAAGTAGCTTCTGATCATAAGAAAATGGACCAATAATAATATTACAAAAAAATAATTTTTTTCAATGTTTAATTAAGCTTTATAATTTTTTCCCTCAGTAAATTGTTAATAACAAAACGAAAATTAACAATTTTTGAATTTTTCCAACGGGAATCTATTCTAAGACCTTTGAAAAATAGCTCCACGAAAGGAAAAAAATCTCAGATTAATAGTTTAACAATTATCGCACTTGCAATGTTAATGTTCATGCAACAAAAAATTGTTAATTAATTAATGGATAACTTTTTGAAAAATCGCGATAAAAAATTTTTGATTACGGATTATTGTTCATTGATCTATCCTACAGGCGCCTGAATTTTTTCAATTTTTAATTTTCATATTTAATAAGTTTAAATAATATTTATTCATTACAGGTCCGATGGGGCCGTGGCTTACGCAAGCCGGAGTACCCGTTTTCGAGCGTATTTTCAACCCTCTGGGAACATTATAAACATTAGTCCGACAATTTTGGGAGTCGAGACTTTTTTTAGGAAATTTCTTCCTCTTTTTGAATCTTTTTTCAAATTTAAATTTTCTCAAATAGTTTTTGAGATATTAACGAAATACCAAACCCTCTTTTTTTATTTCACTTAATTGTTTATAACTATTGCATTTTTTGCGAGCGGGCTTCGAATTTTCTCAAAAACTATCTACATGCCATTCCGAATCGAATGACACCTCAATCATAATTTTCGGAGAAGGCGCAAAAATTTTGACCTAAAAGGCACTTGTTGACTAGACTATATGTCATTAAACAATTACACAGCATACCTCTAAAATTAGTCTAGTCTTGTAATAAGGAACTGCTAATATGGTAATCCTAATCTACAAACAAAGAATTGTATAGCTTTAACTAATATAACTCTAAAATATAATATTTTGTCTGGTTATAAAAGTACGTTATCGTGTGTTATGTCAAGTGTGTAAATGTTATGAATAAAAATCATGAAACGTTTGAAGTTAAGATCAAATATAGTCTGACTTAAGCGGACGATACGTTCTTTTATCAACTGTAGCGAATTGTGTATTTTAAAATATGGCGCAAATGGTAAATCATGCGAACATTCATCGAACTTAAATTTATATTGCAATTTAGGTCGCTTTGATATTGGAAGACTTATACCAATAAGAAAGTAATAAAAAATCTTCCAGAAGGTATGTTTGTGGAGAGTTATGTTCCATATTGTCTAACACTTTTAGAACGCTACCTATGCACTTCTACATCGTTGTGATAAGTCCCATGTTATTACCACTGGATTGACTGTTTGCCATCCTCTTCGAAAATCAACGCGTTTTTTTATTCGTTTGGCTGCTTCGCAATTGCTGCAATTCCGACTAGGTTGTTGTTCATTTCTATCAAAAGCATGTCCGATGCGATGCTCATCTCATCTGAATTACAAACAACATTTGCAACACAGTTTCAACTATAGCATCTGTTTACGAACATATTACTGGTGTTTCTGTATCTTTGATTTTGTGTTTAAAATAAATAAAAATGAAAATTGAAACTTATATAATGCAGTGCTTTGCACGCCCGACCATTTTCTTTCTCTTCTCTCTGTCGTCAAATCCTGACACCGGGATTTCAGGTCGCCTGGACATGCGCACTACATCCATAAAACCTCTGCTCTGCTTGCACATGAATCTACTTAACCAATCGCTGGAACCGTTTCAGTCCGAATCGAACCACTGAAAGTTCAACACGTAGGTAGTCCAAACTGAGAACATAAAATGTTTTTAATTTTAACACTTATAATTGGATTTGTTGGAAAAATATCAATCAATGGTGTGTCTATGTGAAAGAGCGTAAGTGTTTAGAATTTTTGATATATTTTAACATATTTTTCGTCTGGTTTTACTTGTTTTACTGGCCACCTCCGTTATTCTTCTTTCCCCACATCTCCCCACCTCCTCCAAACAGCGCCTGCGCCCGACTGCCGCCCCCTTATACCCCACTACGCCATGCCCCTAGATTGCGCGAATCAATAATGCATTCTGTGCAATTTAGGGCGTAACGTTTCATAGCAGAATATATCTTTCGCTTTTCATTTTATTGAATGTTATTATTTTTATTTAAAGTTTTGGTTATTGCAGTATGTAATCAATGAAGAACACTAAAGTTTTCGTCCAATTTTATAAAACAATTAACTTATGTTTTGGAATATGACTGTAGTCTGTAACATAGACAGAAATAAGATACCTAGGTAGTTACTTGACTTTATACAGTCCTTGATGTTGATCCCAAAATTCACATAATATATGTCGAACAGACATATTTGTGGGACTCACTGAATCTTAAGAGCCAAGCAATAATGTAATCTGTTCCGTGTAATAGTCGATGTTATAAAAAATATTGTTACCTACTGGTTTATCCTTAGTAACGTTTTCCCGCATTGAAGTACTCACCGCGATAAGTCTTCGACCTAGGCTATCATCTACGCAGTTACGCGACAACGGATTTGCTGCGCAATATAAAACACGAAATGCGCTCTTCGCAACATAATGCGTCTTACACCTGGATCTGTAACGCTTTAGTTATTTATTAAAATTTCCTAATGTGGTATTCCTTTTGAAAAGGACGACACAATTTTTTTTGTACTGTAAAAACAAAAAGGACATAAATTAGAACAAAAGTGGATTTTTGTAAGTGAATTGGTGTGTTGTGTTCAGCTTATTATACCTACCATGCAAAAATATTTTACGTAACTGAACAGTAGGTAAACTTATCCATTTTGTTAAGAAAATTACATAATGCTGCCTTTTTTTTTTCTTTATTATGATAGGATTGATTGGTTAATAATGTGACATGAACGAATGTAATCAAAAGCTTAGGCCTTATCGGTTTGAATTTATTTACTTACAACAAAACATGTTAAGATATCTTATTATGGTTTTAGATTTGGGTTTCTATCGATTATATTTATCAAGTCTAGATATCGATATTAAGCATAGAATAGAACACTAAAATCGGAAAGTATACACACATAATGTTCCTAGAACAAGTGATAATAGTTAGGTTTGTGTTATTGGTGAGCTGAGTGAAGCTGGGCCTAAAGCTTATATATAATCTGTAAATACAATGTATATTGCATTTGTAGTAACCGAGTGCAGTCAGACGATAAGGTCACATTATCCAAGGTGATACAATGGGTACAATGCTTCGGTCATTGCGACACGACACGTCCCTAACCGGCGTGCGTGCTTGCTTTCGTATGCGTTGTGAAAACACTGAGTCTGTTGTACACCATCGAAGTTTGAATTCTTTTTAAAAAAAGAAGACCGACGAGTGAATGTTCGGCGTTTCGGGCTCCGCGCAGTGCGTCGCTCACTCAGTCAGTGTCAGTGCAGTGTGTGTCGAGGCAGGCCGTAAGACGGACACGGGCCGTACGCCGTCGCTAAAACAGTGAGTAGTATCTATCACTGTATTTCTGAGTGAAAACTTTCACGTAACAGTGGTTTTTGTTCGCCAGCTTCCATAAATCGCGTTTGTGAAGCTTCAGAAATGTGAACTCGATTTATTTTAGAGTACGAATTGTCAGTTACTACGCCGCGTCACTTATGCTGAACCGCTGTTGACGGGAGTCCCAAACGACGCAGTTCCGTCGTTCGTTTGTTTCGCCGGCTCTTGTTGCCAACTGGAAACAGTCGCAATTGCGTATTAGCTACAATGTGCAATGGAAATTTATTATTCCATATATTTATTTATTCTAATCCAGAACATAGAATATTAACGGCTTTATTTGAATTATATAACCTGGTGAAGCTTCGAAATATTATAATCTAATATGTTAGTGGCATAATAAACTTGTTACATGTTGGGGATTTTTTTGTGTAATGTAAATAACACAAAAAAATCCCCAACATGTAACAAGTTTTTTTTTCAACTAGATTTTGCAGATTTGATTACCTAATACCTATTAAAAAAACTTGTACTATTATTCTGTGGTATAGTTAAAGATTTAATTCGGGCTGCAATCTAATCTATCCATCCCTTTCAACATTTTCTATATAACGTGAACACTTTTTATAACAAAAATTGGTATCAAAAAGCACAAATTAATGTGATTGAAATTGTGTGGCCAGAAATTTTAATAGCGACTTAGATTATTGTTTCATGGCGTCTGATGAATAATTTGAAATATGGTTAGGTACAAGGATTTCAATAAACAATTAACAGATTATAACAATAAAAAGCACGAGTAGTATGCATGCATAAATCATTTATTATTTAAGTAAGTATGTATTAATTTTATTACTTAAATCATAGGTAATCATATGACTTATGTAAAAGTACTTTGACTTTTTGTCGATATTAAATTGATCATAAATAAAAAAATCATAATAACAAGACCATTGTGATGATTTCTTAAGTAGCCCGGTTATTTTCGTACCTGAAGTATGGATAATAGATCTCGTTTTTCATAATTGCGTTACTTTTATTCATATTCTCCAATTTTATCTTACAAATAGATAAGTAACCCAAAGCTCAAATATTTTAAACTTTATTAAACTTATGCGCATATAGCACAGCCTTGTAGCCTTGGAACGATGCAATTCAATGCGTGTGCGCAGCTTCGTGTTGTCGTCACTTAACTTTCACGTATTGAGAGAGGATTGATACTAGTAGCCCTGCAAGCTGTGACGCATAATGCATTGTTCGGAGATGATATTACTCGTATTAGTCTGAAATTAAATTATTTACGAACGATTTTTTATTTAATATGTTTAGGTTTATGATTTAATTTGTAACTTTTTTGGATTTAGCAAGTCCATTTTCTCATTTGTCCTTTTAAAAAAATTTAATTGCCTTGCTTGAAAAAATAATTGTCTATCCAAAATTAAAATAATATTTTTAAACAATTGTTGTATGCAGTCTTATCTACCTGTATATATAAAACTCTTTCTCTTTATTGATAGATTGACTGACTCTATTTATAGATTGATTGAGATTGACTATCCATACTAATATTATAAATGCGAAAGTAACTGTCTGTCTGTCTGTCTGTCTGTGTCGTTTTCACGCCAAAACTACTGAACCGATTTAAATGAAATTTGGTACACAGATATTCTAGAGCCTGAGGAAGGACATAGGCTACTTTTTAATATATTATTATGTCTAATTCCACGCAAGAGAAGCTGCGGGCGTCCACTAGTTGATAGATAATTGACTAAAGATATAACTTTGAAATTTTAATAGTTTGGGTACTTTTGAAATCGTAGACCCCCTCTAAGATAGTTTTTTTTAAGTTTCGCCTCTAAAGCCTCTTTTTTTTACATTTTATGCAAATATCTCGTTTTCTATGGGTTTTCGCTATTTGTATTTATTATCAATATTGTAGAGCATTAAATTCTCTACAACTTTTTATTTAACATTTTTTTATACCTTGAACTGTTTTCGAGATAGAGGGCGTAGAGCGCGCGGTCAGAGAATTATCTCTTTAAAAATTATACCTGGGAATCGGACCCCTATATGGTACGAACCTTTTGTATTTGTATTGTATAGTTACTATACGACCGTCTTTTTTTTCAAGTGACATCTTTCTACTAACCTCAGTTATTCGTTAGTTTTAAATCGTATCTTGAGAATCTTAGAAATAATATCTCGAAAACAGTTCAAGGTATAAAAAAATGTTATAAATAAAAAAGTTGTAGAGAATTTAATACTCTACAATATTGATAATTAATACAAATAGCGTAAAACCCATAAGAAAACGAGATATTTGCATGAAATGTGAATTTTGAGAACTGTTTTGGGATGCCTAAATACAAGTTTTTATGTTTTAATATACTGGGTATGTCGATTTTCCGAGATATGCTCCTAATTTGGCCTAATTTGACGACTGGTTTACTTCAATGCTTCAATTTCATCGGTGTATTGAATATATATCTGTTTTGAGAATGCGCAGCAGATATTGACAATGTCATATTAATACATCGAGTAATATCGCAATTAGCAGAGCATTGACACCTTCGCGTCTGAGTGTTTTGTGTCGTACGGTACGAGGTCCCGTAGTGAGAATTATAAACAGTAGGTACTTTATAATAATGCTGTCATTTGTAATTTTAAGGCTTCGATTTCGGCAACGCGATTTCGATGGTGAAATTTTGAATTTTTTCCTTTTTGTCTGTTCAGTGTGCATTTAATCGAAGCCTTTTGCACTTGAATTGACCAATTAAGTAAGGAGAATTATGTATTGAAATCTAGTTTCAATTGTCATTCATGTCGGTCATCGGGGTGTCGACCAATATTAATTTGGCAGTCACTCAGTCGCGTTGGTATACTTGCGACCTGTTGAGCTGTATTTAGAACTCTACTTTCCTATACACATATCTACCACTATTGCCAGTATCAATGAATATTGTAAGTACGATTTTTGATGATCTGTGATTTGCCACTGGAGTAATTCTCCCATCAATGAGATCTACCGTGTGTAAGTTAAGGTTTTGCGATCATTTATAGGTAATTATTATTAATTTGTTGATCGTAGTTTTGTACTTTTTGATAATAAATTATCAAACGTTTTTATATGACATATTATGCTGGATTCTATAAAAAAGATCACGTTTTGGACCAGCGACACACTGACGAACCCTCAAGTAGGTGTAGGTAAGGCGTGTGGCGAGCGTAAAACTTTCATCAAGTTTGACAGCTAAATCTCACACTAAAAGTGACAGATTTTCTATAATTAACTTTGACACTAGATTCATAGTCCCATCTATGAACAAATTATATGTAGTTGACCATCTGACCAGTCCCTTCCGTACATGAATATATTATTATCCATACTAATATTATAAATGTGAAAGTGTGTTTGTTTGTTTGTCCGGCTTTCACCTCGCAACGAAGCTATTATATGATATGGTTTTTGTGTGTGGAGATAGTGAGGAGGGTGGAGAGTGACGTAGGCTACTTTTTACCGCGGTAAAACATCCTCATGGGAAGATATCGATGTATGATAAACAACTCATTTTTAATTCCCTTTGACCACGCGGGCGGAGCCGCGAGTAAAAGCTAGTATAATTATAATGAAATCTCTTGCCCTCAGGAGTCCCTGGGAGGCGCGTACGGTTCGACGGGGGCGTCCGGCGCGGAGGGTGGGGAGCGGCGGGAGGGGGGCAAGCGCGGTCGCAGGCCCGGCAGGAAGGCGCAGCTGGACAAACAGGACATGAAGGCTAAGTTAGGTAAGATGAGGGGACTCTTGCCAGCTCGTAACAATGGCTGACGAGGCAAATGCAACTGCCCGACAGGAAGGCGCAGGTCAACAAGGGAGACAATGGTGAGTTTCATAGGAGATCCTACATGCCGTAGAATACTGCCGAAGGGGTTTTAGTGAAAAATAATTTAATTTAATTTTATAAAAAATAATGTAACCCTTCCAGTTAGTCTTATTAGATTTTTATTACTAGAAGAGAACTGTATGCATAAATAAGACAAAGACAGGGGTAGGGTAGTGGTACCTAGTTAATTTATTCACTAATTTATGCTGCTGATGTTCTATAATCTGTTCTACAACATCGATTACGTCAAACTGGATATAATCGATGTTTAGTGTAAGTTTAATTCGTAATCATAATCACAGTTCATCATTCACATTGACCTGTTATCCGCCTCCCAAAATGTATCCACTATATGTAATGTATGTGTAGGACATATTCCACCAGGCTGGCAATGTGCGGATTGACAGATTTCACAAGCCTCTTAGGTGTGAAGATTTTTGTTTCCGTTACTGTTACTGCAAACCTTAATTTAATAGCTCAAAACGGGATTAAAGATGGCCGATGGTATCTGAGCTTTCTCACCATCCGTCGAAATGGGGCTCTGAGCCCTTCTTAAATAATACTGGAATTTACCGGATCAATTTACTGACTACAGCCGTTGGTTACGCGCAACACATGTAAGTTAAAGAGGACAATATAAGTTTATTGTTATTCAAATGGGGAAAACAGCATGAGGAGCATTACCAATGTAAAATACTTGTCTGAAGGCCAGCTCCGTGTGTCCGTGTACCGCAGCTGCTCATTTTAAATAACAAAAATGGGATAACAAACGATTGTTGTTTGAACTGGCTTCGATTCTAGAAGGTTCCAATCTTTCAACAATGGATGTAGACTTTACTATACTTTATATAACTTTACTTACTACTTAATCACGTTTTTTCGTTTATTGCGCCGTAATCCGATCGTGGAGTTTCTGGAGTACTGGTCGATCCAAAGGCAAAATTTTCTACTAACGTGTATATTAGATAGCAAACGTGCATGTAGACTTCTGAAACAATTAAATGAAAAGAATATCCAACATTTATGTAAAAAATCTTATTTTTATTTAATTTTTACTAATTTATTTGAAATAAATTTAGCGCGCTTGTTAGACGCTCGCGATTACAAAATGCGCGGTAAAACCTCTGATTGGTCCTAATTATAGAGGGAGGGACACACAGAATCGCGCGTTTGCTGAACTGCGTTCAGAACCTAAAATTAAAAAAAAAATTGTGCGTTCGCATTCATTTCAATACACATAATATTATTTATGTATTTTCCAGAGCGCAGTAGGCAGTCGGCGCGTGAGTGCCGCGCGAGGAAGAAGCTCCGGTACCAATATCTGGAGGAGCTCGTCGCAGACCGCGAGCGCGCCGTGATATCGCTCAGGAAGGAATTGGATAAGGTGAGATTTGATAACACACAAATATACGGATACAAACTCCTAGCCCGATATTCTAGGATTGAAACACTGAGAAATCGCTTATGTTCTATTCTGAAAATGAACGCAATACCCATCACGAAATTTTTTTATGGATGTGAGATGTAAACGAGCTTGCAGCACTACCCATCCGCTGCCGCCCATGACAACTGTGACTGACTGAACAAGACGCTAATAGGGACTAGGTATTATATTCGTTAGTCCAGTTAGCGTGAGAGGGTTGATAATTTGTGACTTTGTGTCAACTACCTACTAGAGACTAAGATTTTAACCTTTTACAACCAGACCAAGTACCTTCAAATGTTTATTTGCCCAGTTATTACAAATTCTAAAATGATCCTGTTTATAAAAATGCCTTCAAATATTTATTTGCGAAGTTATTCCAAAATCTAAAATGATCCTTTCTATTCAGCACACATTTTCAAGGTATGATGTTAGACTTTAGTTGGTTAGAGAACATTTTAGAGTAAAAGCAACTTGAATAAATTTCTAGTTTTACAAATGGAACCTGGAACTGGACCAGGGTCGTATGCCGGAAGGGCTGGACGCCATGATGCAAGAGTTGGGTGCAGTGAAGCAAGAGGAGCCCAAGTTCTAAGTCTGTCCGAGGAGGTAACACTTTGCTGCTTCAGGCATAATATGTTCGCCTAGTACTTAGTGTCATTAAACGCAATTTCTACCCTTCTACCCCAAGGTGCCAGCTTTTGTACGGAATTTTCTACGTTATGGAACATCTTTAAGGAAAAACCAGACAGTGGTGTTTTTGTAAATTCTCATATCTCACAGAGGAAGGGCAGATTTTTTAGGAGGCGGAAAAAAATAATGCGTTATTTTTGTGTTACACATAACTGGTGAAATACAAGCGTAATGCATGTGTCACTGTTGATAGAAACTGCTCATCCTCTATGAGATTAACCCTAAAATTAAGTTAAAAATCTTTCTCTAGTAAACATTTTATACCAAATTTCTATCAAACCCTACGATGTAGAATTTACTTTGGCACAATTATTATGCCTGAAATTGAGGCTATTTTTGGATGACTATTCAAAATTTCAGTTTTTTAATGTGTAAGGGAAAAATTTATTACTGTTCTTTTTTATTAGCTTGTTTTGAATATTAAGATTAAAAAGTTATTATGTTAGACATAATAAAACGATTTTGTTTAAAATTTTCTAAACTTCCGTTTTTAAGATTAAGCGTTACCTTGAAGGACACGAATTGATAAAATGCTTCGTTTTAAGAGTCGAATTAATAATGGTCAGGGACTAAGATATTATTTTTGGACTAATATAATAATACATGTATTTACATATTATGTTATTTTCGTATAACGTTTAAAATAACACTTATTTTTTATATTAATAGTTATATGGTTATTTTAATCCTATGAGGATACTTTTACACAAGTAGATTTTATTTACATCAGACAGTGCTTGTTTGATGTTATGTTATTATTTTTATCCATTTTGATGTGAAGCTTCCTTAGTGAAAAAAAAAACCATTAAAACACAAAAAAAGTCTCTTCCCCTTCATTAGTATTTCTATTAGCGACTTTTTAGTATATTTTAGATTGTAAGTTTTTCTGCGCGAAATTGTAAATATTCGATAACATTTTAGTTTTCACTGTATGTTTGAAAACAGCAAAGGAATAGACAAGTATAAAATCGTTATATGTAAATTCAAATGCAGTTTCTTATAATAAGAAGTGATGAATCGTTTCACATTTCTTTGAAGTTAATGGTCATTTAAATTTCGGTCAACTACTTGATATCCTCAGTAGATGTTATAAAGCAGGAATATAACACCTTGTACAGTTGCTGATTTCAGTGATATGATATTCAATTTCGCAGTTATTATAAGTTGTTTACTTCCCATTTTGGCTGATTGATATTTAGTACAGTTTGGACTGTCGGCAGTCTTTACTTTCTTTCGTTTTAAATAGATGAGTTTAACAAAAATGATTGTTAACATAATTGTCAATTTTCCAGTTTTTTAACATACCCATATTATTATTTTATTCAAAAGCAAATGAAAAACTAAGGAATACGTGTTTTTTAATTTTTCAAAAAAACTTACGTTTTCACTTAAATTTTCAGATTTAAAAATCATCACATTCACAAGTACAAAAGTCTTAAACGCCAAATGACGTCATTGACACGGCAGAATACGATTATTGCCTATGTAACCTTATGGTTACTTGGGCATTAAGCGTATTCAGCCATACCAATGGCAATATTTTCATATTCTAACTCGATGTGGAACGGATAACATAGGAGTGTATGTCTTCGCTTATAGTTTGAAATAATTTTAATAAAGCCATGCTAGATGGCATACTCGTCAACAGAGTGATAAAACCTAGTTATTTTAACTGGCAACATTAATGTGAAGTATACATGCTAATGACCTCTTTAACTTATGTTTATATTTTTTGTCGTTTAAAAATAATGCAGAGCAACAAATTTGGGTCATATTAAGTCACACGAAGTTAGCATTATGTTATTGTTCTGAGGTTAAAATAGTGTTAAGCATTCATATAATTAAATTAATATAGGCCAACATTACTAACACTTTTTATGTTAATATCGTTTTTATTTTTATGTAAGATTTGTGATTTAATTGTAAGCCTTTTTGTCATTTTCGTATTTTACTTTTTATCTTACACATTTGTTTTGTATTTTGATTTATTTCCTAATTTGCAATTAAAGTCCTAGCATAGCATATTGTATGCTAGTAGTTAGTTAGAATTCAGTTCTTGTATAATAAATATAAATCGATATCTTGGTTCGATTCGTATGTAACTCTATTTAAATTATACGTATTACATACAATCTACAAAATTGGCCGAATTAATGATAGGTACTGCTGATAACCACCAATGCTTGATACTTGTATATTAATAGTAGTGACGTCAATATAAAAAACGTTTAATTTTGCTTTGGAAAACTGACGTTATTAATTATTGAAAGTATATAGCATAGCATATATTAGCATATATATTTAGGTTAAAAAACTGCAATCGCATTGTAAATAGTAATATGCGAATTGTATGGTATCGCTGCCAACTTACACTTATTACATGGTAAATTTCTTGTCTTATTGTGTATAATATGTATACTACATAGGCATGTTAAAAATATGACGATATTGTATTTTGTAAGTGTGTAAATAGCATTAAAAATCCCACATATTTTGGGTATAGATATTTATCATATTTGAGTAAGTTAAAAGAATTAAGAGTAATATGAAATTAATAATTGTAAATAAAAGACCAGCACGTCTTCCGTCATTTTAATATTATGGTAAATATTTATGCAAAATATGCAAGTCTTTGAATATATGTATATATACATTATATATTCGCCAACGTCGTCGTATTGAATCGTATACACGTACAAAATTAAAAACGATATATAACGGTATAGTACCTACATAATATATTCAGTATATACCTAATTCGATACTTTTAATCACATTCATTAGTACGCAAATTTAAAATTTTAATTAAATT